>OW443348.2:12780000-14216862 GCA_937001555.2 Hypsopygia costalis
TGCGTCTAATATTAATTTGTATGAACGCACCTTTATATTCTTTTGTGTGACAAATATTCCTTTATGTTACAGGTTTTGTAATAATCCATTGTGTTTCTTTTGGGTGATGTACATTTTTTTTGATATTCACTCATATACCAGCAAAATCTCTCTATAACCTGCTGAAAGACCTTGGCTTGTCCAGAAGTGCAGTAAGTTCTATACTAGAACGAGTATTTAAAGCTGCATTAGCAGGTTCATACCAGATTTGGCTGGGCAGGGAGAGAAACACAAGTAGTGAAGGTGAGTGTTGACGTACGTCGAAAGGGGCCCCTTAAACCTACACCCGTGTCACAAGTCTCGGGATCTGCTTGGAGTTTCTCTCTCTGCCACACGATGGACCCGGCACCCGCACGGTGAATCCATGGAAGCTAAGAAGTTCGTATCATGGTCTTGCGATTAATGCATAATTCTGAATAAACTTTCTAAAGTAGGATGTTAGCCGTATAAAACTATGTACTTCTTTTAAATTCTTAGGTTGCGGATATGTCTTGACAGCTTTTATCTTTTCTGTTGACGGCTTTACTGTTCCTTCAGAAATATTGTGTCCTAAATATTCAACAGATTTTTGTAAAAATTGTGACTTTTTCCAATTTATTTCTAATCCATATTCTCCTGCTACTATCAATACCTCTTTCAGCCTTAAAATTCCTTCTTCTTAACTTTCCGATAGTATGATCAAATCGTCAATGAAAACAATTCCTCTTCTAATTAAATCTGCAAAAATAGTGTTGATATATCGTGTAAAGTATTATGGACTAATGGATAAACCAAATGGTGCTCGTAAAAATTCGTATTAACCTTCGGGATTACTTGTTACAAAAGCAGTATACTTCACAGACTCCTCTTCAATCGGTAAATGAAAAAATCCATTCTTTAAATCAAGTGTACTAAATATTTTTACCTTGCTCAACTTGTCGATGTGATCACCTATCACTGGAAACGGATACTCATCCTTAACCATTTTCTGATTAAATTTCCTATAATCCACACATACTCTAGTGTGTCCATCTTTCTTCTTTACTAATACCAAAGGGCTTGCATACTCGGAATAACTTGGACGTATAATACCTTTGGCTAACCACTCATCAATCTGTTGCTTTACTACTTGTTCTTCTGTTAATGATAATCTTCTAGGTCGTTGTGTAACTGGGATATCATCTTTTAATACTATCTTTAAGTTAATTGGTGCATCTTTAATCTTTAAAGGTTTGTAATCATCTATAATCTCTTGTACTAATGGATGTTGGTCATCATAGCTGGAAAGATAAGAAATATTATTTAAATATGAACTGTCGTAACACTGTGGCCTTATCTCAACAGAACCTCCGTCTATAACTGTTATAGTACTTACTAAAAACGGTTGACCCAATATTAAATCGTATGGTATTACATCATTAGGAACAACATGAAATTTAACACAATAACTGTGATGATCGACAACTAAATTTCGAATTCTCCCATCGAAAATACTTGACATGAACCCAACCCGGTAAGAAACAGTTTACTCGGTTTATACGTGACATTTAACTTCGACAACAAATCAAAAGTGATTAAATTTAAATCGCTACCCGTATCAATTAAACAATTCACAATATTATTATTTCAACACATTTTACACTTTGAATGATTTGCAGAATAGACTGACTGGTTGAAATGTCATTCAAAGTTTGTTCACTCACCCGTTCAGTCGACTTACTATTCACTTCACTCGTGTCCATTCGTTCACATTCGGCTTCCTCCGTGAGTTTTGTTACCAACATAGAAGAATTTGTATGACGCTGTAAATTTCCGTTCCCGCCATTTTTATTGGATGATTTTTTACACTCCGCGCCAATATGTCCAAAGTCATTACACCTAAAACACTTTACACCTTTCGAACAGTTGTTCGACACATGTTCTTTTTCACCACACTTGTAACATCGCTGCCATATCTTATTTTCATTTCCCGCTTGTATCTTTGTTCTCATAGCAGTAGGTTTTTCATCGTATCGTCTTGTACTCGTACTATCTTTCTTCCTAGTCTTTTCCTTGAAACTCTCGTACAATGTTAACTTTTCTTTCAGCACCGCGTATGATGTTACTCCGTATAACAACAGCTTGTTACTCTCGTAATCTGGTATTCCGTCTATAATGTACTGTATGGCCACGTAATCTGGGAATTTAGCTCTTTTACCCAGCTCTTTCATTACCAGCATGTATTGATAATGCGTCTCGTCAGGTAATTTTTTCCGCGCGCTCATCATCTCGTGCATCTGCTTACTGCTGACTGCCTCTGGAAATTCCTTTAAAAGTGCCGCCTTCAGTTCTTCGTAGGTACGAAATGTTTTTTCCGTTCGTAACCATAACTCCGCCGTGCCGCATAGACTTCTTCGAGCCAAAATTAACTTTTGTTGCTGCGTCCATCCAAATATGTCGGCGTTGTCCTTTATGTCCTACGTCCATTTTACCGAAGAGTAGGTTAGGTCCTCACCGGAAAATCGAGGCACCGAATCGCATATCAATTCTGTTCCGAATTTTACGTCTTCTTGTCTGCCTTCCGCCATATTATCGTCGTCAAATCGTCGTCGTCGTCGTATAGAAGCGTAATGAAAAATTCTCTTGTTACTTATCGTCGTAGAATGTATTATCACTCTTGCGTCGTAACCCACTGGCCGTTATCCCGGACGAGATTTGTAGGGGGTGTCGGCCGAGTGATAACGCTCTTTTTGGTATAAAGTACTATAAATAGTTCTTTCACTTTAAAATTACAACTGTGATGGCGGCGTCGTTCGGAATATATGCGTGCCGCGCGTATCGTACAATAGTGCCAACCGCAGAGTCTTGTGCACAAAACAAAAGATGCTAATTACCAACCTTAATCAAATAAATGCGTTCCGTTCATCATTAATTTTCTACATATATATTTATTTAATACTTTTGTTTTATCATGTCAGTAACTAATGATGGAAACGTTAGTGGTGATTACATATCGTTATCTGATAGTTCAATTAATGATGATAGTTTTCATAGTGTAGGCGATTCTCTCACACAGTCCTTTGAGTGCACGTTCGCAGATGTTCCAAAAAATTTTAATGTTATGCACATTAATGCGCAAAGCATTCCTGCGCATTATTCCGACATGTTGCTCACTTTTGGCAGTAATAAAAACATTCACGCTATCCTGGTATCTGAATCCTTCCTGCATCCATCATTACCTTCAACTTCCTATTCCCTTCCTGGTTACCAGCTCATCCGTAATGATCGGACCACTTCTGCCCATGGTGGAGTGGCCATCTACCTTCGTAGCAATATCCCATTTAGCATCGTGAGTAGGTCACCGCAACCTCCTCCTCCAAACACCGCCGAATATCTCTTTTTAGAAATTAATCTCAATGGAAACAAAGTTCTTCTTGGTGTGTGTTATAGCCCGAATTTGTCTATTAATTACTTTTCTTCTTTTGAATGTTTACTTGAAAACCTTAGTTCTGCATATAGCCACTCAATTGTTATGGGTGATTTTAATACATGTCTTCTAAAAAATGATTTTCGGGATCTTCGTCTACAAAATTTAATAAATTCCATAAATATGAATATACTTCCTTTAGATGCTACGCATTTTTTCCCTAAATGTACACCCTCTCTTCTTGACCTTATGATTGTTACTTCTTTGGACCATGTTGCGAAGCACGGTCAGCTCGGTGACAACAAAAGAAAAACTAATTTGTAAACCGGCAGTTGGTAGCCTCTTCCTTTGATGCAATAGGTAGTAAACAAAGAAAGTTACTGTTTAAAAAATATATAATTATGAATTATGCGACAATAGGTAGCCACCTGATGCAATAGGTAGCAAACAAAGAAAGTTATTGTTTAAAAAATATATAATTATGAATAATGCGGCAATAGGTAGCCAACAATATTGTAGGAATGTAGGTAGGTATCTAAATACCTGTATATTTTTTACACGAAAATCAACACTGATGCAAATGTCGCACTTGGAAATTGTGTTATAGGATATTAAAAAGGATACGGCAATATCTTTAAACAGTCTAACCAGTTCTCCACTCGCTTTTTTTGAATGCTGATTTTTCGATTTTCTTGATGGCGGCACATCACAATCTAGATTACGTCGACTTCCGCCGCTGATGGTTTCGGTGCTGGTGAAATCCGGGGAGATGGACCAAATGTTACGGCGCGGTGGTAGAATGGTTGTGAAGTGACGGACTCGGAAATACTTGATAATAATGTATTGTAAAAGAACAATTTACAAGGTAGGTAAAGTGTACGTCTCACTGTTCGGTGGCCGAATGGGGTGCCGCGTGCAGAAGCTAGTCTATACACGGCAGTTACGTTGGTGTGCGTTGAGTGCGCGTGACCGTGCGCACACATTCGAAGATCGCTTCGACACCTCTCACAACTTATTAAATTAGTCTTTTTTTAAAACTTCATATACCTCACCACAATTATAACGGTAATTAAAACTAATGAATACCTCATTTAAAAAAAAAATGTGTGAGCTCATAAAACTATAACGAAGTTTAAGTGAATTTAACGATATTGAAATGTTGGTAGGCTTTTTTTTAAACGGTTTTATTTAGCTTGCCCTGTTTGTTTATTTATATTTTTGGGTCAAATAAATTCTGTTTCATTGTAAATCAAATGGCGGTTTACAAATTATGTCATGACTACCTCAGTATGGGTATCAAATGAAAGGGCTTGACTAGTAGAACACAGTTCACTATGAAAAAAAATAAAATCCAAGTTCGCCGCCGCTACAAAATGGCGTTTTACAAATTTTGTCACGACTACCTCAATATGGGTATCAAATGAAAGGGCTTGACTAGTAGAACACAGTGCACTATGAAAAATACAGAATTTGAATTTAGCTAATATAATACCGACAGACATAAACAAGATTGGAGGCTTACCAACAGAACTTGAAATATTTGTAGGAGCAAAAGTTATGTTGCGGTCTAATATTGACGTATCGGAAGGATTGGTAAATGGCGCTATCGGCTACATTACTGAAATTGTTTGGCCTCAGTTTCGTCGAACACAAATGAACCAAACAGATATACCGTCAGTTCACATTGACTTTGGATGCGACGGCGTACATCTTATTCACCCTAAAGCTATACAATTTCCAGCAAAGTTCAATTATGGGACGGCTGAAAGAAGGATGTTGCCCTTAATTTTGTCATGGCGTTCCACTGTCCACAACACGCAAGGCAGTACTGTAGACCACGCAGTTGTTTATATATGCTCAAAATTGTTTGAGGAAGGGCAAGCATGCGTGGCTCTGAGTCGAGTAAAGTCTTTGGAAGGATTATGTATTAAGGAATTAGATTGCAGCAAATTGTCAGGGAAAAAACCGTGTAATAATGAGGCACTAAATGAACTTAATAGAATGAGAAGTACTATGTGATGAAAGTAAAAACTAAAAACTTGAAAATAAATAATACATAATTTATTTTTTAATTTAAATGGTTTTATTGAAAATAATGTACTAAAAGCTAAAAAAATATTCGGTATTCGGTGATTCTTGCCATAATAAAACACACATAGGGTTGTCCATTGCAATTTTATTTTACAATAAGGCTAATGCATTTACAATAATCTTTTTATTTGGTTAGCCCAAGAAAAAGATAATTGTAAATTAAGAAAAAAGAGATTTTTATATTTAAAAAGTTACACACGAAAAACTTGCTACTTTTCTAAAATGGAAGGTGAAATAAACTATCAAAGAGACATCTACCATAGAATAAATAAAGCCTTCATCAGTTTTAAGAAGTCTGCTAAAGAGCGAATAACTGAGTCTTCTACAGAAACTAGACTAGACAACATTGAACAATTGTGGATTGAATTTATAAGTGCACATCAGCAGTTGATAAAGGCACATAAGCGGGAAGAAATTCAGGATAGTTTTTTTGTTAAAGAAGATATCCATGATAAAACTGAATATACACTGATTATAAAACTTTACTTAAAAGGCATTTAAAATCGTTTAATCAGAACAAAGTTAGTTGAAAAGACATCGGGGGTCTATGGACCACAGAAGAAGCAAAACTACATATTAACATGTTAGAACTTCTCGCAGCTTTTTTAAGTCTTAAATGTTTTGCGAAGAATTTATACAATTGTGAGATATTGTTAAAGATAGACAACACCACTGCCATAGCATATATCAATCACTTAGGTGGAGTGCAATATCAACATCTGCATGATATCGCTAAATCAATGTGGCAATGGTGTGAAGCACTTAAAATACGGATTTGTGCGTCTTATATAAACACTAAGGAGAATGTCATTGCAGATTTTCAATCAAGGAGAGACATTGGCCACACAGAATGGGAACTTGGGGGTGGATATTTTAACAAGATTCTTAATTATTTTGGAATCCCAGAAATAGACCTATTCGCATCACGCACAAATAGTAAATGTGAGAAGTATGCATCAGCATTCAGGGGCCTTTCGGGTTGACGCATACACATTATTTTTCAATGATTGCAAGGACTATAGACAAAATAAAAATAAAAAATAATAATAAAAGGTAGAGGCATTTTAGTTGTACCGGACTGAGCAACACAACCTTGGTACCCAGATTTCAAAAAGCTTTTAGTTAAAGAACCATTAAACTTCAAACCTGACAAGAGTTTACTTACATTGGGTAATTCCAGGGCTATACACCCTATTCCCTCTGCATGGGAATTTAACACTGATGGCAGGGCTGCTCTCAAGCGCTAATTCATCATCATGGGAAGTGAAGTAGATAATTCACTTTGCTCGGTCTCATCCAATACATTAAAACAATATTTGCCTTGCATCAGAGATTAGATAGAATACTGTCACAAAAACCAGATTGATACATTTAATGCAAGTATACCTGAAGTTATAAAATATTTTACTATGAAGTCATATGTCATATTATTAGGCTCTTATATAGATAGTGAATAGTGATGTTCTCATTAAGAGGTTGATTAGAAGTTTCTTCAAATTGCGACCAAGTCAGAGAAAATATCATTATACTTGGGATGTATCTATCGTACTAAATTATATGGAAAAAATAAATATTAGGACTGTGACAATTTAACAGGTCATAGGGCCCAGACAATATGTGCTATTGATATAAATCTAATTAAATTAGAACCGTAAAACGGGGGGAATTGGGACTGCGTGGTGAATAGGGACAAAAGCAATATTTTCTAATCGGTGTTGATATTCTGACACAGGTTTGAACCTAGTTCATAAAAAAAACTACCAATATAGTAGGTTCAATTATTGTGTTTGTACTGGTATCACTAAGTATCTAAAGTCTTAAAATTAAAAAAAAAAGCGCTGTCAAAGTATAGGCTTGAAACACGTGAAAAAATGAGTCATAAAAACTTTTGTTTTTGAGTGTTTTTACTTTTTTTTTAGACGGAATTGTGAATTTATTTGTTTCTTTGCTATAAGAAGAATCTTTTCATACAAAAGTACATACAAACAATAAATTTTGTAAAATGAAGCATTCGATGTCCAAGTGTGTTTCTGGTAATTTTTCGGGGTGAGAAGGGACGCATATGAGATGACTAGGAACTGGCAAACAGATGATAAGAAACTCATGTGAGGTGAATTGGGACAGGAAAGAGGTTAGAGGGGACGATTGAAGGGTGACTAGGTTTGGCACATTTAGGGTTGGCACTTTAGAGTTAAATAATTTTAATCCATTATTATCATTAATAGGTACCTATTTTAGATTTTTTTTACTTAGTGATGATTATGTATACGATGTCTTTGTGAGTATGTATGTTATGGTACCTATTGCTTTATATCTTTATCTGAAAAAAAAAAGACATTCAAATGTGTTCAATTACTTTGCTGATTGAGCAACATCCATAATGATGCTATACATAATAAATATTATAAATGCGAAAGTGTGTTTGTCTGCTTGTTTGTCCATTTTCACGGCTAAACCGCTGAAATCGATTTTGATGAAGTTTGGTATGGAGGTAGCGTGAAACGCTATGTCGTTCCCTAGGACTCATCCTAGGGAACGACATAGCTTTTCACGCGGGCGAAGCCGTGGGCAAAAGCTAGTATAGAATACACACAAACGAATATCCAAGTTTTAACATTTATAATATAGTAAAAAATATTTGTAATTTAAATGGATTATTTGGGAATTAAAAACTAAATATTTCTCTTTTCTCAGGAATGCCACGTATCTATAAGCCCAAGCCTGGTGCGAAGACTTACAAAAAATATGAAGAGTTAATTTTAGAACAAGCTCTTAAAGAACTTGAAATTCCAAAAAATACTTTGCGCATGGTATCGGAAAAGTACGAAATTCCGAAGTCGGTGCTTCATCGACACAATACTAAAATAATGAAACCTCGTGGTGGGCAAACAGTTCTTTCCGCCGAGGTTGAAGAATTAATAATTAATAATTTAAATATTAGCGCTGAATGGGGTTACCCATTGGATTCGACTGATCTAAGACATATAGTCAAAATGTACCTAGACAAAACACAAATTAATGTCAGTCGCTTTAAAAAAAACTATCCAGGACGTGATTTCGTTGAAGGATTTTTAAAAAGGCATAAAAATACAATATCACCACGAATCTGCCAAAATATTAAACGGTTTCGAGCAGAAGTAAGTCCAAAGGTAATAACAGATTACTTTAACGAGTTGGGAAAATCTCTTGAAGGTATCCCGATCGCTAATATCATAAACTATGATGAGACAAATCTTGCAGATGATCCGGGTAAAAAGAAAGTTATAGTAAGGCGGGGGTGTAAATATCCGGAAAGAGTGGTAAACCACTCCAAAGGGTCGGTCTCATTAATGATGGCTGGTACGGGGGAAGGTGAATTGTTTCCACCATATGTGGTCTACAAGGCGACACACTTATGTCATATAAGACTTGGATACAGAATGGGCCCTATAACACAAGATATAATCGATCAACATCTGGCTGGTTTGATGGCGAAATTTTCGCCGATTGGATCAAAACAACGGTAATACCGTATTTCGAAAACAAGGAAGGGCGAAAATTGCTTATAGGGGACAATTTATCATCTCACCTATCTGTGGATGTTATTAGAATGTGCCAGGAAAAAATATACAATTTGTTTTTTTGCCCGCGAACTCCACCCATCTAACCCAGCCGTTGGATGTAGCGTACTTTCGGCCGATGAAAACTGCTTGGCGTCAAATACTGGACCAATGGAAGAAAACAGATGGAAGATCTTTGAAATCTGTCCCGAAGGGCTGCTTTCCGCGGCTTCTAAAGCTTTTGATTGAAAAATTAAAGGAAAACTCATAAAGTAATATTCGGGCCGGGTTCAGAAAAACTGGTATAATTCCATTAAATGTAAACGCTGTTTTGGCAAGGTTGCCTAAAGAAAATGAACGCATAGATATAGAAACAGCCAAAGAAGCAGTTGATGGAGCATTTCTGAATCTATTAAAGGAAATGCGTTACGGGACGATGGATGTTAAGGAGTCAAAAAGGAAAAGGAAATTGGAGGTAGTTGCTGGGAGGAGTGTGAACGAAGAAGAGGCAGAAAGAGGAAATAGCATGTCGGCAGTTCCAAATAAATCCAAAATTGTAAAGGGAAACTATAATAACACCTCATCCACAGCTGAAAATAAATATTTTAAAGGAAAAGGAAAGGGGAAAAAAAGTACATTGAATGTTACACAAAGAAAAAATACGATTGAAGAACAGAATACAACTGAAACTACAAGTATTGAAAAACACGTACAAAAGGAGTCAAAATCTGCAGAAAAAGAGAATGAAATAAAGAAAAGTAGAAAATTGCAGGACAGAAAAATAGGTAAAGAGAAAGAAATTAGAAGAAAAAGTATACTGATTGATACAGTGCAGAGAAACAAGACTGATGAAGAAAATATCACTGAAACTGCAAGTATTGAAGTAAACTTACAAACGGTGACAAAATTTGTAGAAAATGAGAATGAATTCGAGAAGACCAGAGACTGGCACCAAGAAAATACAGAGAAAAACAATTTAATGAAAAACGAAGAAAATAGTAAAGTGATCATCGAAGAAATTGATCATATTGATTTAAATTCATTGCCCATTCTTTTAAGAGATGATTTGGATTTTGGATATCAAGAAGAAGTTTCAATCACAACTCAGGACAGTAGTTCAACAAGTTTAACAAAATTATATACAAACAAAGAAAAAAATACTAATTCTGTTGAAAAAAGAAGCAAAATAAAAATAATTTCTGACGTTAAATTATCCACGCCATTCGTTTTACCAAAGATGAGACGATGTTCAGTACATTCACAGTCAGAAAGAAAGGCAGCCATACATAAATCAGGGCCATCGTTAAATAGAAGAAATTCAATTAATTATTACATCAACGAAGAAGAAATTTTAAAGGCTTTAGAAAACCACTAGAGATATGAGAAAGAGATTAAAAGAGATACGAGAAAGATAATCAATATAGAATTTACATATTTTTGATTTCGTTATGTTCAGTTTGTTTGGTTCTATTTAGTGTTTAATTATTATAGCAAAGCAATTGATCTCAAATAATAATTTTCGATTGAAATGAAAAATCGGTTATTGCAATATCCCATTATTATGTTCAAAAATTTTCTATTATGTTCCTAATGTCTAAGCAACGGACCTATAAAATAATAGGTCATAAGACTTTTTTAAGTTTTATTTTTATGTTATTATAATAATAAATAAATAATCAAAAAAGAATATATGCCTACTCTGTTTACTGCCGGTGTTTTATTATATAGATACCAATAATTAAATCAATTTAATGAAGTTTAAAGAAATAGATTCTGAACTAACTGAAACTGAACTCGTAATGGTTGAATAGTTTTGCGTGGAACTAGCTCAAGTGCTACTGTAACAACAGCACAATCGGTGGGAATGCAACTTCTTCGAAGATGGTCGCAGGCAGGAACAAACGCACGTAGAGTCATTATAATGTTATATATACACGCCTTCACATTATCACATTTGTCATGAATTATGGGTAGGTAGATAATTTGCAAAGTTTGTTGCAGCAGCCCTAGCCGAATTCACCCTAAATCCGTTGCTACTGACCCCAAATTGTGGGTGATTAGGGAAAGTACATATTTTTGCATTTTCCTGTAAAGCTGATCAGTAAAATGAGTAAATGATTCGAAATATCTGAAATTAACACCCCCGGAACCATAAAGATGGCATGTAATTAGATTGAAAAAAAGATAAAGTACTTAAAATGAGCCCTAAATTTAGAAATCGTCCCAATTCACCCTGTTTTACGGAATCTATTTGTATTTCTATTTATATATCGAAACTGATTAAGACTTCTGCGGTTAATTGATTGCAACCGCTAATTATGCTACCTTTTTTTAAGGACAGACCTCATATATGCCCGGCACGTGCTGTTATTAATTATATGCGTATTCCTGAAGATATTAGAAATAATGTTAAAAAAAAAAATCTTATCCTATAAGAAACCACATAAACCAGTCACTATTAGCTCAATCAGTCGGTGGATTAAGACTGTATTGGGTTAAAGCGGCATAGAAGTGTTTCTCCGCTCATAGTACAAGACATGCTTCTACGTCTGCAGCGTTACAAAAAGGGGTCTCAATTGATGAGATTAGGAGAACGGCTGGTTGGACTAACAGCTCTTTCTTTGCAAGATTTTATAATTGTCCTATACGTAGGAATATAAACCCACAAGAATTTGTCAATTCTGTATTTTCAAAATAAAAACATCTGATTGTCCAACAGACTTTTAACATCTTACCTTTGTAAAATAAATATCTCCATCATCGAGGACGAGACAACTATTCATTAATTTTAGTAGATGCATCTGGCGTAAACTTGAATCTTTAAAATTGAAGAAAGACAAACATAGCTGACGCTGTGTAATTATTTACCATTCCTTCCATTGAAGACACAAGACTCAATTGCAGAGGATTGGAATTGGAACTATATAAATCGGAGTGCGCAAAATATCCCGCAGTAAATAATTTCTTGAGATATTTCTAAATATTTTGGATGACAGAGTCAAATCGGACTACAAATTGCCTGGAGGGATGGCGTCATAGACTTAATAGCGTGATGCGTCGCCATAATAATAATATAGTGCATCTTTTGAATGCCTTGAAAAAGCAGGAAGGTTTTACGCAGTGCCGCACTGCGATTTTATTGTAGTTTGAATTTTATTTGTAATTTTAATTAAATTGTACCTACATATAATTTCATTGTGCTTCTTGTATTTTGTATTTGCGCTTATCAATTAACTATTCTTTATTCTATTCTAGGTAAATGATGATTTAGATGCCGGAGGAAACAAGAGGTTCGGTGCTATTTCTAAATTTGCTTTAGCTATATTGACCATGCCACTATCAAACGCTACGGAGGAGAGAGCGTTTTCAATTTATTCAATCATAAAAAGTAAGCTGAAGAACCGATTATCGATTGAAATGTTACAACATTTGATGCTGGTAAGGTACAGCTTAAAAGTAAATTACAAGTTTTGTGTTTCATTTACACTAACAGACGCAATCTTGAAAAAATTTACGAATGACATGTATGATTTTATGAAAAAAAAAAAACACTGCAGAGTTGGAATTGGAAGTCCAAACAATGGATGCATTCCAAGAATATATAGAATTAATATAAGAATGGTATATCACGTTCAATAAATTAGTTCTAAGATGAAAATATATAAATATAATTCACTTTAATTTGTGTTTAATTCTTAGAGTAAAGGTTTAGGGGAAAAGATTTTGAAAAGTGCTTAATTTAGGGAAATTTCGAAATCAGAGGGTGGCAACACTGGCAGTGCGATGTCGTCAAGCCGCCGAATCAGAGCAATATAATAGTGGTACAAAAACATTAAAAAGACTATATAAAGAGCGATATATAGTAGACTGCCAGATCGATTTAATTGAAAAAAAGAAATCCATTGGGCATTTCTTATAAAAATACTTTTTTTTATCTATCAGTTTTTTTAACATATTCTTAAATATATAGTTGCAGTTAACAAATTAAAATTGAATGACGTGAAGATATTACTAGGAAAACATTTTGGAACGGAAACTTTGGCAAACCAGTAGGCTTTACAGGAAACACTTGCTGCAGACGAGAGTTACTGTAATGAGAATGTCGAAGAGTCCGAAGTTTTTCGTGTGTAACTTTTTTGATATGAAAGTCTCTTTTTTCTTTATTTACAATAATCTTTTTATTGGGCTAACCAAACTAAAAGATTATTGTAAATTAATTAAAGCCTTATTGTAAAATAAAATTGCAATGGACAACCCTATGTGTGTTTTATCTTGGCAAGAATCAAAGGCAGCAATCTGATTATTGTTTAGGATCATATCCAGCAATAATCTGTAATGACAGTCGGATTACAGACTATTTACAATAGCAATGGGCTTCAATTCCGTTATACTCGGTCGACGTGGATTTTTCACACGACAGAAATCCGCATTGTGTTCACTGGATACGAACAGTACCTCTCTGTTGCTGTACCATTTACACACAACTAAATTGTTTTTATTGTGCAATATTACAATTTCAGCTTTTATCAAAGTTTTTAAAATTTTTGAGTTTCCTGCTCTGTGCACTTTTAAAGGTCCAGTACAATTTTTTTTCCATAAGTTTTGTAACAAGAAACATGATCTTCCATCAATAAATTTACCACTTTAGATGCATGTCCGTGCCCACCAATAATTTGATCACTTGAACCTCCATAAATATGTATGTATTTTTTGAGAAATACCAAAGAATCAGCCAATGTATATAATTTAATTCCATATTTGCTTGCTTTGGATTTCATGTACTCGTATTGCCGAAAGCGAGAGCCTTTCTCTCCAAAGGATTAGTGACTCGTCAATAGCCAATTCTTTACTGCGATAGTAAATTTCTTTCATCCTGGCATTTATGCTTTCATTTCTCTTCTAATTAAAAAAATATCTCTAGACATGTGTTAAGAGCGTTAATAAATCTTTGAAACGTCATTGGGACGATGAAATATTTTTGTACCAAAATCCCGATAAAAAGTTGACAAAAGTACGATTTAATGCAATTTTCAGCCGAGTATGGTTGAAGTGCATGACGGACTAACATTTCAAATGACTTTAGAGCCACAGGGTTTTATCCTTACAACGCAATTCTGCTATAGCAGAAGAATCCTATGCACCATCGACATTGACCGAAAGACATTAGATTTCTATTAAAGAAATAGATAGCATTGAACAAGTACCTGGTGTAGGTGAATACTTCTTGTACAGATGTATTGCGTTCACGGCGTCCAAGAAACTGTTCTGATTCTGATGAAACAAATTTTGATGATGACGATCCTGCTGTAAGTCCATCAAATTCGCCATCCTTACTAAGAGACGTAGCTTCATTAGTTAATCCATCTAAAGGGAATTAATTATAGACCTTCATGGCGTTATGCAAAAAGTCGAAGTTTTGATTCGGATAAAATAAATGATGTTGTCATGTCATCAATGCCGAGAAGTTTCTCCAGGTGATCTACCAAAGATGAGGATTAATAAACATTTAGTCGATTACAGCAGCTCATCAGATTCAATTTCTTCAGTATCAATGTTACATATTCAACCACAATCCTCCGATGCCATCAATTCCTTAAATCGTGCGATTATTTATATCGCTCGGATTCTGATATATCCGTTGCACACCTACGTATACCGCGTCAAAGGTTTCAAATGAGCCAAAATATATACAGTTCGTCAGAGACGAACATATAATATTACTTCAGTATTTTTATAAAAAGAAACGTATAACGTTACACCATATTGCCGAAATTATAAGTGGCGCAGTCGGCAGGATACTTGACTGATAGCGTAGCTAGGATACTTTTTGGGATTGCGCTACGGCGTTAGCGACGAACGCGGCGTATACGCTATCCCTCGGAACCAAAATCGCTGCAGAAATAAGGAAGACGACGCGACGCGTACCCGTCACTCCATCAGCATGTATAAAAGAACCAGAAGTTGGCAGAAAAGGAGGAACGTTTCCAGTCATCGAAATCACGAAGAAAACAGAATATGAAACTGTGAGTGCATTGAATATATTTTATTCGTGTTGCTATCCATTCCTAAATTTTCCTAAGGTACAAAAAGGGTCCTAGCGAGGCTACAACTAGGCAGACTCGTAGGCCAGTTAGCTTTAGATTCCAATAGAGTAATTGATAGCGACTTAAATTTAGGTACCTTGTTTGATGATCCGTTCGAATCAGAATTAAAAATGGTTCATGACCCGGACACAAATTTTAAGGCGCTTCGCCGGGTTCCCGAATTTGATGGGAACCCAAATGTTCTAACACGATTCATTAACATATGTGATAGCATCATCACCGATTAACGAGCTTGGTGGTCGAATTGTTAGCAATGGCCACTTTGACTCCGAGGTCGCGTGTTCGATTCTCGCACAAGACAAACATTTGTGTGCATGAACATGTTTGTCTTGGTCAGGGTGTTTTCTATGTATTATAAGTATGTATTTACAAAAAAAAAAATGTATTTAAGTACATTTATCAGTTGTCTAGTACCCATAACACAAGCTTTACGCTTAATCTGGGACTAGATGGCGCTGTGTAAATTGTCTAGAAATATTTATTTATTTATATTTTACTAGATAACCCGGTGAACTTTGTTTCACCTACATCTATCTCCTTAATAAATATATACGATGTAAGATCTGTGTCTCTTTAAGAAGAATCTGCCCTGTGTGCCCGAACCTGGAGGATGTGCTATTGCAAGACATTTGTTTCCTAACTTGCCGCTTTCCATAAAATATGACAATACCAGCTTAAATGACTCTCTTGCAGTTTGCTTGTCATGTCCGAGAATTCCTAACGCGGTCCTTCAACGAAACCTCGCGCATACTGCGCAGCATATTCAACTCCATTAAAGACAACACCTGTACGTGTCGCTCAAGTATTGGCGATCCTTTACTAACTTATAAAATGGTGTAATCTTCGATTTATAGATTTGTCCTTTCAACTTGGCGGAATTTTGGAGTCACAGATGACACTGGTTACTCCAAGCTACTGAAATCTCGCAATCGATGCTATCCGATGATCAACGAACAGATCCCAAGTACTTAAACCGTCCGTGCATTCGACCATATCCTTATGTGCACGGTCGTGGGATTTGTTGTTATGCAGCCCAAGTACTCGATCTTTGCCGTATTCGGATTCAGGCCATAGTTTTCAAGTGACCTCTTCCATTAATTCACTCATCGCACCAACTGCCCGCTATCCTCATCTGCCAGTACAATTATATCAGCATACATGAACACCCGTCAACCCACCGCACAGAGCTGGTCCATGTGGATCCATGATACTACTTGACAATTCGTCTAATACCACGAATGTCTTTGCATATGCAAAGTTATACAACTCTATGTGAATCCACAAACCTCGTTCTGCGTTCAGCCCACATTTTCTGGTACCTACTATACACATCGCTGACGCTGGTTACATTTGCAATTATTTTTGTAATTTACAAAGCGAGTGCATGAAATTTGCAGATTTCTATTATTTATTCACTAGCTGTTACCCGCGGCTTCGCCCGCGTGGTCCAGGGAAGCCTGCTGCCATTGATTTGTGTATATTTTTCTTTTGTTGTATTTTTTTTTTACTTCGTGGGATAAAAAGTAGTACCAGTATGTACAAATTTTAATGATGATTGGCTGCATAGTTAAGGCATGAAGAAATAACAAACAAACGAATTTACTTTAACACTTATAATATTAGTATGGATGGAACGCCCACACTCAAGAGAAAATAATTGTTCACCACATAAATGTTTGCCCTCTTTATTTTTCCTTCGAATAAAATATTTTTCCTGGATAAAAAGTAACCTATGTCACTCTCCAGACCGGAAACTATCCCCTGTTAAAACATCACGTCAGTACTTACGTTCCTTTCGACGTGATAGAAGGACAAATGATTACAAAGTTAATTTTTTCCCATGGGATTAAATTGTTTTTCCGGGATAAAAAGTAGCTTATGTCACTCTCTAGATTACCCTATTAAAAATTCATGTCTGTACTTAGGTTTCTTTTGACGTGAAAGAAGGACAAATGAACTTCATTTTTTAATAACGTACGTTTACGGTATGGAGAGTGGCATTGGCTACTTTTTATCCAGGAAAAACATCTTATTTCTACGGGAAAATACATACTTTGTAATCATTTGCCCTTCTTTTAAGTCGAAAGGAACCTAAGTACCGACATGATTTTTTTTAAAGAGATAGTTACGTAGTAGAGTACGGGCATGACTTTTTAAAATGGGGATAGTTTACTGTTTGGAAAGTGACATAGGCTACCTTTTATCCCGCAAAAACATCGTAATCCCATGGGAAAAAATAAACTTTGTAATCATTTGGCATTCTATCATGTCGAAAGGAACGTAAGTACCGACATGATTTTTTTAACAGGGGATAGTTTCCGGTCTGGTTAGGTTCCTTTCGACTTAAAAGAAGGGCAAATGATTATAAAGTATGTATTTTCCCGTAGAAATAAGATGTTTTTCCTGGATAAAAAGTAGCCAATGCCACTCTCCATACCGTAAACGTACGTTATTAAAAAATGAAGTACATTTGTCCTTCTTTCACGTCAAAAGAAACCTAAGTACAGACATGAATTTTTAATAGGGTAATCTAGAGAGTGACATAAGCTACTTTTTATCCCGGAAAAACAATTTAATCCCATGGGAAAAAATTAACTTTGTAATCATTTGTCCTTCTATCACGTCGAAAGGAACGTAAGTACTGACGTGATGTTTTAACACGGGATAGTTTCCGGTCTGGAGAGTGACATAGGTTACTTTTTATCCAGGAAAAATATTTTATTCGAAGGAAAAATAAAGAGGGCAAACATTTATGTGGTGAACAATTATTTTCTCTTGAGTGTGGGCGTTCCATCCATACAAATATTATAAGTGTTAAAGTAAATTCGTTTGTTTGTTATTTCTTCATGCCTTAACTATGCAGCCAATCATCATTAAAATTTGTACATACTGGTACTACTTTTTATCCCACGAAGTAAAAAAAAAATACAACAAAAGGAAAATATACACAAATCAATGGCAGCAGGCTTCCCTAGACCACTCGGGCGAAGCCGCGAGTAACAGCTAGTTTTATATATAAAATTAATCTATACTATCTAATTCTGTACTAATATTATAAAGCTGAAGAGTGTGTTTGGTTGAACGCGCTAATCTCAGGAACTACTCTTGAAAAAATATTTTAGTGTTAGATACTTAGCCTATATTTCAAGGAAGGCTATAAAACATCACGCTACGACCAATAGGAGCGGAGCACCGGTGAAAAATAGGAAAAAAATATTCCTTTTGAGGGCTATGTCGCGTGCGCTGCGTAAACGGTTGAAGTTACGCATAAATCATGTATGACGGAATTGTTCCTCTTTAAAAGTTCTAAAAAAAAGTCCGCGACAGTATATGTCTATCTTTTAAGATTGACACACTATAACGTTTTTTCATGATAATCAATAGGAGAAAGTAGGTAAAAAAAGGTTATAGTGAGTTAATCTTAAAAGATAGACATATGCTGTCGCGGACTTTTTTTTAGAACTTTTAAAGAGTTACAATTCCGTCATAGATGATTTTTGCGTAACTTCAACCGTTTACGCAGCGCACGCGACGTAAGCTCTCAAAAGGAATATTTTTTTCCTATTTTTCACCGGTGCTCCGCTTCTATTAGTCGTAGCATGATGCTATATAGCCTATAGCCTTCCTTGAAATATAGGCTACCTAACACAAAAAGAATTTTTCAATTCGAACCAGTAGTTCCTGAGATTAGCGCGTTCAAACAAACAAACAAACAAACAAACAAACAAACTCTTCAGCTTTATAATATTAGTATAGATAAGTATTGTACAAAGTATGAAATACCATAAACAGTCAATAAATATTTCAACTCCATTCTTGATGTCTATTATGCCTAGGCCGCACTCATCGCGATAACATTCGGACGATAAACTTCGTCTTCGGCCTACGGTGAATCATCGCGGCCACATTAAGCGCGTGTTGTACGATGTAAAATTAATACGATTTATAAACCCAAAAACAATATGGACGATGCTAACGCTGTTAGCCATACTCTGTATCAATTTTATGGTAGCAAATAATATTTTTTACATTTATGTCATCTAAAACACAAATTAAAAGCAAGAAAAAGGAGAAAAAAAATATAGTTACTCCAACCCATGTTACACTTAAGCTATATTATACACTGTAGTTACATCTAACACGTCCTCTAGGAACGATGGGTGCGGGACGACTGAAGTATGGCCGCGCAAGCGAAGTTCATCATATAGTTACTCCAACCCATGTTACACTTAAGCTATATTATACACTGTAGTTACATCTAACACGTCCTCTAGGAACGATGGGTGCGGGACGACTGAAGTGTGGCCGCGCAAGCGAAGTTCATCGCGATAAAAGCCTTTGATGTGCGAGAGTTGACTGACAGCGGAATGATGTGCCCGAAGCTTCGCCCGTAGTGTCGAAGTATTTGCGAATATTTAGCTACAAACATCGAGATATCCCGAATATTCGTCTTAGCGCGATGAGTGCGGCCTAAGCATTATTTAGTAGTGTGTCATTTCGATGTCACTTCTGAGAAAGTCATATTTGACAACCAACATATATGTCGATCCTTTGTGACAATGACACTATTGATAGGTAGGTTAGCCATCTTTGTTGCCATGACATTCGTCTATATTAGGAACACTTTATATGGGAAAATAAAATTGTTGTTTTTACGATCTTTCTTGAAATTTTTTCCATAATTTCTCACCGTTTAAATCTTCCCTGGGCTACGACAAACATTTCAAAACCAAAATCAGCTAAATCGGCCAAGCCGTTCTCGAGTTTTAGCGAGACTAACAAACAGCAATTCATTTTTATATATAAGATTTCCTTGGAAGCAGGTGGGGCACTAGTTAACCTGTGTTTAATTAATGGAATCCTTAAATCACCGGGCCGACAGCAACTATAATTAACTCTAGTGGCATTCCGGATAACTGACGGGATATCCGTGATGCTTTAGTTATTAACTTTTCTGATCAGCGGCACGAGACCGCTCTTTACCAAGATCTGTCCATCAACAAGGGTTTATTGACAGATCTTGGTAAAGAGCGGTCAGCCAACCAGGGTCAGAAATCGTCTCAGGAATTCTATGAACATTGTCAAACCTTATTTAGAACCATAATGACATATGTAACCTTACACGAGACTGTAAATGCAATAACGTCCGTCAGTAATTGAAATATATTGAACATTTATTTTCGTGGTTTATATTGACATAATTAATTTCTAGTATTGTTTTTACTGGATAAAACACTAATCACCGCATCACACGGTAAGTCCATCCAGTAACGTTGTTAATAAGGTTGTAAAGATCCATTGATTTCATACTACTTATTTTTTTATTCATGTAATAGATGTGTGAACCATCAAGTAGCCAAGTTGACATATCCGCGGATTTTACGATTATTCCACCGCAAAGAGAAAAAGACCTTATAACAAATGGATTTAGATACACAAAAAGGAGTCTGAACAAAAACGGGCATGTAGTATGGCGGTGTGTTAAAGAAAAATTTGCAAAATTTGCAGGAAAATCATTCATGTACTCCAAATGAAGTAGATAATGAAGTTAAAATTTGAGTACAAAGGTGTATAGAACGGGCAGTAAATGAGACAACGTCTATTCCGTCAATTTATTCCGTAGTAGATTCCCATGATGCGGAGTATGACTTAGTAAAACAAATGCCACCATTCGCTACTATAAACATAGTTTTGTATAGAAGTCGACATCAGGCCTTACAGGTAAATAAAACTCGTTTTTAAAGAGTTCAGGATATTAAAGTTCCGGGATAATTTCAAAAGCTTCGCGAAAAGTGAAAAATATTTTCGCAAAATTTTAACATTAACAAATATTTAATTGTTATATAGCGACTTTTCATCAAAGTTTTGATTTAAGAGCTGAACTGGTGCTTCATGGGAACAAAGACAATGGTGACAGCGAGTCAGAAGTTGATCTTCCGCTTTCAGCCTTAGCTAGTCGAAACACATCAGACGTGCCTTTATCAAATGTCTCTATATTTGCATTTGTTCATGGTATACTGGCTGACCCTTGGTGTCGCCGGGGATTTGGCGGCTGTTGGGTTGACATATATAACCGTATATGTTAGCTCAACGGTTGTTGAATCTTTGGCGACACTAAGGTAAAACAGAATATTGCTTGTGTAAACCCGCATTATAGGCAATGTTATTTGTACAAGGCTGACTGAAAACCAGCGTTGGTTAGTGTCGGCAGCCTGTTAGACACTGGTCAACATACAGCTGAGTCAATGCCTTTTTGCAACACAAACTTGTCTGTATCTATTTAAGTGATGTTCTTTATTGTTAAGGTATTACTTGTGTGTGTTTCGCAATAAATTTATTTCATTTCATTTCATTTCATTTTTACCGAGTCGACCAGGACAGCCACAAGCTCGTAAGTGGGTACAACGAGACTTACCTAGAATGGATAACGAGTGAATTGCACCGTCTCCAAGATCAGTGGTGACCGTATCAGATGCGTCGGACCCAGTCGATTTATTCGAATTATTTTTTAGTTACGAAGTAATAATTCATATTGTTCGTCATACAGTTATTTATGCTGTCGAGAAAGGAAATATGTCGTTTACCTTATCTGATGATGAATTATATTGCTTCGTCGGCATTCTTATATTGACAGGTCCATTGCCGCGACGACGTATGTATTGGGAAAGTAATGATGATACCCACAATTTGTTGATAGCTAAATCTATGCAATGGAGCCGGTTTGAAGAAATTTTGCGATACTTCCATGTGGCTGATAACTCAAATTTAGCCCCGGGTGACAAAATGGCCAAAGTGCGCCCTTTGTTGCTTGCTGAGATGCTAAAAAAAATTGACAATATGCTGTGATTGAAAAAGATATATAGACGAATCTATGAACCCTTATTACGGTAGGCATGGGTGTAAACAGAACATCAGAGGACAATCTGTCAGGTTCGGTTTTAAAACTTGGGTAGCAGCTTTGCGACTAGGATATTGCTTACATGTTGATCTTTACCAGAGAAAATCTGAAAGAGTTAGGACCGGTTTAGGTTTATAGAATATATATCATATATCATTAAATGTTCGTGGTATTAATCTAGAAAACCCATGTTTCTCGCATGGTCAATTGTATGTTTCCTGTACCCGTGTAGGAAAACCATCTGCTCTGTTTGTTTACGCGCCAGGTAATGAAACAAAAAATATCGTGTACCAGGCGGTACGAAGTTCGCCGGGTCAGCTAGTTTATCATATATGTAAAGCTAGATGAATGTGTATGTATACCAAATTCTATCAAAATACATCCAATCATTAACTATGATTGAACAACATCCAACATTCACACTTTCATATCAATAATATTAGTAGACACAATGTGCTATAAACTGTACTTTAATTGTTGATACGACTATATTTGAATAAGAGATTCCAGACAAATTTCCATATAAACATACTTTTGCAACATACCTTTGTTTTAATTTTGACGAGCTCGGTGGTGTATATGAACATGTCTGTTTGTCTTAGTCTGGGTGTTTTCTATGTATCATAAGTATGTATTTACGTATGTTTATCAGTTGTCTAGTACCCATAACACAAGCTTCGCTTACTTTGGGGCTAGATGGAGCTGTGTAATTTGTCTGACAATAAAAAAAAAATACGTACAACATGCATGATAAAAATCAAACTTTACGAGTACTTGGAAATGTGGTATTGATGGCGGATACTAAGCCCTCTAAAAATATTATAGATACTTGGCTACTTACTGATCCTATGGAATAATTGAAGACATAGGCACCAAGTACAATAAACAATTCCACACAAGCAAAAGTTTGGGTTGTAAAAATAATATATGTGTGAGATCATATTATATAATATTTACAACATATATTTAAACTAATATCCCTACTTATATAATATAATATAAATGTGAATGTCCGTTTGTTTGTTACGCTTTCACGCGAAAACTACTCAACCGATCATCATGAAACTTTGTACACATATTCTTAGATATCAGAAGTAACATAGGATGTTTTTTATTAAAAAAAAAATATTTTTTACTAAAAAGAATTTCACGCGAGCAAAGCGGGCAAAAGCTAGTATTGAATATCAACAAGGTTCTACGAGAAATTCAACATGTCTGGAGTGATAGGATGTATAGATGGTACTCATGTAGCCATAATCAGACCTTCGCAACATGAAGAACGGTATTACTATAGAAAACACTATCATTCCCTGAATGTACAACTGGTAAGTTTATTTTTAATCAATATAAACCATTACAATACAATAAATGATACATCTCATTGCATCAAAATTAATATATACCTATATTTTTTAAATGGCCTCAGTCGACTCATATGTTACCTACTTATCCTGTTAATATATGTAAATATGTTATATCCAAATAAGATTATAAATGGTAAGTAAGTCTGCAACATTTTTCACATCTCTTAACCCAGAAGTGATTTGAATAGAAATTTGCATGGAGAAACGTCTATACCCTAGACCAGCCATATTCAAAGTGTGCTCCGCGGAGCCCCGAGCCAAAAGCAAAGCGAGTACTAGCATAATTTACTCACAGCATTTTGAAACTTCATGGTTTATAATGCAATCAAATAACAAGAGGAGATTAAAACAGTGTGCCGTGCCAACTTTGAAATTATCAAAGGTAAATTGTTTAGTTGTTTAGTAGTTTTTGCTTGTGACTTTGTCCACGTTGAACTGGCTTTTCAACTATACACGTGGAAAATCGAGATGTTACATGTACCATTATACTGTACCATTGTACTGATTGTGAGCAGTACCAATATAGCTACAAGAAAACGTACTTAGGGTTGAACCCCATTTACCAGCAATCTTCCGCATCATTACGTGTTTTTCTATCGCTCGAATGCTTTGATTTTTCAAGCAAGAAAGCCATCCATGGGTTTCCGCACGCGAAATCCAATGCTATATGTGCGCGCGGGTAGTTTTCTCGCTCGAAAAATCTACGCTTCAAAGTGACATAAAGAAGTACGGAAAAATCTGAAAGCGTGGTAAATGGGATTCAACCCTTAGAAGAGTAACCCTAATTTTTGAAATAGGTATTTAACATCTGTATTTACGTTTTTTTTTTAAATACGCACAATCTTCGAGAAATATGCTCATTTGTAGGAGGGAGGATAGGTAAATATTTATCTATTTTTCAGGTTGACCCTTGCGAAGAGACTGAACCAGAAACGTCTACATCTAAAAGAAGAAAAGTTGAAACATTTAAAGACCCTCAACCACCTCAAAGTCAAAAATGTACAACTACCAAAGATGAGCCTAATACATCACAGTCGGAAAGTAATATTTGTACCTCGCCTAAATCAATTTACAACCCACAAATAAAAGATACACCAACGAAAATAAAATTAAAGAAGGTTCTACAGATAAAAAATAAACAAATAAAAAGACTTCAATCACAAAAAAGATTCTTGAAAAAAAAATAATTGCAGGATTGCAAGAAATATTAAATGACCTGTCACAAAAATCATTGATTAATAAAGAAGATCGTCTAGTTCTAGACAAAATTGGTGTAGCAGAAAAAGAGCTTCTTAATAGACAACTACTTAAAAGCAAACCTGGAAAAATCCCTAAAACCAAATATTCTCTTGAACTTAGATATTTTGCATTGACTCTACATTTTTATTCACCGAAAGCGTATAGATATGTGCGAAAGACTTTTGGAACATATTTGCCTGCACCAAGGACGATAACAAAATGGTACAGTTCTATCGACGGGAAACCAGGCTTTACAAAGGAGGCGTTAGTCGCATTAAAATTAAGAGCTGAAAGTAACCCGGAGAAGAAAATTTATTGTACTTTAGTAATGAATGAAATGAAAATAAAACAATTAACGGAAAATATAACAAGCACTCAAAGACATTACGGTTACGTGGACTATGGATTTGATTCTACGTTTGATAATTCTGAAGAAGCAACTGACGCTTTAGTATTTTTATTAGTGGGAATAAATACTACTTGGAATTACCAATAGCCTACTTTTTAGTTAAGGGCGTAAAAGCTGAACAAAAAGCACTTTGACCCAACTTGTGACCCAAGCTTTTCACTTAGTTCACTGGTGTAAACTGGTGTAAAAACTGTCAACTGGTGTAAAAATCAAAGCATTGACTTGTGACGGTACTATAACGAATCTTGCCATGGCCGAAGAGTTGGGCTGATGTTTAGATGTAAACAATTTACAAACCACAAGACACACAAACCTCTAGACCCACGAACAGGACAACAATGCTTTTTCTTTTTAGTCCCCTGTCATATGCTCAAACTAAGTCGTAATGCATTCGAACATTATAGCTTCTTTGCCCAACCTATCTCTGGAAATAAAATTCAGTGGTCATATATTCAGAAATTGCATGAATTACAGGAATAGGAACTATTTTATTTGGCAAATAAATTAAAAGCTAATCATATTTTCTTTAAAACAAAAATAATGAACGTTTGTATTGCAGCCCAGCTCTTCAGTACAAGTGTTGCTGATGCATTGGTCTTCTGTAACAATGTAATGACGTTGCCCATTTTTGAACATGTGGGTGCGACAGCGAATTTAATCTATGATTTATTCGACATCCTTGATTCTAAAACTCGGGGCAATGGGTTTAAGCAAGCCTTGAATTTAAAAAACTATGAAACTGCTTTTGTAAAATTAGATGAAGCGAAAGCAGTTTTGTTGAATTTGGAGACTGACGTCAGAAATCGCAAAAATTACATCAATATAGTCAATCTTTTGAAATCCCCTCGTTACACAGGTTTTCTCGGATTTCTTGTATGTATTGAAAGTGCAAAACGCCTATTTGAAAATTTGGTTTTGGCTTCGAATACACAACTAACATATTTGCCTTTACACAAAATTAGCCAGGACCACATAGAGATTTTTTTTTTTTTAAGTTGTAAGAAGCTACGGTGGTTATTCTGACAATCCGTCTGCTTGTCAGTTTGAATCCATATATAAAAAACTATTAGTCCACACAGAGTTAATCATCTAAAAGTAAATGAAAGGGGTACGAACTGTATCCCATTAGAAAAAATCTCAATACTCAGCTGTACATCAGCACTTGAAAAAATCGATTCTACCTCCCGACAAAAAAAAAACAGAAACGTTTTTAACGGATAGTCCCTCAGAAGAAAGCGATATGATTTCAGAAATTGAGATCGAAACATACTTGTCTCCTTTTGGAGAAAAGGTTGTGGATATAACGAGCTACGTAGTATTTTCTACTATTAAAAGAATTAAATGCCGTACATGCATAAAGGGTTTATGTGGCGAGCCAAGTGAAAAAAGTTTAATATACCAAAAAAGCAGAGGTGGTCTAAAGTACGCATCAAAAGATGTTATTGATTTATGTCGCCTTTGTGTAGTGGAGATCCGGAAACACTTAACTGATGACGAAAAAGTTAAACCCTCTTGTTCGCCGCAATGGGTTACAACAAAAGTGTTAAAACATTATGTTGGTAGACAATTGTTTCCAAACATCGCGAGCCATTATTTTGATAATGATTTTATTGTGCACAATATTGAACTTGCGAAAACGGTAACACAAAAGTATACCAATATTAGATTAAACTATTTATCTAAGAAGACTGGCCCCAAGAAATGCATTAGGCATATATACACAAAACTAATACACTTTAAAAATCAATAGGATCTCATTAATACTTTTATGTTTTTTCTTACCTGGTAACTAAAAAACTTAAGACGCAGATTTCTCGCATGCGCAAAGATTTCGAAAATATGAATAATTCTCTTTTGAGAAAAGTAGTGTATATAAAGTCTATAATTTTATAAACCATCATAAACTACTTGCCTCAAAACTAAACTCAAATGCGAGCGATAAAGCTGTGATAAGTGTGAACGCTCTTACGAGTCAGCGAACACCGACGGACTGGCGGCGACGTCGAGCAGTCATCGCATCGCATAGCAAAGCATATTGCAACTCGATGCGATGACTGACTTTAAGACGTATCATCCGTATCATCTCATAATGCCAACTTCTCCAAATGCCAAACGCTCTCAAAATGCCAACTTCTCACAATGCCAACTTCTCACAATGCCAACTTCTCACAATGCCAACTTCTCACAATGCCAACTTCTCACAATGCCAATTAAGTTTTTCTGGCGCTTCGCCGGCCGCTGCAGCGGCACGCTCGCTTCGCTCGCTCGGCTCGCGCGTTGTCTTTCATGTTCTAACCTAGAAGTTGGCATTTTGAGAGCGGTTGGCATTTTGAGAAGTTGTCATTATGTGATGATACTGTATCCTCGTGTGCGAAGACAAATTAAGTTGAATTTAAATTATAACTAAATTAGTCGCTTCGCCGCCACTCCGTTGGTTTGGATAATACTAGTCATACTTAGTCAATAAATGAAATAAAAAAGAATTCTTCTTATTTTTGTTTACTAATCCTAAGTTCCGAAATACATTACACATAAAGATTTTAAAAATAGTTATTAAGATTTTCTCGGTTTTATTTTTCCTCCAGTCTAAGTACCTAATTAAATCATCAATTTAAAAGATGAGAAAACCTGCATTCAGTTATTTGAAAAATCTCCTGCCTGAACCGACAGTACGAAAAAGTGAAATGTAGAAAAAGGGATAATAAGAAGGTATCATGAAAATAAATGTTCTTCAGTTGTTCGATTTCTGATGGTTCGAGTCCCGGATCTGCCAGCCAAGTAATTTTTTCATAATATTATTATGCCGCTACCACACTGATCGTCCAACAGCCCAACACTCCAGCCAACACCTAACTCTCTCCCAACTCAGGTCGACCCAACACGACCCTGCCACACGTTTTTACGCCACGTTTCATCTTCATTCACCATGGAGCGTCTTCCTTGAAATGATTGGTGCTGGTGCGCTATACCTTTTCAGTGCATACAATTATTTTTTACAAGTTTATAACCTACGTAAAATCAAAAAACCTAGACGAAAACGAAGATGATGAAGTGGATGCTAAGCATACATAGCGCCACGTCTGGCTCGCTTGAGTGAAGTGTTTACACTGATGTGTGGAGGGTCTGTTCGTTTGAGTTGGCCAATTCCTTTGATCTGGGTACGATTTACCGCCACCGGACTGATCGCGCGCCAAAAACACCCTACATCGTCAAACATACACGAACTACCTCTCTACACGTGGAAGGTTGGACGAATAGTGGACTGTTGGACGATCAGTGTGGTAGCGGCATTATAAGAACGCAGCTCTTGCTATTTTTAAAATCGACAAGACTTCTTAGAATAAACATTTGTAGGTATTTCTTGCAGTTTCAGATTAACCAAGAGCCTGATTAAAAAAACATTATTTTTTGTCATAATTATTGGCAGAATTCATCGACGATAAAATCCTTTCGTATCGTAAGGTCATTTAAGTAAAACGCCCTATGAGCACAACTATCGATAGTATCAAGCACTATGTTTATGCTAGTGTTTGATAACTTTGTCGTGTGCGTGTGTAGCGACGTGATCGAAAAATGTATTAGTGAAAACACTATTTGTGTGCGTTGCCTCGTCCCCCACGAAGAATGTGACAGACTTTTTCGCATAGAAATTAGCGCGCGTGGCGTGTCCGTTTGGTTTAATGGTCTAAGTATCAGAAATAACATAGGATACTTTAAAAAAAAAATTTTTTTACTAAAAATAATTTCACGCGAGCGAAGCGAGCAAAAGCTAGTATTGAATATTTACAAGGTCCTACGAGAAATTTAACATGCCTGGAGTGATAGGATGTATAGATGGTACTCATGTAGCCATAATCAGACCTTCGCAACATGAAGAACGGTATTACTATAGAAAATACTATCATTCCCTGAATGTCCAACTGGTAGGTTTATTTTTAATCAATATAAACCATTACAATACAATAAATGATACATCTTATTGCATCAAAATTAATCTATACAGTATCATCAAAATATATACCTATATTTTTTAAATGGCCTCAGTCGACTCCTATGATACCGACTTATACTGTTAATATATCGACGGTCCCAATTAAAATAGTCGGTTGTACATTTTTGGTGTATTTAACTTTTTACTGTCATTTAATTCACGAGAACGAGATTTTTATGGTCAATATTTAAATTATTAAGAATTATTCATTATGGAGCTATTTTCAGGATTAAAAATGTCAGTAGTGACCTGGCGACCATGCAGGTTGTGGCGTAACCGACATTACTTGCGGGGTGCGGAAATAGCGGATGCGGGCGGATCTGCCACTTCGCGCATTGTTGCATGGAGTAGCGGACACGCGTTGGTAGCTCGTAATTTGCGCGTTTACTTTATTTTTTGTGATTAAGCTATGTCGCGTTCAAAACAAATTTTAAAAATTAAATTGAATTTAGACGTGTTACTAGCAGTGTCATCAAAATTTAAGAATCAGTTTCTTATAGATATGTAAATACAAATCGTTTGCAAATATAGACATTTCCCTTTAAAAATGACGATACCGGTAGATTCGACATTGTTATTCGGAATTGAAACTTACAAGTTAGTTGGAACTACCACTTCCTACAGTTTTAATTGCTCTAAAGAATCTCGATTTGTCAAATGTGACACTTCCGACTTTATTGAACGTGCAAGGAGCTGGTCGATTTGATAGATGTAACACAACCGACATTTTTTGCTGTATAGTGTACAATCACATACGTCAGATGTGATTTATTCTAGAAACCAATTTCGTTTCTGTCGTAAGTGTAAATATCAAACTCATTGGTTGTAATTTGAATGTTTTGCAAAGGCAAAACAACTATCAAAGGACAGTATTACTGAATCAAAGAGTAATGTAAACGGGGCGGGGTTGTACTGGTACCTTGTTGTTATAGGTCAAGGTATTCTGATGATGATGGATGACGTTTTCTGTGACGATGACAAATCTTTAAGTACTTTGCCAAATGATGGCTGTTTGTATTGGGTTTTTCAACAGCGGGCGTCACAATTAAACAAGTAAGATTTCTTTTATATACTTCTATTTTCGATATAACCAAAGATAAAACACACAATCGATCACTACCACAAAAACAGGTGAACAGGAAGAACGCAAGCGCCCCCTGGCGGCCAAACTTAAGAAACTATTTCTTTCTTTTTTTTTTTTTTTTTAATGCTAAAGAAACATTCCAAACAGCCTATTATAATATTTACAGTTTTATTATTAACATTAACAGTTTGGAACTCCACCCTTCACCGTCTTCTATGGGGATGCCTGAAGTTGCTGAGGAACTTGTTGCTGAAGAGACTATCCCAAATGTACCTCAAATGATGCCTCCAACGCATCTATTGATGTAACACTAGTACCGTCGCCAATTCCTTTACATAAACACCCTTGCAAAAATCGATTTTAATATGCGTGAAAAACTGTGTATTAGATCCCGATGACGTCTACGATAATCTTCCAACACCTTCGACTATGACAGACACTTTTACTGTCGTAACACCATTTACACACGAAATTTCTAGAAAGAAGACATACAAAACAGATATTGGTAAGAAAAGGCTGAGCCTATTACCTACCTAATGCACAGAAGACAGAAGTGAAAAGAGTGTGTAAAAGGATGTTTTTGAGTACGATATCTTCTGGTAAAACACACAATCGATCACTACCACAAAAACAAGTGAACAGGCAGAACGCAAGCGCCCCCTGGCGGCCAAACTTAAGAAACTATTTCTTTCTTTTTTTTTTTTATGCTAAAGAAACAACCCAAACAGTCTATTATAATATTTAACATTAACACTCCCACTTAAATTTTATAATAGGCACACTCTATTCAGAGTAATAAGTACTGACAATCTATAACTTTTACAATTAATAATAGATAGTGTCAAGCTAACACTGTCTACAAATTTGTTCTCTATTTGTAATAAATTTACCAGGAGCCAAAGATTTTGTTAGAAAGTCGGCAAGCTGACAACCGCTTTCTACAAATTTTATACAAATTATATTTTGTTCTACTATTTCTCGAATAAAATGAAATCTCACATCAATATGTTTGGATTTTCTATGATAAACAGGGTTTTTAATAAGCCTGATAGCACTCTGGTTGTCTATACATAAAGTGACCATCAATTGTGGTTCCTTAACATCACACAATAACTGTCTAAGCCATAAAATCTCTTTAGCGGCTTCACTTGCAGCCATATACTCAGATTCCGTTGTTGATAGTGCCACTGTATTTTGTTTTCTACTAGCCCACGTGACAGGGCCACCATTCATCATGAAAATGTATCCAGTGTTAGACTTTCTGGAATCTAGATCGGAGGCAAAATCAGCATCGGAATAGCCAATTAACTCACTACTACAATCATAAGTAATACAACTATTTCTGGTTTGTATTAAATAGCGAATTATCCTTTTCACAGCATTAACATGGTCCTTAAGGACCATGTTAATGCTGTGAAAAGCTCGTAATTACGAGGATTATTCAAATATCTACTAACTAAATTAACTGAGTAAGCAATATCAGGCCTCGAAACAGTTGCCAAATACATAAGAGCTCCCACTGCCTGCCTATAAGGAAAATTTGATACACTTTCAGTATTTATATTTTTAATCAAAATAACATTTTTATCAGCAGGAGTACTACAAGGTGTGGCTAGAGACATGTTAAATTGTCTTATTATCTGATCTACATATTGACACTGACTAATAGATATATGATCTTCAGTCTGACATATTTCCATGCCCACAAAACAATTTAAGTTCAGTATCTCAATGTTGAAATTACATTTAAGATCATCTAATATATGTTTTAATATATTCTTGTCTTTCGAAAACAACAAAGCATCATCAACATATAATGCCTAAATTACTTTGAATCCCTTAAAATGGCCTACAAATATACAATTATCAGATTTACACATTTGGAAACCATATGACATTAAGAATGAAGAAAACCTTTTATTCCAACAACGTGAGGACTGCTTTAGACCATATAATGATTTAATTAACTTACATATTTTTCCCGGCTCAGCATGGACACTCCTCCATGAAGAATCTCCATGTAAACCTCTTCCTGCAGTTCGCCATACAAAAATGCAGTTTTCACATCAAACTGCCGTATAATATATTTTTCTTTATCTGAAATTGATAATAAAACCCTAATAGAATCATACCTAGTTGTTGGGGAAAATGTTTCAAAATAATCTATATCTTTTGTTTGTGTAAATCCTCTTGCACACAAACGAGCTTTGTATCTTTGTATGCTACCATCTGAATTTTTCTTCATTGTAAACACCCACTTGGATGTTACAGTTTTCTTATTATTTCTTTCTACAATTTTCCAAGTCTCATTCTCATTATGCGATTTCAATTCTTCAATTATTGCTTCTTTCCATTTATTTCTTTCCTTTGATTTCATCGCTTCTTGAAAGCTATTAGGAATTTCACATTCTATTATATTTGCTTCTTCTATTTTATTTCTTCGTGGCCTCAAGGTTATATTTCTTTCTTCATCACTTGTAGTCTCTTGAGATGGTTCATAGGTCTCATCATTGACATCTGTAAAACTTGAGAAGCTATTATCCTCATCTTCTTCAGGTTGAGCTTGTTTTGGTGTGTCAGATGATGTATCTGGTATAATCTGTGTTTCGCTTTTATGATTATCTTCTTTAATAATAACTTCAGCAATATTTTTCCTGAAAATAGGGATATTATTTTCATTAAAGCGGACATTTCTACTTACTGTTATCTTTCCAGTTTCAACATTATACATCCTGTAATTTTCATACTCATAGCCAACCAGCATCATCTTTTCACTCTTCTTATCAAGCTTCTTTCTCTTTTCATCAGGCACATGAACATAGCCTTCTGATCCAAAAATTCTTATATGCTGTAGAGATGGTTTTACTCCATTCCATAACTCATATGGGGTAATATTCTTTGTTTGACTGGACGAGGTTCGATTCAATAAATATACTGAGCAATTCACGGCCTCTGCCCATAATTTCAACGGAATGTCTCGAGAATATAACATAGATCTAGCGCTTTCCATAATTGTACGCATCTCCCGTTCTGCTTTTCCATTTTGCTCTGGTGTGTAAGTGGCAGTTCTTTCATGAACGATACCTTCATTTTGTAAATAAGTTGTGAAATCATTATTTACATACTCACTCCCATTGTCTGTGTGGATTGCCTGTACACCATGACCAAACTTGTTCTTTACTAAGGCGTTGTATCTCTTAAAACAATCAAATACATCACTTTTGTTTTTGATTAGATAGATATGTCTGTAACTAATAGCACCATCTTTAAATAAAACAAAATATCTTGCACCTGACACCGAGGGCTGCTCTATTGGGCCACATACTGTGGAAAAATGAGGGGAAAAATATAATTAAAGCGAGGACGTCCTTTTGTAAAACCGTTTATTTTTTATTTGAATCTAATGACTACTGACATTCATAGACAATTTTCAACACATACATCACTATAGGTTAAATCTCCAGGTTGACACTGTCCTCTCTGTGATTTATGAAAAGGTAAGCGACTTTGTTTTCCATTTTGACATGCTTCACATATAAAATCATTATCATCTGTCAATTCTCCAGGTATAGCACCTATGTTGCACATATTTTTCACTTCTTTCAGATTTAAGTGTCCCAATCGTTCATGCCAGGTTTTTAAACTAGTTTGTACTAGGTTACAGTTAGCTTGCACTATAGTTTTGAAGTCAAGTTCATAAAGGTTATTTTCTTTAAGTTTTGCAATCAAAACAACATTTTTGTTCTTCATAATCATTGCAATATTCTCCTTCTTTACTATAGTATAACCTCCTCTGGTAGCAATGCCTTCTGAGAACAGGTTTCGTCTTAATTCGGGTATATACAACACATCTTTTATTATGTTGCGCTCCATCACTCCATTTATATATTTTTTAATCAATATGTTGCCGCACCCATGTACAACAAGTTCCTTGCTATTACCAAGCCTCACAATTCTATTTTCTTGATCATATTTTTCAAAATTACAAAATATGTCACGTTGATATGTTATGTGCGCAGATGCTCCGCTGTCTAAAATCCACACATCATTATTCAATTCTATTGTACAATGATCAGCACTGAATGCCAACATCTCTTGAGGCTTTTTGTCTTTCCTTTTCGGAGCCCTTCAGTCTCTTGCAAAATGCCCTCTCTTGTTACAATTGTAACACATAAATCGATGTGGTTTCTTTGCAGTTGTGGGATTGATATTTTTCTGCTGCTGATTTGTCAGATTTACTGTCAATAAGGCAGTCTCTGTTTCCTCATCTTTGTTAAGGCTTGACTCCTCATCCAACAAACGCGCTGTCAGATTATGAATAGTTTGACACTTTGGGTCCAGCGACATCCATGCCTGACGCAAAGACCTATATTTTGACGGCAAGGTACTAAGTATTTTGGTCATAATTGCCGTGTTGCTAATTTCTTCTCCACTTTCTTTTAATTGCTTGGCCATGTTTTCAACCTTAGAAATATGTTGAGCTATGCTATCTGTCGGTGACATTTTGTATTGGTAAAAACGTTCGTGAATAAACATTTTATTTAATTCAGATTTTTGTTCATATATACTTTCCAACTTCTCCATGACATCAGAGGCTGTTTCACAATTTTCGATGAGTGAAATCTGATTTAAGTCCATTGAAGACGTGATGATAAACATGGCCATACCATCATTCTTTGACCATTTACTGAGTTCAATTCCTTCGTTCGGCTTAGGCGTATTCAAGTCCAGAAATTTCGCTTTTAGAATTACATTTCACTTGAAACTTCCACTGCCTAAAATTTCGCCCGTCAAATTTTTCAATACGCATGGAATTTGCAACCTCCATCTTGATTGCCGGCAAGCAAACCACGTTTTTGTTTTATCAACTTATTAACTGCTCTTTACTCCGCGACGTCTGCGTAGACCTGGGCCCATAACCTATTGGGTTTTTCAACAGCGGGCGTCACAATTAAACGAGTAAGATTTATTTTATATACTTCTATTTTCGATATAACCAAAGATAAAACACACAATCGATCACTACCACAAAAACAGGTGAACAGGAAGAACGCAAGCGCCCCCTGGCGGCCAAACTTAAGAAACTATTTCTTTCTTTTTTTTTTTTTTTTTAATGCTAAAGAAACATTCCAAACAGCCTATTATAATATTTAACATTAACAGTTTGGAACTCCACCCTTCACCGTCTTCTATGGGGATGCCTGAAGTTGCTGAAGAGACTATCCCAAATGTACCTCAAATGATGCCTCCAACGCATCTATTGATGTAACACTAGTACCGTCGCCAATTCCTTTACATAAACACCCTTGCAAAAATCGATTTTAATATGCGTGAAAAACTGTGTATTAGATCCCGATGACGTCTATGATAATCTTCCAACACCTTCGACTATGACAGACACTTGTACTGTCGTAACACCATTTACACACGAAATTTCTAGAAAGAAGACATACAAAACAGATATTGGTAAGAAAAGGCTGAGCCTATTACCTACCTAATGCACAGAAGACAGAAGTGAAAAGAGTGTGTAAAAGGATGTTTTTGAGTACGATATCCTCTGGTGAACGAATAGTGACAACAGAAATTCATCCTTTGTCTTTCAGCAGTTGAGGAGAACAAAAGAGGGAAGTATGAACATAAGCATATAGTTATCGATGAAATGATGGAACAAAGCGCGAAAGATCATGGCGTCCCGCAAGGCTCGGTATTGTCCCCGACGCTGTTTTTGCTGCACGTCAATGATATGTTATCTATTGATAGCATTAATTGCTCTGCCGATGATAGTACTGGGGACACTAATTACACGGGCTGCGCTAATATACCCCGTTCTCTGGTGGAGGAAAGCCGCGCGTGTCGGAGATCGAGAGCACATTGGATAGTGTGCTCTCGATTGGGGGCGAAAGACCCTAGTTCAATTCAATTCCACTAAGACATAATACATAAGACTATAACATAATAACACTATAACATATAGACAATAATATAAGACATAAGTCTTCGCGTACACCGCCAAGAAAACCCCTTTTGCTGTGGCTCCCCAATTCCAGAACACACCCCTTAACATCACTAAAAATATTGGGATTCTCGGAGTTGAAATCTCCAGCGACGTCCAGTTTCGTTGTCACCTGGAGGGGAAGCTCAAGCTGGCGTCGAAGAAACTAGGTGTGCTTGAGCACACCTAATTGTTGAACACACTCTGTTGACAGAGCGATGCAGCAACCCACGGTAAAGACTTTACAAAGCTCAAGTACGGTTGCATATTACTCCATATGCAACCGTACTTGAGCTTTGTAAAGCTGTTGCCATCTATAGGCGGCAACACCTAGATACCAGCTTGCACCTTGTGACTCGATTCAAAAGTGTGCTGTGAGGATTGTTGACGATAGCAAACTGACAGACGGTTTAGAACCTTTAAGTCTTTAAGTAAGAGAAGAGATTTTGCTGACCTTTGTGTGTTCTACCGATTGTACAATGGGGTGTGTTCAGAGGAGTTGTTTGACATGATGCTCACGGCCTCCTTCTACAGACGCACCGCTCGCTATCGACAGGGAATTCATACTCACACATTGTAGCCTAAGTGGTCTCGTACTGTGCGGTTTCAGAGAAGTTTTCTCCCGCGTACTGTCAAGCTGTGGAATGAATTGTCTGTCGAGGTTTTTTCAGGAGACTACAGCTTGCGGTTCTTCAAAAAGGGCGTGAAGAGGTTTTCACAGAGTCGACAACGCACGCGTGATAGACTGTGCATATTTTGACGTTATAGAAAGTTGTTGTTAAATGGAGAATGAGGAATTGCCATATTTAAAATTTGAAAGTTTGTGAGCAACTAAGAATTTGATAACGTATACATAATCCATGACTCTTACTGACAACAGTCAGTCAGTATGTATGATGCCGACAGTCGAGTTCATTACGGGCTAGGATAATAAGCGACAAAAGAACGTACACAGCTGCGCAGTTTTTACAAATTTTGGCAATAAAAAGTACTTTTTATTATTTAATTGTTGCCGTAATTGAGAGTGGATGTAATGCTGCTGGATGTAATACAGTATTATTATTTATATTATATGTGTCGGTACTGTATATGTACAACGAATGAGGGTAATGAAAATAAACCAGTCTTTGTCCGAAACTAGTGTTTGATTGACGTACCTCACACAACATGGCGCAGCCGGTTTAGAATAATACGAAATATAGTGGAATAATACGCAAAATATACTATGTAATACATGCATAGATTTGGAGTTAAAGACGTTGTGTTTATAAATCATTATAGAGAATTGTTATAGACTCAGTGTGAACCTATAATGGAAACCGTATTGCCTCCTCCGCCGCCACTTGCATTTATACACAATTTAGAAAATATCACAGCATGTTTCCAAGGACGGGCAAAAATGGAAAAAATCCTTTCTTATTTATTACGACGCGTGCGAATTTTCAAAGAAAGATGCAAAAGTTCAAATTAATATTTTTCTTCACCTAATAGGAGGACAAGGTCGTGAAGTATACGACCAATTCCAAGAAAGTTTTTTGAATATTACCGTATAATAGAATATATTTCAAAGGTTTGACAAGCTTTTCGTGCAGAAGAAAAATTTAAATGTATTGCGTCATTGTTTTTTCACTCGTGAACAGATTGAGGATGAGTCCATAGAACAATATACATTTGAATTAAGGAAGCTGGCGGCAACATGTGAATTTAAAGAACTTTGTGATGATTTAATACGGGATTCAGAATCTGTGGAATAAAAGAAAACGCACTGAGAGAAAGGTTGCTTCGAGAACCAGATTTAACGTTACAAAAATCATTAGACATTTGTAATGTCAGCTATCGAAATGTGTAGCACATATGTTCTGACACATGTGGTTATATTCGGCACATTCAACATCAGACCAAGTGAATCAGAAGCTCCAATATACACCTTCAGTATGGGCAGTTCTCAATCAAAAGATGAAGTTATCGTCGCACAGACCGCCGCTGGAAACGCACAACCTAGTGGCAGCAGTCTGAGTCTCTCAGAGATATTATTAATCGCACTATTCGTCGCTATATTTATTACCGCAAGCTACTTCCTATACAAGAGGTGCCAACGGAATGCTGTAAGAGCCCTTCGAAGAGAATTCAGCCGTAACACGCTTGATACGCAACCACATTATGAAGAAAGAAGAGGTGTCCAGGGTTATGCCGGCCCACAGCAAGAGGTATCCAGGGTTATCCCGGCCCAGCTCGAGGTGTCCAGGGCAAGCCCGGCACGTATCACTACCAACAAACGCAGTCATCGGTTTCGATGAACAAAGCATTGATAAAATTGTTCAACAGTGGAAAACTATTCATTTCACAGAATGGGAAACTTCAGGTGATAGTGTCAAGTTCTGGGCTCACGTTTTAAAATATAAGAATACAGCAGGAATTAATACATTCCAAGAAATAGGCGACTTGGCTATTGCTGTATTGTCTCTTCCTCACTCTAATGCAGAAGTGCAAAGGCTTTTTAGCGTGATGAACACAGTAAAAAATAATTAAGAAACAGACTGTCTGTGTTAACGCTTAATTCCATAATTATGATTAGAAACCAACTAAAAATATTAAAAAAAATTGCCAGAATTATATTTTGCCATCTTATTTTATTTTATAAATTTACAAAGAATTATTTAATTACAAAGATCACAAAAACTGTCAAACCAATAAGACAAACTGAAATGCCATCCACATCGTCATCTATTGACGAAGATATTTTAGAATTTCCAAATGACATTGAGGAGTTTCATATTGATTTTTAACTTTTTAATAAATAATTAAAAGTAACTTTAGTGTTTTACTAATAATACATTTTTGACCCTAGCGATATATTATTTATATATCGTTTTATTAAAATCATACGTATAAAAGTACAGCTAAAATACTCTAGCCACTTTTAGCGGATTTTCGAGGTGGATTTCATTACAAAACTGGCAACTTTTTTCTATGTTTTAGCCACTAACTATATAGTCTTAACGGCAACACTGAGTGCCATTAACTTTTAACGGTTGTAAGTCGAATTTAAATGCCACTAAGTTATTAGGTTGGAAGTTAAATGACAAATTTGGAATCTCTAGACCCAGCAGTTTGGGCTGTGCGTTGATATATATCAGTCAGTCATTCAGTTTCCTCTTTCATATATTTCAACCACATCGCATCTCCACGGGGGTAATTTTATGTCACGTCGGCTATGTTAGATCATAAAATAGTTGTTGTTTTCGTAATCAGCAACCCGATAAACCATAAAAACAATACCCATGACGATTTTCAGACATATTCGCCCCATTTTACCCCTTTAGGGGATGGATTTTGAAAAATCCTGAAACACGTGTTTACTCATTTATCCATAGAAGTACTCATGTAAAGTTTCGTTATTAAAATAGTCCAACTAATCTTCTTTCCCCATACAAACTTTGGACCCCCATTTCACCCCCTTAGGGTTTGAATTTTGATAAAATCTTTCTTAGTGCACCCCTAGACATCATAAAGAACTTACTTGCCAAATTTTGAATCTCTAGACCCAGCGGTTTGGGCTGTGCGTTGATATATATATCAGTCAGTCAGTCAGTTTCTTCTTTTATATATTTCAACCCCATCGGACCCCCTCAGGGGTGATTTTATGACACATCGGCTATGTTGGATTATAAAATAGTTGTTGTTTTCGTAATCAGCGACCCGATAAACCATAAAAACCATATCCATGACGATTTTCAGACTTTTTCTCCCCATTTTACCCCTTTAGGGGTTGAATTTTGAAAAATCCTGAAACACGTGTTTAGTCATTTCTCTATAGAAGTCCTCATGTAAAGTTTCGGATAAAATAGTCCAACTAATCTTGTTTCCCCATACAGACTTTGGACCCCCGTTTGACCCCCTTAGGGGATGAATTTTGAAAAATCCATTCTTAGTGCACCCCTAGACGTCATAAGGAACCTACTTGCCAAATTTGGAATCTCTAGACCCAGCGGTTTGGGCTGTGCGTTGATATATAAGTCAGTCAGTCAGTCAGTTTCTTCTTTTATATATTTAGATTAATAAGACATTTAAATATGACCTATTTGTTTTATTTATCTTACTGACCTTAATATAATCTCGTAATGCTTCCCAGATAGATTCGCACACTTCTTGGAAAAATAATGAGATTGTGCATCGGGGTACTCTGTACAAATGTTCTAGTGATTCAAAACTATCACCAGTAGCAAGGTGTCTGAGAGTGACTTGCAATTTTATTCGTGCTGGTAAAGCATCTCTCATCATAGTATTTTTTTTGTATGAATGGAGTAACGATTTTTAAAAGTTCTTCAAATTTTGCTTCATTCATACGAAGATGATTATTGTATGTATCGGGATCCTCTTCTGCTATTTCTCTCAATAGACAATTTGAAGCGCCCAAGGCCGGTCTTCTTAATATCCATGGGCAAAATGGACAAAATACAGAATCCCAAGAAAATTAAAAGTACATTTAAGCACCGCACAGCAGATCATGAAGTAGCTGTTTTTTTAGATTCAAACCATATGATTAAACTAGTAAAAAACCATTTTGAAGAGAAGAAACAGTTTTTAGACCAAGACGAATTAAAAGTAGATTGGGAATTTTTGACAAAGTTGAATAACTTACAAGAAAAGGAAGGCTTACACCTCGCTAACAAGTTAACTCGGAAACACATTGAATTCAGGAACTCGGTTATGAAAGTTAAACTTGCTTCTCAGCTACTAAGTAGGAGCGTAGCAGTTGCCTTAAAGTTCTGTCGCGAAGTCTTAAAATTAGACAGATTCGAAGATAGTGAAGGCACAGAAAAATTTATAACTATCTTCAATAATTTGTTTGGCATATTTAATTCAAGAAAATTAACACAACATGGGTTTTGTCATCCCCTTTCAAATAGCAACAAAACTGAAATTTTTGATTTTTTAGAAGAAGCGAAAAATTACATACTCAACTTGAACATCAAAAACACCAGGAATCGTAAATTCAATGAAATGAAAATTCAATTCAAATAAAAATGAAAAATTTTTAATCAGTGGTCAAAGTTAAGTCCTCTACTGGCTTCAAAGGATTGCTCGTATGTATCGAAAGCATTATGTTTTTATACAAAACTTTAGTTTAAGGCACAAAGGAACTTCCATATATTTCTACCTATCGATTGAGTGAGGATCATATTGAGTTGCTGTTTGGAACCATCAGATTGCATGGCGGGCGTAATGACAACCCCAACGCCCTACAGTTTAGGGTGTTTACATAAAATTGCTTTGCAGGATGGAATTGCAAGTCGGTGAGACTGGGAACTGTGTGCCACTTGAAAATATTTCCTTTTTGACATGTTCGTCGGCATTGACTTGAATAAATTCTACAACTGTGACGGAAAGATTTGACGATGCCGATGAAGAATTAAACGATTTACCATCGAACGATGGACATGAGATTGCAGGATTGGACATTGCTTCCAGTGATGAACCTGATTACAAAAATCATATTGTCGGGTATATTGCAGGCAATGTGGTGAGATATAATTTATTAATTAAATGACTCTGAGCCGGTATAATCCGGTCTTTCGATTCTTTGTGCTTGCCGTCAATCGCGTTAACACAATTTGAAAAGTGTGTTTGTATAAAAAACTCTTGTGCTATGTCTAACCAGTCTTCTTTTTTCTTTTCTATCAAATAAGTTCTCATTTCTTTCAAATAAGTAGGCTGCAAATACAACCACAACTGCTTGCATGTATGATGGATAATTTCACTAATAGTCGTAGCGCCAATCAGGTATTCAAAATACAACGATTTTATACTATTTCCCGTAGCAAGATACCTGTAAACAAGATACATAAGCATACAGCCCGCCTGATGGAAAGCAGTTACCGTAGCCTATAAACGCCTGTAACACCAGGGTCATCACACGCGCGTTGCCGACCCTGTAAAAACCTCTTCACGCCCTTTTTGAATAACCCCATGCTGTAGTCTCCTGAGAAAACCTCGACAGGCAGTTCATTCCACAGCTTAACCGTACGCGTGAGAAAACTTCTCTGGAACCGCACGGTACGCGACCACTTAGGCTCCAATGTGTGAGGATGAATTCCCTGTCGATGGCGAGCGGTGCGACTGTAAAAGGAGGCCGTGGGCATCATGTCAAACAACTCCTCTGAACACACCCCATTGTACAAACGGTAGAACACACAAAAGGACGCAAAATCCCTCCCTCTCATCAACTACAATTCAGCAAGCACCGCCTATACCCTCCAACGATGCCACAAATTATCGACCAACAAATTTTCAAACCAGCCAGTGAGACTGACAATTATTTCATACGATTTGGAAACCAGTTAGAAGACGAGAATATGCCGAAGAGTAACTAAAAAAGTTGATTACTTACATGACTATTATTATTTCTTTTATTTCACTTGTTACGAAGTAAAGCTTTAAAAAAATTAAAAATTGTTTTCTTACCTTAACGTAACTGAAAGTCGCTCTTCAGGTGATATTGCATTACGAAATGCAGTGTCTTCAAATTTTAGATACTGACTCACGTCTTGTAATAATTTATTAAAAGTACCAATCGACATTCTGTAGTAATTAAAAAACTTATCGGGATGCTGACGCACGTTGTTGTACATTTTGCAAAAGTATCCTTTCAAATGTCTTTGATCGGTTAGTGGATGTACCCAGTACCTATGGCGGCGGCGTTGTTTACGTTTTATATTTTTTAATTTTAATACCAAAGCCACAACACATGCTGCTCGCCAGAAATCCATGGTGGAATTGAAAATAAATTTAATCGCAGTGCGTGAGTTATGTCGGATTTCACTCACGTGTCATCGGAGTAGATTGCAACAACAGGATACGAAGACAGTTATTCCCTTGTGTTAAAAGCCCATTTAGGCTTAATGTGTTCATGCCTTGACTTAATGTAATAAGCCATTGTTTGTATATGTAACTACCTAGCGATAAGGTTATTAACTGTATTATATAAACTGATAACGAAATAATAAACTTCAGTCTTACTCAGCTCCTCAAGCAAGTAATACATCACCATACAAAATAGCAGCAGCAAACAGCTAACAGCACCAAGCAGCAAACAAACACAACTCTGCACAAGAGGAGCTGGGGACTCACCTAACCAATCATCGGTCGCCTACACATCGGCAATGCTCGTGGGGTAAGCATAAAACTCTGTTCACTCCCGAGATTCCTGTCATTTATACTAACATTGTGTAAATCATTTTCAATTTTTTAGAATATTTTTCTATAAATATTTAGGGGTGTCTTAACTGCTATACTTTTAATCAGTAGATAAAAATGGCTACAAATAAGAAAGAGGACGTAAGCACACCTGGCAATAAGTCAGTAGAAATTGACTATAATACTTTAGCAATTTTATTACCATCATATGACGGGAATAAAAGAACATTAGCATTCTACATTGAAGGAGTAGAAAATACATTAAGTTCAATAACGAATATAGATGACGTAAGCATAGCGTGTCTAATAAGAAACAAATTGACGGGTAGAGCTATTGAGGCACTATCAGAAGGCTCAGGAGCAGGAACCTGGCCTGAAATAAAGTCAAATCTAATAAGGAGGTTCGGTGAATACCGGAACGATATACAATTAGTTCAGGAGTTAATGCTCTTGAATAGAGACAGTAATTTAATTAAGTTCGCAGAAAAAAATAGAGCTTTAGAAAGCACACTAATATTGGCGGATCCGAATAAAAAACTGTACTACCAACAAATGGCGCTTAATGTTTTATTAGAAAAAATTAACCCAATTACTGCAATTTTCATTAAATTACAACATGTAGAAAATTTAGAGCAGGCTGTAACTATTGCCAAACAGGAGGAAGCAAAACTTCGTAGTAGACGGTCTTAACAAAATAATACACCCTCTACTTCAAAGAATTACGCGAATAATAAGCAATCAAAATTCGTACCATAGAATAAAAAAGAAATGTTCAATAAAAAAAGGCGCCCTGAAAATGTTTTAGGACCGTCCTCGCCTGCGTCGCAGTCATCCGACTTGCCGCAGCCGCAGCGACCATACAGCCAATAGACAATCACAACGGAATTTTAGTACTCACGGAAGCTAAAGCGCAACATCAAGTAAACACGTATCATCTAATAATATAATATAATACTACTCAGTTAAGAGAAATATATATAGACATATGTAGCAATTATTTTACGTTTAAATTTAAAAGGAATAGCACGGTAGGAAATTCCTTAGCAAATAAACAAATAGAATATTTAATAGATACAATAGAAAGTAAAATAGTATATTTAGGAATAGAAACAGTAGGCTTCAGAAAAGGATACAGGCAAAAAAGAGGTCTAATTAACGGATTAGGTTCAGTAATAAAAGCAATTACAGGAAATCTAGACGAGAATGACGCGGCAAAATTCGAAGGCGAAATCAAAGCACTTCAATCGGTAATTAACAATAAAATACAATAGGACTAATGAAAGATTTCATGAGGGAATATGAAGGTAAATAAAAACAAATAAAATTAAATCAACAAATAATAGCAACAGCTATAAATAACCTCACACAAAGAAGCTCCTTACTAGATATAAATTATCAAGTATTGAATATATATAATGAAATAGAAAGATCATTTCAACAGCTCTACGATAGATTAGCTATGCTAGAAAATGCAATAACATTTTCGCACCTTAATAGAATGCATCCAAGCATAATAGATCCTAACTACTTAATAGATGAATTAAATCTAATACAGAATGAAATAGACTTAACATTACCTTTTGCACCAAATATTGCAAATATTCATTTCCTAGAAAAAGCTGTAACAGTAAAAGCTTATGCTACAAATGAATCAATTAATTTTATACTAGAGATACCGTTAGTTACTAATCATCCCTATAACCTATTACACATATACTCGATACCTAATAATAATAACACAATCTTGATTCCCCAAAATCCTTACCTGATCTTGGGAAACAACGAGTTTGCATATCCTCACGAGGCATGCATAGAGATAACGGACGATGACGTCATTTGTAAGCATTTGGAATGGCAGACACTCAAACAGTCCAGAGATTGCATAGCGCAGCTCATTCAACACGAAGAACCCCATAACTGCACTTACGCATCCGCAACGTACAACGACAACCTGATTCAACAAATTCAGGATAACAGCTGTCTAATAGTTGTAAAACAGGAAGAAGTAGCGAGAATCTCGCTATTAGGCTTGCCAGACCACCGGGAAATCCGGGATTGTCCCGGAATCTTGCCTCTTGTCCCGTGTCCAGGAATTAGCGCTCATTGTCCCGGATTTTGAAAAGTTATTATTTTTTAACAAAATAAACTAGCAACGAATGGAATGACATGGCTGCCGGTGAGCGAGTGCGGGAGGCGCGCGGGACGGGAGTGCGTGCAATAGTTTTACTTCACTCGCCCGCGCCCGCCGCCTCCTCTCTCTCGCCCGCGTCCGCTGTCGCTCGCCCGCGCCGCGCCCGCCGCCCCCTCTCTCTCGCCCGCGTCCGCTGTCACTCTTTCAGTCGTGTTTTGCTTTGATTGAATCAGACGCGTCACGCGTGCGAAACTGCGAACTGTGCGATACAATTACACATCATGGAGTCGTATCCATCCACAAGTAAAAAAAGATTTACAGGATTTAATGATAAGTGGATCACCGATCCCGATTTTAAAGAGTGGATAGAGAAAAAAAATGAGTTTACTGCAATTTGTAAAGCATGTAACTCGGATATTGCAATTCAATATGAAGGTCGCCGCGCGCTGGCAGTAAGTAATTTTTTACTTATATCAAAATTGTAATCGTATTAAGTTTCAGTGTATGCAATAACAGAGCGCAACGTTTTCCAATAACGCGGTGTTACATAAAGTATTGAGAAAATCATGAATTACTGCAAGCTGCAAGTGGTCTCGTCAGTGGTATCCTAAAGTTATGAGTATTAAAAAAACACGTTGTATATACGATAACATCGCGTGCGTTTGTTTCGCATGTATACATCTAATTCATTTCAAATTTGTTATATGCATTGTTCTAGGCTCACGCTAATAGTATAAAACATAAAAAGATGGTGATGGCTAGGAAAACTTCCAAATGCTTGGATGCTTTTTTTATAAAAAAGCACACCTCAGAAGAAACTTCTATAATAAATTCTGAAGTGGCTCTTATTTATCATAATGTGAAGCATGGTTTGAGTTACAACAGCTTGGATTGCTTGGCAAAAAATATTAGCAAATTCATTCCAGATAGTCAAATAGCAGCAAAATTGACATGTGGACGAACAAAAGCATCGGCAATAACACGCAATGTTTTAGGACCCTATTGACAAGAAAAAGTGATCTCTGAATTAAAAGAATGTTATTATTTTTCCGTAGCCTCAGATGCATCAAATGTTGGTAATTTAAAAACATTTCCCTATGCCGTTCAATATTTTAATTGTAATAAAGGTATATGTAGAAAATTATTGGACTTTTACGAGGAAGCTGAAGAAACATCGCTCGATATATATAACTGCCTTAAAAAAATTACCACTGACTCTAATCTCAGCATGGATCAAATAAGTGCATACAGTGCAGATAAAGCTTCTGTTAATTATGGTGCCCATAATTCTGTATTCCAGAAATTAAAAGAAGAAAATAATCATATTTTTAAAGCCAATTGTTATTGCCACGTTGTTAATAATTGCGTAAAATATGCATTAAAAGGCCTCGATGTTGACATAGAAAGCATCATCATAAAAATTTATAATGAGTTCAGTTCATCAGCATTAAAAACAAAAAAATTGAAAGAATGTTGTGAATTTGCCCAAATAGAGTATAAAGAACTGCTAAGACATGTACCTACAAGATGGTTGTCACTTTTGCCAGCTATAGATCGCTTAATTCGGAGTTGGCCTGCTGTTAAACATTATTTTTTATCAAAAGGTCGTGATAACTGCCACAAGGTGCTATGGGATTTTATTTCAGAAGGTTGTAGTACTGATTTTATGAATAATGATGATGAAGAATGTAAAAAAGAAGGTAAAAATGACTGTTACCTTTTCTTCCTGAGCAATATCTTGCCTGAATTTACAAAAGTGATATTGCTATAGCTTCACTATTTTGGACATTGATCATGCCATGCGAAGTCTTCACGACCAATTAAAAAGTAGGATGGCTGATAACTTTTTTGGGAGCAAAGTCAGGGACATTTTCAGAAAACTTGATGAAGAAGAAAGAGCTCTATTTAAAGGACATGTGCATATTTTTCTGCAAAGAGCATTAAAATATATAGAAGAAAGATATGATTTTAGTACCGATGGAATCTACAAAAAGTTTGAACTTTTGTCCCTCAAACCACAGGAATTAAAATTGACTTGGGAAGTGCTTTCCGAATTGCCCATGATATTAAATATAGAAGACGCTATTAATATTGACTCCCTTTACTCAGAGTTTGCATGTCTGAAAACGGTATATAGGGAGCTTCCGAAAGACTTACCAAACGACGAAATATGGGCCTATTTCTTCAGAAATAACACGTCCACAAATTTCGATAATTTTAAAAAAATAGTTGGTTTCGTTCTTTCTATTCCAACAAGCAATGCCTTTTGCGAAAGAATATTTAGCCTACTGAATAGTTTATGGACTAAAGAGCGAAACCGGATGTCCATGGATTTAATCAAGTCCGAACTGCAGACTCGTATAAACTTTGACGTGTCTTGCTCAGAAATTACAAAGTCTTACAAAGCTCTGACGGAGAAAAACTAATAAAAATGGCAAAATCCAGTGAAAAATATTTCAAAAAATGATTTGATCGCCGTTTTATTTAACATTATTATTTACGTTCTATCAGAAGAAGTTTTATTTTTATTAGAAGATACATAATTTGTTTGTACTGATTTCCTACCAAAGCTTAATAACAAAACATTATGTACCAAAAAGCAAGGTACCGATTGTTTTTTAAGTTAGGAATTTATTGATATAAGATTTATTTAAGGTATATAGTATCTTATTATTATTGTTTTTTTTTCTTCAGTTTATTACTATTTAATTTGTAATTTAGTAATTGTCTACCAAAGTTTTAATTTACCAATTTAAGCTAATTACATACCTACAGCTAATAAAAGTATGTTTTTTGAAAAAATGGCATTTCATCTTTTAAATATAAATATGAATCCTTTGAAAATAAAAAAAATATATGATATTTTCTATTATGGCCACGACCCGACATTGTTTTTTTTTTTTTTAGAACTGTCTCGGATTTGATAAGTTCCTATCTGGCAACCCTAAGCGAGAACCACATGCGGAGAGAAAATACAGTATCAAAAAATAAAAGGCGTATACCTTATCACATTGGATAACAAATGTACTATCCAAATAGCTGGTAGAAAACTACAAACACATGAAAAATATATAAATATAAAGGAAACAATACCTTTGCCACGAGCTTATGAAACACCAATTTCAACACTACCTAAGATCAACCTAGACAATGTTGACCTAGACAATCTAAAACAAATTATGCTAACAGCCGAGAAAATACCTCAAAATGTGGAGACCCCATGGACTTCTTCATCCCCTAGCTGGTCCTCAATATTGCTATATGTTATACTAATCTTAGCAGCAGTCACAGCGGCAGCCTACAAATTCTGGTGGTTACCACGAAGACAGCCGTCCTCAACTTCACCTGCTGCCGACGAGGAACCTCATCGTCAGCCGCTTCAGTCTTCGGTACGGCTTTCTCTTAAGGGGGGAGGAGTTATGTCGGTATAACCTCGATCTCACTCACGTTCCATCGGAGTAGATTGCAACAACAGGATACGAAGACAGTTATTCCCTTGTGTTAAAAGCCCATTTAGGCTTAAAGTGTTCATGCCTTGACTTAATAAGCCATTGTTTGTATATGTAACTACCTAACGATAAGGTTATTAACTGTATTATATAAACTGATAACGAAATAATAAACTTCAGTCTTACCCAGCCCCTCAAGCGAGTAATACATCACCATACAAAATAGTTGTTTTTAAAAAGCCATTTGCCCACACCCACATCATTACTCGTGTTGATCCGCGGTTTTGCATTTTCAGATATTCGTAAACCGCTTGTGTTTAATCGGAGCGCATGCTAAGCCTAACACCAGACGGCGACCCTGCGGAACGGGCCTATTGCGCTGTGCGCACAGACGATATAAGATACGAACGGCGTGCGCACGGCTGCGCGATGCGCGGCGTGCGCCGCGCGCTTCTCACGTAAAATAAATTGAACTCTTTGAAATTAACGATGGACATTGTAAATAAAAATATATAAACTATGGACATAGACATTGTGTTAGTGATAAATTTAACTTTTAAAATAGACATCGGCATTTAGAAAAATGGGTGTAGTTGAGGTAAATGCGGATATACGAGTACCTAGATAAACTGAATGCAGAGATAAAAAATGATTTCAAAAATTTAATCACTATAAGTACTAACAATGAGTACCTATTGATAACAATTTCATTGATGCTAATAATCATTATCATCTCTGAAGCAATCTTTATATGCAAATTATTTTATAATAAACATATGGAGAAAATGGTGGAATTAGCAACATTGAAGTCACAGAAAAAGAAACAAGGACACGACGGTTCCAGCGATATTGAATAACAATAAAATAGTGTGAATTAGAGAGTAGAGCAGCCGGGAGTTGTTCGGGAGTCGTAGAGCTGCCGGGAGGAGCATCGATTATCGATTGTTCCGAATGAACATACCTCCGACCTGCCACTGTACGCAACAGTGGCAAAAACGTCGCGTCAGCGCTACAAAAAAATTAACTTCGACCACGAGCAATGACCTGACTGCAAATTCACTGTGTCGACAAAACACACGAACGACACACTAGTTAATAATTACATTAGTGTATAATAATTAACATTAGTATTTAAGAACATTTATTTGTAAATAAATTTAGACACTATCCAGAAGCCGTGTTTGACTCAAGCAACACCAGAAGTACCCAACAAGCAGTTGGAAGAGCCGGAGGAGGCTATACCTGTCCAGTACCACTCTGGACGGAAGACTCTCATGAGTTTCAACATCCTCTCACTGTGGCCAAGACACCCTTAGCCGTCAATACGATCGGTCTTGTGAGTCTGCTCGACCGGCAGTGAGAAAACCATTTCCTGTGTACATTGCACGATATACACACACCCTATTCCTACCCAAGTTCCGTCTGTTACTATAGGTCTCTAGTAACAGATATCCCGTACATATTTATATAAGTATTGATATACAACGTTATATTTTAACGTTGCACACTACCGGGTTCGCCGTCACATATATGGTTAGGATAGGGTGGTAGGGAAAATAGGGGAAGTCGGGAGAGTTAGGAGGTAGATAGGAATACGTAGGCTGCAGTTATATGGTGGGTACACACAGCGTTACACCTTGACGTACATACTACTTACTCTTGCCATCTCATGTATGGTTAGGATAGGGTGGTAGGGATGTTAAGGCATAGTTAGGAGTACAGTAGGCTACATTTGTGTGTGTGTACACACACACACACAAATAGAGGTGTGGACAGAGAGGTAGGGAGTGCAGCTAGGTAGGCTAGCTGTTCTTTTCTGTACAGTTGGTGGTTGCGTTCATGTATGTTGGCCGCCGACTGTACATTGATAAAACGAAAAGTGATAGTGATGTGCGAGACGAATCTACAAATTCAGTATGTATTTACATATTAATTATTATTGATTTTCAGAACGGAGAACTTTTAATTATGTTGTGTCGAATTAACACATAGAGACGATTTAATTACGAATATGAAATTTTGATATATTAAAAGAAGAATCGAAGGTGGCCAAGACACAATTATATGCCACATCTCTTCCAGGTGGGGTTACCGGCCGCTTGTAAACGTTTCTTTCTTTCTTTATATATATATATATATATATATATATTATATATATATTATATATATAAATACAGGTTGCGTCACGTAAAAAGAACACCGGCGCACAGTGGTCCGGATTTTGGATATGGTGGACTTAGAACCCAAGATCAGTATTTCTGGGTGAAAAAATTCATACGGACAATTAAGTGAACGCTCATCAACGTTTGTTCTAGCGGTTTTCATGAAATTGTTTAATTTAGCGAAAAAAAATTATTGAAAAAAAAAATGTATGGAGCAAATCGGAAATTATTCTTTTTCTCAAAACGTTTAAAACTGTTAGCAATGAAACCTATTGTAAACTATTGTATTACATTTCTTTGTTAAATTTACAAAGAAATTTTTTGCTTGTACTTGCAGTCTTGGCGTTTATACAGGGTTTAACTTAAAATATTTAATTTAAAAAAATAGCATGAAATATATATTGTTTTAGTCTGTTAACTGGTTTCGGGAAAGTAAAATATTAAGAAAAAATTTATTATATGCACACAAACATAAATTTTGAAAAATACATATAACTTAATTTCATAATGATATTTTACTTCTTGGTTATTAGCGTTGTTACTGAAAGCGCAGTTAGTGACGGAATGACGCATTACCTGCTAATATTCCCCTCCCCCATTCCCAAATATTGCTATCTCTCTCTCTCTTTCACTCCTTTAATCCCTTGCTAGTTGCGCACTTATGAATCAAATAAAACAGACGGGAGCTCATGTTGACGCGTCATTAGACATTCAACCCTTGAAGTAAACCTGAAAATTGTAAAGTGAAGAATTTACCTACTCAATCATGGCTGGATTTGGTACTAACCTGGACATTTACTTGTTTCTGCGAAAAGGGGACCTCAAGGACTACAAACGACTTCATAAAGCAATTTTGGATTGCGTTATGCTTGAAGAAGTTGCGCAAGAAGATTCTGAAAAAAAATTGAATTTTGGAAGATCTTTCACTGTGAACTTAAATCGTCGATGGGTCGAAGCACATAGGATACAAAAAACATTCAAGAAGAAGTATATGAACTGGTTAGAAACAAGAATTAAGTGGCCAGAATGTGAATCTGTAAATCTCACCGAAGTTTTTGAAGGGATCGAGAATTTGGACCCTCGTTCTACAGAAGAAGAAGCAGCTGTTCTACCCTTTGCATCTACTTCGAAGGCGACTAGTGACGTGAGTACTTCTACAGACATTGCATCAAGGAAGCCATTTGAGGACTTGGGGAATAAGCAAAAGAAAAGGCGATCGGGTACATTACTCGACTATCCGGGAGAGGAACTGACTTTTGCTTTTGTCACAAAGTTAAAGTTTAATGGGAAAGAAGGTCTTGCTCGCGTCATCGATCACGTGCTTGGATGGCTTAAAAGCGATGCGCGTTCGTACAAACCGTTCGTAGCTCATCGATTAGGAGAAATACTCGAGCTCACACAGGTCTCTGAATGGCGATGGATCCCATCGCAAGATAATGTTGCTGATGATGCCACACGCATCAAAAGAGATACTTTGACTCCGACATCTCGATGGCTTGTGGGGCCCGAATTTCTACATTCATCAGAAATTAATTGGCCTTCATCTTCACCAGTAGAAAAGGCCTGTAGCCCTAACATAGAACTCAAACCTTCATGTCGTGTAAATATCATTACTTCACAGTCATTTCCATCTCCCCAACCTCTTGTAGTTAGTTCAGACAGACAGAGTTCATGGACGAGACTGGTTAGAGCAACTGCAAGAGCACATAAGTTTATTGACTTGTTGCGGAAAAGAGGCACCCCTAAAATTACTTTTGAGAACTTGCGTCTAGTGGAAGTACATTTGCTTCGACACAGCCAAATAGAAACGTTCAATGAAGAGATGTCATGTCTCAATTCGGTCAACCCTTACCCCGCAAGAGCAAACTCCACTCTCTTTCCCCAGTCATAGACAATGAAGGTATAATGCGCGTGAAAGGCAGAATTGACTGTACACCAGACGTTGATCCAGAAATGACGCAACCTATCATCCTGGATTCAAGACACAGAACTGTTCGTCTGCTCATTACACATTATCATGAAAGAGCAGCTCACGCAAATACTGAGATGGTAGTAAACGAGATGCGCCAAACCTACTGGGTGATTCACTTACGCAGCGCTGTTCGGTCCATGGTTCACCACTGCAGACAATGCCGTTTAAGACATACAAAACCATTTAATCCTCCCATGGGGGATTTACCCGACGCTCGATTAGCTCACCACAAAAGACCATTTACATTTTCCGGATTGGACTATTTCGGACCCGTGCAAGTCTCAGTTGGTCGTCGTCGCGAAAAAAGATATATCGGACTATTCACATGCCTAGTGACGAGAGCACTTCACTTAGAGATAATGCACAGTTTAAGCACTGATTCCGCTACATGGGCTTACGAAGATTTATCGCACGACGCGGAGCTCCATCAGAAATTTGGTCTGATAATGGTATGGCTTTTGTCGGCACTAGTCGCATATTGACGAGCTTGGTGGCGTAGCGGTCAATGACGCAGCTTCGACACCAACGCTCGTGGGTTCGATTCCCACACAGGACAAACATTTGTGTGCATGAACATGTCTGTTTGTCTTGGTCTGGGAGTTTTCTATGTATCATAAGTATGTATTTACAAAAAAAAAAATGTATTTACGTATGTTTATCAGTTGTCTAGTACCCATAACACAAGCTTCGCTTACTTTGGGGCTAGGTGGCACTGTGTAATTTGTCTGACAATATTTATTTATTTATTAAAATCATTGTACGGAGCAGAAGTCGAAACCTACGCCGGCAATGAAAGAATTTTCTGGAGGTTTATTCCACCATCGGCTCCTTTTATGGACGGTTCATGGGAGAGACTTGTTAGATCAGTGAAAACCGCCCTGAAAGTTACTTTGAAAGAACGCGCACCGACTGACGAAGTACTAGCGACTCTACTGTCTGAAGCTGAAGCACTGGTCAACTCTCGCCCACTGACACATGTGTCAACAGACCCAGATCAAGAGGAGGCTCTTACCCCTTTTCACTTCATATTGGGGTCATCGTCGGGGAGATCTATTCCTGCTCGAGTTGAAGATCGAGATTTGCTACGCAGAACGGGTTGGAAAAAAGCACTCATATTAGCCGATCACTTTTGGTCGCGGTGGATAAGAGAATATTTGCCTACGCTTTTACCCCGCCGTGGTCACGGACCTAGTTCATCACCACAACTTCAGATCGATGACTTGGTGCTTATAGTTGACGAACAGCTTCCTCGAGGATCATGGCCTCGAGGTAGGGTGACCGCAGTCTATCCTGGCCGAGATGGAGTCACACGAGTTGCCGATGTACAAACAACTACTGGTACATTTAGACGTCCTTTGAAGAAATTAGTACCCATCCCTACGGACTAGGGCTGCCTCTTATCTTTTTACCTTATGAATTAGGGTTATCTCCCCCACTTTTAATAAAAAAAGGGAGAAATGTTACGAACTCTTATAATATTCGCCTTTTTTGATACATTGTATATTTTTTCGTTTGTTATTTGACTTGACATTAAACCGTCACTTGAACCAGTGCGTTTTTATTCAATTATTAATAGCGGAGTTGTCAGATGAACGTACGTACAGCCAGGGCCATCCAGAAGTAGCTTGACGAATGGCATTCACTCTGTTCCCTACATAAGGCTGCAATGTTGTAATTTCTTTACATAGCCATGCAAGTACAATCTTTGAGTCACTAAATAAATAAACATTTTTAATATTAATTTTAAGCATTAATGTTTTATAAACCTTTGCGACTAATTTTGAAAGCAAAAGTGCAGCATTTAATTCCAGGCGAGGAATAGTCATTCCTTTTTTCTGTGCAGGATTAATTCGAGATTTAGAACAGAGTAAGTGCATTCTTACTATGCCTGAACTATCTGTTAGTCGCAAGTATAAGCAGCATCCATATGCTGTTTCACTGGAAGTGTCAGCAAAACCTAACCATCTTATGCGATTCTGTAAATTCTATATTTCTATTTAAAGCTATGGGTGTTATCTTATTTAAATTGTTGGTAAACTGTAACCATTGTTGTTGTATTTCGTCAGGAGGGTTATCATTCCAATTTACATTTGACAACCACAACCGTTGCATTATGACCTTTGCTGTGACTACCAAAGGACTGATATATCCCATAGGGTCATATATTCTGCCCATATAACTCAATATATTTCTTTTAGTTACCTTATCAGAGTTATATGGTTCTGGTGAAGATATAATGAAATTGTCATCCTTCATAGAGATTTGCAAACCTAATGCTTTCATATTGCTGTTTTCTTTTTGCAAATCTTTTAATTCATTAAACTGTTGTTGTTTTAATGGGATGATAGACAATATGTCTTTGTTATTAGATGGCCATTTGTGTGTATGGAAACTACAATTGTAATAATTTACATAATTGCTCTTTAGCTTCAAGAATAGTGTAAAAATTGTTATGCGAGTAGAGTATATCGTCAACATATGTGCAGTTTTCAAAATGTTGGCAGCTAAAGAATATAAATGCTCGAACCTTATTGCTAGCTCCTTCAAACACCGTGTTGCCAGATAACTGGAAGATTTGAGACCGTATGTCACGGTATCCAATCTAATACATTTGATTGGTTTGTTGGGGCTGTCCCTCCAAAGAATGTTTTGAAGCGAAGTGAACTCAGGATCGAGTCTTATATTACGAAACATTCTTCTTATATCAGTCGTAAAAGTAAATTTACCAAACCTAAATAATAATATAATATCAAACAAATCTCTTTGAGTTGTAGGACCATTCAATTGTAAAGTATTTAAAGAAACCTTATTCTTCGTTTGCATAGATCCATCAAAGACTGTACGTAGAGATCTACTTTTAGAGTTAGCATTTATTACTGCATGGTGCGGTAAAAAGTTGACAGCTTGTTTATTTAAATAATATGACTCGATGTCAACATAATGAGCATGATTGAGTGACACATATTCATGAATAAACCGTTGATATTGTAAGAATAATTCAGGATTACTATGCAACCTTTTTTATAAATTAAGATATCTTTTAAAAGCAAGATAAAATGAGTCTCCTAATGTATCATTGACTTGAGATACTGGTAATTTTAATGGCAAGGCAACTTGAAATTGATTATTTTCCAATTTGACAATATTCTGAAATATCTGTTCGCACAAATCTTCCTCTGTAGGATGTGCTTTGCATTCAGAACACCTAAAATGAAATCTACACTTTCCAATGTGTGTGCCCAAACAGATATTACACATCTTATTATTTTTTACAAAAAGTAGCCGTTCTGCTATTGGCAGCATTAGAATTTTTTTACAATTGAATAACTTGTGAGAATTGCACTTACAGTAACTGCAGCTTACAGGCCTTGTATTAGTAATGTGGGCTGCAACCTTAGAGCTACTTGCAGCTGGGCGGGTTTGCTGCTCAACATTTTCCGTCGCGTTGGCTCTCTTCTCAATGTATTTGAGAAAGTCCCCCACTTTGGGTTCCACGTCGAGGTCACGCTCCAGCTGATATGCCTTTGCAGTGTAGACATCTAATTTACGTAAAAAAATACACAATTATATAGCATCCCAATATGTAATGTTAGCAACTAGCAGCTATTAAAAATCAAGAACCTAACATTACATATTGGGATGCTATATAATTGTGTATTTTAAAGTCCCCCCAAAGTGGGGGACTGCTGTCTTACAGCTGAAACAAATTCCCTAAGGGTACTAGCGGTGGATCTAGTTATTGGCTTAAGATCCAACAGTTTACCTGTGTTCAGCAGTAATCCTATGCTTATTCTCGTATCTGTTACTCAATATATCCAATGCTACTTCATAACTTTCGACAGAAATTGGAAGGTTTTTTATAAGATCAAATGGTTCACCTTTTACAAACGACCTAAGGTAGTATAACTTTTGAATTACCCCAAAGGGTTTTGTCATCATGTATCATAGACCTAAATAAGTTTATAAATGGCATGTACTCAGTTTGCTCACCTTTGAAAATTTCAATTGAAACAGGTGGTAATTTCTTGGTTCGAGTTACTGACGAAGTTGTTTGAACTGATGAAGAAGGGTAACTAATTTGTTTATTTAAAAGAGACAACGTTTTTACATAATTTTCTTCTACTATTTCTATGTTTTCTTTATCAGAAGCGTCAAGAAAGAGAATTTCTTGTGAATTTTTTTCAAAATTTTCAAATGACGCAATTAATCGTTGTCTTCTAGTCATTAAGTATTCTTGCGAATATTGACTAATATCGCTTTCTACAAAGTTTAATAAACGCGTAATAGTACCTTTGATGTAGCTGCGCGAAGCCAATTTCTTTTTCAATTCAACTTCTTCCGCCATCTTATTGGTAACTATGACCTACTGAGAGAATGCTTATTTCACTAGTTATTCGGCAGTCGATAAGCAACACTTATGATGAATGCGCACGATTTCGTATCGTAACTGATCGTAACACAAACTTATTATACGTATTTTTGCAGTGAAAACTGGATTTTAATAACAAAATTCGACGCACGAGAACAATGTAGGTACGCAAGGCAGAGAAATTGAAACTTTGAAACGCGGGAAACGCGGCAGGCAGCGTTGCACCACTTCCAGTACAGGCGTCGTATCGTACGAACTTGCTTTTGCTTTCTCTTTCCTTCGTGCGTGTCGATGTATCTTCTTTTCTTGTTCACCGCCCAGACGTCACATTCATTAACGGAAATGGCGGACGGTGAAGTTGGTAGCCTTGTTTGATGACGGTATGCCCCTGTGAGGATGCTATCCTTTTCGCACTAATGAGTTGGTATTGCACAGGCACTTCTCGTCTCGCTCGCCTACTACGATGTGACGCGAACTTCCTCGCCACATGAACATAGTTCGATCTCACTCACACTTGCGGTCTCCTGCGAATCTGCTTCTTGCGCGGGAACACCGGAACGGCAACACGGCGCCGCTCGTCGACGTGGAGCTGGAGATATGAAAAGATGGCGATCTTTGCTTTCTTTACTTGACCGATGATATTGCGTTCTTCACACGCACCTCGCCTCACGGCAGCAACGAGATCTCTTGTTACCAACGGATCGATAGGACCATGTGACGACAGTGTGAACTGTATTTTCTTGGGTGATGGGTCGCCGGAGTCTCGTGGTGATAATTAAAACAGGGCTTAGAACAACGGTGCTTTATTGCGGCCAAGATTTGAGAGGCTTACAAATCAGTGTTACCACTATTAAAAGTAGAATATTATATATATTAGTGTTGCTAGTTGCAACAAATATAGAGGCAAATTAAAAAAAAAACATATGTAATACCAAATTTAGATTTTGACTGGTGGACTAAACCGGAATTAATTCCACCAATGAAATTTTGAAAAAAGTGACGAGTTTGTTGGAATCTACACGCACAGGCTTTGGGGTCCCATTTAGCGGTGATGGTGCTGGTCTTGTTATATTGGATGCCGATGAGATTGGTGATGGCTCCTCGGAAATTGAAAAAAAAAACCATATAGCAAAACCTAATGTTCCAGATGACATTGCAGTTTTAATTGAAACTTCAAGCAAAGGTAATATTATATTTTTTGAAATAAATTAAAGATTATTATTTGAATTTGTAAATATTACTAGGAATAGATAGGATTACCTTCTGTTCTGGTTTCCCCGGATATCGTGACACGACTGTCCCAATAGATAGCATAAAACCAGCCTACTTAGCCCGAGAGGAAGATGTCACTACAGCAATAACCACTACAGCTGCAACTCCTGCAGACATCAACACGAGAAAGACAAGATCAGGACGCGTATTACGCTTCCCGGACTACTATCGATCTTAGCTTAGCATCATCCAGTTTCGAAGAGTGTACACAGGAATGCATAAACAGTTCACAGAACGGTTGAGCTAGCAACTCACGAGGCATGCCTTTTAAGTTCTGTCGTTTCCATATTTCCCGGCAATTTTGAATTTGGAACTGATCTATATTCGAATGTGTTTAAATTTTGAATCTCAAAACAGTTGCAAGTATCAGGATTAATGCATTTTTTTAGTCACAGCGTCGATTGGAATCTGTCAGGTCACGTACGAAAATGAATCTTTCTAAGGAAAATGTTCGTGCAATAATTTTCTATAACTTTAAAAGAGGCCTGACACGGCTTCAGTGTTTTGAAGAGCTAACATCTGTGTTCAGTGATGAAGCCCCATGTCTGCGGACTGTCGAACGCTGGTATTTAGAATTCCAGCGTGGACGTACTAGTGTTAGTGACAAATCTCGCGAAGGACGCCCAAAATCTGCCTTCACTGAAGATAACATCATTGCTGTGAGACAACCAATTCTCGAAGATCGTCATGTGACGTATCGAGAGATAGAGGCTCTATTATGCATCTCAGGGACAACCATTCAGAAGATCTGGCATGAAGCACTTGGTGTGAGAAAGCTAGTTTGCCGTTGGATACCGCATCTGCTTTCCGACGATCACAAGGCGGCTCACGTCAGATGGTGTAAGAAAATTCTGCAAAGGTTCAACCGGGGAGAGTCAAATCACGTCTACGACATCATCAGTGGTGACGAATCTTGGATCTAGGCCTACGATCCTGATTCCAAACAACAATCTACAATCTGGGTCTTTCAAGACGAGCCAAAGCCGGCTAAAGTTGTTCGTTCTCGAAGCACTTCAAAGAAGATTTATTATTAGCAACTAAAGTCGGAATTTTAATTCGATTCCACATTTGACATTAACTACGGTCATTTTGTAAAATAATGATACCACATATAATAGTGTAGTGATGAACACAAAAATCGATAAACAAACGCGATTTATGTTTATGTAATCTTAATATTGGTGTGCCAATTAAAGACTAAATTATTGATTTTTATTTAAATAAATACATAATTATTCATAATAATTATATATTAATTAGTAATCGCTGCTCTATTTTATAAAAAGTTAATATTTTTGTTTTTTTATTAAAAACAAAACTTATAATAAAAGAGCCTAGATAGTTTTCTGTATTGGCAACCCGTGCGCGCTCGTGCAGCTATCGCCATTTTGTTTATCTTGTCATTCGGCTTCATTCTCCCAGTCTGACTGCACGAATATCTTATTTCATTGCGAATCGATATTTTGTTATTTTGTTGGGTTTTTGTTAAAGTGTTGTTACGTTGTGTTTGTTGTTACGTTTATAGTTTTTTGTGAACTTTGAGTGAATCTATTTGTTTTGGTTTTCCATCAAAATGGATCCTCAGCCAAGTACATCACAAAAAGACGTGGATGTTTTCTTGTCCCCAAGAAAAAAAAGTCCACGAAAAGCTTTCACTGTTACTGAAAAAGTAATGATCCGCAACGCCTACAAATACGTGAAAAATGAAATTTCTGCGCAATTGGAGGCCTTTGAAGTTGTGGAAGAAAATGAATGTATGAGCAAAGTTGCTGACATATAGGGAATAACCTCACGCTCTGTTTGTAACGTTTTGAAGGAAGTAAATAAAGGTGCGCCGCCAACTCCTCCTAAAAAAACTGGACCAAAGCGAAGTTTCAAAGATAAAATTGATGAATTTACATTCTCTGCAATACGAAGAATTGTTCATCAGTTCTTTTACCGAAATGAACCTCCAACCATTGCAAAGGTTAGTCAATCAGTCAGACAGTATTATTTTATACCTACATCTTTTATATATAAGTAATGATTCCAAGCTATTATAAAATTTACTATTTTAGATTTTACAAGTGATGAACGATGATCCAGAAATGCCCAAGATTTCCAAAGACACCCTCAGAAAACTTTTGAAGCATCTTAATTTTAAATTTGTTGCACGGTCACGCAAGAGCACACTTATTGATCGAAATGATATAATAACATGGCGCCAGCGTTACTTGCGATGTCAGTTTCGACGAGAAGGGAGACATATATATTATCAAGATAAAACTTGGGTTAACGCAGGTAAGGCTAACATTTATACACAAAATGAATTTATATACATTTTACATTAAATTTAATAGTAATATTGAATGTTCATGTACTATATTTATTTTAAGGTCATACTGTAAAATAAACTTGGGTGGACAAGAAAGTCACATCATCTCGACAAGCGTTTTTGGAGGGACTGACCACTGGATTAAAAAATCCATCTGGAAAAGGCTAACGTCTCATAATTAGCCATATAGGTAGTGAAGAAGGCTTCCTGGAAGAGGGGCTCATGATTTTTGAAGCAAAGAAAAATTTTATTTATTTATTTCAACCAATTTTTTTTTTTTTTATATGAGAGGGTGGCAAACGAGCATGTGGGTCACCTGATGGAAAGCAATCACCACTGCCCATGGAGATCAGAAACACCAAAGGGTCGCCGATCCGTTGCCAGCCTATACTCCTTCCCTTCCTTCCTTCTGGAGACCTCACTCACTCGCAGGAACACAACAACCCACAAAGGAATTGTTATTTGGCTGCGGTATTATGTGAGGTGGAGGTATTTTCCCTAATTAATTTTACACAATCATTACAGGTTCTAGCCTAATATGTAAGTACTTATTACAATATGCAAATATATTATATTACTGTATAACATACTACAAACAGTGCCAACCTTGCGAATTCACTCAGAGGACAAACAAATAAGTCAATGTCCTCAGCTAACTTATTGAGAGTGCGCAGCGCCCTAGCCAACGGCGATTTGTTGAGCAGATTGGTGCGCCCTGCTGGAACCACTAGTAACCGTGGTCGACGACGACGCCACACGTACCGGTCGGGGACGCATAAACCAACCACATCCAGTAGTACTTTATTAATGACCTTGCCTCTAACAACTCCCAGTACATAAGATGCCAGATGCACCTCCCTCCGTACCCGTAGCTCATTGTACCCTACCATACCTAACACAAATAAAGTAGGATACATTAAAGGGTAGAAAGGATACACTCCGTAATACCTCATGTACAAATATCTGGTAAATTTATTCTGTATGCGCTCCATCATGAGGCCATATTTAGTTTCATGAGGAGCCCAGATGTCTGCATTACATTCCAGATGGCTTCTTACTAAAGCGTTATATAAAGAAATTATAGCTTTAACATTAGTGAAATTATGGCCCTTACGTAGTATAAACCCCAGGTTTCTATAGGCCTTCTTACAGATACTAGTAATATGGTCTCTAAACGTAAGCTTTGATGTAAAATTTACTCCTAGGTCTTTTACTTCTGTTACTCTGTTTAACGTGGTCCCTTCAATCATGTAATGAAACTGTATGGGATTACGTGCTCGGGAGAAAGTGATGGTCATACATTTGGAACTATTAAAGTAAAGTTTGTTCCGCTTACTCCATGACAATACCCTATCAATATCACCTTGCAGCTGCTCGCAGTCAATAGCACTATTAATAGACTTATACAATTTTAAATCATCGGCAAACAACAAGCAATTTGAACTCTGGATCACCTCTGGCAAGTCATTTATCATGATGAGGAATACCAGGGGTCCAAGATTGCTACCTTGACTTACTCCCGACATAACCCCATACAGCTCTGATCGGTGGCCAGCATATTCGACGTACTGCTGTCTACCGCTCATATAACTAGCAAAAAACTTCAATAGATGAGGCGTACACCCTATGCCTGCCAATTTCCTAAGTAATATGTCGTTATCGACAACATCGAAAGCTTTACGAAAGTCAAAATACGCAGTATCTACCTGCCCCCCACTATCCACTGTCGGTATGAGCCTAGCCATGTAACTAATTAGGTTGCTACATCCCGGTCGGAATCCGTGCTGTGCTTCCGATAGCTGTGATTTCACCTGCTCAAAGATAGTTTCCTGTATGGCAGATTCAAATGCCTTAGCCGGTGTAGAGAGCACAGCTATCGGTCTATAGCCATCAACTCTCTCATCCGCCCCTCCCTTCGGAACAGGAACAACTCGTGTCGTCTTCCACATTCCCGGAAAATCCTCAACGTCTAAGCATAGATTGTATATATGCAGTAGTGGCGCGGCCAGTACATACCGACAGTCCTTAATAATGAAAGCAGGGATGCCATCTGGCCCAGCCGATCGCTTAGGTTTGAGCTTACCAAGCGCCCGCATCAAATCAGACAGTTACAGTTGGTTCAACTGTATTCGCGCTGATCCGTTTGCCACCCCTGCTTCCTCTATCGCTGCACTCACATTAAGCTGGGGCCGCACTGTAGTATAAACTGAACGAAAGTAGTTGGCAAACTCTCTAGCACATTGTTCACCGTCCAGGACTTCGTCATCCTTTAAAATATGTTTACCTTTATATTGGCTCCTGGTAGATTTAATATATTTCCAAAAGGACTTCGGATCTTCGACTAGATGGCTTTGAACCTGTTCCTGATACCGAGTCTGAGCATTCCTAAGCATAGTTTTCACTTTGGCCCTGCACCGAGCGAACGCCCCATAATCAATTTGTGATTTACTAGCTTTATAACGTTTATGTAGAACAGACTTATATTTAATGTCGCGAATGATTTCCGCCGTGTACCATTCAGGGTAATTGTACCTAGAATTTACACGCCTTCGCTTTTTGATAGGAACACAGACATCAAAAATATTATATATAATGTCATAAAAATACTTTAAACTATCTTCTACATTTGTTAATTGATACAATGACCCCCAATCTATTGAAGCTAAAGACATATATAACAATTAGTAGTTACCCTTACTGAAGTCCCACTGCCTAGGAGAATGCGCTTCTGTGTTAGCCATACTCGTATTCAAGTGCGGCCGAGTCTCTGTCGCCATCACAGTCGCAATGCAACCGCTCACCTCCACGGTAATTTCGAGCGGCGGATGGTATGCGTCCACCGGCACTAGCGACTCGGTCGCAGCACGTACATTTACCGACTCGCCCATAGAGGACAAAACTAGATCCAACTGACGGTTACTGCAATTCATTACTTTGTTTCTCTGAGTGAATTCACAATATGTTTGGAAATATTCGAAATAATTAGAAATATTATTACAACTAGAAAACAAGTTAAAATCACCTATTACAATCATATTGTTATACTTAACACTTAAATTTTCTATGATATTAAATAGCAAAATGTATTAATTTTCAGTACTATTAGGCGGTATGTAGATAACACAACATAAGAATAAAAAAGTCATTGGGCAGCGGTACTGATCGCAGCTCGAAACGCGGTGTGGCCACGAGAAGCGCGCCGCCGTGTTTGCGTCCATCCACTCGGTCATTTCGTATAATTTTATAGCCTATAGGAATTATTTCTGCATCACTGATGGATTCGTTGCAGCCTGTTTCAGTAATTGCAAATAGGTCTGCCTCTGAAGATATCAATGAAGTGCAAAATTATTCCAGTTTTGTTCGAAGTCCACGGACATTTTGATAATAAATCTCTATTGATTTAATACGATTTTTTGGAAGTTTCGGTTTGCCTTCGAAACCACACCCACTCACAATATTCAACATTCATAGGCCATACCTCTGGTTCACATATTTTACCGTATACGCTTTCAGGTACTCCTATAATGAAAGAGGCATAGTCTCGTTCCGTTTTATGTTTTATTTTATCCACCTTTACTGGAATATCTTCACCGCATATCTTTTTAACATAAATTTCCAGACTTTCCAATGTATTTTCTTTTTTCAGCCGCCAGATATGTAAATGTCTTTTACGTTCTGTCCCTTGTATTTCGATTAAACTTGTACTTCCTCCTTTTTTTACCTGGTTGTTAGGATACTTGCTTTTTCTACTTTTTATTTCCGTCCAATTATCTTCTTGTTTATATTATTATCTTGTACCCTTCGCTCATCTGGTTGCACCCCTGTTCCATTCTTAACTTCCTTTGAATGTACCTAGTTTACGGATATCGCCGCACTTTTCATGGCCCCACCTTTGTTTTTATCGACTTCTACCGTCTTCAAGTTTTGTGTCACAACCTTTGCGAATGATACAGATTCATTTATCATAATACCTGTAGATTTATGCTGCATTGTTTTTGTTTCACTTAGGCACGATTCAAGCTCCTTATTACGTTGTTTTATAATTTTAATTTCATCTTCTAGTTCTCCAACTTTACTATGTTGGGTTTTCATAAAACATTTACGTAATTCGTGTAGTTCTTTGAATGTGCAAGTAGTTGGTGGCCCTAATTTGATGATATATGATATAGTAGTGCGTTGGGCTGGCAGTACACATGATAGCCGAATCTTTAGAAACTCACGAGTAAATATAAGGTTACGCAATAATGAAATTGATGGGGTGTTACTTGCAGATCGAGGATATCCTTGCACTAGCCCTAGTAACAATTTCCGTTGGGGTGTCGTCGCCAACGGTAGGGAAAAGGTAGGGAGATGGTAGTGTTATTGCCGACAAAGTCCCATCATAGGGCCAACCGCGTAATGTTTACGTTATATATCCCACAAAGCCCCATCATAGGGCCAACGGCGTAACGTTTACGTTATATTTACCACAAACTACTAACAGTGGGCCTACTACCTGTGTCGTTGGTCGACCAACAAGAAAATTGCTTCGCGGGTTTAACGTTGGCCTAACTGCACCACCATCTACAATTATGGCGTAATGTTTACGTTAAATTTCCCACAAAGTCCCATCATAGGGCCAACCGCGTAATGTTTACGTTATATATCCCACAAAGTCCCATCATAGGGCCAACGGCGTAACGTTTACGTTATATTTACCACAAACTACTAACAGTGGGCCTACTACCTGTGTCGTTGGTCGACCAACAAGAAAATTGCTTCGCGGGTTTAACGTTGGCCTAACTGCACCACCATCTACAATGATGGCGTAATGTTTACGTTAAATTTCCCACAAAGTCCCATCATAGGGCCAACCGCATTTTGTTTACGTTAAATTTCCCACAAACTTCCATCATAGGACAAACGGCGCAATGTTTACGTTATATTTACCACAAACTACTAACAGTGGGCCTACTACCTTTATGGTTGGCCAATCAACAAGAAAATTGTTTCGCGGGTGTAGCGTTGGCCTAACCACACTACAATCTACAATTTTGGCATAATCAATCTTTATAATATTTTAAGAAACTCTGCGCGGCAAGCTCGGATGGGTACATACGACATAAAACTGGTTAGACGACACGTCCAGGGGCCTTACCACAAGCTCTTAGCGCAGGAATAAAACTATGATGGTTGCGTATTTATCAATGAATTTCATTCATAAATTCGCAACCATGATGGTTTCATTCCTGCATTAAGAGCTTGTGGTAAGGCCCTCTGAAGCTCTATTTTTGAATCATTCGTCGCGCGAGTGGCGAGGCGAACGAGGAGGCGATCAGGCGATTAACGACCTTGCGCATGTAGACATAGCTCGCTTTTCGCTTTGCCCTTCCCGCAGGCGGTGCTACAGGCGAAAAGCGAAGCTATGTATATGTGTGCAAGGTCGCTATTACGGAATACTGAAACTCAAACGTCACACGAAAATCAGTAGAATCCTCTAAACGAGTGAATCAAAAATCTAGAGCTTCTGACGGGCGTTACTTGAACGGGCGTTGTCACACTCGCGCAATCATAGGTACAGTTTTTTTTTTGTAGGCAGTAACGCTAAGCATATAGGTAGGCAGAAAACAGGCTCCGATCGCGGTCGACGCGGGGGACGAGGCAGCTCGATTCAGCGTACCATAGACCGTTACACATTACAGATACGGTTTAATTTGGCTTGCACAGTTGCACTGATTTATAAATCGGTGCGTTCTTGTCTGCCGGGCTTAGTATGACAGTTACATTTCTGTAGGTAATACTATTAAGTATTCTGTGGTAACGTAACGGCAGGGCCAACCGCGTAATGTTTACGTTAAAACCTATCCGACAAAGTCCCGTCATAGGGCCTACGGCGCGGCGCGGCGGCGGCATGCTTACGTTAGATTTACCACAAACTACTAACAGTGGGCCTACTACCTCAATGGCTAGCCAATCAAATCAACAAGAAAATTGCTTCGTAGGTATAACGTTTGGCCTAATCGAACCACAATCACAGATTACTAAATAGTTACTACGTACTAACCACAACCTACAATTTTTTAAATCATCATTATGTATTTATTTATTGAAGCTACAAATAGTTTTTATATATTTTTGGCTCTGGTTTCTTGGACCTTACGATCTACACATAGTTGCATATCAGTGTTGCCAGATACACCGCTTTCCGCTTTTTCTCCCGCTTTTTTGACTAGGTATCCATCCACCTTCCGTTTTAACCCTACGTGTGGGTCCGCTCTTTCAATGAGCAGTTTTCTTTTAGATATTTAAAGCATCCTTTATCTCTCGCTTTATAGCGCTGGAGCCACTTTATGACCACAGATAAAAAATACATGGAAAAGTAACTAGGGAAAAGGCGTAACGTAAAAGGCAGTGAAAAAAGTAGATTCTCCTTCCTTGTTACCCTCAAGAGCCACAACAACTTTTCTGTGTTCTACTCTACAAAACGTTTATTTCGTCATGAGTTTCATAACCGACAAACGTCACTTTTTTAATACTTACTTAAAGTTTGATTGAAGAAAATAAAAGTAGCCAGTAGATAATTCTAAATTTAAAACTGGATTTATATTTTATCAGTTCATACTGTTTAAAACAATATGTAATAAAATAAAATATTTTCCACTGCTGTGATAGTACGTTTAAAGGTAAATTCATAAAAGCTATTCTACAGTGGTATTTGAAAAATATAAATTGAGAATCACGATTTTCGATTCGATTTACAGGTTTCCCCGTGTGGCAACACTGTTCCACCATAAAGATGTCCAAAATAATCGTTTGTATCGATATATCGTATCGATACGTATCGCAAGCGATCGTATCGATTCAGCGATATAATCGCAACGTCTTGTATCGATATTTATCGATTTTTTAAACATTATATTTTTTGTAGTTAAAAAGCTTTGGTTTTAATCGTTCATCTTATAACCATACATCTGAAAATTTTTACCTACATAAGATTTTCAGTCCAGGGGCTTAAACCCACCCATAATTTTAACATTGCGCATTTGTGACCTTACGTAAGAACTATCAAGACTCCCTGCCACCTCCTTGTAAGAAAAAATAAGACATGGGTGACTCCCCTTTCCCCCCCTAAATTGTCTTACGTAATAAATGAATGGCCCCTTAGACATGGATTCGAAATTTTAATACTTAAATACACCGATACGATACATCAGATTTCAGATACGATATATCGCTGAGTATTGTATGGTCGTGTATCGATACAAAATATCGATATATCGCATTGCTTTGTATCGATACAGCGTAAAATCGATTAGTATCGCGCATCTATTCCACCATTTTAATTTTAGGCTTGGGCGGTTGCTCGTTGCGCGTACAAAAAAAAAAGTGGTAAATAAAACAGTGAATACGGACGGAGGTAAGTACCTAATTTATTAATCTTTAGACTTAATAACTGATCTAATTTGTGATAATAACTATATAATAAGTGCAGTGATCATTGTGAGATTTACTTATGTGGTCAAGGTACAAAAAAGTAACGCTAACACATGCTTACTCGCGCGCAAATTGTATTTTGCTCTTTTATGGCGGGCAGGTTGTGGCAGCGGCATTAGATGTCTATAAGTAATGATAAGGAATCTTGATCTTTTATATTATGTCTTTTGTAGCTAATCTTTTGTCAGATGTGTGCGATTCGTGTTAAAATAAATGAGACGTACGGCCACCGCTCGTGGCTGGGGTACACTAGAAATGATAACCTTTTTGCATGGCCGCACAGCAGGAGGAAAATACTTGTGGTTCAAAGTAGGTAGCCGTACGGCTCTAGAGAAATTACCTACTTTGAATGCGCAGTTTTTTTTTTGGTTTGGGATGATGATAATATAATATTACTTTTAAGTACCCCATGCATGACTGTTTCTCTTTGGTCAGTTCATTTATGATATCTTTTAGCTAAAGGAATGTACCAAGTGGTGGAATTTACTGACACTGGTGATGGAGCCGGAGGAGGAATAAGTGTTGTCCGAGTAGAATGGCTTACACCAAGAAAGAAGCACTGCTTGTGGCCTCCACATCGAATTTTAAGTAAATTCAACAAATGTTTGACTGAAGGTACAGTCCCAGATGGTGGATGGGAAATATATGGTATAAAAAGGATATTTTATGAAAGTGGTAAGTAATTTTGTACCTAATTCTCTTTCTATCAAATACTTAACCTGGGGTACACGGATGTGTCTCAAATCCCGCCGATTGTATTCGATGGTATCTGCATCCCTTTCAGTGGTACGGTCAAAAATCTTTGAGTTATTTTTGACTCCACGCTCTCATGGAGGTCTCATGTTGGTGAGGTTAGCAGTAGGATCTTTGCCGCTTCTGCATCACTTCGACGTTTAAGAAATTTCCTACCTACTGCTACTAAAATTGTGTTAGCACAATCCCTCCTTTTTCCCATCCTTGACTTATGCTGATGTCGCTTATCCTGACCTTAATGTGGACCTAGTCAATAAACTCGAGCGACTTCAGAATCTTTGCATAAGGTTTATCTTTGGCCTGCGTAAATATGACCACATATCCACCTACCGAGAACAGCTAAAATGGCTTTCCATTCGACAGCGTAGGGACATGCATATTCTTTCTTTCCTTTATACCATTCTATTTGACCATAGAGCTCCAAATTACCTCAAAAGCTGCTTCAAGTTTTCCTCTTCTTTCCATAGTTTATCTCTTCGCTCGTGTGAAAACCTTACTCTTTAACTCATTCCACAAAATTTTTCGATCAGTCTTTTACTGTCCAGGCTATAAGGCTCTGGAATACTTTACCTGTCACCATCAGAAATGCAAAATCTTTAGAAGTTTTTAAAGGACAAGTTAAAAATCATTTCCTAGGACTTTGATATACTTATATATTATTATATATATTTATGTATTTATATATATTGTTATTTATGTATTGTGTATTTATGTATATATATTATATGTATATATTATATAATTTATTAATCTATGATAGTTTACATGTCTTCGTATATGCATAATAATGTTTGTCATAATATTACTATACTTATGGTTTTCATAAATTTCTTTTGATCAGCGAATCCTGCCCACTCCATGCACAAATTCGTTACCCTAAGGTTGCCTTGAAAAGATTGCTCTCAGCAATAAGGCCGCCTTGTTGCATATATACAAGTCTGTAATAATTTATTGATTTACTGTACTTTAAATTTGTATTTTGCAAATAAAGCATATTCTATCTATCTATCTATCTTAACCCCTGGATTGCTCCTTTAAGTTGCACCTCAACCCATGCAGATAAGAGTAATAGGAAAGGGTGTGCATGAGAGGCTGCTCGCTTCTTTAATTTTATTCAGAACTTATTTTGGTTTCAGATAACTTGAGTAAAGCCAGAGAAAAGGCGAAACAAGCTGAAATAGATTCTGAAGTAGGCAGCGATTATTCCCACAGTGATAATATAAGAAGACGCAAAAAGACCCGAAGAATCTACGACAGTGACACAGATACCAGTGAAAAATCAGATGATGCCATAAGATATCCATCACCACCATCCACAAGATCCATTTCAGCTACTAATCTAACACCACTGAAAACATCAACATCAGCCACCAATCCAGCACAATCACCGATAAAATCCACATCATCCACCAATTCAACACCACTACTGATAAGACCCACTTCATCCACCAGAGAATTCAGTGAAAATGCTGAAGTTGTACAAGTAGAAGAAGAGTCTTTTACATTGGGTAAGCAGATACAAGTTTGAATTTTAATAACATTTTCACATCTTAACGTTATGTTTGAGTTTTGAGCTCCTTACCTGACTTGGGATCCCTGCTCCACTGTATGTATTAGGTGTTTCTTCACTAGCACCAACTAGTCTACCTTGCCTCTTTAGCAAATGCCTTTCGTATGTTACTAAGACTAGTGCAAAAAAGGCATTTTGCTTCGTAGTTAATTTGATTTTTAGGTAATATGATCAGGAGGGGATTAATTGGACATTGTTATTTTCAGGGTCACTTGATCTTACGGTCACACCATTTTTAAAGGAATCAAACTCGCACACCTTAGGTAAGAGAACTATGTTTATGATTTATTATTAATATCTATGAAAAAAATATGAAAATTAATATGAGATTGCATCCAGTATTTGGTCCGATTCATTTTCTTTTTTACCTTCTTATTTCAGATGTTATTGCAAAACATTTAGCCAGTATTAGCTTGGAAATCAAAGAATTACAAGTTAAACAAGATGAGATTTTACTCAGACTCAGATCAGATCGATCCGCTGGAAACTTGGGACTTCCAGATGAATTAAAACTACCGTGCGACGATTCAAAAGATTTGGAAGATCTTGAAACTTGGCTCACTAATGAAGAGAATAGAAAGCAAATGGTAGGTAGCTATGTGATAATAAGATTTTGTTGGAGAAGTGTTAACAAGTTTCTTTTTAATGTGTGCATATCTTTAAGTTCATGACCAATTGATAATTATATTAATTGTAACTGCATTTCACAGACAAGTTATCTCAGCTTAGTTGGCGGAAACAAGGGTCCAGTAATTGCTAGAAGAGTACTTGAAAAAATATTTACAAACAAACTTGCACTTGTCTGCAACTGGACAGGAAAAAATGCTAAGACTCCAATAAAGGATTTACAAATAATAAAAGTTATAAGAGGTAAAACATAAAAAATAAATTTATTTACTGACTCATTTTTTTAACCGACTTAGGGGCTACTTAAGCTTACTGCATTTTGTATACAGGATGTATTTTTGAAGATGCGCAATACTTTAAGGGTTAATTGGGACCAAAATGTACTGCTAGATCCTTCATAGCAACAGTAAATCGACAATTAGGTATTATGTTTTTATTTTGAAATTTTATGATTTTTTTTCTATAACAAGAATTTTTTTATAATTTTTTGCTTTTATACTTTTTATATATTTTTTTTAACTGTCATAATTTGGTCAAAAAATAATTACAAAATTCAAAAATTGCTGGTGGAAAATTCCACTGTATTTGAATTCAGAACTATGCTCCCAACTCACCCCACTGCACCTTCAAAAAAATACCCTGTATATTGTTTTATTAAGCATAAATATTTGGACTAATATTGGGAAGCTAAACAACATTCAAATGTTTTTATTTTTCGAAATCCTTATGCAAAATTAAATTTGAACTAGCTATACAAATCGATCAGCTCATCAGCAAACTTTGTATGGACATTAATGAATTTCAAAGTCATTTTTAAAAGTTTTTCAGTTTCATGAGTATATAAATAAATAAATTATATATATTATTATTATTATATTATTTATTATTATTATTATACTTTGTTTATACATATTTTATTTTAAACTTTTTAAATTATAGCATAATACCTCTTTTTTTATAGATGCAGTGCGTGCACATAAAATTGCTGAAAAAATAACAGATTCTGAAATACATGAAGTAATAGCAAACTGGTTCAGATTCACCAAAGACCGTAGTGGAGGAAGGGAAGCCCGCAGACCTACAAGGCAGTAGATCAAAACGATCCAAACAACGTCATCTCGCAAAACGGTTTGCACAAATAAAGGATGAGTTAAGTTATGCGGATGGTATAAACACTATAGATAATAATAGTCAGTCTAACATAAATGTATCATTGCCGTCTAATGAATCACTCTCATGTTTAAATAGTACAACTGATGGTTCTGCTTGTGTAGCTCCTGCTCCAGTATATATATCGTCAAATAGTTCTACCAATGTGCCTTCCACTTCAATTCGGGTTTCCTCTGATCCAATAAACATTAATTCTTTTCTTATATCATGGTCTAAAAAACATAATATAAGTCACTCTGCTCTCACAGATTTATTGAAAACGTTAAAATCCTACCACCCAACTTTGCCACAGGATGCGCGAACATTATTAGAGACTCCGCATAGTGTAAACATAGAAAACTGTGCTGGTGGCTCATATGTATATTTTGGCCTTGAGATACAATTAAGAGAAAGAGCTTCAAAGAGGGGCGTAACTCCGAAAACTTATCCGTTACTGCACAGAAAACATGCACAAATAGAGAATCCTTTTTTATCTGTAACATTAAATGTTGATTTGCCAGTACACTCAAGCTCAACTAATTCTTTTTGGCCCATTTTGTGTATTTTAGACCAGAATTCTAATAAACAGCCATTTATTACACAGGTACAGTGTAATATTTAACAAGAGAGGATTGAAACTAACTAATCAAGATAAAATATTCTATGGAGAAAAAGATGAGAGAAATCTGTTTATATTGAAAGGTATTTTAAATGAAGAAAAGTTTGAAAAAGCATATACAGCAGAAGATCTTTGGCATAAAAGAATGGGTCACTTAAATAAAAAATCTTTGAAAATAATGAATCTACCATTCAGCAAGAAAATATGTGGAACTTGTGTAGAAAACAAAAGTACAAGGCAACCATTTAAAAGAAATAATAAAGTAAAATCAAGAGCGATAGGAGAATTGATACATACAGACATAGCAGGACCTATGAGACAAAGAACTAAAGAAGGATATCTTTACTATCAGACAATAATAGATGACTACTCTCACTATGTAGTTGTTTATCCGCTCAAGAGTAAAAATGAAGCTGAAACAAATATTAAAGACTATGTTACAAGATTTGAAACTGAAAAAGGATTAAAAATAAAAAGAATTCGATGTGATAATGGTGGAGAATTCACATCATCATGGTTTAAAAATTATTGCTCAAAGAAAGGAATATCAATTGAATATACATACCCATATAGTCCACAACAAAACGGCACAGCCGAAAGAATGAATCGTACCTTAAACGATAAAGCAAGAACAATGTTGAATGAATCCAACCTACCAAGGCATTTATGGGCAGAGGCCATATTATGTGCTGCATATTTACTAAATCGTTCACCATCACAGGCTATTGAAAATGATATACCAGCAAAAAGATTTGGAAGAGAAATAAAAATGGAAATAATAAGAATATTTGGTTCAAAGGCATGGTATACCACAATACCAAAAGGAGACAAATTTGATCAAAGAGCAAAGGAATCAAGGATGGTTGGATATGCTAAAACTGGTTATAAACTATGGGATCCGACAACAGATACTGTCATTGAATCGAGAGATGTAAGATTTGATGAAAACGATTTGAAATATAATACAATAAAGAATATGAAAAGCTTCAGAAATGAAATTCCGATAAGAGAAGAAGAAACACTTATAGAGTACGAAGACAGCAACCCACCTGAAACAATAAAAGAGACAAGTCAACAAAAAGAATTACCAATGTCAGAGGAAGAAAATCATGAAGAGACAGAATCAGAATATGAAGAATGTGATAAAGAAACACCAAAGAGAAGAATTACCCGAGTACCAAACAAATATAAAGAATTCGAGATGTACATAACTTATGCACTCATAACAGAAATAGAAGGAGATCCTATAAGTTATGAACAAGCAATCAAAGAAGGAACAATATGGACAGAAGCTATAGAAAAAGAAATTGAATCCATGAAAAACATGAGAGTATGGACAGAAACTAAATTTCTACCAGAAGACCAAAAGTCTATTGACACAAAATGGATATTTAAAACAAAACAGGACGGCACTAAGAAAGCTAGATTAGTAGCCAGAGGCTTCCAACAAAATCAGTCAAACTCATCTTATAATGTATACTCACCAGTAGCGAACATGAGTACCATTCGACTCGCATTATCATATGCTATTTCAAACAATTGGCAAATAAGACAACTTGATATACCCACAGCATTTCTAAATCGTGAACTAGAATCTGAGGTCTATATTAAAATACCAGAAGGAGTAAAAGTTCAAAAAGGAACAACAGTACTGAAATTAAGAAAAGCTCTCTATGGACTAAAAGAGTCACCGAAATGTTGGAATCAAAAATTTAATAACTTCTGCAAAACTACTCTGAACACGAAGAGATCTAGTTATGATACATGTTTATATATAGGAAAAGACATATGGTTAATAATATTTGTTGATGATATACTACTTATTGGAGAACAGAAAGAAATTGAGAGAATAATTAAATTACTACAACAAGAATTCAAAGCTAAAGATATGGGAAAAGTAACAAGATACTTGGGAATGGATATAAAATTAAAATCCAACACATTGGAAATTTCACAACAAAGTTTTATTGCAAAAATATTACAGAAATTCAAAATGACAGAATGTAATACCTCAACAACACCTATGGAGTACAATTTTCAGGCAATAGATAGTAAACAAATAAATGTGCCATATAGAGAACTCATTGGATGCTTGAACTACATATCAATGATCAGCCGACCAGATATTACATTTGCTACATCATACTTGAGTCGTTATCTTGACAGACCAACAGCAGAATTGTGGACAGCTGCAAAAAGAATATTACGTTATTTGAAAGGCACTTCAGAGTTATCGCTTATATACAGAAAGACTTGTATTGGAAAAATCACAGCTTATACAGATGCAGGCTGGGCTGGAGACGTGGACAGGAAGAGTACCAGTGGTGCAGCAATCTATCATGGAGAGAATATTGTTTCCTGGAGCTCGAAGAAACAGCAAGCCGTGGCACTTTCATCATCCGAAGCCGAGTATCTCACAGCAGCTTTGTGTACTTCAGAACTTATTTATTTGAAAGGACTTTGTAATGAATTTAATGAGTGCAGTGCAGTGTTATGTTGTGACAATAAAAGTGCAATTAAAATGATGTCAACTTATGAGAACACTAAAAGATCTAAACATATTGATGTGAAGTATCATTTTATAAAAGACATTATAGGACAAAGAAAAATTACTGTGAACTATGTGAAAACAAGTGATAATATTGCTGACATTTTAACGAAAGCCTTACAGAGTGTTAAATTTAAGTATTTTCGTGTAAAACTATTAATGTAAGAAGTAATTGTTGCATAACAAATGTATGTGAAGTTAGGTTAGTAATATTTTGAGGTTATATGTATGTTTACATTTTGTAAATGACAGATGAGAGATGACAATTGAATGACGTTTCTGAAAATGTAATTGACAGTTTCAATGTTACCATACTATTATTTGTAATTACTACCAGTGTAACAGTAATTAGCAATTTTAAGTTTTTTGAAAATAAGTTTTAAAGAGGAAATTAAAATTGAAGGGGGGTGTTAGAATCCAGAGCCCTTAAAATACCGGGGCGCCATAAATTTTCGTGTGCGGTATTGTCGCGTCGGAAGTCTACCTATACCCAACAAAAAACCAGCGTAGGTTTATTATATAGTAATAACTGTACGTTAGGCCCTACCGTGGAAACACATGTTTGGCCCTACGTAAAAAGCTATCTTTAGGCCTACGATGCAGAAACTACTTTTGGCCCTAAGTAAAAAGCTAACTTTGGGCCTACGTTGCCGAAACTACTTATGGCCCTACGTTAAAAGCTATCTTTGGGCCTACGTTGCAGAAACTACTAATGGCCCTACGTAAAAAAAACTATCTTTGGGCCCTACGTAAAAAGCTATCTATGGGCCTACTACTGTAAAAACTACTGTCGGGTTACTCGTAGTTGGGCTTACATTGGTCCTACGGTTGGCCCACCTACAAATAGGTATGACAGACCTCACCGTTGGCCAACAATTACGTACTCAAAGGCCCAACAAAACGCCAACTCAAATTGTTACTAGGGGTATTTGCGTTTGATAAAAACATCACATTAGTATCACATTTTCCGAAGAAAAACAAATATGTTGTCCTGATTTCTACAATGCACAATAGCGGTGAAATTGACCAAAACCCGCAATAATATTAGATTATAACGCCACAAAGGGCAGCGTTGACACGTTTGGCCAATTAAGTCATTCTAAGACAACAGCTCGAAAAACACGTAGGTTTCCGCTGAGATTTTTTTACGGCATGCTTTATGCTGGAGGTATAAATTCATACGTGATACTCAAAGCAAACGTTCGCAACAGTAAACTGAAAAGAAATAGCTTTCTAAGAAATCTAAGCCTTCAGTACTAGTGTACAGCCTTACGTGAAAGACCGCCTCGATGAGGTCAAATATTTGCCCCAATCTCTTAAAGTGATAATAATGCTTCATGTTTTGGGAGTAGATGAAGAAAACAGTGCTCAGATAGCTCAAACTCGATCAACTTCAAGTTCCCGCTGCTAGTTATGCTCTAGAGCTAAAGACAGAACGGGCAGAGAGAAATGTGTCAAGTGCTCCAAAAAATATGTGCACAACATAGGTTACCTATTTGTTCCCAATGAATGTATAATGAAAATGGATTAGAAATGAAACCGATAGCAGTTTGGCCGGATACCGGATATTCGGCCGATCATGTGGCCGGATAGCCAGATATCCAGCCGCCGGATATCCGGCGAAACTTAGCCGTTTGCGTAGACGGCGCGCGAACGATCGGGTAGACTCGGTTCGATTCGGGTCTGTTCGTTGACGAGTGAAGTTAACAATTGTATCATTCATTGTATTTTTGTGTCGATTGCATGCAGTGCAGACACGTGCGTGATCGTTTTTAGGTTATAATTTTATCTGTGCTCTTAATTATTATTTGAAGTACATATATAATATACATAATTCTAAAAGATTTAGCAACGAGAAATGGCATTGGTGAAGAAAAAATCGCCTTTATGGGAATACTTTGATATAAATAGTGAAAATAATAAGTTAGCTCTTTGTTTATTATGCAATGTTAACATTTCTCGTGGCGGCGAAGGGAAAAAAGTAGGTATGTATCTAATAATAAATAATAATAAATCTAAAGTAAACGGCCACTCCACTGCCCCCTATCATTCTAGTTGAACCGCCATGTCTAGTGCATACACGATCATTTCTAATTAATCTATAACCCGGTATAGGATATAAAGTAGATGGGAGATTAGGTTTTAGAAAACTTTCAGAAACGAGTGCAGCATGAATGTTTACTATCAGAAAACGTGGCTAGAAGATCGGTATAATCAGCAGCAATACTCTGTGCATTGATATGTGCAACATTAAAATTTTTAAGATGCAACGAGAAAGCTTTGTTCAGGTTGTTTTTCAAAGAATCGTCCACTGAACTATCTAGGCTATAAAGACTATCTGTCGAAGATGTGAAAGCAAAGTATTCATCTTCCGACTGACCCTGTAACAAATGCAACATTGAGCTAACTACCAGATACGGACAAAACTTTGTACTAAGCCACAAGTGAACACAAAAGTACATTATTTACTCGACACTATGATAATTATATAGTACATAATAGCACACTATTTGCGTGTTTTCGCCTGCCTCGCACTACGAGTACGAGCCTTACTAGTGGGCTTTGTTGGTTGTTCGACGACGTCAGTTTCAGGCTTCGCCAACTCTGAATTTGAGGACTCCGAAACCGATGAACCAGGGCTGGCCGTTGCCACATGCTCGCTCAGTATTTTCTGTAATTCCGCATTGGTAGTGATTTTTTTTCGATCTCCATTAGAACACAAGATCACAATCTTGCCATCACCGCTAGACCAGCAACTCCCAACGCCCAGCACTTTACGAGCTTCAACAAAAACAGCATGACGGCTACGAGTCAAGAACTCAGACAATGTATAGCCAGTAGCTTTGAGAGGCGTTTCTTGGAATCCCAAACTTGTTGAATCGTACCAGATTGATTGGCTGTTATTATTTAGCTATTAATTGGCTTATTAACAGATATGCTTTTACCTAGACGTAAAACACTGGATATAGATTGTGTGCTTACTGCAGGCAGTAGAAGATCTTCATTGCACACACCATAAATTTGTCTACAGTATCTTCCCCTGCAGTCTCTGGCAGCCCATGTAGCAAAAAAGTATTACTGCGTGATCTCATTTCTAAGCAATCCAGTGCTTCAATAACTAGCTCCATTTGCACTTTAAGCCCTGCAACCACCTTCCAAATGAAAGATTTAAAAGTTTTTTTTTTTTTTTTTTATGTGAGTGGGGGGCAAACGAGCATGTGGGTCACCTGGTGGAAAGCAATCACCAACTCCCATAGAGACCAGCGACACCAAGGGGTCGCCGATCCGTTGCCAGCCTTTTAAGGAAAATGAAAACTCTGTTCTTGAAGGCACCCATGTCGTAGTTGTTCGGAAATACCGCTGAGGGAAGTTGATTCCACAGTTTCGTGGTATGAAATATCTTAGGAAACGTACTGTAGTAGATCGCCAATTATCAAGATGATATGGATGGAATTTTAATTTATGGCGAGTTGTACGATAGTGGAATTCAGCGGCAGGTATCAAATCAAACAGCTCATCGGAGTATTCCCCGTGATATAATTTGTATAGAACGCAAAGAGACGCTACATCTCTGCGTGTAGAGAGAGAGTTTGGAACTCACTGAATAAAGAGGCAACATCCTGTGGCTTGAACTCGCTGAATTGGCTTGTCATGTGAGTAAAAAAGATCTCCTTCCGAGGGTCGCACGCTGGTGGATGTTCCTACAAGATTTCGACTTTACGCTTGAATATCGAAAAGGTGTACTAATGTCTCATGCGGATTAGTTTAGTAGAAATCATGTAAACTTTTGTGCTGCTAGAAAACCCCTAAACTGGGCACAAGTGGCCCAAGTAGCTGACGACGAAACGGTTTCACTACTTGATAGGTTAAATCAGGGTCAATTAGACACTTCACGTTACATCAAAAATAATGATTTGCTGTATTATAAGTACAATGCGATCGGTGAAGAAACTAAATTACTTTGCTGTGTTCCTAAGGCATATAGACTAAGTTTGTTATGCGTATTTCATGACGAATATGAACACATGGGCATTGACAAGACAGTTGATTTGATCCTAAAGCATTTTTGGTTTCCCAGTATACGCCAATTTGTGAAAAAGTATATCAACCATTGTGTTGTATGTCTTTCTCACAAAAAGGTGCCACGCGCTCCATTGCAACCAATAGTATTTTGTACCAAACCTTCCATACCTTTCGATACCGTACACATAGACGTTTTAGGCGCGTTGCCAGTCTAATGGACACAAATTTGTTCTCATCATGGTTGATGCATTCACCAAATATTGCCTGTTATATGCCATGTATAGACAAGAGAGTTCGGAGCTTAAACGCGTCTTTACTAACGCCATTTCACTTTTCGGTACCCCTCGACAAATTGTATGTGATCGAGGGCGTATGTTCGAAAACGAAGAGTTTACCAGTTGGGCCTCAAATTTCAATATATCAGTTCATTATATAACGCCCAAAATGCACCAATCAAATGGTCAAGAAGAGCGTTATTGCCGCACGGTACTCAACATGATAAGAATAGAAGTTAATTGCAAAAAGGAGATGTGGTCTAACGTGTTATGGAAATTACAATTAGTTCTTAACCTCACTAAGCAAAAGTCTATCCAGTGTTCTGCTTTGAATCTATTGACTGGGTTGGAAACCACTACGCCTGCCATACACGCATTAGTCTGCGATATCGCGGCACAAGGTACCTCTGGTAACCGTGAAACATGGCGCGAGTTACGAAGGCAACGAGCAAATTCCTTACGAAGGCAACGAGCAAATTCCTTGCTTGCTATTAATCAAGCAAACCAGGACTCATATGTAAATAAAAATAGAACGGCTTCTGTTAGTGCTGAACGATCTGGATATGTAATTAAAAGATCACAATGCACTGGCAAATTAGACAGTGGCATGAGAGGTCCCTATCGCATCACCAAGGTTCTACCCTGCGGCCGTTACGAACTACAACTGCTAGCTGGATCTTACGGCAAGAAGACTCAGGCCGCGGCGGAATATATGCTGCCCTGGCGCGGTGAATGGACTCCCGAGGCCTGTGCTGCATTCTTCGATAGTGAGTCATTTGGATTCTTTTTTCTCTAATGCTATATTACAGTGTGTTCATTTTCTAATTACTGCTTATCATGTACGACATACCATGACTTATCTCCGGCTTATGTATTTTATCGCTCTCGTTCCGCATAAGACCCGCAGGGCCGCGATGTGAGTGATGTTTAGATAGCCTATGTGCTATATACTTTATCGCTTTTGTTTCGCACAAGACCAAAAGGCCGCGATGTGAGTGATGTGTCTACCTGATTATTTACTTTTTTTATATCATGAATCTCGTTCCGCATAAGACCAAAAGGCTGCGATGTGAGTAATGTGTCCACCGGATTATTCACCGATGTGAGTAAGGTGTGACCAGATTATGTACGTTTACGTTTGTCGCTCTCGTTCCACGTAAGACCCGCTGAGGCAGTGATGTGACCGACTACTTGTTTAACAGTAACATCACGCATCTGTCTTTTCAAATAGTTCTGCTGCTTGAGTTGGTATTATTTACTGCAACTTCAAACTACTTTAGACGGGTAATAATTTTGGTACCTTAAACATAAATAGGTACATGAAATTAATTATTTTTCCTCAGGTACAGATGAGGAAAACCCGCAACCTGAACCGACAAGCTACGAGAACGCAGCTACGTCAGGAGAGGCCGTGTTAGAAGTTCCCCCACTAGCCGGCGAATACGAAGACAGGCCGCCAGCGACCGAGCACATATAAGCGAGGAACGCACGCCATTCGGCCCATTTGCTTGCAAGGCGTCCGCTCAGATAGTTGTCTCTTATCATTCGTGCTGTTCATTTTGATTTGTAAAATAATTAAGTTCTTTTAACAATTAAAATATTTATTTTCTGTTCGACGTATTTTTTTTATTTTTAACAAGTAATAATTTATAACAAAGCAATAATTTATAACATTAGGATTATATTATTGATGGTTCGAAAGTTATTAAGAATTTGGTACAAAGCATTCATGTGACTGATAATGATGCGTGTTTCTGACTCTACTTCTTGTAGGTATTCTAACTGCGAAGTCTTATGGCTTAAGTACAGTAAGTTATATTTCATGTCATCGGAAATATTGACTAATTTATCGAAAGCTTCTTGCAATAGTGACACTTATCTTTCCATTGAATGTTCTCTATTTTAAAGGTAACTTATCTCCGCTATACCTAATAGCATCTTCGTTATCTAAATTTCCTGAGATAGTTTTGATTATTGAACCTAAAGGGTTTAGTATACCTCGTTTTACTCTCTGATTTGGTAAAATTTGTTCTAAGCTATCTCTAGTTAATTCCATTATAGACTCTATTTGTATTTCTAATCCTGTGAATTTGCTACGCAAAGTGTCATTTACATTAGTTATGTTCCTAAGATGAAAATATTCGTTAATATTATTATTTAAATGTATAGCTATACTATCTAATTCTATCGTCTTAATAATAGTCCAGTGACTATTCTGAATCACTGTTGATCCCATACGTATCGGTGCGATTCCTGGATTCTGACTGAGGTCCTGCAGGTTTACGCTGCATGCTTGTCCCGCTAGGCCCAGGATCGTGCCTACTGCTAACCACCACCTGTGGAGGTCGTTTTACATTCTTAATAGCTACCTTAGTTTTTATTTTATTTAGGTCTACTGGCACTATGTTCCTAACGATATCACAGCTAACTTTAGCTTTTTCATAACGTGGTAATTCCTTAGCTTTCTTAGTTCTAGTCGTTTTCATATATACTACATCTCCTTCTTTAAGTTCTGGAGGTGCCTCGCCTCTTATCTTTTCTTTAATCTTAACCTTATCCTCTCGTAACTTATCGCTTATACAGGGTGGCCAAAAAGTCGTGGATCAAACGAAACGAGGGGATAGCTGAGGTCATTTGCGCCAAAAAAATGTTCTACAGGAGGTATCCATTATCATCGGCTAGGAAGTTATGACTTATTTTGTGTTTTTTTTAAGAAAATGACATTTTTATACTATTAAGTACTAAAAATGCAAAAATGGTGCAATCTATTTTTTTCTTTTTGCCGTCATCTCATTGCTAACAACCTAACAATGCATTAAATATGCTTTTTGTGGTTAGAAATTATGTGTAATTTAAAAAGATGACTAAAATGGATTTTTTATTTTTTCACACAGAACAAATTTCTCTTACGTAGGCACGCACTGTGAAAAAAAAATGTTCTACCAAAAAGTTAAGGAATACTAGAAATAATAGCGCCTTTAATAAGGGTTCTAAAAAGGTATAATACATAAACTATTTGTATCTCACAAAACTTATTTTACGCTATCATTCGTAGTAAGAGTGAAATTTTCAAAACTCGTGTTATTGTTCTATGGTGGTCATAAATCCTTCAAACCGGTTAAAGCACTCAAAAAATAACTTGCATCATCAATTGGTTACCTCTCTTTCACACCGGATACTAATTTTATGCCAGAAAAGGACACGTAGCACGCAGCTGCGAACTTGCTACCTGCTCTGGTCCGCTGGTCGGGCGGGGCCCGGGGGCCATTGTTTGTATTTAGTTAAAAATGTTATGATGCGCGTGAGTACGTTTGTTTAGTAATCTGGTTGCTTTTTAAGACTACGGATGTGTTACTATTTCTCTACAACGACCCTCGCGATTTCTAAACTTGTGACCGATTGCCTATCTGACTACGCTTCGTTATCTGGACTTGTGATTGATTGCCTGATTGCCTACCTGTGACCAGTGCTCTGTTATCCGGGCTTTGAGATCGCTTCCGATTCTGCCTGTGACCCGTGCCTTGTTATCTGGACTCTGAAATCGCTTTCGATTACAATGGCTGCTCAAAGAGAAGACTATACCCAACGGGAGTATGCAGACATGCATTTTGTGTATGGTTTTTGTAATGGCAACGCTCGAGCTGCGGCCAGAGAATATCGGCAACGTTACCCATTACGGGACCGTTTTCCAGACTACAGGGTGTTTATTCGCGTACACAATTCGTACGTAGAGGGAGTTTTACCTGGTCGACATGCTCCCAGAGCTGGTAGACCAGTGGTGCAGGCCCATGATGATGTGCTGAGAGAGCTGAGAAGGAACTCTATGATCAGTCAACGACAAATAGCCCGAAACTTGGGGATCCCAAGATCGACGGTGCAGCTGATTATTCGACGAAATCGGTTGCATCCTTACCACATTCAAAGGGTTCAAGCTTTGCTGCCTGAGGATTACGCACCGAGATTGAGATTTTGCCGTGAAATGTTAAGACGCCATGAACAAAATCCACAGTTTTTTAACACTATTTTATGGACAGACGAGTCAAGTTTCAGGCGAATGGGGATATTTAATATCCACAACCTTCACTATTATTCAAGAGTAAACCCGCTTATTATCCGGAACGATCGATTCCAACACCAGTTTGGAATCAACTAGTGGGCCGGTATTATTAACCAGCACTTGGTACTTCACGAATTACCGCCACGATTAAATGGACCGATATGGATATTTGGATTTCCTTCAGAACAACCTAAATCAACTCTTAGACGACGCTGAGGTTCCTGATGAAATTCGAGAAGTAATGTGGCTACAACACGACGGAGCCCCGCCTCATTTCGCTGTAGCCGTACGAGATCATTTAAACCGAGAGTTTCCCAACCGGTGGATCGGGCGACGCGGTACCATCGAATGGCCACCCAGGTCGCCAGACCTAAATCCCATAGACTTCTTTCTTTGGGGTTACTACAAAGAAATTGTTTTCCAGAATGAAAACACCACAGTGCAAGAGTTACGCCAAAAACTCGCAATAGCTCGGGAGCAAATAATCAATAATAGGGGTGCTTTCCGTAGATTGCGATTAAATTTTATCCGAAGATGTAGAGCCTGTATTAGGGCCGGAGGCAGGAATTTCGAACAATATCTGTAAGTTGTGTAAATGTTTTCCTGTCATTCTTTTTTAAATTGTAAAATTTAAATAAATGATTGTTTTGTAATTGATTATGAAAATGATTGGTCTTTTTATTTACTTTAAACGGATTTCCTACAATAATTAGAATTCCACCCTAACTACGAATGATAGCGCAATAAGTTTTCTGAGATACAAATAGTTTATGTATTACACCTTTTTAGAATCCTTATTAAAGGCGCTATTATTTTTAGTATTCCTTAACTTTTTGGTAGAACATTTTTTTTTCACAGTGCTTGCCTACGTAAGGGAAATTTGTTTTGTGTGAAAAAATAAAAAATCTATTTTATTCATCTTTTTAAATTACACATAATTTCTAGCCATAAAAAGCATATTTAATGCATTGTTAGGTTGTTAGCAATGAGATGACGGCAAAAAGAAAAAAATAGATTGCACCATTTTTGCATTTTTAGTACTTAATGGTAGAAAAATGTAATTTTCTTAAAAAATCACAAATTAGGTCATAACTTCCGAGCCGATGATAATGGACACCTCCTGTAGAACAATTTTTTGGCGCAAATGACCTCAGCTTCCCCTCATTTCGTTTGATCCACGACTTTTTGGCCACCCTGTATATTCATATAAGATCTTTAACCTTTTCCTATGACCTTGTATTAGTTTTTGTAATAATTTTTTATCTCTGTCTATGTCGAAGATATTTCCGGAGTCCATGTGACCAAATGCTTTCTCAAAGGGGGTAAAATTTGTTGCACTATGTATAGTATTATTATAAGCCATTATGGCGTATGTCATTACCGATGCGGCGTCCAAGTCATTTTTATCATATTTTGCTAATCTATAGATTTCTGTTATAGTGGAATGAAATCTCTCTACCATGCCATGGAACTTGGATTATTTGGTGTACCTACGTGCATTTCGATTTTATATAAGCTTAAAAGTTCTGTTATGAGTTTGTTATTAAATTCTGTTCCAGGGTCACTGTTAATTTTTCTGGGTACATGCTGAAATACTTTATTAGCCCTTGGACTACTTCAGGTGTATTTCTATCTGGTATATGAAAGGCTTGACCTAACTTGCTGAAGGCATCTACAATAGTTAAATAATAATTATTTTCTATATAAAACAAATCCATAAATAGTTCTTCGAATGGCATGAATTGAGTTTGTGTTAGCTGAATGCCTGGCTTGATTTTGGCTTTCTATCATATTTCATTTTTCTGCACTGTTCGCATGAATTAATAATAGCTGAAACCGTATCGTTCATATTTGACCACCAGTAATTTCTCCTAAGCTTTATTAGCGTTTCCCTAATACCCCTATGGCATGTTCTCCCTTCGTGGTACTTTACTACTATTTCCCTTTGGTCCTCCTCATGACCTGTAAGATTAACTACTCTTTCTGTAGATTCGATTAAATTCTGTGTTCCCTTTTTGTAAATCCTCGTAATTACCTTACTAAATAAATGACTGTCTGAAAGAGGGATTTTCAAAATTTATTTATTTATTTCTTCTTAAAACATTTATAACACCGTTACAGTATGAGTACACCAATACGATGTTATAAGACATTTTCATTTTGCCAATTCATTAAAATAATCATAATAAGTTAAATAATAAATTAAGTATTACAATTATTAAATATGAATAAATTAAATGTCAACAAAATTAAAAATAATAATAAAATTAAATATTACAATTATTGAATATGAATACATTAAATGTCAACAAAATTAAAATAATTACAATTAATTAAACAATAACTGAATTAATTATACGAGATATCACACTACACTTTCAATATATTGAAATATTTGTGTTTGAAGTCAACATATTCTTTCAGAAATAGTTTGACTAAATGTTCATTATTTACTGCTGGAATGTGTACTTCTAATATTCTCTGTTTCTTATTAGATGTATCTTTGACAGCAATGTCATTTTTGAACCAGGTGTGGACAAGTATTTGTTTTGGTTTTGTGTCCATAGCCTCGTTTAAGATTGGGATACCTTCGTGTTCTCTATTTGATATAGAATGAGCCGTAGCTCCATCTTCTGAATCTGAAATTTCTATCAGTTCAGCCTGGGGTTCTTCTTGGCTCAGTCTAATGGTGACATTAGATAAGTCGGAATCTGCTATAGTAATGACTTCTGCTTTTTCCTCTACATCATTATTATTACCTATCATTTCAACTGCGAGGTACCTAACGAATTCATCTAGCTCTTGTTCCCTATCTTTGTTTACATTAACTAACAATGAGTCATTATCAGTATCTAATGCATTAATCTTGATTTTCTTAGTTACTTTAACATTTGATTTTACCAAAATTGAGTCACTATGTTCATCTATACAGTTAATCTTTATTCGCGATAGTGCGTCGGCGTTTGTGTTTTGGGCTCCCTTTTTATAATAAATTTCAAAATGTTCTAATCTAAGTCTCCATCTTGTCAATTTACTATTTGGCTCCTTAAGTGAGTATAGCCAAGCAAGAGGTCTGTGGTCTGTGTATATGCTAAATTTATTTCCCCATTGATAAGGTCTAAAATGTTTTACTGCCCAGATTAATGCTAAAAGTCCTTTTTCTATAGTGCTGTATCTGGTTTCTGTATCGCTTAAAGTGCGGCTAGCATATGCTATTGGTTTATCTGACCCAATAGTTCCTTGAGACAGTACTGCACCTACAGCATAATTGGAAGAATCCGTAGTTAAGATAAATGGCTTCTTAAAGTCTGCGAACTGGAGTAATGGGGCGTTTGTTAAAATCTTTTTGAAGCTTTCAAAACTTTGAATATATTCCTCATTTAAGATAATTTTTCTTCCTTTCTTCAAACAGGATGTTAATGGCCTCGTTATTTTAGCGAAATCTTTAATAAATTTTCTGTAATATCCTATTAATCCTAAAAAGCTTTTAATTTCAGTTGTATATTTGGGTATAGGGTAATTTAAAATAGCGTCTATTTTATCGTTATTAGGTTTCAACCCTTCACTAGTGATAGTATGACATAAATATAATACTTCTTTTCGTGTTCTTGAAGACTTTTTGAAAATATAATGACGTCATCTAAATAGACAAGGCTATGTGTTCCTTGGAGACCCCTTAGGACATTATCCATAGTTCTTTGGAATGTTGTTGTGCCGTCTTGAGCCCAAATGGTAACCTTTTAAATTTGTAATGACCAAACGGTGTACCGAATGCCGTTTTAGCCCTATCTTCTTCATCTACTTCTAATTGATGCTAAATCATCACTTGCTAAATCAAGGGTCGTAAAATTCATGCTGTTCCCTGACATATCAAAAAGGTCATTGATGTTGGGCAATGGGTATTTATCATCAATGGTTATCTCATTCAATCGTCTGTAATCAATAACCATCCACCATTTCTGTTTTCCTGAACTATTTATTTTTTTTGGGACTAAGTGCACTGGTGCACTCCAGGGGGAAAATGATTTTTTTTATTACGTCGTCTTTTAGCATCTTTTCTACTTGATTTCTTATTTCTACTGTCTGTGCAGGAGGTGCCCTATATGCTTGAATATGAATTGGATCTTCATTCTTTGTTCTTATTTCATGTTTCACTTCATTTGTGAAAGAGAGTGGTATCTCTTCACAGTAAAATATCGACGCAGGAAAGCAATCTTGTCGTATCTCGAAAAAATGCGAATATGACTTTTATACATCATTCGATTCAGAAAAAAATACCGCATCAAATGGTCTCGGTTTCATTTTTCTACGACTATTTTTTTTAGATTGATTTTTACATAAATATTTCGAAATCAATACGAAAATATGTTGTAACTAAACCAAATTTCGCTATTTTATTATGTATATAATAATAATTATATGCTCCAGGGGTGGAAGTGTTAAAGGGCATCACGCCGCGAGTAACTTCGGAGAAAGCGCAGCACACCTCTCGACATCCCTGAGTCACTCACACCGGTGTTGCCCCCGGCCGTTTTCCTGGCATTTCGGGGGCCCATCTAGTGAGTGGCAAGCCACCGCCTGCCGCAAATAACTAGCAATAAAAGCAGTTATGGCAGGCGTCCGTCCCTCTTCTGTAATAGCCCGGTATTAAGTTCACCCAGACCTCATCTCCATAGCCCATTTATTTTCCATCACACTTCGCAATAGTCTCAACGCCTGCCGAGACCTGCTCATGGGTATGTCGTTCCATTGACATATCCTGGAGCGGGTCACGGCGGGCGTACAACATTACATCAAACTTCTCAAAGGGGCCTCTAGGCGTTGGATCCATATCCCCGCGCATGCCTATCAAATGACCGGGCTTGACCCGTGATTAAAAAGAGATACATAATAATAATAATATGTCTTTATTTTCAGGCATACACCCATATTAACAAAAAAAATCGTACAAAGAAACAAATCTGAATCCGAATTACAATAAATTAAATTTATATATCGAATACAAATCAATTAATAAATAATTAAAAACAGATCTATATCTTATAAAATAAAATAAAAATTATAAAATTAAAAATTACAATGTCATAAGTCAAATATGCATAAGCAATGTCATTAAAATTACATTAAATTAAATAATGTTCAATTATAAAATAAAATATAATGTAATATAACACAATATAATCGAAAAATTAGCATTTTCATTTTTTGTTTTCGCCCTGGTGGATAGAAAGCCAGTGTCTGTATATGGGGCTATCTAGATCCCTATATACCGCACTCAGTATCGCATTCTGGGAATGACGAATCTTTTCCCAGAATGAAGCAATTCGAGTCCTAATAATAGCAAAGAAATCGGGCACTCTCGCCTCGGCAAACATGCCCGAGGCACTGCAGTATCGTGGCAGGCGCATGAGGACACGAAAGGCATTATTGTACTGTACTCTCAAAGCATTCCATGACTTACGCTTAAAATTTACCCAGAGTTGGCAGGTGTAGAAGCATAAGCAGTACGCATTGAATAACGCCTTTTTTACTCCACCTTCACACCTACCAAATCTGCGCGCGATCATGTTACACCGAACCGAGAGAGCCCGACGCTCCCTTTCGATGTCCCTGTCGTCACTTAAGTCTCCTGTTAAGATATGTCCCAGATATTTAAAGTCCGGCACAACCTCAATCACCGAACCATACAATTTTAACTCGGGTACGTTCTCCGGACCCTTCCCAAATCTAAAAATCATTGCTTTGGTCTTTGCTACATTATATTTCAGGCCATGAGAAATAGCATAATTCTCACATACCGAAAGCAGCTTCCTTAAGCCTTTGATGGAGGGGCTGAGGAGCACCATATCATCTGCATAGCTTATGCTATTCACATATATAGTATAGTACATACAACAAAATTGCCGTGTATACTTCACAGATTACGATATATACCTCGGCTGAGATGCATTACTTGCAATGAGTTACGCCCTTCACAGCGCATCATTATATAAAATTATATAGTTACAGCAAAATTGCCGCTTGGGATTTATACGACGACTTGAGATATTACCAAGTTCGCATTCAGCAATTTACATAATTTCTATTATTACACCATTTTAAAGTGCATATTTCTATAAAAAAAATATACTTATCCCATTTTAAAGGATTTAATAATCTAGCTAATGGAATATACACGGCATTCGTTCCCCTCTCCCTCGCGATCGCTCGCAGATGCAGCGCGTACGGCTTATTTGTCAGTCGGCGCTCGACCGCCCAAGAGTGAATGCAATTACGTAGTGTAAAGACGACGCATTATTTTCGTGTTTATAGTGATAATATTTCAAAATACTGGTGAGTACCTACTGTTTACAATTAAGCTTTTTTTTAAGAGTTTTTTCTCTATTCCAGACACATTGGAGACCTGATATTATTGACGTTATTACAAGGTAATTATTACTACTTAAATATTTAATCTCTGAGTTTCGCCTTTTGTGTTATGTTGTCGTTTGTTTTTTTTTATGTGAGAGGTGGCAAACGAGCATGTGGGTCACCTGATGGAAAGCAATCACCACCGCCCATGGAGACCAGCGACACAAAAGGTGTCACCGATCCGTTGCCAGCCTTTAAAAATTCATTCAAGATCAAGATCAACCAAAAAGAAACTTAAAATAAATCTCATAAGCGAAATCGTCTACAAAGATGGAGTAAAGGTACAGACAATTGACCATAACACTGCAACATCTACAATTTACTCTGAAAAGATTCTAGTACCACGAAGTCCTGAACAGCCAAAAGATGTTGAAATAAATGAGGATTATTGTAGTGCCAAAAATCTCACTCCCACCTTTCGAAAGCCCGAGTCGTATATATCCGAAATAAATAAAATGGTTCAAAATATTTCATCACCCTGTAACACGGAACTACATACAAATAATTCTGATATAAACATTTTTACACAATCAGATATCATTACCACAGAGAGTAATTTAGAAACTATAGACAACATTACACCAATTGAAAATCCTATTGAGGACAATAATATGATAAATAGCCAATCAGCATATACATCTCATGGAACATACAACATTTCAGTTACTATAGATTCTGAAGATACCCATAATGATTCTGTTTGCCATGCTGTTGAAGTTCTACACGAAGCAGATAACCATCAAATTTTGGTTGACCAAAAACTTAAGAGCGCAGGTGATAAAAAGGAAAAATTACAAATATAATAGAAGGTGTAAAAGAAAATTAGAGTTTGATAAATCTTACCTCGATTGTTTTGATGACGATGATGCTGAATCTTTATTGCTGAATGAAGCGTTTCCATCGGAAGATTCAAACTCATCATGGAGCGAAGGCAATTACTCATCTGAAGATTCTACATCAAATACTGTTAGGAAGAAAAACAAGAAGAAAAATGGAGAGAAAAAAGGAAAAAAGAATTTCATACTAACAACTGCAGAACAGATGACTATTGGTGAGCTGAACAGAAAACCTAAAAATAAAAAAAAGACAGTTAAAGAAAACAAAGACAAGAGATCTTCAGGAATGTCTTATACTAATGAAACAGGGTTTGATATGCCACCTAAAGCTATGAAACTGAATCCTTGTGTAACGGCAAAATGTAAAAGAAACTGTGGAGATATAACAGAGGAAAGACGCTTCCAGATTTTTAATTATTGTTGGAGTCTTGGCAGCCTTCAACGCCAGAAGGATTGGATCGCAAAACGCGTAATAAAGAAAGAAGTCACAACTTATACTACAGATAAAGGAGAATCTTCAAGGAGGAATTGCACTTATGAGTATTATATAAATGAAGGAGAAGGCAGGAGACAGGTATGTCAAAAGTTTTTATTAAGTACATTGGATGTAACACAAAGGTTCATATTATATACATTAGAAAATGCAAGTGAAGGATTTTCAAAAACAGATGGCCGAAAAAACAACGGAGGTCGTAACAAAACATCTCAAGATGTGATAAATTATGCTATTACATTTATTAAATTACTGCCTTTAGTACCATCACACTACTGCAGAAAAGATTCAACTCGACTTTATTTACCAAGTGAATTTAAAAACATTTCAAATCTTTACCGCATTTATACTAAATATTGTGACGATGGGAATGTAAAAACAATGTCCTTTAAAGTTTTTTCCAGCTGGCTAAGAAAAAATTATAATATTGGATTTCACATTCCAAAGAAAGACAAATGTACAATATGTATGACCCAAACTTACGACGTTAAAAATGCGGAAGATATGGCTTTATATAATAGTCATTTACAGGAGAAAGACGAATCATATAAAAGATGATTCGTCTTTCTCCTGTGATATGCGCCAGTTTCGATATGCAAAAAGTGCTAAATACACCTCATGGAGAAAATATGGCGCTTTATTATACGAGAAAGATAGCTGTATATAACTTTACAATTTACGAGAGCAATACTCAAAAAGGATATTGTAACCTATGGACCGAAGTTGATGCACACCGAGGTGATAATGAAATTGCCACATGCCTATATAAATACATTCAGGAAGTGGATCAAAGACAGACCGTCAAGAAATTGATTTTTTATTCAGATTCTTGCTTTGATCAGAACAAAAATAAAACTATATTAAGTATGTTAAGGTATATTTTGTATAAATCCGATAATTTAGAGGTTATTCAAATAAATTATTTAATTCCCGGGCACACTTATATGCCCGTGGACAGTATGCATGCCATTATAGAGCGTGCTGTAAAAAAAAAACAACTATATGGGCTCCTTCTTTATGGCCTACGGTTATAGAGATGGCTCGCAGAAACCCAGCTCCATATAGTTTCTGTTTTAGAAGGCAAAGAATTTATTAGTTTCGGTACAATTTTAGACGAGTCTTTTAAGAAGGTTAAGAAACTGCAGATTTCTAAAGTGTGTATAGCAACATTTAAAAAATCGAATCCAAATATTATGTTTATAAAGCATTCTATGTTACCAAATGCTGATACCACAGAAATATCTTTGGGTAGTCTGAACGGTGCAGAACCAAAGGTCTGCCTATATCCAGCAAAATTACCTGTCACATTACAAAAATATAATGATTTAGAAAAGCTTGTCGACAAAGGAATAATTCCAAAGGCATACGCCAATGAGTACTTAAAATTAAAATATGATAAAAAAGTTAAGGATTTGCTGGAAGAAACAGATGATGAAGATGAACAGTAATTCAGATCATCTATTTCTTCTAATTTTTGATCGTTTGTGAGAATTGCCCTCATTTTTATTTTGTTTGATTACATAAAATTGTTTAAAGAATAACCAAATACCAATTAAGTTTTTTTTATTTTATCGTTTGCATTTTATTTTTGTTTAAAGGGCTGAAATTCTGTTTTTACATTTTTGTTTACATTAAATAAATACATTGTCTAATTTACAGCATTTTATTTGTTCCGCCAATTATGTAATACTACTTACAACAAATAGTATGTACATGAAAAAGAAATATATTCATTTAAAACAAACTAGCTGTCATCATATAAAACTTATATTTAGATACAGCAAGTTTGATACCAGTCATTTTGAGCAAGTTGCTGATGGTCCAAACATTTGTCTTTTGATATACAGCATATTCAATGTTTATATTTTGAAAATCAAATGCTGTATCTAGTATTAAATCCAATTACACTAATCTTAGAATGATCCTAAGAATTTCAAATGGAAGGTGTTATTTTAAAATGATATCATTGAAAATATGGTATTTTTATGTCTACTAGTGTACATATAATTTTTGAAATCGTTTTTTAGCTTTGGTGCAAAGTTGCATTTTTCGAAATACCACAAGATTGCTTTCTACCGTCGATATATCTTTATACTCCCTACAAATGTTTCCTATAACTTTTTTTTCTTCCTCATTCATGTGCTCTAAGTTTAATTTAGACAAATTGTTATTTTTTTTTTTTTTTTTTTTTTTTTTTATACCACTAGTGTGGCAAACAAGCATACGGCCCGCCTGATGGAAAGCAGTTACCGTAGCCTATGAACGCCTGTAACACCAGAGGCATCACACGCGCGTTGCCGACCCTGTAAAAACCTCTTCACGCCCTTTTTGAAGAACCCCATGCTGTAGTCCCCTGAGAAAACCTCGACAGGCAGTTCATTCCACAGCCTGACAGTACGCGGGAGAAAACTTCTCTGGAACCGCACGGTACGTGACCACTTAGGCTCCAATGTGTGAGGATGAATTCCCTGTCGATGGCGAGCGGTGCGACTGTAGAAGGAGGCCGTTGGCATCATATCAAACAACTCCTCTGAACACACCCCATTGTACAGACGGTAGAATACACAAAGGGACGCAAAATCTCTTCTCAGACTTAAAGGTTCTAAACCGTCTGTTAGTTTGGGATCGTCGACAATCCTCACAGCGCGCCTTTGAATCGAGTCACAAGGTGCAAGCTGGTATCTAGGCGCTCCCGCCCATAGATGGCAACAGTACTCCATATGCGGCCGTACTTGAGCTTTGTAAAGCATAAGTCTCTGCCGCGGAGTGAAGTACTGCTTCGCCCTGTTGAGCACACCTAGTTTCTTCGACGCCAGCTTGACCTTCCCCTCCAGGTGACAACGAAACTGGACGTCGCTGGAGATTTCAACTCCAAGAATCCCAATGTTTTTGGCGATGGTAAGGGGTGTGTTTAGGAATTGAGGAGCCACAGCAAAAGGGGTTTTCTTAGCGGTGAACGCGCAGACTTGTGTCTTAGTGGGATTGAAATGAACCAGGTTCTTTCGCCCCCAATCGGACACACTATCCAGTGTGCTCTCGATCTTCGACACAAGCTGTTCGCGGCTCTCCTCCACCAGAGAGCGGGGAATATTAGCGCGGCCCGTATAATAAGTATCCCCGGTGCTGTTGTCAGCATAGCAATGAATGCTGTCAATGGACAACATATCATTGATATGCAGCAAAAACAGCGTCGGGGACAACACCGAGCCTTGCGGGACGCCAGCATTAATGTCCATGCTGTCGGAGCAACTGCCATCCACAACGGCTCTAATGCTTCTGCAGGACAAGAAACTAGCGACCCATTCGCATAAACCCTCTGGTAGACCGTATGCAGGCAACTTCGAAAGAAGACCACGGTGCCAGACCCGATCGAACGCCTTCGCCATATCAAGACTGACAGCTAATGCCTCACCTTGACTCTCCACGGCTGAAGCCCAGCGATGTGTAAGATACACTAGAAGATCACCAGTCGAGCGACCATGGCGAAAGCCGTATTGATGGTCGCTGATTAAGTCGTGCTCTTCTAGGTATTTCAGGAGCCGGATGTTAATGACGCGCTCCATTACCCTGGAGAGAAGGGAGGTAACAGCGATAGGCCTGTAATTCGATGGGTCTGATCTGTCACCCTTTTTGGGCACAGGGTGCACGTTCGCAGTCTTCCACGACGACGGTACCTGCCCGGTGGAATAAGAGAGCGCAAAAAGGCGCGTAAGAACAGGACACAACTCAGGAGCACACAGCTTTAACACCACTGCCGGAATGCCATCTGGCCCACTCGACTTATGAACGTCAAGGGATAGCAATGCCCGCCGAACATCTCGTTGAGTAAATGAGATTTCCGGCATGGAATTACCACACCGCGGGATGGAAGGCGGTGCGGCGTCCCCGTCGTTCAAAGTCGAGTTTGAGGCAAAGAGATTCCCCAATAGATCGGCTTTCTCTTTAGCACTGTGGGCCAGACTACCATCTGGTTTTCGGAGTGGTGGAAAGGACGACTGACAAAAGTTGCCCTCGGCAGCCTTGGCAAGCGACCAAAAAGCACGGCTCCCAGATGGGTGCTTAGCTAGGCGCTCACCAATCCTGCCGATGAACTCAAACTTTGCCCTGGCAATTACTCTCTTACTGAACCTCGAGGCAGCATTGAACTCCCGTTTCAAGTCGGAAACACCAGGATCTCCATTAATACGAGCCGTGGTCCAAGCCTCATATGCAGTTTGCTTGCGAAGTTTAGCTTCTCTGCAAGACCGATTAAACCACGGCCGCTTCTTAGCACCTGAAGTAGCCACCCGCCGGTTTGGAATAAATAATTCCATCCCGGCCAAAATCGTCTCAGCTACAGCAGATGCACAGGTGTCTATATTTTCCGACCCGAAACAGAGCCGCCTCCACGGGTACGATGCGTAAAATTCACGCAGTCCATCCCAGTCTGCTGACTTATAGTGCCACATACGACGCCATCCGGTATACCGGGGTGGGTCAGGGCTTGCGCATGGCACTTGGGTCCGGATGAGGCAGTGGTCCGACGAGCCAAGAGGCGCATCCACCGAGACTGTATACCCATCCGGATGTGTGGTCAGCAGAAGGTCCAGTAGAGAGCTAGTATGGTCCTCTATATCTGGTATTCTCGTTGGAGAATGCACCAGCTGTGAGAGACCATAGGCCAGAGCAAAATCATGAACAGACCTCCCCGCGAAGTCAGTGGACCGAGAGCTGAGCCACTCGGCATGGTGGGCATTGAAGTCTCCCAAAATCACTAACTCCGCGGAGGGGTACCTCTCAATGACTTTGTCAGTCGCCAATTGCAGGTGCTCGATCAACCGAGTTGTGTCTGCATCACCGCTATGAGACCTGTAAAGGCACGCGTAGATACGGGTGCGGCCGCCCTGATCCACGCGTACCCACAACACTGACAGGTCCCTGTCTTCAAGGCCGTGAAGACGTCGACAGCAAATATCATCCCGGACGTACATACATACCCCGGCTCGACGTACAAAAGAATGTTCAAGTTTGTACCCGGGGTATAATAAGTAAGAAGTATCGGCCGGGCAAGATATTTGCGTCTCCGTTAAAAAAAGGAGGGTCGGCTTTGCAGTTTCGAGGTGCTGGTGAACTGCATTTATGTTTGTGTGAAGTCCTCTGACATTACAAAAGTCCACGTCGAATGTGGATGAGGACGCCGCTGAAGAAACCTTCTTTTTTTTGTTCCTGGCCATTAAAAGGGGGTAAGAGGATTATGAGAGAAGTTGTTTCACTGACGGCGCGAGGGACAAGAAAAGCGCGGTGTCTACCCCCGCAGCACAGTGCAGGTAGTGCGGTTTGCTAGCGCGGCGGGCGGAAGGGCCCCCGGTCCCCCCCTGCTGCAGCAGCCGGGTCCACTCCGGTCTCCTCCTCCGGCACGACTACTACAACAGGGACTTTACACAGGCTGGCGGTTCAGCCTCCCGGGGCGGAGATTAGGTGATCCCCGGGTTCGGGAACCCTACTAACCTGCGGGCGGCCAGCGGACAGCCGTTTCACCGGGTCTCCCTGACCGCCGCGCCAACACGCCGCGCCTACACCGCTAGCGGCGGTTCGACAGCCGCTGGTCCCTCTGCCGTCAGCATAACAACTCCTCTAAAATAGCCCTGGTGACCTAGCTAACTCGCAGGAACACGGCATAGCCATTATGGCTGCGGTTTTTTGCCAGGTGGAGGTACTTCCCCAGTCGGATGCTGGCCAAGCCTGGAGCGAAAGACCACACTATGCCCCTCCCCCATCTGACAAGTAAAAGAGAAGCACAGTGTGATCTTTCACTGCGTCCTACCTCTCTTTCGCCATCGCCTCGTTAGCTGGTCGGCAGGGTGCACCACGTGCAGGTGAGGTTGGCTTTAGCTCGAAAGATGTTGATGAGCTACTTACACCCCAAATATATATTTAAGAGTTTATCTATCATTTCGCTATTCCTATCATTCGTATAATTAACTTCTATTGAACTTTCAGCATATGGCGTGACTTTGAACGGCCCTGTACTACTAAGTCCATCTTTTCCGACCTAATATTCTGTATAACCGTAGTAGCGAATCCGTTCTCACATTGAACTAAGGCGGTAGGCATTCTAACGCCGTCAATGAATTGTTTAAATTCTAATATAGCATCACCTTGTAGCAAATTTACGGGAAGTTTCACCCTTAATTCGCTACGAGGGGGTAGCTCATAGGAGTCCCTCATTGGGGGTGTATATATTATAGGTATACTTGCGTCTCTTGTACATAACATCTGATTTTTCATATCAATTTTCGCATCTAGCTACACTATATACGTAGAACTTATGCTTTTCCGAACATCTCTTCCGCTTTCCGAATCATCATAATTTCGTTTTTTCTAAGTTTATTTTCAAATTGTTATTGTTCATTGTTCAAATTGTTATTGTTCAGAATTAAAACAGAAAGAATCATTATTTTTTATATTGACGAATACTAGTTTATTTTTAATACATTTAGGTAATTCAATATATTTTCATGCTCTGATAGGATTGTACTTGTTAATATTCACTTTCAGATATTAAATCCTCAGAATATCCACTGTCTTTTTGCTGAAAATCATCTATATTTGATGCTATGGTATTGGTGATTGCTGAATATACCTCACCAAAATCATAATTCTTATGTGATACGATATTTTCAGTACTAAAAGATTTTATTTCAGAAATATCAGTATTTGGAAGACTGATTTCAGCAAAACACTCAAAATTAGTTTTTATGGAAATATAAGTCGATAATAATCTAGCAAAAAGTCATTCACGCACACGGTTGTTCTAGTGTCAGTCAAATGTTACATCACGTACTCTATACGAAGAGATACGACTTCGAAATGCTCAACTAATTTTCTCAATGTCATCACTAATTTGTATTTCACTGTTATTTATATGAGTATTACTTCGCAAATGCGCTGAAAAAAGCTCTATTTTTTATTGATATATCACATACTGAACAATATACAGATTTGTTCGACAATGACATACTTAAACTGGGTTTAATTTGTAACTGGGTCATAAGATAGTTCTCCATGTTACTGTTAATCAAGCTTAAATTGGTGAAATATTTTTTAAATCGGTTAGGTAGTTTTAGAGTTTATCTCTACTACTAGAAACAACTGGAAACAAATCAAAGCAATATTTTGAAATAAAAATAAAACAATAATGTAGTGTATATTATAATGATATATTTGTTTATATTAAAAATTTATTACAACATATATAAATATATTTTTTATTAATAAATTTTAAAAATTAAAATAAACATAAACCATCGCTGGAAACATTCATTTCATTTTTTTGTCGGCGAAGAATGTTCCTTCGGTCGTAAATTTAGTTTTACACAATGTAATCACCTTTTTAAGGTTAAACTGTGGTGAATCCAATTAACCTTGGTGTTTTATTGAGACAACAGCTCGTTCCAAGCGATCTTTTGGGTTAACTCCTTCTAAATCTTTAATATTATAGACTTTCAACTCTACAAATACATGTCCTTCAAGGTCTGTCGTGCAATACCCCGCCTGCAACGCGCCTGGGTAAGGGCTGACACCAAATCACGCTTTGGTGGAGGACGGTGCTCGTCGTCGATATCCAAACTCCATACTGTTGCTGCTGGTTTCGTCGCGCTAGCCTTCTTTTGCCTTTGACGCCAGTCTGTTTCCGTTTGTAAGTACTGTAAAAAAAGATTTAAGTATATTTTTTCACATAAATTAACATTTGTTTTTTGTCCTAGCTGGTCTGCGAGAAAATAAGAAACATTATGAAAATAAAAATAAATATTCTTGGACAATCACACAACACCATCTACTCCCAAACTAATCTACTAAGCTTGTACTAACTACATAGTTGGTACTAATTTGCTGATAAATATACTTAAGTACTTTATTTTTTGTAAATAAGTACTTATTATACAAATAAAATCATCCAGACCCAGGCAAACAGTCATGTTCATGCACACAAATGTTTGCCTTACGCAGGATTCGAACCCGCGGTCCTCGGAATAAAGTGACCATTGCTAGCCACTTGGTCACCTGGCCTATTAATTGTAATGAATTAATTATGAAAATGCTTGTTTCCACCTTAGGGGTATAAAAGAAATGTTGTATAGAGTACTTTTTTTTCTGGAGCAATCTCCTCGCCGTACGAATCTCCAAAGTCTACCGCTGATCATTTCGTAGCTTTAGTTGTTTTCTGTATTCGGAATATTCAGAGTCCGACCTGAGGAAGAAAACAAAGATAATGTATAAATTAGTAAATTCAAACTAACCATGATGAAAATCAATCATTCAAAAAATATTAACCAAATAAAATAAAATAATTGGGAGTGATAGAGCTAATTATGGAATGGACTAGCTCGACCGGGGAAGAATCTTCTCACAGAATATCGACGTGAAGCAGCAATGTGTTTCAATGGGTGAGTGAGAGTTCCTTCAACCTCCTTGGTGGACAACGCATTGGTAGTGCCTTAGGTGTTACTGTCTATAGGCGACGGTGACCACTTTTCATCAAGTGGCCCGCTTGCTTGTTTGTCTATTTTATTTTATTTATGACATAAAAAAAAATCTCAAGTAAATTAGCAGCAACTGAAAAAAAAAAATAAGTTATGGTACACAAAAATTATGTAAAAAAAAAATAGTTTAAAAACTTAAGATCATTATTGCGATGTAGGGAATCCTCGTTTTGACTGCTGATAACCGGCAGGGTCACGGGTCACTGTCCTGTCACGTACGTACGATACAGAGTCTCACCGAGGAGTACGAATTTACGAAAAATTTACATTTAGCTGATACATCATAATTTTCCAGGTCTTGTTTTACAACAATTTGCAAACACTCGAATTATAATTACTACACTAATGTTATTTACTTAATATAACATTATTATTAAAGTTTTGAATCAAATGTAGGTTGACGACGACTACATAAAATAAAACCTCAGCATATTCCTAAATTCATTACGAAATTTGGAACTTTAACACGAAAACAAAAGTTTAGTATCACATATGTTACAAATAGTCCTTTGATATTTGATAATTAAATATCAAAGGACTATACACATTCGGCCTTAAAATTACCACTAAACATGCAAATCAACGAAACACTAGTTTGCAACATCGCCCAAAATAGTGCTATGGCAAGAGCAATATGCAAATTGATAATTTCGCTGGAGGCACTGGACAAGACGTTAAAAGATTTACGTGACAAAACATTTTTGGTGGAGCCATGATTCTGTGGACAGGTGATTTTCGTTACTCTTTCAGTTATTCCTCGATCAACTGTTGCTGACGAACTAAACTCATGCCTAAAATCATCTAATTTGTGGCGGCACGTAAAGAAACTCCAATAAACGACTAACATGCGAGTGTTTTACAACAAGATCAAACTGCGATTGTGTTTACGAAGCAGTTGCTAGATATTGGAAATGGTAAGGTCGCAGTTGACTGACACCTCGACCGGATTTATAACATTGGCACGTAAAGAAACTCCAATAAACGACTAACATGCAAGTGTTTTACAACAAGATCAAACTGCGATTGTGTTTACGAAGCAGTCGCTAGATATTGGAAATGGTAAGGTCGCAGTTGACTGACACCTCGACCGGATTTATAACATTTCCCACTTTTCTGTCACTTCACAGACTCGAAAGAGGAGATTATTCAGCGTGTTTTTCCGGACATAAAACAACAATATAATAACCATAATTGGCTGAGTGAACGAGCAATATTGGCAGCAAAAAACAAAGTCAAAGTCAAAATTCTTTATTCAGTGGGCCCTCGCGGGCACTTAGACACGTCTTTTACAATTAGGTATATTTTTTTTATCTACCAGCATTTCGGAATGACCATTGACGAGAAGAAATGCCGAAAGAAACTCTGTCAAAGATGTCGATGATTTCAATGCGACAATTCAAAATTTCCTTCCAGGACAGTTGTTTACTTACAAATCAGTTGACACAGCTACAAACCAGGATGACGTAGTCAACTGAATCCTACAGAATTTTTAAATTCATTGAAATTGCCTGAACTACCACTACATAATTTACAATTAAAAGTAGGTTCAGTTGTCATCATGTTGCGTAACATAAATCAACCATGACTTTGCAATGGACTGGCTGTGAAGAAGCTAATGAATAACGTCATCGAAGCCAAGATCATCAAGGGAAAATACAAAGGAGAGGATGTCTTGATCCCGCGTATACCGATGATTCCAACGGATTTGCCATTCGATTTTAAGCGTTTACAACTTCCCGTGCGTCTAGCTTTTGCAATGACCATCAATAAATCACAAGGCCAGTCGTTGCAAGTTTGCGGAATCAATTTGGAGTTTCCCTGTTTCGCGCATGGACAATAGGCTATTCGACCAACATTTTTTCGGTTTGATATGTAGGGACGTCTCAATAATATAACCAAAGGTGAAATAATTACTTCGATAGCACAAAAATCTCTCGAGATATGTTAATTTGAAAATCACAATTTTGGACTTTCCCGTAAACGCTCCATACAAAAGGCCAGTTATGACGTCCCAGGTTTGTATTCTGTATGCATCAAATCAGAAATTTGTACGACAGCTATGTTAAATATTACGTTTTTGTAATTAGTATCATGATAAAAGTTATATTATTTTTTATTGCTTCTCCAATGGAAATATTATTTTTTAATAATTTCATACTTTTAAAATGGACTTTCCCGCCAAACTTTGATCTACTCTAAAATCAGTCGGAGGGAAGATATTAGAATGAAAGTGTGCAGTTCTTTATAGTTTTGTGTATTTTACGATGTTGTTAAATAATTTGGGTTGACTTTAGTATCCTGCGGCACGAATTCCTGGGTAATTGTGGGTTCAATCAATTGCTATTAATCTCTCCAAGCCTATCCTAGCGGCTTTTTGTGAGGAAATGCGTAGTTTTTGAAAAATTTTGATTTTAAAGTTTGAGGTTAAAAACAAGTCATATAGAAAAAACAACACGAAATAATTAGGTAAGTTCTTTTTTTTTTTAAGTTTTATGGCCTTGGAAACGAGAATTGGCAGCAAATGTCAAAATATGACAAAATGTGTAGTGCCATCTCGCTCTAACATCTTGTGTCAACGTCAATCATCATTCAATTCATTCGGAAAATGAGTCTTATTTCATTCCCCTCAAAGAGAATTCAATATTCCCCTTGCGCTTGCGTTTGTGGAATGTTCTGTGCGATTTTGAATTTTGATTGTTTTCGACGACCCGGCTTGTTTTTTGGACCTTGGATTTGCTCAACGTTGACCCCTGCACGTTTACCTGGACTTGAATTGCCGAGCGACCCTTTTTTTTTTGTTGTGTTTGCAACACAATGGCCGACGCCGACGAAAACCCACCCCAACCGTCGACGAGTTCGGCATCCATTGTGCCGCCTGATGAAGACGTTGACGTCGCACACGAAGCAGTATTGTACGGAGATTACGTGCGGAGACATTTGTACGCGAGTGAAATCAGTAAGATGTGGAACATCAGTAAACTCGTGCGTGAACTATCGAGTCGAGAGCAGTGCATACAATTTTCCATTGAGAATGACCTTATCCCAAGCGAAAAGATATGTCGCATACACAAAGTGCCCATGCGAGTGGAATATGGCCAAAACAAAAACGTGGGCTCCTTTGTTTGTAATAAAGGAGCATGCCGAGCTCGATCAAGGGTGGCTCGAGGTAAAGGCACGTGGTTCGAAAACGTAAGAATATCAATGCCACGTGTCTTTTATATAATGTACTGCTTCGCACATCGCAAAAGTTACTTAGATGTCATACATGAAGACCCAGAGAAGTCGGAGGAAGGCTGCCTGTCTATGGCCACTGTTTCGGACTGGTATAGCTACTGTCGGGAGACAGTAGTTATCTACCAGTTGGAGAAACAGGAGGCTATGGGCAAAATAGGCGGCCCTGGAAAGGTGGTCCAGATCGACGAAAGCAAGTTTGGGAAAAGAAAATATAATAAAGGTAATTTCAATTTTTCTATTTATATGGTATTTCAATATTAATGACAGAATCGAATCAGCCATCCCCAAATTGGAAAGGTTAGGTTTTCGAAATTAGTGACGGAACCGAATTAGCCCACCCCGACTCCACGTAGTCTTGTCTGCCCTATACTAGAGTGTTTTTTTATAACGCGGAGGCGCGGAGGAGCGCGGCGAACCGCGTGTGGCTAGGAGCAGGCAGGGGCGAGTGAAGGCCTCTGCCTGCGAACTAGGTACACGCGTGCTAGCGCCGCGATCCTCCGTGCCGGAGCCACAACAGAAGGGACTGGGTCAATAATCCAATGACCACCAAAAATAAATAGTGTTGAAAAATCCATTGTAGCTAATTTTTTATGTATTTTTTCTTTGTTACAGGACGTCGTATCGAGGGTCACTGGATCTTGGGCATGATAGAAGATGGGAGTGAAGACATAAGGTTGGAAGTTTGCCCGGATAATATAAGGTCTGCTGATGTCTTATTGCCTTTAATACAAAAGCACATCGCTGAAGGCACTGTCATCCACACGGATTACTGGAGGGCGTATGATTGTCTGGGGCAACATGGGTATGTCCATAAAAAAGTTAATCATTCGGATCCCGACAACCCATTTGTTGCCCCAGACGGAACTCATACACAACGCATTGAGTCCCAATGGAGAGTTGTGAAGAGATTTTTTAAAAAGGACAACTACAACCACCCATCCAACTTCGCAGATGTGGTGGTTGAATATATGTGGAGGCGGTGGGTGGAGAAAAATAAAAAGGACCCCTTTTTGAAGCTAATAGACTGTATTAAACATGTTTACCCAGTAAATAAATAATTATTTAGTCATATTATTGTATTTTTTTTAAGAAATCCTAAGTTAGGGCATAGTATTGTGATATAACTGGATAATATTTCATTATTCATTGTTGAGTTCAGGTCAGATAAGTCTGTCTTTGGGCGTTCAACAAGATTTTAACCTAAAAATTTAAAAATTCATATCTCAGAAACTAAGCGTTTCCTCACCTCCCCCCCCCCCCCCCTAGGGGGAGTTCCTCTACCCCTCCCCCTCCCCCTCCCACCCCTCTACCCCTCCCCCTCCACCTCCCACCCCTCCCCCCCCCTCCCCCCTCTGCCGCAGGATACTAAAGAAATACCAATAATTTATACAATATTGTCAAACAGCCTATTATACGTTGCGTGTTCGCGCGTCGGAAAACCATCATCTTTTTTTATTTAATCACCGCAAAAAAAAAAAAAAACAAAAATATAGTTAATCAGAAAGCTTTAAATTAATTAACAGTATAACCAGCTACTATGTTCAGCAGTGGACGTCTTTTGGCATATGATGATGATGATAACTGTGTTGTATTTAAAGTATACAAAATACTTTTGAATTGTTAGCATGATTTCTTTATATAACCAAACAAAATTTAAAATATGTAAGATATAAATTACTTAATGTGTATATGTGTTCATTTGGGTACATATGTTGTTACTATTATGTCTGAAATAAAATTCAATTTGATACAATTGAAATATTTTTTTATTAGACTACATTAATCACTTTGTACGGTAAGTAACATATTTTCTAAAATTTCCGCAATTGACACTTGAATCGGCAACATATAAATTTATCTAACATCAAAGGTGTAGCATATGGTAACATTATATTAATTGTTATATAATACAAGGGTAATATAAGTACAAGGGGTGCATGTCTTAACAGAGACTCCAAATGAACAAATAGATCACGCACCTCAGGAATTAAGAACAGGGACATTTCACGTGAAGCGGACAGGGAAAAAAAAGTGAGGTTCTGAAAATCGACCACATTCGGCCAATTTGTACTTCTAGTAGGTATGAATGTGTACGCAAAATATTTTTTTTGTATAGTGTATATTTACCAAGTTATAGGTTTCAAAAGAATTGTCGTTGATTGGTACTACAATTTTTCGAAAGTAATTTTTCGAATATAACAAATCTACTATAAAATATTTTACATAGCGATACATATTAAAAATATACTGTTCTTTTTGACAGTAAAATAAATTAAAAAATTAAAAAAAAATTAATGGCCAAAACCGGAAGTAAACTTTTCAAACCAGAATTACAGTCACTTCGACCAATTTTTTTTTATTTTTTTTCTTTCAAAATATAGCTTAAATGATAATGAAAGTACACTAGAAAATTTAAAATGGGATCTCTATTAGTTTAGGAGATACGTTGAATAATATACACCCGCGTCGCAAGGGGCGTCATATGTAGCACTTGCTTAGATCGGTTGGTGTGCGTCAAATAAAATGGCTTGTATAAATTACTGTGATAAAATAGTTCAAACATAATAAAACAACATTGGTACAACACAAGAACTGTTTATTTTGTAATTTTAACAATTTTACAATGGGAATCTATTGCAGAACTGGTCCTCTTTACAAGAAGGCCTGTGGTTGTTGGAATGATGCTGTGAAACTTTTTGGTTCCTGAAATGGTGACCGTAGACGCAAACCGGGGTTCCAAAAAAATTCTCTGACGCTCTATATCATCTTTAGAACAGAAATAAATGGCGGTTTGTTTTAAAGATGATTTTGCCCATTCATATAATCGCATTGGTGTTATAATTGCTTTACTTGGAGGTAACTGTAAACTTGCACGCGCAGCTAAACGTTGACTTCCGTGAGATGTTGCATGAAAATGCAACTCTGCATCTGCATTAAAATCTTCTTTGTAATAAAACAGATTCACAAAGTTAAATCTATTTTTAAAATGTTGGGAAGCCCCGTCAGTTATATATATAATTTTTGATCCAACTATCGATTTTTCTAAAAGATGCTTGTGTAGTAGCTTTTGGAAAGCATAAAATGTGACTGTGTCATGCTTCAGGTCGTCAGAAATCATAACAATGCTTCCGTGTTTTACTTCATTACCGTCTCTGTAGTAAAATACTGACGTTAGAAGGGTTGCCTGTGCATTATTCCAATGAAAGGATTGAGCAGCATCTTGGACAATAAAACTATAGTTTTCTGCAAAATCACATTGTACGAGAATTTGACCTTCATCGATAGTCTCCTTAAGAGTTTTAAAATAAACCGCCTGTTGCTCTGCAATGTAAGCATGAGGTTTCAAAAGGTCCAAAGCGTCACATAACTCATCTACAAAACTATCGGAAGATAAAAGTCGAGTAGATATCGTGTAGCGGTCTGTGCCATCCCATTTTTCAAACTGCACTTCTGTGACTTGATTGTTAACAAATTGTATTTTTAAATGCTCTCGAATTGCACTTAAGCCTGGACAAGAATTACAGCGTTCATTTGGCGGTGTCTAGTAGTCATAAAATGACACGTCAGTGTTGGATTGGGACACATCATCTGGCGAAGGCAATCCTTATAAGATGAAAGTTGCATAGCAGACCCAGCTGTAAGATTAGCAATGTCTCCTCCATTCAACGTCAATTTCACGTTTTGATGGTAAGTACAAACACATACCATATGTGTTCCGGAGTCGACTGCGAGGATACATTGTTTGGGTCTTAGTGTAAAAAACTTTGTTAAGCCTACTTTGATGTATTCATCTTTAAACCTCTGATAAAGTTCGTCAATGTTACAGAGAAGGAGCTGTTTCTGTATGTGCGTTCCTTTTCCATCGTCTAATTTAACAGATATAAAATCTTTTTTACCAGGCATTATGCGGCTAATGTCTTCTTGTAGATAAAAATCTTTAACCAAGTTCTCCGTCTCGGCTGGTAGTTTACGACCACCGCGTGGGTTCGGAGAGGATAAGATACCGAACTGATTGACAAGTTGTTTTGCTTTTCTTGCTTGTCGCCTGGACGTTCCAAATTCTTCTGCAAGTTTATTTTCACTCCATGATGTGGGTGCTATTGTTAATATCATAGTCTTCATAGAAGTAGAAGTAGAAGGATGATTGAATTTCTCTTTTAGCTGCTTTAAAATTTCTTCGTTTTCTATGGATGTGTCGGTTTGGGTGGAAATATGTTTAAACTTATCTTCGGGAATAAACGGTTCATCTTCAATGTTTTGCGAAGGTTCACTAGATGTTTGACTGCATTGCACAATGTCTTCATTAGCTACTGGAGGAGATTCAGTCAAAAGTCGTTGCCTGCAGGAGGCACATACGTAAAGATCTTGTGAAAAGCTCCACTTTTGAGCTAAACATTTAGATATTTTCCTTAAATTTTTAAATTTTCGATGAAGTACCAAGTGAAATGGGTTAAAACATCGATCACCGTACGGCGCCATTAATAATAACAACTGTCACAGATTAAAACGTGCACAAGTCGCTGAGCGGTTAAAGCAACACTAAAGTTTAAGTTACGAAACCGCTAGGCGTCATATTTCTATCTCTTTCTTGTAGATAGGTTTGACCGTTTGACTCTATCTGAGACAAAAAAGTACTACACGTTACTAACAGATGGCGCTATTAGTCACGTTTCGCAAATAATAAAACTTTTCTACTGCTCCAAAAACGTTTTTTCTTTATAATATATTATTAACTTATATTTGTATTATGTAGTTATAGTTATATTATATTATATGAATAAAACTTATTTCATATCATTAAATGAGGTTAAATTAACGCTAAAACGATATAAAATATTAATAAAGTTGCAATATCGCGCAAACTGCTCAACCTTGCAAGCGCTACATATGACGCCCCTTGCGACGCGGGTGTATATTATTCAACGTATCTCCTAAACTAATAGAGATCCCATTTTAAATTTTCTAGTGTACTTTCATTATCATTTAAGCTATATTTTGAAAGAAAAAAAAATAAAAAAAATTGGTCGAAGTGACTGTAATTCTGGTTTGAAAAGTTTACTTCCGGTTTTGGCCATTATTTTTTTTTTAATTTCTTTCTACTGTCAAAAAGAACAGTATATTTTTAATATGTATCGCTATGTAAAATATTTTATAGTAGATTTGTTATATTCGAAAAATTACTTTCGAAAAATTGTCGTACCAATCAACGACAATTCTTTTGAAACCTATAACTTGGTAAATATACACTATACGAAAAAAATATTTTGCGTACACATTCATACCTACTAGAAGTACAAATGGGCCGAATGTGGTCGATTTTCAGAACCTCACTTTTTTTTCCCTGTCCGCTTCACGTGAAATGTCCCAACAGAGACTCCAGATGAACAAATAGATCATGCATCGCAGAAATTACGAACACGTTCCGGACGTATAATTAAACAGCCTGCGTACTTAGATAACTATTATAATTATTGATTTAAATAATTGGTACACTATTTGGAGACTCCGTTACGTAAAGTAATATAAATATGGTAACATTATATGTGTAGCATTAGGATAAGATATGTATGGCAACACTACAGGACCTCCGCTTGTAATGGCTTCTCAATAAAACACGTCTTGAAGAATGGAATAATTTTATTTATCTCACTAAGAAGATATACAACAAAAGGCGAACCCGGCTTGCTGATGATGTCTTGTCTTGACTCGCCAGGGCTTGATGGCGTGGCGGGAGGCCTCGGTGACTCGGACAAGTCTGGTTGGACCAGAATATTGCCGATGTTGTGCTCCTGACTTTCTTCAATCTCATCCAAATCTTTTAATTAAATTATCTGAAAATGATATTCCCTCAGATGATGATGATCACATTGGACGAACTTCGGTTTTAATAACAGTTGTTGTTTCACTCGATTTTTTTGTTCCTTCGCCCTATTAACTCGTATTATTCGGGTCAAATTGTGACCGCACTTGATACAAAACTTGAAGGTATCAGCGGTTATTTTGAAACATTCGTCGCATCTTAACAATTTGTTACACTAGTTCTACTAGGACAGGTGCGTTCATTTCTATCTAAACCCGTAAAATAAGTCATCCAAATATTTCCCGACAGCAAAAATTGAGCGTCTCTGTCGTCCATGGCAGTTGCTATCGACCGTGCCACTGCCCTAGTCCACGGTCGCTCGCTCGCGTCAACTCGCGCGATGATGATTCACGTTCTATTAGGTCACGCTGTGTTTGTCAACACGCGACGGTCGCATCGGTTACTTGCGCGATTATCGCGCATCGCGCATTCGCGTTCTATTTGGACGATGCCTTATACTGTCAGCTCCATACAAATTTTTGAGATAAAAAATCTCAGTGAGCCGTTTATAAGTCTGTACTATAATGATACAATTAAGTAGTATGCATTTGGTGTTCCGAAACATACTCAGGCATAAAAGTCACCACATTCACCACTTTCGAAATTTTTCATCAGATGTCTATGAAAGTCGGAATTAAGCCCACAGTGCGCCGTCGGTACAGAAAGTATAGAAGAGGTCTTCCTCTTATTTATTTATTTATTTATTTAAAACTTTATTGACCACAGTAAAAGGGTACAAAAGGCGGACTTAATGCTATTGCATTCTCTACCAGTCAACCTTTGGGAGTGCAGAGCAACACGATTGCGGCTATTTCAAACAAATAACTTATTACTGTAAACACAATATGTAACTTAAAAGATACATAATATAAAAATAACATTAATATACATACTTACACATACACAGTTATATACAAATATACATACATATATACATACCTACAAATATATACATAAACATAAATATAAGGACATATGCAACATAAATTGACGATATTAATGTCAGATGACTACTGCTTTAACAAACTCTGTAATAGATAGGCGCGCACCTTCTTCTTGAAAATAAATTTACTGGGAGAGCTCCTAATAGCTTCCGGTAATGCATTCCAGAGACGTGAAGCTTGTAGACTAAAGGAGTTGGACATAAAGCCGGAATGGAAAAGTGGGATTGAGAGCAAACAAGAATTGTTTGAACGAAGTTCAAGCTTATGAGAATCGCAAAGATATTGAAACATGCACTTCATGTATTCTGGAGAATGAGGATTGAAAAGAATTGAGTAAAGCGTACAAAGCAACCTTAAATGTCGACGCTGGCGAATAGGTAGCCAACCTAATTTGGACCGGTAAGAAGAAATGTGATCAAATTTTCGGAGACAGAATATGAATCGAATGGCATTATTAATAAGCCGGTCAAGTTTATTAAGGAGATCTTCATTGAGGTCAGGATAACACACATCAGCATAGTCTATTAGTGGTATAACAAGGGATTGAACAAGTGTCACCTTAGTAGCAATAGGGAGAAAATTCCTATACCGATTGAGATATCGCAATGTAGATACTACCTTACGACTCACTTCAGCAATTTGAGTTGTCCAGCTTAAAGTGCAATCAATATGTAGGCCGAGATTTTTAACACTTGTGCTGAAAGGGATAACAGAATTATTAAAATTGATAGCCGACATGGAACTGATATCTATTTTCGCAATTTGCCGTGAACTACCGACAAGAATTGCCTGGCACTTGTTAGGGTTTACCGGTATTCCAAAACTGTCCGACCAGGATTTTATTTGGCAAAGATCTGCATTTAATTGTGAAATACCTAAATTCAAGTTATCTACAGTCGTTTGCACATAAATTTGCAGATCATAGGCATAGAAATGGTAAGAGCAACCAAGCGAAAAGGACAGAAAATTTATGAAAATGGAAAACATTAGAGGGGACAAAATACCGCCCTGAGGTACGCCAGTTGTCAGATCATTCCAATCTGATATCTCGTGGCCCACTAGCACTGCCTGCTGCCGACCTCGAAAATAAGCTGAAAACCAATCTAGCGCCGAGGATGAGAAATTAGAGTGTCTTAAGATGGCTATTAAGATATCATGGTCTACCATGTTAAAAGCATTGGAGAAGTCTATGAGAACAACAATAGTGACCATTCTATCTTCCATACCCCTGCGTATATCTTCCGTGATTTTAAGGAGAGCAGTAGCAGTACTGTGCCCAGGTCGAAAACCAGACTGAAACGGCGAGAGTAGATTGTTAGAGAAGATGAACTTGGACACCTGCTTATGTGCAACAGCTTCCTGGATTTTTGAGAGGAAGGGTAAAATAGAAATAGGTCTATAGTGATTCAACAGTTGAGGAGAGGAAATTTTCGGAAGGTGTTTTACTAGCGCTTTGCCCCAGAGACAAGGAGAAGTACCAGTTGAAAAAGAAAAATTTATGAGGTGAGCCAAAACGGGGAGTACATTATCCAAGACAGCAAGGATCATATCTCTACCTACGTCATCACAGCCGATAGCTTTTGATTTAATAGACATGATTACTTTACGGATCTCATCTTCGCTTACTGGAGCAAATGAAAAAGTTTCATTGGGAAGTTGGGCCATGGAAGAAATCTTGGAAATAGTGTTCGATTTAACCGTGGAGTCGAGAGAGGGTGTCGAAGAGAAGTGTTTATTAAAATCATTAAGTGAGAACGTGGAAGTGTGAGTTTGGTTAGGGCATTTGCCTATACTAAGCGAGTGTAGGAACTTCCATATATTGGCCGACGAAGAATTAATTACGTTTTGATGAAAATAATGCCGTTTAGCTACTCTTACCATTCGATTACAATGATTACGCGCTATTTTATATAAATCCCAGTTCGCATTTGATCTGTCACGCTTATAAAGGCGAAATGCGCGATCTCGCCGAGTCATTGCTACACGGATATCTCTATTTATCCATGGAGCAGGTGGACGCTTCACTTTAACAGGTCTTAGTGGTGCATGCATGGGCGTCAAACAGCTTTAGAATACAGGCGTTAAACTTAGCTACTTTTTCCTCTATTGTTTTGGCCTCAATTACCGCAGTAAATTCCAACTTAGCAGCATCTTGCTGTAATTTCTTAATGTTCATCCGGGCGTAACTACGCATCCAGACAACTTTAGGCTTCATCCTAGGTGGTTTTAATTTATATTGAATAAATATTAGGTCGTGTCTGGAAAAACCTGGGGCGCAAAGCTGTCCATGCTTGAGGACATGATCCAAAGAAGAAGCAATCACCAAGTCAAGCCATGTATCTTGTGAAGTAGGGTTGTGGTGAGTAGGTTCTGATGGCAGAATAAATAGATTGACTGACTTAATTAGATTATGAAGTTTCCGACTTTGAAAAGAATTACACATAAGATTAGTGTTAAAATCACCCATGATAATGTGATGTGTGTAATCCGAACAAAGGGATTCGAGAACAGTCTCAAGATGGGAAAAGTAATCTACAGCAGGCGGACAATAAACAACTCCTAGAATGGTTTTAATACCCTTAACCAGGATTTCTAAAATGAGATACTCAGCGGAACCAGAGTATAAAGATGGTGATGAAGCTAAAATTGTGTATGGTATGTCGCTGCGTAGATATATTGCAACACCTCCCCCACTCTTACCAAGTCGATCGTTGCGTATTAAAACATACCCAGGGAGAGAATAGGACAGAGAGGGAAGGCATGGCTTAAACCAGCTCTCTGAAATGAGTATAGCGTGAAAAGGGGTAGACGTGAACGTATCAAGAAAATCTGAATAATGCGAAGGGAGGCTTTGAGCATTAATGTGACAAACATTGAAACAATGAGGTGTTCCAATAATAGCATCGTTAATTAAATTGTGCAATGTTTGAGGTTCAAGAAGAGAGTCACTATCATCGTCAGTAGATAAAATACTAACATTCAAAGCAGAGTGGAAAGAGTCATCATCAGACATAAATAAAGATAAAATATAATAATTATAAAAATAAACTAAATATAATAATAATATAGAATTAAGTACAAATAATATTTAAAATATTAAAGCCAATACTTGCCTGTCCTGCCGGTTGACTTTGAATTAAATCCAATATTTAAAAACAGAAAAGGAAAAATACACAGAACGTAAGTGCTAAAATCCCGGGTGCCAGAGCGACTTTACTTTGTTATCAATGTCAGTTCAGAAAAAAAAATACAATTCTGTCATCGTCATGAAAAGATATGTCTAAAAAATAATCTACATTTCAACAGTGGTTGCCAAAACGAAAAGAAGATGAATATGTCTCAATAAAATATGTTTCTGATCTGACATTGACATTGAGTAACATCAACAAAGTTTACAAAAACAAAACAAAATAAAATCGTCTATGGTAGTACAAAACAACGATATAAATATAAAAAAAAATGTGAGGTAAATCTAAAAGCAAATCTTAAAACAGCAAAGATAGAAATAAAATAGATGTGAATGATATTATTATGTTGATACCATATGTGAAATCAATGTTTTTTCGCCCTGGCTGCCCGTTTTACGCGCGTTCGCTGCTCTGGAGAGCCCGCCGGCGACGAAGACCTTGTCTCAGTAGTTTGCGGAGCCTCATCTTCATCAGCAGCGATTTGTGCCAGATCATCTTCAGTAAAAAACCGACGCCGATTACCGTCACTCATCTTAACAATGACGTCTCCGTTTGCAGTCCAGCATCTTCTCATACCAAAGCGCTTTCGTGCTAATATGAACACAGACTGTCGTTGCCTTGTGAGGAACTCGGCTACACTGCAAGGCGTTCCCTTTAAGGCTGTTTTCTTCTTCCAAACAGCAGCTTTTAGCGACACTTCAGAGAAACGCACAAGCACCGGTCGACATTTCCCAACAGTGGATTTACCAAGCCGATGACATACAGTGATGTTGTCCAGAGAGCAATCCGATAGACCCAGATTTTGTAGGATGATATTATGCACAGTCTCGGAGAGTGTATTATCCTCTGTGTCCTCAGATATACCACTGAAAATAACGTACTTCCGTCGGTGTCTCATCTCAATGTCGTCGATGGCCCTGGAGAGTCCAGCTATCTGTTGACGCAACAACTGCAGGAATGTCCACACCTGTTGTTTAAAATCGTTGAATTCATCCTGCAAACGATTGACGGTGGAGTTGGTAGATGGTGCAGTGGCCTTCAGTTGTGTCTCAAAGTCACTCATTTTCTTCATAAGGATAGCCTCCAAAGATTTTTGTGTATCCAGTACCTCAGCTATGTTTGCCATGATGTGTCAGAGTGCGTTCAAAATGTGTATGAAAATGTGCCGACAGGACAGTGCAATTAAAACACTGTTATTTCATACAGATAATGTAGATAACACTTGTGCTTATTGGAATCACTTTAAATTACTATATTAAGTGCAATTAAACGGCGTAAGTAGTCTAAATATTATTTAATAAATTTTTAACTTTAGAGTATGATGTTAACTTAATTTACACCTACCGCCGAAAAAACTCTTCTATATGATATGGCGTTTCCCGCTCAAAACCCGGTAATTCCCGAAAATAGTTTTCACGAGGATATTACTGATAGGTTCTGGAAAGCAGAAAGAGCAGTACCTGAGTTTGATGGCAACGCTCACGTGTTAATTGGATTTTTTAACCTTTGTGACCAAATTGTGATTCCTCAATCCGGCTCCAGGAAATAAACTAGCTAATGCGGTTGTTATAACCTAGCCGCTAATGGCTTTCTTATAGACTGGAATGGCGTAAGAAACACCTAGATCAATTCATTTTCAGATCACAGGGATAAATCACCACTTTATACAGATCGTATCGTCATTATCACAAGGCACCGATACTCCACACGTTTTCTACGAACGTGTGCAGGCATTACTCAGTACCATTATGACGTAAATCGAGTTGCATGAATCGATTCCCACGGCAATGGAAGCTAAGCAGGATCTTCATAAAATATTGGCATTAAAAACATATATGAGAGGTTTATACGAAAAGAGCAATGGATCGTTTCGCCCCGTGGTCTGAATCGACCCAACGTGACAGAAGATTCCTCTGAGACTAAAGATGAATATTCTGAAAACATCTTTAGTTCTTACAAACGATCAATCAATCGCTGTGCCCTCAGTGTCCGAAACCGCTGGCACTTCCCAAACAAATTCTGGCATTGCAGCTAATTTACAGGCGGGACAGAAAAAAGCGCAACGGAAGCGCAAAAGAAACAATAATGAAGATGCAGACTTTGACAAAGAAATGTTGAAAATGTTTCAAGACAATACTAAACTTATGCAAAACGATGACATGGCATTTTTTTGTTCTCCTTTGCCGATAACAAAAACATTTAGTACCTATCAAAAATTACATTTTCGTTCAGAGGTGCTTCGAATTGCTGTGGAAATGTCCACTAATAAAAAAGCAACATACAATACTAGTGAAGAACGTCTTGGATCTTCTCATACTTCTATCATTTCATTGGAATCATATGATCCTGAATATGCAAATACAATTCCAGCAGAACCTGTTTATTATGAAACAATAATACCTGAACAATATTCTTGCATGACAGAAGAACGTACATCTGAGCAGTACGTAGTAGAACCTTCACCTCGACAGTACGAAATGTCTGATAATTCATCGACTCATGCTAATTTGGACGACTACATTATTCTAAAAAAGAAATGATTTTTTTTTTAATTTTTTGCTGTGGCTTGGCCAATTTTTGTAACTTTTTCAATACATTTTCTAATATCTTGCGCATGACGTTTTTTTTAACTATCTTTTTTTATTAAAATTAAAAAAAACATATATAATATACTTCTTGAGTACTTACCTTAAAGTCACTGACAATCTTTCTACTGGTGTTACTGGAGCTCGATACATGTTCTGATGTTTCAATTTTAATTCAAGTTTTGCTAGCAGCTCGTCGAAACTTCTAGTAGACATCCTAAAGTAGTCGAAAAATTTTTCCTCATGATCCCGCAATTTCGAATAAAGTGTACAAAATTCTCTTTCAATTAGCCTGTCTACAATAACTGGATGAACATGGTATCTTCTGCGTCTTTTATTGCGTATTCGTTTACGTAAATAATACGAACATATTAAGGCGTTTGTAAACGGGTTCATTTTTCTTTACGATAGTACACGTCCGGATAAGTTTATTGTCAGCGTAACACTAAACACAGATTTTGACCGGCGCTGGACCGGCGCTCCGCGCTCACCGCCAGCGCTGACCGTCAGCGCTCACCGTCGGTCGTGCACTAAAGCCGGTCTTAGACTAGGTTCTATACTCTGGAAGTCTAGGGGGAGACTTACAAACCGAGCTCTGGCGAAAGTAGGGAGCGTAATTGTAAGCTACCCGACTGGGGAATGTACCTCCACCTCACAGAATACCGCAGCCAAATAACGGTTCCCTTGAGGGCTGTTGTGTTCCTGCGAGTGAGTGAGGTCACCAGAAAGAGAGGAAGGAGATGCTGCGTTGGCAGCGGGAGTGGCGGCGCGCGAGCGATATTTTATGTTGCGAGCGTTAATATGACTACGGTAACCGCTTCACATCAGGCGGGCCGTATGCGCCACCCGACGTAGTATAATAAAAGTCTGATTGATTTACAAAAATATATTACGGCTAATCTTGCGGCCATCATGCCACAGTATAAGAATATCCAGTATTAAAGATCGCTACGATTTTTGATAATTCATGTTTTGTCTTTATCGGTACATGTGCCTGGCGTTTTATTGTAGGTCAATGGAGCAATCTCCAATACCAGACACCACCGAAGTAATTGATATGGACAGCGGCGAAGTAATGAATCTGTTATCTGCGGATTCAACTGAAAATAGGTAAGTAATTACCATAGATCGAGATAGGTACGCAGCGCTTTTTAAACAGTTTTAACTTGTCCCGTATATACATGTTTGCTTAATCAGGTCAAGGCAGGAGGCGCAACGTACGTACCCAATACTTACGGACTTCTGACGGACAGACTTATCTATACTTCTATACCAATATTATAAAGCTGAAGAGTTTGTTTGGTTGAACGTGCTAATCTCAGGAACTACTCATTCGAATTTGTAAAATTATTTTAGTGTTAGATAGCCTATTTTTCAAAGAAGGCTAATAGGGTATATAACATCACGCTACCACCAATAAGAGCGGAGCACCAATGAAAAATGTTGCAAAATGGGAAAAAAATATTCCATTTGAGAGCTTCCGTTGCGTGCGCTACGTAAACGGTTCAAGTTACGCAACAATTATAACGGAATTATTCATCTTAAAAAGTTTTAAAAGAAAGTCCGTGACTGCATATATCTACTTTTAAGATTGGCTCACTATAACCTTTCAAAATTCACCTTACGCTTCACTCTCAACGCTGTGTCGTATCAATATAAATCTGTCCGTCAAGGCAAACGTCATATCTCAGTAGATGATATTTATTCGATTAGCTGGTTTTATCGTTTTTCTTTTAATTTTATTATTATTTTTTTTTTTTTGCTATCCTTCTTTCAATTAATATCACCCTGCCTTTAGGACTTTTATGTAAAGAGAGGTTTCTAGACGACTGAAAATGCGGATTTAATGTTAAACGAAACAACAGCTGCTGAGCTCCTGCTCGGTAACCTCCTTTCAAAGGACAATGGATTTTTTTTTTGGTGCGACCAATCAATTTCACGCTGACACTATTAAAACACTGAACAGTGTTTGTATCAACGTATCCGACTAATCTGCGTGATTTTGCTGTAATGTTTAAAACAATCGTGTAGAATGACAAATTCTGGATCTATTTCAGCTCTTCGTTGTCATTTCCATCTTTGCTACAAATATTCTTGGTACATACATTCTGCGCGGTTAAAAACATAATTGTGAAATTTTGATGTATTTTTACATACTGTACAATTTGATTTTTATATCATCAAAATTTTTACACTAGTAAGCGGTAAAATAATTATTTCAAATGCGTCCATTATTTAGTTCGTGAAATGTCCTGTATAACTTATTATATATTATAGACAGTTATAATTAATATAATATGGTCAATTTTCAGGCACATTGATGTTCCGACGTGTAGCTACACAGCTGACATTTCCAAGAATTCTTTTCTGAGATTAGATCCAGTCGCTCCACAACAGACTGTAACTTTTACGTAAGAATCATATTTTATTTGATTGCATTTAATATTTAACATAGTTTTTTTTTGGGAGTTTATTAATTTCGCATAATAAAAACTATAAAAAAGTTAGATAATGTACATCCAAACAAAATATTATGTTTTATTCCGAAACATGTAATTATTTACCATTATGTTTTAGAAATATTGAGGAGACATCCCTTTTCGAAACGAACCCTTGTTTACAAAATGCATCGAAAGGGACGATAACTTCTGGAAAACGCAAATGGAGCAAAAGTTGGTCAAATTTTATATGAAATGTTTAATGCCAGAAATTGTTGATAGTCGACACGCACGTAGAATGGCATTAAGAACATTGTCCTTACAAGATGATAAGGAAAATGTAAATTATGTAGACTCCCCAGACTTGCCATTACCTGAGCCACACATGCGAAATGTTAATTCTGTGGAGTCTATAGTTCTATCATCTTCTGAACTACAGGCAGATTTGCACCCGGGTACAAGTTCACGAGAAATATATTTTAAACAATTTTAAGACTAATTAGATATTTTTTATTTAATACTATATCTTTTATTTATTTATAATATAAATGTACAGAAAAACTCTTAAAAGAATCACCATGACATTCATAGTTTTTTAGAAACACCGGGCCTGCCGTACGCACATTTATGCCTCCTACTGCACCTATATGACAAGAAAGATGAACAATGGATTCTGCTGTAATATTAGTTTCCTTTTCTAATATCTCAAGTCAAATCTAGGAAACGCGAACAGGTTGTTATTTTTTTTAATATTCTATACCTAACCTACATAACCTATTATTTACGAAACTCTTGTCACTACTATGAAAATATAAAAGTGCATTTCTGAAGTTTTAAAATTAACTAGGGGACATTTCACGTGAAGCGGACAGGGAAAAAAAAGTAAGGTTCTGAAAATCGACCACATTCGGCCCATTTGTACTTCTAGTAGGTATGAATGTGTACGCAAAATATTTTTTTTGTACAGTGTATATTTACCAAGTTATAGGTTTCAAAAGAATTGTCGTTGATTGGTACTACAATTTTTCGAAAGTAATTTTTCGAATATAACAAATCTACTATAAAATATTTTACATAGCGATACATATTAAAAATATACTGTTCTTTTTGACAGTAAAAAAAATAATTAAAAAATTAAAAAAAAATTAATGGCCAAAACCGGAAGTAAACTTTTCAAACCAGAATTACAGTCACTTCGACCAATTTTTTTTTATTTTTTTTTCTTTCAAAATATAGCTTAAATGATAATGAAAGTACACTAGAAAATTTAAAATGGGATCTCTATTAGTTTAGGAGATACGTTGAATAATATACACCCGCGTCGCAAGGGGCGTCATATGTGGCGCTTGCAAGGTTGAGCAGTTTGCGCGATATTGCAACTTTATTAATATTTTATATCGTTTTAGCGTAAATTTAACCTCATTTAATGATATGAAATAAGTTTTATTAATATAATATAATATAAATATAACTACATAATACAAATATAAGTTAATAATATATTATAAAGAAAAAGCAGTAGAAAAGTTCTATTATTTGCGAAACGTGACTAATAGCGCCATCTGTTAGTAACGTGTAGTACTTTTTTTGTCTCAGATAGAGTCAAACGGTCAAACCTATCTACAAGAAAGAGATAGAAATATGACGCCTAGCGGTTTCGTAACTTAAACTTTAGTGTTGCTTTAACCGCTCAGCGACTTGTGCACGTTTTAATCTGTGACAGTTGTTATTATTAATGGCGCCGTACGGCGATCGATGTTTTAACCCATTTCACTTGGTACTTCATCGAAAATTTTAAAATTTAAGGAAAATATCTAAATGTTTAGCTCAAAAGTGGAGTTTTTCACAAGATCTTTACGTATGTGCCTCCTGCAGGAAACGACTTTTGACTGAATCTCCTCCAGTAGCTAATGAAGACATTGTGCAATGCAGTCAAACATCTAGTGAACCTTCGCAAAACATTGAAGATGAACCGTTTATTCCCGAAGATAAGTTTAAACATATTTGCACCCAAACCGACACATCCATAGAAAACGAAGAAATTTTAAAGCAGCTAAAAGAGAAATTCAATCATCCTTCTACTTCTACTTCTATGAAGACTATGATATTAACAATAGCACCCACGTCATGGAGTGAAAATAAACTTGCAGAAGAATTTGGAACGTCCAGGCGACAAGCAAGAAAAGCAAAACAACTTGTCAATCAGTTCGGTATCTTATCCTCTCCGAACCCACGCGGTGGTCGTAAACTACCAGCCGAGAGGGAGAACTTGGTTAAAGATTTTTATCTACGACAAGACATTAGCCGCATAATGCCTGGTAAAAAAGATTTTATATCTGTTAAATTAGACGATGGAAAAAGAACGCACATACAGAAACAGCTCCTTCTTTGTAACATTGACGAACTTTATCAGAGGTTTAAAGATGAATACCCTAACATCAAGGTAGGCTTAACAAAGTTTTTTACACTAAGACCCAAACAATGTATCCTCGCAGGCGACTCCGGAACACATATGGTATGTGTTTGTACTTACTATCAAAACGTGAAATTGATATTGAATGGAGGAGACATTGCTAATCTTACAGCTGGGTCTGCTATGCAACTTTCATCTTATAAGGATTGCCTTCGCCAGATGATGTGTCCCAATCCAATACTGACGTGTCATTTAATGACTACTAAGACACCGCCAAATGAACGCTGTAATTCTTGTCCAGGCTTAAGTGCAATTCGAGAGCATTTAAAAATACAATTTGATAACAATCAAGTCACAGAAGTGCAGTTTGAAAAATGGGATGGCACAGACCGCTACACGATATCTACTCGACTTTTATCTTCCGATAGTTTTGTAGATGAGTTATGTGACGCTTTGGACCTTTTGAAACCTCATGCTTACATTGCAGAGCAACAGGCGGTTTATTTTAAAACTCTTAAGGAGACTATCGATGAAGGTGAAATTCTCATACAATGTGATTTTGCAGAAAACTATAGTTTTATTGTCCAAGATGCTGCTCAATCCTTTCATTGGAATAATGCACAGGCAACGCTTCTAACGTCAGTTTTTTACTACAGAGACGGTAATGAAATAAAACACAGAAGCATTGTTATGATTTCTGACGACCTGAAGCATGACACACCCACCTTTTATGCTTTCCAAAAGCTACTACACAAGCATCTTTTAGAAAAATCGATAGTTGGATCAAAAATTATATACATAACTGACGGGGCTTCCCAACATTTTAAAAATAGATTTAACTTTGTGAATCTGTTTTATTACAAAGAAGATTTTAATGCAGATACAGAGTTGCATTTTCATGCAACATCTCACGGAAAGGGGCCATGCGATGGTCTAGGGGGGAATCTGAAACGTTTAGCTGCACGTGCAAGTTTACAGTTACCTCCAAGTAAAGCAATTATAACACCAATGCGATTATATGAATGGGCAAAATCATCTTTAAAACAAACCGCCGTTCTAGAGCGTCAGAGAATTTTTTTGGAACCCCGGTTTGCGTCTACGGTCACCATTTCAGGAACCAAAAAGTTTCACAGCTTCATTCCAATAACCACAGGCCTTCTTGTAAAGAGGACCAGTTCTGCCATAGATTCCCATTGTAAAATTGTTAAAATTACAAAATAAACAGTTCTTGTGTTGTACCAATGTTGTTTTATTATGTTTGAACTATTTTATCACAGTAATTTATACAAGCCATTTTATTTGACGCACACCAACGGATCTAAGCAAGTGCTACATATGACGCCCCTTGCGACGCGGGTGTATATTATTCAACGTATCTCCTAAACTAATAGAGATCCCATTTTAAATTTTCTAGTGTTCTTTCATTATCATTTAGGCTATATTTTGAAAGAAAAAAAAAATAAAAAAAAATTGGTCGAAGTGACTGTAATTCTGGTTTGAAAAGTTTACTTCCGGTTTTGACCATTAATAATTTTTTAAATTTTTTTTTTACTGTCAAAAAGAACAGTATATTTTTAATATGTATCGCTATGTAAAATATTTTATAGTAGATTTGTTATATTCGAAAAATTACTTTCGAAAAATTGTAGTACCAATCAACGACAATTCTTTTGAAACCTATAACTTGGTAAATATACACTATACAAAAAAAATATTTTGCGTACACATTCATACCTACTAGAAGTACAAATGGGCCGAATGTGGTCGATTTTCAGAACCTCACTTTTTTTTCCCTGTCCGCTTCACGTGAAATGTCCCCTAGGCAACTGCTTATTCTTATACTGTGTGACCGGGCGGGATCACGCGGTTCACCGCGCCGCTGCGTCCGCGCGAATAAGTTCGCGCGCTGCCGGCAGCGCTGAATGCCTACTTTTGCACGACTACCTAGCCTTAAGATATGTGGGATACCATTTTTGAACGTTAAATATGAATGTATGATTGTTTCCGAACGCAGGTGTGTGACAGAAAGGGATGTATGAGCGAAAAGAGGAAGATTGCCACCACGAACGACGGACGACGCACGGCACGTTACTTTATTCAGTTTGTTGATTTGTATTTGTTTTTTTTCGTCGTCGGGTGGCAGACAAGCATACGGCCCGCCTGATGTGAAGCAGGGCGATTCCGCTATAGACGGTTCCACACATTCATTTTTTAATCATGCTATTATTTGTGTTTTTTATTATTAGTGCAAAGAAGAAAGTCGAAATTTAATATATCCAATTATTTTTTTAATTTTACTCCATATTTGCTTTTTTGGCGCGTTTGAAAATATTACCATCGGATGAGTTGGTACAAACTGTAAAGTCATACCTAGCAACACTGGCGGGAAACAGCGGTTGTTAACAGTTTGAGGTTATGTTTTACCGGCTAAACGTGAACTGACAATATTCATTATACTCCTGTTCTAAAAAATGTAAGTATATGTTGTTAGTTATTAAGCATTATCCCTCTCCCTCTCGGATCGCTGATGAGCGTAGACGTCCCATATTCCGTGTCAGTTCGATTAATAAATTACTAGCTTTCACCCGCGGCTTCGCCCGCGTTTACTTCTTTTTAATTGAAGGTATCCTATGTCCTTCCTAATACCTTTAAGAATATGTATATAACATTTCATGAAAATTAAACACGCGACCATGTTCATGTAGCATCTTTAATTGTACTAAATATGAATGCAAGAACTTTCCCGATAACTACTACACCTGTCCCGCTCCTGCCGCGCCAGCCGCGATCGCATAAGCACTGATTGACGCCAAATACAAATTTAAAAACCTATTAGGATAACACAAGTCTTATTACATCAGTTTAAAAAGGATAAATCAAACTAAAAATTTTTTACCGACTTCAAAAATCTCAGGAGTTGGTTTATATTTTTCGCAGCTTCGCGCCCGTGACATTTGGGGCAAACACGTGTTTACTCATTAATCAATAGAAGTACTCGTGTAAAATTTAGGATAAAATTGTCCAACAATTCTCGTTTTCCCATACAAATCAACTAATCTCGTTTTTCCATACAAACTTTGGACCTCCGTTTCACCCTCTTAGAGGTAAAATTTGAGATGTATTTTCAAATCGATGCCATTGTCGTAATTAACGTCCCAGAAAAACATAGAATCAACACCCATATTGATATTATGACATTTCAACCCCATTGCACCCCTACAGAGTTGTCACGTCGGCTATGTTGGATTATTAAATAGTTGTTTTTTTCGTAATCAGCGACCCAATATACCATAAAAACAATACCTATGAATATTTTTTTGACTTTTTCACCACATTTTAGACATTTCAACGCCATCGCACCCCAATAGGAGATGATGGTCACGTGGGCGGTAACGGTACGGGTACAATAAATAACAATAATAGGTAATTTCTGGGATAAAAACTATCTTAGGTATGTCCTTTCCCAGGACTCAAGGTATCTCTGAACCAAATTTCATCTAAATCGGTCCAGCGATTTAAGCGTGAAGAGGTAACAGACAATTTGTCGCATTTATAATATTAGTATGGATTGGTGTTCCGAAAACCCGTAAAAACGACACATATATTGATATATAGACATTTCAACCTCATCGCACCTTAATAGAGGATGATGGTCACGTTAGCCACGTTGAATTTTAAAATCGTTGTTGTTTTCGTAATCAGCGACCCGATAAACCATAAAAACGATACCCATGACGATTTTCAGACTTTTTGACCCCCCTTTACCCTATTAGGGGTTGATATTTTCAAATCGATGCCATTTTTGTAATTGTTGTCCCTGAAAACCATAGTATCAACAACCATATTGATATTATAACATTTTAACCCAATCGCACCCCCACGGGGTGATTTTATGTCGTGTCGGTTATGTTGGATTATAAAATAAATGTTGTTTTCGTAATCAGCGACCCGATAAACCATATAAACAATACCCATGATGATTTTCAGATTTTTTCACCCTGTTTTACCGCTTTAGGGGTTGAATTTTGAAAAATCCTAAAACATATGTTTACTTATTTATCTATAGAAGTACTCGTGTAAAGTTTCTGATAAAATAGTCCAACTAATCTTGTTTCCCCATACAAATTTTGGACCCCCGTTTCACCCCCTTAGGGGATGAATTTTGAAAAACCCTTTCTTAGTGCACCCCTAGACATCATAAGGAACCTACGTGCCAAATTTGGAATCTCTAGACCCAGCAGTTTGGATTTTGCGTAGATATATATCAGTCAGTCACTCAGTTTCTTCTTTTATATATTTCAACCCCATCGTGTCCTCACCGGGGTGATTTTATGTCACATCGGCTATGTTAGATCATAACTTAGTTGTTGTTTTCGTAATCAGCGACCCGATAAACCATAAAAACAATACCCATGATGATTTTCAGACTTATTCGCCCCATTTTACCCCTTTAGGGGTTGAATTTTGAAAAATCCTGAAACATATGTTTACTCATTTATCTATAGAAGTACTCGTGTAAAGTTTTGGATAAAATAGTCCCACTAATCTTGTTTCCCCATACAAATTTTGGACCCCCGTTTCACCCCTTTAGGGGATGAATTTTGAAAAACCCTTTCTTAGTGCACCCCTAGACATCATAAGGAACCTACGTGCCAAATTTGGAATCTCTAGACCCAGCAGTTTGGATTGTGCGTTGATATATATCAGTCAGTCACTCAGTTTCTTCTTTTATATATTTCAACCCCATCGCACCCCCACAGGGGTGATTTTATGTTACGTCGGCTATGTTGGATTATAAAATAGTTGTTGTTTTCGTAATCAGAGACCCGATAAACTATAGAAACAATACCCATGACGATTTTCAGACTTTGTGACCCCATTTTACCCCTTTAGGGGTTGAATTTTGAAAAATCCTGAAACACGTATTTACTCATTTATCTCCAGAAGTACTCATGTTAAGTTTTGGATAAAATAGTCCAACTAATCTTGTTTCCCCATACAAACTTTGGACCCCCGTTTCACCCCCTAGGGGATGAATTTTGAAAAATCCTTTCTTAGTGCACCCCTAGACATCATAAGGAACCTACCTGCCAAATTTGGAATCTCTAGACCCAGCGGTTTGGGCTGTGCGTTGATATGTCAGTCAGTCAGTTTCTTCTTTTATATATTTAGATTATTTTCAAAAATAGTTTTAACTAAATTACTTCAAAGTACTAGGAGTGCATAAGTGTGAAGAAGTACTAACAACTAACATATTATTCTAAATTATACTTTTAAGTTACTAACAACTACTTTTTTTTTCTTTTTTTTTATACTCCGTCGAGTGGCAGACAAGCATACGGCCCGCATGTGAAGCGGTTACTGTAGCCATATTAACACTCGCAACATAAAATTTTTCTTCTTTTGCTTCGTTTGTCAGTCAGCAGGGTGCACCACGTGCAGGTGAAGTTGGCTTTGGTTCAAAGATGTTGATGAACCACTTACACCCCATACTTACTGTTTTCACTTTGTAATAGTATTTGTAATACTATTACAAAGTGAAAACAGTAACAAATACAACGTCCAGAAGTTGAGGATTCTTTTGTTCTGCATGGGCCGACTGTGCTCCTGGTTGGATTCTGCAAACTCCAAAACTTCTCCGGGAAAATCCAGTCCAATAGGCTGTGTTTTGGAGGTCGGTTCAATTGACAATTGTGGGCTCACAGTTGCTGTGGACGATGGGAGTCGTTAAAGACTCTGAAAATAAAACAGATTTATTAACCACAATAGTCTCAATATAGCGATGTAAAAGCTGCCTGTGTAAAGTGTGTTAATGTACTGTGTACTAAAATATATATGATGGTCTGTACTATAGAATGCATGCTTTTTGTATAATTACATTCTTGCTATTACGCATAATCTTATTATCACAAACATTTAAACACATAAATGTGCAATAAATTATCTAGGTAGATAATTACCCCAGGGAAAGCTGGCACTCGTGCTCCGGTTTGACGATCACCAAACCCATCTCCCATTATCGACAGCACTTTTATTTCCCACATTGACAGCGGGAGTGCCGACGATGGCCCACCTCCAGTTGCAGAAGCCGACCTCCGAGATGCAACAGCAGCTTTTTTGGCCAAATATTTTCTATCAAACCATACCTAACCAAAACATATAAAATATTTCAGTTATATATTTTTATAATTTTACCCATAGAGGGCCACATGATAACAAAAGAAATAATCAAGAATAATATATAACTACATAAAAATTGTTATGAGGAATAATAAGTATATAACTTATTATTCCTCATAACAATTTTTATATAACATAAAGAAAATAAATAAATAAAATATAAATACCTACGTTTTTAGTAAAAACACAAAAAGCATACTTACAGTTACAGTTTTGAAATCGAGAAGAACAACTTCTTTGAATGCAGAGTGCAGACTACGACTTGATACTTTCATAATTAAGGAATGTTGATCTCGTTCGCAGTATAAAAAAAGCACTTGATAATATTAAAGAAAAGATATTTTAGTGTTAGATATCCTATATTTCAAGGAAGGCTATAGGCTTCATAACATCACGCTACCACCAATAGGAGCGGAGCACCAATGAAAAATGTTGCAACAATGAGAAATGGGGAAAAAATATGTCTTTTGAGGGCTTTCCTTGCGTGCGCTGTACGCAGCGCACGCAAGGAAAGCCCTCAAAACAGTTGAAGTTATCCAAAAATCATGTATGATGGAATTGTTCCTCTTTAAAAGTTCTAAACGAAGTCTGCGACAGCATTATGTCTATCTCTTAAGATTGACTCACTATAACCTTTTTTTATGGTAATCAAATTTGTTTCCAATTAATGCAATATTTGCGAAGGGGTAATCCAAAAAATATGTTATTAATCAATAATCACAAGTACTTAATTATGAATAAAATTTAAAACAAATTTGAAAGCAGGTATAAATTTAGTAGGTACCTACATAAATCATTCACCATAAGTATTTTTTTTTTTACGGTTATGTTAAGTACTTGATTTACGAGGGCGGGTCAATAAGTCCGTGACTTTTTGAATTTCCCACCTCTTAAAAAGAGGAAGATTGCCACCACGAACGACGGACGACGCACGGCACGTTACTTTATTCAGTTTGTTGAATTGGCAACACTGCTCCTGTCAACAGTCAACTATCAGTTGACTCCTGTCAAAAGTTGAACAAGCTGTGCCATTTAGTTTGTGTTTGACAGCTGTTGATAGCAGACTACCGCGCGTTTTGAAAAAAAATGGAAAAAAGTGAATTTCGTGTGCTCATTAAGCATTATTTTTTTTCGGAAAAAAACCATCACTCAAACCAAGGCTAAGCTTGATAAATATTATGGGGACTCTGCACCATCCATATCCATGGTAAAAAAGTGGTTTACAGAATTTCGATGTGGCCGTACAAGCACGGAAGATGCCGAACGTTCTGGACGCCCAGTTGAGGTCTCTACATCCGAAACAATAGATAAAATTCACGATATGGTTTTAGCCGATCGGAGATTGAAAGTGAGAGAGATTGTGGAAGCCATAGGCATCTCACATAGCTCAGTGGTTTCAATTTTGAATGATCACTTGGGTATGAGAAAGCTTTCCGCAAGATGGGTGCCGCGTTTGCTCACAATCGACCACAAACGCAACCGTGTGACAATTTCGCAGAATGTTTGGCGTTGTTCAACCGCAATATGGATGAGTTTTTGCGCCGTTTCGTAACCGTGGACGAAACCTGGATCCACCACAACACACCGGAGACCAAACAGCAGTCAAAACAGTGGGTTTCTCGGGGTGAATCGGCGCCAAAGAAGGCAAAGGTGGGTTTGTCAGCCAATAAAGTCATGGCGACCATTTTTTGGGATGCACGCGGTATAATCCACATTGACTTCAAAAGGGTAAAACAATAAATGGCGAATATTATACCAACTTATTGGGTCGATTCAATGAGGAATTGAAAAAAACACGACCGCATTTGGTCAAGAAAAAAGTTCTTTTCCATCAGGATAATGCAAGGGTACACACATGTGCCATTTCCATGGCAAAAATCCATGCATTGGGCTACGAATTGCTCCCTCATCCGCCCTATTCTCCTGATCTAGCCCCAAGTGACTATTTCTTATTCCCAGACTTGAAGAAATGGCTCGGCGGAAAGAGATTTGACTCCAACGACGAAATCATCTCAAAAACAAAAGCCTATTTTGATGACCTCGACATATCATATTTTTCGGAAGGTATAAAAAAATTGGACGAAGTGTATAGAACTGAAAGGAGACTATGTTGAAAAATAAAATAACTTTTTATATAAAAACCTGTATTTAATTCAAAAAGTCACGAACTTATTGACCCGCCCTCGTACTTACCTTATTCCTTACCTTTCCTATGGTCTTACCACGATAACTGATATTCACGCGGACGAAGTCGCGGGCAACAGCTAGTATGAAATAAAACTACTTGTTATAGAAAAATTGTACCTTTACAGTACGGTGCGTGGTTAGCACCGTACTGTAAAGGTACAATTTTTCTATGACCTGAAGGATTTAAACTTTCCGGCTAGAGTATCCAGTGTGTAAGGAGTACTTGGTTTCTCACGGGCTACTGCCAACTCCGCATCAAATTGAGCCATCCGCTTGTTGAGCTGCTCGGTGACATTTTCAATAGTCTTCTGTAGATCCATCTAAATGTAACTTGAACTTTAAAGCAAACAAGTGATGCACCTCAAGTTATTTGTACTATTAGTGTAGTGTTCCAGTGAAATTTAATATGGATAATGCTTTACTGGTAGGTAACTTGAATTATATACTCATAATATAATGTTTATGGTGTAAATACTATTTTAATAAATTATTCAAATATTCAACAATGACAGACACGTCTTTACTATTTTGTATTGAATGTAATTACTGACTATTGAATTCTTATACATTTTCAGGAAGCCCAGGATAAACAAATATATTAAAAAAACTAAGCAAAACTTAACGCTAAAAATAAATAACGGTATAATCTCTGACCCCCATCAGGTAGCGAATACATTTAATAGACACTTTGCATCTGTCGGGTCAAGTAGCGGGGTCGGGGGGGCGGCACCTCGCCGGGTCCAGCGCACTGAGAATACCATTTTTCTAAGCCCAGTAGAACCACGTGAAATCTATCAAATAATTAAAAGTTACCTTATTACCTATCAGGTAAAGTCAGTTCATCTGCACAGTTTTTAATTAATATAGGCGGTATTTCATCTATGCCATGGCTGTATTTACTTTTCAAACTAATCCTTTTCAGAGGGTACGTTCCCTGACTTATTAAAACCATCGATAATCAAACCTGTCCATAAAAAGTGCTCTATACTCGACCCAAACAACTATAGGCCGATAGCGCTTTTACCTACCTCATCAAAAATATTTGAGAAAGTAATGTTGAGGCGCTTAAAATCATTTTGCGAGAAATATCGCATATTTGATAACTCCCAATATGGGTTTCGCGAAAACCGCTCAACAGTCTTGGCGGTTTACTCATATATTCAAGATATATTAAATATAATCGACAACAAGAGTTATGCAGTTGGCATTCTGCTAGACATGAGCAAAACCTATGACAGAGTCCAATACGACATATTACTAAATAATTTATATGACTTAGGAATACGGGGAAATGCACACGAGTGGTTTAGATCCTACTTAATCGGTAGTACTCGTGTCCAGTATGTAGAAATTGAAAACTTTGACCATAACTCTAAAACAATAGACATAGTAAGATTAACTGTTGACATTAATCATTCAATTCCCCAAGGAAGTGTCATTGGGTGCATTTTATTTTTATTATATATTAATAACCTTCCAAAAATAATTAACGATTCCTGTGTTTTGTTCGCGGATGGTATTTCAATTCTGACATCTTGCAAAAATAATCAATACTTGACTAATAAATTAACTGACATTTTAAACGATATAAAAAACTGGATGACAAATCATAACCTTGACTTGAACTTCGCGAAGACAAAGCTGATACAATTTAGACCCTACCAAAAACCTTCGTTAGACATTAATTTTTATTATAACAATATTAAATTAGAATGCGTTGACACGGTAAACTTATTAGGCCTACAAATTGACACACACATAAACTGGAAAAACCATATTAAAAAAATTAAAGCTAAACTATGTAGTTTCTCTTACGCATTAAGAGAACTACGTCAAGCTACAGACGTTAATACCGCCATATCAGCATACCACGCCTATGCCGCCTCATGGTTAACATACGGGATCATACTCTGAGGTAACAGTGTGGATGTGGGAGAACTCTTTACTGTCCAAAAAAGATGCATTACAGTCCTCGCTAATATAAAAGCTCCCGACATCTATACACCTAACTTTCACAAACCTTATTTTGTTAAATATAAAATACTGTCCGTAACATCTCTATACATCCTAGAGATGTAAATTTGTTAAAAAATATCCCGACTTCTTTACAAAAGCCATCAATAGATCACGTAAAGTTAGAAAGCAGTTCAGACACAAGCTAATAAAACCAAAATCAAATCTTGCTATGCATAGTTCTAGCCCTAATTCGATGGCCGTCGAAATATTTAATAAATTGCCAAATAAAATTAAAGATATTGACCAAGGAGCAAGCTTCATTAAAAAATTAAAGACCTTACTGGTAGCCAAATGTTATTATACTCTTGACGAATTTTTAAATGATAAATTAGATGACATATAATAAACCGTTCCGTTCATTTCAGACTGTTGCCATACCCTTATAAGGTCATAATATGTAATAACTTAAAACTAACATGTATTTTAAGATCGACATGTACCTACATATTATATGCAATAAAGATATTGAGTATTGAGTATTGAACAATTTGATGATGAACTGAATCCTGTATTTGACACGCCACGGAAAGCAAAACTGCGGAAAAAATTACATCAAATTAAAAAACTTCGGCAGATCCGAAGTAGAAAAATTAAGACTTTGTTACAAAAAAATCGTCGTTTGAAGATTAAGAATATGTCCTTACAGAGAATTTTGCTATATTTGAAAAAAAAAATAGATATATATAGATAATGACTTGCACAATATTTTGTCAGAAAACGTATTTGCGGCGGAACTTTACACCAACTTGGTCAAGAAGTCAAAGAACAATAAACGACCAATGCCAAAATATACACCTGAATTTAGAAAATTTTGTCTTACGTTACATTTCTACTCGCCACGGGCATATACTCGTAGTTACGAGCAACATGTATTTGCTTACGTACGTGATGATTTTCTTACGAAGTTACGTAAGAAAATCATTCAATACGTGTTTGCCTTACGCAAAAACTATTTACAATTGGTATAAAAACATTAATGGTTCTCCAGGCTCAACCGACGAAGCCTTTAATCTTCTGAAATCAAAGGTACAACGTACAAAAAAAAAATTGTGCATTAGTAGCTGATGAGATGGCTATTCGGCTGCAAAATGTAAAGGGAGGCCATGGACGAGTGGATTTAGGCACCGGCACATCTGACTGCACTACTAAAGCAACAGAAGCATATACTCTGATGGTTGTTTGCTTAAACGAACACTGGAAAATTCCGATAGGGTACTTTTTAGTTCATGGCTTAAAGGTCTTACAAAAAAGTAACACAATAAATATGTGTTTCACGAAATGCGAACAGGTAAGTGTAAAAGTGGTTGCACTTACCTTTGACGCGCAAGCAACAAATATTTCTGCTATGGAAATATTAGGTTGCAAAATAAAGAATCCCAAGAAAATTAAAAGTACATTTAAGCACCCCACAGCAGATAATGAAGTAGCTGTTTTTTTAGATTCAAACCATATGATTAAACTAGTAAGAAACCATTTTGAAGAGAAGAAACAGTTTTTAGACCAAGACGAATTAAAAATAGATTGGGAATTCTTGACAAAGTTGAATAACTTACAAGAAAAGGAAGGCTTACACCTCGCTAACAAGTTAACTCGGAAACACATTGAATTCAGGAACTCGGTTATGAAAGTTAAGCTTGCTTCTCAGCTACTAAGTAGGAGCGTAGCAGTTGCCTTAAAGTTCTGTCGCGAAGTCTTAAAATTAGACAGCTTCGAAGATAGTGAAGTCACAGAAAAATTTATAACTATCTTCAATAATTTGTTTCACATATTTAATTCAAGATTTGCAGGATGGAATTGCAAGTCGGTGAGACTGGGAACTGTGTGCCACTTGAAAATATTTATAACGATTTTATACTATTTCCCGTAGCAAGATACCAGTAAACAAGATTTCCATTTTGTTTATTTGGTTTTAGGAAACTCCATACAAAAAAAATGGAAAAACATGAAAGATTGTTTCGCTAAGGAATTGGTAGCACAACAAGGCAAATCTGGACAAGCTGCACCTTCAAAGAAAAATAAATATGTTCATTTTGATTCAATGCTTTTTCTAATTCCTCCTCCATGCAGAAACGAGAAACGAGCAGTAATCTATTGTCGCCTAATTCTACTCAGGATGCAAATACATTATCACCTATTTCTACTCAGGATATAACATTGTGTACACTAGCTCAGAATTCACAACCCACAAATAACAATAGAACATCACTGCGAAAGAAGAACAGCCCCCTTACCACCAACTCTTAATAAGAGTCGCTTATTCATTGGTATGGATAAGCATTTTATTCAGTTGTTGAATCGCAACAAGAGTTGGTGATAAAGGGGCTGTTCTCGAGACAACAACAATTCAACAGATATTGACAAACAATTACTTGACATATTAAAAGACAAACAAATACAGGAAGAAGTCGACGAAGAAAAAAAATTCGCGCTAATGTTAGTTCCCAAGTTACGTAGATTAAATGAAGACTAAAAGCATTATGCCAAGACTGAAATCGTTAATGTCTTAAAAAAAGTACGTACTCATCCATCTCCGCACGTTTTCAATCAACCATCTCAATTTCGAGGACCAAAAATAAGTAATTCACCATTGTATCATCAAACATATACCGAGCCACAAACCCACTATCACTATCAGTATTCTCCACAATCCTCATCGATGGATACAATATATTCCATCCAATCACCATCACCAACACTGCCTCCTCCAAGCCCATCTCCACAGTCATCAACTACAATTCAGCAAGCACCTCCTATACCCTCCAACGATGCCACAAATTATCGACCAACAAATTTTCAAACCAGCCAGTGAGACTGCCAATAATTTCATACGATTTGGAAACAAGTTAGAAGACGAGAATATGCCGAAGAGTAACTAGAAAAGTTGATTACTTACATGACTATTATTATTTCTTTTATTTCACTTGTTACGAAGTAAAGAAGTACTTTAAAAAAATTAAAAATTGTTTTCTTTCCTTAACGTAACTGAAAATCGCTCTTCAGGTGATATTGCATTACGAAATGAAGTGGCTTCAAATTTTAGATACTGACTCACGTCTTGTAATAATTTATCAAAAGTACCAATCGACATTCTGTAGTAATTAAAAAAACTTATCGGGATGCTGACGCACATTGTTGTACATTTTGCAAAAGTATCCTTTCAACATGCTGCTGAAGAAGAAGAAGAAGAAGAAGACTCGACAATTTTACACAGCGCCATCTAGTCCCAAATTAAGCACAAAGCTTGTGTTATGGGTACTAGACAACTGATAAATGTTTTGTTTTGTAAATACATACTTATAATACATAGAAAATATACCAGACCAAGACAAACAGACATGTTCATGCACACAAATGTTTGTCTTGTGCGGGAATCGAACCCGCGACCTCGGAGTCAAAGTGGCCATTTCTAACCATTCGACCACCGAGCTCGTCGAATGTCGAAAATATATATATATATATATATATATATATATATATATATATATATTATATATATATATATATATATACAGGCACATATATATTATATATACAAATACAGGTTGCGTCACGTAAAAAGAACACCGGCGCACAGTGGTCCGGATTTTGGATATGGTGGACTTAGAACCCAAGATCAGTATTTCTGGCTGAAAAAATTCATACGGACAATTAAGTGAACGCTCATCAACGTTTGCTCTAGCGGTTTTCATGAAATTGTTTAATTTAGCGAAAAAAAATTATTGAAAAAAAAAATGTATGGAGCAAATCGGAAATTATTCTTTTTCTCAAAACGTTTAAAACTGTTAGCAATGAAACCTATTGTAAACTATTGTATTACATTTCTTTGTTAAATTTACAAAGAAATTTTTTGCTTGTACTTGCAGTCTTGGCGTTTATACAGGGTTTAACTTAAAATATTTAATTTAAAAAAATAGCATGAAATATATATTGTTTTAGTCTGTTAACTGGTTTCGGGAAAGTAAAATACTAAGAAAAAATTTATTATATGCACACAAACATCAATTTTGAAAAATACATATAACTTAATTTCATAATGATATTTTACTTCTTGGTTATTAGCGTTGTTACTGAAAGCGCAGTTAGTGACGGAATGACGCATTACCTGCTAATATTCCCCTCCCCCATTCCCAAATATTGCTATCTCTCTCTCTCTTTCACTCCTTTAATCCCTTGCTAGTTGCGCGCTTATGAATCAAATAAAACAGACGGGAGCTCATGTTGACGCGTCATTAGACATTCAACCCTTGAAGAGTCAACATACCTGAAAATTGTAAAGTGAAGAATTTACCTACTCAATCATGGCTGGATTTGGTACTAACCTGGACATTTACTTGTTTCTGCGAAAAGGGGACCTCAAGGACTACAAACGACTTCATCAAGCAATTTTGGATTGCGTTATGCTTGAAGAAGTTGCGCAAGAAGATTCTGAAAAAAAATTGAATTTTGGAAGATCTTTCACTGTGAACTTAAATCGTCGATGGGTCGAAGCACATAGGATACAAAAAACATTCATGAAGAAGCATATGAACTGGTTAGAAACAAGAAATAAGTGGCCAGAATGTGAATCTGTAAATCTCACCGAAGTTTTTGAAGGGATCGAGAATTTGGACCCTCGTTCTACAGAAGAAGAAGCAGCTGTTCTACCCTTTGCATCTACTTCGAAGGCGACTAGTGACGTGAGTACTTCTACAGACATTGCATCAAGGAAGCCATTTGAGGACTTGGGGAATAAGCAAAAGAAAAGGCGATCGGGTACATTACTCGACTATCCGGGAGAGGAACTGACTTTTGCTTTTGTCACAAAGTTAAAGTTTAATGGGAAAGAAGGTCTTGCTCGCATCATCGATCATCTCATTTATACAAACGGAGACGTCAAGGTCGCTCTTATTTCAAGCAAGAGTAGAGTAGCCCCATTAAAGCCGACATCCATCCCTCGATTAGAGCTCCAAGGAGCACTAATTGCGGCTCGTCTCGCATCATTCATTAGTATCAGTTATAAATACAAACCCGTCAGACGCATTTTTTGGTGCGATTCATTGAATGTGCTTGGATGGCTTAAAAGCGATGCGCGTTCGTACAAACCGTTCGTAGCTCATCGATTAGGAGAAATACTCGAGCTCACACAGGTCTCTGAATGGCGATGGATCCCATCGCAAGATAATGTTGCTGATGATGCCACACGCATCAAAAGAGATACTTTGACTCCTACATCTCGATGGCTTGTGGGGCCCGAATTTCTACATTCATCAGAAATTAATTGACCATCATCTTCACCAGTAGAAAAGGCCTGTAGCCCTAACATAGAACTCAAACCTTCATGTCGTGTAAATATCATTACTTCACAGTCATTTCCATCTCCCCAACCTCTTGTAGTTAGTTCAGACAGACTGAGTTCATGGACGAGACTGGTTAGAGCAACTGCAAGAGCACATAAGTTTATTGACTTGTTGCGGAAAAGAGGAAGACTCTTTCCCCAGTCATAGACAATGAAGGTATAATGCGAGTGAAAGGCAGAATTGACTGTACACCAGACGTTGATCCAGAAATGACGCAACCTATCATCCTGGATTCAAGACACAGAACTGTTCGTCTGCTCATTACACATTATCATGAAAGAGCAGCTCACGCAAATACTGAGATGGTAGTAAACGAGATGCGCCAAACCTACTGGGTGATTCACTTACGCAGCGCTGTTCGGTCCATGGTTCACCACTGCAGACAATGCCGTTTAAGACATACAAAACCATTTAATCCTCCCATGGGGGATTTACCCGACGCTCGATTAGCTCACCACAAAAGACCATTTACATTTTCCGGATTGGACTATTTTGGACCCGTGCAAGTCTCAGTTGGCCGTCGTCGCGAAAAAAGATATATCGGACTATTCACATGCCTAGTGACGAGAGCACTTCACTTAGAGATAATGCACAGTTTAAGCACTGATTCCGCTATCATGGGCTTACGAAGATTTATCGCACGACGCGGACCTCCATCAGAAATTTGGTCTGATAATGGTACGGCTTTTGTCGGCACTAGCCGCATATTGACGAGCTTGGTGGTGTAGCGGTCAATGACGCAGCTTCGACACCAACGCTCGTGGGTTCGATTCCCACACAGGACAAACATTTGTGTGCATGAACATGTCTGTTTGTCTTGGTCTGGGAGTTTTCTATGTATCATAAGTATGTATTTACAAAAAAAAATATGTATTTACGTATGTTTATCAGTTGTCTAGTACCCATAACACAAGCTTCGCTTACTTTGGGGCTAGATGGCGCTGTGTAATTTGTCTGACAATATTTATTTATTTATTAAAATCATTGTACGGAGCAGAAGTCGAAACCTACGCCGGCAATGAAAGAATTTTCTGGAGGTTTATTCCACCATCGGCTCCTTTTATGGACGGTTCATGGGAGAGACTTGTTAGATCAGTGAAAACCGCCCTGAAAGTTACTTTGAAAGAACGCGCACCGACTGACGAAGTACTAGCGACTCTACTGTCTGAAGCTGAAGCACTGGTCAACTCTCGCCCACTGACACATGTGTCAACAGACCCAGATCAAGAGGAGGCTCTTACCCCTTTTCACTTCATATTGGGGTCATCGTCGGGGAGATCTATTCCTGCTCGAGTTGAAGATCGAGATTTGCTACGCAGAACGGGTTGGAAAAAAGCACTCATATTAGCCGATCACTTTTGGTCGCGGTGGATAAGAGAATATTTGCCTACGCTTTTACCCCGCCGTGGTCACGGGCCTAGTTCATCACCACAACTTCAGATCGATGACTTGGTGCTTATAGTTGACGAACAGCTTCCTCGAGGATCATGGCCTCGAGGTAGGGTGACCGCAGTCTATCCTGGCCGAGATGGAGTCACACGAGTTGCCGATGTACAAACAACTACTGGTACATTTAGACGTCCTTTGAAGAAATTAGTACCCATCCCTACGGACTAGGGCTGCCTCTTATCTTTTTACCTTATGAATTAGGGTTATCTCCCCCACTTTTAATAAAAAAAGGGAGAAATGTTACGAACTCTTATAATATTCGCCTTTTTTGATACATTGTATATTTTTTCGTTTGTTATTTGACTTGACATTAAACCGTCACTTGAACCAGTGCGTTTTTATTCAATTATTAATAGCGGGGTTGTCAGATGAACATTCGTACAGCCAGGGCCATCCAGAAGTAGCTTGACGAATGGCATTCACTCTGTTCCCTACATAAGGCTGCAATGTTGTAATTTCTTTACATAGCCATGCAAGTACAATCTTTGAGTCACTAAATAAATAAACATTTTTAATATTAATTTTAAGCATTAATGTTTTATAAACCTTTGTGACTAATTTTGAAAGCAAAAGTGCAGCATTTAATTCCAGGCGAGGAATAGTCATTCCTTTTTTCTGTGCAGGATTAATTCGAGATTTAGAACAGAGTAAGTGCATTCTTACTATGCCTGAACTATCTGTTAGTCGCAAATATAAGCAGCATCCATATGCTGTTTATTTATTTATTTATTTATTTAAACTTCATGCACAAAATTGTACACAGGCGGACTTAATGCTATACAAGCATTCTCTACCAGTCAACCATAGGGTGATGCAGAGACAATACAAGGCAGGTGCACAGGGAGAGAATAATTGGAAAATAAAATGTTAATTTAGGTTTAATAAAGTTTAAACATATGCAAATACATACTAATTAAATAATTTTTACTTGTATAGATAGATGTACACATACATATAAATAAATGAATATATATATATATATATATATATATATATATATATATTATACATACACATAAATACACACATATACACAAATACATACATATAGATAATTAGAAAATAACTATGTCTGTTATTCCTGAATAGACTTGAGAAAATACGCACGAGTCATCGATTTGAATGAGATCCGAGTCTTGGCCTTCCTGATTTCGACAGGTAGCGCGTTCCACAGACGAATACACTGGATCTTGAACGATTGGTCTACATACCCAGAATGGTGAGCTGTATAGCTGTTTCACTGGAAGCGTCAGCAAAACCTATCAGTTCCATCTTATGCGATTCTGTAAATTCTATATTTCTATTTAAAGCTATGGGTGTTATCCTATTTAAATTGTTGGTAAACTGTAACCATTGTTGTTGTATTTCGTCAGGAGGGTTATCATTCCAATTTACATTTGACAACCACAACCGTTGCATTATGACCTTTGCTGTGACTACCAAAGGACTGACATATCCCATAGGGTCATATATTCTGCCCATATAACTCAATATATTTCTTTTAGTTACCTTATCAGAGTTATATGGTTCTGGTGAAGATATAATGAAATTGTCATCCTTCATAGAGATTTGCAAACCTAATGCTTTCATATTGCTGTTTTCTTTTTGCAAATCTTTTAATTCATTAAACTGTTGTTGTTCTAATGGGATGATAGACAATATGTCTTTGTTATTAGATGCCCATTTGTGTGTATGGAAACTACAATTGTAATAATTTACATAATTGCTCTTTAGCTTCAAGAATAGTGTAAAAATTGTTATGCGAGTAGAGTATATCGTCTACATATGTGCAGTTTTTCAAAATGTTGGCAGCTAAAGGATATAAATGCTCGAACCTTATTGCTAGCTCCTTCAAACACCGTGTTGCCAGATAACTGGAAGATTTGAGACCGTATGTCACGGTATCCAATCTAATACATTTGATTGGTTTGTTGGGGCTGTCCCTCCAAAGAATGTTTTAAAGCGAAGTGAACTCAGGATCGAGTCTTATATTACGAAACATTCTTCTTATATCAGTCGTAAAAGTAAATTTACCAAACCTAAATAATAATATAATACCAAACAAATCTCTTTGAGTTGTAGGACCATTCAATTGTAAAGTATTTAAAGAAACCTTATTCTTCGTTTGCATAGATCCATCAAAGACTGTACGTAGAGATGTACTTTTAGAGTTAGCATTTATTACTGCATGGTGCGGTAAAAAGTTGACAGCTTGTTTATTTAAATCATATGACTCGATGTCAACATAATGAGCATGATTGAGTGACACATATTCATGAATAAACAGTTGATATTGTAAGAATAATTCAGGATTACTATGCAACCTTTTTTCTAAATTAAGATATCTTTTAAAAGCAAGATAAAATGAGTCTCCTAATGTATCACTGACTTGAGATACTGGTAATTTTAATGGCAAGGCAACTTGAAATTGATTATTTTCCAATTTGACAGTATTCTGAAATATCTGTTCGCACAAATCTTCCTCTGTAGGATGTGTTTTGCATTCAGAACACCTAAAATGAAATCTACACTTTCCAATGTGTGTGCCCAAACAGATATTACACATCTTATTATTTTTTACAAAAAGTAGCCGTTCTGCTATTGGCAGCATTAGAATTTTTTTACAATTGAATAACTTGTGAGAATTGCACTTACAGTAACTGCAGCTTACAGGCCTTGTATTAGTAATGTGGGCTGCAACCTTAGAGCTACTTGCAGCTGGGCGGGTTTGCTGCTCAACATTCTCCATCGCGTTGGCTCTCTTCTCAATGTATTTGAGAAAGTCCCCCACTTTGGGTTCCACGTCGAGGTCACGCTCCAGCTGATATGCCTTTGCAGTGTAGACATCTAATTTACGTAAAAAAATACACAATTATATAGCATCCCAATATGTAATGTTAGGTTCTTGATTTTTAATAGCTGCTAGTTGCTGTCTTACAGCTGAAACAAATTCCCTAAGGGTACTACCGGTGGATCTAGTTATTGGCTTAAGATCCAACAGTTTACCTATGTGTTCAGCAGTAATCCTATGCTTATTCTCGTATCTGTTACTCAATATATCCAATGCTACTTCATAACTTTCGACAGAAATTGGAAGGTTTTTTATAAGATCAAATGGTTCACCTTTTACAAACGACCTAAGGTAGTATTACTTTTGAATTACCCCAAAGGGTTTTGTCATCATGTATCATAGACCTAAATAAGTTTATAAATGGCATGTACTCAGTTTGCTCACCTTTGAAAATTTCAATTGAAACAGGTGGTAATTTCTTGGTTCGAGTTACTGACGAAGTTGTTTGAACTGATGAAGAAGGGTAACTAATTTGTTTATTTAAAAGAGACAACGTTTTTACATAATTTTCTTCTACAATTTCTATGTTTTCTTTATCAGAAGCGTCAAGAAAGAGAATTTCTTGTGAAATTTTTCCAAAATTTTCAAATGACGCAATTAATCGTTGTCTTCTAGTCATTAAGTATTCTTGCGAATATTGACTAATATCGCTTTCTACAAAGTTTAATAAACGCGTGATAGTACCTTTGATGTAGCTGCGCGAAGCCAATTTCTTTTTCAGTTCAACTTCTTCCGCCATCTTATTGGTAACTATGACCTACTGAGAGAATGCTTATTTCACTAGTTATTCGGCAGTCGATAAGCAACACTTATGATGAATGCGCACGATTTCGTATCGTAACTGATCATAACACAAACTTATTATACGTATTTTTGCAGTGAAAACTGGATTTTAATTCGACGCACGAGAACAATGTAGGTACGCAAGGCAGAGAAATTTAAACGCGGGAAACGCGGCAGGCGGCAGGCGGCGTTGCACCACTTCCAGTACAGGCGTCGTATCGTACGAACTTGCTTTTGCTTTCTCTTTCCTTCGTGCGTGTCGATGTATCTTCTTTTCTTGTTCACCGCCCAGACGTCACATTCATTAACGGAAATGGCGGACGGTGAAGTTGGTAGCCTTGTTTGATGACGGTATGCCCCTGTGAGGATGCTATCCTTTTCGGACTAATGAGTGGGTATTGCACAGAATTGTGATTATGCAATAAATAAGCTTGGATTTCTGTAAAATATATTTATTATAGATGTACTGGTACAATGTGCGTAGCGTAGCGATGACAGGCAGCAGGCAGAGAGAACGAACCAAAAAGAGCGGGAGATTAGCAACCTTTTTAAATACAGTGTTGTCATATCTATATTACATTCTGCATTTTCATTTCTCACCCTCTCCTAATTTCATAAATTACTAACAATGAAAATGCCATTATCCAATTAGAATCTAACCTACTTGTTAGTTACAACATACACAGAAACTACAACTTGAAATATTAAATCTAGGTTCAACAAACAAACGAAGCTAAGAACGCCAACAGTAGTTACATAATACATTACTATTCTCTCTGCCATATTACATAAGTATTATTTTAACAACTTATTCTTATGTTCTATGAATTTGGTTTTACCCAATGGTTTTGTAAATACATCTGCTGTCTGCGCAGCAGTAGGACAATATTCAACAATAAACTTCTTACTGTTATACAACTCACAAATATAAAAATACCTTACATCTATGTGCTTTGACCTCTTATTAAAGATACCATTTTTAATTAAACTAATAGCACTTTGATTATCAATGCTGAATACCAGGGATAAGTATATTTTAAAATCTGACAACAACGACTTTAAGAACATAGCCTCTTTGCAACAGTCAGCAGCAGCTACAAATTCAGCTTCGGTAGAAGACAAGGTTACAATAGGTTGTCTTCTGGATGCCCACGTTACTGGCCCACTGCCGAGTGTAATAACATAACCTGTAGTACTTCTCCTTGTATTAACATCACCTGCGTAATCTGCATCACTGTAAGCTTGTAGTTGAAGATTTCCACCAAACTTATAAAACAACCCCTCTCCTAATGTCCCAGCGAGGTACTTGAAAATCCTCTTCACTGCAACAACATGCTTTTGTTCAGGTTATTCCACGTGTCTTGATGCTATTCCCACAGCATATGCAATATCAGGGCGTGTCCTTGTTGATAAATATAGTAAACTCCCAATGGCTTCTCTATATGCAAACTTTATTTCCTTCTTTTCCATGCTTTGACCCTCATTTTCATTATTTCCACTCAAACAAGGTGTGTCCACTGCCTTACAATTCTGCATACCAAACTTATTCAACATGAACTTAATATAGTTTGTCTGCGTTAAATGTAAACCTTCATTGTTTTGTTTTAATTCTATTCCCAAAAATATGTTTGGTTTTTCATATATTTTCAACTGAAACTTTCTGTTTAATTTATTTAAAGTATCCATTATTTTCAATTTATTTTTGCCTATTATCATACCATCATCAACATAAATTGCCAATATGATTGATGAGTGATCATTCTTGAATATACAAGGTTCATTTCTAGTTTGCATAAAACCTATTTCTTTCATAGCACTAAGAAATTTCTCATTCCATCGTCTAGGTGATTGTTTTAATCCATACAGAGACTTCTTAAGTTTACATATATTTTCTTGACTTCTGGTTAACCCATCTGGCACCTTCATGTATATTTCTTCATTTTCTCTCAATTCCCCATTCAAAAATGCAGTCTTGACATCAAATGTCAATATCTCATACCTTTTAATAGCAGCTAGAGCTATCATTGTTCTTATTGATGACATTCCTGCCACAGGACTAAATATGTCATCATAGTCGATATAACTTTGTTCATTTCCTCGCGCAACGAGTCTCGCTTTATATGTGCCATCTTCCTTTATACGAAACACCCATCTATTGGTCAATATTCTTTTATTTCTAGCTTCTTCTCTGTCCACTAGCTCCCATACTCCATTTTGTTGCATAGACTTTAGCTCACTTTGTATAGCTTCTTTCCATTTTTCTTTTTCAGGCGTATTCATTGCATCCTTATAGGAGAGTAACAAATAGTCCTTATATTTTTCTGGAACTTTTGACACTCTGTTACCTCTTCCGAACTCATCTTGGTTTTCCGAACTTGAACTTGACATACTTTCATACATGTCTGCTTCTGCTTCTCTTCTTTCATCATCTTGTAATAAAATACTTTCATCCAGAAATTCTACTGTGTCATTTTCCACATTCTTTTCTGATTCTTTACCTCCTTCTACCATGCTTTCCACATCTTCCATCATGTCCTCCTGTGAGGAAGCATTTTCTTCACTTATTGGTATACATTCTATGTTTTCTACAAATTCTGTCATTTCCTGTCCTTCCCGTGTAGTATTACACTTCCTAGTCAGTATTTCCTTCTTTGTAGGTTCATTTATTTCCTCTTCTGTCCAAAGTTCTGTCCCTACAAATATGACATCCCTTTTTAAAGTTACTACCTTGCTCTTTGTCAAGTAGACTCTGAAACCTTTAGTTTCCTCACCGTAGCCCATGAGTAATGCTTGTTCTCCCTTCGCATCCCATTTTCTACGTAGTTGCTCAGGTACATGTACATAACATATACTTCCAAAAGCTTTCAACTGTGTAATATCATATTCTTTACCTGTCCACAGTTTATATGGAGTCTCTCCTATGATAGAGCTTGTTCCTCTACGATTAAGTACATACACGGCCATGGAAATGGCTTCAGCCCAAAATTCTTTGCTAAGCGATTTTGCCAAGAGCATCGTTCTTGCCGCCTCTGTTACTGTGCGTATTTCCCTTTCAATTCTACCATTTTGTTGAGGTGTATAGGCTACTGAGATTTCATGTCTTATTCCTTTTTTATTAAAAAAATGCTTCAATACTAAAAATTCAGTACCTCCATCAGTACGAAATGTTTTTACCTGAAAACCTGTCTGCTTTTCTGAAAGAATAATAAAATCTATTATTTTTTGTACAGCCTGTGATTTTTCTTTTAAGAAATAAACAGTTTTATAATGAGAGTAATCATCTTTTAATAAAAGGTAATATCTTGCTCCTCCTAATGATTTTTCCTCCATTGGACCGCATAAATCTCCATGCACCAGTTGCAATGGCCTAGAACTGGCTGTCGCACTCTTAGGAAATGGTAATTTATGCTGCTTACCTGTCAAACAATCCTTACAAACAGTGTCTTCACAATCAGTAAATTTTATGTTATGAGATTTCAGTATTTTCCTTACATATTGGTAGTTTTGGTGAGCGAGGACCTCATGCCATTCCTTTATAGTTGCAACCTTGACCCCCACCAACGCTGCATTTGTAGCTACTGACCTGAAATTCATAAAAAACATTTTTCCTACCCTAGTCGCCTCAGCGACAACTGAACCATCCTGATTTAGAAAACAGCTTTTGTTGTTGTCTGATTTTAATACACAACCTTTATCCAGGGCACATGGCACAGAAAATAAATTGAACTTTAAACTAGGTACAAATAAGACATTTGTCAATGTGGCTAGAGCCCACTGTTTACCGTTATATCTCTCGAGTTGAACAACCCCTATTCCTATGCCAGATATAGTATTACCATCACCTAAAACAATTTCTCTAGGTTTTGAAAGTTCTACATACTCAATAAACAAATGTTTGTATTTACATAAATGTTCAGATGCACCACTGTCCATTATCCAGCAATCATCATACTCACTGTCACCTCGTCCTACCATAGCGCTTGCAAAAAATGCTTTATTGTCCCTAGATTGTTCCTTGTTCTGTTTATACCTGCACTCACTTTTTATGTGTCCAATTTTGTTACAATAATAACATTTTAACTTATTTTTATCACTATTATTATTGTCATTTTTTGATGAGCATGATTTTTATAATGCCCTAACTTTCCGCACTTGAAACACTTCACTTTCTTTATACTTCCTTTTCCCGCTATGAAGGCAGATGATGATTTTGGTTCTTCGCTATTCCTTTCTTTCAGCCTTTCTTCCTCGATGAGTAACTAGATTGTCATATGTTTGCTTGTCTTCGGGGGCCGACTCCCATGCCGAAGTAAAATGCTTGTATTGATCCGGCAATGACATCAAAATTTTTGTTATGACCATTTTAGGTGATATTGCTTCACCCATCTGGTTTAACTGACTCACTAGTTCTTGGAGTTTTGATAAATAGACTGACATTTCTATACCTTCTGTATATTTGTATCCGAAGAACTTTTGTTGAACAATGTGTATGCTGGTCTCAGATCTGTGGTCATATACGCTGGCCAGTTTCCTCCACATCTCTGCAGATGTTGTGCATGTAATTATATGAACCATAACCTCCTCCGTCATCCGTGTGACTATCAAGGATTGTGCTCTCGCGTCATGCGCCTCCCAAATTTTTAATTTATCCGGTTCGGGCGGTTTTACTGACGATCCATCAACGACGCTCAGCAATCCTTGCCCTCGAAGTAAAATATTGATTTGGAATTTCCACACATTCCAATTTTTCGTACCTTCCAGCTTAATGGCAGCTGTATTTCCTTCCATTGTGCTCCAATTCAATGTCCCGGCAAACAAAACTTTGTCACGAAGTCTTCGGCCGGTCAATTCTAACCTCCATACAACGTGCCGCGTGGCGTGGTGGTGACGAACTTTGCAGTACGGTGTAATCCGGAGTATTTTACCAAGCTTATTTACTTTCGCAGTTACTGCGGGCCTGGGCCCATAACCAATTGTGATTATGCAATAAATAAGCTTGGATTTCTGTAAAATATATTTATTATAGATGTACTGGTACAATGTGCGTAGCGTAGCGATGACAGGCAGCAGGCAGAGAGAACGAACCAAAAAGAGCGGGAGATTAGCAACCTTTTTAAATACAGTGTTGTCATATCTATATTACATTCTGCATTTTCATTTCTCACACAGGCACTTCTCGTCTCGCTCGCCTATTCGGACTACGATGTGACGCGAACTTCCTCGCCACATGAACATAGTTCGATCTCACTCACACTTGCGGTCTCCTGCGAATCTGCTTCTTGTGCGGGAACACCGGAACGGCAACACGGCGCCGCTCGTCGACGTGGAGCTGGAGATATGAAAAGATGGCGATCTTTGCTTTCTTTACTTGACCGATGATATTGCGTTCTTCACACGCACCTCGCCTCACGGCAGCAACGAGATCTCTTGTTACCAACGGATCGATAGGACCATGTGACGACAGTGTGGACTGTATTTTCTTGGGTGATGGGTCGCCGGAGTCTCGTGGTGATAATTAAAACAGGGCTTAGAACAACGGAGCTTTATTGCGGCCAAGATTTGAGAGGCTTACAAATCAGTGTTACCACTATTAAAAGTAGAATATTATATATATTAGAGTTGCTAGTTGCAACAAATATAAAGAGGCAAATTAAAAAAAAAACATATGTAATACCAAATTTAGATTTTGACTGGTGGTGGTAAACCGGAATTAATTCCACCAATGAAATTTTGAAAAAAGTGACGAGTTTGTTGGAATCTACACGCACAGGCTTTGGGGTCCCATTTAGCGGTGATGGTGCTGGTCTTGTTATATTGGATGCCGATGAGATTGGTGATGGCTCCTCGGAAATTGAAAAAAAAAAACCATATAGCAAAACCTAATGTTCCAGATGACATTGCATTATTTGAATTTGTAAATATTACTAGGAATAGATAGGATTACCTTCTGTTCTGGTTTCCCCGGATATCGTGACACGACTGTCCCAATAGATAGCATAAAGCCAGCCTACTTAGCCCGAGAGGAAGATGTCACTACAGCAAAAACCACTACAGCTGCAACTCCTGCAGACATCAACACGAGAAAGACCAGATCAGGACGCGTATTACGCTTCCCGGACTACTATCGATCTTAGCTTAGCATCATCCAGTTTCGAAGAGTGTACACAGGAATGCATAAACAGTTCACAGAACGGTTGAGCTAGCAACTCACGAGGCATGCCTTTTAAGTTCTGTCGTTTCCATATTTCCCGGCAATTTTGAATTTGGAACTGATCTATATTCGAATGTGTTTAAATTTTGAATCTCAAAACAGTTGAAAGTATCAGGATTAATGCATTTTTTTAGTCACAGCGTCGATTGGAATCTGTCAGGTCATGTACGAAAATGAATCTTTCTAAGGAAAATGTTCGTGCAATAATTTTCTATAACTTTAAAAGAGGCCTGACACGGCTTCAGTGTTTTGAAGAGCTAACATCTGTGTTCAGTGATGAAGCCCCATGTCTGCGGACTGTCGAACGCTGGTATTTAGAATTCCAGCGTGGACGTACTAGTGTTAGTGACAAATCTCGCGAAGGACGCCCAAAATCCGCTTTCACTGAAGATAACATCATTGCTGTGAGACAACCAATTCTCGAAGATCGTCATGTGACGTATCGAGAGATAGAGGCTCTATTATGCATCTCAGGGACAACCATTCAGAAGATCTGGCATGAAGCACTTGGTGTGAGAAAGCTAGTTTGCCGTTGGATACCGCATCTGCTTTCCGACGATCACAAGGCGGCTCACGTCAGATGGTGTAAGAAAATTCTGCAAAGGTTCAACCGGGGAGAGTCAAATCACGTCTACGACATCATCAGTGGTGACGAATCTTGGATCTAGGCCTACGATCCTGATTCCAAACAACAATCTACAATCTGGGTCTTTCAAGACGAGCCAAAGCCGGCTAAAGTTGTTCGTTCTCGAAGCACTTCAAAGAAGATTTATTATTAGCAACTAAAGTCGGAATTTTAATTCGATTCCACATTTGACATTAGCTACTGTCATTTTGTAAAATAATGATACCACATATAATAGTGTAGTGATGAACACAAAAATCGATAAACAAACGCGATTTATGTTTATGTAATCTTAATATTGGTGTGCCAATTAAAGACTAAATTATTGATTTTTACTTAAATAAATACATAATTATTCATAATAATTATTTATTAATTAGTAATCGCTGCTCTATTTTATAAAAAGTTAATATTTTTGTTTTTTTATTAAAAACAAAACTATAATAAAAGAGCCTAGATAGTTTTCTGTATTGGCAACCCGTGCGCGCTCGTGCAGCTATCGCCATTTTGTTTATCTTGTCATTCGGCTTCATTCTCCCAGTCTGACTGCACGAATATCTTATTTCATTGCGAATCGATATTTTGTTATTTTGTTGGGTTTTTGTTAAAGTGTTGTTACGTTGTGTTTGTTGTTACGTTTATAGTTTTTTGTGAACTTTGAGTGAATCTATTTGTTTTGGTTTTCCATCAAAATGGATCCTCAGCCAAGTACATCACAAAAAGACGTGGATGTTTTCTTGTCCCCAAGAAAAAAAAGTCCACGAAAAGCTTTCACTGTTACTGAAAAAGTAATGATCCGCAACGCCTACAAATACGTAAAAAATGAAATTTCTGCGCAATTGGAGGTCTTTGAAGTTGTGGAAGAAAATGAATGTATGAGCAAAGTTGCTGACATATAGGAAATAACCTCACGCTCTGTTTGTAACGTTTTGAAGGAAGTAAATAAAGGTGCGCCGCCAACTCCTAAAAAAACTGGACCAAAGCGAAGTTTCAAAGATAAAATTGATGAATTTACATTCTCTGCAATACGAAGAATTGTTCATCAGTTCTTTTACCGAAATGAACCTCCAACCATTGCAAAGGTTAGTCAATCAGTCAGACAGTATTATTTTATACCTACATTTTTTATATATAAGTAATGATTCCAAGCTATTATAAAATTTACTATTTTAGATTTTACAAGTGATGAACGATGATCCAAAAATGCCCAAGATTTCCAAGAAAACTTTTGAAGCATCTTAATTTTAAATTTGTTGCACGGTCACGCAAGAGCACACTTATTGATCGAAATGATATAATAACATGGCGCCAGCGTTACTTGCGATGTCAGTTTCGACGAGAAGGGAGACATATATATTATCAAGATAAAACTTGGGTTAACGCAGGTAAGGCTAACATTTATACACAAAATGAATTTATATACATTTTACATTAAATTTAATAGTAATATTGAATGTTCATGTACTATATTTATTTTAAGGTCATACTGTAAAAAAAACTTGGGTGGACAAGAAAGTCACATCACCTCGACAAGCGTTTTTGGAGGGACTGACCACTGGATTTAAAAATCCATCTGGAAAAGGCTAACGTCTCATAATTAGCCATATAGGTAGTGAAGAAGGCTTCCTGGAAGAGGGGCTCATGATTTTTGAAGCAAAGAAAAATTTTATTTATTTATTTCAACCAATTTTTTTTTTTTTTTTTTTTATATGAGAGGGTGGCAAACGAGCATGTGGGTCACCTGATGGAAAGCAATCACCACTGCCCATGGAGATCAGAAACACCAAAGGGTCGCCGATCCGTTGCCAGCCTATACTCCTTCCTTTCCTTCTTTCTGGAGACCTCACTCACTCGCAGGAACACAACAACCCACAAAGGAATTGTTATTTGGCTGCGGTATTATGTGGGGTGGAGGTACTTTCCCTAATTAATTTTACACAATCATTACAGGTTCTAGCCTAATACGAATGTGTAAGTACTTATTACAATATGCAAATATATTATATTACTGTACTAGCTTTCGCCCGCGGCTTCGCTCGCGTGAAATTCGATCATTTTATTATTCAAGCCAAGTCTAACACGCAGCGCAACCACCTTGATGTAGCACCTTTAATTGTACTATATATACAATTATGCAGTTTAGATTTTTTCATACAACATTTTTTTCCCGCTAACTGTCGTTCCCATGGGAATTTTTCAAAATACAGCCATAACTAAAATTTATATTTATTAAGGTATGCATGCATGCTAGATTGAAAACATCTATCTTACGTGATTTAGATTTTTACATACAAAAGTTTTTTCCCGCTAACTCCCGTTCCCGTGGGAATTTTGCAATATCCTGTTGCAACTAAGCTTTAAGTTTACTAAGGTACCTGCATGCCGAATTTCAAGCGTCTAACTTAAGCGGTTTAGATTTTTCATACAAAAGGATTTTCCCGCCAATTCCCGTTTCCGTGGGAATTTCGGGAATTCCTTTCTTAGTGCACCTCTACGGTACCTAAGCTACGTCCCTTCCAAATTTCAAGTGCCTACGTTTAGCCGTTTAAGCTGTGCGTTGATATGTCAGTCAGTCAGTTTCTCCTTTTATATATTTAGATAACATACTACAAACAGTGCCAACCTTGCGAATTCACTCAGAGGACAAACAAATAAGTCAATATCCTCCGCTAACTTATTGAGAGTGCGCAGGGCCCTAGCCAACGGCGATTTGTTGAGCAGATTGGTGCGCCCTGCTGGAACCACTAGTAACCGTGGTCGACGACGACGCCACACGTACCGGTCGGGGACGCATAAACCAACCACATCCAGTAGTACTTTATTAATGACCTTGCCTCTAACAACTCCCAGTACGTAAGATGCCAGATGCACCTCCCTCCGTACCCGTAGCTCATTGTACCCTACCATACCTAACACAAATAAAGTAGGATACATTAAAGGGTAGAAAGGATACACTCCGTAATACCTCATGTACAAATATCTGGTAAATTTATTCTGTATGCGCTCCATCATGAGGCCATATTTAGTTTCATGAGGAGCCCAGATGTCTGCATTACATTCCAGATGGCTTCTTACTAAAGCGTTATATAAAGAAATTATAGCTTTAACATTAGTGAAACTATGGCCCTTACGTAGTATAAACCTCAGGTTTCTATAGGCCTTCTTACAGATACTAGTAATATGGTCTCTAAACGTAAGCTTTGATGTAAAATTTACTCCTAGGTCTTTTACTTCTGTTACTCTGTTTAACGTGGTCCCTTCAATCATGTAATGAAACTGCATGGGATTACGTGCTCGGGAGAAAGTGATGGTCATACATTTGGAACTATTAAAGTAAAGTTTGTTCCGCTTACTCCATGACAATACCCTATCAATATCACCTTGCAGCTGCTCGCAGTCAATAGCACTAGTAATAGACTTATACAATTTTAAATCATCGGCAAACAACAAGCAATTTGAACTCTGGATCACCTCTGGCAAGTCATTTATCATGATGAGGAATTCCAGGGGTCCAAATTGCTACCTTAACTTACTCCCGACATAACCCCATACAGCTCTGATCGGTGGCCAGCATATTCGACGTACTGCTGTCTACCGCTCATATAACTAGCAAAAAACTTCAATAGATGAGGCGTACACCCTATTCCTGCCAATTTCCTAAGTAATATGTCGTTATCGACAACATCGAAAGCTTTACGAAAGTCAAAATACGCAGTATCTACCTGCCCCCCACTATCCACTGTCGGTATGAGCCTAGCCATGTAACTAATTAGGTTGCTGGTGGTACTACATCCCGGTCGGAATCCGTGCTGTGCTTCCGATAGCTGTGATTTCACCTGCTCAAAGATAGCTTCCTGTATGGCAGATTCAAATGCCTTAGCCGGTGTAGAGAGCACAGCTATCGCTCTATAGCCATCAACTCTCTCATCCGCCCCTCCCTTCGGAACAGGAACAACTCGTGTCGTCTTCCACATTCCCGGAAAATCCTCAACGTCTAAGCATAGTTTGTATATATGCAGTAGTGGCGCGGCCAGTACATACCGACAGTCCTTAATAATGAAAGCAGGGATGCCATCTGGCCCAGCCGATCGCTTAGGTTTGAGCTTACCAAGCGCCCGCATCAAATCAGACAGTTGCAGTTAGTTCAACTGTATTCGCGCTGATCCGTTTGCCACCCCTGCTTCCTCTATCGCTGCACTCACATTAAGCTGGGGCCGCACTGTAGTATAAACTGAACGAAAGTAGTTGGCAAACTCTCTAGCACATTGTTCACCGTCCAGGACTTCGTCATCCTTTAAAATATGTTTACCTTTATATTGGCTCCTGGTAGATTTAATATATTTCCAAAAGGACTTCGAATCTTCGACTAGATGGCTTTGAACCTGTTCCTGATACCGAGTCTGAGCATTCCTAAGCATAGTTTTCGAGCGAACGCCCCATAATCAATTTGTGATTTACTAGCTTTATAACGTTTATGTAGAACAGACTTATATTTAATGTCGCGAATGATTTCCGCCGTGTACCATTCAGGGTAATTGTACCTAGAATTTACACGCCTTCGCTTTTTGATAGGAACACAGACATCAAAAATATTATATATAATGTCATAAAAATACTTTAAACTATCTTCTACATTTGTTAATTGATACAATGACCCCCAATCTATTGAAGCTAAAGACATATATAACAATGAGTAGTTATCCTTACTGAAGTCCCACTGCCTAGGAGAATGCGCTTCTGTGTTAGCCATACTCGTATTCAAGTGCGGCCGAGTCTCTGTCGCTATCACAGTCGCAATGCAACCGCTCACCTCCACGGTAATTTCAAGCGGCGGATGGTATGCGTCCACCGGCACTAGCGACTCGGTCGCAGCACGTACATTTACCGACTCGCCCATAGAGGACAAAACTAGATCCAACTGACGGTTACTGCAATTCATTACTTTGTTTCTCTGAGTGAATTCACAATATGTTTGGAAATATTCGAAATAATTAGAAATATTATTACAACTAGAAAACAAGTTAAAATCACCTATTACAATCATATTGTTATACTTAACACTTAATTTTTCTATGATATTAAATAGCAACATGTATTCATTTTCAGTACTATTAGGCGGTATGTAGATAACACAACATAAGAATAAAAAAGTCATTGGGCAGCGGTACTGATCGCAGCTCGAAACGCGGTGTGGCCACGAGAAGCGCGCCGCCGTGTTTGCGTCCATCCACTCGGTCATTTCGTATAATTTTATAGCCTATAGGAATTATTTCTGCATCACTGATGGATTCGTTGCAGCCTGTTTCATTAATTGCAAATAGGTCTGCCTCTGAAGATATCAATGAAGTGCAAAATTCTTCCAGTTTTGTTCAAAGTCCACGGACATTTTGATAATAAATCTCTATTGATTTAATACGATTTTTTGGAAGTTTCGGTTTGCCTTCGAAACCACACCCACTCACAATATTCAACATTCATAGGCCATACCTCTGGTTCACATATTTTACCGTATACGCTTTCAGGTACTCCTATAATGAAAGAGGCATAGTCTCGTTCCGTTTTATGTTTTATTTTTCCACCTTTACTGGAATATCTTCACCGCATATCTTTTTAACATAAATTTCCAGACTTTCCAATGTATTTTCTTTTTTCAGCCGCCAGATATGTAAATGTCTTTTACGTTCTGTCCCTTGTATTTCGATTAAACTTGTACTTCCTCCTTTTTTTACCTAGTTGTTAGGATACTTGCTTTTTCTACTTTTTACTTCCGTCCTATTATCTTCTTTTTTATATTATTATCTTGTACCCTTCGCTCATCTGGTTGCACCCCTGTTCCATTCTTAACTTCCTTTGAATGTACCTGGTTTACGGATATCGCCGCACTTTTCATGGCCCCACCTTTGTTTTTATCGACTTCTACCGTCTTCAAGTTTTGTGTCACAACCTTTGCGAATGATACAGATTCATTTATCATAATACCTGTAGATTTATGTTGCATTGTTTTTGTTTCACTTAGGCACGATTCAAGCTCCTTATTACGTTGTTTTATAATTTTAATTTCATCTTCTAGTTCTCCAACTTTACTTGTATTTGTTTGTTGGGTTTTCATAAAACATTTACGTAATTCGTGTAGTTCTGACTCACACCTTATAAATTTATCTTCTAATTTTCTATATACTTCCATCTGTGTATCTAATCGGGTGATAATTTCAGTCCGAAACTCTCGTAGTTCTGCCAATATTCTGCATTCATTTTCTATCATAGATAAATCACCTAATTGCAGGCGGTTACCGCGATCCATATTCACGTAAGTACTTGGCGTAAAAGTTTTATTTAGTACTACGCTTCCTCTAACGGGAGTCTCTGTATTATCCCTCTTAGGATTAGCACATGTACATTCTGGACATACCCATTGCTCCTTGTTTTCCTTAGTAAGTGCTTCAAACATCTCCGTTGTCATAGCCAGACAGGTTAAATGGTACAGTTTTTTACATTTTTCAACTGTACACTCCATAAACAGAATGCCATAAATAACTGCATCACAGCCGTAACACTTTGTCACCATTTCATCCAACTTTAGGCTTCGTAATTATTTTACGTTTTTTTTTTTTTTTTTTTTTTTTTTTTTTTCGGCGGGTAGCTGTGAAATAGTTAACAGGGAAAAAGTTTGCTTCCTTTTAAAAAATTATAATAATTATTAACTTACAGAATTTATAAATAAACTTAATGGTTTGCTAATGTAAGTGACATAATCTACCTGCTCATAATATAATTCCTTTAATTCACTCACTATGGAAACTGAAATTCGGCAGACACTCACTGACTTGATGGATCTCTTTAATAGTAAGATTGCACATATTGAATTGGAGCTTAATAAGGTCAACACTGCAGCATCAGATTCTCCAATAGTCACCGTGTCTTCATTAGCAGCTGAATTGAACTCTTTCAAATCCTTCATGTCAGCGGCACTCAATAATCTACAGCAACAGGTGGCTCTGCTTGCTCAGCAGCAAGACAACTTTGAGATGCGGTCACGTCGGAAGATACTGTTGTTGCATGGAGTTCAAGAAGAGAAGGAGGAGGACACTTCAGCAGTTGTGGTGAATGTTGTCAGGGACAAGGTGAATGTGGCCGGATTCTCTGAGGCTGAAATCAGTCGCTGCCACAGAATGGGACGCTCCTCCGATGGTAAGCCACGGCCAATATTAGTAAAGTTCCGCAGTATAGATGTTCGCAATGATGTGTGGTACAGCAAAACTATCCTCAAGGGCAGCGGCATCACCCTGTCAGAATTTTTAACTAAAGTTCGACATGATGCCTTTGTTGAAGCTCGCAAGCGTTTGGGTGTCAGCAAATGCTGGACCAGAAATGGAACAGTCATTGTGATTGGTGCCGACGGAACAAAGCATAATGTTTCTTCCGTTGCCGACGTCAATAAACTTCTTGCGTCTGTAGCTGTGGCTCCTGCGCCCGAGGCTGCATCATCTCCGAAAGCCAACGAACCCAAGAAAGTATCGGCGGCAATGATGGCGAGATCCAAGCGTAATAATAGAAAATAGAGGTTTTGTTGTAGCTATATTGTAATGCATTGACTTCTTGTTGTTGGTTAATAATTTTGCGGGTGCCACTATGCAGTTTTATTACACAGTGTCGGGTAATTTAATAATTATTTTATCTATTTAATTTTCCAGAATGTAATTTCAAAGTAAATTTTGCACAGCCCACTAATTTTTACAAAAAACAATGCGGGGAGCGGCGAATGATTTAAAGACCTGTCAACATGATGTATTCATTTACAATGATACTGACATTCGCCTCTTTCTTTTTAACTGTTGGCAACCATTTTGTAATCTTTCTAGTTTTTTCTCATAATGTTTTCTTAATGTATTAGTATTGAGCAGAAGTCAAGGCTATTAATTGTTATATATATATATATATATATATATTTTTTTACTATTATTATTATTTCTTTTTATTTTTCTTCTTCAGACCATTTTGGTCAGTTTTGTTTGCTTTTTATTAATCGATTCATTTTTAGTAATTATATAACTTACTTACAGTCTGCTGGCGGGTAGACGGTCATGATAGGCATTAGTTAATAAGTATATTATTCTTGTTTATTATTATTTTATTTTATTTATTTATTTTTTATTTATGGTATCAGTTCAAGACGCTGATTCTAATTTATTATTAACGTCTTCAATTTCGTCTACTGATGACAGTTTTTACAGCTTACCTTTACCTTTAAGTGAATCTTTAAAAAACAATTTTGTCGACTTGCCTAAAAATTTCAATGCCGTACATATAAATGCGCAAAGTATTCCAGCCCATTATAAAGACATGCTTACAACTTTCAATTTTAAAGGGGTTGATGCGATCTTAATATCAGAATCCTGGCTGCATCCTTGCCTTTCTTCTACATCATACTCCTTGCCCGGATACCAGCTCATACGTAATGACCGAATTGGGAAGGGTGGTGGTGGTGTCGCCATTTACCTTCGAGCGGATATTCCTTTTAACATTGTCTCCTTTTCTAAAGTTTCTAACCCTTCCCATGAAGCCGAATATCTTTTTCTCGAAATTTCTCTTGCTCACTCTAAGGTTCTCCTTGGAGTTTTCTATAGTCCTTCATCTACAATCAATTATTTTTCTTCTTTAGAGAGTCTTCTCGAAAACCTGATGCCGTCCTATAATCATACCATAATTATGGGTGATTTTAACACCTGTCTTTTAAAAAACGACACTCGTTCTAATTCCTTACTTGCCCTTGCTAATTCCTGCAATCTTGCTATACTTCCTCTACAATCTACCCATCACTTTCCTAGCTGCAACCCTTCTCTTCTCGATCTTATTCTTGTGTCCTCACCGGGATTAGTAGCCAAACATGGTCAATTCCCGGCTGATGAGTTTTCATACCATGACCTGATTTTCTTATCCCTCAAGCTCCGCCCTCCTAAAGTTCGATCTAAGATTTTGATGCAGCGCAATTTTGGTGGAATAAACATAGAACGGCTTCGTGAGGACGCAGTGCGCTGCGATTGGGAAGCTGTGGTTAACGCGGGTTCAATCGACAATCAGATTACCTTATTCAACTCCACTCTTACGCAATTGTACGATCGCCATGCTCCTATTCGACCTGTCCGTGTCAAACACCTCCCAGCTCCATGGCTTACCGAAGAGATTAAATCTGCGATCAGGAAGAAAAATGTTATGAGAGTTAAATTTAAGGCTAACCCCGACAAATACCGCGATCGTTATGTTTGTGCACGTAATAGCTGCAATAGGTTGTGTAGAGAAGCTCAACGACGCCACATTCATAAATCCGTTGAAAATGGTCAACCAGCAAAAGTCTGGAAATTTCTTAAATCATTGGGAGTTGGTAAGAATCAACATAATAATCCTACCAACCTTGACATCGATTCTCTTAATAGGCACTTCTCCTCATCTGCTGCATTTGATAGTGGCATTAAAAATAGAACAATAAATAGTCTTTCCTCGCTAACTCCCAATACTCCTTCCTTTCATTTTAGTCAATTTGCTGATTGTGATGTTAAGAAGAACATACTGTCCATTACTTCTAATGCGGTGGGCGCTGATGACATTGGTCGTACCATGATCCTCCCCATTCTGGATATCCTTCTTCCTATAATTACCTTGATTTTGAATAATTCTATCTCCTCTACCACTTTCCCAACGTTGTGGAAGGACGCTCTCATACCTTTACCTAAGAAAGCAAATCCTTCTTCATTTACCGATTACCGTCCTATATCTATACTCCCATTCCTTTCTAAGGTCCTTGAACGACTTGTCCAACAGCAACTCAATGCTTTCCTCTCTAAAAATGATATCATGGATCCTTTTCAGTCAGGCTTTCGTTCTGGCCACAGTACGACCACTGCGCTCATTAAAATTACTATTCTAAGTCTATGTGAAATACCGTAAAATATTAGAAAATGAGATTCAAATGGCCGTATTGGATTGCGTTGACTTAGAAGCTTCATTATGCCTTAATTTTTTTACAGCCCCAGGGGACTGCAGAAATAATATTTGATGTTAATTTCGATTTGATACGTAAACGCGTTCTTGGCAGACGGACAACAAACTGATTTTTTTTAATTCGAGTATATCCAAGTTCACACAGATGAATCTGCAGGCAATAGCTAGTCATCATCATGTCCAAACAATATCGAAATCACTAAGTTCAACGATTATTTTGATAATACATGGATAGAACATGATGTACTATCAAAAACATGGAACACATTCAATCAAAGTAACAGAACCAATAATATGGTGGAGTCATGGAATGTAAAAATAATGAAGATCATTTCAGAAATACTCAATATTGCACAATTTCTTGCGGAAATACAAAAAGATGGCAACTTTTACTCTGTTACTATAAATAGACCAAGAAAAGGAGATACAAATGAAATGAACTGAATGGTAATATTATATAACTCCCAACCCGTTTGGCCAGCGTGGGGAGTGTAGGCTAAATCCTCCTTCCGTCTAGGACGGACGAGAGAGGTTCGTGCTCCTGTAGTGGAGACTAAAATGGACCTGATGATGTTGATTATATAACTATCGGTCATTGTTTGGAAAAATTATGAGTTTAATGAAGTTTTTATCTTTGTTAATTTTTTATATTTTCACGCCTGTGATTTTACATGACTACCTAGTTATAAGTAAATTATTTATTTATTTTATTTATTTAAACACTTTATTGACCACAATAAGATGAATGGTACAAAAGGCGGACTTAATGCTAAAAGCATTCTCTACCAGTCAACCTTCGGGAAGTGCAGACATCCACGAATGCGGTTTAAAACTATATTTACAAGAAACATAAAAAGTGACTAATATACTATACGTAAACTATACCTAAGCATACACATATTACATTCATAAATAAGTACATACATATTCTATCATACATACACATACATATATATATATATATATATATATACACATATACACATAAATTTGCCAAATAAGATGACTCAGTGCTGAATTAAGCTATTTAGAAGCTTAGCATAAACTTTCTTTTTAAAATTAAATTTATTCGATATTTTTCTCAATGGGATAGGTAGTGCGTTCCAGAGTCGTGACGCCTGTAATGTGAAGGAATCAGACATAAAAACTGTGCGATAAAGTGGAGTAATGAGCGAAAGAGAATTATCAGATCGAAGTTGACGGTCATGAGAATCACATAGATACTGAAATTTACTTTTCAAGTATTCTGGAGAAAGGGGACTAGTAAGGATAGAGTGAAGAGTACAGAGCAACCGTTGTTGTCTGCGTTGACGAATGGGAAGCCATTTAAGCTGAGACCGATATGATTATAAACACTCAGTGTTTATAATCATTTTTTATTTTAATAAACACCTAGGTACAAAATGTTGACAAATAGTGGGGGAGACTTAGTGTAGACAGTTGAAGATCACCGTCCTGCTGGAAGGACCAGAAGAAATTTTATACAAACTAGGTACTGCTAGCAGGACTGGACTCTATCTTCCGGCAGGACGTTTTGAACAGAAAACCTGTCCTACCAGAAAAGCTTCCAGCAAGACAAGTCATCGGGGAATCTATCATTATTGCAAATAAATCATTTGTATTTGTAGTAATGCTTGTGATGTTTTTACCACGTTAAATGCTTGTGTACAAGCTGTTAAAATATTTTTCATATCTGAAATAGATATCAACAATAATAGCCAATTGATACCTTCTGACCTAAAAACCGAAAAAGGGATAATGAAAATTCATGAAGTTATTTCAAAGCGAGGAACTAATAAAATACTACATCGTATCCTTAGATTTTTTTGTAGTAAAATGTGTTGCACTTGTTATAACCCAATAGCACATAATTTTCAATATAACATGCCTATAATTTCAGATCACAGTAAGGAGCATGCCTCACTGCATGCATATTAAGAATGTAACAAAAAAATAGAGATACTTGCTCTTACCATATCCACGTTAATATAAATATTATAATTGAAGCATTACACAAAGAAAAAAATATTAAGGAGAAAAAAAACTATGGTTATTCTAATGCTATTTTTTCGTTTATTCGGCAATATTTTCCCTTATATTTATGAAATGCATATCTGAAGTTATGCAATTAAGGCTCTAGTTACGCATCTGTAGGGCTTTAAAAGAAAGACGCGATGAACCTACAAATATAAATTTCATATTTGATTTTCAGGTAATACTGTCATGAAAACGTGGAAAAATGTCACTGACACCATTTTCAAACATTTCAATAGATCAAAGAAGCTTCGAAATCCGGCTCAGCTGCTAAAAAGCTTGCAAAATATCATTATTACAATCAGCTATTATTTTTAACCAAAATAGCACAATGCCACGGACGATAGTTTAAACTTAGCTGAAGAATCGACCATGAGTTCTACAGATGATGTTTCTCTACCTAACCCATCCCGCTATGTTCCTGTCACCCGGAAGAGAACAGCACAATTGGATGATTTTGAAAAAAGATACATTAGATGCATTAAAAGGTCTTAAGGAGAAAGAGAATCGCCACTTGTCCTTTTTTAAAAGCATTCTGCCACAGCATAGAAAATTTTACAGAACTTCAGACCCTCACGTTCCAAACTAAAGTTTTACGACTAATCACGGAAATGCGCTATGGTCAAACGACTCCACAATTTTCGTCTTATGCGTTTGACGAGCAATTATCACATGGGTATCAAACCCAAAACTGCCAAAGAACGGGTACGTACAGTACAATAAACTCAAATTCTAATGTATGTCAATCTCCAATCAAGTGTATCAAAATAGCGAAGAGATTGAATATGATTTTGTAAGCTTGTAAGTGATAATATTGCTCAGAAGTTGATTTGAAAATCTATCTACAGTGAAACTTGGTTAAGTGGAACCTGGAACATCGAAAAACATCTGATGGCTGATACTTCCAAAATATAAACTAAAATGATCAATTTTTATAATTGATACATTTTGTTTACATTTTTGTACCTACTATGTTGCAATGATCGAAGACTATTTGTAAAAAAACGTAGTTGAATATTTTTGTTTATTACATTTATTACCTTTAAAATTGTTTTTTTGATTTCCAATAAAGATTAAAACTAGCGTATAGTGATTAAATAATATGTTATTTTATATAATAATCGCACCTCTATAACTGAAATAACCTGTATTCTGACCTCTATTAATGGAACCCTCTGTAAATGAGACAGATATTTATTTGTACCTGGATATCTGAGACACTGGGTAAGTGGAATACCTCTATAAGTGAAACAAAATTTATAGGTCCCTTAAAGTCTTACTTAACCAGGTTTCACTGTATATAATAATTATATATAACAAAGTTGTGTCTGTATTTATAATTCGAGAATGACTGTACAGATTTTTCAGAGAAGCCCTGTTAAAATACGAACAAAATGGCGACTTCTTTCTTAATCACGTGGATAAACTTGTGTCGTTTTTGTTGTATTCAGTGATTTTAGTGCTGAAAATCCATCTTTTTTTTGTAAAATGCATACCCTAATGCTGTTGTGGGCTGTCCATGATGAAGAAGTATGGGATAGACGCCAGCGAAGATATATTTCTAGGAAATGCTTAGAAAAATTTGCAGAAATGCCACAATTATTTTTTATCGAGCGGTTTATGTTGGACAGAAGAACGTTTAACAATGTTTGTTTCAAGCTACGAGCTCATAACTTATTAAGAGGAACTAAGGAAATTCCTCTGGAAGTAAAGGTACGTAATAGATGCACAAACAATTTACTTATGTACTCGTACAAGCAAAGTGCGTAATTAGAACTTACATACAATGGAGGTTATATAAGTTAGATATGTGTTGAATAAAAATATTTACTGCGATCGCAGGCTCTTTGTGCCTTAAGCTTCTTGGCCACAGGATCGTATCAGAGGATTGTAGTTGTCACCCAACATTTACCACAGTGAACAACGAGCCGCTGCCTTAGGAAAGTTGTGGAGGCACTAAATTCTAACACCATAACAAACGAGTGGATAGTGTTTCCACAAACACGGCAGGAAATGTCAAGAATAAGACTAGAGTAAGTGATAACTTATAACATTATTATTTTTAGTTTTTGTATTACATCTTGAAGTTTTATTGTCTTATAGCCTGAAAAGTATCCTAAATAATTTCATACCTAAAAATGAAATAAAAATTTTGAGGAAATATCTTACGGTGGCAGCACTGCGAGCGAATGTAATTTCACACTTGACGTTTTAAGCGTAAGCATAGATAATCTTATTGTTTTTATCGAAGGTTCAAATCGACTAAGCGCTTGCGAAGTTTTATTTTATTGTCGCTAACGCTACGGCATTAACGCTCGTCGATATGGAAACGTTTCGGAGCGTATGCCACTTGTCTTGGCCTGCAGAATACTTCACCATACTCAAATCAACAAAGTGCTGTAATATGTCAGTCGGCCATGTATGAACAACCACTTTTGAGTAATCACTCACAGACTTTATCAGGTTGTTCTATTATCTATTCTATATATAGAAAACTCGTGTGTATTATTTATACCCCATAAATCTGTGTATTTTTTGTACAACTACAATAAACCATAAAAAACCATAAAATATGTTTGGTTCAAGTTCAGGTCTCAAGAGACTATAAAGCCCAAGCCTGGGGTGAAGACTTATAAAGACATGACGACTTAATTTTAGAAGAAACTCTTACACCCGTATTTATAAACAAGTAAAAGTAATTACTTGAGTAAAAGTAATTACTTAAGTAATGATTTGTATTCTATAGTTAAGAAACTGCTCGAAGTTAGAACTGTCAAAAGTTAGAATTCTCAACCAAGTAATAGTCACCATTTCCTTTACTCAAGCATTACGTTGAGGTACCCAGTATACTGCAGTTCTTTGCTTTGAGGTTATTTTACTTAAAAATGGAAACTTTAGATAGCATTGAAGCGGTTTTTGCTGTTGTAGACAATATAGATGATAATATATTAGTAGAGATTGAAGTTGCTGAACCTAGAAATCCCAAGGTTTACTTTCGTGATGTAGATCCATTTCATGACTATTCGGAAGATTGTTTTAAAAAGAGATTTCGTTTCTCCAAAAGTGTTGTGATACATGTGATTTTACCGAGAATTACAGACTCTTTACTATCAGAGACACAAAGAGGGCTTCCTATAACTCCACTGTGTCAGTTGCTTACTGCTTTGCGTTTTTATGCCACTGGAAGCTTTCAAATTGTATGTGGAGATATCATGCATATTTCTCAATCGACGATTTGTCTCATAGTGAAAAGAGTTAGTCGTGCATTGGCATTGCTAATGCCAGTTTTATTAAGTTTCCTGCTAATTTGAGGAATACAAAAGACGATTTTGAAAAGATTGGTTGCATTGGCAGAGCACCTGGACTGAAAAATATTGTAGGAGCAATCGATTGCACCCACATTAAAATCACCAAGCCTAGAGGTATTCTTCATACAGAGCAGTACCGGAATAGAAAAGGTTATTTTTCATTGAATGTGCAAGTAGTTGGTGGCCCTAATTTGATGATATATGATATAGTAGTGCGTTGGGCTGGCAGTACACATGATAGCCGAATCTTTAGAAACTCACGAGTAAATATAAGGTTACGCAATAATGAAATTGATGGGGTGTTACTTGCAGATCGAGGATATCCTTGCACTAGGTAAGTAATATCAAATTCAAACTCAAAATCATTTATTCAATTAAACCATTTACAGGTACTTTTGAATTGTCAAGAAGTATGTCTGTCAAAAAGTTGAAGCTATTTGCTCATTCTAAAACAGTAAAACTATAGTTATATCAGTAGGTACTATGTGCCATGTGGTAATTTTTTAACTATAAAGCATTCTTTATTTCAGATATTTATTGACTCCGGTTCCAAATCCCAGAACTGCACAAGAGGAGAGATATAATAAGGTGCAAATAAAAACCAGAAATTCAGTGGAACGTTTATTTGGAGTATGAAAAAGGCGGTTTCCATGCTTACAAATTGGTTTTGCTACCAAACTTTCAACAACGGCCAATATTATAATAGCTTGTGCAGTGCTTCACAACATTGCAGTAGAAGCAAATGACATTTTTGAAGTCGATGACACTGTGGACTATAGTGCTCGCTGTGCTCAGCCTTCAACCACAACATTGACAAGCACAACAGGTACCAGTGATGGTTTGAAGAAGAAGAAGAAGAAACATTTATTTGTAACATAACACAACACTATTACATATTTTAAAAGATATTAAAACATAGATACAAGAAAGGACATAGTGCTGCGAAATGCCACAAATTGGACCCAACTCAGCATTATGCCGTGGTCTGACTATGTCAGACCCCAGCGCTGATTTTCAGTTGGGACCATTTTTTGTGACACCACGGACGGACAAACAGACGCAGTACATATCGAGTTTAAATCTATTTATATATATATACATATATACCCATTTAATACATACTTAAACATGTGCACATATACACATGTCGTACACATGCATACACACACAACACACATACTTATCAATAGCCAATATTATGGCACATAAAACAGAAAAAACTTATTTTAAAAACGTATATTGCCACTATTGGGTTGCTCCAAGAAAGTTCTGGAGAACGGCAGCAAATGTAAATAAGGAAAAGAACATAAAAACAATACAGAAAGTTGGGCTCCAAGAGACTCGTATCCAGGACCCTAAACCATTGACAACCTGTTCTAAAAATTAAAAAACAAGCATAAGAATATGAATGACTGGCTGAAGTTTGATCAAGTTTGCAGTCATTCGTTCGCTCGCTCATTGGAACATATTTGTTTGTTTGTTGTTACTCAATCGTCGCTGTTGTAAGAAAAAAAGTATAAATCACTATTAACAACGTGCCAAATGTCTAGAAATGAAGAAAGAATCAAATCAATAAATCTCTAATGTGTGTCTATACAAGAATAAAACGTTAGCTTACATCTATTACATCTAGATATAAAGTGAAGTACAAATCAGATTAGACATTAAATCTAACAGCAAAACGGTATAGTGAGACATTAATATCTCATAAACACAACAAATGCTGAGGCTTGTAAACATTGCGGATAAGTACTTTCGGTAACTTTCGGTAACGGTTTGGTACTTCGAGCAAATATAATTTCACGCTATTATATGTTTTAAATTATTTAGAAAATAAAACCAATAATTTTTCTTACATTATATTTTATTTATTTTCACAAAAAATGACACAGGGTACACAGGTTACTATAACATATAATTATTATTTGTAATATTTCTCCAATTCTTTAAGTTTTATTTGCATTTTAATTTTAAACAAATTTTCTTTGTGTTCTCTCTCTAAAATTTTAATCTTAAGTTCTTCCTCATGCATTATTTTCTTAAATTCTAATTCTTCTTCTAATATTTTACATTTTAAAATATTTATTTTATTTGTTCGCAAATTTTCATAACTCTTTTTGATGATAGGACTTTTGAACTCTATTCCTTTTTCCTCTTGAGTAACTTGAATTGTTGATTCTGCTCCTTTAGAGCAAGCTTCATTATTGTTGTCACCTAATATGACTATGGACCCTGAAAAACAGAAAGAAAATATAATAAATGCCTATACATTTAACTACTAGCTTTCGCTGGCGTTCCACTCCAGTTTTCTAGGCTCCAAAGTAACCTGTGTATGAAGGGATAACAAACCCATACATACATACTATTACTTTTATAATATTACTTATGGGCATTTATACTCATTTAAGATGACCTTAAAAACCAAATGAAAAGAATTTTTTGGATACTTATTTGTTGTGGGCATAGTTTTCTGACTAATAATAAAAAAGCCTTGTTATATATTATGTTAACTGGACACTGTCAGTTATTTATAATGGAAAATTTCTTACCATCAATATCACTATCGATATCCACAACAATGTTAGTTAGGATATTTTTATCTATATCCATGACTTTGGAATCGATGGAATCCATATCCATAACAGATGGCCCACCTCCTGTTAAGTGGCGAATGTTTTCTTTTTTTCGTTTTTGACTCCCTTGCTTTTTGCTTCATGTTATACCATAATTTTATTAATTGTTTTGTAGATGCCTGAAACAATGAAACATATGACATTTAGATAAGTAACTGCCTTATACCCTAACGACACATAGGAACGACCATGTGGCACAAATGCAACTCTACATGTCTGTGAATAATAAAAGTATACAAAACACATTAAACTCACCTTTTAAGTAACAATAGTAGATTCATTAAATTCCACCGCTATATTCTCCCATGACTGCTTCTTTTTTAAAGCACTCGAAGCATTTGTTTGTTTGCTGGTTAGTATACTATCATATTTTTGTATTATATTTAAGAATAAATCCTTTTCCAAACTCGAGAACGGTTTCTTCCTGCCTACTTCTTGAGTCATGTTTCAAATTCACGGAAGGATATTCAAAGAAAAATAACAACACGCACGCCGATCCAAACTGTTTTGATTTCAAAAGTTTCGTTTACGTACTACGGTACCGGGATTATTTGACAGAAATTAATGTATAAACTTTCTAAGTAAAAAATCACGAGTCGGCATTTAATCCATATGTAAAAGTAAACGTTTAAATTTAGTAGGGTTATATCATGTCAAACGTTTTGTTTCTCCAAGGATACATTCTTGTATGACGAAAAACATCAGTAAAAATAATGTACTTTTTACAATTTAAACTACTTTAAATAACGTTATTGTTATTATAAATACAAAATAAAGTAATATCAAAGATATTAATGCAAGATTTCATAAAATTAATCTAGACATTATAGCGAGTCGTAGCCGACAACCCAGCTTAACCTCTCGCATCAGTCGCATCGCTCCCTCGCCGCAGCCGTTTCGGCGTTCCGCTCGCATCAGTGCTCGGGTCTCTCGCTCTAACTAGAGTATTGCGCGCATGCGCCGCCTCATGCACTCGCGAGTCGAGGTTCGCGGCGCGCGCCGCTCTCCAAGTTAAGTTAGTCGTCGAGTGCGCACAGTGAGAAACCCACGCACGTATGCGCAGCCACGCGCCGGCACGGCCGCGAGCGTCTTATATTTTTGTCGCGTGAACAGTTGTTAACATTAATATCCCATGTGTTAATAGAATAAATAACATTTACCAGTTAAAACGTGTTAATCACTCCCCTATAAGTGGCGCCTAACGTGAAGCAACGAAATCGTTCTAGAACTTTAGTGTGCAAGTATATACCTGTTTGAAAACTGAATAGTGGTAGTAGTGATTGACTATTTGACTGTAAATACTGTTTGTAACGAGGAATCGTGTACTTGTGAGTGTTGTTATACGTACGGTGTAGATAAATAAGGCAAAGGTACCTATTTATCTCGGACTTGTGACTCAAAAACGTAACTATAACGAACTGTGTGTGACTCTTATGTACTTACTGTTTGGTAGACGTCGTTTGTGAACTGTTAACTTAGGTATCGTTGCTTAGGTGAAAACCTAAAGTACCTAGTGTTTGTGTTGCAGTTTTGTGCCGCGAATGGTGAACAGTTTATGTACATAATCTCTCTGTTATAGGTACTGTCGTTATTTACTTGCGTATAGACACTGTTGTGTATCGCGAACTGTGCGCTTAGGTATTTATGTTCTCAGGTAAAACCTAGAGTACCTAAGTGGGTGTCAGTTTTGTGCCGCGAACTTTGTACATGTGATTCTTTGTTGTAAATACTTACCTACTTCGTTTATAAACAAACTGTTATAACGACTAACTTTTGTTTAGTTTGTAGTGTTTCGATAAATTGTAGGTATAAGTGAACTTTGAACTGTTTGTATAAGTGTTATAATCGGTGTTATTGTGAACTGTAAACTTTAGCGATAATGGTGTTAACGAGATCGCGTGCCGCGAGTCCGGCGTCTGTTTGCGCCCCGTCTGTGGACGTGGCGCCACCCCAAACAGCGCCTGCGCCCCCGTCTAAGCCTAGTGCTGGCATTGACGCTGCGCTGGAGGACCGGGTCGACCCGCAGCCAGCTGCGAGTGTCGCAGCGGCTCCCATCGCGATGACCACCGACCAACTATTGTTCCTGATAAACAGGCTAAGTAGCAGCAATCCTGTAAGTACTCCTGTACCTTCTTCTTCTGGCAATTTCGCCAAGTGTACGGCGCGTTTTGATGGCGAGAAGTCTAGCAACGTCGAGGCCTTTGTCGACGCTATTGAGACTTTTAAGGAGTGTGTCAGCGTGGACGACCATAATGCGCTTCGGGGTCTCTCCATGCTGTTAACGGGGTTGGCCGCTACATGGTGGCAAGGAGTGAAAGATACCACCCCTACGTGGCAAGCTGCTATAGAATCTATAAAACAGACATTCGGGCCACGGTTGCCACCTCATAAAATTTATAGGAAAATCTTCGAGCGTGAACAAAGAGTAGACGAGCTCACAGATTTGTTTGTGTGTCATGTTCGGGCACTATTTGCACAGCTGCCCCAATTTTCCCTGACTGATGTAGTACAGCTAGATATGACCTACGGGTTGCTGCACCGGCGTATTCGTGAGAAGGTTCCGCGTTCCGCTTTCCATACGTTTGCGGAATTGCTAGCAGAAGCACGGCGGGTCGAGGACATTTTTGATGAAGGTCATTCGCGAACCAGCGTCGAGCGTAAACCGCCGACGCCCTCCGCTACGGTTTCGCAGTCGTCTTCATCTTCCCAATCACAGAGTGAGCCGTCTATGAGGAAAGGCCGGCCTCAGTGTGCTTACTGTAAGCAGTATGGCCACTCGAAAGAAGTCTGTCAGCGACTGGCCAAACAGAAGAAGAGTCTCAGTGACAGTTCGATTGAGAGTCAACCGCGGACGCCTTCGGTTACCTGTTTTGGGTGCGGTGCACCTGGCGTCATTCGCTCGAACTGTCCGACGTGCAAAGAGAAGAAGCTTGGCGTATCGATCGTAAACGCGTTTCAGTCAGTGTCCGCGACTAGTGATGGTCTAGATTCACGAGTGCGCCCTGTGCTTAGTGTAGATATATATGGTGAAAGTAGCTACCACGTTCGCTGTTCATCGTATCGATACCGGAGACGCTGCGCCAATAGCTAACCCACCTTATCGGGTTTCTCCAGCGAAGAAAGAGATTATCCGGAAGGAGATAGATAAGATGCTGGAAGAAGAGATTATCGAAGAGGCTGAGTCCGAGTGGGCTTCTCCAGTCGTTATAGTCCCAAAGAAGAATGGTGAGATGCGTTTCTGCGTCGATTATAGGAAATTAAATGCAGTGACGCGTACGGACAAATACCCGTTGCCTATAATTGACGACATTTTATTTTCTACCAAGTCGAACTGTGTCATGTCAACCGTAGACCTAAAATCGGGTTACTGGCAAGTCCAGGTACTTCCTGAGGACAGGCACAAGACTGCGTTTGTTTCGCCGTTCGGTACTTTCCAATTTCGACGCATGCCTTTTGGTTTGAAGAACTCACCCTCGACTTTTCAACGACTAATGGACCGTTTTCGTTCTGGTTTGAAGGATATAACAGTAGTCGCGTGTCTAGATGATATTCTGGTCATTTCAGATAATTTAGACAGCCATCTTAATGATCTGAAGCAGGTGTTCGATCGTCTGCGTCAGTTTAGCCTAAAGGCCAACAGGGCTAAGTGCGTATTCGCCAGAGAGAGGGTAACTTATCTGGGTCATGTTATCACCACCGAGGGTATAGAACCGGATCCCAAGAAGGTCCAAGCCGTGGTAGATATGGCGTCTCCCACGAACCTGAAGCAGTTAAAGACCTTTCTCCAAACCTGTGCATGGTTTCGAAAGTTTATTCCCCAGTTCTCCGAAATTGCCCGACCCCTGACGAATCTCACCAGGAAGAATATGCCCTGGAAATGGGGGGTGCCTGAGCTCCAGGCTTTCGAGGAGTTGAAGCAAAAACTCACCACCAGTCCAGTTTTGCGACAGCCAGACTTCGAACAACCCTTCGTTCTGCGCACAGACGCTAGTGCCTACGCGATTGGAGCTGTTCTTCTGCAAGGTGCCGATCCAACGCTTGAGCAGCCCATTGAATACGCCAGCAGATTGTTAACGGGTGCTGAACGTAATTATACTACGACGGAAAGGGAAGCGTTGGCGGTGGTGTGGGCCTTGGACAAGTTCCGCGGATATCTGGAGGGAGCCCAAATCCGTGTCGCCACCGACCACCAACCACTCAGGTGGTTACTATCGTTGAAAACGCCTAGTGGTCGTTTGGCTCGTTGGGCGATGAAGATACAGTCATACGACCTCGACATCGAATATACACCGGGTAGAGTAAATGTGGTCGCGGATACTCTTAGCCGCCCAGTTGACACGAATACTGAAGAACAAGGTTCAAGTCCCTGCAGTATTTGCCCGGTAGTCGTCGATTTGCCCCAACGAAGTCCTCAAGATATTCGAGAAGCTCAACTGAACGATCCTGAAGTAAATAAAATTATAGAGGATTTTGAAAATAGTAATAACCCTCAAGCAGCTGTGAGCTGGACAGATAGAGGTTATTATCTTTCACAAGGCGTATTGTACCGTTCTGATCCGGATACAGAATCCGAAGAACCTCAGTTAGTGGTTCCAGAGTCTCTTAAGGCAGAGCTCATGAAAGAGCTTCACGACGCGCCTACAGCTGGACACTTAGGTTTGGAGCGGACCTTGAGGAAGATCAAGGAAAGATACTATTTTAAGAACATGAGGAGTTACGTGGCTCAGTATATTAAGCGTTGTGACCTGTGTCAGAAGTATAAAGCCACCAACTTAAAGCCAGCAGGTCTACTTCAGACCCCAGTGCCTCAGCAGCGCTTCGAGGTGCTAGCAATGGACCTATTCGGACCATTACCTGAAGGCGACAATGGTGAGAAGTGGATTCTGTTAATAGAAGACACCACAAGTCGGTGGGTGGAGCTTTTTGCACTCTGCGATGCCACTGCGGAATCGTGTGCAAAGGTTCTTCTTGAAGAGGTTTTCCTGAGATATGGGTTGCCGCGCCGAATCATTTCCGACAACGGAAGCCAGTTTATTTCCGCAGTAATGCAGAAGGCCATGTTTGTACTCGGAGTGCATCAGTCCCTGATTCCTGTGTACCATCCCGAAGCCAATCCTGCAGAACGAAAGAACCGCGAGTTGAAACAGCACCTCGGCATTCTAGTGGGACCAGAACACCGCAAATGGCCGACGGTTCTCCCAATGGTGCGTTTTGCGCTTAACAGCGCCTATAATCAAGGAACTGGTCATACTGCCGCCTACATAACTTTTGCTCGGGAGTTGCGTTCGCCCATGACAGTACATACCGATCTTCGTGCCATAGTTTCAGAACAGAATTTTGTGCCCCAAATAACTCCGTACTTGAAGAAGTTTGCGCGCGTCCTACATGACGTTACGAGGAGAGTTGAAGATCAACAGGATCTTCGCAAGAACAGTGGCGATCAACGTCGTCGAGACTTTTCCCCTTATGCAGAGGGAGACCTGGTCCTTGTGGAGACCCATATGGCGAGCAATGCGTCCAAGGGCTTCACCAGCAAGTTTGCTCCGAGAAGGGAGGGTCCGTATCGTGTCTCGCAGGTTATTAGTCCGACATCCTTCGTTGTTGTTGATAGTAATGGTTTTGTCAAAGGTAAATACCATGCCAGCGCTCTGACTCGCTATGTAGGTACGTCCGAGGCAATTGTGCACCAGCGCCGCCGTGGTCGACCACCCAAGTCACAGTCGGGTCGTACTTGTGACTTGCAGGGGGAGGCTATAGCGAGTCGTAGCCGACAACCCAGCTTAACCTCTCGCATCAGTCGCATCGCTCCCTCGCCGCAGCCGTTTCGGCGTTCCGCTCGCATCAGTGCTCGGGTCTCTCGCTCTAACTAGAGTATTGCGCGCATGCGCCGCCTCATGCACTCGCGAGTCGAGGTTCGCGGCGCGCGCCGCTCTCCAAGTTAAGTTAGTCGTCGAGTGCGCACAGTGAGACACCCACGCACGTATGCGCAGCCACGCGCCGGCACGGCCGCGAGCGTCTTATATTTTGTCGCGTGAACAGTTGTTAACATTAATATCCCATGTGTTAATAGAATAAATAACATTTACCAGTTAAAACGTGTTAATCACTCCCCTATAACATTACATTTGCTTTTTAAGAAACGAAACGCAGTGACAAAGTGTTGCCACACGGGAACAACCGCTTAGCGGCGACTGTTACTTGGGCAATTGCTCAAGTAAGTAACGTACATTACTCAACTATAGAATAAGATTTTTTAAATAAGAATTCTAACCTTAAGTAATGACTTAATTAAGAAATTACTCAGCAACAAGTAATTACTTCTCTATAAATACGGGTGTTAAAGAACTTGAAATCCCAAAAAATACTCTTCGTATGGTATCGGAAAAATACGAAATCCCAAAGTCCGTGCTTCACCGACACAACAGTAAAAAAAAATTCGTTCTGTAAAGTCGGTTTACGAACGATAATTTTAGGTGAAAACGTCATAAGATAACATCGGCCCATGGAGTGGAAGTGAGATAGATGCGTCACAAGTCGAACGCTTAAGCCGATATGCCTCTCTATCGCTCCACGCTCTCGCTTGCTCGCTCGGCTCAGGCGGAACATGACAATGAGTCATGATTTACGTGCGTGCAGCTGGCGTTCATAGATTTATAAGACGTTATCACGTCAAAAGAACAGTTCTTTCCACTGAGAGTGAAGAATTCATAATTCAAAATTTTAATATTAGCGCCGAATGGAGTTTCGACTTATCTAAGGCACATCGTCATAATGTACCTAGACACAACACACATGAATGTCAGTCGCTTTAAAAATAACTATCCTGGACATGATTTCAATTAAAGATTTTTACAAATACACAAAAATACAAATGTACGTTACAGCCGTACATATTTGTTGCATCAGCTAATGACCGCGTCAACCATTTACAACATGCATTTATAATGTAAAGCAGTTCACCTATGGGACCGCATCGCGACAGACGCGTAACTCATATCACTAGCAACCATCATCATCATTTGTATAAATATCTATAAATCAAAGCAGGATTTTAACCATCACAGCATCTAAAACTGTACGAGTAAGCTGCCTGTATATCTTTATGGTCCTTTCAGTCTACGGGAACACGGGATCATAAGAACTCGTGAGGAACTGTTTTGTGAACAATCAGGACATTTGTTCGCGTACTACTTGTGGTACCGTTAAATCAGGACAGCAACCTAGTGTCATAACAGCAGCAGTGTGACATTTCGGATTAGCAAAGCAGCGTCATCATCAGTTCCAGCAGCAGTCTGACACAGCAATCAGGCTCCAAGCAGCGACTTGACACATAAGTTGAGTCGTACACAGCATAATCAAGTAAGACTTTTCCTTTTTATCGCTTTGGATACATTATCAAGGGTGTGTCAGTGTCTGTTTTACTATAATAATAAGATAATTTTGGGACTTTGGTTACGCTAAATTAATAGTTATTCTGTGCTTTGGATGGTGTTGGAAACTGTGAAGTATAAAATGTCTCGAAGATCCAGTGATATTTGGAAACATTTTAGCCCTGAAGACAACGTGACAAAAGTTGCAACTTGCAATTTATGTAAAAGTAATATTTCGTTTAAATCCACCATTTCAAATTTAAAACGCAAGCATGTATCTGCCTTATATCGCTACACAAGCGATATTAGTTACTTGACCAATCTATTTCTTCTCAACATCGACAATGCGGTGAATACGACACATTTAGAACCTGCACCAACTTCAGCTTCAATAATAACGTCTACCGCGACAACTTCTGAAGGTCTTAGCTTTGCTTTACAGCTCAAAAAACAATGGCGTGTTATATTCCTAAAACAAAAGGTGAATTGCATGAAAGTAAACAGATAGATGAAGCATTGTTATATCTCTTTTTTGGGATTATCAGCCAATGAGTATAGTGGAGGATAAAGGATTTTTAAAATACACTAACGCTTTAATCTCTTCGTATAAATCACCTAGTCGAAAAACAACATCAGCCAGTTTGATACCATCTGCTTACTCTGCCTGCAGAGAGAAATTAATGGAAGAAGTGCTATTTTACAGCATTCAATGTTAGAAAATTATTAGAAACATATAATATTGTTCTTATGTTATTAGCAGAATCTTTAGAAGCCGATGAAAGCACCCCTACCGGACAGATTCCAAAGATCTTCCTATAGTATTCTTCTGGATAAGAAAAGAAGTAAACTATGGGGTTTTTTACGCAGACTAAAGACGATAAGACAAAAAGCGTTCAATTCGTTTTATTCAGTGAAAGGTGGCTCTACTACTAATTTGAAAATATCTCATCAAGATGCTCAATACTCAAAAGTCCAAAAAAAATTAAAAGAAGAATTGGAGAGTGCAAAATATGTATCGATTACAACCGATGGCCGGACTTCTAGGGCAGCAACTGCCTACTAAGCTGTCACTGCCCATTATTTATTAAACTGGTAGTTAAAGTCTGCTTTAATAGGATGTTTCGAATGCCATAAGAGACACACGGCCAATTATATTAAGGGCCCAGATTGTCTAGGCGCGTCATCGGTTTCGAGCGACCGCAGCGCTACTGTTTACTGAAACAACCGACGGGGCGGGTGAATGACCCAAAGACAGCGCGATTTTCAAAATGTTTTGCGACAAACGTTCCAATTGTTATTGAAGTTGAATATTTACAGCATAACAAAAATGTTGAATTATTGGAAATAAACGACGAGTGTAAAATATTCTAAGACTAGTTTTTCGTTATAAAATGATAATAAATATTAATTACTAGATTAATAAGAGTAGTTGAGACACAATTTTTATGTTTTTCTATTTATATTAAACAATCAAGAGCAGGTCCGGACTGACCTTTTTGTATTCTACTTACCAAAAATTCCAACTATGTATTTATTTGTAATTTTCCTACCAAAGTTTATTCTTATTTCGTAAAATATTCATTCAACAAAATAATTGCAAATTCAGTAGGAAGTACGGTCGAAATAACATCGAGCTTTCCTCGCTAGTGTATATCTCTACGCAAGGAAATGTGCCTATTGCGTAAACTCAAATAGGGTGGTGGCACCAATTATCGGCCATGTCAACTTTTTTTTCAACTTTGTTTGCTTGTAATTTTTGAGTTAATAACTTTTGCTACGCTAGTATACGAAAGTATAAAAATGATTCATATAATTAAAAGTAAGTAAACAATAACAAATATGAGTCGCCATCTAAAAAGCGTGCTAGGGTTGTACAAAAATAAATGAAACACAAGTTTATAAATTATTAATATACTAATTAAAAGTAAGTAAACAATAACAAAATATGAGTTCAAAATTCTAATGTTTTTTCATTTTAACGATTACTGATCAAATTTTGATTTCTGCTAATTTGATGATAAAATCAATTGCTATTGCAAAACTTATCAGAATGAGTACCAGCTGCCCGATTCACGTAATAAAAACCGTAGCGTAGGGACTTAAAAATGTCACTTCGTTTTTTGCAAATTAAGCCCTTTTAACCGACTTAAAAAAAGAAGAAGATTCTCAATTCGCTGTATTTTTGAAACAATTTTGATGATTCTTTACACCAGGTAACTCTTCAAAATCGTATAGGAATTGTATAGTAATTGAGCTATTGAAAGATTTATGACAATCCAAGACTAGATAAGTAAGTGCGTTTAAAACAGAAAACCAAAAGGCGATTTCTAAGTTTCTAAGTTAAAACGACTTTTGGACTGGCGTGTTTACGTGAATTGCCGGCTGGATAGTTAAGTTACCTCAGTCTCTTTCAAAACCATTAGGCGTTCTTCTCTTTCAAAACACGTAAAGCTCTTTCTTTCCTCTCTTTCATAGCCTCTATGATACTGGGCGCGTCACGAATGGGCATGCTTCGTGACTGCCGAGGATCAACTAATTCTGGAAGTAGGCAATCGTAATAAAACCTAACTAATTTCATCTCCATTTTCTCCTTCCAAAATTTGTCGTCCTTTTCTAAAATATAAACTTTCATAGGTACAGTAGCACCAAACCAGATGTCAAGCATGCAAACGTTTCTTTTAGTAATATGTACCTGTCCCTGAATTTGGAAATACCAGTTATGATTTTTATTTATGACATAACTCTTGGAAGCCTTGCCCAAAAGGTATGTTTGGCCATTGCTTCATCAAGAGTCATGCCAGCTAAAGAATGTGGGCACTTAATTTCAATTAAACCGTTTGCATAAATGCCATCTGGTGTATTACCAAGAAATTCATATTGATCGTCGACGAACAAACCTTGTATACTAATATTCTTTTGAATTTCTAACTGTCTAATTTCGGTTTCTTCGTTTTCGATACCGTACCGTACAGCAAGCAAACTGGAGATATTACTACCATAAACGATTTTACCAACAAAAGCAGCACAACTTGTGCTCTCTCGTTTTTTACAAACTTCCCCGAATGATGATGAGGTTAGTAATTTTCTCCTTGTACTCATCCACTCAGCACTACTTCTTTGCAAATGGGTCGACCTTTCAAGCTCCTCTCTTTCAGCACAAGACAACTTTAAATAGGCTAAAAAAGATGGCTTGGCTTTCTCATATAATTCTGGACTCAGATCAGGTTTTTCGCAGTTTGGTCCATAGTGAGCGTCTTTCGATACAGTGTTGTGGCTTTTTTTCAATCTTAATGTAGGTTTAGCAATTAAACGGTTTCTACGATTACAATTTTCCACTTTCGCGATCAAAGGAATCGGACTACATTTAAATATGACTTCATGAGTTTTACTATGAATCGATCCCGTATTAAAAGACACAACAGCAGCTGCGCATCGGCCCGCATAAGAACCACGGGAAGAATAATTTACACGCTTACCCCCAACTAATTTGGCAATTACTCCGTTAAAACTTTCAACTATATTACTTGTGCAATTATGAATTAAACTTCTAGAATGATATGACAGTCTTTTACTTAAAATTTCTACCGCGTCCATTAATCCGCATCCAACAATTGTTGGAAGTAATCCAACAGGTTCTATTCGACGAGTATCAGGTCTACAGAAATACTCCTTGCAATGTTGGTGATTACCAAATACGTGTTGTGGACCATTTAGGATATCTTCACTAAGATTTTTTATTTTTTCTTCGAGTGACTGATTTTGATCCGCCCAATATTTAATCGCGCATTTTACACCCGTTCTTAAACGCAAATACCTTTCTTTTAGGAATTTCCGCAATTCGCAAGGATACTTAGTGTCTTTTGACAGTTTCTCCAAGCTATTGCAGTAGTTTCGTAAAAGATGATTTTTGCATTCAATTTTCTCTACTATTTAATTATCGTACGGACGCGAATCTAATATTTTTTTATAAGTACTAGAATCGCCGTCTGCTACAAATTTATTATAAATTACACCGTGATCAACAATGGAACGTTTAAACCCCTCAACTATTATGGTCGATTCCATCCCGGTAGATGATCCTGAATAATTCTTGAAACAATGGTGTTCCGGGGGCTGACTGTTGTTCTTTGCGGCTCGTGCACAGACTACGCAGTATTTATTTTTAACTCCAAAAAACAATACTTTATTAGTTTTAATGCCAATTATCGCAGCTGCGCCGGATAAGGCGGAAAAATTCTTACCATAAGATCTCTTCCTCCAACAACCGTCAACAGCAACAGATATTAATGGTGTACCATTTTTATCAACACTACCTATAGACTGCGTACTCTGCTTCTTCCTTGACAGCTTCTGCCATGGAATGTGTTGCTGTCTTTTCCCACCAATCGCAAACCGTATTATTAATTTCATTGTATAATGAAGGTGACATGATTGGTAACGGTTACTGCGGCAGTTAATGTTTTTAACTGAGAGTAGCTCCCACCAGATGATATGATACCAGATACAATTTGATGATTCACTTCCATGCTATCTTCTTTCTTTTCAACCAAACACACAGTAAACTTCATACTACACATACTACATTTCATGATGAGTTTTGAGTCCAGACCAACTTTTACTTCACCTATTATACTGAGGTAACTTAACTTACAATCCATTGGACCGTGGTCCCCTATGGCCTGAAGAACTTTATAAAAAAAAGAAATATCTATTACTCTACGCCCAACTTCATCATCCACCTTTCCCTCTTGACTGTTTTCAATAACTAGTTCCTGTAAAGAAAGATAATGGCTTTATTTTTTTTTATAAAAAATAATTAAAAATGAATGGGCCAAATTTCTTCAAACATAGCTAAGAACTCCCTTAGAATACATCTTTGAAACACATAACACTAGATCAAAATCTTGAACGTTTTATATAAATAAACGTAATAAAAACTGGTTGTTTGTAAAGTCGGTTCAGGACAATAATTTTAATAAAAAAAGCTGTTGTTTCATTTTTAACCTTATTAATATTCCTGTTAACATAAAAAATAGCTAAACATGTTGTTTAGCGTTTTCATGCATTTTCCTAATGTCGGCCGGGTGGCCGATATTGGGATTTATCAATAAATAAAGATCCCTAACCTCGACCCTGCGATTATTTCATAAAAAAGACAAGTAAATGTAAAAACCTTGGTTTTTCTTCAATAAAAAACAATATAAAATACCATAGGTATGTTTAATTCCATTTAAATACTAACTAACTCAGTGCGTTCGCAACCGGGATTTGACTCGCCACTGCCACTAAACGACACAAGTCGGTACCGGCGCGTGCTCTATTGCCAACTGAACGTTCAAATATTGAAGCACCGCACCAAAATATGAATTATTCGCATATAGAGTCGCTTTTTGAATAAAAACTATTATAATTTTAGGGTTATTTTAATAGTTAGGGTAAGTGCTCCAGTGAATTAACACCCACCAGTGAATGAACAAAACACACATTTTTCAATATAATAAGAAATCTAAGCTTTTCTACTCAAGCCAGTATTTTTTTCTCAATCGAAACATTATATTACGTCAACTGAACACACAGGTATTTGCCTGTGACCTATAGTTTCAAAATCGCGACCGCCTAAAATGAAAGTATTCTGTCGTATTTTTGATTGTATGGAGCAGAATTTAGGGCATTGCTGAGACTTCGTGTTTTGATATTCACTTTGTAGACACTATAAGTGTGATAGTGTTAACAAAATTTGATAGTAGGATGTAAAAAGAACTGTTTTATCTTACAAAAAACAGATTGCATAAATTTTAATTATCATAAATAAATTATAGGGGTGTTCGATAATTGGATCACGAAATTGAAGAAAATCTAGTCAATGAACACACAGTTTGGCATCTTAGCCTTAATGCAGTTGGCTAATTTTTTGTACACAACTTTTATAAACGGTTGTCAATTTTTTGACCAATATTCGAACGAGGTGTTCTTTTATTATTACCAGTTTATCCTCCATACCTAGCCTGATATCTTCAGTAACTTTTAGAAGTGCAGTAATAGTACTGTGCCCAGGACGAAAACCAGACGGAGTGAACTGATTAAATAAAATAAATAAAGATCTCCACATAGAAGTGCCTTTCAGCTAAAACGACCATGGAAAGACAGCAAAATGCAAGCTAAAAAGAAATTAATAAATAATGATGACATATAGAACCAATCTTCTATTATAGAAATATAATAGTTTAGAAGAGAAAGGAGAATCTAACATAGAAGTGATGAATAATAATATTAAATATTTTATAATAATAATCCAGTATTAATATTATGTTTTGAGCATTTGGCATCTTAGCCTTACGGTCTGCCCGAGGGGCTATGCGAATGGGTTGCTAGCTTCTTGTCCAGCAGAAGCATTAGAGCCGTTGTAGATGGCAGTTGCTCCGATAGCATGGACATCAATGCTGGCGTCCCGCAGGGTTCTGTATTGTCCCCGACGCTGTTTCTGCTGCATGTTAATGATATGTTGTATAATGACAGCATTCATTGTTATGCGGACGACAGCACCGGGGACACTTATTACACGGGCCGCGCAAATATCCCTCGTTCTTTGGTGGAGGAGAGCCGCGAACAACTTGTGTCGCAAATTGAGAGCACACTAAGTAGAGTGTCCGACTGGGGGCGACAGAACTTAGTGCGATTTAACCCCTCTAAGACACAAGTCTGCGCGTTCACCGCTAAGAAAACCCCATTTGCTGTGGCTCCACACTTCGAAAACACACCCCTCACCATCGCCAATAGTATTGGTATTCTAGGAGTTGACATCTCCAGCGACGTCCAGTTTCGATGTCATCTGGAGGGGAAGGTCAAGCTGGCATCGAAGAAACTAGGTGTGCTCAACAGGGCGAAACATTACTTCAACCCGCGGCAAAGACTTATACAAAGCTCAAGTTCGGCCGCATATGGAGTACTGTTGCCATCTATGGGCGGGAGCGCCTAGATACCAGCTTGCACCCTGTGACTCGATTCAAAGGCGTGCTGTGAGGATTGTTGACGATCCCAAACTGACAGACGGTTTAGAACCTTTAAGTCTGAGAAGAGATTTTGCGTCCCTTTGTGTGTTCTACCGTTTGTACAATGGGGTGTGTTCAGAGGAGTTGTTTGACATGATGCCCACGGCTTCCTTCTACAGTCGCACCGCTCGCCATCGACAGGGAATTCATCCTCACACTTTAGAACCGAAATGGTCACGTACTGTGCGGTTCCAGAGAAGTTTTCTTCCACGTACTATCAAGCTGTGGAATGAATTGCCTGTTGAGGTTTTCCCAGGAGACTACAGCATGGGGTTCTTCAAAAAGGGCTTGAAGAGGTTTTTACAGGGTCGGCAACGCGCATGTGATGCCTCCGGTGTTACAGGCGTCCATAGGCTGCTTTCCATCAGGCGGACCGTATGCTTGTTTGCCACCTTAGTGGTATAAAAAAAAAATGTTAGATAGTTCTCTTTAGGTTATAAAATATCAAGTAACACGCAATTATAATAGTAATCATATCGTCTATAAAAAAAAATATATATTTACAATAACAATTACCCGAAATAAACTCTTACATAATAATTTATATATAGAACTGATATATAAAAGTGGTAGTTCATTCAATGGGTTTCAAAAGGTTTATTCACTGGATTTTTTTGTTCATTCTCTGGTGATTTGTGTGTTCAATGCTGATAGTTATTGAGATAACCTGCATTTTATACAAATATACCCCATATTTGTATAAAATGCAGATTATCTCAATAACTATCAGCATTTTTGCTAAAATATGTATACTGTATCAATCATGAATAAATTGTGAACATAATAAAATAAAATATTTTTTGGTTAGGATCTCATAAGTAGCTGGCTGTAATTTTCAAAGTTTGGAATGCCCTTAAGGGTTCATTCAATGGAGCACTTACCCTATATTCCATTTTCTCGCAAAGGCCGATATTAGGAGGAGGCCGATACTAGAAGACTTCACCCTACTGAGATTTTGTCTTCGTCCATCACTAACTAGGTTTTTTTTTTTTTTTTTTATACTACGTCGGGTAGCAGACAAGCATACGGCCCGCCTGATCTGAAGCGGTTACCGTAGCCATATTAACGCTCGCAACATAAAATATCGCTCGCGCGCCGCCACCCCCGCCACCCCCGCTGCCATCGCAGCATCTCCTTCCTTTCTGGTGACCTCACTCACTCGCAGGAAGACAACAGCCCTCAAGGAAACCGTTATTTGGCTGCGGTATTCTGTGAGGTGGAGGTACATTCCCCAGTCGGGTAGCTTACAATTACGCTCCCTACCTCTCTTTTCGCCAGAGCTTCGTTTGTCAGTCAGCAGGGTGTACCGCATGCAGGTGAATTTGGCTTTGGTTTAAAGATCTTGATGAACCACTTACACCCCAAAGTAGTTTGTTTATTTATGTAATAAGTCTACAAGAATTACGTATAACAACTTACGTCTATAGTGTGTAGTCTAAGCATAGCAGTGTTGCTTGGAGTCTCGGCCTGAAGGTTTTCTTTATTTTCAATACTGGAAATATTATTCATCATTATTATCCACTTTATAATTATTTTGTAATTTTTGTACAACACCAGACCCTAGGCGCGTCGCGTCTCTTTGGCGGTAAGTATGTCGACAAAGCCGCGTGCCCGTGCTATTTCTGTTATGAAACATACCTACTTCCACAATCTGATATTTAGACAATAATGATGAACATGAAAACGAATACTAGGTAGAAATTGACTTTATTACTTATAATACAAACCAATATTTACATGCTATTGTATATGTCTGAATCAAGCGATCTAAATCATATGACATAGGTATTGTATTAGCTTTGTAATGTACCCTGTTCAAATGAAAATAAATTATATTATTATTACTACTTAGACAGGATAAGCACACAAATAAAACTAGGATTTTTACATGACACTTTTACAGAAATCTCGTAATTTTTTTCTAGGTAGGTATTTAGAACAAGACGTAGTAAAGTAGGCAGATAAATAAATAAGTAGGAAGGAACTTACATTTTTTCCGAGATCTTTTGGCTTTCATATTTTTATAATGCGTACTAAACTTTCTTTTCCCTGGCAAATTCAAATTCAATCAGTCCTGCGAAAAAAACCCTCGATTACCGACTAGATACGTTTATGATATTGGCTATAGCATGTTGAAATCATGTTTCAAGCCTGAATTGATACATATTTTACAAGGTTCATAAAATAACCTACTCAACAAAGTATCTAATTCATTCTTTGTATTTTTTACGATTTATATACATTCATTATATTGGTAAATTAGTTATACTTACAGTTTTTCACAAAAAACACAAATTCACAACACGTAATTTTGCCGGAGCATCCGACGCGCGTGGTGTCACCTTGACATATAAAAACACACTGGCGTATTAGTGGCGACGCTGAGTACTAATTCGTAATATCGGAATGTGCGTCATTTTTCATACATTTTTCTATGGAGAATTTACGTAAAACATATCTAGATTTTAGGGCTTTAAAAGAGGAAGTCTTTGTTTGTAAAGGTACAAAAAAAAAGTATATGTTATATTTATTGGTTTCTTCAGTGTTCAAAAAGTGTTTCTTTTTATCAATTTGTGTTGATTTATTGGGTTAAATCTGAAAAATACGAAGGCATGTTTTTGCATTTTTTCTCAATTTTGTGCGTTTGTTGACCTTTATTATAAAACAACTATTAGATTTTAAGAGTTTAATATAATCATACAATAATTTTTGGTCTTTGATTGTAATATATACAAATTATCATTGATATCAATCATATCTAAATAGGTTAAATATGAAAAGTCGTAACACTCTTTTCACAGTTTTCACGATCTGGCCCCTTAAAAACGAGCTGTATAAGTTGCTCACCTATTGGAGCATACAAAATAAAGTAGATATTTGTCTACGTTACAGATAACGCAGCGAACATGAAAGCGGATACGACTAACCAAAAAATAAGTTACGAACATTTGCTGTGTTGCTTACACCCATAATTTAGTCGTGCGTGCAGGAATCGAGGGCAACGGACAAAAAATAAAAGCCATTGTTTCCAAAAGAGTCCAGGAGCAGCTGAGGCCTAACCAAAAACCATTGAAGCTAAAAATTGACATAGACATTAGATGGAACAGCAACGTGGATATGATTGAGAGGATATGTTTCACTTCAAGAAAAGTCTTCAGAAAAAAAGTGACAGGTTCAATGCCACCACTTAAAGGTAAGCCCCGATTTACTAACAGAAAAATGACAAAAAACAGGAAAAAGCAGGATTGCAGCTGACACTCTTGAAAAAATTAAATTATAGAAAGCAAGAAAAAGCTTACAGAAACAAAGGCTAAAGTAAAAGTAGTGACACACGCCGTACTAAATAGATAAAAAGGTGAAAGAAATGCTCCAAAGAAAAAAAAGAGTAACAAGTTTGACACTGATTTGACGAGCTCGGTGGTTAATTCATAGCTTGCGTTTTAAACAAAGATTTTGGGCAAAAATAAAAATAAATAATGTTTATAAACATCGTAAGACATGTCGCTCACCATGTTCCTACATTTTCACTTATTCTTATAAAAAAAATGAAGTTAGAGCTAAATGTCATTAGTAACATCATTTACACGTATAATACCTATGTATATAGCATTTAATTTGTATATCTTTCAATGGATTTTATATTATTTAAAAGTACGCAACGTAAACAGGCCTCCTAGAGGTTTATCGACATATGGGAGTTATGGGGCCAAGGTCAGTGGATCGCCATTTTATTCGATGGTTGGAATAATATGGAGAAGGATAAATTTTTTAGCGATTGAAATATTTTTTGGTGACAATATTTTTTTTATGAATCTTTTACTAATAATTCTAATAAAGTTTTATAAACGTGCCTGTTTTTTTTGTTTTATTTGCATTATATTTTTTAACTAGTGTAAAAAATCGTGCTCGCACTCGTGGACCGCGACGAGATAGTAAGAGCACAACTACCGGTACCGGCAGTGGTGGAGGAAGAGGTGGTGGTTCAACGTGGTCGCAGTGGTCGTGGTGGTAGTTGTAGTGGTCGTGGTTGTCGTGGTGGTCGTGGTAGCGGTAGGTAGGTAGAGGTGATCGCTCCCAAGGTTCCAATCAGCACCCTGGGCCTTGCACTATTGAAGAGTTAGCCTTTTAATTTTTCTAATGCTTTTTTTTCACTTACTATTACTTGATTTATAAAAAAAAAATGTGGCACTATTGTAAAAGATGATTTGTAATTTCAGACTTTCGATCTATGATATCCGTGAAATGCCAATTGGCCAGGGTCTGGAGACCCCCCTACATAACAAGCGAATGCGCCTTTGGCAACCGTAAGTAATTTTATTTAAGTATATTTGCTGTCCATATTATTATTACTATTTATTTCCGATTATGCTGCCTAGCATAATCGGAAATAAATAGCGGTTATTTGAAATCTCTGTCTAGATCTCAAACGGCGGCCATACCACCAGCATCGCCCTCTACTTCATCAGCACACTCTCTGGAGGAGCCCATTATTGCTGTTGAAGGAACATCGGTGAGCCCCGTGGATGAAGCAGCATCGTCACATTCATTGATAGTGCAATCGCCAGCAATGTGAGTCACTTTCAGGATTTTCTCCTATTCTCTTCTCTAAAAAGATAATTCTATCACCTTAAGCTCCACAGTCTATAAACATATATATATAATATAAACATATAAATATATATATAGTAATAAGAGATAATATCGAACTGCATGTATTTAGCGAGACGTACATTTAATCGTACTCCACACACTTTTGTTTTAGGTTTCTAGAGTGTGGAAACTCAACCCGGGGCACGCCATCCGGCTCACCTGTGCTGCAATTTCGTCAGAATCTGCACGAGACGGATGCAGTAGCAGCACCATTTTCGCCCACTTCTGGGATGTCATCCTCACCAGCCATGTATGTCACTTCCAGATTTTTCCTCTAACCTCAAAAGAAACAGGTACTAGAACACTTTTGTTTCAGGTTCATGGAATATGGACATTCAGGCCCGGGGTACGCCATCCGGTTCACAAATGCCGTGTCCTCTACTTCGTCGTAGCCAGTATCTGAACAACGAAGACATCGACTTGGCACTAAATTTTGGTAAATAGCTACTGTTTTAGCTTGGCGTACGTTTTTGGTTAGATTATATATCCACTAATTTACACACCGTCACATACACGACACACAACGCGTGCAAACACACACACACACACACACATCCACATTATTACACATATTACATTATTATTATTATACATTATTATAATGACTATAAAAAAGTGCAACTCACAATGTGAAAAAAATGAACAGTTAAATGTGTACAATGCAAGAAGGGCCTGGTGATCTGCAATACAGGTTTCGACCTAGTTCAGACTCCAGACTCTCACTAGGATTAATATTAAATTTGTATATACCTTTTGAGAAGTAAATAAATAAATTTATTACTATTATAATTATTTGTTACAGGAAGGACGGTGCCTATATTCATCCCTAGGGTGTATAGAACCGTCTTGAAGACACCCATGGAAGATGATGCTGACGGCGGTTCCTTCGACTAGCGTACAGTACAGCGAAGCGTTGGTGATGCTGTTCCCGCCCATGTTCCCATGCCATGTGTTGGAGAAAAATCTTCAACAGCAGCCGAAATATTTGCAGTTTCCACTGCAAACATATCGGCTGCTGTTAAAGATGTTTCTCCAACAGCGACGGAACAGCTTTACAATATATTTGATTTTGACTGGAGAACGTTTCCAAATGCTCCAATTTCCCCTGAATCTAGGCGAGAAACGTATTCTGAAATCAATGTTGGTCGGACAACTCCACGTGTCGACCCATATGACATTTTCGTTGCTATATGGGATCGGCAATTTATGGAGCACATTGCCTCGGATGGACAACAACAGCCTCCATCCAAATAGCCGCATCAATCAGTGGCATGACACTACGGTTGATGATACGGATGATGCTATATGTCTATTTCGCTATCATTATTTCGATGGGGGTTGTTGTAAAGTCCAGAATGGAAGAGTACTGGAATGTTCCCTCTGACATATTCTGTACTCCCGGTTTTGGCGCACACATGTCGATAAATCGTTTTGTACTTTTGAATAAATTCTTGCACTTTAATAACAATGAAGACATGTTTGCGGCACAACTGGCCATTTTCGATGCTAAATTGTTTAAGATACAGCCAGTACTGTCATCATGTACATCTAAATGAAAAATTTCAATCGATGTATAATCTAAGCCAAAATATAGCATTAGACGAATCTCTTCTGCAGTGGAAAGGTTGGTTAGACATTAACCAATTAATTCCCAATAAAGCTGCTACGATTGGAATCAAATCTTATGAAATTTGTGAATCTCAAACAGGCTATCTATGGCTGTTTGAGATTTACGCTCATAAGAAATCTCCACCGCAGCAGTTGGAAATTTAGAACTGAATAAGTGTTATCGTGTAATGAAGTAAGAAAACAAATACCCTCACTTCTAATGTTGCAAACATGTTTCATCTTAATATCTAAAACCTGAACGTTTTACCTGGATATTAAGATGTGACTTATGCATTACAGTTATGTACCTTGCCAGCCAATGTGTAATTTTTGAAGCGTGTGTGTAACTTTAGAAGATTCTATTATTATGTAAGTACAATTTCTAAATGTAATTAATAATGTGTTGTTTACTTGTGTTGATAACTAATAAGTAAAACTATAATGTCTAGTGATTGATTTAAAAATAAAAATATGATGGACAGAAGCAGCCCCTTCAACTGGAGCAGTATAACGCAACGTAGTCCTCCGCCCATGCCCAAGAGTCCACCCCCAGTGACGAACCAAGCAGAAGATTTGGTTGAAATAATGTCGACTTCAGAGATGGATGATGTCCGTGGGACAGTGTCTATCGAAGGTCTGCGCTATCTCGGCAGAAGGGAAACTTAATTCGGAGCAGAAGATCCGGATAAATAATCTTTGCCCTAAAGTCTCCTACGGTATATCCCAAATAGCTGTCCAGTACCAGTCACTAAAATCACGAACCCTACAAGCACACCAGAATATACGAGCCTTGACTGAGAAGCAGGAATTGTCCCAACGATTACTTATTACATCTCTCATGCCGACATGGTCAGGAAAACATCGGACAAATTCATCCGCCCGAGTAATTTAAGAGCTGTGGCTATCTATCCGAACAAAAAGATGAAGTCAAGCGAGGAGACTAAAACTCTCGTACAAAAAATTATAAGCCCTGAGCAGATGAAGCTACACGTGAGAGGTTTGCGTAAAACCAGGAACGGTGGAATGATCATAAGCACCGACAGCAAAAACGACATTATGAAGTTGAAACAATCACAGCAACTGACAGCCTCTGGCATTGACGAGCCTCAAAAACGCAATCCGCTAACATGCCAGAAGAGGAGGTCCTTAGTGCATCTATCACCAGAACTTGGCTGAAAAGTTCCAAGGTACGTCTCTTGACCTATCTTTAACATAAGGCTAAGTCATAAGTCAGGGAAAAAGGATGCTGAGACCTGTAATTATATTATTGAAGTTCCCGCACATTACCGCAAGGCCCTGATAACACAGGAGAGGGTTTTTATAAATTGGTCTCTTTGCCTTGTAAGAGACTTTACACTCGTCACAAGGTGTTTCGAGTGTCAACAATATGGACCTGCGGCCAAGACATGTCGAGAGCCTACACACTTGTGGACATTGTGGAATATCAGGGCACTCAACAAACGAATGCACGAAGAAAGAAGAACCGCCTAAATGTGCCACATACCTGCACTACAAAAACCGTCTAATCACAAGACTGGTGATGTTGACTGTCCAGCAAAAATCATGGCTGAAAAAAGGTACATCAATTCAGTAGATTATGAAGGCGCCTAGAGCGCCCTTAATTAACTATATTTAAGAACTCTGTCCATTTATCTCAAGTAAGTATGACTGAAACTATAATCAATGACCTAGATAATTTCTCCGTATTCGAGTCAAAAATGTGCGACGTCGAGGACTGCAAACAATATCTAGTCCCTTACAGTAACAATTCACTAACTATACTAACGCAAAATATTCGAAGTATTTTACAGAACTTTGATAGTTTTAATACCCTACAACACTGATTGTGATATCCTTATATTAACAGAGTGTTGGCTAGCGAAAAATAGACAGAATTTGCCGACAATACCTGGCTACAATGTGGACAGCACTACGGTAAACTGCATGTAGTGTGGAGACACAAGATGCCCTCATTATATTACAGCAATTACAGGCGCAACTCATTTTTGCAGCGCTCTGCCGCTACTTTTAATAACATTAATATTGATGTCGACCTGTTCTGTACCAGCACCACTACTGTAAAGATGCATCTTGCAAATGGCTTCTTTATGCAACTATAACTTATTGCTCAATTATGAATGACACCTTGGTTTCCTAAGCAATCTATTCATGGTTATCTAAGTTTGTTCTTTATCTTTCTCCATAATTCTATTGGCGGAGACTTGTAATTAGCATAGTTTTACTCATAAGTGTTATATATTTACACCTATTTCGCTGTAAGTCACCCAAACAACAATAAATAAAATAAAATAAATAAATTATCATTACTCATTATTGTTACCTTGTACTGAAACCATGTATATGTAGGACAACCTACTTTCTATGTATGTCAGGTCACCTAGTTTAATCATGCACTATTTTAATAGTATATAAACCCATGATTTCTCTCAATAAAGACAGTCATTCTTATAGTTACCGACCAGCAAAGCGTTTCAATCAAGTCACCTCCTCGTGCAACATTATTACAAATCAAAATGGTGGGATAGTGGTTTATGCACGAAACTCGCTATATATTACCGTCGAGGAACCATATGAAAGACTACAAGCACACCAGAATATACGAGCCTTGACTGAGAAGCAGGAATTGTCCCAACGATTACTTATTACATCTCTCATGCCGACATGGTCAGGAAAACATCGGACAAATTCATCCGCCCGAGTAATTTAAGAGCTGTGGCTATCTATCCGAACAAAAAGATGAAGTCGAGCGAGGAGACTAAAACTCTCGTACAAAAAATTATAAGCCCTGAGCAGATGAAGCTACACGTGAGAGGTTTGCGTAAAACCAGGAACGGTGGAATGATCATAAGCACCGACAGCAAAAACGACATTATGAAGTTGAAACAATCACAGCAACTGACAGCCTCTGGCATTGACGAGCCTCAAAAACGCAATCCGCTAACATGCCAAAAGAGGAGGTCCTTAGTGCATCTATCACCAGAACTTGGCTGAAAAGTTCCAAGGTACGTCTCTTGACCTATCTTTAACATAAGGCTAAGTCATAAGTCAGGGAAAAAGGATGCTGAGACCTGTAATTATATTATTGAAGTTCCCGCACATTACCGCAAGGCCCTGATAACACAGGAGAGGGTTTTTATAAATTGGTCTCTTTGCCTTGTAAGAGACTTTACACTCGTCACAAGGTGTTTCGAGTGTCAACAATATGGACCTGCGGCCAAGACATGTCGAGAGCCTACACACTTGTGGACATTGTGGAATATCAGGGCACTCAACACAACTCAACGAATGCACGAAGAAAGAAGAACCGCCTAAATGTGCCACATACCTGCACTACAAAAACCGTCTAATCACAAGACTGGTGATGTTGACTGTCCAGCAAAAATCATGGCTGGAAAAAGGTACATCAATTCAGTAGATTATGAAGGCGCCTAGAGCGCCCTTAATTAACTATATTTAAGAACTCTATCCATTTATCTCAAGTAAGTATGACTGAAACTATAATCAATGACCTAGATAATTTCTCCGTATTCGAGTCAAAAATGTGCGACGTCGAGGACTGCAAACAATATCTAGTCCCTTACAGTAACAATTCACTAACTATACTAACGCAAAATATTCAAAGTATTTTATAGAACTTTGATAGTTTTAATACCCTACAACACTGATTGTGATATCCTTATATTAACAGAGTGTTGGCTAGCTAAAAATAGACAGAATTTGCCGACAATACCTGGCTACAATGTGGACAGCACTACGGTAAACTGCATGTAGTGTGGAGACACAAGATGCCCTCATTATCATTACTCATTATTGTTACCTTGTACTGAAACCTTGTATATGTAGGACAACCTACTTTCTATGTATGTCAGGTCACCTAGTTTAATCATGCACTATTTTAATAGTATATAAACCCATGATTTCTCTCAATAAAGACAGTCATTCTTATAGTTACCGACCAGCAAAGCGTTTCAATCAAGTCACCTCCTCGTGCAACATTATTACAAATCAAAATGGTGGGATAGTGGTTTATGCACGAAACTCGCTATATATTACCGTCGAGGAACCATATGAAAGACTGTAGTCGACTATTAGTTAAGATTTTGTCAAATATTGCAATACTAGCTGTATATCGGTCTCCTTCCTATAAAAAATTGAATAGTTTTTGTGTGTCACTAAACAATACACTTAAAACTTTAGCAACATTTAAAAGCATGATATTGATGGGAGACTTAAATATTAACATCCTTCCAGAAGACTGTGATGCTAAGGCACAGGAATACCTTACCTATGTGCTTTTCGTGGCTTGCTGCCCGCGCATACAATTCCTACATGTAACACTGGATCCTGTTTGGATCACGTCATCCTGTCATCCATGCCAAATCCGAGCAACTTAGTATTACAATTAACATATTATAAAAGATATCGCAACTATTATAATATCGCAATAACCTTCTAAAAAAAGTGAAAACTATGTATGATAAAAACGAACTACAAAAAAGCGGGTATGATACGAAAAAAGTATGGAGATAAGTCAAGAATGTCACATACACATAGCACCCAAAATAACACAGACAACCCTTCCTTAAAGTCATTTATGTTCTTAGGAACGGATTCTGACGAAATAAAAAGAATAGTTATGGGTTTGAAAGATGACTGTGCTAGTAGTAGGAGCCATATAACTAACAAAATATTTTTAAAAATCAAACATATCCTAATACCGCCGCTAACAACAAAACCGATGTTACTAATTACAGACCGATTTCTTTACTACCGTCGATATCTAAGATATTAGAAAAAAATATAAACAAAAGATTGGTTGAGTACTTAGAAAAACAGTCAATTTTGTCGAAAACACAATTCGGTTTTAGATCTAAACTATCAACTGCCGATGCAGTGCATCAACTGACTGACTTCATAGTGCAGGAACTAGACAAGGGTAACCAGACGGTAGGAGTTTTCCTTGACCTTTCCAAGGCCTTTGACACAGTTTCTATTCCTATCCTGATAAACAAGCTGGAAGCGATAGGTATACCTATCGCTTCCAGCTAAGAGGTACTATATTGAGTACCTAATTAATTACTGACAAACTATTTAGATGAGCGAACCCAGTGTGTGAAGACAGGCAGTGTCGTCAGCGATGATATGAGAAATAACTTATGAAGAAGCATTTTATCATCTTCCCTGTTCTTAATCTATATTAACGATCTCTGTAATCTTCAATTAGTTGGTGGAAAAATCATATAATATGCTTATAAGTTAAACTTTATTAAATTCTGTATGCGCAATACAAATTCAATTTCGCCAACATTGTATGCTCATTTTTTTTGATTGAACTGCGTCAACTGCGGCAACATCCATTGAACGAAGCACTAGACGTACACAAGCAATTTTGACTGCGGCTAGATGTAGAAATATGTACATATATAATATAATTTATTTGCTCCTGTACTTCCAATTTCGAGCACACAAACCTACACCATCTTCAAACATTCAACACATCACTTCAATACTACCATTTCATTTCATTCTCATTTTCATTTTTATCGAAAAAGTGTCAAAATGAACGCGGAGGAAATTATTTTAGCAATTTTCGACATTCTGCTTGCGAACAAATATTATAATACTCGTTACACAACAAATCTTAAATCTGTGACATCAACACTACGAAATTATAGTTTTTGGTTTCATTCAGTTTTTATTTGAGTTGCCGACAAAAAACCAGGTAAAATCGGAATGTGCCAACTCGCGCGTACTCGCGAGTTTCATACTAGCTAGTTGACGAACAAATCTTTTTTATGCCACGTCGGGTAACAAATAAGTATACGGCCCGAGAATCGAGAAACTAACAGAAGGCATCGCACTTTAAACTCTGTAAAAGATATATTGGATTTGAACTCCGATTTCGATTTTAATAAGGACAACCAAGAAAAAATTACGGAAGAACATAAAACAATAATGGTAGAAAAAGATTCAAACAGTGAACTACAGGCTAAAATTACAGAAAATTATGCATTTGAAAATTGCTTTTTTAAGGAAGCAATGTTACACAAATAACGACTGAGAATATTACGACATGAATCCAGACCCTGTCCCTGAACATAATGATGAAAATTTTGTTACTTTAACATTAGATCAATTGAACGAAATTATATCAGAAAATAGAGCTTTGTCCACTGAATATAAAATTCTTAAAAAATCAATTCAACGTTTCCATAATCGTAAGAAACTTTTAACTGAAGGTTTAATTTTTAATAGAGACAGGGAATAGCTGATTATATTTCATGGCAAATTATTATTTTTAAATTTAATAATATTGATTTTTTTAAGTTGAACAGGAACGAGGTTTTGCAGATTCAGCTAGATAAAATATTCGATTTTATGAAATCGACAATGTTGGATTTAAAATCGACTCTGGAAATCAATCGATTGTTAGTTAGGGCGTAATCGAGCTTGTCGCTGGGCAACACTCGATTCGCCGGTGCGCGCCGTCAGGGGGCACGCGCGCGGCAGTCTCACATAGTCGCTAATGGTCGCGGCGCGCGGCGCGCCTTCTGGAAAGCGCTGCATATGCTCCCCATTCTGGAAAGCGGTTGTTGTGTTGTGTTGCTTCGGGATAGGCCTCGCACGGGAGTCTCGCGACCTGGAGTTCGCGTAGCAGTCGCGGTGGTCGCCCGTAGTTCGCTGGATGGACTCGCGGGGCTGACAAAAATATAACTTAAGCAACGTGGCGTGCGCAGGGCGCTTCTGGAACGCCGGGGTTTTGTTGCTGTGCTTAGCTACCGGATAAGCTACAGCACATACGTGAATTCGCGACCTGGAGTTCGCGGAACACTTCTGGAACCGCGCGGGACCGCGGATCGACCGCCGGGACGCGTCGAAAGTTTAGACAGTGTTGACAATGAGTGATTGATCGCTGGGCGACCTTGGAACTCTGGATTAGTGTGGTGAACGTCTCCTTATTATTATATATATATTCCTGTCCTGAAACCCTTATTCCTGTCTGCGTGAGCCCGTCTGGATTACGGTGAACCAGCGTCTGGAATCGGGTAAGTTTAGTATGTAAGTTAGATTATAGTTATTAGGGTTGAGTAGGTAATTACTCAACAGACAAGAATCTGTAACAAAGGTGAAACTGCGAAAGCAAACACAAAAAACAAATAGATGATGTGATCACCCAAAAGAAAATTGAGTTCCCTTTAAACTCTAAAGAGCAGTTAGACTTACTGGAAAGTGCACTCATAAATGCGAATTTTGCAAAACCATTGGTATGTTAATTTTACAAATTGTTAGCTAAATTAGTTGTTGGTATCTTAAATTTACAAATTGTTAGCTTAATTGTTAGCTACATTTTGTTACAGGTAAAAAAAAAATCTGGCGCAAGTGGCACCCACAAAATTGGATTACAAATATCAAAATCTTTTTTTACTGATGAACTACTTCACCAATTTACTTGGAAAGGTACAAAGGGTTCTTCTACCTTTCATACCTTACATACCTTTTGTACCATACATAAATATAAGGGATTATTTTTACAAGATTGTATATCTTGTGGACAACTCAAGCACAGCTTTAGAAACGGATTAATTTCTCCAAAACAGCGCTATTAAGCATAGTGGACAACGAATAAAAAGGAAATCGTAAGTATAACCACTTGTTTAACACATTGACTGTCTAAGGCCGGCCACATGCATTCGGAATTACGTTTCGATATTCCGATTCGAAATACCGACGCAGCAAATTCATATAAAATCAAAGACTTGGCACACACGCAGAGTAGTTTTCCGTTCGAAGTTTTTTTCGATTCGAAATTCTGAAAGGTGGCCTGTGCGTAAGGGCGGTCACATAAATTCGGAATTCCGTTTCGGAATTTCGATTCGAAATATCGATTCGTAATATCGAACGCATTAAATCCATACAAATCTATGAATCAGCCACACACTACAGTTGTTTTCCGTTCAAAATTTAATCTGATTCGGAATTCCGTATGATGGCCTATGCATTCGGAATTACGCACGAAAAAAAGCCGTTCCGAACGCAACTTTTGCATACATTTTGAACGAGTCGCATCACACATTCGGAATTTCCGAACGGAACGCCAGTCAGTGTGCGTCGCACGGCCAAGCGTAAGGTGTTTGTCAGTTCCCACGCACGTGTATTTCGACGCGATGTCCGATACCGAACATTTAATTATAGCCGTGGAACGATACCCCTGCTTATGGGACACATGCCACGAGGATTACCATAACAGAGACATTAAGGACCTGGCCTGGCAAGAAATTGCAAAAGAAATATTCAGCGACTACGACAGTTTCGAAGGAATGAAACAAAAAACTACATGTAAGTATAATTATTGTTTATTTATTTTGTGAAATACAGTTTTTTTAATCATTTTGGTTACCTATTATTCTTTCGCGATATTGGAATGATACTTCTCCAGCTGGGGAAACGAAATATTCGGCAAAATAGTCTCGAATATCACGTCCAATGCGATTGGACCTGAATTGTGAATTTATTGGCATGTCATGAAAGTAATGCGACAATGTATCTTAAAAGTTGTAACCGTCTCTCCTTCTTACAAAATTATGTAAAAGGCAGGCTGTTTTCGTAACCAGGCCAGCGAAATCGGGGGGTATAGTCATAGATGTATGGAAAATTCTCCATTTGTTTGATAGGATCCCGAATGCACATTCAACTAACCTCCTCTTTGTAGTCAAGTTATTTCTAGGGTATGGTCTCAAAAAAATATTACTTATTGGGAACGCTTCATCACCAATAAACACGTACGGCATTGGTGATGTATCGGTACCTGGTAATGGTTGATCTTCTGGCAAGTTCAAGCGGTTCTCGCTAAGTTTCTTAGCGAATGTCCAGTTTTTAAAGGTACTGCTATCGCTTTCTTTACCGTATGATCCCACGTTGATTGCAGTAAAACAATAGTCAGCATCGACTATGGCCCTCAATACTATTGAGTTGTATTTTTTATAGTTAAAATACAAAGAACCACTATGCAATGGTGAAATCAAACGTATATGTTTTCCGTCACACGCTCCAATGCAATTCGGAAATTTGGTACGTTTGTAAAAATTGTCGGCAATCTCCTTCCAACGTTGCCAGGATGACGGTGGTTTAATTTCGAGAGGTTGTAGAGTATCCCAGATAACTTCACATGTCGTTTTTACTAAGGCAGATATAGTTGAACTGCCCATATGAAAATCAAAAGAAAGCTCTTCGAATTTTTTTCCCGTGGCAAGGAATCTAAAACAATAATTTTGATTAATGTGATATTTTATTGTTATATTATTACGTGCGTTTTCATTTTAGGTAACGATCTCAAGAAAAAATAGACTTATATACGCGATTATTATAGAAAAGACCAGCAGAAAATAAATAACACACCATCAGGATCTGGAGCAAAGGCTGTGAAAAAGGCATATGCATATGCATCCTTCCTTGATTTTTTGAAGCCTACCCTCCAACGAAGGCAGTAAGTACCTATACGAATTTTATTATGTATACATGATTTAAATGAGAGCATTGAACCAACATTTTTAAGAAGGTGGTCCACCTTTTGAAAAAAAAAATGTTTGGTTTTCTTACTGTATTATCAATATTATCTTGCAGTATATACGAAAATGGTTAAATATTTTTTTTTTTTCAGGACACAAGGCAACTATAATGACGACAATAATTTAGATACACAGTAAACGAGCAACGAGCCCGACGACTTGGAAACAAGTTCATCATATCAAAGTCCAAACCCGGAGGCTTCTCTGCAGCATGATGAGAATATAATTTTAAATGCAAAAACCACCAAAAAATCTACAAAAAAGGATATACCTCAGCAAATTCTCAATATTCTAGAACAACGTGTACCACAAGTACCACAGCCACCTGCCACAAAAGCTCCTATAGAAGACGACGATGTAAAATTTTTATTAAGCTTTCATGGAGACATGTCAAAAATGTCGGCAAATCAGAAATTCGATTTTAAGATTGAAATGCTGCAATTAGTCAAACGAATCAGTAATAGTGAATCTTCATATTCTCGCCCTTCTTCATCATGTAGTAATTCTAACCATGGCCTGTCCTATATCTCTATCCCTTCACCGTCCCCCACTAATTACCCTCAAGCTCCGTCTGCGTTGTTAGTACGAAAAATTCTAGATCATCGTGAATCTCCATATTCTCGGGCTACCACACAATTTCGAAATTCAAATCCTGGCACTTCGACTTTGACATCCTCCAACAGCTTTATTCAAGCTCCTTCGTCGTCTCCAATACGTCAGACTACTGATTTTAATAATCGGCCAACGTCAGTACAAACTCCACAGACTTTTCTTCATATAACTGAAGAAAATATTGTTTGCAACTATGAAGATAATTCAGCATTGGCACTAAACTCGCAAGAACTGGACAACTCTCAAATAGTGGTACTAAATTCAGAAGAACCAATGGAAACATGTCTCTCGTTAAAAAAAAAAAATAGCTCAGTTTACTTACTTAAGTGTTACATGATTAATAAATGCTATGTCACTTAATTAATAAATCTTACCTTAATGTAACTGCAAGTTTTTCTTCAGCGGTGATAGCTAATCTCATGTGTGTATCTCTTTTCGTGATTTTTCCTCTTATTTTATTTAATACCTCGTCGAAAGAGTTTATAGACATACGATAGTATTTGAAAAAATTATCGAGATTATCACGCAATGTGGCCCTTTTTACATAATATTGACTTGTTTGCAATCTTTGGGTGTTCAGAGGATGTACCCAGTAACGGCGACGTATTTTCTTTTTCCTTGATAGGTATAGCAACAGTGCTATCGCAATAACAAAATCGTCGTCCATAATGCCAAATGTCTGAACTCAAGTTCTAGCGTCGCTCAACTGAGCCTTGTTATTCCGAACGGAAATAAACGTATATGTGTGATATAATAGGGGAATCCCGAAACGATATTTCGAATCGAAATTCCGAAACGGAATTCCGAATGTATGTGGCCGCCCTCAGCCCGTGCGTTTGGGAACACCATTCGGAAAAAAACCCAACGACGTCATGCGGAACGCAGCACTTCCATACATTTGCTATGTACCGCCACACACGTTCGGAAATTTCCATTCAGTGCTGTGCGTAACACGTCCAGTGTTGAGTGTTTTTCACGTCTCATCACGACTCACGAGTGCATCAGACAATGTGTGAAGCAGAAGCATTAATATTGTCTGTTGAAAAACATCCCTGCTTGTGGAACATTCACGACAAGGACTACCACACCAGAGATGTTAAAGATTTGGCGTGGGAGCAAGTTTTTAAAGAGGTTATACAGGTTTGGGACACGTGCAGGGTCGGCAACGCGCGTGTGATGCCTCTGGTGTTACAGGCGTTCATAGGCTACGGTAACTGCTTTCCATCAGGCGGGCCGTATGCTTGTTTGCCACACTAGTGGTATAAAAAAAAAAAAAAAAAAAAAAAACGTGCACAAAAGTCTATAAAGAAAACAAGAGTAAAATTACTTAATTTTGGTTTTTATTAAATTAAATTACAATTTACTGAACTAGCGTTGCCAAATTATCGATAGTTTTACTATCGAATTTTCAGGCAAGCGGTCATATCGGTGAAGACAATTAAATTAATAAAATAGTGTACGTCTAACACTCTACGGGTTTGGTTATTTCTGCTCTCGTCGGAGTCACCTAACCCTCAGCTCCGCTCAGCATCAGCTTTTAGCTTACATCATTAGCTCTATGTAAAGGTATCAAACAGGGTCCTTTAGATTGTGGTCCTTCGTAGCCATCGTATAGCTGGACCTCCGCGACCTCCGCGCACGCGTTGAAAGTGAGCTCACGTGGCCCTACAACGTGACTTCGCATTGTCGACTTTGGTGAACTTTTTCCACATTTTTTTAGCGCATATGTATCTTCTTTGTCCTGCCCTTTTCCCATTTGGCTATTTGGTGTCGGGTCTCCTCACTCTTTTGCGCCAGGATAATCTATCCTGGATTGTCTTTTCAGGCAACTGGGCTTCCTTGAGGTCTCTTTGTATTTTAGACCACCAGGTTAGTGGCGGACGGCCTCTGCCTTTCTTCTGTTCAGGCAGATTTAGTGCAATCTGTACCACATGGTCCTCACTTCTTCTTTTGACATGTCCGTACCATCTGAGATGGTTTTCGGTGAGTTTCTGGGTGATTGGTGCGACTTTAAAGCTACCTCTTATATATTCATTGCGCACTTTATCGAGTCGAGTCACACCTCCCGCACATCTCAACATCTTCATCTCGTTGACATGTACCTTTTGCTCGTGAGTTCTCTTTACAGTCCAGCATTCCGATCCGTACAGTAGCGCCGGGCGAACCGCAATCTTGTACACTTTACCTTTCACTCTTACGGGCATACGATGATCACATAGTACTCCTGTGAGCGTTCTCCATTTTTGCCACGCAGCATTTACGCGGGAGTGACGTCCTCATCCACGTTTGCATCTAGTGTTAGCATGGAGCCTAGATATTTGAACTTTCTCACTGTTGGAATGGGTGTTGTACCAATGTGAATAGTCTCATCCTTTGTATTTCCACTGAAGGGGCATTTCAAATATACGGTTTTGCTCCTACTAACACGTAGGCCGTACTTCTCCAGAGACTGTGTCCACGTATTGAGGAGTTCCTGCAGGTGTTGTGCAGTATTTGAGGCTAGCACAATATCGTCTGCATACAGCATGGTCCACGGTAATGGCGCGGGTATATCCTTAGTGAGGTAGTCCATCACCAGATTAAAAAGTAAGGGACTTAGCGCAGAACCCTGGTGGACGCCTACTTTAACCTCAAAAGCCTTGCTTAAACCTGCTAGATTTCGAACTCTTGTGCTAACACCGTAATACAATCCTGAATGATGAGTAAGTACTGCGAGTAATGCATGACGCGTAATATAACTCGACCGCGTACTGTAACAGTACGCATTACCTGGCAACATATAGCATGTCTCTAAACAGTACCCAGTACTTCACACGTACGTATGGCGCGGCGGCATGGCATGGCAGCGGCGGCCGGCGCGCGTGCGCGGTGGGGGGGACGTACGTACGAGTACTGTGTACTGTTCTGTTTGTCACAGTACTGGTACTGATGTTCGTTCGGTGTCCGTCGGTCAGCATCGTAAAAGTTCGAGTAATCGTGCGAGCGAGGAGGAATGCCGGCCGAGCGATTTCTGTCTCTGTCACGCCTCGTACGTTTTGTAGTGGAATTTTGATATAGAACTGTAATGAACCTGCATAAGGTTTATATTTCTTTACTTTGGCGCTGCCGCTTACGTCGTAAAACTAACTTGCGCGCTTTCTTTTCTTTCGTCTGTTATTGTTTGTTTATTTAACTTGAATTAGTTAGTGCTCATTGTTAGTGCATATTTAAAGGATTACGCATGTAAACAAATGTTTACGCAGTAAAGTTTTAAAAGTTTACGGTGATTTTAAGTTTTATGAAAACGTTAATTTATAAAGTGTTTGTACTTTGTTATATTTGTTTTATTCATAAAAGAACAATTTTTGTGTTAAGTACTCTGAACTGTTGTAAATAAACTGTACATAAATAAAAACTATACTGCAAAGTGTGTACTTCGATAGGTGTGTTTTGTTCATAAAAGAAGTATTTTGTAATTTGTTGTGTTAAGTACCCTGAACTGTTGTAAATAAACTTTAGATAAATAAATACTATACTGCAAAGTGTATAAATGTAAGCTATGGCATCTAAGAGGAAAAGTAGCCAGCTTTGGAGTCATTTTGAAGAAGTTATTCCTAACAAAAAGGCGAAATGTTTTTATTGCTCCCGTATATTGGCAATCCATTCCAGCTCGATAGGAAGCCTGAACCGGCATATGAAGTCTGTGCATCCTACTATTGCAATTAACAGCAGTAGACAGTTTTCAACTATACCAAATGATGCCACAGACGCAGAGTCGGGTCCTTCAACCTCAACCACAATCAGTGCCGGTGCCGATTTAGCACAAGCAGAGACGGCCAGCAATGAATTATCACTGTCTGCACCGGTAAATTTATTACGCAGACCTCAACAAGCAGCTCCTTCGATGGCAGATTATGTTGTGTCAAGAAAAACACTACCGATGAACCGAGTACAAGGGCTTGACGAACAATTAGTAAAAATGATTGCCAAAGGTTATCATGCCCTTCGGATGGTTGACGAAGTTGAGTTCCGGAAGTTCGTCGACATGTTAAATCCCGGTTATACCCTGCCGACTCGGAAAACACTTTCCGAAAGCCTGCTTCCCAAAATGTACAATAAGCTTTTAGAATCTGTGAAAACACGAATAGCAAAAGCGGCAGCTATTTGCATAACAACGGACGCTTGGACCTCTATCGTTAACGACGGTTACATTGCTGTCACTGCACATTTCATTGACACCGACACCCACAAGCTATGCACTGTTATGATTGGATGCATAGAATTCGTAGAAAGACACAATTTTCAAATTTCAATTTTTTCAAAAAACACAAGTTTAAAACTTAAAACCTTAAAAATTTCCTAGAACAAAAATTTATAGAGTGGAATATACACAGGTATGTCAATGCTATAGTCAGTGACAATGCCGCAAATATATTAGCTGCTGTTAGACTTGGTGGCTGGCGTTCAATTTCTTGCTTTGCGCACAGTATCAATTTAGTAGTGCAATCAAGCATTGCTGAAATATCCGACACCGTAAATAGGGTTAAGGCTGTCGTGGAATATTTTCATAGAAGTAATCCAGGTATGAAAAAATTAAAAGATATACAGGTGGGCAGATGAATATTTCGCCACTCAAGCTCAAGCAAGATGTCGCAACGCGATGGAATTCGACGTACGATATGCTGATAAGGTGTCAAAGACTCAAAGAAGCCCTTATCGCCACGCTGGCAATAATGCGGCCAGATTTAAGTTTACCACAGGAAAATTGGTTGGTAATAGAAAAAGCCACTGAACTATTAAAAATATTTTATGACGTGACAGTAGAAGTTAGTGGAGAAAATTATGTGTCGGCATCAAAATATATTGTGCTCTGCAAATTAATAAACAAGACACAAATACTCTCAGCATGGGGTTCTTCAAAAAGGGCGTGAAGAGGTTTTTACAGGGTCGGCAACACGCGTGTGATGCCCCTGGTGTTACAGGCGTTCATAGGCTGCGGTAGCTGCTTTCCATCAGGCGGGCCGTAAGCTTGTTTGCCACTCTAGTGGTAAAAAAAAAAAAAAAAAAACTCCCGACAGAAAAAATTGAAAATCTACACAAATGTCTTCAACTACAAATGACTCACAAGTTTGGAGAGGTAGAGAGTAATGCTCTACTGTGTGAGGCGACCATTTTGGACCCACGTTTTAAAAAAAGTGGGTTTAATAATGTAGAAAATTTTAATAGAGCTGCATCAGCTATAAAATTAAGGATCGGCACAATAGAGTCAGTGCCAGAATTGCCAGTTCCACAGCCGCCAGCTGCACAGTCTGGTGAATCTGGCTCTATTTGGGACGAGTTTGATGCCGAGACAGCGAATCTAGTTCCACAAAATCCAACTGCTGCGGGCATTGTCGAGTTCGACAAGTATATAGCAGAACCTCTATTAAAAAGATCGGAAAATCCATTACTCTGGTGGAGTCAAAGAAAAGCCGTCTATCCGCGGCTATACAAATATATGTTAAAACGACTGAACGTTACTGCTACGTCCGTACCATGCGAACGTGTATTTTCAAAAGCTGGATTGATCTTGAATGAAAGACGGACTCGACTTAAGACAAAAAAAATGTCCCAATTAATATTTATAAGCTGTAATTAAAAATATTCATTAGAAAAAAAAAAACAAAAAATACATAAAAAGAATATAAAAAAAGTAATCAATCATTGTATATAAAAAAACAAATCATTGTATAATATAAAGAAACAATCGTTGCACATAGTTGATTTTTAAATACGCCAGTAATCATGGTCAATCATTTTATATCCATGAATATTGCCAGTCCTAAGACTGGAAAACCCTTTTCATCAGAGATTTAAATCGTTAAAAGTGCAGCTCATGAGCTCATACTCATTATTGACATGTTTTCGTGACGCATCTTAAATTATTTAGATAATCACTGCTTTTTTTTTAATATAGATTACATTTCGTTAATTGATGGATGAGGGTCAAGTATGAAGGAAAATCAACTTTGTCAAATACGCTTGCGTATATTACGGGGCGGGGCAGTGCGTTCATGTTTAAAATAACAAAAGGTCTATCTATTACATTCAGTACAGTACTGTTCGCAACAGTACGCATAGCGCGCCATGTCATGTGTCATGTTCGTAGTATCTATTACATTCAGTACAAAACGACATAGGTAATACAGAACGTTCGTAACAGTACGCATAGCGCGCTATGTCATGTGTCATGTTCGGCAGTACGTTTCAAAGTACTGTTTTGCGCATGTCTAGTAGTTAGGATGACATTAAACAACTTGGTCAATCAGGCTACTGCCGGCGGGCCCAGTTGCTTCCATAAGTCTGTCGGTACCTCATCAGGTCCTAGTGTTTTCCGATTTTTCATCGCAGTCACCGCTTGTTTAACCTCTCTTTCATCTACTTTATTTACAGGACCATGTGTAGCACGTAGGGGTGCTGGTTCTTCATGTGGGAATTCCTCATAAAGCAGTTGTTCATAGTATTCTAGCCACCTGTTACTAATTTGTTCGTTGTTTGTGATTAATTGATGGCTTTTGCTCTTCATGAATTTATATATTTTAATATCCACTGTTGATCTGTGTCTAGATTTTGCAATTTTCAGTACTTCATTCTCTGTTTTGGCATTTTCCAAATTGTCATAAAAAGCTTGGTTTGAGTTGGCTCTCTCTTGTGCAACGACTTTCTTTGCATGTTTCTTCGCTTCTTTATAGTTAATTCGCTCTTCGTCCATTTGGGATTTTTGCCAAATTTTAAACTGAGATTTCTTAGTTGCTAGTGCCTCTTGCACTTTCTCACTCCACCATTTAGGGTCTTTGCCTGTACGAAGAGGTCCTTTGGACATACCTAATATCTGTGTTGCTTTTATTTTACACTGTTCTTCAAATTTGATCCACATTCACTCGCGCACGCGCACGCGCACTCATAATCCATCCCCAAATCAGCCACCAGGTAGTTTTTCATCTCTTCCATTAATGTATCGCCTTTAGGGCCATCCAGTGCCCCCCACTTAGTTCTAGGAGTTCTATCCACAATTGTTCTAATGGGCTTGGGTAACTCGTATACAGCCACAAGTATGCGGTGCTGAGATGTTAGGGCCTCGCCAGGAATTACCTTGCAATCCATGAACTTATGCTTTACCGTTACGTCTGAGACTATAAAATCTATTTGTGAGACTTTCTGCGCATTTGTAGGTGATTAAATGTTCCGGTTTCTTTTGGAAGTTCGTATTTATTAAGGTTAGGAAGTGTCTTGCTGCGAAATTTTAGCGCATATGTATATTGTGACTTTATTTAAGCATCAAAATCAGTGCAAACTTTTTGGCGAGTTATTAAAGAGGATTGCTTCCTGTCCTGTGTCAAGGGAATCTGTGGGTTAGGAGACGCACTTATCAGCTCGACTCTTTCCTGCGCGAATCGGAAGACTTGCCTAGCAAAAATAATTTTAACAAAAAAAAACCGACTCCAAACACTACGCTACATTTATGTATGTAGATACAGGCTGATGGTGATGATGATGATGCAAAAAATATGGTACCAATCTGAAAGCCTTACAAATAAACCCTTACAAATAAAAATGTTTTTTTTTTCAAATCTGTTTGTAAATCACGGAGTAATGAAATAACAAACATTAAAAAAGAATACAGTCGAATTGAGAACCTCCTCCTTTTTTGGAGTCGGTTAAAAACAGGATAGCATTCAAGTAAGATCGTTTTTAGGGTTCCGTACCCGAAGGGTAAAACGTAACCCTATTACTAAGGCTGCGCTGTCCGTCCGTCCGTCCGTTCGTCCGTTCGTCTGTCACCAGGCTGTATCTCATTAACCGTGATAGTTAGACAGTTGAAATTTTTACAGATGATGTATTTCTATTGCCGCTATAACAACAAATACTAAAAACCGGAATGAAATAAATATTTATGGGGGCTCCCATACAACAAACGTGATTTATTTGCTCGTTTTTGCTCGCAATTCATAACGGTAATAGGTAGACGCTTGAAATACATAATATTTAGTTATATATTCACTTTAAAAACAATTAAATAAAAATAAAACAAATATTTAAGGGGGGCTCCCATACAACAAACGTGATTTTTTTTGCCGTTTTTATAGATAATGGTACGGAACCCTTTTTTTTTATACTACGTCGGGTGGCAGACAAGCATACGGCCCGCCTGATGTGAAGCGGTTACCGTAGCCATATTAACGCTGGCAACATAAAATATCGCTCGCGCACCGTCACCCCCGCTGCTAAGCGGGGGGCGGCCGCAGTTAGAGGCTTTAGAGGGAAAAATACAAAGGTATTTAAAAGAATGTATTTATGAGCGAATTAAAATTTTATTTATCTAGCTTCATGAGAAATAAGCTACACACAAGCCTTATAAGGAGGAAAAATAGCCTAATAGGCCTAATAGGGATATGCATAGACAAGGTAAAATTAAGGTACATTACGCGACAGTGAATAGCCTAATAGGCCTAATAGGGATATGCATAGACAAGGTAAAATTAAGGTACATTACGCGACAGCGTTAGTCCAAGGGAATTCACTTCATAAATCTCAAACTACAGTGTTAAAAGTAAATAATATTGTAGGGACATATGATACTTAGGTATGAAGTGCGGCGACGAGTGAGTGCTGCTGACGTATGAGGGCGGTGTGCCGCCATGAATAATTATAAGAAATTAGTCGCTAATATATGCATCTACGGGAAGTACGTTCTTTCATTTTTTCTTTTATAACCTTTCTGATTATTATTATAGTAGGACATATACCTTAAAGAATAGCTAAAGCGGTGACCCGTGTGTGAACATTACTTTATTTATTTGTGACATTTTTGTAAAGATACTTGTAGTATGTAGAGCACAATTTGTATGTTTTACCGTAACTTAATGGTTTACTGCGGCATAGACGCATATTGCTTGGTCAGCGACAACCCAGTAGTATAAATAGCATTAAGACATTATAATAAAGGCTCTATTCATATTCAACAAGTGTGTACATCATTGGTGCTCCTCGGAGCACCCTCCACAGCAACAACCCTCTTATCACGTTATTACATGGCGACCCTTGCCTAAGAACCCAAGGAAGAAAATCTGAAGAACACCAAAAATGAACCACCAATTTTGAAAATTAAGAAATTCTTTTAGAAGATATTAAAAAAAAAAAAAGAAAACGCCTGAAGAATTTAAATTTAATTCGAAGAAAAAGTTGTTATGACTTCCAAAATGTAAAGAAAAAAGAAGCGTACGGGTCCAGGATGGCGTCCAGGGTATAGCCCGGCCCAAAAGAAGATCTCCAGGACGACCACAAACCGTCAAAATGCAGACGATGAGGCCTGAGTGGAGTCAACCGTGGACCGTCATCGCTAGCCGGAGCATTCAGGATGCAGGATAACCTACCCTATTTACAGCCGGCGGATCACCCATAAGCGTACGAGGAGGTAGATTTTTTAATTAGTTTTTTTTTTATAAAAATTTAGTTTCTTTTTTCATATGTAGAACCATTTAGCGTTTTTTTTTCTGTAGTCATACTGAATTATAGTTAGTATGTAAATCTATTTGTTTTGTCTTTTTATTATTTTATTAATTAACGTACGAGTATATTGGAAACTTTTTTTATTGTTACTATTCTTTTAGACTATTTATAGCATTTTTTTTATATTAGTAATATGTTTAAGTTTTAATTTACTGAAAAAAAAAAGGTTGTCGCCCAAAATTTATATTCAGGATAGTGAAACACACAATTTTTTTTACAAATTTCCTAGTGTCATATGTAAATAATTTATGAAAGTAAATCAGGAATCATTAACAATAGAAGAAGGTTTTATTAAGGCAAACAGCTCGAATTTGCCCCGAATTGATTTGATTATGTTGGGAGAATTTCTATCATCAAATTCAAAGGCTCCTGTTCATCGGAACTTCGAAATGTGAAAACTTCCTTGTAAATATGTTATTATTAAGAGTTATTACTTTTTACTTATTAGTACTTTCACAAGCCTTTTTTTTAACACATATTTGAGGCTAACTAAGTTTTGTAGCTAAAGAAAGCCTTAAGTTCTATTTTTACTATTTGAACGTAAGTATTTAATATACTTATAATAAATCTTTACATACTTATTTTCGAAATACATTATACTGCAGTTCTATACCCTTAAATACGACACAATGTCTAATGTCAGTTATTTCTGTAAAAACACGCCAGTTGTCACAAAAAAGGTTATTGATATAACCAGCGATAATGCTAGCAACATTAAAGCAGCGATAAAATTGTTGAAGTGGAAACACCATGCTTTGCACATACGGGAACGTTATTGTTCAATCGGCCCTAAATTAAATAAAATCTACACAATTCAAAATAAAAGCCATAGATTATAAAAGAAATCCGCTAGCTACACAACGACTCAAGGAAATGCAGACGCAATTAGGCGAAAAAGAATTAAAACTAAAGCAGGATGTGATAACAAATAATTTTAATTTCTAATGCTCTAAAGAAACAGTGCTCTCAGTTTCTATTAAAGGCCTCTCTTTCACAGCCAGTCAAACAAATGACCTGGGTTTTACTCGATGGGCTAACTACTAGGTTCCAAGACATCGAAGACAACAGCATTTTTGCCGAGAGCACTCATTTAGATCCTCGTTTTAAAAGACTTGGCTTCAAAAATGAATTTATACTTTAGCATGTTCGTTCCTAAAACGATTATTCGCTAATGTAAATGTGTCGCCGGATCAAACTCCAAATGCTGCAGAAGTGGAAGTAGGTGAGATATTGCCTCCTCAACAGAAGCATAGTATTTGGAATGATTTCGATAATAAAGTGGCGAAAATAATGTAAAATACTAACCCTACAGCGGTACCAGTTCTAAATAATTGATAAATGTTAAGATGTAAACTGGATTGCAAAAGTTTATGACAAGTTTGTTATTTGTTGGTATAAATAGCTATTGGATCAAAAACAACAAAACTTATGTATTGATCAAGTTGCAACATGGATTCGATCGAGAGCAAGGCCGACAAGAAGACCGATACGAGCAATGTCGTTGCCCGAACCACCATCAAGAATGTGATCGCCAAGCTGGACAACATTGTCTTGATTGTGGTGTCTATGGTGGTGGTCTTCAGCTTAATCGTAGCATATCTGCTATGGCGTCGCTCCAGAACCTCAGCGAAGTAGCTGCTCAGCAGCGCGCTGCCCGGGAATCCGACCATGGTGGCCGTGCAGGTCGTTCCGGGACCATACCGGGAATAGCAGCATACCGAGGACATATTCATAATATTTGTCATCCAGTCGATTATCATTATTACAAAATTTTTTTAGGATAAAGGGGGGAATAGTGTAGAGACACATGATACTTAGGTGTGAAGTGCGGCGATGAGTAAGTGCTGACGTATGAGGGCGATGCGCCGCCATGGATAATTATAATAAATTAGTCGGTAATATATGCATCTACGGGAAGTACGTTCTTTCTTTTTTCTATTATAACCTTTCTGATTATTAGTCAGTTAATTAGGACAAATACCTTGAAGAATACCTAAAATTGTTGGTAAAATATTGATTCGGAATTCGATTTAGATACTGGGAGCAGCAATAAGTTCAATTTCCTATCCTTGTCTCCGAAAATACTTCAGCAATGTCAAATTAGAATCAACGAACATTAAACTTAATTCTGTTTCAGGCCCAATACCTACAAAAGTACAAATTTCAGTCGAAGTACAAGTTAATTGTAATGCTAATAAAAGCTTACGAGAAATAAAATATTAGCCATTTTACTCGGTTGAATACACCAGCCCGCATCCGGCAACTGATTCACGACAGCGCTACGGAGGATGAGCAGCCATCAGTGAAGAAAAAATATATGCCACAAAAACTGTCTGATGCCAAAAGATGACGGTTATGACCATCTGCCTACTTTCGATGAGATGTCGGCTCATCGCTCCTGCAAACTAGAATTATGCGCTAGTCGAAGTAAAATTTGTTTTATAAAATGCAACGTTCCTTCACATTCTTTTCCTCGCGAAAGGCACGTACCTTTCGCGAGGAAAAGAATGTGAAGGAGCACATTATGCTGGATCAGCGTTTTTACACGAAATCACACGAAATTATTTTATGGCCAATTAATTTCAGTGCGCGTATCTCGGTTTCCACGTGTTCATCAAGCCAGTGACGGACACCCCTACTTCTAGTAATAAATATGTAATTTTCACTTCCCTATTCTTTTACTAAACTCCCCGAAACAAACCCAGCAACCTTGAATTGTGTACAGGCACGGCCCTTGAACCAAGGGTCCGATGTCCCCTCCGAGAGTCTATCCGTGAGCACTCTTCATCCTTTTAATAACTTGTTCGTGTGTAAAAACCATCCCGCATTTATATGGTGATGGGGTTCATGGCCAAAACCATCACCATATAACCTTAACAACCACTTAAAAATTTCTTTCTTCTTTTTTACACTCGACAAACCTTACGCAAAATGTTAGCGACTCACGAGTGCAATGTAGGATTTATGATTGAAGTTTTCGAATACTTGAAATTGTCAGTATCTGAAAATGATCTCGAAAATGTTGCTCTAATATTTGATGCCATGTCTATTAAATCAGAGGAAGCTTATGATAAACGTAGAGATAAAATGTGGGGCTATGTTGACTAAGCCCGCATTGTACCATACGATTCGGAATGTTTAGCCACAGAGGCCCTTGTTCCTCAGATTGTGGCATTTAAACGCAAATTCAAATGCCGCATCGCTTACTTTTTTATTGACAAAATTTCAGCCTCAGTACAAGCGCAGTTATTAATGACAGCAATTAACATGTTATATGATATTGGTATAACTGTTCGCTGCCTTACATGTGATGGAACTGCTAGTAATGTGGCCACATATGAAAATTTGGGATGCAATTTCAATTTACCAGAAATAATTACAAATTTTAAACATCCAAAGAAAGACACTAAAATTCATTGTATTTTTGATCCTGTTCACACATGCTTAAATTATGTATGTAATGTATTTGCTGAAAAAAAAACATGAGTTCTGAAAATGGGCACATTGATTTCAATTTTGTCAAAAAATTACATGCTTTGCAAGATAAAGACGGGTTAAAACTTGCTAATAAAATAAACGCTGCCCATATTAACTTTATGGGTAAGAAAATGAACGTGAAATTAGCCGCTCAGATCATGAGTTCTTCGGTTGCAAATGCTATTGACTTCTTACGTGTCAGTAATAATGATGAATTCAAGAACAGCGAAGCAACTAAATACATCATAACTATAGATAGAGTTTTCGATGTCTTAAATGCTAAATCTCCTTTAGGAAAAGGCTTTAAGTCCTGTAGCGTACAATTATATTTATCATATAATTGGTATCGCATTGCTGTAATTAGGGTTTATTTACAAGACGGTATTGTCACTGTCACATGTCACTGACATGTGTCACCATTATTCGCGCGGCGTTTTAGTGCGGCGACAGTGTTGCTATATTTTCCACTACGCAATGTAGTCGTTAATGAGTAATTATATTCTTGATCGATTCTCTCGTGATCTTGGTTGAGTTGATAATGTGTAGACACTTAGCGAGCCGAGATTGTCATCACACATTAAAAGGTAGTCGACGAAATTGTAACAATAATTTATGTACCAATTATCGCGTTTTATATAGACCATCATATCTATGGTTCCTTTTTATGTGTTGTGACTTAAGGACTGGCAACATTATACACAGACTGTCAGATTGAACTCGGACGTGATCATGTAAGTGGAACAAGAAAAATGTAATAAGTGGTTAGAGGAATTGGATCGGAAGACATCCTGGCTCTGGTCCTTGGAACAGGACATATCTTTGGACGGCAGCTAATACAATCGTCATATAACAGTCGGTGGCGGGCATATTTCCGTTCCGACCCTTCCCGGTGTCACGCGATGGCGTGGTGCTATTAAGCGACGACGACCCTCGTTTAGTTTCTCCGAAGGTCGATTGGTTTGGGAGGACCGATCGTGTCACGTGCGATATCTGCACGCGACGATGCCAAGGAGTTCCACCTTCCCCTCTTCCAGCGGCTCCACGTAAGTGTGCACACACGTTTCGTCTTTTTTTTTCTATGGCCAAGTAGAATCAGTGCGCGCGTATCGTTTCCGCGTCCCGGTAGTGCGGACTTATCATATTATGAATAAATAATGTAATTTGTAACTCTGTTCTTTTATTGAGTACGTACAAGCCCAGCAACCCTGAATCGAGCATCCAAGAGGTCCTTGACGTAAAGGTCCAGTGCAACCTTCGAGAGACATATCCGTGAGCACTCTCCAACTTCTGTTTATATAACTTGTTCGTGTGTAGTAATTCTCCTTTGCATTTATATGGTGATGGGGTTCTTTGCCATATAACCATCACCATATAACCCTACTTAAAATCTTTTTTTTTTATTCTTTTTTTTTACACACGACAATGGCGCCCGAACTATATAATTAACTTTTAAAACTTGTTAAATTAACTCAAATGTTCATGGTTGCTTGGTTTGTGAACGGTAAATTTTGTTACAAAAGTTAAATTTCATTATTTTTTTGTTTGGTCAAATACTTGATGTTATTTGTGCTATTGTAAAGTTTTATGCTGTTAGTGGGATGTATTTCAACCGTTGTCAGCTACTATTTACATATTTTTTTGGTAAATATATCACTATTTTGTTTCTTGTTGAAATCTGCCATACTTAACCTATAATTTTAATTGCAATATCGGTTTGTGATTGTATGAACAGTTAATACAGGTCTATTTAGTGATAAGAAGTGTGTACAAGTACTATATTTCTTAATTACCATGTTAGGTTATGGTCGTTCATCATTTAAACACATAATTTTTGACTAACTTTGTTTACATACTGCGTGTTAAGGTCATTGACTTTAAACATATGTTAGTACTATGTATTAATTTTGTTTCTGTATGCATACTGCTCACAAACTTGAATAAACTAATTCAATAGTTGATATTATTGTTAGTATAAGTATTTAGGTGTTTGTATTTACATTTCTCCAAGATGGCAGATGGAAACAGTGATAGTTCTAAGGTACCGGGTGAAGCCCATCCCAACGTAACTTTTAGGAGTAAAAATAAGAATAATACTGAATATGAAACGCCACCGGAGCACAGTGAGGATACTGTTGGTCCATCACGTTCTGAATACCTTTCAGACAAAGTATTGTTTGTAACCCGTGATGACAATCTCCGGTCGTTAAACCTTAAATACACAGGTGACTCAAATGTTACGGATTTCTTCTTGCGTATTGACGATTACATGCGTAGTAGGGAATTGCCCGAGCAGAAGATACTCCGGTGTTTTTCAGACTTATTAAGCGGTAATGCCTTAGATTACTATAGGACAATCCGCGACTCTGTTCGTTCTCTTGCAGACTTAGAATCTAAATTTAAATCATTCTTTTTATTAGAAGATAATGACTTTCTTTTGGAACGGAAGATTAGGAATCATACTCAGGCTAACCAACCTGTTAATTTATTTTTATTAGAGATGTTGACGATGAACTCAAGGCTGACTCATCCTCTTTCAGAGAGCATCCTTATAGAGGTCATCATGCATAACATGTTGCCTTCTTATGCCCAACTGTTGGCACTTAACACCATTGATAGCACCGATCAGTTGCTTGCTTTAAGCAAACGCTATGAACGTTTTGTTAACATTCCTTCGAATAGCCACCAGGCTAAGACTGACAAACATCATAAGTCTGTCACAGTAGTTAACTCACAGCGCCAAGCACCTGACACACAGTATAAGTGCTTGAAATGCAAGAAAGTAGGTCATTCATACAAACAATGTAAGGCTATTCGTGGAATTGTTTGTTTCAAGTGTGGTAACAAAGGTATACTGACTTATGCTTGTCCCAAGTGCAATGGAACATCTAAAGCTGACTCGCCTCCAACACCTAACCAAAAAAACTAGTGCGTTCAGGAATGTCTAGGACTAAATCCAATTTGCAACACCTCGGTACAGTCATTCCTGACATCTCAACTTTTGATGGCGATAATAGACTTTATTTAGATTTCTTGGTGGGTGATACTGCTTTACATGGTTTGTTGGATACTGGGGCTAATCTCTCTATTATTGGCAATGATTTTCATAATTCTTTGCTTCATTTGGGTTTTTCCTTAGATAAAGTTAATATGGGAGCGAAGTGCGCTAACGGTTCTGAAGTTAAGGTAACAGGCAGAATGACTTTACCAGTTAATTTCAAGGGTCGGATTTTGAGCATTTCATTTTTGGTTGTTCCGGATATTACTAATGATATAATTTTGGGCATGGATTTTATTCATGATTTTGGAATTTTAAATTTTTTAAATTTAACTAATTCACAGTCCTTATGTGAGGCTAGTGAACCTTTACCTGATAGTGTTTGCGCTATTGTTCCTTTTAGTGAACTTTCATCTTTAGAGTCTATAGAGTTAAACAAAATTATAAATAAATTCAAATCTATATCTACTGAGGAAAAAGGTTTGGGTAAAACCAACATCATTGAACATAGGATCATAACAACAGGACCACCTATTAAACAAAGGTACTATCCTTTGTCGCCAGCTAAGCTGAAGGCTTTAAATGAAGAAGTTGACAGGATGCTTCAGTTGGATGTGATAGAACCATCTAAATCACCTTGGTCAAATCCTGTTGTCATGACACCTAAAAAGGATGGTTCACTAAGATTTTGTTTAGATGCTAGAAAATTAAATGATGTCACTGTTAAAGACTCGTATCCATTGCCATATATTAGTTCTATCTTGGACAATCTTAAGGGAGCTCGTTATTTAACTTCGATTGACCTATCAGCTGCTTATTGGCAGATAGCTCTTTGTGACTCTGACAATACTGATGGCAACGGCACATCATGTCAGAAGACTGCTTTTGTAGTACCCAATCGAGGTTTGTTCCAGTTTAAGCGTATGAGCTTCGGCTTGTGCAATGCAGGTTCTGATATGCAGCGCCTCATTGATTCCTTATTTCATCATAAATATGGTGATAAAATCTTTGGATATTGTGATGATTTGTTAGTGGCTACTAAGTCATTTTCCGAACATTTATCTATTTTAGAAGAAGTGTTTGAAGCTTTGAAAAAAGCAGGTTTGACTATTAATTTTAGCAAGTGTGAGTTTTGCAAACCACAGTTGCAATATTTAGGCTATGTTGTTGGTTCTCAGGGTCTACAGACCGATGAAAAGAAATTAGAGTGTGTTAGGAATTTTCCTACTCCTACCACAGCCCGTCAGCTTCGTGCTTTTATAGGATTATGTTCTTATTACCGTCGATTTGTCAAAAACTTTTCCACTATTGTCGCTCCAATGACAGCTCTAATAGGGAAAAAGAAGGGTAAGGAAGCAATTGCATGGAGTGAGGAGGCTGAAAAATCTTTTTTAGCCCTTAAAGATGCCCTCACCCAAGCCCCAGTGCTGTCCTGTCCTGATTTTTCGTTGCCATTCCAAATACACACTGATGCGTCGTCAGTAGGTCTCGGGAGCGTACTCACTCAGGAAATAGACGGTACGGAGCACCCTATTGCCTTTCATTCTCGCTTACTGTCGAAGACAGAACGCAATTATAGCACTACAGAGCGCGAGCTGTTGGCTGTGGTCGATTCTGTGAATCATTTTCGTCCCTATATTGAGGGGAGTCACTTCATTTTGGTCACTGACCACATGTGCCTCAAATGGTTGAAAACCCTGAACAACCCTTCGGGTCGTCTAGCTCGTTGGGCTATGCAGTTAGCATGCTTTGACTTTGAGATTCGTCATAGAAAGGGCAGTTTGCACGTTGTACCTGATGTATTGTCTAGGGTTCAACTTAATGCGGTCTCATTTACAGGCGGTAGTACTTCTAACGATGAATGGTATAATAGACTATTTAAAAATGTCGAGTCTAATCCAATTTTTCATAAAAATTATCAAATTAAAGATAATATCTTATATAGATATTCTAAACCTTCCTCTAAATTGCATGAGGACACTTCTTGGAAAATTGTTATACCTCATGACTTGGTACAGGAGTGTATAAAGGAACATCATGAGATTAATGCCATACATCCTGGCACATTTAAAACTTTGGCCAAAATTAAAGCTGTTTACTTTTGGAAAAATATGTATGCTGATATTAAGAACTATGTGGCCAGTTGTGAGAAATGCAAATGCTATAAGCATTCTAATAATATACCACATGGCCACATGACCAACCAGAAACAAGTCGATCGTCCCATGCATACATTATCTATTGATACCATCGGTCCATTAGCTAAATCTTACTCTGGCCATATTTACATTCTTTCTATAGTAGATGTTTTTACTAAATTCTGTTGGCTTCATCCACTCCGTACAGCTACTACCAAAACTGTAACATCTTTTATTGAGTCCGAAATTTTGTTAAAGGAAGGCACTCCGTGTGTTATTATTTGTGATAATGCTACTATTTTTCAAAGTAAAGAGTTCAAAAATTTCTGCTCTAAACATTCCATACCTAAAATTTTTTATAATGCTTACTATGCGCCTCAATCTAATACGGTGGAGCGCTATAATCAAACTGTTCAAACCTGTCTTTCACTTCTGGTTGAGGATGATCAACGGAATTGGTCTAAATATATACCTCAAATTCAACTATTTTTGAACACTTCGGTTAACATTGCTACTGGTTATACACCATACTTTTTGGCAAAAGGTCGTGAGATAGTCGCGGATGGTGAACTGCATACATTGCGTGGCACTACACCAGATTCGTTAGACAATCTTCAACTCGCTACTAGGCATAATAAAGCTTCAGCCTTAGATGAACTTGCAGATATTTTCCAACGTGTAAGCACTGCCTTGACCAAGGCGTACAAACAGAATGCCCACAGATATAACCTGCGCCGCCGAGAGCTCCGGTTAAGCGTTGGTGATATTGTGTGGAGGCGAAACTTTGTACAGTCAAACGCAGCCAAATTCTTCTCAGCTAAACTGGCACCACGGTTTGTCAAATGCAAAATTGTTGACAAACTATCTGATGTTGTTTATCAGTTGGAGGACTTCAATACAGGTTCTATAGGTAAATATCATGTCAAGGACATTATAAAAACGCCATAAGGTGTGTAACATAGATGTGTCCCTATACTGGTGTTGTTACCCTATGTATCTATATTGTCATTACACCTTTATTATTTTTGTACCTGCATAGGTATAGGTCCACATTGACAATGTTTATTTTTGGATTTATCTTCAACTTTACTCATATTCATGGAAAATAAGTTTGAAAGATAGATTTTTTTGTTCAACGAGGAAAAATTTTTTTTTCACCGATGAAATTTTTTTTCTTATAATTGACTTTTTTGCTTTTGCTTATGTAACTACACATGGCAAGGATTCTAAATCCGTTTTTCTGATCAATTTAGGATCAGTACTTTAGTCAGAATATCCAAAAACTGTGTTTTCAATTTTTCAACGATGAAAAGTTTTTTTTCAAAGTTGACTTTTTTGCTTTTGCTTATGCAACTACACATAACAGGGATTCAAAATCCGTTTTTCTGATCAATTTTGGATCAGTACTTTGACCGAAATCTGGAAAACTGTGTTTTCAATTTATTTGTGATATCACACTTTTTGTTTTATTTCAACAATCTTTGTATTGTTTGGGTACCCATGGATCTTGTCTAGTGGGAAAACGCTTGTTTCGTAGGTTTTCTACCATTTCCGGTTGCAAAACAATTGAAATTAAGTTTTTTTCCTAACAAATTTTTTTGACCTTTGTCTTAAATGTTTTTTTGTTCTTCTTATTGAGATGACTCTAATAGGTAATTGCCTGTTGCAGTCACTTCAGTATGAAGAATCCTTGCATTCCGTCACATCAGATTCTTTCTGATAGGAGGCACGTTGTGGGATATAATACAGTACGCACACCAGCGACTGTTCATATTCACATCCCAACAGGGCTCGCGACTTGTTGTGGATATTAAAAGAGTCATTACTCTTACTTTGCATTATTATTAGTATGTAGGTTACTCATTGGCCTAGCTAACCAATGCAGTCATGTAGCTTTAGGATCTTAGATATACCGTTAATTCTAGATAGGTTAGTGGTTCCGATATGAAACCTCTCCAATAGTATTAGTATAGTGGTAGTCAAATTTTTCCGGTTACCCCGGCTGTGCCGGATTACGGGTAATCCTCTTCCGTGGAGGAGGGGTATTGTAGCGTACAATTATATTTATCATATAATTGGTATCGCATTGCTGTAATTAGGGTTTATTTACAAGACGGTATTGTCACTGTCACATGTCACTGACATGTGTCACCATTATTCGCGCGGCGTTTTAGTGCGGCGACAGTGTTGCTATATTTTCCACTACGCAATGTAGTCGTTAATGAGTAATTATATTCTTGATCGATTCTCTCGTGATCTTGGTTGAGTTGATAATGTGTAGACACTTAGCGAGCCGAGATTGTCATCACACATTAAAAGGTGGTCGACGAAATTGTAACAATAATTTATGTACCAATTATCGCGTTTTATATAGACCATCATATCTATGGTTCCTTTTTATGTGTTGTGACTTAAGGACTGGCAACATTATACACAGACTGTCAGATTGAACTCGGACGTGATCATGTAAGTGGAACAAGAAAAATGTAATAAGTGGTTAGAGGAATTGGATCGGAAGACATCCTGGCTCTGGTCCTTGGAACAGGACATATCTTTGGACGGCAGCTAATACAATCGTCATATAACAGTCGGTGGCGGGCATATTTCCGTTCCGACCCTTCCCGGTGTCACGCGATGGCGTGGTGCTATTAAGCGACGACGACCCTCGTTTAGTTTCTCCGAAGGTCGATTGGTTTGGGAGGACCGATCGTGTCACGTGCGATATCTGCACGCGACGATGCCAAGGAGTTCCACCTTCCCCTCTTCCAGCGGCTCCACGTAAGTGTGCACACACGTTTCGTCTTTTTTTTTCTATGGCCAAGTAGAATCAGTGCGCGCGTATCGTTTCCGCGTCCCGGTAGTGCGGACTTATCATATTATGAATAAATAATGTAATTTGTAACTCTGTTCTTTTATTGAGTACGTACAAGCCCAGCAACCCTGAATCGAGCATCCAAGAGGTCCTTGACGTAAAGGTCCAGTGCAACCTTCGAGAGACATATCCGTGAGCACTCTCCAACTTCTGTTTATATAACTTGTTCGTGTGTAGTAATTCTCCTTTGCATTTATATGGTGATGGGGTTCTTTGCCATATAACCATCACCATATAACCCTACTTAAAATCTTTTTTTTTATTCTTTTTTTTTTACACACGACAGTCCCCATTGCGATTTAATAATATATATTATTGGATGGGAATCTTAACTGAAACTAATGGATGGGAATCTTAACTTTATTAGTTAACAATATGACGTCGGCTCACTCAGTTGGGTCCAATTGTGAAAAAGATGAAAACAAATGTCTCAAATCTCTTAAAAAAATATTTAAAAAAGACTTGACTGAGGAGGAGCCGCAACATGATAACATAGAAATTGCCGAGGAGCATTTATTTATGGAACTAAAAGATTTAAATAAACTTATTAACAGTAAATCTCCAGTGGATCGGGAGAAATGTGCCGCTATTGGCTATTGCAGCGGCTGGCTGATAAAAACAGCAAAAAAGAAAATATATAAATCGTGTGCAACCTGTAAAAACAACTTGGAGAGTGACGAGACACAAGACTTTCACAAATTTATTAAAGCTAAAGAATATGATCATAAGCATTGGTTGTGTTATCCCAAACGGGAATTATTCGAAAACTTTGCCCACATAGAATCAATAACATATGAAATATTAAAAAAAACGAAAAAACATACAAGAATATTTGAATATATAAAAACAATTATTAGTATCCATATTCAGTGGGACTTCATTTTGTGTCAAACCCACAAAGAAAAACTAATAGAATAAAAATGTTTTGTTTTGTATAAATAACTGGTGCAAAGAGGTAAACCAAATATTATGTGGAAAGGCACCACTAAGTGATACAAACGATCCTATAAAAGATCAGGCGTGGAACCACTATCAAAAATATAAATTGAGGAAGAGAATGAGGCAAACCGGTATCGAGGTACATGTTTAAAGTATCATAAGCATCATTACTTATGATACTTTTCACGTACATTTTATTTTATATAAAACGGCTAAAACACCGAAAGTACACATAATTTTCAGAAGGAACACTTCTAAAAAGTTCGAAACCTGGTCGGAGTAATGATGTTTTCCCGGGGGTTTTAGCCGTTTTGCATCAGAGTGAATGATGAAGATGAAGGCATAGGCCCAGGGCTGGACAGTATTTGGATTTTAGTAAAATTAAAATACGTATCTCAATCAAATACGTATTTTATATTTTAATTACTAGCAAAAACTGTATTTTGTAATTAATACCTAATAGTAATGTATTTTTTCATATTGGCTACAATTCAGATTTGTTCTGACCCGAATTCAGCAAACGCAAGCTCCGTGGAATATATCTGGAAACTAGATACTGTTAATGGGTTTGAAATCCTATTGACGCTGTTTCTACAGATGAGGCGAGGATACGGGGAAAAGTTAAAATCCTCGTTTCTTATTTGAGCTGGGTGTAAAGCCTTGTGTGGACTGCCTAACAGAAAGGTTTTTTGTCACAATGTATTTTTAATTTGTATGTCAAACGCTTATCTTTCAAAATACATTTCAATAAAATTTTATCAAACAATTCTGTCAAGAATTTAGTAAGAATCATGTTTAATTTATATGTATTTTGCCCAGCCCTGCAAAGTGTAAAATGTAATAACAGGATCGTAGCAAGCAGTTTGTATTCATTGCTTACCTACTACTTGTTTATGTATTTATTTATACGATTACTTAAGTTGTAAAACCAAACCATAACTAAGTTCGAAAATAAAAGTGTGTAATTTAAAATGTTTTTTATTCCGTATAAATGTTATATCTTGACGTGACGTGTATGACAATAATTAAATAAGGTAGGTACTATAATTACTATACTCTTTGGTACCAAATGATAAACAACCTTATTTTTAGTATATACAAAAGCCGAAAAGGGGTCGTTGTACTCATCGTGAGTACAACAATAAATCCCCTTTTCGGTTTTTGTATATACTAAAAATAATGTTTAAAGTTATAATACTGTTGGTATATAGCTATACGTATAGATTATAGATTTAGTTCGCCAACATCACGGATAGATGGCGCTGCTTGTATAGTGACGGAAATACGGCTGAGAGTACCGTCTATCTCCCTTTTATTATATAGTAGTCTTTGGGGCTCTCCGCGAGGTGCAACCGCTTCTAAAACTGCGTTGGCGTAAGTGACAATTATGACATTTTGTTAACTAAGTAAATAAGTAGAAAAATGGCACATTTGACAAATATGACATCGCTATTTTACTTAATTTAATTCACATAGTAAAACAACGACTTATTTGACAGATGTGCCGTTTCAATTATACGTGAAGCTTATTGGTACTTATGTCATGAGTTTGATTAGTATTTTTGTGTGTGGGTTAAAAGGCAGATTGGCCTAATCTAAAACTCGTACCAAATAAACATTATAAATGTTAAGAAGGGCTTAGAGGCTCATGGTACTAGTTTTAGAGTGGGCCGACCTGCCCCCTAATCCTTGTACCTATCAAAATCATAAGTTAAAAGGATATTGATTAAGTTTGGGGCTTTTGAACCCCTGATTGTACATCTACGAAATAGTACGTAAAATTCTTGAATGATTTTTTTACAAATGAGTACAAAACTGAAGCGTTTTTTGTACCCTAGAAAACATTAACACATAAAAAAGGAAATTATCGATTTCTTACTCAAATCCAAATAAGTCGCCTGTAACACTTCCGAGTTCCGTTAAGAAATTCAACAGCGTTTATATTTAAAAACTTACAACAAAAAATAGGTATTGTAAAACTAATCAACGATTCAATTATAAATAACTCTAAATGAGTTGTGAATTTGTGATATTGATGAGTAATTTATGATGTGAGAATTAACTTCACCGTGTACCAATCTATTGACAAAAAACATCTATGACATAAAAATACTTCATTTCGTATTAGGTATTTCTAAACGAAACGGCCGTTGCACTCGTCTGTTTGACGTTGACGTTTGTCTCATGCGTCTGTGTTTGTGTTCTTGATAGGCTACATAACCTAACCTACATTGTGCCAATCTGTTTGTGATCTGTGAATCAAAAATCATAATATAACGCTCTAGCGTTGAATATTATTAAATTGACATCGAATTTCTTCTTCGGACGGACTTCTTAGCAATTGCCAGAAACCGTATTAATTTAGAAAATTATGTCTCACAGTATGTCCAAAATGAACATTTAAATAGAAGATGGGCAATGTTTGAGCGTATTGATGCTAATAATGAACATTTAAATGATTTTCCTAAACTCACATTAAATCAATTAAGAACTTTTGCATTGGACTCTTATCAGTTAAAACAGGCTGCTTCATATTATGGTGAACATGTGCGTAATACGGGTGAATACATAATTGAAGTAGCTGATGGTGTTATTGAGGATGACATGCCGCTGATTTTAGGTTTCGATAATAAATTGATTAGGGCACGAATAAAATCCAGACATGTTGCTTCTCGGACATACTATTTTTATTTGTTAATTACTAAAAATAGGAATGTAGCCGATACATTAAATGCTATAACTGGCTACTATTGCAGTTGTCTAGTTGGTAACCGTACAGTTGGCTGTTGCGCACATATTATGACCATATTATGGTACTTAAGCTGGGGCCGTTATAATACGATAGGTCTGCCTCCTTTCTAAATGAAATATTTGTTGATGTAATATAATATAAAAAATAATTCAAATAAATAAAATGACAATAAACAAACAAGTAAACAAAAGCGACTGATTTGTATAGTAATACCATTGTTACACTTCCGCAAGTGTGAGTAAGTGGTTCATTAAGATCTTAGAACCAAAGCCAACTTCACCTGCACGCGGTGCACCCAGCTGACTGACAAACGAAGCTCTGGCGAAAAGAGAGGTAGGGAGAGTAATTGTAAGCTACCCGACTGGGGAATACCGCACTGACCTCATAGAATACCGCAGCCAAATAACAATGCCCTCGAGGATTGTTGTGTTCCTGCGAGTGAGTGACGTCACCAGAAAGTAAGGAGATGCGGGGCTGGTGGCGCGCGAGGGATATTTTATGTTGCGAGCGTTAATATGGCTACGGTAACCGCCTATCTGGCACCCGACGTAGTACAAAAAGAAATCAGTAGGCAGGTAAAAGTTTTTGACAATAAGCACTGCTAACAAAGGTGAAGCTCGACACTTTGGCTATTATAAGGGAGCTACGCAGCATGCAATAGAATGATCCAACTAGAAGACGCGTCAAGGTCGTGATAATATCTTTTCATATAATATTTTTTCATACAAGCAAAAACAATGTCCTTTCAGTTTGTATTTTAGAAAAACAAATAAGATGCTTGATATATCTACCAACTTATTGTAATAATGGCGAACCGAATGCAGCGATTAGTGGAATTGCGCAGAAAAGGTTTGACTGCATTACCTTTTTCTAAAACCAATCCTGACTCAAATATAAGCGGTATGTGTCTTTACAATTTTTTTTTTACTATAATTTCATTTAGAACATTAAAATTTAACAAAGGATGTATTTATTACATCTTGTTAATTTTTATGTGAAAATTTATTATAATAGCTCTGCAATAGCTATTATATAAATACTTACTACGAACTTATAATAAAATATTTTTCATAGGGGAAACAGCATCATCGAAGGCAGTCGATATAATTGAACCTATAGCTTCGACCAGTAACGATTTAGCGGAAGTTTCAATATCTCCTTTGAACTGCAATACTTCTGATAATATAAATGTTCAGGAAATAGATGCTATTTGCGAAGGTAATGTGAATATGTTTTATAAATTGTATTTATGTACTTAGTCTAGTCTAATAATAATTTCTGGGTATGTAGAATTTAGCACATGATTTTTATTGAATTAAAATAATTATACTTAAGGGTACCTTAAGTATAATTATTATTAAAGAAGATGATCAATCAGTAGTGCCACAAATGCGCAAACGTTCTGAATCCTCATCGAGCAGTGACTCATCATCGAGTAGTTCTAAAAGCACTCATCATCTTCATCGAGTAGTTCTTCAACGTCTGGTAAACGAAGATCCCGGAAAGAAGGTACGTAAAATGAACTCATAACTTCGTTTCAAACATTTGTGAAATCTTTAACCCTAATTTCTGTAAAATAAGAAAAAAGTAAATGTGCCATTATACTGCTAGGTGAGCGATATAAACTTAATCCAACATAGTGACAAGAAGTTCTATTGTGAAAGTGCATCAAGATATTCATCCCTGTGGCGAACCTAGAAGAGGTCTGTTCGAGTCGCAGACCTACCCTGTGGAAGGGTGCCCTGAATCCAGCCTGACATCCAGAAGAGAACGCGCGGGATATTCTTGCATCATTAAATCAAGTCCCTTCAAGTTAGTGTTATCATACCCCGTGACTGTGAAGTGACCTACCTACATCGGAATGTTCCTGGTCGCCGCCGTAGCATTCTTATCGGTCGCCCATACCCTGTAAGTCTTTGGTCATCATTTAGTCTAGACATAACAATTTAGTAGTGTTTAATTGGGCATTTTGTAACATTTTATGCTATTTTTAGAATTTGTAATAATATAGTTCGTAATTATTATGCCAAAAACTCCCCAACCCGTCTGGCCAGCGTGGGGAGTGTAGGCCAAATCCTCCTTCTGTCTGGGACGGAAGAGAGAGGGTCGTGCTCCTGTAGTGGAGATTAAAATGACCTGATGATGATGATGCCAAAAGCGCCCAAGGTTGAGGAAAGCGAGTTAACTACTCTTACTCTTGATACTCCAATTGGTGATACAGAAGAAAAATCAATATCAGCCTCTAGTTCCCCTCGTATCACCCGTAGAACCATCGCATTCGCAATGTCTAGCATAGAATTAAACATTCTATTTAAGTTTATCAAATCATATGATGGAAGCCGGGAGACGCTAAACTCTTTTATAGTAAATTGCGATAATGCATAAAATTTTGCTACAGAGGTTCAGAAACCTATTCTCCTTAAATTAATTTTAAGCCAGCTGAACGGAAAAGGGGAGGTAGCATGTTCCATCAAAGAGTTCACTTCCTGGGACTAGTTAAAGGAATTACTAAAAACACAATTTAGTGAGCGCAAACACTACTCACACCTACTAACCGAGCTACAAGAAAATAGGCAGGGTCCACAGGAGACAGTCAATGTATATGCCTTGAGAAGCGAGACATATCTTTCCCAACTATTGACAGAAATATCAATGTCTAATGCTAAACCCAAGGAACTCTCAGGCCGCACGGATGGAATGGAGGGCATGGCCTTACATCATTTCATAATGGGCCTTCATCCTCGCATTTCAAACATAGTTAGATGCAAGTCCATTAAGTCATTGAACGAAGCCATTATCTTTGCCATTTCAAAAGAGCGTATTCAACAAACAATATACATACACTCCCAACCTGATTTTAAGCCTGTTAATAATAATAATAGTATACGGACTGTCAGATCGAACTTTAGACGTGGATAGATGAAGTGAACAAAGAAAAAATAATAAGATTTTTGAGGAATTGGATCTGAGGACATCCCGGCTCTGGTCCATGAAACAAGATATATCTTTGGACGGAGGATGATATAATCGTGATATATAAGTCGGTGTCGGACATATTTCCGTTCCGACCCTTCCTGGCGTGGCGCGATTGCGTGGTGCTGGTGCGCTACGAAGAACCTCGTCTAGCCATTCCGAAGGTCGATTGAATCGAGGAGGCCAATTGTGTCGCGTGCGGTTTTTGCAAGCGACGACGCCAAGGAGCCCTTTTCTCCTCCCCCTTCAGGCCACGTTGGTCTGGTTCAGGATAAGCGGTTGGCGGGAAGCCGCGGGTAACAGTTAGTAGTTTATAAGTTTTATATACTGTTTCGCCAGATCTCATATTAATATTATTAGAAAATACTTAAGTACTTAATAATAACTACTGTCATCAATGGGCATGATTTTCCCACAACCTCAGGGCGCTAATTGTCCATTGTTGTACCCTTTCAGTCCTGGCGTCCACAATTCAGGGCATAAGATATAAATATACTAATAAATATTAATTTCTTAACGTTTCTATCTGAAAACTGCTGTATTCCTTTGCTCACATAATAAACAACCGAAAACAGTACTATTAACGCCATTTCTTAGCGCATTCTGACATTTATTACCAGTGCCATATATACCAGTGCCCGATAGTGATTCAAACTGTGTAGGTAAGCTGTGTATTTTATTTTATAAAAGTAACGATAGATACCTACTGCAAAAAATATGAGTCGATATATTACATATTACTGAGGTCATATGTAACATATATTTAGACTTTTCTTTTAACGTTATATCATATTACTCGTTTTTTACATTTGTCCTCAAATGTTCCCATCAGGAGTCAACTGAGTATATCTGTATATTAAAATTTGTTAACGATTTTTTCAAAAATCTATTGATTATATTATAACTACTTACATACTTCTTACTTTTGATTGTTCTAAGTTAATATATATGTTAAGAATTATATAATATTACTTCTCATTTTCAGATAAAATAATCTCCAATATGTTCTCATCGGAGGCATTGAGAGCGCTAGAAGAAGGACATGTCTCAGATTTTGAGTTATCTTCTGACGACGAAGAAACTTATGGAATTGCGGATGAACATGCAACGCGATCTGTCAGAGTCGGCGCAGATGTTATACATCAAAAACGAAGAGAGGTATTTCCTGAGGTATACCTGACTCTGATAAGGATGAAAACTTCAATGATTCGCCTGGCCTGGAACCAGTAGCTCCTGACAATTCCAGCGACATAGTAGAGGGACTAATAGCACCTTTCTCAAATGGTGCTATTTTATAGAACCTTACGCCGAAGCAGAGAATTAGGTGGAGGCACCGAAAATTGGAAAATACTGTACTACCAGATTAGTTTCCATCAATAGTTGTTGACCCTAAAATTGAAGCCCCAGCTGATTATTATTATAGATATGTCCCAAAACAAATTCAGAGTTATGGCTGATCTGACAAACTTATACGCTACTTAGTCCCACAGATCCAGATTTAAACCAACCAGTACAGAAGAATTAGAAGTTTCGTTTGGCCTACATTTGGCCGTGACAAATGTAGGCCAAACGAAACAATTACCCTTGTTTGAAAATGTTCTGGGAAGCAAACATTAACACTCCCTTGTTCACAGATCACATGTCAAGGGATCGGTTTTTTGAACTACGCAATAATTTACATCTTGTTGACAACACAAGAATACCAGCAGATTGTAAAGATGCATTCTACAAAGTGCGACCAATTTATGTTGCAATCAGAAATAGATGTTTAGAGTTACCACTTGAAAAAGAACTTTGCATTGATGAACAGATAGTGCCTTTTACTGGTAAACATATTGCTAAACAATATATCAAAGGGAAACCTTGTCCATGGGGCCTCAAGATTTTCTTTTTATGTGGTAAACATGGTCAGGCTATGATTTTATACTTTACCAAAGTTCTCCTCTAGAACTAGACAATAATTATACAAAAAAAATTGGATACGGTGCATCTGTAGTTCTGCATCTCACTAAGAGAATTGGAGAAGGCAAGGGTCACGAGTTATACTTCGACAATTACTTTTCGTCCTATCATCTGTTACAAATTATAAAACATAAAGGCATTAGGGCCACATGCACCGCACGTGTCAACAGATTTGCTAATCCATCGTTCCTAAGTGACAAAGAAATGAACAAAAAACCTATAACCTTGCTCAAGAAGTAAGTAGCAATGACGGAGATGTAACTATGGTCAAGTGTGGATAGTAAGATTACACATCTAGCTTCTAATTTTGTTGGTATAGGTGAAAAAGATTTAGTGAGGAGGTGATGTAAAAAAGAAAAGCGATTAATTGCAGTAGAACGACCCGAAGTCGTAAAAAATCATGCGATGGGAGGCGTTGATTTGTTAGATCAACTCATGAGTTATTACAGGACTTATAAAAAATACATGCATATTTCATGCATCAGATCTGGCGGTGGTTCAAGCCTACCGAGAGTACCAAATTGACAACGATCAATAGATCGTTGTCAATTTGGTACATTGCTTCAGTTTCGTCGCCGATTGGCTGAAAGTTTGGTAATGCAAAATAAAATTTCCATTGCCAAAAGAGGTCGACCAAGTGGCAGCCCTTTGCCTCAGATTATACCAAGAAGACCAGGACAGATTCGTCCTGCAACTGAAATAGCTCGGGACGGTGTTGGGCATTTTCCTGCGCATAACGATGGAGCACTTCACGGTTCACTTATGCCTAACCAAAGTAGGAATTCTTTCTTAGCATTCCATACATAAGCGTATGATATGCTAAGATGTTATTTTTTTGTTTTTATAATTTCCTTGTTCTTCTTGTGAATTCTTGTGCCAATAATTCAATATTCCAAAAGAATTTCAATTTGTTTATTTAATAGTAATAATAATTTAATTTCGTTATTGTTGTTATTTTTCTAATAAAATGTTGCTAAATTAAAAAAATCTATTACTTTAGAAAAACATTCTATAGATTAATCTTATTATATATAAAACGGGAGGCCGCATTTGTGCACAAAAAAAAAGAAAAACTATTTTTTTTCCGAAAAATTGTCAGTCAAGAATTTTTAATTTATTTTTGACATCGGTTCAGTTATAGAAAATTCATTAATTCGATTTGATGAAAAAAAGTAATTCAGGTCTGAAAGGGTAACGCCCAATGTATGTTTAAATATAATCTTTTTTTTATATATAAACAGTGACTATTTCTATTGCTGTTATTTTTTATTTGTTAATGTCAGAACTCAAGAAGTTTTGTGAATAATGATTACAATTAGAAGTTTCAAGTTACTTGATGCGTGTTAAGAATTGTCAATGTTTTTACGATAAACTTAACGGTGTTTAGTAGGTGGGCGTTAATTGCCTCAGGTACTTATTGTCAGTGCATTATCTCGTGATGGGTTTTCAGCCATATTTTAAAATTTGCACTGCACAGATAACCTACAGTTAAAAAAAGTACGTCAACTTATGAACAAATTATCCGATAAATTTCTGAGATATTGTCCCTACAAAGACAACCACAGGGTTGACGAGGCTATGGTGCCATATTTTGGACGACATGGGTACAAACAAATTATACGAGGCAAACCAATAAGATACGGTTTCAAACTTTGGGTGGGCGCTATATCAAGTGGCTACATAGTGTTGTTTGAGCCATACCAAGTAGCAACAAGCAGCCTAAACCCCAGATACACTTACGTGTGCTGAACGAGGTACTTTGGTCACATTAGCATTTGCAGCTAATACATTGGGCAACGCCATTCTTCCTATGTTCGAGTTAGATACCAAGAGCATTTTAATAGAGACTGCCTAGTGGGATCAATCGGTGCCGGCAATCCATCAGAGTGGATGCAAGATGAGACATTTATTGCGTTTCTTAAACATTTTTAAAAACATACGAATGCCTCTCTGTGGCATAAGGTAATTTTCGTCCTAGACAATCATTCGTCACATACATATCAACTGCTTAGACTTTTGCAAAGACAATGATATTATATTACTATCATTTTCGCCCCACTGTTCGCACCACAGAAATAAAAAAACAGGTAGAAATCGTATGACGACCTATTAGTAAGAAAACCTTTGTCGCCAAACTCACACATGTAAAGCAAAATGTTAACGTGTTACTACATGCATGTTTGTGCTATGATTGGTCTAAAAATACTGTAAAAAATGACATATATACAAAAATATGTTAGTTTAAATTCAACCTTATGCAGTTATGACACGGTTCATAAACAATTAAATCCCGAATAAGCATCTAGTGAGCAATAGCTGTACTTCTTATTCTGTCAGATTCTAAACAGTATAGCAAATCGACGCAAGGTGGCGCTACTAATATTGATTTTAATATTATGACTTCTGTCCTTGACTAAAGGCTGATATTTGAATGACCGTACTGCACGAATGTCGATATCACTACTTTTCGAAGTGATGTAGTAATGAGGAACACCAAGTATCACCGAGTACTGCTACCGGATTAATGAATATCTACCTATTATAATTTTTGGTACCATAAAATTGAATATTTTTACAATCTTTTCTTCAACTTACAACACCTGACTGGACTATTTTAATGGACACGTATGAAAAGCACTATAAAATCCCAGAAGATGTGGTTGTTTCGACATCCAGACCGGACATTTTCCTTTTCTCCAGAGCTACAAAACGTATAGTACTTGTAGAGCTTACCGTACCGTGGGAAACTAACATACCCAAAGACCACGCGATAAAACAAAACAAATATTATGACCTCCTAAACGAATTAACAAAAAGCGGCTATGTAGTTAATCTATACGCTGTAGAAGTAGGAGCGAGAGGTATACCAGCAAAATCTCTCTATAACCTGCTGAAAGACCTTGGCTTGTCCAGAAGTGCAGTAAGTTCTATACTAGAACGAGTATCTAAAGCTGCATTAGCAGGTTCATACCAGATTTGGCAGGGCAGGGAGAGAAACACAAGTAGTGAAGGTGAGTGTTGATGTACGTCGGAAAGGGGCCCCTTAAACCTACACCCGTGTCACAAGTCTCGGGATCTGCTTGGGTTTCTCTCTCTGCCACACGATGGACCCGGCACCCGCACGGTGAATCCATGGAAGCTAAGAAGTTCGTCTCTATGTATGTCAGTATGTAACAATGTTTGTTCGGGTGGAATGCATTCGGGTGGTGCAACTTAATTTTGAGACAGATTTTCAACCGATTGAGCTGAAATTTTGTAGTACACGTTTGTTTGGATGACAATGCATGATAAACGTAAAAGCTGCCGTAGAAGCTTGTCCCAAAAAATATTTTTTTGAAAAAACTTATTAATTATGATGATATATGATGATGATAGGTGAAATCATACTTCACACTAATAATTATAAATGCGACAGTTTGTGAGGATGTTTAGAACTTTGTGACTCGATCAGACTAGATGAAATTTTGCACAAATATAGATAGTCTGGATTAATATATAGGATACTTTATATGTGACAACGAAGTGCTACGCGAGCGAAGCCTCGCGCTACAGCTGGTTTCTTATGCCTGCCTATATTTATTTATAATTTATAACATTTCTTACAATTTATTATATTATGTTCATAATTATGATATAATATTTTTTCATAATTCAAAAATTATACTGTTTCAATATCGTGATGGGAGTAAATAATCAAGTAAATAAATACTGACGATACATGAGTCACATCACTAATCGATTAACGCTAGAATGTTCTAAACAAGCGACGTGGAGTGCGTTAGAAATTTGACCTTAAAATTAAACGCATAAAGGTTACTTTAGTTTGTTCGCGTTTGTGCATTTTATTGAATATGCTTAAATTCTATTAAATAATGAAAATAATGAGAAATATTACTTACCTATGGTATGAAATGCCACCATTAGACACATTATTTTTGCTACTATTATTCTTACACGATAATATGGCACAAGAAGGCATTTTTATATTTTTTTTCTATGATTGTTTCCGCGGCTGTGACAAATGACGACTGAGATATGCGACGATCGAGATATGCCAAATTGGAGTATATTGACCTACGCGGGTAACGCCCACTTGTTATTTCTAGTCCTTTTTAGGGTTCCGAACCTCAAAAGGAAAAACGGAACCCTTATAAGATCACTTTGTTGTCCGTCTGTCTGTCTGTCTGTCTGTCTGTCTGTCTGTCTGTCTGTCTGTCAAGAATTTTTATGTCGAGAATGCGTGGAGGTATCAAGCTGAAATTTGAACTGTATACTCAGGTCTACGGTCCCATGAAGTTAAAAAAAAATCAAACTGCTAAGTTTACGTAGAAAAAAGTTACGGCCGTTTATTCAGCAAAAAACGCATATTTCGACACACTCAAGGGAATCAAAACCTATAGGGTACTTCCCGTTGACCTAGAACTATGAAATTTGGCAAGTAACATCCTTTTAGACTACAAGTACAGGAATAAATCTCAAAACTATACATTTGTAAATAGATCTTAAAAAATAGGGGTCTATATTTTTTATAGGGTGTCGAAATTTCAAATTGAAACTACTAGTTCAAATGGGGTACGAGGGGAGGCCAATAAGTTCGCGGAATGGAGGGGTTGATGGGGATAAATTTACCCGTCCAGGTAGGCACTAGTTAAGCACCTCATTAAGAGTATATATACCAAGTTTGAACCTAATCGTGTCATTAACTTTTGAGTTATCGACCTGCAAACAACTAAATCGGGAAGAAGTCAGCCAGTATGGAGAAAATTGAACACCGTGCCGTTATTAAGTTTCTTACCAAGCAAGGAAAATCCGCTCAGACGATTTTTCAAGAGCTGTTAGCGGTTTACGCGGACTCTGCCCCTGGTAAAACCATGGTTTACAAGTGGCATGGTCTTTTCAAACAAGGAAGGGAGTCCATTGAAGACGACCCCCGCTCCGGACGGCCAATTGAGGCCACCACACCGGAAATCGTCGAAAAAGTAGAAAAACTTGTATTGGAAGATGCCCGACTGAAGAAGAAGCAACTTGCAGCAATGGTTGGAGTATCCGAATCAAGTATTTAAAATATCCTACATCATCATCTTGGGATGACTAAAGTCAGTGCAAGATGGGTTCCGAGAATGCTCACGCCACTTCAAAAACGCGAGCGTGTCGAGTGCTCTCACCAGTTTCTGGAGCTCTGTGGAGAGAGAAAGGAAGAAGTTATGGCCCGGATTGTTACTGGAGATGAAACCTGGGTTCACCACTATGAACCTGAGTCGAAGCAAGAGTCGATGCAGTGGCATAAAAAAGGCACACCTCCTCCAAAGAAGTTCAAAGTGTCACAATCGGCCGGAAAGATCATGGCGACTATCTTTTGGGATACAGAAGGTATTTTACTGATCGATTATAAAGAACGTGGTGCGACTATAACGGGACAGTACTACGCTTCTTTACTGGAAAGATTGAAAGAAGCCATTAAGAAAAAAAGAAGAGGAAAACTGTCAAAAGGTGTGCTCCTTTTGCACGACAATGCACCCGTCCACACGTGCCATGTTGCGACGGCTGCCATTCACCGATGCGGCTTTGAACAATTAAACCACCCACCATACAGTCCAGACTTGGCCCCCAGTGACTATTATTTATTTCCAAAAATGAAGAAAGAGCTGCGTGGAAAGAAATTTGACGACGATGATGAAGTCAAGTCGGCAATTTCGGCCTATTTTGACACCAAAGACAAATCATTTTTTTTCGATGGTATAAACAAGCTATTTGAGAGATCCGAAAAATGTATTAGGGTTAAAGGAGAATATATTGAAAAGGAAAAATAATTTGGTGTTTAATTTCAACCTCCTTCTCTCTCATTCCGCGAACTTATTGACCTCCCCTCGTATCATATGAAAGTGCTTGATGTACACATTGCAAAATATATTTTATTAATTTTTTTCGACGCATTATTTCTTATTTATAATGAAAAATATCAAATTTAATAATGATACCTACCTACGGAACCCTCGGTGGGCGAGTCCGACTCGCACTTGTCCGGTTTTTATTTCTGTGGTTCGCACAAACTTCAACCATTAGATAGATCCGTTTACGGGCCTTTCAAAAAAACCATTAATTCTGCCTGTGATGCCTGAATACGAAACCATTCAGGCAGAACTATGACTATTTACGACATACCTACCTATACATAGGAAACTATTAGAAAAGAATATGAAGAGCGACAGAAACGGTTGAGTAATAAACAAACGAAGAAAAAAGTACTTGAATCGTCTACTGACAATACCAATGAACGGAAAGGTAAAGGAAAGAAAGATACCAAATACACCGCCAGAATCAACAGAAGAAGAATATTATTGACTTATATGGCCTAGAGATGTATTCAACGAGTCGATCTGAAGATAGTTGAATTCAACGTTAAGGGGGCTGAAAACAATGGTCTCACATAGCCTGTACTCATCTGAGTAGATATTATAATGTCATATCATAACTGCGATGAGTCTGATTCGATTTACGAGTATGTATTCTAAAATTATTTTGTTTTAAACTATAAACTTTTTGGAACTTAACAGTTTTGTTTAATTTATTAATTAGAGATCATTTTGTTTCGTGTTACACTCTAAATTATATTTGTTTATTTAATTTACTACTAATAATTAGGTTAGGTAGGTAAGTTCCTAAAAATATTATTTAAAAGATATTCAGCGAGTCGGTCTGGAGATAGTTTCAGTATTAGAATTCAGTATCAGTGGGCTGAAAAGAATGGTTTAACGTAGCCTGTACTGATGGGAGTAGATATTATATTATATGTAATTATGACATAACTGCAATAAGTCTGAATATATTATGTAGGAATAAAAAATGTTTTAGAACTTTTGAACATTTTGTCGACTAGCTTGTTTCGTTTAATGTATTATTCAGAGATTATTTTGTTTGATTTGTGTAAGACACTCTATAGAAAAAGTATTATTTTTGTTGATTTAATTTAGTTTAATTAGGTATCTAAAAAGATTGCTAAGAGTGCCTTAAATATTATTAATTTGTATTAAAAACATCAAAATTTACATAAAACTACAGTTTTACGTATATTTTGCTATATTTATGGCATATAACTGGTTTTAAAATTTAGATTTATGTATTGTTTTTTGGTGTTACAACTGCCCCCATCAGAGTTACAACCGCCCTTGGTATGGGGTCGGTTATAACAATTGCACACACTCATTAAAATGACGTATTCCTGCCAAACCGTTATACCTGAGCTACTGGTTGTGATATTATTTGAAGCTTTAAGCAAGTTTTATAATCAACGGTTATAAAACTTGCCTATAGCTGTAACGGCTATGCTGTGTGACATTAGAGAAAAATTGTTACAACCGTACCCAGTCTACCCTAACATGTGTTCAAAAATAAGAAACCTTCATTGATGGTAGTAGAATCATAATTAAAAAGTATTTGACAACGAAATTCCGTTTATATAATTTACTTATTATTTTTTTTCATTGTGAATAACAAGCATACGGCCTGCTGGAAAGCAGTTAGCGCAGCCTATGGTCGCCTGCAACACCAGGCGGCACCACACGCGCATCGTCTTCACGCCTTTTTGAAGTACCTCATGGTGTAGTCTCTTGGGAAAGCCTCGATAGGCAGTTCATTTCACAGCTTGATAGCACGTGAGAGTAGACCTCTTTGGAACTGCACAGTACATGACTACTTCGGTTTAAATTTGTGAGGATGAACTCCCTGTCGATGGCGAGCGGTGCGACTGTAGAAAAATAAATATCATGGAAAATAATTTTATTTCAATCTTACAAATTAAACTGAATCATTTTTAACAAACACTACTGCCGGACGCCCTCCGAATATACTTCCATCATCGCTGAAGCACTAAGATCTAATGGAAGGTTGTTCTGGGAGACAATATCTAGTAAACCCAACGTTCCTGATGTTGTCGACAAAGATGTTTTCGTTCGTTCCAAGTCCTGAGGTACACACTCACAGTGAGACACCGCCAGTGGCACCTGATGGACTGCGGGTATGCCTGAGGGACTTGCAGCCGTCTGTGGGGTGCTTATACTTCCTACTTCCAGTCCGCCTGCACCCTGTCTAACAGGAACACCTAAGCCTCTTAGTCTAGCTTCTTGAAGACGGCCCGTTGTTGGTAACGGGCCGTCTTCAAGAAGCTTGAAAACATCAAAGCCAACACCTCCGTGTAGCTTGTACTTCCTCGACTTAATAAAGTCGGCAGAGATTCGGTCCATCAGGACGATATACCTTGTCCCACTATCGCACGCCACCGAATCTACTATCTTCCACTCCTGGGTACGCAATTCTGGGTATATGCGTTGCAACATCCTTACCAGTCTTGCAGTATTGTGGATGACTATATTCCGTGTTTTCCACGCCATCTTAACTTGTCTGGGGAGGCAATTAGCTGCGACTACTTTTACCTTCTGGCCGTCGATCACTTGGCCATTGCACAAGTCTCGGAGCCAATCAGCTGCGCGCTCTCCCTCGCAGGTGATGTGAGCCGCTCCGGAGACAACTCCTTTCAGGTGTACCAATGGAACAGGATCTGGAGTTTCTTCTAATTTATTCCAGACCAGTGTCTGTAAAAATCTCATCGCCGTGCTTTCTAGACTGGTGCCAGGGAAGTTTTCTGGAACAATGGCCAATTTAATCTGTGTCAATATCGCATTGTACGTGGCCGCTTCTTTTACCTTAGCTTGCCTGGGTTCAGCGGAGACCTCCAAAGCATCGTGACTTACCCCTCTCTCACTATTGAACACTGCCTGCATCTCCAGGGCTTGCTGCTTGCTCAAATTCAGATTTTGCTGCTTTTTTAACTTTTGGTTCTGTCTCTTCCTTAACCTTTGATTCCGTCCCTTTTTTAATTTCTGATTCCATCGCCTTTTTAATTTCTGGTTCCATCGTTTCTTCAACTTCTGCTTCTGTCGCTTGATAGCTGTAGTTAGGCGTCTACGATTAGCTTTCAGTGGGTCAGCATCCTCGGTTACATGAGCCTGAGAACCATCACTACCTCCGCCAGGGCAGTCAATGGTGATATCTTTTGACATATCTGGCTGTGAGGTAGCTACTCTTTCAGTGGCCACCATGCAACGCTGGCCCGAGATGTATATTTGATCGGTAGTCTTTCCTAATGTAACTTGGGTGGTAATTGCAGTTACAGTATTGCTCTTAGTAATCACGCTGTCAGCTTCTTGTTTCTGGTGGCCACTACATGCAAGTTCTAAGTCATCTACAGGCTTCGCCTGACTTGCGTCAAGTTGAGCTGCAATTCTGTCTTCTACTTTTTTGCAATTAATATCTTGAGCCATACTAACTCAGTTTGTGATTTTTTTAATACGACTAGGATGACGCCATATGATGTAAATTAATTACCGTAGCCATATAGCGATATATAATTTGTAGATTTCCTCTTATCTTAGTAACTGTTACTTTCTCCTTCTCTTTCCATCTCAATTTCTGTAACACAATAAATAAATATTTCATTCATGTATAGTATATCAAACTATCCCTGTTAGCTCTGTTAGAAATCTCTACCAGCTAACCAAAGCGGGCTGCAAATTGTCAGTATGTGTACATACATTTTATCTAAGTACACTTAGTTATTATTAGAAATATTTTATTAGTTAGAAATTTGACAGATAGACTTGCCGCTTCCTATGCAAATCACCCTACAGGCTAATTTGATTTTTTGTAGTGTATATGTATATATTTAAAAAAAATGAAGCTGAAGCGCTTTTTATGAATTTTGTTTTTGGATTTATCCGGAATAGGATAATAAGTATTAAAATATGATATTCATTAATAAAAAAAATAATAATATAATATTTATGTTGTCTATGGTTTAAATTAAAGTTGACCGGTCGATGTTTGTTTTATGCGAGTGTTACGAGTTTCTATTAGTATTCTTATATTATTGTACCGATATTATTATTAACAATGCCGCGACCAAGATCTAATCTTTCTCAACAAGGTTGTAATGCAATTAGGATTCGAAACATTGCGAATGAAACCACTGAAGAAGAACAAGAAATTGCACGAGAAGAGCGCCGCGTTAGAATGGCTCGACTTCGTGCTTCTCAATCACAAGAGCAAAGCGAGGTAGTCCGTGAAACGGCTCGGTTGGCAATGCGAAATCGTCGAGAAAACATGGGGTGGGAGAGAGTCTTGATAGTTCTTACGTAAGATCCCAAATGCGCAATGTTAAAATTATACTTTTAAAAAGCGCGGGCAATCGCACGTGTGTCGAGAATGTCGCGTATGCGTATAGGTACGATATCCATTTCCATGGCAACGGACCCGCGCCACCCGCACTGCGCCTCGGGGGAACTCCCCGCTTGTGGACTAGTCGTCAGTTGCTTGCGTAAACAACACTCGTTTATTTCGTTGATGATTTTAATATTGTAATTAAATAGTATTGAAGCTTAGCTTAGATGACGTTTTTGTAGCAACAAATGCACCTGGTAGAAGTGCATTCAACAGGGTTGAACGACGTATTGAGTCTTCCATTGTCTGGTCTGGTACTACCGCATGATACCATCGGCAACCATCTCGATGCAAAGGGAAAAACTACCAATTCTGATTTAGAGCTGAAAAACTTTGCTCAGGCAGGTAAAATTTTGTCAGAGATTTGGAGTTCAATTATTATAGATAATGAACCAGTAGTAGCAGAATATTTGCCTCCAGATAATGAAGACGTTGGATAAATTACAGATGTATTAAATGATCACATTGGTATACAAGACATGTGCAAGAATCCCAATACTTTTTACAATTTGTAAAATGCACTAATAAGGAATGCTGTGGTGGCATAAGGAGTGATATCCGTAAAATCCTTCCGCAAGGGTTTTTCCTCCACCATATCCTTTAAGAAGTGAACCTTCGCTCATTTCCCTCCCCAGAGGATGTTAAAGCATCCGATCACTTTGCATCTTTGTTTGTGCGACAATCATTAAACATGGAAGTTGAGGCCCCATTCAAGACTGTTCCTTACGATTTTTACTGTCCATCAATCAATACAAGATGCGCTCATAGAAAGAATTTGTTTAGTACGCTCTAAATACTTTGCGTCGAAAAAGGCAGCGCAACTTCACAAAACACTTCATAGCCGTATTTCAAATATTGAAAAAGAAAAAGCTTTAGCCATATATTCAAGGCGAGGCAAAGAAGTTTTGTGCCGCATCGGGGCTGTGGAATGGATGGACGTCGACGACGTCGACGACGTGTATAACCAACTAGAAGCAGCATCTATTATGAGAGATGTTCCAGTGGCAGATCCACTTTCCGAGTGTGTTTTGATCCCCTGGACTGAAAATTTTATGTAGGTAAAGATTTTTCAGATGTATGATTTTAAGATGAATGATTAAACATTTTGACATTCCTAGTAGTGTACATTATAATGACAGTGAAGCAAATAATCCTGATGACATATGTAACCTATTCGCTAAATATTTCAAATCGGTTTTTCAACCCACAACTTTAACAGATAGTTATAGTGTGGACAATATCGAATATTTAGATGAAAATACTTATACAGATAATATTATCAGTGAAATACATATATCATTTGAAAATCTATTAAAAGAACTTAAACATTTAGATATAACTAAAGGACCAGGATTGGACAACATTCCACCCATTTTCTATAAAAATACTGCCTCAACTATTTGTAAACCATTGTATATTATTCTCAATAAAAGTCTACAAGATGGTGTATGCCCTACTCATTGGAAGGCTGCTAGGATCACTCCGGTTCACAAAGGAGGTTCAATGTTTGATGTAGCAAACTATAGGCCTATCTCTATACTTAACGTACCTATTAAAATCTTAGAGAGGTTGATACATAAACAATTGTACCCGCTTCTACAAGGCTCAATAATACCACAACAACATGGTTTTGTTCTTGGACGTTCCACTGTAACTAATCTTACTATTTACACTACTGAACTGTTTATTAATATGGACGAGAACGGACAAACAGACAGCGTGTATACCGATTTCGCCAAGGCCTTCGACAGAGTTGACCATCAACTATTGCTTAGCAAAATAGCGTATAATGGAATACGTGGAAACCTCTGGCGGTGGTTCAAATCGTATGTCACAAATACAACACAAAAAGTTGTCATCAATGGTTATGAGTCCGAGGCTGTCACGGTGACTTCTGGCGTGCCGCAAGGCTCCATTATGGAGCCGTTACTCTTCGTATTGTTTATTAACGACATCAAGCACTGTTTCCAACATAGTAGATTCTTGTGTTATGCCGATGACCTAAAAATTTATTGTAATATTTCTGACCCCTCTGATCATCGCCTTCTCCAAATGGACTTGGATAAACTCGCTAATTACTGTAATATTAATAAATTAAAACTTAATATCAATAAATGTAAATGCATCACATTCACTAAGAAAAAGAAAGTAAGCAATTTTAGTTATTCTTTGTGTGGCACTATTCTCGACAAAGTACAGTCTATTAGGGACCTAGGAGTCATTCTTGATAGTAAATTAACTTTGGATAAACATATAGATGGTATTTGTAATAGAGCATTTAAAATGTTTGGTTTTGTGATCCGCGCCAGTAATGACTTTAAACGCCCATCTACATACCTGCATCTTTTTAAGTCTTTAGTTCGTTCACAATTAGAATATGCCACTGTAATATGGGACCCTTATTACAATAAGTATTCTGACGCAATTGAAAAAGTCCAGAAGAAGTTCTTGAGATGTATGCATTACAAGTGTTACCGTTGTACTTTATCGTATGATATTCTGTTAAACAAATATAAATTACCTCCTCTCACATTTAGAAGATTGTTTTTACAAGAATTTCTACTTTATGGTTTTTGCAACAATAGATATGATTGTATAGACATTACAAAAAAAATATGTATACGTGTACCTACCAAGCCTCATGTGCGGGCTTGCCGGAACATGCCATTATTTTTTGTGGCAAGATCCCGAACCAATGTGGGTAAACGTGCGCCAATGCGCCGTCTACTTGCTAAACATAATGAATTCTTCAACGATATTGATATATTTTCCACACGTATTGGTGCGTACAAGAAATTAGTTCTTGATAAGATGCAACACGTTTATAAATAATATTGTTGTTATGGTCTCGGTCATTTGCGATGTATCAACTGATTTCAGTTGATACATCGCAAATGACCAAACATTTGTTTGGATTGATACCTTGTTTGTAGATCGCTAATACCTAATTTTGTTTCTTATACTTTTTCACAATTTAAAAAAGAAATATTATTTCGCAATTTGTTTTCCTTTTTTTTTCTCGTTCATCAATCATATTGTATTTGTGAAGTGGTCAAACTCTCTCAATGTATTGTTATGTTAAACTGTGGTTAACGGTGTTGGTTTTGCATTTACTGTAATTTTAAGTGCACTTTTGTTAATAAACATAATGTAAAACTGTTTGTTAGACCCAAATAAATGGAAAAAAAAAAAAAAAAAAAAACAAAGTTTATTACTACCAAAAAATAAAAATTATTGGTACCTTTGTAAGTACAAATAAACATTTCTAAAAATTGTTACATAGAAAAAATGATCTCCTTTAGTCCTTTAGATTCTTACGTAATAAATATTTAACAGGGGGGAGGGGGTCGGCCTATTCTTATTTTTTACAGAAATTTTGTTGCAGAAAAACGTGACAAATGTGTATGAAAATAGGACTTTTAAGACAAATTTAACGTGCAATTAATTGATTTTTATGAATCTCAATGCGGAATAGTAAACCGTGGACAAAAGAACGAGTTTGAGAGGTTATAATGCATATTAAAACCGCAAAAATTCTTTCTGACTATGAGTAAACATATTACTACTACAAATTATACGAATGAAACGAAAATTTTAGGAAGAAAAATTTTAGGAAGAGTGATCATTCGGATTACAAATCAGTAGGAAGAACAATTTCGGGTAAAGAACTTTAAGTGAATCAATATGAACCCGTCTTATTAGTTACTTATAATAAGTACTAGTATAAGTACAATGTTCTTTTTTCTTAATGCATTTTTATTTTTCAAACACTGTTTTACTTTGTTAGTATGGTTACTCTACAATTAAAATTTATGTACATTAATGTATTTAAGTACATTTATCAGTTGTCTAGTACCCATAACACAAGCTTTGAGCTTAATTTGGGACTAGATGGCGCTGTGTAAATTGTCCAGAAATATTTATTTATTTATTCACTTTAAAAAAGATTTACATCTCTGATGGCTGTACTGCCCAATTCAAGAACCGTTATACCCAGTCAGACATCTGTTGGTCGCAAGAGGACTGGGGTGTAGAGGTGGAGTGGAAATTTTTCGCCACAAGTCATGGAAAGGGAGCAATGAGCAATGGACGGTGTGGGCGCCACAGCCAAAAAAGCCCTATTGGATGTTATAATGACTAGAAGACAAATAATCAACACCACGAGGATTCATTTCATTGCTGTCGACGATATATACACCAACAAGGAGAAACTTGATGATAGATGGTTTACAATTAGGTCAATCCCTTATATTCAGAAGCAACACTACTTTAATGCATTGAATAATAAATGCCTCGCATATGCTCTTACTGCTACTTCGCATCAAAAGAAGATATTGTTGTCACAAGAGGGAAAACTCAGTTATGGCGATGTTTACAGTGACAGTGAAAGTGAAGAGACAACATCCAGAAATGATGTCACAATGTTGGTCGATCACCAGAACCAAGGCTCCAAAACAGTATTACTGAGACTCGTTCTGGCATTGATATTAAGACTGGCCAGTACCTTTTGGTTAAATTATAGACTACTATGAGCAGAAAACAAAGTGTTTTTAAATACTAAGCAAGCAGTCAGCCAAAGCTGCGTCGATGACGATGATGAAATAAAAGTGATGTTCCTAAAAAGCCTTGATAAAACTAAGAAAACTTTTCGTATTGACGAAAATGATGTATCCAATATTAAAAAAAAACAAATTTTGGATATTCTGCCAGAACCCACTATGAAGACAACAGGGGACAGGCTATTTTACGAATTCGACAATTCAGTTGATGTTCTTGAAAAAAAGTGATAAAAGATATCTCTTTCTACAATTATATTTATTATAATGTATATTACCTTAATACAATTATTAAATATTTGACCTTAAACAAGTACAGTGTTCATTTTATTCACAAATATATTTGTCAATAAAACGAACACTGTACTTGTTTGATATATATATATCCCGAAAGTATCTCGTCCCACCCGTCACAAATTTTTGTCCTACCCGTCACAAGCTAAAAGGCACTTTTTTAAATAAATTTTGGTCAGTTAGATATGTACTAATAAAAAACCATTTCTGTAATATCATAAAAAAATGCTCTAAGAAAATATTTATATTTTATCTTGATTTGGGAAGTGAAATTGTCGACTCAGATAGGTCACAGATGTCCCACACGTCACACTGACAAAATGTCTCATTTCGGGTGTAAATAATGAAATCATTTTGTTATATTATTAGTTACATTGGAAACAACTATCTTGTTTCATTATATATTATTTGGAAAATAGTGGCATTCATAGATAGGAGAAATTAATTAAAGTATGAAGAAAAAAAGAGTTTAAATATCCCACCCGTCAATTTGGAATGACTCTATTATCAAACGAAATGTACTCAATAATGTCATAACAATTTATAAAAAATTACGACTTTAATTTTAAAATATTACAAGGACAAAAAATTTAAGTGACTGGCTAATGAGTAACTGTTTTTGTAATATTAAAGAATTTATAGACTACGGTGACAAAAATACCTCTTAATATTTGCATATCCCAATGCAGGCTGAATACATCTACCAATGTACCTGTATTCCAATCTACCAATGTTAAGAACTTTTACGATGTTGTATACTCCACTAACCCGCAGTTGAGCAGCGTAGTGGAATATGCTCTAAACCCCTTCGATTGAAGGGAGACCCATATCCCAACAATGGGATGATTATAGGTTAACGGCGATGATGTTGTGTATTCTAGCAAATAAATGATTATCTAATAGTTAGATAGATAGAATATGCTTTATTTGCACTATACAAACTACAGAAACAATTTAGCATACAGAAAATATCCACTTCTAGAATATGTATGTGCAACAAGGCGGATTATAGAATACATATTATTGTATTATGACCAAAAACGTTGCAAACAATAACTACTCGGCATTTCAATTTGTACAAAACAATTTGTGCGAAACCATTGACCTATGTGCTATGATGCCTCGGTGAGACAACAGTACATCAAAAATAAGGCAAATACCAAACTGGAACTATCATATGCAAAACAAATGAATATACAAAATATAGGCTATGTAGTTAATCTATACGCTGTAGAAGTAGGAGCAAGGGGTAAACCAGCAAAATCTCTCTATAACCTGCTGAAAGACTTTGGCTTATCCAGAAGTGCAGTAAGTTCTATACTAGAACGAGTATCTAAAGCTGCTTTAGCAGGTTCATACCAGATTTGGCAGGGCAGGGAGAGAAACACAAGTAGCGAAGGTGAGTTTTGATGTATGTCGGAAAGCAGCCCCTTAAACCTACACCCATGTCACAAGTCTCGGGATCTGCTGGGGATTTCTTTCTCCGCCACACGATGGACCCGGCACCTGAATCCTTCCGTGGGTTGAGCACTGACAACTGCAACACACACTGGCCTGGATAGGCATTGTTGCAGGATTACAACAGGTGTCAGTTTCGAGTGTGGTCTGTCAAGTGGGCATACCATAAGTTTAATTATGTAAAAAAAATTAAATTATTCAATCATCTTTGTGCCTACTTAATACTATGTGTAACAATCTGTGAAACAATAAATAAATACAATAAAAAAAATGTTAACTGGCTGATTGGCTGATTAATAAACCAACAGTTCATAGCCTAAAACACTGAAGGATCAGGCTGGGATTGGCTTCGCTTACGGAAAGGGATACATTCTTTTTTTAAACTTTTTTCAAACTCCAAGAACAAGCCTTACTCAATCCTGAGTGGACTACCACCTGACTGGACTATTTTAATGGACACGTATGAAAAGCACTATAAAATCCCAGAGGATGTGGGTGTTTCGACATCAAGACCGGACTTTTTCCTTTTTTTCAGAGCTACAAAACGCATAGTACTTGTAGAGCTTACCGTACCGTGGGAAACTAACATACCCAAAGACCACACGATAAAACAAAACAAATATTATGACCTCCTAAACGAATTAACAAAAAGTGGCTATGTAGTTAATCTATACGCTGTAGAAGTAGGAGCGAGAGGTATACCAGCAAAATCTCTCTATAACCTGCTGAAAGACCTTGGCTTGTCCAGAAGTGCAGTAAGTTCTATACTAGAACGAGTATCTAAAGCTGCATTAGCAGGTTCATACCAGATTTGGCAGGGCAGGGAGAGAAACACAAGTAGTGAAGGTGAGTGTTGATGTACGTCGGAAAGGGGCCCCTTAAACCTACACCCGTGTCACAAGTCTCGGGATCTACTACGGGTTTCTCTCTCTGCCACACGATGGACCCGGCACCCGCACGGTGAATCCATGGAAGCTAAGAAGTTCGTCTCGTCATCAAGAATGGATACCATACGCGGGAACGAATTCTTAGTTGAAAGCTAACCTGTTAGGTACAACTGTAAATGAACTTCCCGACCCCTGAAGCCGCCACTCAGAGTACTTTGTAATATACTGAAACACATACTTGTGTCATGTCTATGGCTTGGGCAATTATATCTTTGTACACCTGAGCCAGACATGCATGCTATAACATCACAAAATTGCAATAACGAACCTAAATATCACTATTTGTTAACCGATTATGAATTGCTAAACAATGCAAAATACTATTCACACAAAAAACAATGTAATAAAAGTTTTCACGTTTCGTATTTGCGGCATCAAAATATAAATAAATGCTTCTATCTATAGCTTTTTACAAAAAATGTTTCGGAACTTTCGGCAAAGAGAATGTAACCACTACGTTTTAACTTTCGGATCGGAAAGCAGGGTTGCTAGTGTCATTATCTAAATTTCCCCAGAATACAGTGTTGCCAGTGCGTATATCGACTTTCAGACGACAAAGACCATTTTTGAACAAAACTGACAAAACGGATGCTTGGAAAAATATTATAAATATTTTAAGACATAAATAAAAAAATATACTTAGAATACTCTTCAACAAAGTATTTGCTTTTCGTTGAAGAAGAGGGATAATATAAGAAAAAAGCGAGGAGCGTCTCGAATCGCATATGTGAAGAAATACTCCTGAGGCGCGCTAGATATTCGATTCGGCGCGTCGCTAATGAACGTGCGAGAAATATATATAGAAGGCGAATTTTAGCAATACGATTCAACTCGACTCGGCGCGTTTAAAGACACGGGGCGTAATAATAAATAATTGGCCTTTGTTTACTTAGACCACAGACATTCAATATAGTAAGCAGACGTAACATTAGAAGTTTGAATGCACGCCAAAACAAACACACTGTATTGTTTTGTATTGTATTGTATTGTAAATACCACACACACAACCGCAAATACAGGGACGGAGTTAGAGCCTGTCCAGATGTATAGATGCCTATCTGACGTGCGAGTGAACTCGCGCGTTTCAATTTATATTCATTCATTTGGGGTGTAAGTGGTTCATCAACATCTTTGAACCAAAGCCAACTTCACCTGCACGCGGTGCACCCTGCTGACTGACAAACGAAGCTCTGGCGAAAAGAGAGGTAGGGAGCGTAATTGTAAGCTACCCGACTGGGGAAAGTACCTCCACCTCACAGAATACCGCAGCCAAATAACAATTCCCTTGAGGGTTGTTGTGTTCCTGCGAGTGAGTGAGGTTACCAGAAAGGAAGGAAGGAGATGCTGCGTTGGCAGCGGCGGTGGCGACGCGCGAGCGATATTTTATGTCGCGAGCTATGGCTACGGTAACCGCTTCACATCAGGCGGGCCGTATGCTTGTTAGCCACCCGACGTAGTATAAATATATATATGTATATATATTGCGTCCCAGATATCACGTTTTACGCGCGTTCCTACACTGGGAGGGATTCAGTTATAAACATGGACTCGGACTCTCTGTCCGCGTTGTGTCAGTCCTCCTTGGTTTAGAAAAGTTCGGTATCGAAGTTATTACGCTCCATTTTGTAATACGTCCACTCGCTACGGATTCGCGCGTAACCATAGGTTTTACCTTTAAGCTTCTTCTTGTTTCAAAGTCAGTAAGCCATAGAGGAAAACAATGTTGGCCATAAATATATCATTATAAATACGTAATAATGCTATATTATGTACCTAATTGATGGACTTACTTACTTACTATATGTTAAATTACTTACCTATCACACAGCATCATCTTGTGCCAAACTAACCAACGAGTCTTGTAATGTGGTAATAATGATATGGTTGATATACTACCTAAATGTATTACATATTTTTTGTAAATATATAAATCATATCATACATAAACATCCTCGTTATATCATACAATAACATGACTCGAGCACAAAATAAGTTCATTACACCAACATTTGGACGTCCCCAGCTGGAACAAGACTAGGTAGCTGAAAACTGGATGCTCATAGAACCAAAGAAAGACCGGTGACGTGTAAACGTGTAAAAGTCCTTATAGGACGAGTTATAGGATCATTATCATGGAATTTCCTTTTTATTTCAGCCTTCCCCCTCCCGCGCCTGTGCGAGACGGTCGAACTAATCTGTCTGTGCGATTTAATATTGCAAATTAAATAATTATCATAATTTGTGTCGTAAAGTGTGTGGGCATTTCGGTGAATTTTGTTCATAGGATCAGAATTTATAATTTTCGCTGTAAATTTCGATCTTATTAAGGTTTTATTTGTAAATAAGTAGATACAGTGATTATTGTTTTGAAACTAGTAGGTATACAAAAAAAAATTGTGCTTCTTAAATACAGCTGCATCAATCGTTGTAAAACAGGTTTGGCCCGTAAAAGGTACGTAATAATTTCATTTTTTGTTATTCTATTAGTGTTTTATTGGTGTTAATAAAAATTAGTATATCAAATACGTTAATCTCTCAGTGTTGTCCCTTTATAAATTTACCCCTGAATCGGGGAAAAATTTATTTTGATAGGTAATTTTATTTTTATTCCTATTAACTGGTTACATAAACAAAATGTCAAGTAATACCGATGATCCTGGTGGCACGACACCAATTTTTGGCCGTAGTAATTTGACGCCGCGTTCACCGCCGGCAACTAATGCAAAGCGAACATTTGGTGATATATCACCAAGCCATTTATCACCCGATGAAAAGCGATTGCAGCGGTCAGCAAGCACAGAGAATATAGACAATTTACACAACTTAAGTCTTAGCACCTCAGCTGAAATTGTTGATCCAAATATTGATTATATAGAATTTGTTCGCGAATCCTCTGAATGTTTGGCAAAAATTAATGAAATAATAATTGGGCAGACCTCGCGAATTGGCGTTGCAAATAAATCAACGATAATGGGCATGACCCAACGAGTTACCTCATTGATATCTATGCTAGCCATAAAGTCAGCCACGGCGGAAAAACATCTCGCTATCTCGGAAAAAAAGCTCGCGATTGTCGAACGAGATTTATTAGCCTTAAAATTAGATTCAAAGAATAATCCCGTTGCGCCTGTAACTAAGGCTAGCGAGTCGTACGCCGATAAATTGAAACTTCGTTTGCCGAAGCAAATTAAGCCGGTTCAAACTCGCGAGCCAGTACCTTGCATCGTAGCCTATCCAACTGAAGAACGATCCGCGGAATTAACAACATCCGAAGCAACCAAAGAGGCACTTATGAAAGCAATTAAGCCATCCGATGATGGATTTCAAATTGTAGGGGTCAAGAAAACTGCGAAATCCGGTGTAGTAGTACGCGTTTCTAATGACGTTCAAATTAAAAAGCTGCAGTCAATTGAAAGCATAAAAGCGGCTGGACTTAAGCTCGAAAAGCCTAAAGGACGCCGCCCGCGTATTATTATAAAAGACATTCCAGATACAATGGACGACACTAAATTTTTAGCCGCGTTATATAATCAAAATATAAAAGACGAATTAAAAATTACATTTTCGGAATATCTAAAAGACATAAAAATCGTACGTCGTCGCCCTACAGCCTACGGCAGGAAGTGGATGGGAGTCGAAATCTCCCCGGAAATACGTAAACACCTTATTTTGACAAAAGATAAGATTTTTATAGATTTTGCCACATGTAGATTCGTGGACGATATAGAAGTCGTGCGTTGCTTGAAATGTCAGCAGTATGGGCATGTCAGCAAATACTGCTCGGCAAATAACCCCACCTGTGCCCACTGTGCCGAAGCACACGACTCCCGGGAATGTCTGAAGAAGTCTGAAGCAGACTTTAAACCTACATGCGCAGCATGTAGGCGTCAAAAAAAGCCTGCTGACCACAAGATCGGGTCAGAGTCTTGCCCCACATACGCAGCACGGTTAGAGTTTAATATTTTAAACACCACCTATGGATAACGTCGTAATTGCACAACTAAATCTACACAACGATAAAATTGCAACATCTGAGTTGGATAAGCTCGTTGCGGACTATAAGCTCGACCTTGTTTTAGTTCAGGAGCAGTATCAAAGATCTCAATTAAACAGTAAATTTATACAACTTAATAACAAGTCGCGCGCGGGTATATATGCGCCAAGGGGCGGATTTACTATAACATCAATCAATCACCTAATGTCCACACACTGTGCGGTAGCTGAAGTAACATCTCCATATTTAAGAGTATTTGTAGTCAGTTGTTATTTTCAATTTTCTGACCCTGTGGGTTCGCATTTGTATCATCTACGAAGAGTATTGCATGCTCTTACTGGTCATAAGGTTATTATAGGAGCAGACGTAAATGCATCATCACCATTATGGCACGGCAAGTTGAGAGCGACCGACGCCGACAGACGCTCTGCTGTTGAAGAGTTCATTGCTGAAATGCATCTTCATATTCACAATACCCCTGAAGCACCACCTACTTTTAGTAGCCCAATGGGCGAGTCTTTTATTGACGTCACACTTTCTAGTGCAGACGTCCGAATACAAAACTGGCGCGTTCTTCCTGAAGCTTCTTGTAGTGATCACCGCCTGATTGTGTGTGAGTTCTCCCCAGTTGTTGATAACTTACATCCGCAACAGTTAATAGGTTTTCAATATAAAACTAGGAACGCTGACTGGGCAAGCTTTGCTTCACTTTTCGCTTCCCGCGCCAAAGATTTTACTCGTAGTGAACTTACAGTCACGGAAAGTGTTGAAATTATGTCTGACACATTCGTATATTGCGCTGACGTTGCATTAGGTCGAAAACCTATAGTTAATAACAGACGATGCGACTGGTGGAATGATACCCTTGTTAGGTTGCGTAGGCATTTCCGTGCCGCTAGACGTAAAATCTCAAAGTTAAAGAAACGTAACGTCGAAGGCGAAATCTATCAAACCGCTCTAAGTGACTTGCGTATTGCTAGATCTCACTATCGCGCTGCTGTTGAAAAATCGAAAGGTAATTTACTAAAACGTATTGTAGAAAGATTAAATAGTGAGGGCCCGTGGTCTCCCCTATATCACGAATTTAAATCAAATAGGCGGATTGATCAGGCGTACGTATCCAATATAAAATTTAATAATTCACATACCCTTGGTGTAGAAGAGACTGCTGAGACCATTCTGCACGCGTTAATTCCTGATGATTGCGCCGATAGTGACAGTGACTACCATCGTGAGGTTAGGATCGCGGCGGATTTGTGCCCTTCCACTCCAATATCAACTGTACCGTCGATGGATGAGTTTATGTCTATTGTTAAAGCTTTGCCTACAAATAAAGCCTCCGGTGATGATAGGATTACGAATAGAATGATTAAAGAAGCTTGTAAAGTAGCTGCTGAACCTATCCTAACAATACTTACTCGGTGTATTGTAGAAGGTCATTTCCCTGGCATTTTGCGAAGTGGCGTTATAAAAATAATACCAAAAGGCGGTGATAAACCACCGGACGATCCGAAGTCCTACCGTCCTATTACTCTGCTACCGTCGTTGGGTAAGCTGCTTGAGCGCTTGGTTGTGCCACGGTTGCTGCCCGGTGGCCCGCAATTTCATAAAAATCAGTACGGCTTCACCATTGGCAAGTCCACTGTTGATGCTGCGCTCGCAGTGCGCAAAGTTGTTGAGCTCTCGGAGAGCAAGTATGTTGTAGCTATTTTCTTAGATATCTCAGGTGCCTTTGATAATGCTTGGTGGCCAATGTTGTTGCTGAAACTTAAGGTGAGAGGTTGCCCTAGCAATATCTACTCTCTCATTCGATCGTACTTTTTGAATGGTACAACTAAATTAAAACTTGGCCATTATGTTGCTTCAAAGGTGCTCACGCAGGGCTGCCCCCAGGGTTCAGTGTTGGGACCGTATCTCTGGAATATCGGTTTTGATGATTTTTTTAGCCTACCCTTACCGGAAGGGTGCTCGTTAACTGGTTACGCTGACGATGGTCTCTTATTAATCAATGCTAATTCAAGATCTAGCATAGAGAAACTAGCCAACACTAGTCTAGGCTTAATTTCAGATTGGGGTTATCGTAATCGTCTCGATTTTGCGCCACATAAAACATATCAACTCTTGCTTAAGGGAAATTTACAGGTTTCACCGCGATTTCATTTTAATGGAGTATCAATTGCTAATAGAAGTTCGGTTTGTTACTTGGGTTTGCTTTTGGATAGAAATTTTAATTATATCGAGCACATGAAGCAAGTAGGTGAAAAAGCGAAAAAGAATTTCTATGCCTTAACACGAATTTCTACCTCTACGTGGGGATTAACTTTCAAAACGTTAAAAATTATTTATACCGCCACATACTTAGGATGTGTTACGTACGGTTCACCTGCGTGGGCAGATAGGGCTACTATAGGTGCAGCACGTCGTAAATTGCTTCAAAGCCAGCGCCTTGCTCTGATATTTTTATGTAAGTCGTATAGAACTGTAAGCACCGAGGCACTACCCGTGCTAGCAGGTGTGTTACCAGTAGACTTAGAAGTACAACGCCGCGCTTCAATGTACTATACATCTAAAAATATGGTCCCTGATTTCTTGAAAACTCGTGATCGTGAAAAAATAGTTAGACTGTTTAAACCTATTAATGAAGTATTTGAAACATTGCTGTCTGAATGGCAGGAAAGGTGGGAAACTTCTACCAAAGGACGCCACTTGTATCTGTTCTTTCAATCGGTAAGAGATAGATTAAAGAAAAAGTGGTTAGAAGTTGACCACCCCGTTGCGCAATTTTTAACTGGACATGGCAATTTTAAGGCAAAACTCTTTTCGTTTAAATTAGTGCCGTCGCCCTTATGCGAGTGTTCTACTGCTAATTCTGAATTCGATCAAACAGCACACCATGTTCTCTGGGAGTGTGATCTTTGGCGGCGGGAGCGGGATGACATGTTGAATTCATTGCAAGTTGCATCCGGGGTAGTATACTATTCAGATTTGGTAGCAACAAGGGAGAATTACCAAGCGTTCAGACGATTTTGCAATTCTTATTATTGGAATCGATGTGTTAGGTAACAACTCAATGTTTTAGGTCCCCAATAGTGTTAGAAACTTAAAATCCGTGGTGCACGGCAGTTGAGCTTCACTTGACTAGCCATCTCTTTAGGCTTTTAATGCCTTATTTGCCATATTGCTGTCTCTCACATTGCTAAGAGGGGAAGTCAAATTCCAAAAGCTTCCTACTCCTACTAATTTCTTCTGATTAAATTCGTTGTGAGTTCCAAGACAGCCGTAGTTTTACCCCCGGGACTGCAATGGACTTCATTGTTCATTGCCTTTTTTGGCGGTCGCCGCTGTTAATCCTGGCTACACAGGAGACACAGTGGTGGGAATGTGTGGTGGGCCCCCGTCCCATTTTTATCATGGAATTTCTCGAAGTAAATAAAAACACAACGTTTAAGTTATTATTTTATTTATTTTGGAACAAAATAACTTTTTTCAAATAATTTATTTTTGAAACATTGCTCGTTATACCTTTTGCGTAATGTTTTGATCGTAAATCAATATAAAACTTGACAATAACTTTAATTAGTAAATATACATGGTTTGAATCATGTTCATCATCATTTGAATTGAAAATTTGCATATAATTGTCATTGTCCCAAATATACTTAATTATTTCGTTCAAAGAAACATCTTTATTGAATTTAAACATTTTTTCACATTTTTGGATTACTGAAACAAGACCATCAGCGGGATATATTAAACCCCCTCGATCTTTTAAGTTGATCAGACATGCAAAAAAGTTCTGTTTCTCGCCCATTACTAGCATCTGACAAACAACACACTTAATAATTTTGTTAATTTTTCGCGCTATAAATCCTGATATATAAATTGTAACCTGATGGGTATACTCATCTAAAGGCGAAGAAAGTAAATCAGAAATGAAATATTCTAAATTCTCATCATCAACATCATACGCCTCTTTCATATTTTTTTCGAAAGTAGGTGTAGTGTCGTTTATGGTATCCAGAATACAAGCCGTATTTGACACTGTTAATATAGACACATCATCAATAAATCCTTTCATTTTTAGATTTAACTCAGATCTAATGAGGTTCTTTTTATATGCAGTGCGAAATTGTACAATATCAGGGTTGTCATTAAAACCTCCCCTCGCTCGCGTCATACCGAAAAACATTTCGAGATGGTCTTGACTAATTTTATATAGCGGAAGGAACCTTAATTTTGCTTTGATGATAAGTTCATGAAACAAATTAGCAGCACTTTCTAGACATATAATAAATCCAATAAATCCCGTTTTTCGACCTGAATGTATAATCAATTTATTATCTGAAAATCGTAAATTAGACAAATACTCTTTACAAATTTTCGAGTGTTGCAAAGTGCGTTCAATATTAGCTGGACATAAAGCTTTTTTATATCCAGGTGCAAACATAGACCTGCTATTTAAAATATCAAAGGTATCATTAATTAAATTTATGAATTTTACCGTTGCTGAACACTGGCTGAATTCAGGTAAATTCAAATTATCTTTACAAAATTGGAGAGCATCAGCCACAGACCTACTTAAGAGTTGAACTGCAAGACGTACTTTCATTTTTTGGTTACCAAAAAAAATATGAGCCTGTTTTACTTTATTGGCCAAATGCAGGCCTTTTCTATCTTGTAATTTTAATAATTCTTCAAAATATTTAAAGTTAATCTCATCTCCATCTTTATCAATTAGTGTTGAATAATCTCCAAGGGTATTTCTAATGAGTTTAATCATATGACATGGATCGTAAAATACATGAATTTTATAATCTTTAAAAGTAAAAAATGTAGTTAAATTTTCGAATGTAAAATCACACCCTAAACGAGTAGCCATACTAATATTAGTTGCAGCCCCATCAAATGTGATACTGCATACAATTATATTAATATCGAATAACATTTCTAATGCCATGTTTAAAAAAATTGCACGCTGTTCACCTTTCAGAGAATGTATAAAAAATATGCTATGGGTAGTTTCCAATAGCCGTTAATCGCTGTTACAAAAAATACTAAGGCTTGAGTTGCTAATGGTAAACTGTCATCTGACACCCCAGTGCCAGTGTTAACATAGCCTTGGTATTTGTTTTGGGAACTATCCCACACTATGCCTTTACGGATAGCCATTTCATTTATACATAGATTCACGTATACAGGATGTTTGCTGTTTTGTTCTAACTTCTGCAAAGTTACAAAAGCTTCGGATGTAAACCCCGGTGCAGCATCAACTTTTTTATACCATCTGCTTAGAGTACCAGGATGCGGCAAGACTGTCTCGAAAGTTTCCCTAACATAATTATAAGCTCTAGGGGAATAGAAGTTTAATTGCAAGGCAAAAGATCTGAGTTCCGGTGAGTATTCTTTACTTAAAGATGATTTTTGAGCTTTCTTTATATATCTCACTAAAAAATCCTTATTATTGCCCGGGATATTATTCAAAATTTGTACATCATCATCATTTAATTTTTGTCGTAAATCAGCTATTACAGCGGAAAACTTGGCAACTTTTTTTTTCAGTCGCCTGGTCTTGTCAGTAAGTGATTTAATTTTCTTATTTTTAGAAACAATCGTTCTTTTAAATTTTCTAACAAGTTTATCCTGCTGAAGGCCGCTTTGTGAAGAGGTTGAAGGTTTTCTGTCGATTTTATGTGCACCAAGGATACAAAATGATTCATTTGTAGCTGTGGGTCTTCCGGATGAAGTAGATGGACAAAGGTCTAAAATCTCTTCTTCTGTATCTTTGGTAATACACTTTGCCTGTGATGTGGATGGCAGTGTCTGAATGTTATGTCCAGTTTGAGGTTTTAAAACACCAGTCACACTCCGCTTACTTGACGCTCGTTTAGAGAGTGAACTACTGGGTTCATTTTCTTTAGTCTGTAAAAATAAACCATTATTAGAAGAAGAAGAAGACATTTATTGGATCATAACACAACACTATTACACAAGTTACAAAATAGCTGTATACATAAGATAGAAAGGAGAACGAATTAGTGCTGCATGATGCCCCAAATTGGACCCAGCTCAGCATTATGCCTTGGACTGACTATGTCAGACCCCAGCGCTGATTTTCAGCCGGGACCAGTTTGTGACACCACGGACAGACAAACAGTCGCAATACATCTATTTAAACCTATAATAGGTAGGGGAAAAAGTCTTTTCGCATTTTAGTATGTATGAACTTGTAATAAAATCTCTTTGCTTATACCATTTGTATCTGGCAGGTTTTGATATCTTTAAAAAGTTTAAATTTTAAAAAAGATAATTCTAAATTCAAATTAGGTAAATGTGTGATTTTCATTTGTTTTTTTTACTGTCAAGATGAGTGAATCTAATGAAGAAATTCGATTCATTTTAAAATTTTACTACAAAAAACATAAAAATGCAACGCAAGCTGCGAAAAAAATTTGTGACGTTTATGGATCTAGTGCAGTGTCTGTGAGAGTAGCACAAATTTGGTTTAAGCGTTTTCAATCAGGAAATTTTGATGTGAAAGATGCACGTCGCTCTGGTCGCCCTGTTACGGATAAAATGGATGCCATTTTTGAAAAAGTGGAGCAAGATCAGCATATCAGTAGTTACGACGTAGCTGAAGAATTAGGAATTGACCACAAAACAGTTTTGGCGCATTTGAAAAAAGCTGGGTACACTAAAAAGCTCGATATTTGGGTGCCTCACGATCTCACTGAAAGAAACTTAATGAACCGTGTACTCATTTGCGATTCTTTACTACGACGTAATGAAAGCGAACCGTTTTTGAAAAAGCTTATAACTGGTGATGAAAAGTGGATCACGTACGACAAGAACGTGCGAAAAAGGTCGTGGTCAAAGGCCCGTCAGGCTTCACAGACTCTGGCAAAACCCGGGTTAACCCGCAATAAGGTGATGCTGTGTGTATGGTGGGATTGGAAGGGCATTATTCATTATGAGCTGTTACCGCCAGGCAGGACTATCGATTCTGAACTCTACTGTGAACAACTGATGAGATTAAAGCAAAAAGTTGAGAGAAAGCGGCCGGAATTAATTAACAGAAGGAGTGTGATTTTTCATCATGATAACGCTAGACCTCACACATCTTTAGCCACTCAGCAAAAATTAAGAGAGTTTGACTGGAAGGTGTTAATGCATCCGCCGTATAGTCCTGACCTTGCACCTTCTGATTTCCACCTGTTTCGGTCTCTTCAGAATTCTTTAGGCAATGTCAGGTTAACATCACGAGAAGACTGCCAAAACCACTTGTCGTGGTTTTTTGAACAGAAGTCCCAAAATTTCTATAGTAATGGGATCATGTCTCTACCTACAAGATGGCAAAAAGTTATCGAACAAAATGGCACCTACATACTTTAGTTAAATGTAAATAAACTTTAGTAAAAAATGTTTTGCATTTTCATATAAAATACGAAAAGACTTTTTCCCCAACCTAATATATACACATACATACATACACATATACATACATACACATACATGTTATAACACATATAACATTGTAAACTTAAATTAGAAAACACAGGACACAGCACAGAAACTTTACCAAAAAACAATACAAAAAATCGGGATCCAAGAAACCCGTATCCAGGACCCTAATCCATTGATAAATAGCAATTAAAACAAAAAAATAAGTCAACGAATGACTGGTTAAAATTTACACCCATCTGTCATTCGTTCGCTCATTGAGACAGGAAAAAATCATATTATTTACTCTCAAGAAAATAAGTTGTACTTAAATATCAAGAAATGAAGAAAATCTAATCAATAACTCTGTAGTGTGTATTATGTACATTATAATGAAACATTATAAAAATTGACAAAACATAAAATTTGTGTACGAATTTTATTTTATTTCCCCCTATTTGGGCAACTGTATCTAATTCTAAAATTATTGTGGGTTCAAAGCGGCAAGCAGCCAACATTTAAGTTAAGGGGACAGGGAGGGAGAGTTGGAGTATAGCCTTGGGGCACTATGCCGCCTGCCACATGCTAATTACACTATTAAAAAATAAATAAATAAAAATTATATAAAACTTATTATGTAACCAAACGTTCTTACACAGATCACCATATAAAAATGATTCATGATGACCCAATTCAGTTGGCATGCGGTTTACAATAGATAATATACAATAATAATATACAAATTAACTTAAATGTTGGCTGCTTGCTGCTTTGAACCAACAATCATTTTAGAATTAGATACGGTTGCCAAAAAAATTAAGTAGTTAATGTTTCAAATTCTATATAAATTTTAAAATATTTACAGGTACAGCAAAACTTGTAGACTACTAGTGTAGTTATAAATACTGATGATATAACAATACTAACAGACTGGTTTCGCTATTGAGGCAGTTTATTTACTTACTTCGCATGATTGTGCTAAAATTCCAAATAATGTTGGTACTGCACCAGGACGTAGACGTGTACGAAAAGGACTTTTGTCTATGAAATGTTCTTGAAAATGGTTGGAGCATAAAACAGATGATTTACTAGGTTTCCAATTTTTTAGCTTCCATTAGCATGTTTGAAACCCAAATGTCACATAATGTCTGGTCCTTAGGAAATCTAAAACAAATATTGGATTGTATCAAATCACACATCGATCATTATAGGAATATCCTAATGCAATAGTGTAGTATACCTAATATCACAACTTGTAATCTATTACAAATAATACTTAGAACTATTTAATTGTTGTGAATCCACTCGGAGTACAGGAGATGAAGTCTAGCTCTTTCACTATAAGGTTTATTAAGCTAATTTATAAGGCTATAGCGCTGATTAATATTGAATCTGTCTACAGTTATAACCATTAACTATTATTAGCCTTATTTTATAGTTATTATCAATGACTATTAATGTAACCGAAAGCTACCCACTGACCGTAATTTTTTAATTATTCAGTCAGGATTAAAAAAAAAATATAGTAAATAAGTATTTAACTGTTTAATCACTCTTTTCCACACACATTTTATTGTTAGCATTTAATTTAATCTTGCACAATGAATATAAATAATGTACAAGTTCCTAAATACGTCCCTACAAAAATGACAAGTACATAACATGTCAAAGGATTTCTCAATTATTATTTCTGTGACTGAATATATAGAATACATGCCTCGTGATTGAAAGTTTGTTTCAATGCATGCTCTATAATGACAAAGCTTTCAAATAAGTAGAAGTAGAACATACAACAACGTTTAATCTCGTGATAATTTACACAATTCCTGGCTCGTTTCAGTAACCAACGATATTTACTTACCGATGAAAGGTTAATCCAGGTATATTTCCGTACGTCGTACTTTCACACAAATAGGCACTGCATTTCCCCATCTTAAATATGTTTCTTTTATAATAACCTGTACTATAATAGTACAGATTTATTCACTTTACACAATAAATTCATCCGCAGCTGGGTAGCGTATCAAAATGGCGACCTTTCAAAATATAGCGTGCGTCATTTTTTTTTAACTTGTCATGTACAGTGTTGGTACACGTGTAAAAACGGGATAGTAACATTCACTAACCCCTAAGAGCGTGCGAGACGGAAAGATCAACACACTAATATATTTTATGTTCCGTCTGCTATGTATAATTGAATGTCTGTGACTTAGACACATCTTACACATCATTTAAAGTACATAATGGTTCTTATTACATTATAGATTAGAACACACGTGGATGTGTGGACGTGCTATTGCATGCGAGCAAGGCGCCACATTTCAAACGACGTGATTACGCAATCGGACTGGCCCACAGGCCAAAGGTCGCGCAGCGAGCGATGGAGAAGACTATGCTCGGGGTTTCTCTGAGGGATCGAATCCATCATCATCATCATCAGCCCGCGTCCACCCACTACTGGATATCAGCCTTCCCCAATGCTTTCCACCATATACGATCCTCCGCCTTCCGCATCCAGCCGCTCCCAGCCGCTCTCTTTAGATCATCGGACCATCTAGAAATCGAAGTGTTGGGCTCCCCCCAACACTTCGATTTCGGCGCCCTCCCTCTGGATGGTTCGGATTCGGATCGAATCCGAAGAAAATGAGACGGAGAACCAAGGTTGTCGACATAGCCTTCAGAGTTTGCAAGCTGAAGTAATAATGGGCCGGTCACATCTGCCGAGTAAGTGATGGCAGATGGGGAGGAAGGTATTAGAGTGGAGGCCGCAGGTAGGATGACCAAGCGTTGGACGTCCCCCTTCTAGATGGTCCAATGACCATGAAAAGCGATTGGATGCGGAAGGCGGACGATCGTATTTGGTGGAAAGTATTGGCGAAGACTTGTCCAGCAGTGGGTGAATATTGTCCGATAATGATGATTTACAAATTAGCGCTAGAATTTTGCAATTTTATTATGTTATAGACACGTCTTAATAAATGTAAGTAAAATGTATGCAATTTCATTCAACAGCTTAAAATAAAGTATTCACTTGCATGTGATCACCTATTTAGAGTTTTGAATAATTTAAAAACATTATATTACTACTTATAATTATTGCGAAATAAATTAATCGTACTATACACATTATTTTGCTCACAGTACTATCAGTACCAAATTGTAAAACTAACATCGGAGTACCTGAGCTTAGAATTCATTTCAATATTTTTTTTTATATTACGTCGGGTGGCAGACAAGCTTATTACGGCCTGCCTGGTGCGAAGTGGCTATCGTAGCCATATTCACGCTCGCAACATGAAATATCGCTCGCGCGCCGCCACCCCCGCTGCCAACGCAGCATCACCTTCCTTTCTGGCGATCTCACTTTACACTGAAGTTACAGTTACTGAAGTTTAGAACTAAAGTTGTGGTAAAAGCCAGATCAAATGTATATAAGAGAACAACAATTTTTTGACGGATAAAAATATAGAAGCTGTAATTTTACTACGAACTTAATATTGTAATGTAAAATTCTAAGTATAATACTTAAAATATATTCTATACATTTTTTTCAGAAAGTTTATGTGTGAAAAAGGTATAATACATACTTGCTATTAGGATACAAAATCCATTATTACAATTACATTACAACGTCATGCGGCATTATCAACAGCCCAATTCATTCTAAAAGTAAGGAGATTCCTCATAATTGGCAACCCCAAAAGCGGACATCGGTCATCGGACAAGCGGACAATAACTTTCTTCTTTTTTTGTTTTGGCAACCACACTATAGTTGAAGAATATTTTTGCCATTCTTATGTTAATAATTTCATCTTACCAGTTTCAGGAATGTGTGCGAAAAATAATCTCAGGAATCCACTAGATCTATAATACCCAAGAGCAAAATAGTTAGTACAATTTGCGGCTATTTTGCGCAACATTTTGAAATAACTCGACAGCGCGGCTTAAAACTTTTAATAATAAGGAGGACGAGTTCGGTGGTAGAATGGTAAGCAATAGCCACTTTGACTCCGAGGTCGCGGGTTCGATCCCCGCGCAAGACAAATATTTGTGTGCATGAACATGTCTGTTTGTCCAAGACAAACAGACGTCTGAGTGTTTTCTATGTATCATATAAGTATTTACAAGAAAAAATGTATATAAGTATTATATCAGTTTTAAATAATAGTACCCTACCCACAGTACAAGGTTTGCTTAGTTTGGGACTACATGGCCGTGTGTAATTTGTCCAAGAATGATTATTTATTTTTATTTATCCATAATTATATGCACTCTAATGTTCACTTGCACTATATTTATTATGTATTATAAAAAAAAGTACAACTGCGCTAACAAGTTTCCGCCAAAAAGTGTCACAGTATTTTCCTCCACCCTACAAAAGCATTGTTACAAGTCAATGCATTTGGTACCAGCAAATTATTATTATTAAATTAATATTAAAGGGTGTATTAAGTGGTTGAACAAGAACCAAAGCAAACCTCACTTGCACCTGGTGCACTCTACTGACTGATAAAAAACGAGGCTCTGGCAAAATGAGAGGTATAACGGATTTTGCCCGACGATAGAAATATTTTCACCATGCAGCGAAATAACACGTACCTTGAGGTTTGTTGTTTTCATGCTAGTGAGTGAGGACAGAAAGGACGGAGTTGGTGCGGTGGCAGCACGAGCGATATTCCATAATGCAATTGTTCATAAGGCTGCGATAACCCTGACACATCAGCTGGACCGTATGCTTCTTTGCTATACGAATATGAGTAGTAAGTATAAAATATTAGAAAGATTAATACGTATATAAAAATATAAAAGTATGGTTATATTAATCAAAAATTAACTTTCTTTTAAAAGAATATAATGATTTAAATTCGCACTTACATGAATAAATCGATTTTAATCATTGCAACACAATCCGGCATCGGTTCATACAAAGTTCTAAACACTTTTCTACTAGAGACTGGGTGTAGGTTGAAACTAGAAACGAATACCGGCGTCGATAGTTATTGCTAAGAACCCGCCGCCCGCATGCATCATGTTGCATGTCACTACTCACGTATTTTCGGATCTCTCATTAAGAAAACCTGGTCAGCATTTTACATTTTTGCTAAAGGCCGCCAAAAATATCATTTGCTCGAATTCCGCTAACTTTGTGTAATTGTAAACATTACGAATATTATATAACTAACAGTAAACTCATAAAAGCGGAAGGCTGAATTATTTCACAATGAAGGACTTAAATAATATGGCAATTTATAGCAAATGAAATCACGCTAAAAGGTTATGTTTGTCACGATTTCTTAAATATTACTGGTATCAATTTAATAAATTATTGAAACTAATAATTGTGACGAATTTGGCTATTATAAGCTAAATTGGTTAAAATTATTAGCTGTCTCCTTAATCCATTGCATTAAAAATTTTCTTTGGGACCTACGTGACCCTGGTTCGATTCCCAGATGCAGTGACAAGTATTACATTTTTAAAAATATTTGCGGCCCGTATGAATGTTTATTAATTAGAATCAGAAGAACGTGGCGACGCGTCACTACGCAGAATTTGCGCTAACTGACCACATTAGATGGTTCACATCAAAAATTGTGACGTATAACCGGCTAATAGTTATCAGTAACAGGATAACATTAAATAATCGCGGAACGATTTATATTCGGAACGAAACGGTAACACTCTCGGTTTTTTAATAGATACGGTTCCGTTCCGAGTATAATAGTAATGGAGGAACAAGAAGTTTCTTACCGATATTTTTAAGCATGCTGGGAATAAACTAAAGAAATAGGTAATACAAGGACTGGCTCAAAAGGGCATTGATTCCAGAGCCGGAAAGCTATTTGATTAAAAAACAAAACATCTTGTGTTAATCAAGTTGTTGTCTCATCTCATTTTCTGTTCTGTTGAAGTTTTTAGCGAACTCTTTTTGGCTTTTTGCACTTGAATTGATTGAATTGAATTGCATTGCATGCATGTGCATGTAGATTTGTGGTACCTACTTTTTTGTGAATATCTTATTTCTGGTGTCATTTAATTATCCTTTTTTTTGTTGTTTTGGTGAAAAGTCAAATCTCATCAATTTGTGCGTGCATGCTGTATACGTTGGGTGTAAACGTCATTGTCATGCTGTAAACGTCATTATCCTCTTATTCAATATGATGTGGTTTCTTATTTCATACTCGCTTTTATTAAAGCTTATCAGGAAAACATAAACATCTAACTGTAAAAATTACCTATTATTTGAGTAGTTTGTTTCATAGCAGGTAAACTAGTAAACTAGTGTGACTGTTCATATTTATTTAGTTAGCCTAGTTAGTGTTCGATTAGACTTATTCCCATCTTTCACCCTAAGCTTTCCCCGGGGTTAGGAAGTTGGGAATTGTTTGTCCCGTCTTCCAACCCATCGCAGGGTGGAAGATGGTAATATATTATCTGAATTATTTTTGCTCCCATATTCCAACCTGACAAATGAGGTACAGTCAAAAAATTATCGGTTAGTATATAATTTTTTACAAAGTAATGTGTATACAATCTTTAAATCCAAGTAAATGATTTCGTTTTCCGATTTCATTCGTTTAAAAAAAGCCAAATACAATACATAATTCAATGATTGCAATATAATTAACCAATTAATTGCGTACTTAGTGAATTGATAACAGATATGTAATTATTATGATCTATAATAATTCTCACATTCATAAAAGAAAGTTCAATCTAAACCCAAACGCCTTATGCACACAACTGCTCATAAATGTCAGGTTGGAATATGGGAACAAAAATAATTCAGACAATATATTCCCATCTTCCACCCTGTGGTGTGTATATAGTGTGGTGTGTGTTATGTTGATTTGATTTTGTAAACAGTATTTATGAACAGCTATATTAAATAAATGGATAAATAGAGTCACATATTTATCGGACGAGCTCGGTGGCATAGTGGTCAATGATGCGCCTTCGACACCAACGCTCGTGGGTTCGATTCCCACACAGGACAAACATTTGTGTGCATGAACATGTCTGTTTGTCTTGGTCTGGGTGTTTTCTATGTATCATAAGTATGTATTTAAAAAAAAAATGTATTTACGTATGTTTATCAGTTGTCTAGTACCCATAACACAAGCTTCGCTTACTTTGGGGCTAGATGGCGCTGTGGAATTTGTCTGACAATATTTATTTATTTATTATTTATGTCAAAATATACATTATTTGCAGTTACTTAAAGTTGTATAATTAAGTGGTTATACTAAACTTAAACTTTCAAAGTAGGTACCTAGTAAAACTGTCAAGTAAGTTTTTGTGCCTGTGGCCCCCTAATTGTTTTAGTCAATTGTAATGGCCTGGTATTGTATATGGTTCGGACAGACCTGGTCTAAAGCAATCTTTTCAAGGCAACTTCAAGGTGGAGTTACAAATACCAAAACAAGTTTTATATATTGTCGTTGCGACTTAAAGAGCTATTATGTGTAAAATTCATCTGTGCCAGATAATCAATTAAAACCGTTTACTGAAAAAAATATAAGGAAACTAAATATAACAACAGATACAAGTGATAACCAGATTATTTTATGCTTTTTACTTTGCTATTGTCATTTTAAATAAAAAAGGTAACTGTAGTAAAAGAAATAAAAAACAATTCAACATGACACAGAAGAGGTTTTGGTTGCGCGTTTTGTATGATATTAGTGGTTTTGATGTAAAATATATATGTAACAGGAATTGAAATTAAAAACACATGATCTTCAACAAAACAAGTAGTATTTATTTTAAATATTTATCAATGCAAACTTTAATCGTAAGTACCTGGATTAAATTGCAGGCTATTTATAAAAAGAATGGTAATCCTGATCGATAACCATTTTCAGTTCCTGCAAATGTTTAAACTTGCTTTCGGTTATTTTTAACAGAGCTATGTATAATCGGTTTGGTGACACAAAGCCATTTCTTTGGTTACTTCTTTGCTGTTGAAGCAAAAACCACTCATCGACATGTCTCAACCTTTAAAGTATATATTATAAATATATTATAAATATATTATAAATATCGGTATAGACTGATCAGTGTTAGTGGTTGTATTTGAGTTGTAGAAGTTGGTTGTTCTGTGATACTATTAATATATAATTAAATATAGCTAACTGGAGTATACAATTTTTTCTGTTTCTTAAAATCCCTCTGACGATATTGTTGCTTGTTACCGGGTCCGTTTTGTTTTAGAATTTATTTTGATAGGTTTGACGTTTGACAAAAGTGACACCTGAATCTCTGTTGAAAAACTAATTCAATCTCTCATTTCGACATTCAATATCCAATCTCTGTTGAACATTCATTCAGTCATCATCAACATTCAATCTCTGTTGAAAAACTAATATTATCTTATAATTAGCATATAAACCTCACATTGATGAGGAACTCCAAAAAGTAGATTTAATTATTAATGTTCAAGTTAATATTGGGAAGCTGAAAATAATAAAATAAATATTTCTGGACAATTTACACAGCGCCATCTAGTTCCAAATTAAGCGCAAAGCTTGTGTTATGGGTACTAGACAACTGATAAATGTACTTAAATACATTTTTTTTGTTAATACTTACTTATAATACATAGAAAACATCCAGATCAAGACAAACAGACATGTTCATGCACACAAATGTTTGTCTCGTGTGGGAATCGAACCCGCAACCTCGGAGTCAAAGTGGCCATTGCTAACCATTTGACCACCGAGCTCGTCATGATAAGTCAATGATCAAGTTTTTGAGGTAAATGAAAGGATGTTGGAGGTAATGATGCAAATAAAAATCAGAAATTTTTACTGTAATACCAAACTATTTGTGAAACTTTACTTTTAGTGTCTTCGGGCCAATGTTCACCTGTCTTTCCAAACCTTTCAACACAAGATAGATAGATAGATAGGTACGTTTATTACAAACTACAGTCACACACATATAAAAATTAAATTCAAAAATAACTGGGAGAGAACTTATACACTTTAGGAAACAGAATGCAGAATAAAAGATGCACAACAGGACAAAAGACTTTGTCCGGTACTACAAATAGGTGTTTTTATGGATTATTACTTTTATCTGGTTTTTTATTTTTAGATACAAAGTTTGGTAAAGAGTTGAAGAAACTAAGTCACAATGTCAGATTATCCTTCTTCTTGAAATCTTGATGAATGAATGAGAGAAGGGAGTGGAGGATTAAACCAACCCCTCTCTTTTTGGAGGGAAGTAAATAAAACAAGTACTTAAATCTTATACACATATATTGTAATACAGCTTTTAATAATTCTTCAAAACTGTCTAAATGGTTTTTTCTTATATCTAGTCGCCTTATATAGTTATAGGTATTTGATGTCAGTCTTCACAATTTTCTTTGCAATTTATTTTGTGAAATCTTCTTTTCAAACTCCGCCATTGACTCTCGATTAGAGAATACAATCCCGAGCTTGGTTTTCAATCCCAAGATAACGGGTTTTTTGAAGCATAATCCCGGGATCCCGGGCCTATTCCGGGATTAGCCTTGTTGTTTCTAATTGGGCTCAAATTAATAAACTTAAGTAATTTTAAAAAAAAGTGTTTTTAATGTCTTTGTACAACACAAATCACAATATATTAAGAAAAAAGGCAAAATAAGAAAACTGCTTTTGCAAGAAATCAAAAAGACAACACAAAAAAACTATTTAGAATTTCGTAAATATATTCGGAAAAATATCAAAGCATCCAAATTTTGACTTCCAAGCCTGTTTCGTAGTTTATTGCCAACATAAGCAGCGACTGCGCTGCTTCTACGCTGGTTGGAGGAATAGACAATAGATCGAAAACAGAATAGAAAAATCTAAAAAATAAAATCGGAATAACTGACATCCTGTGATGATCTTTCATGTCCTGGTACTACAAATATTTTCTTTTCGTCATACTTTTTTCTGTAATGTAACGATGAACAGGGCCTGATTAACCCTTAGGCTAATTAGGCTGAAGCCTAGGACGCGAGGATCGGAGGGGTCGCGCTGAAATCGTTCGCACGCACTATTAATCTAGCATCATTGCAACTACCCTACATATTTCAACTAGACCGAGACAAAACACTAAAACTAATGCGCTGTGAACTGAAAAAGATTGGGAGCCTCTGATTTTAACAATAAATTTTAAAAAGCGCGCGTCGGTGACGTCGTCCTCATAATTACCCTAGGGGGTCAGAACTCTTAATCAGTCGCTGACGATGAATAAGCAATACAATATAATTCTGTAGAATACAAACACAAGTACACGCCATTTCGATAATGTAAATGAAACAGATAGAGCCGCCATCTTGTCCAAAGAGTACCATTGGTTGTGAAGTAATTTGTTAGTTTTAGGTGCAAGATTGAAATATCATTCAGTCACTGGATTTCTTCAGTCATGGTTTTAATTTAATAACATTTACAAGGATTTACAGCAAATGTTCGAAGTGTTTGTCTTCAGCTGCAATGCAAGCTCTACATAACCTTAAAAATGATCGTGTAATAATGTACAAACATTCCAATTTCATGTTGTAGGAGTTTTCCTACCTCAACGATAGTTAACCTAGAGGGGAAAAAAATATGTTTTCAATATACATAATAATTAAATGTTTATTTAATTATTATGTATATTGAAAACATATTTTTTTCCTCTCTAGGTTGAATTATAGCTTTTGTTTCCTCCCAGTTTTCAGTACCCAAACGAGTATGGTCATTCGGGTCAAAAGTACGCGTTTTATTTAATGTGGTTACAACGAATCACGAAACATGAGATATCTGAATTTATTACATGTACAGTTGATCGAGAATATTATATATTTTCATTATATAAGTAAATTAACATGCCAAAGAATGTGTTTTTTTTTCCTAAATATGATTAAAGTAAAATGTTTCGAATGCGTACTCTTGCCCCGTCATGTGGGTAAGATTACGCAAGCCTGAGGGTAAAATTACGCATGTGGGGTAAATGTACGCAGTCAAAGAAATAAGAGAAGGGTTACTAATAATCAATATTTATTCATCTTTGAGATGCGAACGTGCGTCACTAAATAAGTTTTGAGATATAAAAAAAAGTATCCAACATAATAACCACAATTTATTTTACATTTTTTCGAAGTACTCCACGATGCTCTATACAAACTTCCATTCGTCTAAACCAACTCTGGAAACACTTTTGCCAGTCTTGATCTGAGAGGTCAGAAATGGCTACTTCGTAGGCAGCGACGGCTTCTTCCGCACTCGAAAAAAACTTACTTTAATTTTTTCTTTGACAGTTGGGAATAAAAAGAAATCACAAGGAGCTAAGTCAGGGCTGTCGGGTGGGTGAGCTAGGGTTTCAATAGCGGATTCCTCAAGAAACGCCTTCGTTCTGAGGGACGTATGTGAAGAAGCGTTATCGTGATGCAGCACGATTCCTCGAAGCCCGGCCGTTGGTCTACGCTCTCGCACAGCTTGGATAACTTTCGGCAATGCTACTGTTGTGTACCATTCCGAGTTAACTGACCTACAATTTTCGAGCATGGATGTCGATAAGTGTCCACTCCGAGCAAAAAAACTAGCCACCATTTTTTTACCAACATTACGTGGTCTTTGCAATTTTGTCGGTAATTCTCCGTCTAAGTAGACCCATACCGAAGATTGCTTCTTACTTTCGGGGTCATACTGATAGAACCATGTTTCGTCACCAGTAATGATTTCCGAAACACGTCTCGACGCCCCGTTTTCAAAAAGTTGACGCATTTCACGGCACCAATCCTCACGAGCCTGTTTTCAGTTTCGGAGAGCAATCGCGGGATCCAACGACAACAAAGCTTCCTGACTCCGAGATGTTGGTGTAGGATGGTGTTCACACTCCCCAAAGTAATACCCAGAATCTTCTCGATGTCCTTGTATGTAATTCGTGGGTCTTCCCGTACCAACTGTGACGTTCCGGTATTTTAAAATGAAATGCCGGTAACGGTCTACAAGAATTTATTCAAAAAAAACGGATCGTGCGGTTACGAACCGCCTAACCTTGCTCCACAGTTCGGTACTCTCCTGGAATTGTGAAGACGGTCGGGCACGGAGAATGACCAGGGCGGCTTCCTTCTTCACACAACTTGGCGAGGAGCTGCAGCCCTCAGGAACAGTGTGCGGGGCGTGTTAATGACGCACGAGCGCACAACTTTCGTTCAAAATATAACTTGAAACCCCGAGTAGGGGTTTAATCGATCCTGTTTTAATACACAGTATCACCAAGTGTAAGATGTAATCTTTAAATAGTTTAATGTTTAATATTAAAAACAATGTCTAATATGTAGGTATATATAGGCAGTGGCGGGGCAACAACTAAATTTGATGTGGGCAAGACAGATTTCGCGAGGCCCTGTTCTATGGCGACCTGAAGACGGATTTTATAAAATAATAAAAACAAACAAAACAATTAACACTGCCAAGTTTTTATTCATAAAAATACAAATTAGATTAGTATTAAATGAAAAATTACAAATCGTTAATATAAAGGTGGAGATATACATTTCTTAAAGTGTATCTTAAAAAACATTAGATTTCTTTATTAAAGGAACAGAAATTTCCTGCTTTTAACGTTACTAAATTCCTTAATTATGGTATCGTAATTCAGCCTAGATGCCAAATCTGATTCAATTGATAAAACAGCCAAAGCTGAAAGTCTTTCTTGGCTCATTGTGTTTCTCAAATAATTTTTTATTAATTTTAATTTTGAAAAACTTCTTTCAGCAGAGGTTGTACTTACCGGAATTGTTAATAAAATTCGGATGACAATGTAAATATTTGGGTAAATTTCTTTCAAGCTATTTTCCGTTATGTATGACAGCAGCTGTTTCACGTCTTTAATGAAGTTGGGTAAATTCGGGATCATTGTATTTAATTCTTCATATAATTCAAATGGTTGGAAGTCACTGCTCTCACCCACACGCAGGACGTTATGTAAATCGTTACAGTGTTTTAATATTTGCTCCTGTGGCATATTTTTTAGCGCGCTTAAATCATAGAGAAAACCAAAGTCTTCAAAATGTTGATTTAAAGACGTAAATCTTAATTCCATATTGGTTATTATAGAATCAATCATGGCGTAAAAAAAATCTGTTTGATACCGGATTTTGGGAGACTGTATAGGTTCATCGCTGCTTTCATAATCGAACATCGTTTTCTTTTTGGCTACTCTTTTATTCTTAAACTCTTTTGGCAGGTCATAACAGCTTTGCTCAGTAAATTTCCGAACATCAGACAGGGATTTCTCAAATCCAGTTTCCCGATACTCTTTTATCCATTCACAAAATGTGTGTAAATGTTCAAGAGCAATGCTTAAATTAATTTGTACTGATTGCCATAATTTACTTATTATATTAACACGCAATAATATCTCATACCACTCATGTAAAGATACGATAAATTCTAAACTTAACATTTCATTTAGTATTGAATCGCAATCACTGAGAGTGTCTGATTCCTCCGTTTGATTTTTTAAGTTTTTTATGCATTCAATCACTTCATCAAATTGCAATAATACGGCCTTTACTGCTTCGACTCTACTTTCCCATCTTGTGTCTGATAAAGGTTTTATAGTAAGTTTTAATTTTCCTTTTATAAAATCCCAGCGCTTGCTTGAACTTGAAAATAGCAAATATTTTTTTTGTATGAAACCAAAAAAAGTTTTTGCTACCATAGATGAGTTCGCTGCATCTACCAATAGTAGATTCCAACTATGACAGCCACAAGGTGTGAAAAATGCCCTAGGGTTAATATTCAATATTCGAGTTTTAACTCCACTATTTACACCTACCATATTTGCACCATTGTCGTATCCCTGGCCACGGCAGTCTTGAATATTTAAGTCATATTTTTCTAGGTGTTCCAGTATAGCATTGGCTAAATATTCTCCAGTTGTCTGAGTAACAGCTAGAAATCCCATAAAATGTTCGACTATTGTACCAGTTGACGTATCACAAAATCTTAAGATAACCGACATTTGTTCAACTCTACTACAATCTCTAGTGCAATCGAGCAAAAAAGAATAATACTTTGCTTCTTTAACCTTACGAATAATTTCATTGACAACTGTTTTTGACATCAATATGATCAATTCATTTTGAATATCGTGACTTAAATAATGGTGTGAAAGTTGTTTGTCTCTAATGCGTTTCATGTGTTCACGTAAAGTAGGATCAAATTTTGATATCAGTTTAAATAAATCTATGAAATTGCCGGAATTCTTAATACCGTCACCTGTCTTGAGAGATTCTCTGTGACCTCTAAATGCAAGATTATGAGAGGCCAAAAAGTTTATTATGTCAATTATTCTCTCTAACAAGTTGTGCCAATGTTTTTGTGATTCACGTATTAGCCTTTCGTTTTCTTGGTCTATTGTTTTGCCTTGATTTATTCCTTTCTCTAAAGTTAACCATTGGAACATATGTGCCATATGTTCTTTGGTATTCTCATGTCTATGTAAAATGCTACTTAAATGTTTCCAGTCACAACACCCTCCTTGCACCACCTGAGTTTGTGAATTGCTAAATAGTCTGCATGGAAAACAGTAAACTTTATTTTGGGAATTGGAATAAACTAACCAGCGACGATGTTGAGTTTCACCATTATTTAGTTTTCTCGAGAAATAGAAATAGAAATTGGAAAAGTGTCTGTTATCATCACCTTTGGGATAATATTCATCACCGCTATTTAATTGCTGTGTGGGGCCGCTTCGAACTATGTCACGACGCTGTGTATCCGTTATGGGAAACGTCCACAATCCCGGATCCGAATTAACAAGTACTTGCTGAACTATGGCGCTGGCGTCGTCGCTGCGAATTGGAGAATCTATGTCAATCTGTTCTTCTTGATTGCTTGATGACAGCACAAGAGTTTCAGCGTCAATTTTTGATTGGCTAGAAGATGATCCAAGCTCTACGTCTAACTGACGTTCGCTCTCGGTATTCAGTGCATCTAGAGCATTTTCCAACGGTATCTCGGACGTTTGTTGTGTAGAAGTCGAAGCTATCGATTCAGAAGGTTCTGTACTACCAGATGCAGTTTGGTTGAGGAACTTCATCAAATTTAAACTCAAAACTTGGTTGGTTGCAGTTCTTTCAGCTTTTCTTTTTCTTTTTGCTGATCCAGACTCCCATTTTCTTCCAATATCTCTATCTCGGCCGGACATGTCGATAACGTCGTATCTATAAACTGTAAACGAAAGCAATAGTTAACATTTTTTTGCAGTTTTATCTACATAATTGGGACGGGGGCCCACCACACATTCCCACCACTGTGTCTCCTGTGTAGCCAGGATTAACAGCGGCGACCGCCAAAAAAGGCAATGAACAATGAAGTCCATTGCAGTCCCGGGGGTAAAACTACGGCTGCCTTGGAACTCACAACGAATTTAATCAGAAGAAATTAGTAGGAGTAGGAAGCTTTTGGAATTTGACTTCCCCTCTTAGCAATGTGAGAGACAGCAATATGGCAAATAAGGCATTAAAAGCCTAAAGAGATGGCTAGTCAAGTGAAGCTCAACTGCCGTGCACCACGGATTTTAAGTTTCTAACACTATTGGGGACCTAAAACATTGAGTTGTTACCTAACACATCGATTCCAATAATATGAATTGCAAAATCGTCTGAACGCTTGGTAATTCTCCCTTGTTGCTACCAAATCTGAATAGTATACTACCCCGGATGCAACTTGTAATGAATTCAACATGTCATCCCGCTCCCGCCGCCAAAGATCACACTCCCAGAGAACATGGTGTGCTGTTTGATCGAATTCAGAATTAGCAGTAGAACACTCGCATAAGGGCGACGGCACTAATTTAAACGAAAAGAGTTTTGCCTTAAAATTGCCATGTCCAGTTAAAAATTGCGCAACGGGGTGGTCAACTTCTAACCACTTTTTCTTTAATCTATCTCTTACCGATTGAAAGAACAGATACAAGTGGCGTCCTTTGGTAGAAGTTTCCCACCTTTCCTGCCATTCAGACAGCAATGTTTCAAATACTTCATTAATAGGTTTAAACAGTCTAACTATTTTTTCACGATCACGAGTTTTCAAGAAATCAGGGACCATATTTTTAGATGTATAGTACATTGAAGCGCGGCGTTGTACTTCTAAGTCTACTGGTAACACACCTGCTAGCACGGGTAGTGCCTCGGTGCTTACAGTTCTATACGACTTACATAAAAATATCAGAGCAAGGCGCTGGCTTTGAAGCAATTTACGACGTGCTGCACCTATAGTAGCCCTATCTGCCCACGCAGGTGAACCGTACGTAACACATCCTAAGTATGTGGCGGTATAAATAATTTTTAAAGTTTTGAAAGTTAATCCCCACGTAGAGGTAGAAATTCGTGTTAAGGCATAGAAATTCTTTTTCGCTTTTTCACCTACTTGCTTCATGTGCTCGATATAATTAAAATTTCTATCCAAAAGCAAACCCAAGTAACAAACCGAACTTCTATTAGCAATTGATACTCCATTAAAATGAAATCGCGGTGAAACCTGTAAATTTCCCTTAAGCAAGAGTTGATATGTTTTATGTGGCGCAAAATCGAGACGATCTCATCTACATAATATTGTAAAACCTAAATTTAAATTAGTTTTCAAATAAAAATCTTTAAGATAGCTTTTACTACCTGCTAGTTTTAAAAACTTAAAAAGTCGATACGTTTTTTACCTTAAAGCTTTTTTGGTTTCCTTCAAGAGATATTATAAAGCGTATTTTATATACAAGTAATTACTGCGTTATATACTTATTACCAATTAAATATTTCTTACCTTATGTAAAATAGACGAGTACAGGTACCGGTGTGTTACAAATCACAAAGAAAACAAAAAAACAATTAAAAAAGTCACTGTTTTAAAATTTTGGGTCAGTTTACAGGAGCAATCAATATACCTAAACACTATCTATTTATTCACTAAATATTATTAAAACATTGAACACACTATTCTTATCAAAATAGGTACGTACAGTCATAAAAATAAACAATATTGAATAACACAATTATACGTTTCGTACTTTGATTTGATTGGTTGACTTCCTAGTAAAGAAAGTAAACAAATAAACCGGGGATTCCCCGCACTCTGGTCGGCGGCAAATGTTGCCAGACTAAGAAAACATGTTTCACAACAAAATTGATTTATATTTTTTTTGTTTTATTCTCGCTTTAAACATTTTTGAGTCGCGAGGCCCCTTGTACCGCGAGGCCGTAGGCGGTGGCCCACGTCGCCCACGCTTAACGCCGCCTCTGTATATAGGCTATTGCGCGACAAATTTGTATGCGTGCCGATGTCTCAGTGTCAGCTGTCCGAGTGGCAATGCTGGCAATAGCCAACGAGGGCTCAACACGCGCGGTGATCGCCAAACCGGTTTTACAAGTCTAGGGACCCGCGCCGTGCCGCTAATTAAAGAAAACCTTTTTTTTTTTTTTTTTTTATTCACATAACTTTATAAATTTAATTATTCAGTGTTTTAAGTTTTAAAATATATTAGATACTATTTAATGCTATTATTTATATAATTTGTTTACCTTTGTATACGTTATTGCGTTACACAACATTTCAGTAGTCCACACATTTTCTGCAGTTACTGCTGTTTGCGGGCGTTCGCTTCTTTGATCGTCTTCGAGGTTAGTTTTGCCCCTTTTAAATTCACTAAACCACCTAAAAATTGTTGCCCGTGAAGGAGCAGACTCTCTCAATGCCGACTGTAGTCATTGCAAACTTAACTGTTCGGTTAAATCAAATTTAAAATCGTAATAGATCATAGCACGCAAATGTTCGCGGTTAAGCTCCATCGTTTCAGCCAAAAAACGCGGGAAGCGTTGTAGTAAAAGGACAGGAATATCGTTTTTTTTTTAAATTGAAAAAAAAAGGCTTTGGCATTCTATTTTTAAATAAATTTGCTTTTTAAAAAGATGTAATACACATGCGTTCCATTTTTAAATTTCGAGCATCTCAAAACTTATTGAGTGACCTACGTATAAAAAAATGTATTTGTAACAAGGTAGGAACTTTGGTCATTAATTACTAGTACAAGGATAATTTTAAATTAGCTAGAAAATTATATTATATAGTAGAAGTAGGCAAAAACTATCTTTAGTCATTACACAATAAATATTACTCTACCTACTCAGTACAAAAGTCGCATCGAAATATGCCGTTTTCATATGCAGTGCAATTCTCATGAAACCTGTTATTACAAATAATACAATGAATCCAATCTTCTGTCGGTGGATCTTCGTATTTCTCGCTACAAATCGAACAATATGTAGATTCTTCATTTTTGTTCTTTTTTAATTGCTGAACTAATTTCTTTTTACCTTTACAGATTGTTCTCGATGGTCCAGGCTTAAGTTCGGAAAACATCCTCTTACTAGCTTTCATGCTCTTTTTCATTCGCTTTTCTTGATCTGATTTATGCTTCTCTCCCAACTGTGCCTTGTAAGAGCTCGAAGTTATAATTTCCGATTTCAAGCAAACTCTTGTTCTCTCTTTTTTTCAGTCATTTTCGGAAGTTGCCTTAACTGAGCTACCGTTACAGTTCTAGATGTTGAAGCTCATTTAGAGGATCTACTTGTTTTTCTGTAATATACATCTCTTTTGAATGTGCAGAAAGAAGTACGTTTTCCTTATTAGAGTCAGTTACAGAGTCATCTGATTACATTTAGAGGAATTAAGTCACCTTTTGAAGAAATTATTTGTTTATATTATTAGTTTTTCATTAGAATCGGAAGTGTTTTCTTTGTTCCTAATGTTATCTTCCATATCACTTCCTAAATTAGTAGCATCCGAGTCAGCGTCCCGATCTATGACATCTTCACAGCCTGCTGGTTGTGTTTCTTCACCGGTAAGCCCAACTATATTTGCTAATATAGTTGGTGATTACCGGTGGTTACTTACCAGTGAAGAAACTTCTCTGTTCGTCAACTGATCTCTTGAAATACCGGCATCATTAATTGTTATGGAGGGGGCATTTAAATATTGGACTGACGGGGGGAGCGAATTCGGTTTCATTGAAAAGATCGTCGGCAAAGGAAAATATTCCCGTTGCTCTGAATCCAGACTCAGCATTTCCTATAGTAGCCACATGTTTGAAGGCTGAATTGAACAGTTTAGCTACCTGAAATTGTGTTATGCCTCTACCAGGATGTTTGTTCATCAATTTTTCACATTCAATAGCGTACTTTGTTTTCAAGGGGCTATGAAGAGCCACATCCAGTGGTTGCAATTTGTGACTCCCATGTGGTGGAAGAGTAAGCATAACGATGTTATGCTCCCGGGCGTAATTAGTTCCTTTCAAACTAAAATGGGACGAGTGGTTATCCAGTAGCAATAACACTGGATCTTCTTTTGATGGGTGAACGAAGTCCTTAAAATGGTGTAGCTATTCGACAAACAAGTTCGTGTTTACATAGCCACTATCGGACGCCATACATATACTCTGTGTTGGACCACCATCCAATAATTCGGCCGTATTCTTTTACGGGGATATATAAATGCTGGTGGAACATAATGTCCCGTAGCGCTCATGCACATTATCGCAGTGATAGTTATAGTTCCTCGCTCAGCAGATACCACTTTACCTACCACTTTTTTTCCTTTCACAGATACAACCTTCGGTGTTTTTTTTGGAACTGTGCTCATTCCGGTTTCGTCGACGTTATAAATTCTATTTGGCCGGAAGTTATAATTGGCATAAACTTCTTAGAGTGTAGTATAAAATCGTTCAATCTGAGTTTTATTGAAACCAATTGCTCTGGCCAAGCTGATAGGCGCTGACTGACGCAAACTTAGTATAGGATTTCTTTTAAGAAAACCTTCACCCAATCTCGACCAGCCATTTTGCAGGATTTATCGAACCGGTGTTCTATCCTATTGGCCGTTGCAAACTCGTAGGCCAGTCGTCTTAAATCATTTATTGTAATACCAAAAAATCTGTCATCCATATCTTGACAATGAACTGCTAATTCCGCTTCTTGATCTTTGGTAAATGTAGATTTAAAACGGCCTAATGATGTTGGCACGTGAGTAATCTTCAGCCTTTTTCGCAAAGCACCTTCGCTAATACCAACTTCTTCTGCGGCACGTCTTTGACTTTTTCCTTCTTGTATTAGTTTTTTAGCTGTATTTATTTGTTCATCTGAGATCAGGGCTCGGTGTGGAGCTTTTCTTATATAGTTCCTCGGCATTTTGCACTATTCTGAAAGATTAAACAACTTTTAAATAACCTTAATTTTTTTCCATTAAATTGGGGTATAAGTATTTTGCGCTGGCAATAGACGTGGCTCCAAAACAGCAGCTCGAGCTAAGTATCACGAACGCAGACCTCAGCCCCCCCACCTCTGTCGGACATCGGGCCACTGCGAACTTTTACCCACTGCGAGCTTTTACCCCGAATGATTCTACACGTGTCGAATCGCGGCTTGATAAGCGTAGGCTCCGGTTCGACTTTTTATTTCCGTGCTGCTCACAAATATATTTTCGCTTCGATGAGGCAATGACAATCTTGGATTGGGCCTGGAATACCCTGGAGACCGGTCTCCAAGTGCTTAGTGCCATCCAATTTATTCTTTCTTCACTAAACGTTTGCTTGGGATTGCAAAAATTCAAAAGAGGAATTGGTAACGTTCCCTTTGTTATTTCTCGTCTTAAGACATTCACTATATTATTTTGCCTCAGAATATACGGTGGCAATGACTACAAAACTGAGGAGTACAATGTATATATATATCTGTACTGTCAATTATCAGAGTGCTCGGAAGTGGTTTGAGCATCACCGCTGCTGGTTTGTGCATTTATTACGTCTTCTTTGGTGTTTGAAGTGCCCATCGTTATTTAGACGAAGAATTTTCATATGTATCACGTACTTATAGAAAAACTATTCTAAAAATATAGCTAGCATTGAACTATTCTCAAAATATAGCTAGCATCGATGTAGCTATTAATAATCTCCGATATTCCATAACTAGTCTTCTCTCTTGTTAACCACTCGCTTGTCCTGCACGGGCGCTATTTCTGAGCTAAATTGTTCGTCGCGCATTATGGTCTCGCCGCGGAGGGCCGCAGCAAACTCAAGTGGCTCTTAAGAAGTACATATAGCTTTGTTTGTAACGCAAACGACTGACTGTGTTAGCTACTTGAATGAATAGAGTTGTTTGTCAGAGCAAAGTTTGAGCGCTTTGAAGGTAAAATAACTAAAAATGCGAGAAGTTCATGAAAGGAAAAATCACTAATTGTTCTAGACAATCATTTTTAGCATTAAATCTAAAGCTGTAACGTATGTTTTTCTTATTTTATATAGACATTAGATAAGTTACACAGTTTAGAAGTATGTTTGATAGAAAAAATCTGCCACAAAAAAATTGGGGAAATCGCACAAAATTTCGTACAAGCCACGAAATCCCGTCGGACAGGTTATAATGTTTGGACCTATTTTACAGAAAACGTAAAAGGTTTGGGACAAAAATGAAGCCAGTTTCCGAAAGATACTGTCTTTATCTTACTACTTAGAAAAAAAAAGATAGCTAAATGAAAACAATTATTTTGAAAAAAAAAAATTAAAAGGTAAATTGGCTCAGTTTTCTTGGGAATTTGGTAGTCCATTTGTGACAAGATTTACGAAACACTGACAAAGTTCGTGCTATTTTAAAATATAAGATAATAAGAGCAAACCCTGGGGATTACATTAGTACTAATACATGATCATTTAGGATTCACACAATCAAAATAAAAGTAAAGTACACTATCAAAACTAGTCGAGCGAGAGCAGTAATTTGTCATTTAACAAAATGGCGGCCGGGCGGCTAGATATAGGCTGGCCGCGTATGGGGTTTTGTTAAATAGTAAATTTAAAAAAATGAGAATTTTGTACATGTTTTTTCTTTTTTCAAATTTAAGAGTGGGGGTTTTTTTTTAGAAAACACACTCATAAAAGTACAGTCTTTGATTTTATTTATTCATTAATATTGATATTGACTTCCAAACATTGCTGGATATCAGATTGCTGCCTTTGATTCTTGCCAAAATAAAACACACATAGGGTTGTCCATTGCAATTTTATTTTACACTAAGGGTTTAATTAATTTACAATAATCTTTTTATTTGGTTAGCTCAATAAAAAGATTATTGAAAATTAAGAAAAAAGAGATTTTCATATCAAAAAAGTTACACACGAAAACTTCGGACTCTTCGACATTCTCATTACAGTAACTCTCGTATGCGGCAAGTGTTTCCTGTAAAGCCTCCTGGCTTGCCAAAGTTTCTCTGTAAAAAGTCAAATCCGGTATACTTTCCCATTCCGTTCCAAAATGTTTTTCTAGTAATTTCTTCACGTCATTCAATTTTAATTTGTTAGCTGCAACTGTATTCGGTATGGTGACTTGATTGATCGTTTTTATATTTTTTCTTGGTTTACAAATATTTTGAGGCTTGGCAATATCACTCTTGTAAAAAACTTCGCCCCTGACAAGAACGTTGTCCCGTTGCTTAGAACGACGTAAAATAAATCTCTTACATTGATTGAATTGTATATAGACTTGGCAATCAGTGCCGATGTTTTTTAACGTTGCGTTTTCAGATATAATATCTGAAATTTCTTCTGGGTCCAGTATAATCTCACCCTTGCGCAACTTGTTTTCAATTATCCCGAAGACACGGTCGGCGGGCATAAAAGAATGACCAGTGACGGGAAATACAGGGTGTCTGGTGGCAGATTTCTATTTACAAAATGAAATAAAAAAGATACTATATGACATATCATTTTAATGAAAGTGTTGAAAGTTCATTTTTAAAAGATTATGTCATCCAAATTTCTTCCATCAAGTTGCAAACACTGTTCAAAACGGAGCCTCGTATTCCGCGCCACACGCTGCAGTAAACTCGGTTGAATTGCGCTGATTTCCCGACGAAAGTTTTCTTTAAGCTCTACAACAGTTCGCGGATTGTTAGTGTAGACTCTCTCTTTGAGGTAGCCCCATAAAAAAAATCCATTGGGGTTAAGTCGGGCGACCTCGGTGGCCACGCGATGTCCCCAAAGCGACTAATCAGTTTTTGAGAGAAAGCTTCCCGAAGCAAAATCAATCAATCGACTCCCTGGCCGTGTGTGCGGTCGCACCATGTGTGTGATGAGGACGATAGATGAGCTCGCAGGTTCGGCAAAAAGAAATCAGTAATCATGCGTCGATAATTCTCACCATTGACATTCGTCACTTGGCCCCGGGCATTTAAAAAAAACAGGTCCAATTATTCCATTAGTGGATAAAGCGCACCAAACAGTTACCCTGGGGCAATGTTGGTGTTTCAGCCGAGGGTTACGGGTTCTTGAAGACCAGTAACGGCAGTTTTGTTTATTGACGTGCCCATTTAAATGGAAATGAGCCTCGTCGCTCCAAAAAACGGATTTCACAGTACGAAAACGCTCCAACATCATTTCACAAAATTTTTTGCGTGAAACAAAGTCATTTTCTTTCAATTCTTGAATTTTAAAAGGATGGAACTTCAGATCCTTTTTCAAAATTTCATGGATAATCGCTCTTGGAAGCCCCAGTGAGACTGCCCTTGTCCTTACCGAAAGTCGTGCATTTTCACGTAAACTCCGTTCCACCAAATCAATGTTTTCGGGGGTCCTTGAAGATCGACTAGGCCCTGGCCGTGGGGTGTTCAAAGCCGAAGCACTTTGGCGGAACCTCTGCACCCAGGAACGAATTAGATTCACACACGGTACCATCACTTATTCGTCGAAAATCGAAGTGTGAACAAAATTGTCGACAAGCGATTGCGTAAGAATCGTTACTCTTGAAAAATGCCTCGATGGCGAACGCGCGATGCACACCTGACCACTGCGACATCGTGACTGAGAAATCCGCACGATCGGTGATTCTAATGACACCACCCTCCCCCCGCACCGTTTATTACTTTTTGAAATAATCGTATTTAAAAACGTAAATCTGCCACCAGACACCCGTTATTATTTCCATAACCTTTATGCAAACGTTTTCTAACTAAAAGCCTTCTAACTAAAGCCATTTGCAGCACATGCCAATTAGAATACTATTCTTATTTTGCCCGCCGCATCCATCTGCTACTAGCCGTGTTATAGTAATGCCTGTTTTGTCAGTTTGGCAAAGACGGTCATACACGCAAGATGCCACCAAGTCAGTATTCTTACCGAATTAGTTTTCTATAGAATATATGTATGCAAAAACACGATCTTTGTTTAAAGGCAAATTAGAAGATCCTTTCACAATGGCTAAATTATAAAAAGACAGTTGACGACTGTAGTAGCAGGACAGGTCAGGTACCTTAGGCAATGGGAGGATTTTTTGAAAATCAATTTTTAGACCAGGTGTGATTTCTCGCAAGTTTTCAAAAAATGATTTGGCCCGTAATATGTGAACTCTCTTCTCTGCTATCAATATTACTTTTTTAGATTCGTCTTGCTCTCTTCTTACATTTTCTCTTAATTCCAAACATTTGGAGCAAACGTCTGTTTGCGGTGTCCCAAATCCCATATTATATTCAGTATTGAATACGTGTCGAAAATATGATAGCTTTACCCTCATTTGTGAATTTTGCTGGTCCGTATTATACATGAGATATAATTTTTTTATATTCAATTCGCATGGAAGGTATTTGCTTTCAGCATGCTTACTTTTGCGGCAATAATGTGCCTCAATACATTTAAGACTTTGAATAAAGCGGTTACGGTTAACCGCTTTATTCAAAGTCTTAAATGTATTGAGTCTCTTTTATCCGCATATTTCATAGCCTTGTGATCTCCTCCACGAGATTCACGAAAAACTCTCCGGTTTCATAATTTTTTTTCATTAAGTACTCTATTCTATATTTCTTTATTCCAAAAATATTAAGAAAATTTTTTTGACAAATTGGTGCTTTTTTTTGTTAACAAATAACGGAATAGTAAGTTGTAAACTTTTTCTTGTCTTTAAATTTCGACCTTCTCTTTGTTTGTTGTATCGAACATAATTTGAACAGCATAATAACTTGATCAAGTTTAATTGGCTTCTTGTAAAATTTCAGATGTATTGTTTGCATATCACGCATTGTGAGAGTGGCACATTTTAATGCTTTTGTGTTATGTTCACATACTCGATCTGGCATATTTTTCAATGAATATCTGCAAAAAAATTGATCATTAGAACTATTGAAAATACATACATACATACGTACTATGTATCCCTCCCTTGGATTTACCAAACCCGGAGAAAGGGTAGTCAGAGACAAACCAGGACCTGAAGAAACTACTACCTACTTCTATTGAAAATATGTATGTTTAATGCACTTACTCAAGGTATATCACTATTAAATAACTCTTAAAACTAATACAAAACAAGGCCACGCACGTGACAGGCGATGAGCCCATCGCCGTACCTACAAGGTAGAAAATCTGATAACCCTGGCGTTTAAATGGCATAACCTTACCTTGCACGTTTAGCAACATTTGCTTTTCAATTTTCAGGATCCAATTTTTCTTTTTCGTCGCAAATCTGTTGTTTACATGTGTGGGTTGTAATTAATAATAATAATAAACTTTATTTACATCTCACAAAGTTTGTACATTGAGCAGTAGGTACTACATTACAGACATTGCACTGGTAAGACCTTGTGAGAGTCTGGAGTCCGAGCTAGGTTTAAAAACCTGTGTTACAGATCTCCAGGCTCTCTCCCGGCTGATGCTTAATATGAAGTAATTCCGTGAGGTTACTTTAACATAATTGTGTGAGGTAGGTAAGTCGTATCACATGGGCAATTTTTTAACAAATATTAGGTTATTATTTTTTAAAATATATGTACTTTTCCTAAACATAATTTATATAGTATCTATTACAACATAGGCTTCCATATCAAGTCTTTCCACCACCAAACGAATTATTTAACACTATTTTAACAATAAAATAACAAAATACGCACACGGATCTTACTACAAAATCAATGCAGATGCCATCTTGAAATGATCAAATTTTAACGCCTGTGATTGGTCGAGACTAGCAGATTGCAGTTTTCGAAACTCATCGCATGCAGATTACTGTATTTGATACTAACATGGGTTTTACATTCTGATTTTTGATGGAATATTGCTATTTTTGATACGTTGTGACTAAATAAGTAAAAAATATTTTAACGAAACAGTGTTACCACATTCATAACTCAAATAGCGTAAAACTGACAGATTGCTGTTTTTGATTCTATACGACTCAAGTGCAAAAATAAAATTTGCACAAAAATATGTGTGCGACATTTTCAAATTAATTTACTTACATGAAATGAAAATTATATCGAAACAAGTTGTCTGGATGAGACATAGTACAGTCAATATGAATAATATTTTGTAAGTCGAATCATATACATGAAATGAATGTTACATAAATATATACAAATACAATATTAAGTACTTATTTTGTTACAGGTAATTATGAATGCATGATATTTTTGATACTAAAATGACATGAAATGAGAGTAGGTAGTATCGAGATAGGTCGATAATTAGTGGGGTCAGGTCAGATGTATCACTGGAAAGATCTTTTACAATGCTTCGGTGAGAGACAGTATTTCTACCCTCCTGATGAAATACATATCTCCGAGGGAAGATATTGTAAAAGCTTTGATTTTATAACTCCACAGCCCACAGATTCCTATCTCAAATAGCCATGGATAACTAGAAATGGTATAGATCAGCCCCCTGACCACAATCTCTAAACGCAGGAATGGAACCATCATGGTTGCGAATTTATGAATGAAATTCATTGATAAATACGCAACCATGGTAGATAGTTCTTGCATTAAGAGTTTGTGGTCGACAGTGCTGCGTGAGTGCGTGCGTGATTGCGTGTGTGTATGTGTGTTTGTGTGGTGTTTAGTGTTTGCTGTGGAACTCCTCAAAACATACATCCAAGCAGAGGGTGATATTGCACTGCTTGCATGTATACCTCGATCGGAATTTTCGACACCAAACGCAAACACCCCGTTTGTCTTTGCCAGTATTCACAATAAAGTGGCAGCCGGTTAATATTGGGCGTCGAGTTTGCGCAGAACGCATAGGTGCTCCCAATGTAACAGTCACCTGTTCGGGTATGGGTTCTGGTTTACCCATTAGGACCAGCTGCTCAGCAAGAAGTGTTCAGAATTTCCGATGAGTAATTGAGGGATGGCGAGTTTTGAATATTATAAACGCGTTCAGGATAGTCACATTCAAAAGCCGCCTGAAGACCTTATTGTACCAGATCTGGTTTCTACATCTTTCCATGGGATGTGAGGATAGAAGTTTATCCTTTCTATCCACACCTCCCATGGATTGATTGTAATCAAGGACTATTTGTGGTTTGTACTTGTATCGACCATATTTTTCCTTCCCTTCTACCTCCCCTCCGTGGAAGGTCGATGTAATCGATACAAGATTGGAGTCCCGCCACAACATGACGTACAAACCTCGACAATAGCTTTGCAAGACCTCGCCAGTCCGCAACTCATGCTTCCATGGACGTACCCAGGTTCTGGGCCAGAGGGGGATGGAGGGGGGGGGGGGGGGGGGGGGGGATCAGATTTTTTATAACTTAGATGCTTATAAATAATAAAAAAACTTAAATTAAAATAGATATGTTTTTATAAAAATTCTTTAACTTGGTACTTATACAATGGCTATTTTAAAAGTAACTTTCGAGGGTCTTCAGCAAAACGATTTATGACGTCTCCCGTGAAAGAATCGCTCATACCTCAGCAGTTGCCCGGTAGCCAGATTGACATCTTGTGGATGTCGAGCTTTCGTGGTCTTAGCGGGATGCCATTCTACTCGCCGAAGTCGCAGCTGAGTAACCAAGTCATCGCCTCCTCGGTGCTTGAACTCACGAGGAAATATCCCTCGGCTACAAGCTGCGAGGCCGCGAATGACAAGGTAGGGCCACTTTGGCCGTTAAGTGCGGCTTCTTCGATGTGGTCCACCAGCCGTTCCCTAATTACAGCGGCCATAGCATCGTTCACTTCACCCCCGTCCCCCCTTTGTATTATGACAGAGAGATCGCTTTGACCTGTGGTAGGTCACCGCGGTCCCTCGTTTTTGGGGTCGATTGCTGTTTCGGGCGTTTCGGTGGACGCTGCTGTGTACGCTTTTCAGGGTCTGTGCCCTGCCTCTTTATTTCTGCTGCCCTTGGACCCGCCTCGCTTCTCGGTGTCGTCGTCGCAGTATAGGTCAACGTGCCGGGTGCGGTTTGCTCTAACTACCTTCGGGTTCTCAGCCTCCTGCGTTTGGATTTGGTGATCCATTCGCCTTCTCCCTGCGACTAGAACTTGGTTGAGTGTGGGCCTCGCCAATACTCATGTGCGTTAGGTCGTCCCCGAGAGTCTCCGAGATGGATCTTCCGGGACGTGTCCTTTCGCAGGGTTTCTCGTTTTTACTTTCGGTGCTTTTTGTTTTGGTTTTTGGCGCCAATGTGCCTTTTGCCCAAATGTTTTAATCCCAAATCTAGCAGCCTTTGTGCGAATGTACTGGGCCCAGGACAGACGGCCCTTCCACAATAATAAAGATTCATCTAAAGAGAGCTCCTGCTGTGGTATATACACCGACTGAAATTTAGTGTTAAGATAATCTAATACAGGTTTTATCTTAGCAATTTTCCTCTCGGCACCATGAGCTTCGCTAACATTGTTATCGGCAAAATGCAGGAAACGCATCAATAAAATATACCGATTCATATTCATTAGTTTTCTGAAAACCGGCAGCCCCATAGTAGCCGTTGTCCAATACTCATCGATTCTATTACGTAGACATACGCTCATTAGTATGAAGATGGCTATCAGACGACCCGACTCGTCGACAGACGTCTCCAACCATGAATGTAGCCTCGACTCCTGTGATATCTCGAATTGACTACCCTCCGCGATTTTTTGCCACGCATAATTATTGGTTTCTCGGATATCATGTGATCCATGAGAGGCTGATCCCATAATTGAGTGAACACATCCAAGGGACTTATTCCATCAATTTTCGGGCCAACCTCTTCACGGAACTCCGCACATACACCCCGGAAAGTTCCATAGTCTTCCGACCATACGAAACCCATATCAAAGTCGGACTCCTCAACCTCGTCCAGCTGTTCGTCCTCCTCCAACAGCTCCCTCAGCTGCTGATCGCCAAACTCCTCTTCGTCAGCTTCGCTGCCGGAATCGACGCCGAAGGCTGGGGGAGTCTGCAGAACGTCATCGTCATTCTAAAACAAACATGACATGCAAATGCAGACGAAAACATAAAAAGTGCATCGAAGGCGTCAGCTGGCGGAGTCGGCAGAACGTCATCGTCGTTCTAAAAAAACATGACATGTAAATGCAGACGAAAACATAAAAAGTGCACCGATGGCGTCAGCTGGGGGAGTGGGCAGAACGTCATCGTCGTTCTAAAACAAACATGACATGCAAATGCAAACGAAAACATAAAAAATGCATTTTACTGATGTTAAAAGTATCACACAAACCACAACAATGTAAAACATCTGTGGCAACATCCATCATGACAAAATAGTCAGCCTCCACACCAGTTAAAGCATCGGACCTGTCACTGCATCATCATGACATGCGATTAAAAATAAGAAAAGTCATGCCCAATTCTCGTCCTTACAAGAAGTCAGCAACATGACTATTACCTTGCTCCTATTTGGATGTAGTCTAAATAAAACAAAATACATTTTAAAGAAAATATGTGAATAAAGTTATACTTCGTGATCTAATCAAATAAGTTGTTATACTTACGTCATCGTCTTCCTGGTCCATGATCTCCACGCCGTCACCCGCCAAAAGACGCTGAGGGCGCCAATGCTGCAAGGAAACAAAAACGTAGTGTTAAACATCGTTAGCGTTATACTGTTAACTGAAAGAGGTAGGGAGCGTAATTTGTAAGCTACCAAAAAAAATATATATATACGTACGCGGAGTGACCCAGAAGGTGTCCTCTCTAACACGACGTCGTTGGCAACCGTCATCGAGCCTGATGGCGACCCCTGCACCTCCAAGGCGACTATGAGAGATCGCAGTGGCGGGCATGATGAGGATGACGCTTGCGGAGACTCCATCTGTACATAGAAGATAATATACCTACAAAAGTTCTATAGTTACGATGGAGAATGCAGCATCACAGAAGGCATTTTGGGGTGTAAGTGGTTCATCAACACCTTTAAACCAAAGCCAACTTCACCTGCACGCGGTACACCCTGCTGACTGACAAACGAAGCTCTGGCGAAAAGAGAGGTAGGGTGCGTACGCGCGAGCGATATTTTTTGTTGCGAGCGTTAATATGGCTATGGTAACCGCTTCACATCAGGCGGGCAGTATAGAATTACGATACTATATGTGAACAAAAGAAACTATGATGAAATTCTTACTAAATCTTATAAATGCATTGACATAGTTAATAACACAATATTTTATAGAGTTACACAAGGAGCCTATGAATGAAAAATCATCATTGCTATATCATTCTAGATGCATACAGAACTTTATACTACTACTTACTTTAAGGGTAATCAAGGAGTACACTCTGCCAAAAAAAAAAATATAACTTTAACTACACCAGTGTCTCCTTACAGTGCCGTAAAAAAAAATAATCAAAAACATACAATAAACTAAAATACGCACACTAACCATTATACACAAGGCTATATCTTAACACGTATCACATTTTGTAACTACACGTTTATACGAGATGTAGGCGAATACTTGTCACTTCTCTAGAAAGGAAAAAAAAAATGTCTACGAATTATGTCATACTAATTCCTTATCCAAAAATACAAAAATTACTCTAATACGCCAAATACATAGTTTGTTGTCCCGGTTGCTGCGGTTGTGTGGCCGTCTATACTCGAACTGTTGGCGTCGACACTCCTGCGTTGTTTACCACCTTACGCAACCAGTTCCGCGTCTTCTTAACGCATTGTCGGCGTAATACGAAAAGGATAATCGCGACTAACAGACTCGCGATCACTATCACTAAAATTGATAGATACTCTAATTTTGTCTCCATATGATTACTTATTGACCCTGCTTGGACCTGGGTGACGGCCACGTTTTCTTGTTAGCTCTGTCCCCAGCCTATAGTGACACTGACCAGTTCTATTAAGTTATCTTAACACACTGAAATTACTTTCTCTTAACATTCTCTTATATATCATCATTAGAAAATCCAATTATTCGACAAGTATTCGCGTACAAATGTATTGTTGTACTTGCATATACCTACTTTTATCTGCATTAGGTACACTTAGAATTAAAACTCTTACACAATATACATGTGTCGCACTTTGACCTAGTGACGATCTCGCGGTGTATGCACTCATACTTTTCTTTACTTACTACTACTACTTTACTTTTTTGCCTCATTGTATTTAATTCTTTTTACAAGCAGTTTTTCAGGCGAAGTTTTAACTTGGATACAAGATCTAGAACTAAGTAATGGGTCCTCAGTATATTTTTTAGGATTTTCGGGATCTATTAAACTCCCTTCAGTTCCCATCATAATTAAGTTCTCCATTTCTTGTTTCTTCTTTTCCTCTGCTAATTTTTGTCTGTATCTTCTTGTGTTTTCTCTCCACTGTTTGCGGTTCAAACGCTGATCTCTTGCGCTTAATTCATGTAACACTTAATATAGTCTTAATCGCTTTTCTTTTCAAATATCCCGCCTTTTTTTCTGTTTCACAGGTACGAGGCTTAAGGATGGGGTGGGGGAGGGGGGGAAAAGAATTGTCGGCTAGAGGTTTTTGTTATATCTGTTTCTTTGGGAATCAAACCAATAACAGGCAGCAACCACGCGAAGGTAATACTCTAGCCTTGCCCTGGGGTTTTTGTTATATCTGTTTCTTTGGGAATCAAACCAATAACAGGCAGCAACCACGCGAAGGGAATACTCTAGCCTTGCCCATCCACACGACTGTTGCGCTCTCCCCCATAGCCCTTAGCCAGACTCAGCATTGGATGGATGCTGAGAATGGGGCTTCACCAACTCTGGCGCAATATCTCATGACTTGGATCTGCCCCGCCCTGCGTTAGGAATAACAATTCATTAATCCGTGATAAGTCGACACTGTCGTGACGAGTTTTACGTCTTTCCAAGAAAAAACCGAAACGTCACCACAATGTCGGCTTACCACGGTGCCACGTGGTACCCTTTCATTGACATTTTTTATGTCGGTAGGCGTGTCGACGCGACGCCGGTTAAGAGTCCCGACGACGTCGGTCTGCTTCGTTTTTAGGAAACGGCACAAGCCCAGCGAGTTTTAAAAATTGTCCATGAAGAGGGTGTACCCCTTACCCATATAATTGGCAAACAAATTTAGTACTATTTTGGCCGTCGCACTGGTGAAGCCAGACAGGGGCGCCAAAGAACTAGCGTTCCTGCCTGTATATATTGCTATATTTACGACATTACCTGTAATTCCCTCGCAAAGCTCAAATGTTTTAATCCCATATCTAGCAGCCTTTGTGCGAATGCACTGGGCCCAGGACAGACGGCCCTTCCACAATAATAAAGATTCATCTAAAGAGAGCTCCTGCTGTGGTATAACACCGACTGAAATTTAGTGTTAAGATAATCTAATACAGGTTTTATCTTAGCAATTTGGCACCATGAGCTTCGATAACATTGTTATCGGCAAAATGCAGGTAACGCATTAATAAAATATACCGATTCATACTCATTAGTTTTCTGAAAACCGGCAGCCCCATAGTAGCCGTTGTCCAATACTCATCGATTCTATTACGTAGACATACGCTCATTAGTATGAAGATGGCTATCAGACGATACAACTCGTAGACAGACTTCTCCAACCATGAATGTAGCCTCGACCCCTGTGATATCTCGAATTGACTACCCTCCGCGATTTTTTGCCAAGCATAATTATTGGTTTCTCGGACCATGTGATCCATGAGAGGCTGATCCCATAATGGAGTGAACACATCCAAGGGACTTGTTCCATCAATTTTCGGGCAGAGGCACGGAACTCCGCCCTTACACCCCGGAAAGTTCCATAGTCTTCCGACCATACGAAACCCATATCGGAATCGGACTCCTCAACCTCGTCCAGCTGGTCGTCCTCCTCCAACAGCTCCCTCAACTGCTGATCGCCCAACTCCTCTTCGTCAGCTTCGCTGCCGGAATCGACGCCGAAAGCTGGGGGAGTCTACAGAACGTCATCGTCGTTCTAAAACAAACATGACATGCAAATGCAGACGAAAACATAAAAAGTGCATCTAAGGCGTCAGCTGGCGGAGTCGGCAGAACGTCATCGTCGTTCTAAAACAAACATAAGTCAAAGTCAAAATATCTTTATTCCTTGGACTTTATAAAGCACTTAGAAACGTCATACAAACTAAATATAAGAAACATGTGTAAATCATTACTACTCTAAATCCGCAGAGCTTAGATTCACTTTCATCACACTATCTTGAATGTGAAAGTGAATTTAAGTGCCAGTTCCGGCGACGGGGCTTCTTGAGAAGAACTGGCAAGAAACTCAAGGCCGACTCTTTTAATTGCCAATATCGTTACATTAAATACAAATACAATCATTAATATAACATAACAAGAGCCATTCATTTCCAAATACTTTTATCATTTATGTAATCTGAGATACAATAGTAAGCCTTTTGACATAGTCTAGTTTTGATAAATCTTTTAAATTTACCCATGGATAATTTAAACGCGTCATTTGGAAGTTTATTGTAGAAGCGTATACATTGACCTGGGAACGAGTTAGAGATTTTATGGAGCCTAGTAATATGCATAGCGAGTTTGTTTTTATTTCTTAAATTTAATTGATGGAGATCACTGTTTTTCCTAAATTTAGTTTGATTTTTATGAACGTAAATAAGATTTTCATAAATATATTGAGAATGTAATGTCATAATATTTATCTCTTTAAATTTATTTCTCAGTGTCTCCCTGGGACTCATCATATAAATAGCACGGATAGCTCGCTTCTGGAGCACAAAAATTGAGTCTACATCCGCAGCACTACCCCAAAGCAATAAACCATATGACATAATGCTGTGAAAATAGCTAAAATAAACTAAACGCGCAGTGTCAACATCAGTCAGTTGACGTATTTTCCTACGTAAGCTGCTGAGCTGAGTCTACCTGATAACGTTTCTATATGTGGGCCCCATTGTAATTTAGAGTCTAATGTTATCCCAAGGAAGACAACCTTATTGACCAATTCCAATCTCTCATTGTCCATCACCACACTGGTTTTTACTTGTTTCACATTTTTTGTAAAAAATCTAACATATTTGGTTTTACTACCATTTAAAAGTAGGTTATTAGCACTAAACCAGTTTACTATTTTTGAAAGAGCATTGTTTACATCGTCAAAAACATGACATGTAAATGCAGACGAAAACATAAAAAGTGCCCCGAAGGCGTCAGCTGGGGGAGTGGGCAGGACGTCATCGTCGTTCTAAAACAAACATGACATGCAAATGCAGACGAAAACATAAAAAGTGCATCGAAGGCGTCAGCTGGCGGAGTCGGCAGAACGTCATCGTCGTTCTAAAACAAACCTGACATGTAAATGCAGACGAAAACATAAAAAGTGCACCGAAGGCGTCAGCTGGGGGAGTAAGCAGAACGTCATCGTCGTTCTAAAACAAACATAACATGCAAATGCAAACGAAAACATAAAAAGTGCATTTTACTGATGTTAAAAGTATCACACAAACCACAACAATGCATAACACCTGTGGCAACATCCATCATGACAAAATAGTTAGTCAGCCTCCACACCAGTTAAAGCATCGGACCTGTCACCGCATCATCATGACATGCGATTAAAAATAAGAAAAGTCATGCCCAATTCTCGTACTTACAAGAAGTCCGCAACATGACTATTTATATTACCTTGCTCCTATTTGGATGTAGTCTAAATAAAACAAAATACATTTTAAAGAAAATATGTGAATAAAGTTATACGAGGAGCGTTCAATAATTTATCTACCTAAGGAAGAAAAAGGCAGTGTAGTAAAAGGATTTTATTTTTATTTTTCAATGTAATCTCCGCTAAGCTCAATACACTTGGTCCACTTCTCTTGCAATGAGTTAAACCCTTAGAAAAAAATTCGTTTGATTGCTCGACGAACCAAGTGGCCACAGCTGACTTGACCTCTTCATCACTAGAAAATCGCTGCCCACGAAGGAATTTTTTAAGTTTCGGAATAAGTAATAATCCGACGGGGCCAGGTCAGGGCTGTAGGGTGGGTGGTTGAGTTGCTGAAACCCGCAGTCTCGAATGGCAGCCTGTGCTTTTGCACACATGTGCACCGGAGCATTGTCGTGAAGGAGCAGAACGTTTGATGTGAGCTTTCCGCGTCTTTTCTCCTTGATAGACTCTCTCAATACTTTCATGGTGTTAGCGTAGGTGTCTCCCTTTATAGTAGTCTTATGTGGCATAAACTCTAACAGTAAAATCCTTCCTCATTCCAAAACACTGTGGCCATGACCTTGCCTGCAGATTTTTCGACTTTAAACTTTTTAGGAGTGGGTGACAACCAAGCGTATTTACGCTGTAAGCTACCAAAAAAATATATATATATACATACGCGGAGTGACCCAGAAGGTGTCCTCTCTAACACGACGTCGTCGGCAACCGTCATCGAGCCTGATGGCGACCTCTGCACCTCCAAGGCGACTATGAGAGATCGCGGTGGCGGGCATGATGAGGATGATGCTTGCGGAGACTCCATCTGTACATACAAGATAATATATATATACCTACAAAAGTTCTATAGTTACGATGGAGAGTGCAGCATCACAGAAAGCATTTTGGGGTGTAAGTGCTTCATTAACATCTTTGAACCAAAGCCAACTTCACCTGCACGCGGTGCACCCTGCTGACTGACAAACGAAGCTCTGGCGAAAAGAGAGGAGCGTACGCGCGAGCGATATTTTTTGTTGCGAACGTTAATATGGCTATGGTAACCGCTTCACATCAGGCGGGCAGTATATAGAATTACGATACTATATGTGAACAAAAGAAACTATGATGAAATTCTTACTAAATCTTATAAATACATTGACATAGTTAATAACACAATATTTTATAGAGTTACACAAGGAGCCTATGAATGAAAAATCATCATTGCTATATCATTCTAGATGCATACAGAACTTTATACTACTACTTACTATAAGGGTAACTATCAAGGAGTACACTCTGCCAAAAAAAATATAACTTTAACTACACCAGTGTCTCCTTACAGTGCCGTAAAAAAAAAAATCGAAAACATACAATAAACTAAAATACGCACACTAGCCATTATACACAAGGCTATATCTTAACACGTATCACATTTTGTAACTACGAAATGTAGGCGAATACTTGTCACTTCTCTAGAAAGGAAAAAAAAAATGTCTACGAATTATGTCATACTAATTCCTTATCCAAAAATACAAAAAATACTCTAATACGCCTAATACATAGTTTGTTGTCCCGGTTGCTGCGGTTGTGTAGCCGTCTATACTCGAACTGTTGGCGTCGACACTCCTGCGTTGTTTACCACCTTACGCAACCAGTTCCGCGTCTTCTTAACGCATTGTCGGCGTAATACGAAAAGGCGCATTTTAATCGCGTTTTAATCGCGACTAACAGACTCGCGATCACTATCACTAAAATTGATAGATACTCTAATTTTGTCTTCATATGAGTACTTATTGACCCTGCTTGGACCTGGGTGACGGCCACGTTTTCTTGTTTGCTCTGTCCCAGCCCATAGTGACACTGACAAGTTCTATTAAGTTATCTTAACACACTGAAGTTACTTTCTCTTAACATTATCTTATATTATATCATCATTAGAAAACTCAATTATTCGACAAGTATTTGCGTACAAATGTATTGCTGTACTTGCATATACCTACTTTTATCTGCATTAGGTACACTTAGAATTAAAACTCATACACAATATACACGTGTCGCACTTTGACCTAGTGACGATCTCGCGGTGTATGCACTTATACTTTACTTTACTTACTTACTACTACTTTACTTTTCTGCCTCATTGTATTTAATTCTTTTTACAAGCAGTTTTTCAGGCGAAGTCTTAACTTTGATACAAGTGTTAACTTTAATATGACATTTTATTCAAGATGGTTTAAATACTTATCAATTTATAATTTGACTTATTAATTTTAAAGAGTATTGGTATTGACTACAGTACTCCTCATTGGCCGTGCACCATTACGCCGGCCAATGAGGTGATAGTTGGACGTGGTGGGGTAGGAAGGGAGAACTGAAGTTGATAAGTACGACTGGAAAAGCCATTGGACTAACGGGCGCCTAGCAGTGAAGACGACTTACAATTTTTACTGTGCAGTAATTTATAATAATTTAATTTAATAAGAAGTACAAGGGATGTTAATCAACTGTCGTGGTTTTATTTTAATTATCGCCCTGAACACTAAGGTTAAGGCAAGGTATCGCCTACATCTCAGAAGTTGGATTTGAAAACAAAAAAACGCCCACTAAGCGAGGAAAGTGTAAGTACCATTGCGACTTTTAAAATTACCGGCTATTCCGTACCTTAAACGTTGATGTTTTAAAGTTAAACAAGTGTTTAAAGTGCATAATTTGACCCTTAATGATGAATTATCGCCGATTATGTGACAAGAGAAAGGCTCAAAACCGTCACTGTTGTATAACAGCGACTTGGTGATTGTAATCGATCGGGGCACTCCCCGTATTACTTTCACCTGGTTGTAGATTGCACCCTGTCTTAAATACGTGGCTGGGGCACTCCCTGGTAGTATTTAAGATTATTATATCATCCGTGACGTAGAATTTCCTTGTCGGTACGACTAATTCTACCATTAGAACTTGAAACTGTAGTTGCTTATAGTGTGCATGATCGTTACTGGTGTATTTCAACATCCTAGCGATTGGAATTGATCGGGGAACTCCCCGTATTACTTTCTCTTGGTTGTGAATATTGTCTTGTCTTAAATACGTGGCCAGGGCACTCTCTGGTAGTATCTGAGACAATATAATTATCTCATTAGTAACGTGAAGCTTGATTGATCAACTAACAATTGATTGTTTGACTTAACGTTCGTAAACGAAGCGGTGGTAATTTGATCGGGGCACTCCCCGTATTACTTTCCACTTTGTTATAGAAATTATCATGCCATGCACTCCCTAGTAGATTATGATTAACTTGGAATGTATAGTCAACAGGGAAGAGTTTTTTTCTCCTCTCCCCTCTATGTTAAGTTTCAAGGACAGTAATATTAACACGTATTCTTTTGTTGAGGTCGAATCATCGACAAGAACAAGGCTCAAAGAAGTCGCAGATCAAGGACTAAAGAGGAGACGGCATTTCATTATCATGCTTGTACAGCTAAAACACGCAGTCGTAGCCAGTCACAATGCCGAACGCCACTTTTGTCTCCTGGTAGGCGGTATGGCAGAAAACGATCGTCACGTCTCAGAAGTCGTAGCTCGCGTACAAGGACTTCGAGGTCAACATCGCGGTAACGAAGTTCTCGATGTCATAACAAGGATTCAGGAAGGTCTCTGACGTGGTCGAGATCTAGGATCGGGTGTCGCTCGCCCACTTTTTGGAATGAGCGAAAATCTAGTATTAATGATAGGGATCAGAATTTGTTTAAGGGTTTTCTTGATGCCATTAATAGTGTGGGATCTAAGAGTACTAGTGACTAGTAGGTATACTTTGAATGTGGTTCCAGAGTTTGATCCACTGAATAGAACAGACTGTAGGATCTTGAAATCACAAAGTAGACGAATGCGCCCAAATATACGGCTGGGACGACAAACATAGTTCACTATGCAATGGCTAAGCATAATGGTATAGAGAAATCTTGGTACCAAGGTTTTCAGTTTTGTATTCGTGGGCTGAGTGGAAAATAAAGCTGCGTGAACCTTTTCCTACAAGAGAAAATCACGCAGATTTATTTATTTTATTTATTTATTCTTTATTGATTATTTGATTACACAATCCATTATGTGATTATGTACAAAAGGCGAACTTAATGCTAAAGCATTGTCTACCGATTTACCTTTCGTACATGTATGATTTGTTGTAGGAGTGCCTTAGTTTAAATAGCATACACAACATACGCATATATATACATACACATACATATACACACATATATATATATATATATATATATACACAATATATATATATATATACACACACATACATACACATATACATACATAGATAGCGAGGAGGTAGCCACTGTTCATGACATCTCCAGGTAATGCAAATGTACCTGATTTTTAAATGATACGCGAGTCTGTGCACGTCTAATGTTCATTTGTCTGAAATGCTGAACAAAAGAGTGCGCTACGGAGAATCATTAGATTTATACTTTTACTCAAAAACGAATCTATTGAGTCATTGCGAAATATTAGGAAAACGCGCAGTAGACTGTCTGTTAGCCGGTATAGATAATAGAAATGTTCGAATTCTTAAAATCTGTAAAAGTAGAGCACGATAGGGGTAATAATGATGTTACTAGAAGTAGAGACAAACGAAATAGTCAACCTAGCAATAATTACGAGAAATGAACTAGTAATTGCAACGAAACGGGACATCCCTTTTTCCGTTGACCAAAACCAAATTTATATTGTACCGACTGTAAGTTACTGGGTCATTTAACAGCAGATTATCCAAAATCAAATCAGGGTGACCTCACAAGAGGACAAAATAAAAAGTAATAAAAGTCGAAACTGGCTATGATACTAGTACCAAATATAGAATTACTGTCAGAGTAAACGGTGATTTATTGTATTGCATAATTGACTTGGGCAGTGAGGGCACTCTGATTGGGCTCAGTGAAGCTAAAAGGATACAGCTACAGTGGCAGGGGATTAGTGGCTCTTTACATAAAGGATACATTGCCGATTCAGCATGTCGCCCTATAGGACTGTCTATGCTACTATCGAAGTGCAGGATATTATTACCGAACATAACGAACATATTCTGATCGTTGATAATCACGTCATTCCTTCTCCCCTTTTATTAGGCCATACATTCACATAAAAACCTAATATTAAACTAGTACAGACATTAAAATATAGTAAAGACATCAACTGACGTAACATTTCAAAAATCAGAACCACTAACACAACTATTGAATGTCCATTAGTTTAAGTGAAATGTCCCTGGGAGTCGATGAATAAAGACAGTACCTGAGAAGTAAAGTTAAAGGAAGGGTTGGGCACTGTTATAATTCAAAAAAATTGGTTGCCTGTGGAGTCGGTGTGCGGGCGAAAGTTTTACGTGACAACGACTTTGAGTGGTAAAATGTTTTCGAGTGGAAGGGGCGCATGCCTTTCACTTTTTATGTCTGTCTCTCTCGCTCTTAGGCGGGCTAACCATGCCCGAGTGGAAGGGACGCGTGCCTCTCACTCGCTCTCATTGTGAGCGCATAACGTGAGCGCGTTTCTTGAAGTGTCACCCGGCTAACCAATTTATAAGACGTTGTCACGTCAATATAAGCTGCCATATATATATGCTCAACAGCTCGACAGTAAAACGAATAATCTAATTACTAGAAGTCACTGTATAGACAGTTTAAGTATTAATTACGCAAATTCTATTAATGCAGAGAGTTTCGATGAAAGTGTTAATTGTGGGGATTCTCGATCGCATACCCAAAGGTGTCAGCTTAAAAATCTTCCGAATAAGTATAAAAACAGTTTTTCATTTAGCTTAAAAGATTTGGGATTCACAACTGGAACTGAAATGGTCATTGAACTGACTGATTCAGAACCAGTGGTATACCGTCCATATAAATTTTCGCATGATGAGCGTGAAACGGTTAAGGGTATGGTTCAGCGATTATGAGGATAGCGATTTAGAGAGTCTAGCTCTCCTTATGCCAGCTCTGTCGTATTGGTAAATAGGAAATCGGGAAAAGAGGTTATGCGTGGACTATCGCGCAGTGAATCGGAAGACTAAACGCGACCATTACTCGCTACAGAGGATTGAGAATCAACTCTATAGACTCTCTGGTAGTACGCTGTTCATAACGCTTAACCTAGCTTCAGGCTACCTTCAAATCCCAATTGCAGAACAATCTCGAGAGAAATCCGTATCTGTAACTCTAGATGGTTAGTACGAGTATAATGGGATGGATTGGTCAATCCTTTTGGATTGGTCAATCTTTCAGCGCACAACAAATAAAATGATCCAAGGTTCTCCAGTTAAAGTTTAGACCCTCTTATATATGGATGACATACTTATCCCAGCTAGATCATTTGACGAGGGTCTGGAACGTCTGGAGGAAGTATTTTTTTAAACTGATGTCTCAAAATGGTTTAACATTGAAATTAAATAGATGTAACTTTTTCTTTGACAATATATTACTTGGGGTTTGAAGTTAGTGCAAAGGGTGTTAGACAGGGAACATCAAAGCTAGAGCTACTTATTTTAAATTTCTCTTTTCCATGCAATGCCTAAGAGGCCAGGCGATTCCTGGGGCTGGCAAGTTTTTTTTGTTTTAGAAGATTCGTTACGGGATTTGCAATTATAGCATGACCTTTGACAGCGCTTTTAAGGAAGGAGACCTCGTTAGAATCATTCGAGCATCAATGGGAATTGAGAGACAATCTAAGAAATTAGAGCTAAAATGTAGAGGACCATATCGAATCAAGAAGGTTCTTCCTAATGACCGGTACGTAGTGAAAGACAAGCCAGTTACGCAGAGGGGTAAACGTTACGAAGCTGTTATAGCAGTGGACAAAATCTTTCGGTCGCTTTCGGTTGTTCAATCAGATTCTTCGGAAGATGATTCCTCTGGCAACGAGGAACCTTATCAAAGCTAAACAAATTCTTAGTTAATGTCACATTGGCACAGGAATCAACATACTATGCCGGTAACGGTCAAGGTCATGGACCGGGCATATTAATTAAAGTTATCCTTGTGTTGATCAAGGTCATGGATTGGCACAAGGATCAACATACCATGCCGGTAACGGTCAAGGTCATGGACCGGGCATATTAATGAAAGTTATCCTTGTGCTAGTCAAGGTCATGGATTGGCACAAGGATCAACATACCATGCCGGTAACGGTCAAGGTCATGGACCGGGCATATTAATGAAAGTTATCCTTGTGCTGATCAAGGTCATGGATTGGCACAAGGATTAACATACCATGCCGGTAACGGTCAAGGTCATGGACCGGGCATATTAATGAAAGTTGGCACCCTAGTTAGCGTCATGAACTAGCTGGTGCCGTATAGTTGTTAAGATTATATTGAAATATAAATGTATAAAATAACATATTAATAAAAGTTATCCTTGTGCTGATCAAGGTCATGGATTGGCACAAGGATCAACATACCATGCCGGTAACGGTCAAGGTCATGGACCGGGCATACTAATGAAAGTTGGCACCCTAGTTAGCGTCATGAACTAGCTGGTGCAGTATAGTTGTTAAGGTTATATTGAAATGTAAATCTATAAAATAACATATTAATGAAAGTTATCCTTGTGCTGATCAACGTCATGGATTGGCACAAGGATCAACATACCATGCCGGTAACGGTCAAGGTCATGGACCGGGCATATTAATGAAAGTTGGCACCCTAGTTAGCGTCATGAACTAGCTGGTGCCGTATAGTTGTTAAGGCTATATTGAAATGTAAATTTATAAAATTGTTATTTAAGAAAATTTTACTGGCTCTTCTGAGTAATGTCGCGAACGTTTATACCTATGGCTGATTATTGTTAAAGTATGAAAGTAAATGTACATTTAATAGCAAGCACTACATGTATCAAATAACGAAGGGACTCGTTAAAAGTCGGATGGCCGAGTTGTTAACTTTAATATGACATTTTATTCAAGATGGTTTAAATACTTATCAATTTATAATTTGACTTATTAATTTTAAAGAGTATTGGTATTGACTACAGTACTCCTCATTGGCCGTGCACCATTACGCCGGCCAATGAGGTGATAGTTGGACGTGGTGGGGTAGGAAGGGAGAACTGAAGTTGATAAGTACGACTGGAAAAGCCATTGGACTAACGGGCGCCTAGCAGTGAAGACGACTTACAATTTTTACTGTGCAGTAATTTATAATAATTTAATTTAATAAGAAGTACAAGGGATGTTAATCAACTGTCGTGGTTTTATTTTAATTATCGCCCTGAACACTAAGGTTAAGGCAAGGTATCGCCTACACAAGAACTAGAACTAAGTAATGGGTCCTCATTATATTTTTTAGGATTTTCGGGATCTATTACACTCCCTTCAATTCCCATCATAATTAAGTTCTCCATTTCTTGTTTCTTCTTTTCCTCTGCTAATTTTTGTCTGTATCTTCTTGTGTTTTCACTCCACTGTTTGCGCTTCAAACGCTGATCTCTTGCGCTTAATTCATGTACACTTAATATAGTCTTCCAATTTTCTTATTCGCTTTTCTTTTCAAATATTCCGCCTTATTTTTCTGTTTCTTCTCTTCATATAATACTGGGTCGTTTTTTATGCGTAAATATTCACGTTTTTTTGCATCTCTTTCCTGCTCTAAAATGTCTTCTTTTTTTATAAGAAAAAAGAAGAAAGAAATGCCTTGGCATTTTTTCCGAAAAAAATTTCATCATTATTTATAAATAAAAAAAGTATCATCTAAGCTAGTCCTAAATCCAATTGAGAACTTATATTCTTGTGTATATTATAAAAATAGATCAAGGGAACGGACAAAACATTATTTTTACTGTGCAATAACAACTATAGATAGCGTTATTTTTGTTTGATTTTTATTTAGCGAACTTATTAACTATTATACAAATTATTAATGATAACCATTTATATGACTCATAAGATCATTATCAGCATCGAAAAAAGATTATTATTTTTTATTGCATCACTTGTTGCCAGTGAAGGGAAAAATGTGAGGAAACTAGCACTGTAGTTTTATCTTAGCAGCTTAAACATGTAAAAAGTTCGACAGCAATATAGAAAATTACGTCGTTTAAAATCTCTTCATAATATAGGTACGTATTAACATACAGGGAGTTTGGTAGGGAGCTGTACATACACCTAGGGTAGAAACTAGGGATGGTCTGCTACCTACCCCCGCTCATTATATTGGCCTCGGCCTCAAGGTTTTATTTTAATGATTGTTTTTTTTTTTTTTAGAAAAATTCGTTTTTTGTGACTAAAACTACCTGTAGCTCAAAATCTATCCATAGGATAGGTCTGCTAATGGTCTTGTTTTAATCGCTAGAGTCTTAGTGTACTGTAAAAATTAATTTCGCACCAGAAAATTGTAGAGAAGAAAAGTTATGGGGCCTGAAGTACCGTAGTAAGGTAAAAAAATAATTTTAACGGCAACTTTCTACGGGGTTTAAAAAAAAACTAACAGGGTTGGAGTTCTTCTGATTTTTTGAAAACATCCCCAGTCCATACACTTTCTAAAGATATGCTAAAAGTGTTATTATCACTTTTAGTTCCGAAGTTATTAATTAATTTCCGCAACTATTGCACTTTTTTACCACCACGACTCTACCCTTGTAAGACAAATGTAATTCCCGGAATTTAAACCAGTTTGGCACACAGTTGGCATGTAAAATGTGCTGTCTCACTCTTACACGAGAGCAACACGTATTTCTGTCTCTTTCACTCTCGGGTCGACGGAGGCAGGTAACTCGTTGGGGTCTTTGTTTGCCAGTCGAGATTTACCCATCTTAGGTAACTCACGTACTTGCCGTTACGACGCTCCACTGTTTTCGTTACTTTTGTTGAGTTTGTTATTACTTCGTTTTTGGTAAGTTTTATTGTTTTTTACCTTACGTTTGTTGTTAGTAAAATGCCTGGATTTACCAACGAAGAGTACGCCGACATGCTGTTGGTGTATGGAATGGCTAATTGCAATGGGCGCGACGCACGCAGGATTTATCAAGAGCGGTATCCTGACCGACGAGTACCCAACCACCAGACGTTTGGCTCTACTTATCGGCGTCTACGACAATCTGGAAATTTTAATTTCCGAGAACCAAGTGTCAACAGATTTGAACCAAATGTGGCTAATGAAGAACTGATATTGGCCCAATTTACGGAAGATCCTACCAGAAGCATCAGAATCGTAGCCCGGGCACTTGGGTTAAACGTGTGGAAAGTCTGGTCTTTGTTTTCTCCGGGTAAATGGAAATCATCCTTTCCACAGTTTTTAGTACAGGGGTGAACCCTGTACAAGGTGATTTTTTTACATGAAGTTTTTGTTTTTAGCTCTCATGTAATAAACTAGCACGTGAATTTCATAGGCAATTTTAAAATGAACGTGAGCATGTGTGTGTGAGAGAGAGAGAGAAATGGAAAGACAGAGATAGCAGTCAATGTTACATCGCTACCAATTCATAGGGAAAACGCAAACATTGATTTTTTTATTGTTTTAGGCTTAGAGGAAAACGATTACACAAGAAGGATGCAGTTTTGCCGTCACTTGCTCCATACGGACGTGGAAGACATAATTTTTTTGCAGAGTATTCTCTGGACGGATGAGTCAAAGTTTGACAGTTGACAGGGAAGGAATTGTTAACTACCACAATCTCCATTACTGGGCACACAGAGAGCAAAACCCAAGAGTGAAGAGGCACAGAGGATTCCAAAGAAGGTTCTCCGTGAACGTATGGGCAGGCGTCATCGGCAATCGCTTGATAGGGCCACACTTCTTGCCAGACAACTTAAACGGGCAAAACTACCTACATTTTCTTGAAAATGAATTGCCCGTTTTAGTGGAAGCTGTGTTTGACGAAGATCGGCCCATAGTCTTTCAGCACGTCGGCTGTCCTGCCCATTGGAGCCTAGCAGTGAGGGAGTTTTTAAACAACTCCTTCCCTAATGCTTGGATTGGTCGGGGCGGGCCAATTCCCTGGCTTCCAAGGTCGCCTGACCTTACCCCGCTTCACTTCTACGTCTGGGGAAGGGCGAAAGAGTTGGTGTACGCAGAGGAAATACCAACAAGGGAGGTTTTGATAAGCAAGATCCACGCCGCTTTCAATACGATGCGCGAGGAACTGCTGCTTGGCACGGTGACCGTGGAGATGAGGAAGAGGTACCGAGCATGTTTACAAGTTAATGGTCACCAATTTGAACAAATTTTGTAATTAAATTAGTCATTATGCAAATTTGCGTTTCAGTTGCTATTGAATTAAAGTGCCCTAGTTGCGGAAATTAATAACTTCGGAAATAAAAGTGATAATAACACTTTTAGCATATCTTTAGAAAGGGTATGGACTGGGGATGTTTTCAAAAAATCAGAAGAACTCCAACCCTGTTAGTTTTTTTTAAACCCCATAGAAAGTTGCCGTTAAAATTATTTTTTTACCTTACTACGGTACTTCAGGCCCCATAACTTTTCTTCTCTACAATTTTCTGATGTGAAATTAATTTTTACAGTACACTAAGACTCTAACGATTAAAACAAGACCATTAGCAGACCTATCCTATGAATAGATTTTGAGCTACAAGTAGTTTAGCCAAAAAATCGATTTTTTCTAAAAAAAAAAAAAACAATCATTAAAATAAAACCTTGAGGCCAAGGTCAATATAATGAGCGGGGATAGGTAGCAGACCATCCCTAGTTTCTACGCTAGGCGTATGTACAGCTACCAAACTCCCGTATAAGGACAGTAAGTATCTATGTTAGGACCAAGGTAACCAATGTTCTTAACATTTAATTTACTGAAATAAAAATTCTGTCATTACGTTCATGGTTGTGTCATTACGTTCAAGATAAATATGAATGTTAAATTTAATTTTAGAAATTTACAGAAACATCTCGATTGTTAAAAATGTATGTAATCTCATATTGGACACCAAGTTCTTCTAAATCTATAAATTAAAAATTAATTACGTCTATTCCTTACGCACTCACACTTATAAACAAAATGACTCGAAATCGTGACAAAACACTGCGAATATTTTTTTTGCAAAATATCTTCCGGTATACACGTCCTTACGCCAGTGATCGCTGTCGACAAATGATCCAGCGGTAACGGGTATGCGGGGGGAGCGGTCCAAGCGAGTCCCGACAATGTCGGGCCGACATGTTATTACCTGATCGTTCGGTCTCGAAAAAGTTGAAATTTCATCGTGAATTGAATGATGGTATTATTATTTTGTAAAATATTATAATTACTGCATTGTAGTATCTATAAAATGGATTGAACATTCATTAATTCACGTGTTAATTTTTTATTAGTTAATTGTGTCGTTAGATTTTATAATCATTTTATCCTAAGGAACCGAGTTAGCTTCAATCGACAGAATGACTTCTGTCGCGGTATTTTGAGAATATTTTATTGATTAGTATTAATATAAATGTATTTGGCTCTTACCTAGTTAGGATATCTTGTAACATAATATTTGAAGATAAAATGAAGTTCAGTTAACTTCAATTGCATAAATAACCAATGGTAGTTTACTGCGAAGAAATTAGATAGGATCCACCCATCTGAAAACTGTTTCTGCTCCTAAGGCGACCCCTCTGACCCAGTTTTATCCATACAACAACATAATTATCTGTAACAATAAAAATAGCGTCATCAACTAAAGCTTCACAGAATGTTGTTATAAGAGTCGGTCTGTGCGTTTCATTTCAAAGTACATAGTAGAAGTAAATAAACCGGAAAAAAATAAAATATAAAATCACATATTATGACTATTAGTAATAAAATATAATTAGGTTTCATTAAATAAAAAAAGAATAATAATAACTTACTGTCAATGGCACACAATTTTTGCCCTTCGGCCTACCACGACGACAAAGCTCCGCGGAAAGTTCACCAGTGCTTGTACTCGCCTGTATATAAAAAAAATATGTACACATAAACAAACCAAATTTCAAAATGTGTATCGCTTATAGTAGGACTCATTTTTTCAAATAAATATGTTTAACTCGAAATATTAAAACGGTGCTTGCGCCTTAACCTTTAACTGTGGACGTCATTTTTACGGTTGAGGTGGAATCTGTAGTTCATCTAAGTGGTCTCTGATCCTCTTTCGCAATTCTCTTGATAATCTTTCATTGTCCTTTCTAGTCTTCGAATGTTTTTCAATTAGTGCCAATCCCAATTTTCTTGTAAACTCTCTTCTTGTATTGCCTTTCTTCGACTCTGTACTATTATTTAACATATGAATTTCCAAAACCATCAACAATGGTGACGCGAACGGTTTCTTCTATGCTGGTATGAAACCACGCTAGTACCTGCGCAAGTGTGACGTAGGCAGTACCTCGAATATCGTCGATGTCAATAAACACGACTGGCTGATGCCTGTTAGTTCACTATTCCTAATTGTCTCTCTTACTGAGCGCTCCTCTTCAAATTGAAACAATCTGCTTCTGACAAAGCCAGCAGCAGATCGCCTTCTTCTGTGATGTAGTGAGGCTGTAAAACAACAGTCCAATTTAAATACCCTAATAAAATATGTCTTTTATTTTAATATGGCAGTGGGTGGCAAACAAGCATACGGCCCGCCGTCAAGCGGGTACCGTAGTCATTTAAACGCTTGCAACAAAATATCACTCACGCCCCGGCACTCCTGCTGCTAATACAGCAACTAAATCCTTTTTGGTGACCTCCCACACTCGCAGGAATACAACAACCCTTGTTTTGTGTGAGGTGGAAGTACTTCCCCAGTCAGGCAGCTTACCAACTTGCTGCCCTACCTCTCTTTTACCAGAGCCTCGTTAGTCACTTAGCAGGGTACACCATGTGAAGGTGGAGTTGCCTTTGATTCTAAAGGTGATGATGAACCTAAGTGCACCGCAAAAGTCAGATACTTATAGGTCAAATCAATTGCTATTTAAATAATAACATTTTACACAAAAGTTTTTAGACTAAACACCCCAAATTAAACTACTAATAACTAACATATTATTCTATATTATACTTTTAAGTCACTCATCATCAGCAGGTCATTTTAGTCTCCCCTACAGGAGCACGACCCTCTCTCTTCCGTCCCAGATAGAAGAGGATTTGGCCTACACTCTCCACGCTGTCCAGACGGGTTGGGGAGGCCTGATCGATGTTTGATAATGTATTTCCCTTAGTCGCCTTGTACGACATCCATGTTAAGAGAGTGATTCTATTCTAGTCTGCCGGAAACCACGCAGCTACTATTTTATGTTACTAACAATTACTATTACAAAGTGAAAACAGTAACAAATACTTACAACGTCCAGAAGTTGAGGATTCTTGCACTGGTTGGCTCGTAGAAAGCTGCATGACTGTGCTCCTGGTTGGATTCTGCAAACTCCAAAACTTCTTCGGGAAAATCCAGTCCGTGTAAAAGGCTGTGTTTCGGAGGTCGGCTCATTTTACAATAGTGGGCTCACAATTGCTGTGGTCGATGGGAGTGGTTCAAGACTCTGAAAATAAAGCAGATTTATTAGCCACAATAATCTCAATATAGCGATGTAAAAGCTGCCTGTGTAAAGTGTGTTAATGGACTGTGTACTAAAATTTATATGATAATTAATTAAGGTAATTAATGTATTATTATTTTGAAGATTAGGTTTTAGTAAAAACCTATGTTTTAGTAAAAACACAAAACGTTACACACAAATAAACACAAAATTAACGTAAACGTAATTTGTAAGTATGCTAATTACGTTTACATTAATTAGTCGATGTGAGCTGTCAAGGTAGAATTTCAGATGGAGGTGTCTTCAAAAATACTAATCTATACAAAAAATTGGAAGAAAAAACCTTAAAAATCCCCCAACCCAGTTCCTTATGCTCTTGATGTACCGTATGTACTACTAGCAGATAAAGCCTTTGCACTGAATGAATATACAATGAAGCCTTTTCCAGGGGAACCGGAACGAGGATCTCAAGAAAGAGTTTTTAATTACCGCTTGTCTCGAGCACGTAGAGTCGTTGAAAACGCTTTCGGCATACTCAGCTCGGTTTTCAGAGTATTAAGAAAACCTATGTTGCTGGAGCCAGAAACGGCCAAAAAAATTGTTTTAGCCACTGTTCATTTACATAACTATTTGAGATGAAATAAAAGGACGCGATTAATTTATACACCATCCGGAAATTTTGATAGTGAGATGGTGGGAAATTTTAAACCAGGAACTTGGAGAAATGATTCTACGCCCACGTCATTACTACCCATCTTAAGTATTCCACGAAGAGCAGCAAACTATGCAAAAGATGTACGTTTACATCTAGCTAACTATTTTCTTACAAATGGTGCAATACCTTGGCAAAATAGATATTGAAAATTAACTTACATCATCGTCAAAGAAGATATCGAATGTTTCATTGGGTACATCTTTATCTTTCATGAAGTCGAAGTCGTCAAAAGCGAACCATTTTGATACATAAATATTGTTGGCACCTGTAATAAAATTTCGTTACATTTACAACTAAACCTTTAAATGGTATTCGAATACATGGGGCACACTAAAAGTTTTGCACTTCTAGCTAATCGGAACTATTTTAATTTGGAATGTTATATTTTTTGAAACGACTTGGAACCTTCTTAGTAATAAAAAAAAATTGGCGGGAAATCATTTGTCAATTGTTTTTTATCACTAATCAAAGTTCTACGTACGCAACGAAAATGGAATTAAGTCGAAAAGATTTTAGAACGATGATTTTTTATGATTTTAAAAGTTCTCTCTCTCCGCAAGACTGTGCCGCTCGTCTTCAAAATGCTTTTGGGAGAGAAGCACCTTGTTTAAGCACCGTGAGGCGATGGTTTGCTGAATTTGAGAGAGGTCGGGTTTCTTTACATGTCGAATTTCGTGAAGGGCGGCCTTCAACTGCCGTCAACGAAAATAATGTGGCTACTGTTAAGCGGCTAATTGAAGCAAACCCGCAGATTACCTATGAGACAATTCAAGGACTATTGGGGATTGGTATGAGCCAAATTCAGAAAAAATTACACGAAGAATTAAAAGTTCGGAAACTTTGTTGTCGTTGGATCCCTCATGAACTGACAGCGGAGCAGAAGCGGGCTCGCGTGGAATGGTGCTCACAGATGCTACTGAAGTACGTCCACGGACATTCTAATGCTGTTTATGACATTGTCACAGGAGACGAAACGTGGATTTATTGTTTTGAACCCGAAAAAAAACAGTAATCTTGTGAATGGGTGTTTGGAAATGAGAACAGGCCAACAAAAGTGAGGCAGGCGAGAAACGTTGGTACAAAAATGATCGCGATTTTTTTCTCAGCTACGGGTCCCATCTGCACAATTTCACTTGAAGATCAAAAGAGTGTTAATGCTGAGTGATATTCTACCATTAGTTTACCCAGGGTGTTAGAAAAAGTTCGCGAAAGACGACCAAAAAGCCGCGTTCTCCTACATCATGACAACGCTTCTTCACACACGGCCAACAAAACAAAGTCATTTTTAGCTTCCGAAAAAGTACAACTGGTCACCCATTCTGCACATAGCCCCGACCTAGCACCTTGTGATTTCTGTATTTTCCCCAAAATCAAAGATTTGATGAGAGGTTTCACTTTTACCAACTCCGAAGAGGCAGTGATAGCGTTCAATCAGCACGTAGAAAACATGCCTTCAGATCTGTGGTCCTCCTGTTTAAAAAAATGGTTCGATCGCATGAAAAAATGTTTAAAATGTAAAGGAGAGTATTTTGAAAAGCAATAAACATAATACTTTGGTTATAACATGTTGTTTTTCTAAGTTACGCAAAACTTTTAGTGTGACCTACGTACATGTCCTTAAATTAAGTAATATATTAATAAAAGATAATAAATAACCTCAAATTCGAGGTTATTTTTTATTATTTTGAATTTTTCGAAAATTTCGTAATATGTAGTTAGGTAGCTACATAATAGTATATAATTTATAATAGTTACCAGAACCAGTAATAAGGCTTTTCTTTATTCTAGACTTCTCCCTTCTATAGGACGCTAAAAGCGTAGTCATTTTCTTTTTCAGTTCATGTACAGGCAGGCCCATTTCTACACTGATGTCTTTCCATGCAACTTTTCTTAATGGTTTGTTGTGACACTACATTTACTGTTCCATAGAAATTGTTTAGTGCCATATAATCTAATTAAAGTACGACACTTCTCGTTATCCATGTTTTTGCCGCGCGTTTCCACTAAAAATGCGTAGTAGTCGTCAGGTCCGTCCCAATGAGGCTCTTTTGGCAGCACTGTAGCGCAGGGTCCAATGGTCTGTCAATTCATAGCATCTTGTCAAATGTCTTGTTGACGTATTGTGTTGTCTTGTCGTCTTGAAGTTTCACTGTCAAAAAATTCAGTACAATTTGACAATCTGGATTATTTTATTTTATTTTTTATTAATTATTAATCGAACACAAATATGAAATAAAACGCTTACTTAAGTCTTTAACAATGAGGAGGTGGAGGCGGTGGAGGGGGAGGCATCGGAGAGGTAGGAGGCATAGATGAGGCAGAGGGATGAGACATATGATCGGAACTGTTTTGTCCACTGTATGATTGAGTATAATAACCGTATGCTTCAATGTCCGCTTCAAAAAGAATTTTATTTATAGCATACTTTACATGTGCTAAAGTAAAAGCATCACATTTTCGCAACTCATTTGCGACATATCACTTAAATCATCAGCTCATTTCTTTTCGGTCTCTTCTTAGCTCTCGTAGCTCTCACGACTTTGGTTTTGGTTCTTCCGTTTCTCTTGTCGTCGAATCTAAATTTTCATTTCTGGTTTCGTAACCTGTATTTTCGTTGTCTACTTGAACATTTTGATTGTCATCATTTCGAGCTTCAATTTCACTTGCATTCTGTAAAGTTGAAAATTATAATTTTATTGCAGAATACCGTCGTCCGAAGAAGAGTGGCTTGCCAGAGCAGGAGAATTTGAGAGCAAATGGAGATTTCCACATGATGGGAAGCATATTATCTTACAATAGCCTATAAATAGTGGCAATGATTATGACTGTTACAAAATGTTTCCCAGTATGATTCTGTTCGCTTTATTTGACGCTAATTACAAATTCCTGTACGTAGATGTTGGTAGCAAAGGTCGTATATCAGATGGCGGTGTGTTTAAAAACACCAATTTATATAAAAAAAACTCGAAGAAAAAAAGGAACTTAATATTCCTCCGTCAGAAATCTTACAAATACCCTATGAAACAGCAGTGCCCTATTTTATTCTAGGCGATGTAGTGCGAAACCGCTCTGAAGGTTGACTATCTGTGTCATAAATGTCATATAAGCCTTGCGAAGACGCAGATTACAATACATAACACTGATGTAAAAAAAAATGTTTTTAATATAATAATAAACTTAAATAATAAATACCTGATCCTGTAATCTGGCTTTTCTTTTCGCGTGACTTTTCCCTCCTAAAGGATCCTAGCAAAGAATCCATCTTTTTTTTTAAGTTAGCTATTGGAATGTTCATTTCCCGGTTTATATTTCTCCACGCATCTTCTCTTAAGTATTAGTATAATCAGGACATTGTGCGTCCCAAAGCCTTCGATATCCGCCATATAGTTGGATTAATTTAAGACAATCTTCTTTGTCCATGATGCTTTGACGTTCGTTAAACAAACGTTCGTTAAAGGCAAAACACAACACAACCGTCTTGAGTGCGCGCGGCAATCCTACTGAGGCGCCTTTGAGCATCGCCAAAAACCGACAACGCTCTATCTAAATGAGCGAGCACGTACCGGTCGTACTGCATTTAATTTTTTTTCGAATAAGCTGTGGACTGAATCAACTTCTTGAACATTACCATGGCCGGGTTCAGAATATTTTTGGGTAATACTTGTTATCCGAGTATATTCTTTTAAAATTTTAACCAATGCACTGGCTAAATCATCACAACTTCTTCCATTTCTAGTCTCGTCCCACAAAGCGTTTATGGCTCTTTTATTAATATCACAGTTCGCTGTTAAATTATACACGGTCAATTTGCTTGTATAGAAGAAACATGATACATTTGCTTTGGGCAGAGAAAAAAAGTTCTCCAAATCAAGAGTTACAACGGCTGTGTCGTTGTTTGTACTGGTTATGAGGTTTCGGTCTTTTCCTCGTTCCTCGTCACCCAATTTTTTCTTTGTAAGTGCTCTTCATATTTTTCTATAATATCGCTACTGGGGTTTTTTTGAGCTTTAAACTCAGAGCAAAAATCGCTAACATCCTTTTTTGAGCGATGAAAGCCAAGATTAAATCGTTCGCAGAATATTTTTCGGTATATGTTTATGCTCTGGTGTTCGGCGGAGGAGGAAGGAGCGTTGATAACAAACTACACGTTCATTTCGTTCGAACTCCGTTTATTCACTGGTTAATAATCATATTACATTACATTTATACCACATCATCACCCTTTTCAAAAAAAAATATTAAAAAAAAATGTTTAACATAACTTATTTTTCATACATCTATTACAATTTCTTTTTCTTGCTCAGTGTACTTATACTTATACTTTTTACTTATATAGTCTCTGTTCGTTAATCTTACACAACGTAATTAAATTTTTCTGCTCTGAAAGTCAATAATAATTAATATTTAAATACATACTGAACTTCCGCACATCACTATCACTTTGTTTTATCAATAATCGATACTCCTACTCCCGGCAGCTCTACGAGTCTCCAACAACACCCGGCTGCTTTCCTTATACTTTTCCAACAGCTCTACAAGTCTCCAACATCTCCCGGCTGCTCTACTCTCTAATTAATTATCTTTATTCTATTACTCTTGAGTCGTTTCCTTTCTTCCTTATTTCTGCTCTTAATGTTCTTAATTCCACCATTTTCTCAATATGTTTATTATAAAATAACTTGCATAAGAAGATTGCGCCACAGATGATAATCATAATTAATACTAATAAAATTGTTATCAATAGGTACTCATTATTAGTACTTATACTTATTTCATTTTTCAAATCATTTTGTATCTCTGCATTTATTTTATCTATGTCCGCATTTACTTCAAGTACACCCATTTTTCGAAATTCCCATGTAGAATATTTTTAGAGTTCAATTTATCACTAACACAATGTCTATATTTATAGTTTATATTTGTTCATATTCGCACTTTTGTTTTTAATCACAATGTCTGTACACTAAAATGTTCATCACTATTGTTCATTTATATTCTACGCGATAAGCGCGCGGCGCACGGCGCGCAGAGCGCAGCCGTGCGCACGCCGTTCGGATTCTATGCTGTCTGCCTGCCCAGGGTCGCCATCTGGTGTTCGGCGGAGGAGGAAGGAGCGTTGATAACAAACTACACGTTCATTTCGTTCGAACTCCGTTTATTCACTGGTTAATAATCATATTACATTAATACCACAATGCGTTTCTACGTATAATGAGTAACTACATTTTTGAGAAACTCAACCCCAGTTGTAAATATTGGCGCGTACTAGACGATCGGCAGTAGTGTGAATCTACTGTGGGAACGATTTAATGTGATCAATCACTTCGTTTACTTTTTCAGGAGGTGTTTGTTTTTTGACGTACTTCCCTTTTCCCGGCGTAGGAGGCAAGAGTATGACACTTTTTTCCATTTTTAAATGAAAATAGTGAATCCGGTGAGCAGAAATACTCAACGTGGAACAAAAAAATGTTCTGCAGACTTTAACATTTTCGTTTTCTTTACAAAAATAATAGTTAAATGTATAAAATCTCTTACTCCTTTCTTTTTTAGTTCACGTTCTACTTTTCTTGATTCTTGTTTTATGAGTTTTGTGTTGCTACATCGCCGAGTAATAACGTAAAAGAAGCTAAATCGTAGCTTCTTTTACGTTATTATTCGGTCTCAGCATAATGGAGTCAATATTTATACAATCAGTCAGTTGCCGAAATAACTAATGCACTGGGGTCATATAACAGTAACACCCTGAACCTTCAAAATTAAAGAAAGTGACAAAACGGGAATCAATCCTATACATCTACGTCTGACATATTGTGTTGTACAAACTTACTCTTGTCTTGGGCTTAGCTTAAAGGTTGTTGTTGTTAAACAACACCCTGTTTCAAATTCATGACGGAATTGAGTGTAAAGTAAAAAGTACTTACTGCGCAGTTTGCGACTGTGTCTTCTTGTATTTAGTTTTGCCAGAAGAAGTAGACATAATTAATAACTTGTTTGAAACTATTCAGGCACAAACACACAACGAATTAAATGTTATTTGTATTTTTTTCCGGGAGCGACGAAGCGGAACCCGTGATGACTTCTGACGCAATGATAAACAAACACAATGGCGGGCATGGCGTCGCGGGCTGTGATTGGTCAATTGAGTGGACATAGAACACTCAAGCACTCAACGTCTATTACGATGTAGGATATAAAACAAGTACTGTACATAGAACAAACAAGCACTAAATTTTCATTGCAGTGTCGTGTCAAATAGAAAATTATTTTTTTGTTTATATCAAAGTAAAAAGTTGTAAATCTTCTTTTACTACCAGGATTGAAATTTAAGTCGTAACAATACTGCATTAAAGTTCATTTTCGGTAAATTTGGTCGATAGATCAAATAAGCACTGAGGCAACGATACGAGTACACTTTTGCCTCCACATAATTCCACAAAATAAATCTAGCGGCGTTAAATCTGGTGATCGCGCTGGCCACAGGTGTGGGTCAAATTTGCCTATCGAGCGATTGGGGAAGGTGGCATCTAAATGAGCGAGCACGTACCGGTCGTACTGCATCTGAGGTTACTGTTATCTGAGGGGCAATTCTCGTAATTAAAATGTAGTCAAAATTCAGTTCCGATCCAGTCTCGATCTCACAACTGTCAAATTTGGTATTCTCGTAATACAATATGAAACTTCAAAGTTTAATTTAAGTGGGATTTTACCGAAATATGATCGAAAATTAAAGAAACTAAGAATGTTACTCTGCCAACGATAAGAAATGATAATAATTATTTAATGAAATCAAGTATATAATTTTAGTCAATTCACAATTCAATCTCGATTCCGCCAACTTTCAACCTGCGATCGTAGAAAAATTACGAGAATTGGCCTTAAGATCTTTAAAACCTGCATGTCTGAATCAGTTAGCTATAGATTTTTTGTGAAACTTTTTACCATGATTCTGATATCATCAAGATAGCACCAAGAACCGTAAACCTGTTCTGATTATTACTGTCAAGACTTTCTATTAACTTTAACACTTCTGTATATATATATATATATATATATATATATATATATATATATATATATATATAAAAACAGTCTGATGAGCAGGACAATTGTCAACTAAAAGTAGAACTTTCTCATTGTTTGCTTTTAATTTAGCGTCCCAGTTTCATAACCATTTTTCAAAAATTACCGATGTCGTCCATGACTTCACATTGTTTTCACTACCGACAGAGAGCGTATGTTTTTAAAAACATTTTGGTTTCTTTATTTTTTTTGCCAATAACTAAAAGTTTTCTTTAACAGGATTCTGTAATATTTGCTGCAACTATGATCGTTAGTCTCGTCTTGGACATTTTTCCTTCCGAACAATTCTCTCCTTTGAACTTTAAAGTCCTGACGTAATATTGTAAAAAATGACCTCTAATGGCTGAATGCAACAGACCCTAAAAGCATCTGAGATTCTTCATAATAATAATAATAATAATAACTGGCAACACTACAAGTCAGCGGTAGTGGTTTTTCATTTCTCCAATTTCTAAAATTATATTTTGTTACAAGATCATAAAATTATTTCACATATTTACTGTTTTTATGTTTGGAATAATCTGCAGTTTAAGGTTTTTATATCAGATTTACATATTTTTATACTTAGAAAGTAAAATACAAAATTAAATAAAAACCATGACAGTGACAAGATGTCAACATATAGAAATTCTACGAAATCGAATATTACACGAAAAGTTATGACAAAGCAAAGAAAATGAAAAACCCAAAGGATGCTGACCAGAGCCAGAAAACGGAACGCACAACTAACACCTCAAGACTCGTCGCTTGACTCCGCCTCGCAGCCGCCACCCATCGTGCGCATCACATCAGTATCGGCTGCAGATGCGTCGAGTTCGAGTGACGAGTTCTACACTCCCCCGGTGACGCCGCCACCTGTGCGCCGGCGAGGACGGCCGCCGACTCGCTTGGGACTACGTGGAACACATACCGCGAACAGGGTCCCCGCTGTCGGTGGTGCAGTGCGCCGCATGAGATGGAATCAACAGATTAATGAGAATGTCATGCGAGCGTACTACGAGGCCACAGAGGGAGGAACTAACCTCACTGCGTATCGTGACCGGATGCATTCTGTTTTTCAGGCCCTTGAACCAGCTGTCAACGTATCAACCCAACGACTATCGGACCAAGTGAGGGCCATCCATCGCTGTCATCTGTTGGATGATGCCACACTTCAGAGGCTGCGTTTACAAACCCAAAGTAGTCGTGTCACTTCTGGATCGTCACGGTCTGAGATCCATTCACAATCAATTACAGTGAATAATATTATCCACAATGTTGAAGATGATCATGAAGATGACACGACTAACATGGGAAACAGGTATGATGAATTGAGGAGAACTTTGGAAGATGCGATTGATGAATATCGGTATGTGCCCGCGCATCTTAGACCAGATGTACCACGGTTACCCATGCATAGACAAAATAGTCAGCTAATGGTAGCCCTGGATTCACTGTTGTCAAATTATTTTGATAGCAGTGAAAGTTTGGTAGATACGCACTCAATTTTATATTGCGCTGCGGTTGCAGCATGCCGTGTAGCTCATGTCAAATTTCCAAATTGTGACATGGCTACACGACAAAACCAAAAACCTACCTGGCAATATAGAATTGAGAAGCGTATAGCCGATACCAGGGCTCTCATTGCTAAACTTATTTGTTTCAGAGCGGGTAACACGCGCCCTAGGGTTATGCGTTTTGTGAACCGAGCATTTATTGGTACTAATGTAGCACCAGAAGAATATTTGTCTCGGGCCACAGAACGCATAGACCTATTGAAACAAAAAGTTTATGCATGGGCAAACCGTATACGTAGGTATAAGAGGCGGGTGGACCGATATTTGCAAAATCGCATGTTCCAAAGTAATCAGAGGAAGGTCTATAGAATTTGGGAACGACCTGAACAAAGTGTGGATGACACGCGCCTACCTGATAAAGATACCATGAAGACATTCTGGCGGAATATCTGGTCGGCGCCTGTCAGCCACACTGATGATTTGTGGCTTGAAACTGTCAAGCAAGCATGCGAACAAATTACACCAATGACCAATGTCACTATAACCAAGGATGATGTGGCTGATGCGGTCCAGTGCTTAGCTAATTGGAAATCACCAGGACCGGATAAGCTACATAATTTTTGGTTGAAGTGGCTGAGAAGTTCGCATGCTTGTTTGGCGTTCCAATTCCAACAAGCATTAAATGATGGGTCTTTGCCAAATTTTATGACCACTGGTGTCACTCACCTCCTCTACAAATCTGGAAGTACCACGGATCCTAAAAATTATCGACCAATAACATGCTTACCTACCATCTATAAGCTCCTTACATCCATTTTGAGAAGCAAAATCACTCAGCATATTGATATCAATAATGTTATGTGTGCTACTCAAAATGGATGTAGGAAAGGATCTCGTGGTACCAAGGAATTGCTCCTCATTGACATGGCCATTAGCCAACAGGTTCGTAGAAACCGTAAAGATCTATCGGCATGTTGGATAGATTACAAGAAGGCCTATGATTCTGTGCCTCATACGTGGCTTATGAAGGTCTTAGAGTTGTATAAAATAGATACAACTCTATGCACTTTCCTGAAGTCATGTATGGGACAATGGAGAACAGTCCGTCTCTATTCAGGATCCCGATCGATTTGTGGTGATGACGAACCGATTGAGATTAAAAGAGGTATTTTCCAAGGTGACAGTTTGAGTCCCTTATGGTTTTGTTTAGCTTTGAATCCTTTGAGCACGTTGTTAGAGGATTCAAAGCTAGGCTACAGGTTGCGAAGGGGAGGTCAGGCTATATCTCATCTTCTATACATGGATGATTTGAAACTGTTTGCATGTAGCAAAGTTCAATTAATGGCGTTACTAAAGATCACTGAAAACTTTAGTAATTCTATTAAAATGGAATTCGGTACAGACAAATGCGCTGTCATGCATGTAAAGAAGGGAAAGATATTAGTGTCTGAGAGACTCGAACTCTCAGATACTATACACCTGAAATCCCTTTCGGAAACTGAAACCTACAAGTACTTGGGTATGTCAGAAAATTTGGGAGTTGCCGAGACCGACATGAAGCAATCATTGCGAGAACGTTTCCTTGGCCGCCTGAAAAAAGTACTTAATAGTCTTTTATCAGGTGGCAATAAGGTGCGTGCTTATAATGGTTGGGTCATGCCGGTCTTGATATATTCCTTTGGCATACTCAAGTGGACTCAGACTGAACTTGACGCCATTGATCGTAAAGTCCGAACGATATTGACCACCCACCGTATGCATCATCCACGGTCATCAGTAATGAGGTTATATATCCCTCGAAAATGTGGCGGTCGAGGCTTTCTAAATGCTAAAACCCTACATAATCGAGAGATATGTAACCTCAGGGAATATTTCCTACAAATTGACGTGGAGATGCATAGGGATGTGGTCAGTATTGATCGTGGATTAACCCCTTTATCTCTGGCTAAAGAGAACTGGCATAAACCTGTAGTATTAAGTATTGATGATCGCAGAACCGTATGGCAAGGCAAAGAACTGCATGGACGGTTTTACCAGGCTCTACATGGACCTGATGTAGATCCTGTTAGCTCCGTAACTTGGCTACGTTTCGGGGACCTCTTTGGGGAAACCGAAGGTTTTGTCTGTGGAATTATGGACGAAGTTATCAAGACGAATAACTACCGGAAATATATCATGAAGGATGGCACGCTTGACATCTGTCGGGCGTGTCATCTACCTGGGGAATCCCTGAGACATGTAATTTCCGGTTGTTCTCATCTTGCTAACGGCGAGTACTTGCACAGACATAATCAAGTAGCCAAGATTATCCATCAGCAGCTTGCCTTGAAATATGGTCTTGTGACCACCGAAATGCCGTACTACAGGTATATGCCAGAAGCGGTTCTTGAAAATGACCATGCCACATTGTACTGGGATCGATCTATTATCACTGACAGGACTATTGTAGCCAATAAACCTGACATTGTGCTAATAGATCGATCAACGCGCCGAGCAATCATTGTAGATATCGCTGTCCCACATGACGTTAATCTTGTGAAAGCTGAAAAAGATAAACTAACTAAGTATCTTGATTTGGCTCACGAGATTACCGACATGTCGATTCTACAATGATTGTCCCGATAGTTGTAACGGTTAACGGTTTAATCGCCAAGAGCTTCGATCAACATCTCAAGAAGCTCGCGTTGGGAAGCTGGATCAAGGGTCAGATACAGAAGGCTGTCCTCCTTAGCACGGCACGTATTGTGAGGAGGTTTCTGTCTCTGTGACCTTGACCACCGGTAGTTTGGACCCTGTTCCCGCTATCGGGGGGATTCTGTTTTTTATATTTTTTAATGTATTTTTTTTTTATATTATATATTAAAAAATGTATCAAATAAGATTTAAAAATAAATAAATGTGATAATAATAATAATTTATTTGCGGAAATAAGGTACATACTGCGGGTTGTTCAAAAAGTCATAACAAAGTTTCTCTTATTCTACCCTTACAGGGCATGCAAATTAACAAAATGATTTTGATTTTTACTGCCTGCAGGTTCTAATGTGGTCACAGTAAAATTGCATTAATATCATGTCTCGCTTATAGTATGTAATAGTCAAAAACAAAACATGTTAAATTATGAAAATTGTCAAAGTTTAAATTCAATGTCACAGTGAAATAAAATAAAAAAATAAAAAATCCATATCATATCATTACAACAATAAAATTATATAAAATTAATTAGATTTTACAATATATATATTATGTATGTAATGTCAACGCCTATTTTTGGTGTCCAAATACTCCTGGATAGAATAGTAACATTTGTCCATTAACCAGAGGTGCAATTGTTTCTTAAAAGATCTCACGGTCAGTTGTTTGAACTGTTCCGGTAAATTGTTGAATATTTTAATAGCCATACAATACGAATTATTTTTGTATAGTGTCAGCCGAATATTTGGCAATAGTAGTGTGTTTTCATGCCGTGTCGGCTTATTTTTGATGTCCCCTCTTGTAACAAAGTATTCGGGATGTTCTTTAACAAGGATGCATAATTGTTTAATATATAAACAAGGCAGCGGTAGTATATGCAATTTTTTTAAAAGAGGTAGGCATGGGTCTTGAAAATGGGCGTTGCATATAGCTCGTATACACTTTTTTTGGGCTTTAAAAGCTCTACTTGAATCTACCGAGTTTCCCCATAATAAAAGTCCATATCCAAGTACTGAGGACACGTAGCCATGATAGGCATTTAGAGCTGCTTCTATAGATGCGATATTTCTGAGCCGTCTTAGTGCGTAAACGAATTTGTCAATTTTTGAACATACTTTATCTACGTGCGCCTTCCAGTTACAATGCTTATCCAGAGTAAATCCTAGAAAGTTAACTTTGTTCACTATATCAATTTTACTATTTCCATATTGAATGGATAATGTACATGATTTCGATTGAGTCGTTTCAAATTGTATTACTTTTGTTTTACTTATATTAATTTTAAGGTTGTTTCGATTTAACCAGTCAATTACATTCAGTAAAGTTCTGTTAATGTCCGCATTAAAGTCATCAGTTGTATTGTTTTTTATTACTATTGTTGTATCGTCTGCAAACATGAAACACCTATGTCTGGTAATATTGGGTAGATTATTTATATAAATCAAGAACAGCAATGGCCCAAGAACACTGCCCTGCGGTACCCCACAAGTGTTTGGTCTATATTTAGATCTATAAATATTTTTTTTTGTTCCAGTTATTTTGGATATTTCTGTACATTGTTTTCTATTAGATATGTAACTTTTTATCCAGTTATACGCATTTCCTCTGATACCATTTTTCTCTAATTTGGATAAAAGTTTACTATGTGAGACAAAATCAAAAGCTTTGCTCATATCCAGAAAGAGTGCAATTAACGGTATTTTATCATTCATACTATCTATCACAAAATTAATTAAATTAAAACACGCCAAGGTAGTGGACTTCCCTTCTTGGAAACCAAATTGTTCGTCTTTTAATAGTCCATGTTTAATAATAAATTTGTATATACGTTTATACATAACCTTCTCAATTACTTTGGATATTACCGGGATAAGAGTAACCGGTCTGTAGTTGTTCATATCAGTTTTGGAATCCTTTTTATATAGAGGTTTTACAATTGAAAATTCGAGAGCCTCTGGGAAGTGTCCTTCTTCCATACTTAGGTTTATAATATATGCCAAGGGTTTACATATAAACCTGGCACATAACTTTAAAGCATGGGTGCTGATGTTATCGTAACCTACCGCTTTGCTATTTTTAAGTGACATAATAATGGTGTAGACTTCTGTTTCATTAGTAGGTTCCAAAAAAATTGTATTGGGATTAGTAGCTACATCATTTGCGAACATGTTACTATTATTATTGGCGTTATCAATATCACTATCACTTGAAGAGTTTGTCAATTCAATAAAATAGTCATTAAAAAGTTCGCTTATGATTTTAGGCTCTGTATATTCTATGTCATCTTTTATTATATTGTCAATACTATCTGATTTATTATTTGGATTGATATTGTCATTTATGACTTGCCATGTACCTTTACATTTATTTTTTGCGTTCTCTATAATTTTTTTATTCTGCAACTTCCGTGACTTGTATATACATTGTTTTAATATTTTAGTGTATGTTAGATATTTGTTTTTCATATAATTTTTATTAGCTTTAGTTTTTAAATATTGCATGTACATTTTTCTTTTATTTTTACAAGCTCTTTTCAAGCCTTTACTTAACCATTTTTGATATTTGAACTTATTTGATACTTTCGTGGTTATTTTGGGAAAGCATAGGTCGTGGAACAATTTAAATAACTCATGAAATTCATCAAATGCATCATTTGTATTATTGTTATTATAAACTTGGGAGAAAGTTAGAGAGGATATGCACTTAATAAACTTCTGTGAATTTTCTAGGCTATAGTCCGTTTTTTCGAAGATATATTCTTTTGGTACCGATTTCAATTTGAAAGAGATTGTCTGGGCGGTTTCATGATCAGATAACCCTAGCAAATGAGTTTTAGCTTCTACTTTATGCATGTTGCTTGCAATTTGGTCAAGGCAAGCTTTTTTGCGTGTAGGAGTGGTAATATGAGGTTTTAAATTATAATTATTGAGAATACTGATAAGCTCTTTAGAAATATTGTTATCTTTTAAAATGTCAATATTCCAGTCTCCACATAGTATTAATTTGTATCTATTTTTCTTTTTTTGTAAATTATGCAATAATGATTGAATTTTGAAAAAAAATAAATTTATGTCTGAATTAGGTGTTCTATATATATTAATTATAATTAAATTGTACATTGGTATTTCTATGCCACAGCATTCGAAAATATTAGTGAGTGATAAATTTTTACAAATGTTTAATTCCTTGAATTCTAAATATTTTCTAATTAATATTAAGGAACCGCCTCTTTTTTGGTTTTTCCGTGAAAAATGAGAAGCCAATTTATAATTAGGAAGCACTAAATTTGCTTCATCACCGTTTTGAATAAAGGTTTCACACAAACATATAACCATCGCTTCTAAGTTTACGGCTTTTAAATCTTCGACAGCGTTCAAAAAATCATCAATTTTATTTAAAATTCCAGCTATGTTCTGATGAAAAATGGTAAAGGAATTCTTATTGCTCACGAAAGGAATTATTAGTTGGAGATGTCTGTGCATCTCGCAATTTATTGCATGGATCAGTCTTTGCATCTAGGTGTACAATTGCATTTTGATGATAATAAAAATCTATTTCTGAAATTAGTGTATATAGGTCACCAAATATTATGCGGAGACCATTTCTGTTGACATTGCCGTACCGTGTAAAACATGTGAAGTTGTAACTCAAGTTTTTATTAGAATCGAAGACAAACGCGTATTGATGAAGTTTATTGTTTGTATATAATAAGCGATTAAATATTTCAATTCTTTTATTAATCAGTGTTGAATAATTATTGAGTTTGAATGTAGGAACGCATACTATAACATTAGTATGCTGTACCTTTTTGAGTGCATTGTTTATATATTCTACTAATGCTTGATAATTATTTGTCATTTCAAAGTCAGTGTGTCCAATACATATTATACAATAATCTGATAAAGTAAATCCTACTAGTTTAGTTTCCACTCCATCCAAAAGTTCTCGGACCCCAACCTTAGGTTTTAAATAATGACAGAATTTGCTGTTTGAAAAAGTATTTCCAATTATAGACAATAATTTGTTCTTATTATCGGAACTCAAAACACAAATTTTTCTTTGTTTAGGGTGCATGTTACAAAGATTTTGATTCTGGACATCATTGAAAGTTTGAGGTTGTGATGTGTCATCTTCATGTTTTTCTTCTTCTATTGATCTATCAATAGATTCGTTATTTAACATTTCACTCTCATTTATATAGCTTTCATTTATTTCAAAATAGTTGTCATCGTTATTTGATGAATCTTCAGAATTTTGTGTGGACAAACGCTTTGATTGATTCCTTTTTTTCTTATATGGAGAAGAAGATTTCCGTACTGATCCTTTTTCATTCAATAATTTATTATATAAAGCGGCTTTCTTGATGTGATTCTCTATTTCCTTTTTCATGGATATTATTTCAGAATTTAATCTATCAATCTCCTCGTGTGCACTAGCTAATTGGGAAGTTAATTCACTTACTTCATCTTTTAACTCTATTACTATTGACGTGTCTGGTGATGCATTTGGTAGACTAATTGGGCTGTCCTCCCGCGATGAAGAATTTAAATTTTCGGTATTTATATTTGATTTAGATAGATTTTCCACAGAACTAAATCTCTTTTTTTTGCGTAGTAGATTTTCTGGCGTATTGTTGTGGCTCTTTGTATTTTTTCGGATACATTCATTGCATTTCCAAATGTCCTTGTTTTGTTTAGTCATTAATTTATATCTCTGTATTGTGATATTTACGCAAGTTAAATTATATATTTTTTTACATTTGTTACATTTAAGAAATTCCCGGCCGTTTAAATCTAAATTGCACTTTGCGCAATTCAATCCATCACTTATTTTCGTAACAAGTCTCTTACTCCTTCCAGACATTGTAGAATAATAAAATATGTCAAAATAGTAATAGTCAATATAATGTAATAACAATATTTAATGCAACGAGTTAATCAATGTAGTAGTACAGTCTGACTCAAAAATAATCAATTGCTGTTAAAAAGTCAAAATTCGTCAATAAAATATTATGTGACTCTGTTGAGAATCGAACTCCGAACTTCAGTGTCGAAAGTACTTAAACTTGCCGCTGTACCAACTAGCTAATACTAACAGTGGCGAAAATCACATATATCCCTCCTACCTACAATGTAAACCTTATTACTTAAAGTAACAAAAATAGTAGAGGTTTACATCGTCGAAGGAGTTAAACCTATGTTTTCCGAGTTCTGCGACAAAAGAAAATATATTTACATTGCCTGTCTTCAAAAATGTTGATATGGATATATAAGTAGAACAGAAAGTCATTGCTCGCCCTAGTCAATCGTTGCAATGGATTACTATTGGACTGCTCTGAGTTCCAACGTGCTTAGGCGTTTCTATTTAATCATACATTTGCGTGAGTGCGTTTGGGGTTGGCAAGGCAAGGCCAGTTCACAACGTCTACTCTTTCAAGGGGGTGAAGCAGGGGAAGGACGAGAGCAGGTGCGCGGGGCCCCGAACTCGCCTGTGATCCTCCGAGACAGATCGCGCGCTCACTAGTGTGCGCCGCCAACGCTCTCGTACTTCTATATACGTGTAGTACGGTCAGCAAACCGGACAAATTACAATATATTTTTTATGTTACGGCATAGTGATTGCGGTATAATCTATATATATATAAAAGAAAGTCATGTTAGTTAAACTATTTGTTAACGACAAGTAAGGCGTAGAGTGGAGATAATCGAAATAAAAACTCAAATTTTGGAAAATAAGGCAGAGTGTTTACGCGTAAACCGCCCAACCGCGGGTAGGGTAGCAACAACTGGCCCCATAAAAAAGTGACACATCAGTTTACACGCAATACGAAGGAATGCTGTACTATTTATTTAGTTTTTACAGGTAAGTTCAAATTTATCTACCAGTATGAATTATTATGATTTTGCTGGTTTTTAATTTCTTTTCTTTTTCTGTTTCAGGTTTTATAGCGAGGCACGTCGTCTATAACTCAAGAACGGCTAAACCGATTTGGCTGAAAATTGGTAGCTTAGAACCAGGAGACGGACATGGGATACTTTTTATCCCGTTTCCATAGGTTAGGGGTAGGGTAGGGTAGGGGTAGGGCAGGGGTAGGGTAGGGGTAGGGGTAGGGTAGGGTAGGGGTAGGGTAGGGGTAGGGTATGGGTAGTGTAGGGTAGGGGTAGGGTAGGGTAGGGGTGGGGTAGTGTAGGATAGGGCAGGGTAGTGGTAGGGTAGGGGCCTACCCCTACCTATTCCGTTTCCATAGGTTAGGGGTAGGGTAGGGTAGGGGTGTAGGTTTCAAATAAAAAATAACTTTTAGATCGCTATTTATTTATACAAAACTAGTATGTACTGTAGTGAAACTAAAGGAAAGTCGGTGGGACATTACATTACATTACGGTAACATTTAAATAAGAAAACAGAAATAAGGGTAAGGTTACTCGAACTTGACGAGGAGTCGTCATATCAATCCATCATCGGTTAGAAAAAAATAAATTAGCGGAGAAAGAAAAGGACCGCGGCGAATTAAAATAAAAAGGTTACTTGCGGCGTTTCGCTGCAGTACGTAATAAAACTCATATAAAAATATTTATAGAAACGCTAATACAAAAATTAAAATTCTGAAAAATTGAGCTGCCGTTTGATTGGTTGCACTTGTGCAGGGGGCGAATGGTTTAGAATAATACTATCACGTATCGGCATACCACGATTGCGAGCAGGAGGCGAATTGTTTACAATAATACTGTCACGTATTGGCATACCACGATTGCGTGCAGGAGGCGAATGGTTTACAATAATACTGTCACATATTGGCATACCACGATTGCGTCTGGAGTCTACTATTTCCGGAAGAATGCATTCCAAGTAAAATGTAACTAACTCTTTTTCTATCTTTTCCCAAAAAGCATCGTCCCGTTCTATGTATTCTACCTTCAAATCTGTATTTTCCCCACTCCATATTGCAAATATACATTTTTTTCTCTGGGTAACATGCAACTGGCTGCACTTGATAGTACCAGTTGCAGTTGACATTAATTTGGTAGCTACCTTTTTTTTATCAAACTTGTACATCTGTACTTTATTTTCTTTAAGCGCCGTATCTAATCCTTTTTTGAATGCCGTTATTGGGCATTTAACTTCCACTATAATGTCATCGCCAACGAGACACTCAGGCGTTGCACCGATGAAAGAATATGTATTATCAATAAATAATCCACATGGATCGATTCGCAAATTCAATTGTCTGGCTAGTTGTTCAAGCGCAAGCTTTTCATTTTCAACTCCGTGAGCAATAGAAGTGACATGTGAAATATTTTCTGTGTATAGTATATTTTTAACCAAATTAGCGCAACTTTTGTTTTTCCTTCTTTTGATAATCTTACCGAAGTTAGAGGCAATAACCATATTCTTTCTAATCTCGATCCAATCACTAGAATCTCTTTGCAAACTAGTTTCTTTTTGTATTTTGTCCTTGTCATTTGTTAAATTACTTAAATTTATTAAGCTTTATTAAGCTCATCTTTTGTCATATCAGGGGCAGCAGCTTTAGAACCATATTCATTTTGGATTTGCTTGCTAAGTTTCGTAATCTATTTTTTTTAAATGGGTGTTTTCTATTCCATGCCTTTTTCAGATTTCGTCTTTCTTCCATCTTTTTCAAACATGTCTTCGGGCTTTTCCCGAGATGTTTCTTCTGCAACGTATATCTCGGAAATTTATTATTAAATAACACAACAGCTGCAACACACCTTCCTTGATATGATCGCCTTGTAGAAAAATTTATTCTCTTCCCACCAACGATCTTCGCCACAACACTGTTAAACCTCTCAACTGTATTAGTATCTACATCTTCTGCTAGACTTTTGGATTTGGAAGCAACACTTCCAATAATTACTTTGAGTCGAAACCAAAACATTGAATTGGTTTGCTCCATGGAATTTGTTAAGCTTTTTTCCTTATTACAGTAATAATCCTTACAGATCCGGTGATCGCCAAACCCGTGATTTATTGAATTTATGATGTCGCTGTGTAAATTCTGTATTTTTTCATTTGGATCTTCTGTATTCTTATGTTCTTTGATCGAATCTATCACAACCTTTCTAATAATCATAATTTTAGGATCGGTTAATAATTTTCTATATTTCAAGGGGTATTTAACGTCCTTAGCTAGAGCTCGTAATTTATTGCATAAATTACGTAACACGTGGTTCCGGCATTCGATTTTTGTTACAGTTACACTAGGGTAAGGATTTAGTGCTAAAATTTTAGCATATGTTGCCGAGTCACCATCAGCAATAAGCCGTTTATATATTATATTATACATATCGATTGATTGCTTAAAGTCTTCACTGATGATTTCGGCTTCCATACCCGTAGAAGACCCTTCGTAATTCTTGTAACATACGTGTTCCTTTGGAGTCATACTTTTTTTTTCAGCACGTGCACAAATAACACAGTATTTATTTTTGACGGCCATGAATAGAACTTCACCGAATTTGCGACCAATTATCGCAGCAGCTCCTGACATTGCTTTATAATTATGTCCATACGAGTCCATACTTGATAGCCTAGACTACGCCGTACAATACATTTTTTATGTTACGGCATAGTGATTGCGGTATAATCTATATATATATAAAAGAAAGTCATGTTAGTTAAACTATTTGTTAACGACAAGTAAGGCGTAGAGTGGAGATAATCGAAATAAAAACTCAAATTTTGGAAAATAAGGCAGAGTGTTTACGCGTAAACCGCCCAACCGCGGGTAGGGTAGCAACAACTGGCCCCATAAAAAAGTGACACATCAGTTTACACGCAATACGAAGGAATGCTGTACTATTTATTTAGTTTTTACAGGTAAGTTCAAATTTATCTACGCCTTATCAGTTTCTCTTTTAATTGTGGATAACGTTGACCTTTTCTTGGGGATTAGTAATTATGTCCTCTATTTCATTCGCTAACCTCTGTTCCAAATGGGCGATGACATGATTAAACATTGTGTCGACGATACTGGCCATATTAACCGTTTATATTTAGAATAGTTTTCTTATTTTTGGTTGTTGCTATTTTGACATTTTGATTAATAAAAAATCTTGTACAAGAGAAAACACATATTTCATTTTTCTCTAATATTAATTGGTGTCAGAAGTCGTTTAAATCATATAAACAAAATGATTACCCGTAGCAAAGGGTTAAAACAAATATGTACAAGTAATAAAAGTGAAAAAAGTGCAAAAAGTGGTGAAAGTGTAACATCGTCAAAGTCATCGGTTTCTGCGCGAGCACGTGTGCTTGCAGCCGAAGCCCAACATTTACGACGCCTCGCTGACCTAGACGCCGCAGGGCGAACTGAGCGTGAGCGCTTTCTAGCCGCAGAGCGAGCCGAGCGGGAGCGCGGTCTAGCCGCAGAGCGGGCAGTGGCGGAAGCCGAACATCGAGCAGAAATTGCTATAATTGAGGCACAAAAATGTGGAAGCCGGCAATCATGCCGCAGTGCTCGCCATCGCTCACAGACAAGCTCACAGGATATCCAAGAGTGGTTAGAGTGCCAACGTGATCCGACTAATACTTCTTTTGTATCGCAGGTGCCTGAGATAACGTCAGATGTACCTGGAACATGTCCTATGCCGCGCCAGGACCAGACGGTTACGCCTTTAAACAACACCTGTGCCCCGCCTACAATATCAACATCCGAGGTATTAATTACACCTTACATATCATCACAACCAATGGTAAGCACTACTTTCACTCACATATCAGCATTATCAGCGGGTGTTAATAAATTACCTACGGTTATTAATAGTTGTATGCCTTGTTGCAGTGCACCCATTCCTACGGCGCTTCGAGGTGCTACACATATTAGCACCGCGCCTATACCACGTGTGGGGGTGTCCAGCGATGGCTGGTTGCCTGCTCCAGCTGTACAAGCCAATACACACTTACATGCGCCTAAACTAGGTACACACCTCGATACTGATCATTGTGAAATAAGTACCATTAATAAAAATAGTTTAAATAACAATGACACATTACAACTTGCTGAAGCGATTGCCCACATCGCTGCTTCTACGGCCCGTACGCAGAAGGTAAGTTTAGCTCTCCCTATTTTTGACGGTAAGCCTACAGATTGGCTCCTCTTCAAAAGAGCATACGAGTCCACCTGTTCCTCTCATTCTCCAGCAGATAATTTAGCTAGGATTGGCGCTGCTTTGCGAGGAATCGCCCATAGTTCTGTGGCGGTATTGTTAGCAGCCGCTTGCAATCCGCTAGAGGTGTTACAAGCTCTCGAAGATGAATTTGCAAGGCCAGAACACATTATATTATCTGAACTGGCTGCGATTCGCGCATTACCTAAAATATCGAGTCTTGAGGCTGCGAGAGAAATTAACATTTTTGCATGTAGAGTTCGGCATTGCACCGGGATCATACGTTTGCTTAATATGCCGGAGTATCTAGCTTCTCCTGAACTATGTAATGAGATCATCGGGAAGCTAACTACTTCTATGCGATCTCAGTGGATGTACTTTGCATGCGAAAAGGAAACTCTAAAGTTACATAGACTTGAACTCTTATCGGAGTTCCTTGCACAGCAGGCCAATCTGAAATCGAAATACGATTTTATGAATGACCAAGTCAAACGTGACGCAAGAGATGTCAAACCTGTTAGGTGTCACGCCACCTCCGAATCAACTGACAAAACTAAAAAGGTTTGTTTATTCTGTCAGAAAATAGGTCACACTGTTATAGACTGTGAAGATTTTAATGCGATAACTATAGATGATAGATGGGAATGGGTTGCTACGAAAAAGGTATGCCGTAAGTGTTTCGTTAAAGGAAACCACTTTTACCGAACATGCAATAAGTTTTCATGTGAAAAAGAGGGTTGTCAAAACAAATCGAGCCATCATTCTTTACTTCATAGAGATTCTTCGCATGCTACAGTCGCCCATCTTGATGATGGCATTATTGACGATGCGGGTGTAAGTGATGACCCAGGCACTGTTATTGTTACTCACAATTTCACGCCAGGTTCGTCACAACGCCCTTTGTTGAAGGTAGTGCCCGTAAAAGTGTCTGGCCCCAAAGGTGCTGTCAGAACGTTTGCATTACTCGATGACGGTTCCACTGCTACTCTAGTCGACTCTTCCATTGCCACCGCGGTTGGTGCAACTGGCAAACAAACTTTACTTCGAGTAAATGGTGTAGGAGGGATGTCCAAAGAATCGACGGTAACCTTCGTAACTCTAGAGATCCAAGGTTGTAATAGTTCACAAAAACATAAATTAAAGAATGTTCGCTCCATACCAAATATTGGTTTATCTGGTCAAGCTATTAGGTCTAGTGACTTGCGCTCCTATGATTATTTAGCAGATTTGGCCGGAACGCTGGCTTATGGTGATGCTAAACCAATGTTATTGATCGGAATTGACAATTGGCATTTAATTGTACCGCATACTATTAGACGTGGTAGTCAATCGCAACCCGTAGCCGCGTTGACCTCGCTTGGTTGGGTTCTCTTCGGGTTTACGAAATCTAATTCTTCGCCTGTGGAGTTTGTTAATCACTGTAATACTACAAGTGAGAATGCATTAGACCAACAGCTTCAAGAATACTTTCGCATCGATTCTATCGGTATATCCAAGAAAGAGTATTTCTCTAAAGATGATACACGGGCTTTAGATATATTAACCAAAACGACCCGTCGATTGACTTCAGGTAGATTTGAGACTGGTCTTCTATGGCGTGACGACATTAAAAATGTACCAGATAGTTACAATTTGGCATACTCGCGTTTTCTTAGTCTTGAGAGGAAAATGAAAACCGATAAAATTTACGCCGATGTCTACCGCAATAACATTAGGTCAACTATTCAAAAGGGATATGCTGAGCCTTGCGATGATCAACCGAAATCTGGCATAACTTGGTACCTTCCACACTTTGGTGTCTTTCATCCCCAAAAGCAAAAGCTCAGAGTTGTGTTAGATGCGGCTGCGAAGTCATCGGGAGTCAGTCTAAATGCGATGCTTCTTTCGGGTCCAGATTTACTCCAGCCGCTACTCGCTATTTTAATGCGGTTTAGAGAAGGAGCGGTAGCTCTAAATGGTGATATCCGGGAAATGTTTCCTCAGACAGAAATTAGGCTGCAAGATCGCGATGCTCAAAGATTTTTGTGGCGTGATGACCCATCACAAACTATTAGAGAATTTCGTATGCGTACAATGATCTTTGGGGCTTCCTCTAGTCCATTTACCGCAATTTATTTAAAAAATCGTAACGCCGAAGAACATAGGTCAGCCTATCCAGCCGCCGTAGATGCCATTATTAATGATCACTATATGGATGATTACTTAGGCAGTGTTGACACCGTAAAGGAAGCAACGCAACTAGTATCTGACATCGTTAACGTTCACTCTAAAGCATGTCTCGAAATGAGGTCCTGGGTATCAAACTGCCCAGAAATTCTCTTATCTTTACCCAAAGAGTTGTGCGCGCCAGACGCTACTCACGGAGTTATTCGCGTTTTGGGAATAATGTGGAATGCTATCGATGACAGACTCTGTTTTTCACGTAGCGTTGTCGACCTACCGAGTAAAATGACCAAACGCTCCGTTCTAGCTTATTTAATGCGCGTATATGACCCGCTAGGCTTTTTAACGCCAATTATTATAAAAGGTAGATTAATCTTTCAGGAAACCTGGAAATTAAATGTTGAGTGGGATCAAGAGTTACCGCCTTCTATCATGGCAAAATGGAACTCTTGGTTCGTAGATTTAACAAAGATAGCTTCCGGGTCTATCCCACGATATTATCGTTATTTGGTTCAACAACAGGTTGAATCAACGGAACTTCACGTTTTCGGCGATGCCAGCCAGGTTGCCTACGCCTGCGTTGCCTATTGGCGATTCAGTTACGCCGATGACGATGCTGTGTTGAGTCTAATAGGTGGCAAAGCTAGATTGGCTCCTCTTAAACTAATATCTGTTCCTAGGTTAGAATTACAAGCAGCCCTTATGGCAACGCGTTTCGCCTCCTATATTATAGAGGCACACAAACGGAAACCATCCAAGCTGTTCCTTTGGACCGATAGCATAACGGTCTTAAAGTGGCTGCGTAGCGACGTCCGGTCATTTAAAGCTTTTGTCGCTCACCGCGTTGGCGAAATTTTAGAGTTAAGTAATATTTCAAATTGGCGTTATGTGCCTTCAGCGCTAAATGTTGCGGACGACGCTACGCGTATTAATCGCGAATTTAATATTTCTTCTAGATGGTTCTCTGGCCCAAATTTCTTGGCTCAATGTAAATCTCAGTGGCCAATAGAACCATCCTCTAGTTTTTTGCAGGATTTTATTGAAATGAAGCAGCCTCCTGCTGCATCCGACTCGCAAGTAGTGTCCTTCACGAACACGCAAAAATTACCTTCACCGGTAGTTGCGGTTCCCACTCGTTTCAGTGAGTGGATGCGCCTATTGCGAGCTACCGCTCGTGTGCTGCAATGTGTTCGTCAATTTCGCGCACTTATTAGCAAAAAAAGTAGCTCCATTAATCGGACTGGATCTGTGTCACCTTCTAATTTACCGTTACTAAATGTAGAAGACTTAATTTGGGCTGAACAACAACTGCTCTTGTATTCACAATTGGAGTCATTCGAAGAAGAGTACATCGCCATATCTAGAAACAATTCGCTTCCCAAACAAAGTAGACTGCGAAATCTTACCATCTACATAGACGACACTCGCCTATTGAGACTGAAAGGTAGAATATCCGCCGCAATAGAAGTGGACACTGAAAAGAATCCCATCGTACTACATGGAAAAAGTTTTATCGTAAGGCTATTGATTTTCTTTCATCATAAAAGAACAGCCCATTCTGGTCCCAATATGGTCATAAACGAGTTGCGGCAGCGCTTCTATATAATTGGAATACGAGTGGCCGTAAGATCTGTGCTCAGATCATGCTTGCAATGCAGAATGAAGAAGGATGCTCCAATCTCTCCGCCAATCGGTGACCTTCCACCAGAACGTCTAGCACATCACGTTCGAGTATTTACTCATGTCGGCCTGGATTACTTTGGCCCGGTTATGATTACTGTTGGAAGAAGATCGGAAAAGCGTTATGTTGCTCTTTTTACCTGTCTGTCAGTTCGAGCCATACACCTTGAAATTGTTGGTAGCCTCAGTACAGATGCCGCTATTATGGCCATAAGAAGATTTGTTTCCAGACGTGGTAGCCCTCAAACTATATATTCTGACAATGGCACGGCGTTTGTTGGAGCTAATCGTGAACTTCGTAAATTATATGCTCAACCGGTTCATGATTTTGCAGTAAACCACCTAATTCGTTGGAAGTTTATACCACCTGCTTCACCTTTCATGGGCGGATGTTGGGAGCGTCTTGTGAGAAGTGTAAAGACGGCGTTATCAGTGACCCTAAAAGAACGAGCCCCTACTGAAGAAGTGTTTGCTACGTTTTTACTAGAAGTTGAGTCTATTTTAAATTCTAGACCATTAACGCACGTTGACACAGATCCAGACGCCGATGGTGCTATCACACCATTTCACTTTATTTTAGGCACACCATCGACATATTCCCCCCTTGTGCAATTAGAAGATTCCGATTTAATAAGACGTGTGCATTGGCGTAAAGGCCTACGGTTAGCCGACCATTTTTGGGCTCGGTGGCTAAAGGAATATTTGCCATCATTAATTCCTAAAGCCTCCATCCCATCGAGACCTAACCTTAAAGTTGGAGAGCTCGTGTTAATAGCTGACAGCAACCTCCCACGAGGAGTGTGGCCGCGGGGTCGCATAGTTCGGGTCATACCGGGTGTTGATGGAATCGTACGAATAGCTGACGTGGCAACTACCCACGGAGTTCTTCGTCGTCCCGTAAAAAAGCTGATTCTACTGAACACTACGGCTGGGTCTTCCGATAATTCTTAACACGAGCTCAAATGGGCTGATTGTCGTCGGCTAATCATCGTGTTGCCACACCGGGGGCGAGGATGTCGACGATACTGGCCATATTAACCGTTTATATTTAGAATAGTTTTCTTATTTTTGGTTGTTGCTATTTTGACATTTTGATTAATAAAAAATCTTGTACAAGAGAAAACACATATTTCATTTTTCTCTAATACATTGTGTCATCTGATTATGAAATAACCCTGAAGTTCTTGGCTACCGGTGACAACTACTCAAGTCTTGCAGAGTTATTTAGAGTTCCAGAATGCACGATTTGCCAATTTTTGAAGGATGTTTTTGGATGCTATATATAATGTTTTGCAGTATTACATTATGGTAAGTGAAACTCGTAATTAATTTCTAAACGGTATATTTATAAATTTTGCAAAGTATTTCCACCTAAGCAGGATCTAACAGCTTGCCATAGAATATCGTCGTTCACTTCGTATTGTTGTCCAGTATTTTCTTGTGTCAGTAAACAGCTGGAAAAATAGTCTTCTTCATAATCAAGGTGGTTTCTAGAAGTGGAAGCTTCGGGAGTCGACGTACTGCGTTGGTTTCGAAAAGTGGAAGCTTGGTTTCGAGACGTGGACGCTTGGTTTCGAGACATGGTAGCTTCGGCTTCAGGAGTCGACGTATAGCGTGTATACTCTGACAGTGAGCTCGTTGGTCTAGAAATTGGAAGATGTTGTGCATTCAAGATTTTCAGTCTTTCTTGTGACAAATAATTATTGATAAAAGTTTGACAAATAAGAGCATTTGCTAATTGCAAACTGCGGAATTGGCTTGCTACATGTAGTCCGAATGTATCAAATTTATCTTGACGGATATTTTGAGCAAACGTTTCTAATGTATTGACTGTTGAAATTGTCTATGATGAATGTCAGTAGTCATTAGATTCAAATAAAAAATAAACGGTTTAACAAAAGGACGTTCTCGCTTTAATTATATTTTTCCCCTCATTTTTCCACAAGTGGCGACCGTGAATAATAATGGAAAAACTAATACGGGAAAGGAGCATAATTAGGCGTCTTTTTTCTAATAATATAAACCAGTTTGAAGATATTACAAAACAATTTACATTAAACTCAGAATTGTGTACTGCCAAATTCAAATTGATTCGAGTACTGTCAGAAAAATTAGGAGCTTTGGATGAAAAAATTCGAGAAATTCTTTTGGAAACTGAGGTTGAAGATACGGAATTAGAAAGGGAACTGGTAACTGTATACGAATATCGCAGTAAGTACCTAATTATCGAATCAAAGTACGAATCTCTAAGTAAAGACTTTTCAGACCAGTCGGCAGTGAAAAGTACGATGCATTCCGCTATAGAGAAACCCATTCAGAGACATTTCTATCTGCCGAAACTGGAGTTAAAGAAATTTGACGGAAATATAAAAAGCTGGCTGAGTTTCTGGGGTCAATTTCGCAAAATTAATGACGATAAACAGTTAGACAACGATGATAAATATCAATATTTGCTGCAATCTATGGAACCAGGTACAGAAGTCAGAGCTATAGTCGAAGGTTTCCCTCCATGTGGAACCAGTTACCAACAGGCATTAGACCAACTGAAGTCGCCATTTGCTAGAGATGAATTGCTGATCGAAACCTATGTTAGAGGTGTGACATTGTTGCAAACCATACAAGTGAATATTAGATATGGCAACAAAAGTGTAACAGCTCGTGCGCTCTTCGACAGCGGCGCTCAAAGAGTACTATCTTAATAATCTCGTAATCTTTGAGCGCCGCTGTGAGAAAGTGTGTGAGAAAGTGATGTGAGAAAGTCTACAGCTGAAAAGTTACAAATGAAGATTGCTGAATTTTGGAATCTTGAATGATTAGAAATTATGGATCCATTAGAGGTCAAATCTCAGGCTCAAAATGAGGTCGAAATTATGATACAGTTTGAGAATTAATAAAAGAATAAAGTGGAACTTTAAATGTGCTTCAGTGCCTTGGCGGCGCATTTTTTTTGGAACGTCCATTCGGTTACTGAAAGATTAATCGAAACGTGTATTACATAATTCTATGCTTACTCATAACAAACTAGAAACATGAAAGCCCAAGTTCATCACTTGATTCAGTTTGTCCATTTAGATGAAATTGGCAGCTAGAAATGTTAAACGAAATCTTCTTGTTAATTATCGAAAACATAAAGTACAGTCAATTTCGAAAACTCCTGTCATTGCCAGAACTGGGCACGCAGTTTGGACACCCGACACCTTCAGTTGCTACTGAGTATTTACAATGTTATAACTGTTATGTAAGTTTATAATTGATTTATGTATACATTATTTATTTTCTGTTTTTTTGGTTGAGAGGATGTTGAAATTTGTCTATCATGAATTTCAGTAGTCATTAGATTCAAATAAAAAATAAACGGTTTAACAAAAGGACGTTCTCGCTTTAATTATATTTTTCCCCTCATTTTTCCACATTGACTGCTTGTAAAACAGGTGGGTCCATTCTTCGGTCACGCTCTGTCTTTTTCTTCGGAGACATTTTTTTTCTTTTGTACATGCTCAATGTTCGATTCTTGTTCCAATTCATCAAAATATGAGGACGCGTCGCTATTTCTATTCATCGCTGAATCTTCGCTTTTTTTTGCCTGTAACCAAAAAGTAATATATTTGAGTTTATTTGTTTTAAGTGCCATCCATAAGAGATCAATGGATGAAAATACAGAAAGATTTTTTAGATCGCTGGCAATTTCCTTTTTGTTGTAGGGCTATTGACGGCAAACACGTCTTAATACAAAATCCACCACACGGAGCTTCAGACTATTATAATTACAAAGGCATTTATAGTGTGGTGCTGTTTGCTATAGTGAATGCACATTACCGTTTCATATATATAGATGTCGGAACTAATGGACGCATGAATGATTCGCATATTTGGGATAAAACAACGTTCTGCAATGCTCTTGAAAGTACATAATAATTTGTAACTACCTAATAAAGCTTTTTAGTTGGTGATGACGCTTTCCTTTTGGCAACTAACCTAATGAAACCCTATTCAAGACATGAAGGTTTGGAACACAAACAAAAAGTGTTTAATTATAGACTATCAAGAGCACGACGAATCGTAGAAAATGCCTTTGGCATAATGGCTTCCCGGTTCAGAGTATACAGAAAACCCTTAAATTTTATAAGCAAGTATTGTCAAATTCTATTTTTTTATTTGAAAGGGTATGATTGCGAGGTTGTCCCATATTCACCAAGTTAGGGTCTGATGATGGGATTATTATGGCAGATGTTAATGTTACAATTATAAAAAAAAATGTATATTATGATTTACTTTACGTTTTATGATTTACTTTTAACGTTGTAAAAAAATTACGATATAGAGGCCAGCTTGATGACGTCGTTGCGCGTAGCAATGTGGATCGCCAATATATAGATAGATGTTGGGGAATACGGAAGAAATAGTGACGGGCAATACGGAAGAAATAGTGACGGGCGTGCATTTCAAGCCAGTGCTCTAGGACAAGCAATGCAGCGTGAAGATAATTACCAGAACATTCTCCATTGCCCGGAGAAGTACAACCTATACCATATTATTTTGAGGCAGATGAAGCTTTCTCTCTGAAAAAAAAAAACATAATGAAACCTTACTCGCGGAATCATTGACAAATGATAGAAGAATATTAAATAACAGACTAAGCAGAGGACGGAAATCAGTAGAATGTGCCTTTGGAATGACAAGGACTAAATTTCAAGGACTGAGCATGCCTACGTCCTGTGAACCTGCGAAAGTTGATGTGATTATACAAGCAATGTGTATGTTACACAATGTTATTCGAAGATGCGAAAATTTACAGAGCCATACATCCAAAATAAGTTGGTTGGAACAAGAATTGATTCACTATACAGAGAAACTGCAGACGGTATCAGGGAATACCTCACCGATTATTTTGTAAATCAGGCACCTATTCCGTATCAAAACAGACACAATGTATAATGTATGTATGTATTCTGTTATACAATATAATGCTTACCTACTTATGACTATTAAATTATTGTGGTATTTTTTTAAAATAAACGTTTTCATTTAATGTCCTGACAATTGTTTCCCAAGCTTGGTCTTGAACATTTCTGTTGCAATAGTCAGACCTATTGTAATCATAAATAACAGAACAATTCTCAATTAACTCACAAAACTGAATAATAAATGCTAGGTCGTCACGCGTTTTTACGAAAATTACATTAGTATAACTCAAAACATGTCGCAACGCAAGTCGCAACCATTCAACTTCAAGACGGTACATGTGACTGTGCGAGCGAGTGAGACCTGCTCGGCAGGTATGCCATCCCGCGCCCCGTCCCCGTCCCCGCCGCCTCCCCGTCTCTCGACCTGACCTGACCTGGGTACATGTACCCTCTAGGGGTACGTACGGGCCTCGAGCTATTGGCTCTTTGCCCGGGCAGTCTTCAGGGTGCTATACACCTCCGCGTAAATTTAGAGCCGCTCTACACTGCAGGATTAATTTCGCCACTTTAGGGCTGAAGAGGGATGATATACGTAGGTAATATTATAAGTGTAAGACAAAAACAACTTCCACTTATTTAACAACACGAATAGAGTTCAGTGGAGTCTGCCTGGGACATCAGTCGACATAAACCAGGCGAAACCCCACTGTACACATAAGTACTATGTGTATGGACGTATACACCCCTAGAGATGTATACGTACATACACACCGCACAACAATGAACAAACAACGAAGACGACACGTAGGGACTACTATGGCTGGAATTTTTTTTTTTGTTTTTTTTTTTGACGCCCGACGCGCGCGGGGGCACCCCCCAGCCGTGCTGGAGGGAGGCGGAAAATCCTCTTCGACACCCCCTCAGCCTGGTTGATACCAGACTGACCTTTCAAGGGCGAATCAGGCTTTAACTGACTAAAAACCGCCTGCCTAACTACTTTTAGCCACGATGGCTTTAAAAGCGCAAACGGAACGCTAGAGGAAAAAGATTTGAGAAGGTATGTAGTCTGCGACGATCTGGCGAGGGTCCTCGAGAGGACCCTACCGCGAGGCGGTTTCCAGGTCGTCGCAGAGTACACATCGCGATCGGAAAGATTTATAGACCTAGACCCGGAGCCCTAACCCTATTATCCTAACCCTAATGGCGACCAAGGCTGTGCGCGAGGTCGACTCGGAGCGGCGCTGGAACCCTGTGAACATACAAAAATAAAAAGCGGTACTGAAGACTAGCGCCGCTCACACCCCAGCAGGCTGAGGTGTGAGCGACGCTGGCCGGCCTGAAGCCAATGGAGACCGCGGGGGGAAACGGGGACCTATTCTAACCTATGCTAGAAAAGAGTTGTGGTGTCACTGTGTGAGTGTAAACGAACCTACTATCCCACGATGGTTATGTGATAGCTGGTGAGAAGCGCCCAGGTACATGTCTGTACCTGGTGTAGCGCGCAGACGGATGTGTGTGTGTACGTCGCGTCCGCCGGCGGGCGCGGTGTCGAACTACGTGTGTGCGTGTGGATGAAGTCCTCACGTGGTCCGTTAGAGTCCAAGCATTAGCGACTGTGATGCAGTCGTCTGGGTCGGAGACGGCAAGTATTGGGCGTCTGAGGTGGCGACGACGCTGGTGGTTACCGAGCGGTCTGTAGGTGGCGGCCTTGACAATAAGGGGGTTGCGGTGGTTTTGCGCACTTTCGAAGTAACGCCTAGACGCTTCCTTCATATAGTGCGCGATCGAAGGGAGTTGAAAATCTTTATGCAGATCAACTACTCTGAGGAGCCACGGGTCGTTCGCGGCTTTACGCATAAAAGCGTTCTGAACGCGTTGTAACTTAATAAGATGGCATTTTGCCGCGTGAGCAAAAACCGGACTTGCAAAAGTCATAACGGGACGTATGCATGCAGTATAGAGTGTCAACTTGCTACGAAGTGACATACTCTTATGTGCGATCATGCAGTGAAGCCGGGAAAGGTAGAATTTTGCCCGGTTGCGAACTCTGGAGATGTGAGGTCCGAAGGTCATATTTGAGTCTAAAATGACTCCTAGATACTTTGTACGATTCGCCCACGGAATGGGGTCACCGTACATTGTAATCCGACGTAGTACGTGATTGTTCCTATCGGGTTTGTCGATCCCATTAGGGTCGCGCGTGAAGTACACGGCGGCGCTTTTTTGAGGATTTACCTCAATGCGCCAAAGACGGAACCAGGCACTGAGTTTATCAGCTGCCTTTTGGAGTCTGCTGCAAATAAGTGATTTGCTAGTAGATGACGTAAAAAGAGCCGTATCGTCGGCGTAGAGCGCTAACTCGACGTATTTAGTCTTGGGGATATCGTTAGTGTATAACGAGAAAAGGAAAGGGGCTAACACTGACCCCTGCGGGACCCCTGCCCTAATGGCGGGGGGCTCTGAAAGAGTGCCGTGTACTCTGTAACGGAATGTCCTATTTGACAAATAGTCTCGAATGATGTGCACGAGACTGTCAGGCATACCTGTTTTTGTGAGTTTATATAATAAACCGTTATGCCAGACTTTATCGAAGGCTTTCGCTACATCGAAAAATAGAGCTCCGGTGGCTTGGGCTTTCGCGAAGCCGGAAAGGATGTGCTCCGTGATGCGGTGCACCTGATGAACACAAGAATGTTCAGCTCTGAAACCGAATTGCTCATCTATGATAGTGTTATTTGAATCGGTGAAATCCCGCATACGCGAGATAAGAAGTCTTTCGTATACCTTCCCTATTACGCAGAGGAGGCTAATCGGACGGTAGCTAGCGGGGTCCGCCAGATTTTTGTCTGGCTTGGGGATACCTATAACAATTGCATTTTGCAAGCCGGTCCTCCGGTGAATTCGCGAACCTAATTAGCTTATCAGCTAATAACCTAATTTCCCCCATGTGGGGGCCGATATGCCTTGCGTAGTCTACCACTACACTAAGGTGGGAGCTCGCGGAGGGAGCGGGGGGAGCGGGGGCGGCGGGGCGCGGGCCCTGTCGCGACGGTTGTAATTGAGCCTGCTGTTGTGAAGGCTGGCGCACGGAAGACATAGATGTCGGCTTAGCCGAGATATGTGGGGGTTTAACCCACGCGTTTGGCGGTGGCGGAGGTGGCCTGCGCTCCAGCGCAGGGAAGGCTGGACCCCTTAACGGGGGAGGCGCTGGCCTAGAAAGAGGCGCTCTGGGAACGCTGCGAGCCACCGGCCCTACCCTGCGCGGAGCCCTGGGGCAACCGCCATAGTTGGCGGTATGTCCCACTGCCCCGCACAGGATGCAGGACGGCGGATCAGGCGTGCCCGGGGCGCGGGGACATGACTCTGTGCCATGATCCCCCGTGCATTTAACGCACCGGGGGCGGGCGAAACAATTACGGGCCGAGTGCCCGTAAAGTTGGCAGCGATGGCACTGCCCGGGAGCCTTTTTGTGCTGGGGTTGCACGTTGATGCCGCGGAGACCGCAGACATTCGAGATCTTAAAAACGTTTTTGCCCTCGGGAGAGTGGCTAAGGATGGCGAGCACCATGTTGTAGGGCTCGCGTGTGCGCGCACGGTACATACGGTGTACCTCGTAAATGGGAAGACCCTGGTCATTGAGATCAGCGAGAATATATTTCTCGCCTATCTCCTTGGGGACGCCGCGTATGACTACGCGGAGCATACGCTCCTCTTCGAGGGCGTAAGTGTGAAAAGAAATTTTGCGTTCACGCAGTAGCTGCGAGAGCGCACGGTGGTCGTTCACCGTTTCGGCGAAGACACGAAGGCCGTGGGCGGAGTCCCTCGCGGGGGAGATCTTAATGCCGCGCTGTTGGCAAGCGGCATGAATCGGAACCCAGGCGGATTTGTCCAGGATGACAATCGGGGGCGGAGCTTTTTGCTTTTTGTGCTCAGAAGGAGCCTGCGACTGGGAGTTGGTTTGAATTGGGCGAGAGTCGCCCTCAGAAGCCCTAAGGGCTTTTGACGGAAGGGCAGCGGTGCCCGAGTCGGCATGGCGCTTATTCTTGCGCGTACGGTCAACGGTGGTGAAGCCATCCTCATCAATTGAACTTTGACTGGCCAGAGGGGCCAAGTCAGTCTCCATAACCTGACCTGAAGGGTCAGGGGAGAGAGGGGAATCAGAAACTGGTTGCCCTGAAGGGGCGGTTGAAGCCTCAGAGGGAGGCTGGGATTCAGACATTGAGTTTTTGAATGCGCTGAAGGCTTTCAAAACGTCGGGGAAATTTGACTGAATGAATTCAACGAATTCCTTCATTGTGCCCTGCGCCATCGTGGCGACAGAGCAGGCGAGCAAACGGGGAAGCCAAGGCAGCCGGGAGTCGAACCCGGTTGCCTGTGTTGGTGTGCGGTCCCTCCCTGTTAGACAGGGAGGGGTGGATACCTAAAATAACTACTCTATACTACGAGTGTAAGTGAAACGACTCACCAGAGTCGCCCTGAATAGGGGACAGACAATCCAATAATCACAAGCACTAACACTTAGCACTGATCACTAAACACAGGCCCTGTGGGCGAGGGCAGTAACGGGCCGAAGGCCCGCCACGGACAAAACGCACTATACACAAAAACCACACAACGCGCGCGGTTGAACGAGCACTCCGTGAAACAGCACTGACGTCACTGTAAAAGAACGACGACCACACGCGGCTTCAAGCGCTTACGGCTGAAGTGCAGCGCTGAAGGCAGCGAAGGCGCGCGGCCCGCGGCGATTTCTCAGCCGGCGGGCGATGGATTACGGGAATCCACAAACGAACGCGACGGCGGCGCAACGAAGCACGTGTGGCCAACACAAAATAGATCGGAAATAAGGACGGCGAGCGAACACGTGTGCGAAACGAAAAAGACCACGAGACGACGGGACTGCAAGCAGGTCCGTCGGCTGTGGGCAGGTCCGTCTCGGTCGGTGGTCGGGCGCAGAATCTCCGATATGGCTGGAAACCCGGGTTTGGGCTTATATATGCTTAACACCACTGAAAGAGATAAACCTACAGCCGTATGTATGCACCTAGGCGCATGCATACGGCTGCCTCAGTAGCATGTGTGTATGTGCGTACATATGTATGTATATATACACGCATACACACACATATAAAACCAAAGAAAAATATGACTAGCATATTGAAAAGATTTACCTGCAACCGTATGAATGCACCGCAGTGCACGCATACGGCAGCTTCGAGAGGTTACATGCATATACGCAAGACAAAGACAACACGATGAGACAGCATATGTCCTGATACCCGAGTTGGGCGTATCTGGACATATGCTAAACCACTGAAAGGAAATATTACCTACAGCCGTATGAATGCACCTAAGTACATGTATACGACTGCCTTGTCCCTTTTAGTTGTTGTATGTGGGGATACAACAACTAAAACGGACAAACATTGAGGAATATTTACTGGACGATTTTTACACACATATATAATTAGATAGATAAAGTTAAATGGGGATTTTGACTTAACGACACAGGACCAAACGCGACACTAAGACCAAAAGCGACACTAAGACCAAAAGCGACACTAAGACCAAAAGCGACACTAAGACCAAATGCGACACTAAGACTTTGCAACGGACAACAAACAAGACGATAACACAAAGTACATTTGAACGAAAGCACGACATTTATACCTTGTTTTTATTTGATGATTTTCTCTCTCTCTCTAGGATCTCTACTAGGATCCCTACAATTGTCGCTATAGGGTCCCTAGTAGAGATGGACTGCGGGCGGGAAGACGCCCGACTATCGGGCTTACGACGCTGCCAGGCCGGTGCCCGAGCGGAATTAGCATCTTGCGCCGACTGAGGCGCCTGAGAGCGACTAAAGGCATCGCGACGGCTCTGTCGAGGCCTACGAGCACTTAACCTAATAGAGATCCAATAGATGCGAATTTACAAGAAAACAATTCTGTCAACTAGCTGCAGTGCGGGGAGAGTTGTGATCGCTCCGAAGTACGCCGAATAGACTCCGAAGTTTTCCGAACCCGGTCGCTAGGGCGTGTGTTGTAATGACTTTATGCCTGTTATCGATATCGATTCTTCATTAAAAAAAAATGACGTACTTTAAATGTATTTTTATGGATACTTACAGAATAATGATTATTTGAATTTGACTATAGGATATGGAATATAGGACATAAGAGGACAAATTAACCATTGACCCGGGGTTCTGAGGCCCCGGGACAATGCCTTAATTCTCAGTACCTCTTCTGGAGGCTAGGTGAAGAATGAGCATTTTTTCGTATCTTTCAAAAAATGGAAAGTCAGACAGATATCTTCACAAATTATTTCTTTCTTATTTTCAAATATTTGAGTTTACTAAGCGACCAGTCAGTCACTTCATAGGTTGCGAGTTCCGAAATAAGATTCGATATCTAGGATTCAGATGAAATATGATTCCGTGCAGTTTCTTTGTACTCCGGCGGAAGTCCTTATCATAGTCATGATTTTTAATCGCAGAATAAGAGGATAAGAATAATCCTTAGTTTGAACAATGGAAAATTAAGCTAAGAGTTACAATCTACAATCTCTTATATAAATAGAATACGATCTCGTATATAAAATATAATTATCTGTGGAAGATTGACATACATCGTAAATTTTTCAATTATCAAAACATTGGAAAATAACAATTTACATAAAAGAAATCACACAAAAATCAAGAGGAGAAAATATAAACATGACAATTATTGCAAACCTATAAAACTGTGAAGAAAACATTTTACGTACAAGTAAGTTATACACAAAAAAACAATAATAATTACATCTATCATAGATCCAATACTACTCTTTATTTTACAAGCTGGTATACGTTATTGATTTTTAAAATGAGTTAATTTTGTAAATATTCTCCTAACTGCACGTTTTCCTTCAAATCTCTGATTTTTAAGAATAAATGTGATCCTCGTATCAATATATTTCTTCATTACGCTTTTTGTTATTTCAATAATATGATTGGTTTCTTCGGCGTAAAATTGATGATATGTGTACTCCGGGAATAATTGTTCTTCTGTAAAGCTACTAAGAGCTTTATGGGTCAACCGTTCAGCGGTGATTTTTCCTTTAGAGTCAGTATTGATAAAATCTTTCCTGATTACGGACTCGCAACGCCGACATATTTTAATGACCATTTGTGAGGGAGAAATTAATCCTCTGTTATCTTTGTAGAATATGAGACTCTTTTTATTTTCTTCTAATGACACTAAAGCCTTTATTATTAGGTATTGCATCTGATTTTATTTTTATTAATGTGCTACTAACATAGCCCGCAACATATTGTATCACATGCTCCGAAAACTGTGAGACTCGACACACTCGAGGGCTTTCTCAATATCGTCTTGACTTTCAGGAACTCTGAAATCATCGGCATTATTTTCTGCCTGATTTGGCGTAGTCATATTTATTTTCGCTATCGCAGATGAGCAGTTTAAGATGAATATTTTTTCTAACGGTACACAGTTAGCCGTTGATGTTTCCATTAATTCTGTGTGGACCAACATTTTTTTATAAATCGCCTCGAACAAACATGGAGTCGGGTTATCATTCGAACCACCGTGTGATCTTATACCGGCAAAAAGAAGCTCAATATGGTCCTGTGATATTTTGTGCGTGGGCAAAAATGTAATAGGACTGTTTGCGTTGCATATCAAATCTTGAAACATTCCTTTTGTGCTTTCTATTGCGACACAAAACCCGATAAATCCAGTAAAACGCGGAGAATCGATCAACTTAACAGTTTTTATTTGGTTTCGTGATCTGATAGTTGTACTGGCTGACAGCAAAAACTGTTTACATTCGTCTAACTTTTCAAATAACTTGACATGGCTGTCTTTGTTCAACGCACGTTTATAATCATAACCATGAACTTTGGAATCAAGAATGTCGAAAAGATCATTCATTAGTAGCACCATTCGAGCTGTAGCCTTGACCCCTTGAAATTCGGGTAATCTTAGCGACCTTTCACAAAAATTTAAGCAGTGGCCACACTGCGGCTAAATAGTTGACTTGCCAATTTCACCTTCATTATATCCGTTTTAAAATGTACATGCTTCGCACGCAGTTTATTTGCTAGGTGAAAATTCTCTTTATCTTGCATTTCTTGTATATAATGAATATACTCCCATTTTAAACTATTTCCATTTTCATCCTTGAATATTTTTCGTTCTATATTGTTCGAAAGCGTTTCGAACCAATTTCAACATGTGAACAGGATTCAAGAAAATAAATACGTCAGCTCCAGTAACCGGGTGCTTAAATGAAGTTTTCATGTTGTCTGAGGTAAGATTACAGCCTAGCCGTTTGGCCATTGCTACATTAACAGGACAACCATCAAATGTAAGTGCTTTGATTGTGTTGTAAAGAGTTTCGAGTCTATGTTTGAAGACTATGGTCCGTTGGTTGCTACGTTACTTGTTATATGTCATGTAAAACTACAGGACTATTGAATAAAATTTTACAATTTATTTATGCTACATAATTTCATGTTCTATAGATTATGAGACTTAAAGTGCTTATTTTTAAAATACGGAAAAATGTCTGCGAATACCACGCGTATTGAACCATTAAATAAGGACAATTATGATACGTGGAAAATTCAAGCGGAAGCCGTACTAATAAAAGCAAAGCTCTGGAATTATGTAAGTGGAATAAAAGTTCCTCCTGATAATCCTGCAGAAAAAGAAAAATATGATGAAAATTCATTATTGGCAAATGAAATTAAATCTATCCGAAAATGTCAGTAAGCTAAAGCGATATGGGATACTTTAAAGAATTTATACGAAAGTAAGGGACCTGCCCGAAAGGCATTATTATTAAAACAGCTTATTTTAAATAAATGTGCTGAAGGAGATAACATAAGAGATCATCTTGATAAATTTGAAGATATAATTGAGAAATTATATAACATGGAAGTTAATGGAGACCTTTTAAGTATCATTATGTTGTACTCTCTACCAGCAAATTTCGAAAATTTTAGAATTGCCATTGAGTCCCGTGATAAATTACCTACCCCAGAAGAGCTAAAGACAAAAATATTAGAAGAGTTTGAGGCCAGGAAAAATAACAATACAGATGAAAATGAAGCATTATATTCAAAAGGGAAGAAGTTCATAAAACCTAAAAAGAATAAAGTCAAATGTCAAATCTGTAACAAATTAGCCACAAAACTGACAGCTGTTGGCATAAAGGAAAAACAAATGATGACAAATATGAAAAGACAAGTTACGCAAACAAGAATATCAATTCTTTTAAATCTATATGGTGTTTAGATAGTGGAGCTACAAGTCACATGTGTAATGACCCAAGTATGTTTACTTATATGAATAAGAGTAGTAACCATGGTATATTGAAGCTCGCCTCAGATGGTCACGTAGACAAAATTGAGGGAATTGGAACAGTTCGATTTGAATGTCAAAATAATAAGTTTAGACTAAATGACACACTGTATATACCAAACCTTTCAACAAATCTTCTATCTGTGGCAAAATTCTGTGAACACGATAAAACAGTATTATTTAAAGATAATAGAGCTACAGTTAAAGAAATTAAATCAGGTGAATTGATTCTGACTGCTAAGAAATTACATGGACTATACTACATTGATACAAATAACACTAATAACATACTTATTGACAAAGAAATTGCACTAAACACCAAAATAAATGAGTTTCATAGAAAATTGGCACACATAAATGAGAATGACATGAAAGAAGCTTTAAAAAGAGGAAGTATGCGAGGATTAAATTTTAATGAAAACGATAAGCTTTCAGAATGCGAAATATGCATTAAAGGCAAAATGTCCAAACTACCATTTAAAACTTCAAACAAAAAAAGGACATCAGCACCACTTGAGATTGTACATTCAGATGTTTGTGGACCAATGATAGAATCATTTGCAAAATCGAAATATTTTGTCACATTTATTGACGAACATACGAGGTACACAAGAGTGTATACAATTTCAAATAAAAATTTGGTTCTAGAAAAATTCAAGGAATATAAGAATGAAATGGAAAGATATTCAGAAAGAAAAATAAAAAAATTCCAATGTGATAACGGCAAAGGCGAATATTGTAATAAATCCTTCGATATATTTCTGAAAGATAATGGCATACAAAGAAGATTAAGTTGTCCATATACGCCACAGCAAAATGGCATGGCAGAACGTAAAAACAGAACACTTCTAGAAAAGGCACGTTGTATGATGTTAGATGCAAATATGCCAGAAATATACTGGGCAGAAGCTATCTTTACATCGAATTATATTGCAAACAGAACTCCAAGTAGAGTTATTAATATGAGAACAGCTTATGAAATGTGGACTGGAAAAATACCATCAGTTAACCATTTTCAAATATTTGGAGCCAAAGCTTTTGTTCTCATCAAGCATAGACGCCAGAAGAAAAAGTTCGATGACAAAACTATAGAAGGAGTATTCATTGGTTATTCCGTACCGTCGGATATATAGACACTCCGTCGTTGAAGATTACTTTGAGAAGCGCGGTCATGTATTCACCGCGCACCAATCCGTCCACCAGGCGATCTTTCGACATCGAGTCAGGCAAAGGCGAGTCTCTTGGGCCAGGCAAATTCAGGATAACTCAACACGGTAAGCGGCGGGCGGCGCGGGACCGAGTCCAGTATCAGAGCAGATAGAGCCACCAGCGCGGGGTCGATGCGGGCGGTCGGGGCGCAGGTGGTATCGCGCGTAGTTTACCACGCTATACACTAGGCGATCGTAAAACACGCGCGCCGTTAGTTGCGCGTGGGCGCGGTGAATGTCTCCCAGCCTGACGGGTAGGCGTGCGCGATGCAAGGGCGGCACAAGGGTTCTCAGACGGCAATAAAACTCGCACAAGGCCCACAACCGCCGCTCCCCCTTGTCGTCCAGGTACCGCCGGCCTTCAGACACTGGGTCGCGCGACCCCGGATACCCGCGAGAGTCGGGTTGTAGACGCATCAAATCTCTGGAAAATTTGGTGGCCAGTACTAAATTGTAGAGAAACAGGCGGAGCGACTGCGATTTGCGCGCCATGGCCGTTTGGTGGCGCGCCTCGTCGAGCCAGTGTTCGAGACGCACGACGGCGGTAAAGTCTTGTCCGTATCTAGTCGTCCAGGCGTGGTGCACCTCCAGCAGCCGGGTCAGGTTGTAGTCTTCACATGCAGTTCTGGCGCTTTCGAGGTACGCGTCTGCACTGTAAGCCGACATATTGACGTGTGTTTGTAATCTATAAAGAAATCTGCGCAATGCTAACCGCGCCGATTATCAGAGGGCGCGACCCCTGCCTCACCCCGCTAATGAGGCGCGCAAATGAGGCGCGCGCACACACATTATGCATAGTTTTATCAAGAGTAGGTATTTAATATAAAAACACCCATCGGGTCTAGGAATAATCTAGACTAGACATGGCTTTTGTGGAGCAACCACGCTACTTGGCCCTGGACGGCCTGGCCGGGAGCACCAAAACTACTCTGCTGAAGCGCATTGCCCGAGAGGGCACGTACAAACACTGCTATATTGTTTTAAATCATTTGGATGAGGAGGGTGGTGGTGACCGCGATCGATTTACCCTGGACACGGATAATATATTGAGCGGGTTGCTATTTTCAGCTTCGCGAATTTTAGAGACCAACAACTATTATCAGTATGGCGTGCACGTGTGCGAACGGGAACCACTGACCATACTCGTGGAACAATTGGCCCTATCTAGTTTGTCGGACGAGGAAATTCGTCGCGCCATACAACGGGTGAGGCGCACGGGACTCAACGACCGATGGCGGTCGGTGATATTGCTGGCCAAGGAGGGGTCCGAGGCGGCGCTCAAGGAGCGCATGAACTTGGCGGCCACGGGCCACCGTGGCCGCCAAGTTCATGCGCTCCTTGAACTCGCAGCGCAGCTCGAACGCTACAATTTAGTTTACAATATTTGGGCCGAAGAAATGGGCTATCCCATCTACAGGATAGATTTTGGCCAAGCGCCAAGATGACCTACCCCCGCAAGAATTTCCCCTCGTCCATGAGTCATAACACTTGTATAATATTTAAACGAAATAACACGTGCACGGGCGAGGTGGGTCGGTTTTCAGTTACCGGAGCTGATTTTATCGATGACTCCCCCCCGCAAGAATTTCCCCTCGTCTATGAGTCATAGACGAGGGGAAATTCTTGCGGGGGTGAGGGGGTATCGTCAAGCTTAACTCCGGTACCTAGTCCAACTAAACCTAAAACTAGATCGCCGCCTCCGGCATGACACTAGTAGTTGTAAATTTTCATTTGAATAAAAAAATCATCCACGTTGCATGGTCCCGGTGGCGGACTCGGATCTAGTTTTGCTGGAACCGGTACTCACTAGGGCCCGCTTTTATAGTAGTACAAGGTAACAATAGTTTAATACAACGGGAGACGCGTTAGCTTTGCTCCTGCTGGACTTTCTTCCTCTGAACAAATCGAGAGTTGTAGGAAGAAAGAGCTCGCGCGCGAGAGTGATGCTGTTTATATAGTGGTTGTGACGTCATCCATACTGGTACCCGAAAAAGTGGTGGGGATGAGCAATTTTTTTCAGTCAACACCCGTCTGCCGAATTGAAAGGTCGATGAAATCCTGTAGTGGTAATGTAATATATAGTGAGTAAGTTTATGTAATAAAGACAGTATTCGACGAGCAGTCAGTGTTTCAATACGTCTCAAATACACCAAACCCTACATGGCGACCCGGCCAGTGCAAGAATGAGCCGCGGCCAGCGGCGCCTCTCGACGCAAATATCATATCGTGTTACAATTTAGACAATATATTTTTACTATGAAGAATTTATTTTCAAGTAACTTTATGAAGTGAAAAGTGAGTGTCAACGAAATATAAAAAAGACTTAATAACGGGAAATTAATAAAAATAAAATGTTCATCAAATCAATATTGGATGTGACAGAAGTAGAGATTTATTGCAGTGAGACTACAAACATCTTACATCTGCTTTTATCCCAGCTGCAGTAAGGATGAAAGCAACGGATGATGATGATGATGATGATGCAAAGGACGAGAACACGAAAGAAGTACGAAACTAGTGAAAAAAAAAAAAACAACGTGAACGTTTTTTAATTAAAATGAAAAGCGCAAATAATAAAATTAAAATAAAAAGCGCTATAGTGGAGTTATTTAACAAAAAAAAAGTGTAAAAAAAAGTGCGTGTATGGACCTTTTAAAACGTTTACCTAAATACCTAAATAAATAGACAAAATTGGATTAAGCGGACTTTAAATTGCTAATAATGTCTTACAAAATTATGTTGTTATTACGAATACCTAATTCATTAGCGAAATTTATAAATAACTCATAGCGATATCAAGTGCAGTGCGGTATGCGGCGCATCACCATATATAGACAGACGTTAAATAAACAATAGTTAACAGTAAGTTGTAAGTTATGTGAAAGAGAAATTATTCACGATTTATATTTTAATTCATGGTCAAACATTCGGGATTTAGATCACCCATCAATCGAAGCAGTTTATGCTCAACTGCGGGGTGGCAGAGCCTAATATGAGTTTATTTGATAAAATTTGAATTATGTAGCTAAAATACAAATTGTATATGTAATAAAAAAGTCAGTTTTATAATAATTATTCAGTAACTTAGGCAGTATAATCGTAATAGATAGTAATTTGAATCCGGAGCATCAAGTGCCCTGCGCTGCCACCAGCAAACATGCGGTGCCTACGCAGCGCTTTGCCAAACATGGCTCACTGTCACGCGGCCAGCATTCATTTGTGCTCAAGTTCGTCATGGTCATCAAAATGTCATCATATATTTTGATACTAGGTATTTAGATTGAAATATTTTATGAAATGATTTTAACTTATTTTTTTTATGAATGAAACTTAAATATTTTTCAATGTTAAGTTAGTTTAAACGTATAAAAACAAATATAGTGACCGCGTAATATTAGTGAATAAAATAAACAAATCTATTTCCTCTTTAAAAACGATTACGAATCTTTTGTTTTACGAGTATAAACAATGTATAAGTTTGTTTTATAAATAATGACGTGTATAGATTGTTCTGATTTAGAAATAACTCAAGAGACAACAATAAAATTGCGTCTGATTTTGACAAATGAGGTTTTTACATCTATAGGCCCGATCAACCTATAGTTGTAGAATTTCTCAAAGAAAGAAAAAACTATTAACTGTATAAGGAGTATAGAGAGACAAACTTAAAGAAGATGTAAAATTATTTTCTTATATCTCGATCGTTATCTACTGGAATAGTGTTAGCGAGAGAATAAGATTATATTATGAAGAAAAATAATACGAATAAATTAATTAGAAAGGAGTAAAGAAAATAAAAGGCAATGGAAAAATATCTATGCTTTGTAAGTATAGCAGTTATCTGACATCTCGATCGTGATCTACTAGACCAGTGTTTGCGAGAGATATAGATACAAAATATATAAAATAAATGAGATTATAGTATAAAGAAGTAAACAGAAAGTAATTAAATGTGATGAAAAATATGCCTAGGTATATGTTATGTCTACCATTGATCTGATATCTTGATCGTAATCTACTATGCCAGTGTTAGCGAAAGAATCAGAATATATGTGTAGGGAGAAATTTTAGAGTAGAGTTGTAGAGTAGAAATGGAGATTTCCTATGAAATTAAATGAAAAATATAACGGATTTGACGTAAATATTTTATCGTTAAGGGAATATCAAGACGAAAAAACGATTTACTTATACTGACCAAAACTAACAATGTCACGTAATATGTAATTGATTAGCATTTCGGAATTATGATAATTACTATGATATGCTTGCTAAATGATTTTTCTTTTTTAGCCTTGGCAAGGGTTAACTAATATATATTAAAATTAGAAATTAGCGATTATACGTAATAAATTACACTTTAGAAATGTATTATATAATAATTATTCCAAATATAACTTGCAGTACGTTACTTATTTTTTTTCTGCAGATATTTTTATATGTAATCTTTTGAGTTTATCATTTTTTTTTACAAAAACAGCTCAATCATGTGGTTAAGAATTTTATAGGAATTGGGAAATTAATCTTGTATTTTCACATAGTAAGGATATATTTTAAAACAAAAAAAATACATGTCAATTTTAAAACGTGTTATAAAATTGTTTACTAATTTGAATATATTTGCCAAATTATTTGTCAATTTTTTGTAAACTTTTTTCCTCATATACATATTATGTTGTTTTAATTCTTCCACTGGTATATATTGTCTTATATTTACTTTTGTAACAATAATATTATATAAAAAAAATATATTTAGTTTTAAGTATGAAGATTTCTTAATGCAATACATTTCTTTTTGAGTGAAGGACTAAATACCTCATGTATTTGGTAACATTTTTTTTTTGTATTTTCAAATTTTATCATGTCATTGCTAGTGAAGCGTTCTTATGGGTATTATTGTATACAAATTATTAACAAAAATATATAATTCTGTTTGATACGTTCTTTTTCTGCTATATGTATTTCAAAGTTCATACACTATTCAATAATGTTATTTTCTTCACTTGTATTTATTTCTAATGATTTATCAAATAAAATAAAACTGTAATTTTATTTTATTTTCTCCAAGGGAAGGAGATGTAGTGGTAATGTAATATATAGTGAGTAAGTTTATGTAATAAAGACAGTATTCGACGAGCAGTCAGTGTTTCAATACGTCTCAAATACACCAAACCCTACAATCCAAAAACCGAGTAGGTCCGACCCAATGCCCTCGAGGGCCGATTAACATGGTACCAGGTGCCGCCGCATTCCTTCTCATACACTTTGAGACGATAGCCGCCCAGGGCCGCTTTTTACATGGTCTCGGGCACCAACGAATGCTTAACACAATTAAAGTTTTGGGCGCAGTGCCCTCGAGGGCCGAGTAATAGTGTACAAGTCGGCAATAGTTATTTTGAGATTGCGAGGGTCTAGTAATAGTGTACAAGTCGGCAATAGTTCTTTTGAGATTGCGAGGGTCGAGTAATAGTGTACAAGTCGGCAATAGTTCTTTTGATTGAGATTGCGAGGGTCGAGTAATAGTGTACAAGTCGGCAATAGTTCTTTTGAGATCGCGAGGTCCCGCATTTATAGTAGTACAAGGTAATAGCTCCCTCAGACGACGGCGACCTAGGCGGCGGAAGATGTTGAGGGGGGGAAAGGTGTTGGAGAGGTTGAGGGGTACTGCGCCCTGCGGGCGAAAGACTTATGTTGGACCTTACGACTGACGCAACGACCGAATCTGCGGAATCCGAGTCCGAGTCAACCACCGAGCCATTATCCGAGTCGCTCACAGCGCGACGTTTGTCATCGTGTGTCTGACTCTCGTCAGACGCAGAGGAGGGAGGGTTAACCCGCTTAGCAGGGTTAGTGCGAAAGGTGGAAGGTAGCGCGCCATAAGCAGCGCTAGGGCTTGCCACGCCCTTAAAATTAATTGGTGGAGCCTCGCGCTGAGGTAGGTCCTCGATGGAAGCGGGAGGGGAAATCGGGGGAGAAGGAGTGCGTCCCTTAATGCCAAGTTGGGCAGCAGGTATGATTGCAAGAGAGTTATCATCAAGCTTGCGTTGAACAATGGTTTTCCCTTCAAGAGGAAGGGTTTGACGCTTGCGTCCTTTCTTAGGGAATAATATCTCCGGCGGGATCACTATAGGGATACGCGGCGGAGGTGGGCTGCCTGAAGGGCTGCGAGATCGGAAAGGATTGGACATCCTTAAAAGAGCTTCCGCTTAAAGGAGGAGAAAAATAGTGGTCGGATTATTACAATAATAATCCGCCACAAACCAACAACCTCACCCAAGCGATACTAAACCATTGAATTCCCCTTATATTCGGAAAACCGACTACAAGGGGAATCCTGTCGAAGCTTGCTGCACCCACTGCTCGCCTATAGCGAACACTGAGTGCAACAAACGTACGAAAACGACGGATACAAGAATAAAAATTCCCTTCAGGGACGGACAAGGACGGCAATACAAACAAAAGGGGCAATAAAACAGTAAGGGACATCACTAACAAAAGTGGGCAAAAGCCTGACGGGGACCGGAAAGGGACTATTCGCGGGATAATACGACACCTACGAAGGGTCTGACTAGAGGTTTTTACTTAGAAAAACCCTAGCCAGACCCACCCCGCACTCGTGAGTACGCCACGAGCCGGGTACGTGTGTGCCGACACACAATAGAATAGTGCGAGGGAGATAGACAACTCACTATGGGCTTGGAAACGCTCGGTGACTGGGGTGCAGCAAGCTGCTGTGGCCCACTTTCCGCCTACGCAGAGCAAGCTCAATGGGTAAGGTACTCGTGGTTCCCTGCCACAAAACCCTCCGAAGAACAGAGCGAATCCACTAAGGGGCCGTCCATAAATTACGTCATCGATTTTTTCAGATTTTAGACCCCCCCCCCCCCCCCTATAATCATCCTATCGTCATTTCTTAATGACCCCCCCCCCCCCCCTTCTCCCAAAATTGACGTCATTACTAGTTTGACAAAATAAAACATTGCAGATTTGAGAAAAATAGGGTATTATATGATTAAAACACTTGGTTATAGAATCACCTTTTATTATTTTTACTTTGGCAATAATCATTGATATAATATAACTACTTATTTTTTACTTTTCTTTGGATAACTCCCACGGAGTTTTCACCCATTCTTTTAAATTCTGGATCACGGGTAATATCTCCGTATCCTCCCGATATTCGTTTTGGCTCGATTCATCCACGTCTTCAACCCACTCAACGTCAAGTGCCTGTCCCGTTACGCCGTCATGCAACTGTTGAAGGACTTCTATTCCTCGCCGTCCCAAGATTCGAGCACTACGACGAGGGGCCGCAGGACCTCCAGTTTCCTGTTCCATTAAACACTGAAACAAAAAAAGACTATTAAAGCACTTTATCGCTAAAAATACTTTTTTGTACCTATGTAAAACAATACCTGATCCGGGGAACCGTGTACATAATCTTTCATATTTTTTTTGTGCTCCTTCATGGAGGTTTTTGAAGCAAAGTAAGTACCACATTTCGAACAGCATCTTTCTATTAGCTCGCCTTGTAACGTAGGACAGTAGAAGTCATATGGAAGTTTCTTAAAATGTCCAAGAGGTACATCCACTTTCAGTGCTAACTGAAGGTAAAGAGGACAGAAGCTGGCGTCCTCTTTTAAAGGAGGCGCTGCTTCCAGATTTGATGTAAGCAGCAGGGGTGGCGGCATAAATCCATCAGGGAGGATCTTGCGTAATTTGCTACGTGACATTGTGCAGCAAGCCAGATCTGAGCATTTGGAAATCTGTAACATATATTGAGACTCCTTAACGTGCTTGGTGTACCATTCAGGTCCAGGATGGGTGCCAATCTCCGGATCTGGTTTATCTGGACAGATATACTCTGCCACTACGCTTTCCCCGTCTATGACCATCTCGTTCCAAACGTTAGCAAGCGTTTCCCCAGCACATTTAAAATTCTTTTTCTCTAAATCGACGTCTGTAGTGCGCCGCTGGGTATCGAGATGACTGCCAAATTTATCGTGTGGAATTATTAATCCTGCAAGCTGGTGACTGAGTGGTGCCATTCTCCTTTCAACACGGTTAAACGCACTGCGTCCAGGTGCATTGCATGCTATTGCAATATAGTCCAAATTGTGGTCCAAAAAATGTCGCACAGCGTAGGCAATGACTTTTTGGTAACGGGGATTTTCGTCAGGACCTCCGTCAACAGTGAAAATCAGCACTGGCTTCACCACACCCGAGGGTGTTTTCAAAATACTCTTAAAGTTGTCAAGAGTCAATAATCTCTCGAAGTCTTGGGCGTGTGTTGCTGCAGTTGAAGACGAGTGTTTTCCACTCCTAATTGCTATGTATGTTGGCCCGCTATAGGACACTCCGTCAGGCTGGCCAATCGGCTTTGTTTCATTAACCCGGCATCCGGCATAGACACTTGGGATCAACTTGTGTCCGGGTCCGACAACGAAGGTATGGTCTGGTAGGCGGACTAAATAGTCCATATGCATCATGAACGGTGCTTGCTTGTTAGCAGCAGTTAGGCCGATTGGTACCCTTGCTTTGTCGTCCTGAGATATAAAAGCTGAATCATCTCCAAGCAGAGATGCAAGACATTCCAGTCTTCGGATGGAAGCGACGCAGAACGCAGTATCTGGGTGAGACTTATGATAATCTTCTTGAGCTCGAATCAAACGCACTGGAGCTGTTTTAACATGTCTTTTGCCCTCCAATGAACTGGATTTGCGGGGTATGAGTCTTAAATATGTAGCTGAGCGGGAAATCTCAAAACCTACATCAGTGAGTTTTTTGTGTAGGTCATCCAACGTGCGACAAGAACGAATTATCTCGCTTCTACGTTTCTCATCCACTGAACTTCCATACATGGCGATTTCGGCAATAGTTTTTATTAAATTGTCTTCATTTTCCAGCCGTGGGCGACCGGGATGCTCGTGTAAAGTTATTATCGATTCTGCTCCAGGATTTGTAGCTACCAAAGCTTGAAAAGCTTCTTTTTTCTTTTTCCTATATTTTTTTGATGCTTTTTGGTTACTTTTTAGTTTCTCTAAATTCATAGTTTCCTTTTTTATTGATTTCTTCGCCTCCTGAAGCTCAGCATATCCACTTTCAGTCAGTAGTCCCCGATTTTCGGACTGTTCCAATTTGCTAATTGTTACTTGCAATGCAGCTATGCAAGTCTTGCTTGCATCTTCTGCGTGGGCCTTGTAGGTACGCGATTTCTTCGTAGTGCTGCTCTCATCCTCATCAGATGATAGAGTTTGATGAACCCTTTTCTGTTGGCAAGCCCCTTTAATGTCGTCATCCGAAATGTTGACCGCATACCCTTGCTGAGGGCTACCACAATCAGCACCGATTGTGAGTGGAAGAATAGCTTTTTTGGATCCACCCTGAAATAAAAATCATTCTAGGATCAAATACTGAACAGTATAACAGTTCTTAAAATCTTGGGCAAAGCAACTGGATAGTTAAGTCTATTTGAAAGAATTCAAAATTATTTACAGGTTGGGCTATAGCGTTATCTTCCAGCACAGTTGAAGATCCGAGCGAGGAGGTAGTTGGGAGCAGTGAGGACGAAGGAATCGATGCTGGGGACTCGCCAGAGAACGGCGCTATTGAAGTGCTTGCTTTTGCTTTATCCTGAAAAACCCAAAATTAATCAAGGTCATGTTAAATAGGTCAGTCTATAATTCTCAGAATATACTTAGGCCAGTTTTCAAAATTCTGTTGGTCTGTGGTGTAAGATTGAACGGTTCCGAACAATTATATCTGGAACAGTTTCATCATAAAATCATAATTTATAACACACATAAAATGTACGTTCAATCGCTGAGTTTGAAAGAAAATATTGGGTTGAGAGGCTCTTATTTCTTTTGAACAGTCAAATACGTAAAAATAAAATATTTGAATAGGTTTAAGTATTTAATGACAAAATTTTTTTAGACTAGCTTTAATTCCGTGGTACTATTATACTATGTTTAAAATTAATACTAATATTATTCTATTATACTATGTTTATCAGGGATAATGTCGGCTTGTAAAGGTAAAAGAATTTTTTAAATTGGTCCAGTAGTTTCTATGTATATTTTAGTACAAACAATCAAATCTTTTTTTACCTTTACAATATGAGTAATTTTTGACTTACTTTCTGTCGTGAAAAAAAAGACGTAATGCTTTTGTTTTCCCTGATGGCCGGTAAATCTTTTAGTAGGTCCGAAATTTTCCTTTCTGCTGCATTAGCAAGTTCCGTCCGCTGTTTCTTTGGGTCAAATTCACTCTTCAGTTTATGCCATATTTCATCGCAAAGCTTTTGTGCGGCTTGAGGGGTTTTATCAAAATATCGTCTCTTCACAGCAGAAAACAATCGCTGGTGCACTTTTTGTAAGTCAATAACCATCGCGGATCGACTATAGTAATAAATAGCAGTGAAAATAGTTTTCTGATTTTGTTATTTAACGAATTTGCGTTAAACGCGTGATGGAAAAATCTGCGCGGATAAACGTGTTTCATCGTTCACGTTCGTACTCAGATTGACAGCGAGCGCAGGCCGCAGGTCCGCAGCGGTGGCGGTGCGCGCCAAAGACAAAGGAAGCCGACTTTGTTTAAACAGCGCCGATTTCTTTTATTCTCCGAGTCACCGCCAATCTTCGTTTAATAAACACAGTGTCGCATACAAACTATTTTCATAGGTACGATGTTATTTATAGTTTAAAAAAATAATGTAGACATGCCTTGACCTTGTAATAAATAAATAAATAATGAGTTCAATAATTAATACCATTAAATACTTGCAAAATATCACAAGAACATTATCTTTCCTTAGTATGAGACATTTATGTAATGTTGTAGTTATTATTTAAGTATTGTGTTTATTATCAATACATAGTATAAAACAAAGTCGCTTTCGCTGTCTGTCCCTATGTATGCTTAGATCTTTAAAACTACGCAACGGATTTTGATGCGGTTTTTTTAAATAGATAGACTGATTCTTAAAGAAGGTTTATATGTATAATAGATGTAAGTACCACGGGCGAAGCCGGGGCGGGCAGCTAGTATTTTACTAGGTGTGCTGGAAGAAATTTCTTTTTAGAAATAATCTTTTTGTACGTGAAAAATAAACTATAAATAAATAAATAAGAATGACGTCAATTTCGAAACACCCCCCCCCCCCCCCATCTATCATTTACCGTCATCCGCAGACCCCCCCCCCCCCCCCCTAATTTAGAATGACGTAATATATGGACGGCCCCTAACTAGAAACCTAGCCCGCACTGAGCGAGATGGTAAATGATTATTTAAACGTGTAGTGCGTTTAACCAACTAAAGGCGAACCTCCCCCGTCTCTCCTGTGTATTTTGAACAACAGGCGCAGACGTAAGATGCGAACGTCGCGAACGAGGCGTTGCGCCCGCGCCCCGTCTCTTATGTCTGTTTTGCGTCACGACGTTTCTATACATTTTGCATGAAGGGGGCGCAGCGTTTGCACCCCGTCCTCGTCTTACGTCTCTTCTACATAACCCGCGCCTTGAGGTCAAACGCATTTCTTGCATACCTAATAGATTTGAGAGCCGCTAAACGTACATTATTGTTCCTGTATAATGTAAAAACTGTATGGTATTATTGTTATTCATGTTTATTTAACCAAACGATCTGTACGTAGAATCGCGGTAGTGGAATAAAAAATAAAACGTGCGCGAAACACTCCTTCATGCGGCGGGCGATCGCCGCCAACTGATTGTTTACACCCGGACTGGCTTGGTCCAGATCTTGATTGATGGTGTGTCATGACTGCTAATATTTGTAGGTGATTCAAAGTCTTTGCAATGCACGATCAATGAAGTCACGAATAAATGATACAAAATTTTAAACCGGACTTTGTGTAACTTAGGTTCAATCTGAAATTATTTATTTATTTATTTATTACACCAGTTTACAAAAGACATTAAACATAACAATATTGACGCATTTCATAAACCACTGAGGTTTGACACAAATGCAACAAGATCCACAACAAGCATCTACTACTACAATCATCACTACATAGTATAAAACAAAGTCGCTTTCTCTGTCCCTATGTCCCTTTGTATGCTTAAATCTTTGAAACTACGCAACGGATTATGATGCGGTTTTTTTTAATACATAGAGTGATTCAACTGGAAAGTTTATATGTATAATATATGCATAACATAGTAGAAAAACACTGATAATTTAGAGGTTTCTAATGTGATGTCGTAAATAAACACATTTTTTTGCTCTTTCATTGCAAATTTTTTGAGATTTGTGCTGAATGGGTTAAGGTGAGTGTTAGGCTATGGGTGGGGTTGGGGATTGGGTTCTGGGGAATGGGTGGATGAGCAATTGAAGTCAAAACCTGTTTTTCTGAGCTTGGGAGGGTTCTGACTCAGTTCCTGTGCCAAGGATGCTAAACTTGATATGGCATGTGCATGTGGTTTCTTGGGCTGTATTAGCTGTCCTTCTTCTTCTTCTCTTTGAGAGGGTGGTGTTGATGTTATCATGGACCTTCTCCTTAGAGATTTCATTCCATCTTGAATGCTGTGCAGTGCTTCTCTAGTGGTGTCCATGAATTTCTTCATGCATTGTGCACAGGGGCCAGTGCTCTTCGGTCCGCATATGCATTGAAGTGTGCCAGTACTTGATGTGGTTGTGGTTGGTGTTACTGAGCTTGGGGCTAAAGTGAAGGTGGGCTGATGTGGGAGAGGAGGAGGAGGGGGTGGAAGGGGAGGAGGAGGGGGTGGTGAGGTAGCTGACTGAATTGCACAGGTTGTTATTGGTAAATCTGTTGATGGGGAAGTTGAGAGTGGGTTTTGATGGGGATGTAGTTTAAAGTTAGTTGGTGATGATGGTGTGGGTGAAGTTGCAGGTGCTGGAGTGGGGCCTGTGGTGGGAGACTTGGAAGGAATGTCTATGACCCCTATTTTCTTGGTTAGCCGAAGACTTGCCTTCTTACGCATCATTATGTAGTTCCCAGCTTGGCTTGCTGTACTTGTTCTGCTAACAGTTGTCACCTCACTAGTGGTTCTGGGAACTATGGCTGTGGGGGGAGGTGTGGGACCCTTAATAAATTGCAATAAATAATAATAATAATATAATAATAATCATTTAATAAATTGTATAGGTTGATTTATCATATCTTAAACAGTCTAAAACAGAAACATTTCGGCATCCTGTTTTATACAGGATACCCACATCCAGAAGCGTTCGATTATCTCGAGATTCAGATAAGATAATGAAAGTTGTTGGTATTGTTCGTATACATATCTTAACGGGCACGCGTACCGTTAGTATAGTTTGGTTGCGCTTTACTCCATCAGCTAGTGTAATCGTTGTTTTACTTTCTGTGAATGCGTAACCCAATCTCTTGAGAGATACGTATAAATCATACGAAAGCCTTCAAAAATTCTGTCAAAAATTCAATTCTGACTAAAAAACCACCGGTAAGATCAACATGTCTGTTCTGTGTGGTTACAGGAGGAAGCGGTGTAAGTGGAGTGGCAGAACAGTGTTTTAATAGAAGTGATTTTACAAGAGCAATACGGAAAGAACAATGGCGAACTCCCATACATGATTTTAGCTGAGTAGTACATGAAGCGTCCCTAAATGAAAAAATCAAAATAAATATACCGCCAGTCCCAGAAACCGGTACCTCGAAGAGTTTTTGTCGGAACAGGCCAGGATTGGGAGTTATTTCAACTTAAAGGTCAACTTATAGGAACAACTTCGGTCAGTAAAATAGAGATTTCAGTGTCTTACTGGCCTCTTACTTAGGTACTGTACTACATTGATGAAAGTGACAGGTTCCGACTACATGACATGATAGCATCAACTGCTAAATGAAAATGGAGAGGTGAAAGATAGATATCTGGCGATGTTAACAGAGATATTGTCGTAGACGTACGGGTTTAATTGAAACACATTTAGAACCACAGCCATCCTCACCTGCACGTGGTGGACACTGCCGTTTTGCGAATTAGACTGGCGAAACAGAGATATAGCACGATAGCTCTGCTGGGGAAGTACCACCTAACGGAATGCCACAGCCTAATCACAATTTCCTGGAGGATTGTGTTCACAGTGAATGAGGTTACCAGGATGCTCCTAAATTGAAGTTAATTATATATTGTTTTGATCGGGTGGGTAGTTAGTGAGATTAATAAAATAGTATCTGTCAGTTCACTTTTTTTATACTACGTCGGGTGGCAGACAAGCATACGGCCAGCCTGATGTGAAGCGGTTACCGTAGCCATATTAACGCTCGTAAAATAAAATATCGCTCGCGCGCCGCCACCCCCGCTGCCAACGCAGCATCTCCTGCCTTTCTGGTGACCTCACTCACTCGCAGGAACGCAGCAACTCTCAAGGAAATTGTTATGTGGCTGCGGTATTCTGTGAGGTGGTGGTACATTCTCCAGTCGGGTAGCTTACAATGACGCTCCCTACCTCTCTTTTCGCCAGAGCTTCGTTTGTCAGTCGGTAGGGTGCACCGAGCTCACACCTGGGGGTGTGAGCTCGGTGCACCCTGCTTAAAAAAACATCTGATTAAAACTACTTTTGTGAATGCACAATACACATGGGTTCACAAGTTCTGGTGTTAGTTGGAGATAAATAAAACAGGGTTACATAGGTGAAATCTCAATAATATTCCTCATCATCTCTTATAATAATATCATCGAGAAATTCAGCCGGCGCTGAAATATTTTCTTGATGTCTGGCCCATCCTAAGTACCACACAATGGTCATCACATGGTCGCAACAACCTACTGTCCGCCGACCAACCAAGCAACTACAACAGTATTCAGTAATTCCTGTACGGCCAGGTATATTATTTTCAATTGCAATATATACATAATATTGTTTTCTAGTCATATGTCTAGATTTGACTCGTCCTCTTATTAACGTTGTGGCACCGCCTCTCGCACATTATCCATCAAATTCTCTAGCGTTCCCCGTGGGACATTTACAAGTGACGAAATTCTTTCGTCAGAATCACCTGTCCTCAATTTCAATAGCAGGACTGCTAGCCCCAAACGTCCTCTTCGTATTTCTGCTACTACAGGTACCTCATCAATAATTAAATTGAATCTCTCTTTGGTTAGTCCTATCCAGTATTCAAAAATGTTATCTTCCATTTCTTTAATATTTTCGAAATCAAGTGTAGGTGTGAATGCATTCACAAATGAAAAAATATGTCCTATCTGCTCAATAGTAAATGCTTCCATACTATTTTCTGAGTCATATAAGGTCTCCCATGAGATACTCATCAAATGTTCACCACATACACGAGCCATATTTGGCAAATAAAAGTTGTGATTGCTTAATACAATTGCACGCAATTTATCAGTAATGCTATGCATTCTAATACTGTTGCAGTAAGGAAATACACAGCGATGGTTGCTGTTCGCTGCACGTCTATATCCTGGTATGACTACATTTTGTGTATTCACAATATTCTCTGGTGCAAGCTCGTTTAATTCTGGTTCATTTGGAGCAGGTTCATTTATCGGCGGTTCATTTATTACAGCTTCGTTTATTGCACGTTGATCCACTACTGGTTGTGGTAATTCTTGTGGTTCATTTAGTACCAACGGCTGATGGTCTTGCACTTCCTGAGCTGCAGGAGGTTGAGATCTGGCACGATCATGGCGATTTAATCTTAAAGCAGAGTTTAGACGAAGCCAGTAATGCTGGCGCCAGTCCTGCAGACAAGCCAGCGTTGGCCTGGCCCCTGTTGTTTAGACGAGGCCATTCATTCACTGATTTTTCTTCGGGTGTGCACACGTTTGAAATTAAAAAATAATGAATTCGCGGCAAAGTCTGTTGAAACAGAAATGTTTAAAGAACATCTCTGCACTATTAAGAGAAGAGTTGATTGATATATTAGAAAAAAAACCGGACAAGTGCGAGTCGGACTCGCCCACCGAGGGTTCCGTAGGTACGTATTATCATTATTAAATTTGATATTTTTCATTATAAATAAGAAATAATGCGTCGAAAAAAATAAATAAAATATATTTTGCAATGTGTACATCAAGCCCTTTCATATGATACCCCATTTGAACTAGTAGTTTCAATTTGAAATTTCGACACCCTATAAAAAATATAGACCCCCTATTTTTTAAGATCTATTTACAAATGTATAGTTTTGAGATTTATTCCTGTACTTGTAGTCTATAACGATGTTACTTGCCAAATTTCATAGTTCTAGGTCAACGGGAAGTACCCTATAGGTTTTGATTCCCTTGAGTGAGTCGAAATACGCGTTTTTTGCTGAATAAACGGCCTTAACTTTTTTCTATCTAAACTTAGCAGTTTGATTATTTTACAACTTCATGGGACCGTAGACCTGAGTATACAGTTCAAATTTCAGCTTGATACCTCCACGTATTCTCGGCACAGAAATTCTTGACAGACAGACAGACAGACAGACGGACAACAAAGTGATCTTATAAGGGTTCGGTTTTTCCTTTTGAGGTACGGAACCCTAAAAAGAAGCGAAACGACTTTGGATAAGAAAATGGTTAAGCGATAGACCTATAACTGGAGCTTCTGCTTTGTTGCTGAAACAACTAAGATTAGAAGATCCTTCTGAGCACAGGTTGGCGTTGCGGGTTACTGCTGAAAACTTTGATGAGTTACTTTCACTTATACAGAGCTCGATTCAACGCCAAGACACTATGATGAGAGATTCATTACCAGCAAAAATAAAATTAGAAGTAACGTTATCGTTCTTAGCAACTGGAATGAGTTATCGAAGCTTGAGTCATTTTTACCGTGTTTCCAAACCATCTATATCACAATTCATACCAGAAGTTTGTCGAGCAATTTATGAAGCATTAAAACAGTGTATTACGGTAAGTATTTATTTATTTATTTAAAATTGAAATAATAAGGCACACATTGCTTCAAAATGCAACAAACATATTAAGCGTTATGGAAGGCTAGTTGAATGACATCACTGTTTTCTACGTTTTCGTCGTACCTGTCATTATTATATGGAGTTTCTGGGGATATTACACTATTAGTGGTATACTGGGAACACGAAGAAGAGCATGTCGATGGACTGGGCTCTGCAGGAGGACAGATTGTAGTTTTGGAAGAGAGTATTGGGGTACTGTGTAGCTCGGAAGGAAGGGAACTTGTGTAGAATTCCAATTAGTAGATAGCGTATTTTGAAATTGTTGCGATTGTTGCATTTGAGAATACGCATTCTTGGCTCGTATATCTGTAAGCCTGCATTCAGTCAATATACTCTGTATCTTTTCCTTAGCAATGACTGCCTGTTCTTCTGTCAGTTTTTTCAATTGTGCCGAGACGCTTTTTCCAAATAGATCTAGATCTGTTTCTTCGTCGCGTGTGTTGTCGTTAATTTATTTTAAGTCATTTATCATGCTAGATATTTGTCATAACTTGCTCCGCTTGGGTTTTGTGGGTGGGGTAAGTCGTGGTGTCTTTTCTGCAGACTCATTTTCTAACCCATTTTCAGAACATGGAACCGACGATGGTCCTGGTTCATTGCTATTCGATAATCCTGGTTCATTGCTATTTGGGGTATCCATGTTATCCTGTAATAAAATATATATAACCTGTAACAAAATAAATAATGAAATTGTAATGTTATAGTATTTTGTGGCTTAAAATGATATTAAATTGGGGCCGCTATAATTACTACACTTTTTTTTTTACAGGTGCCAAATGCAGAAGAATGTAAAATAATCGAAAGGGGGTTTAAGATACGATGGAATTTCCCCTTATGTTATGGTTCTATAGACGGAAAACATGTGATAATTAAAGCTCCTCCTAAAAGTGGAAGTTTATACTTCAATTATAAAAAAAACAAGCAGCGTCGTATTGTTAGCTATTGCCGATCACGACTACTGTTTTTCGTACATAGACGTCGGCGCGTGTGGTAGCGCATCTGATACTACATACTGATACCTGGAAAATAACTTATTACCTGACAACGGAGTCATTGTGGAAGATGCGGCATTTCCACTAAAGACTTATTTAATGAAGCCGTATCCAGGTGTTAACCTCAGTACAGAAGAAAAAGTTTTTAACTACAGGTTATCTCGGGCAAGACGCATAATCGAAAATGCATTTGGAATCTTAGTTAGTAGATTTCGGGTATTAGAAAAGCCAATACTAACTAACTTGGAAACAGTAGATGCAATCGTTTGTGCTTGTTGTGCCCTTCATAATTGGCTACGAAAGAAATCAAAGTCTTACATCACCGCTACCTGTGTTGATAGGGAAGATGAACAGGGAAATTATCTGCCCGGTTCATGGAGGAGCCAAATACATGCCCTACAGAGTATTGGCAATCAAGGTAGCAATCATTCAGCAGAAATAGCAAGAGAGAAAAGAGAAGTTTTGAAAAATATGTTTAACAACGAAGGAAGAGTTCCTTGGCAATTAAATAGCATACATTAATAATCGAATTCTAAAATCAAATAGATAAATATAATAGATAAAAGCTATTATGATTTTTATACCACCACGGTATATATCTGCCTGATTTATTAAAGCAGTAAATACAGCCTATGGACATTTGTAACACTAGGAGTGTTATATAAAAACTAAATAATTGTGTTGCTGTGCCATTCTGCAAATCTATTATCAATATATTGAACTCAAACAGTCACTCTGCACTAGCCGCATTCATTGCATCGCCACGACAGTAGTCCTTATCTGTATGTGTGGGTATACATAAATCATTATAGATATTATGTTTAATAAATAATACATACCTGTTGAGGCGCTACTCTGGCTTTTATGACATCAATCATTAATCGTTGCAATTCAGTAGGATTGTCTTTTAATATTTTGTCACTCCGTCTTTGAAGAGTGGAACAACCACATAATGGGCAAACATGAGAATGTCCTCGGCTTGGTCCAGCTTGTTGGCCAACGTGGCTACCAACTTCTTGCTGCAAATTGGTATTTACTGCTACCATTGCAAGGTCTCTGCATGCTTCGCAGACATAATCTTCTTCAGTGATCTACAAATCGACAATATTGTAATTTAAAGAAAATAGTTTAAAATCTTAGGTCAGTGAACATTTACAGAAACATATGAATTGAAAATTGAATAGCCTTCTATCCCGTCATATCGTCATTTTAGTTGGTGAGTCGCTTCAAGTAATGAAATGAACTTCATGCGTTTGAGATAAGCTTAAAATTCATTTCAGAACAACTTTTAATGTGAATGTTTAATTGTAAAACCAACTATAGGTTAAAGATATTTTTAAATCACAACAACCTAATATGCATATGCTTAACATAAGTATTGATAATAAAATGACAAAAACCTCAATCTCCTAAAACTTGTTTAACAGCAAATAAAAAAACTCGCTCAATAGAGTTAAAAGAATAAAGAAGTTATGAACTAACTTTAAAATAAAGTTAAAGCTGTTCTCGGCAGCACACTCAAACTATTTCTAATTATGTACCTATATAAACAATTGAATAGCTACCTATGTATTATATATCTTGATCAAAATGTTGGTCAGATGAGAGGGTCGCCTTAGGGTCAGATGTTTTTGTCACTTCATCGTCGTTATGAAACAACAGGTACCTCTTGCAGGTAATCCCAAGAGAATTTATGATATGTATGTAAGTACTTACGATTTGCGGGTATACCCAGCTAGATAATATAGTAATTACTCTAATGTTCAGTTCTAGGGCAGGGTATCGGCGAAGAGTATTAACGCACATGTTGCAGTTGATGCATAAAATGCGTGTACTTCGACCACGAGCACTCATTTTGCCGGCAATTACCGTGGATCAGTCCAGTAAACAAATCCAAGAAAAATAGTGTCGGTGAGGGTAGGTTGACTACCCTCAACATTACTATAAAATATAATATGAACTTTGTTCATAATAAAGCAGTCTGCATCCAACCCTGTAGTTTGATTGACACGCCTCTTGACAATAGGAGTCCGTAAGCACGCACGAGTCACACAGAGGCAATATCAGAGTCCTTAGGGAGGCCCGGTCAATTGGGATAAGAAAAATCAAGAACAGAAACACAAGTAAACAAAACAGCGAACAAACAAACAAATGTGTTCGTAAAACCGTCGTCGTCTGTCATTTCTGTTTTCTTTCACTTGTCTATTAAGCGTTGCCATTATATTTTTGTTTGATTGAAACGAGGAAAACCTTGTATGTAGGTGTAGACTGCAATACAACCGATTTTTAAAATAATGTCTATAGTACAATAAAATACTCACCTATATATATATTTTATGATGTACTAAATCAAGAAAAATTGTGAATTAGCAACTATTACGATTTTTAAATATGAAAGTATACGTAGCATAGCAAAATAAATACCGACTGAGGCAACACTTTAAGGGTACTTTGTGACAAACGGAAAACGTAGTTTTCAATACAATTATTTTTAAATAATTGATATTCAACTTGGCTTCGATCAATGACAAAGACAATATAAAAAATCGTATAAAAATATTTCATTTACAGTGATTATTTTGACGTCTAAGGTCGCTCTAAAATTTTTGAACTAATATTTCGCCATTGTTCTTTCGATGTGTAAGTGTAGAAGAGTGATGAATGATGATAGATAATATAAGAATTTAATACAGAGACATTCAGAAGTCTTCGAAATATTTTTTATACCACACTCTAGTTCGTTTTCTTTCAATAGGGTACATAGCCAGCATCTGGTCTTTTTTATCCTCTCCACCAATCATGATATTGAGGCGGTGCAGCGGCAGCAGCCCGCGGAACAAACTGGCGATTTGTCCGTAGGTGATTTTTTTGTCAACAATTTTGATATTGTGGGTCACAGTGTAAAATTTTTGAATAATTTCATTTTTATTCAGTAGAGTTTCGCCTAAATAGATTTCACATTTTGCATAATTTAGTTCCAAACCCATTGAATAAAATTATATTTTTAAGGTCAGAAAGGACAGTGTCTACATCGCCTCCTAAGGTCCCGTCGTCTAAATACCACACGTTAAATTTTGAATGTAAATTTTGTATGATTGGATTGATTACCAAACTGTAAATGGCCGGACCGAGAGGGTCACCCTGTTGACACTCAAGAGCTAAAAAAATTTCATGGTGTTTATACATTAATTTAGATGGATTTTGGCAACATTGGTTCAAGTAATTAAAAAGTTCTGGAATGTTGTGCCATATTTCATTTAATATGGTGACCCTATTGACCGAGTTAAAAGCGTTTTTGACGTCAATTATGAGCAGCACCTCATTTTTTAAATTGTCATTTTGAACGAAGGTGCGAGCTGCATGAATTGCCGCTTCGCATCCTCCGCTGTTGCCAAAACCCAGCTGAATTGAAGAAAATAAGTTTTTTAGTTTTGGGAGTATATGCCGGACAGAAATTTTTGATGAGATTCGTCTGAATACTGAATAACTGCAATGGGTACACCCCACCATTGTTTTTCGTGAGGGCGATAAGGTTACCACCATACAGGACCGACACCACCTCCTGGTTAATGCCGCCAGCCAGCATTATATTGATTAACTTGCAGAGACAACCAATAAGATGCTGACCGGCATTGCCAACCGAAGCCGACACCAGGTCCTTGTGGTGCTGTGGTGACGTGACAGGCCATCCAAACCGGCTGCGGAGCCATTTTTAACCGATCATCCAATCATATACCGATATATTACCATAATAACGTAGGCAAATAGATAATTAGATAACGTTTCTTATGAATACTTTACGTTTTCATGAGCCTCTTCGTCGGGAAATAGACCTCTGGGATTCTCGACAATGTAATTAGAAATTTCCTGCTCTAAGTTTTGTGGGCGCCACGGCTGAAAATAATACAAAAAATTAGGTATAAGTATTTCTTTGTTTGTGTTTTTATTAACTATCGGTTATCACAATGTCAATTTTCAAAAATACTTACACGAAGTCTACCTGAGGTCGTTCGCTCTATCATCACCTCTGAAGCCACAGCTAGACTGCCGTGAGGTTTCTCCGTCACCTGCAGACCTCTGATGAGCGGCAGGCCGCTAGTGGGGCGTATGATGGTTACTAAAGCAAAATAAATATGTTTAATTTCCTTTCACTTGCACAAAATACCTGGGGTTTCAATTCAAGGGGTCAAGGATACTAATTATCAAGGCTAAAAGGTATCGAATAATCATACCGCGTATACTAATAATAGCAATTCCAGCAGTGCAATTCGCCTGGATTTAGATTTTTTGAATTTTACTCAAGAACCAAAACTAATTCCGAGATAAAAAAGTACCGGCGTTCAAACTTTCAACTGGTGTTCTATCTATGACTTTTTCCAAGGTTCATTCAATGAATTATATTATTTTAGCTTCGTTTGCTTATGTGTAGTAAATAAATACAACAAAGTAGACCATATTGCAGTGATTTTAATATCAAATATTGTCCACACAGATCACATCGGGGTCACCAGTTTAGGGTATGTCTCTATTAGATAACGGAAACTACAATATTTACCGAACCATTTATTTCATGCAGAACAATACACGTTACAATATGTGCACTAGGTGACCCGTGTCGACGACTGCCCCCTCCCGCGCAGGGGATCGGGCGCCGAGCTAGTATCGCTGCGTCAGCGTCTCGCAACGTTCCCTATAACCTTAAGTTGGCAACACCCAAGTATGTATCAAAAAATATTGCATGTAACATTTTCATTGTGTCTTTATGTGTTTTTTATCGAGAATATTCATTTACGTTCTCATTTTCTCCTTGCCTAACTTCTTGTAATTCGGTAAGCAGGTGGGCTTAGTGCCTACTTTCACTAAATTGATTACGAATAAACTTTTTTAATTGGTCCCATGATGCAAAATCTTTAATAGAGTAAGTCACTGCCGCTTTGCCCTGTAGCTGACAAAGTATATATTTAAAAAGGAGGAGCATCTGAACGGCGAGGTCTTAGCCACTTATACAACTCTGCTCCAACACCTGCCTAAACTAAGGCGACTGCTCGCAGTCCACGCGGCGATAGCTAGCAGGCACCCAGCTGTGCATGTGTCCATAGCTAGCAAGCATCCAGCTGTCCACGCGCCGACCGCTTTCGCTTTTCGCGATAGACACAGTTCTTGATCAGATTCCATTGAAGCAACTCGTGTTTTTGGCTATGTCTAGATTCACAACGCGCGAATATGGGATTATTGCTATTGCACTTGTGATGAAAATAGAAGCTCAAGAAACTACCGACGAAGATTTTGAAGAAGATTTTGTGTTCATAAAATGCTGAAGGCAAGACTTGCAGAAGGAGAATTTTGGCAGATCCAGAAATTCTTATTATATGACGGAAAAAAATTCTACATATACTTTCGTATGGATCGGTACTTATTTGACTACATATTATCCTTTATTGAAAAAAAAAACATAACAAAGAAGAATACAAAATTCAGACAAGCTATAATGCCAGCGGAAAAAATTGCCGTTACGTTAACATATGTGAAAGAAAACTTGTAAATTCGTACAGATTTATTTGAAAAATATTAAAATTTGTAGTTACAATCAATCTCTAATCGCCAATACTTATCGCTTAAAATGTTAGGTTAACTGAATAAAAATCGTATTCAAGCACATTCTAATTTTCGGAATAAGTGGACTGTGAAGTAGGCAATTTACTGTTCGATTTCGTTATTTCCGAAGCATTAATGCCTGAAAGCTCTGCGTTGCTGGTATTATAGCCTAAAGGTCCTGCATTGTGGGTGTTATAATTCGAATGTCCTATATTGTGGATGTTATAGCCCGAAGGACTTTCAATGTAAGTATTGTGTCGTGAAGAATCAGCATAGAAACAAGTTTATTCCTGAATTTCTTGCAATTCAAAATCAGAAACCATATTGAATATTCTTGATTTCAGGACAGATTGGTTGTAAGGATTTAATTTTTTTACTGTTATTGTAATGCTCGAAAAATTCTTGGGGGTAATAAAAATACTTATGGGGTGTAATTGGTTCATCAACATCTTTGAACCAAAGCCAACTTCACCTGCACGCGGTGCACCCTGCTGACTGACAAACGAAGCTCTGGGGAAAAGAGAGGTAGAGAGCGTTATTGTAAGCTACCCGACTGGGGAATGTACCTCCACCTCACAGAATACCGCAGCCAAATAACGGTTCCCTTGAGGGCTGTTGTGTTCCTGCGAGTGAGTGAGGTCACCAGAAAGAAAGGAGATGCTGCGATGGCAGCGCGGGTGGCGGCGCGCGAGCGATATTTTATGTTGCGAGCGTTAATATGGCTATGGTAACCGTTTCATATTAGGCGGGCCGTATGCTTGTCTGCCACCCGACGTAGTATAAAAAAAAATATATATATTTTAAAAGTTCAGCTGATGCTGAGCTACATTCATGGGTACCTTTGAATCGCTTTCTGTTAGGTATATTCGGGCACAAAGGAGAGTTTGTTAACGTATTTGTTGAACAAGAAGATTTTGGTCGATTCGATGACATGGGAGAATCTTGATTTGACAACAATTCGTTCATTTCACTTTGATCTGAATCTTCTATATCGTCACAATCATCCTCTGTTAATGATGGAATTGTTTTCTTTGTTTCTTGTGCGGAAATAGAATTCTTTGTTTCATGTGCGGAAATAGAACATACATTTCTTCTTCAAATTTCCATTTTTTTGATTAGGAAGCAGCTTGAAAGGAAAGAAATGTTTCTCGAAGTTATGTCGTTGTATTTAGTTACCAGGACGTACATACATAATTTAGTTCCACAAGAATAAAGTTCACAATCACAATAACTTGGTCTCTGAATTTAAACAAACTTTACACATATATTCGGATACAGACAAACCCACGCAAGCGTGTAAAAACGTTTATGTACCAACACGTGTGTGGTTACAATTTATTATCTTAATTTTTATAAACACTTATACACACTGTACCCGTCATTTCTGATATTTTTATTCATATAGTTTGGATCGCTTTTGTTCCAAAGGTTCAAATTCCGGTACTTGACTTGTAAAAAGTCTAAATAAACATAACATTTCATACTTGTTTTTTATCCGGTAGGAGGGCGTAAACTGTAGGTATGATATTCATATTATTATCATCAGTACTTCCCAAGTCTGCGTATATGGAATAAATTTGGATAAAAGGAGGAACAGCACACAAGGTTCCATCACAATATATTATTTTGGCATGTCGCAATACCTCTCTGGCCTCTTCGCTACGAAACACTAATATTCTAGTATTTTTATCTACATAGTCTGCAAACAACAAATGTTTGAATTTTCCGGGGACACACATGTCTTTCAATTTCAAAAAACTTTTTTTGCCGAGCTCTATGGTCGAATGGTTAGCAATGGCCACTTTGACTCCCAGGTCGCGGGTTCGATCCCCGCACAAGACAAATATTTATGTGCATAAACATGTCTATTTGTCTTGGTCTGGGTGTTTACTTGGGTAATACGAGGTTTGTTAAAAAGCAAAGGTGAATTTTGAGTGTTTTCGAAAAGTATTTATTTATTCATCAAAATCCATTTTGTCCCCTTCAATGTAAAATATGTAATAATGCACTTATGCCAGCGCTTCTGAAGTAGGGTATGGGTTCGAGCGCCTTAGAGGCGACTATAGACTATGGCAGCGGCAAGTGTGGCACGTCGTCGAAAAGGCCTGTAGTTGAAAGTTATAAATTCAGACTGGGGTGCCTCACCGTTCCGCTGTGGTTCTTCCTGCAGTTTGACGGGCTGGTACTGCGAAGTCCTTTGGGATAAAACACTGCGCACATAAATCCCGTTATTTCACTTCACTACACTTTTTTGATGTTAAATGAGACTCTCACTACAGCTGTACAATGCTCACATGCAAATTTGATGTCAACACTGCTTCTAACTGTAACCATGTCGTTACATGCCTTCACTGACATCTCCTCTGGTGTTTTGACACATACTGTTCTCTTGATGTATGCAATCCTCAGTTAGTGTTTTGGCAATCGTGATTGTCATTTTTGTTAAAAAGAATAGCGTCATCAATTTTGTTATCATCATGATTTTATTTTGATGTTCTTAGTTTGATATTTTGTTAACTTGTTTAAAATTTACTTTGCTGTCAGATTTTTTATGTTTTCCGTCGAGGAAGAAATCCAAATTAAAAAAATACAGAGGAGGGGGGAGGTGAAACCAAGGCCGGGAGCGTCTGACGGCGCCCGGAGAGCCGGTTTCACCAGCCCCAAACAGTCGAGGAAGAAAACCTCGTTAAAAAATTACAAAGGAGGGGGGAGGTGAAACCGAGGCCGGGAGGGCGCCCGGAGAGCCGGTTTCACCAGTCCCAAGAAGTCGAGGAAGAAAACCTCGTTAAAAAACAACCCTTGGTGTCGGCGCGGTGTATGTCTCCCGGTGCACCACTAATCGAGGAGGGGGAGAAACTCGGGTTCCCCAGGAGGAGGGTCCACAGGGACAACCACCGACGGGTTTGCGGAGGTTATGCTAACGCAGTTCCCGTGGCCTCGCCAATGGCGGAGAGAAGGAGATCGTGGGGTTTTAGTCGGTATGGCTGCTACTGGTCATGGCAGCAGAGTCCGACATAACCACGCTTGGACAGCGTGGTATCCTTAACGGATTTCCCTACGAAAAAAAAAAAAAATATAAATATTTAATATCTCTTTTTAATCACGGGTCAAGCCCGGTCATTTGATAGGCGTGCGCGGGGATATGGATCCAACGCGTAGAGGCCCCTTTGAGAAGTTTGATGTAATGTTGTACGCCCGCCGTGACTCGCTCCAGGATATGTCAATGGAACGACATACCCATGAGCAGGTCTCGGCAGGCGTTGAGACTATTGCGAAGTGTGATGGAAAATAAATGGGCTATGGAGATGAGATCTGGGTGAACTTAATACCGGGCTATTACAGAAGAGGGACGGACGCCTGCCATAACTGCTTTTATTGCTAGCTTTTTGCGGCAGGCGGTGGCTTGCCACTCACTAGATGGGCCCCCGAAATGCCAGGAAAACGGCCGAGGGCAACACCGGTGTGAGTGACTCAGGGATGTCGAGAGGTGTGCTGCGCTTTCTCCGAAGTTACTCGCGGCGTGATGCCCTTTAACACTTCCACCCCTGGAGCATATAGCTCTAGCGGCTCCTCTCTGGACGGCCAATGAAGGCAAGCCAGAGCTGAGAGTCCTGCGGGCCTTCTTGTGTTTACACTCCGACCGATGAAGACACGTCGGAGACGAAGGCCCTGACCGACTCTCTGGAGACTCGGGTCCGTGGTGTCGCTACTCACAGAACAGCTCGCCACACAAGCTGCCCTGCGGACTATTTAATATTATTATTGTAATAAACATCCGTTAAGTTTTCTTAATTAAGTTATTAATGTATTTTCGTCTATAAGGCACCTTGTCAATACTACTTAGCCATTATTATAATAAGCAAATAAAAATAAACTTTTAACTAAAAAAAGAAATAACACATTGGTACAATAAATTACACAAATAACAAAAGAACATGAAAAAAAATATCATGAAATATTACTTCTCGTCGTTGGACTCTAATTTTGCTTCAGAATCTAGATTTGATACGTCTAAAAATCACCTTTTTAGGGTTCCGTACCTCAAAAGGAAAAACGGAACCCTTATAAGATCACTTTGTTGTCCGTCTGTCTGTCTGTCTGTCTGTCAAGAATTTCTATGTCGAGAATGCGTGGAGGTATCAAGCTGAAATTTGAACTGTATACTCAGGTCTACGGTCCCATGAAGTTGTAAAAAAATCAAACTGCTAAGTTTACGTAGAAAAAAGTTACGGCCGTTTATTCAGCAAAAAACGCATATTTCGACACACTCAAGGGAATCAAAACCTATAGGGTACTTCCCGTTGACGTAGAACTATGAAATTTGGCAAGTAACATCGTTAAAGACTACAAGTACAGGAATAAATCTCAAAACTATACATTTGTAAATAGATCTTAAAAAATAGGGGGTCTATATTTTTTATAGGGTGTCGAAATTTCAAATTGAAACTACCAGTTCAAATGGGGTATCATATGAAAGGGCTTGATGTACACATTGCAAAATATATTTTATTTATTTTTTTCGACGCATTATTTCTTATTTATAATGAAAAATATCAAATTTAATAATGATACTACGTACCTACGGAACCCTCGGTGGGCGAGTCCGACTCGCACTTGTCCGGTTTTTTTTGTTTTATACTTCTTGGTGGTGGGTGGGGGGCGCTGTTGCAGCCTCTCTCCCAACACCAGTGTGTATGTAATGGCATTATGGTCTGAAGTGATGAGGGTTCGGTCAACTTTCCACTCTTTAATTCTCCCTAGGAGTGGTGCAGAACACGCTGTTACGTCTACTACGCTTGAGTAGAATCTGCCCTGTCGCTATTCTTCGAAGATTGGTGTGTTGCCGGTGTTTAGGATCTGGAAATCCATCTCGTTGAGGAAGAAGTTGTACTCTTCGTCTCTCTGTTTTTCGGACGAGCGGGAAGCTCGTCACTAGGAACTCGTCACGGGAAGCTCTACACCAGTGGCTCCATGCGTTTACATCTCCCCCTAGGATGATGTTTTGTGTGTGTAGTTGGTCGCATACCGCTTTTGTACGCGCAATGTACGGGTCGATATCTTGGTCTCCCTCGTAGTAAACGGACACTACTCCAAGTCTCATTGTTCCGGCACTATTGCACGTATCAGATGCACTCTGTGATTTAATGTTGAAGGTTGATCAAATGAATGATCAAGCAAACAAGCGAATACGTCTTTCTCAACAAAACATTTCAATGTATTCGTTGTAATGTAGTTGAAGTCGTATTTAGATGACAGGCCATTATCACCACAGCACCGAATTAAACGACGTATAACGATTTCCGTCCATAAACAAATTTTATATACGTCAGCAGTGGAATAGCATAAAACACCCATGTCTTTTATACTAATAAGTTTATGATGCGGAAGTTTCTGTGTCGTGGTCAACTTATCAATACATTCCTCACATTTTAATGCTTTGGTCAACCGTCGGCTTACATACCCGGAAATATAACCAACTATTAGCTTAGAAGCTTCCGTTATATTTTTATCGTCCAACATGTTTGCGAAAATACTACAATTAGTTTTAGTCTCTATATCACTTTCAATAGTTCTCGTACTTTCCAAAACTTCATATTCAAGTCTGTCGTGTTTATTAGTGTCTGTTGTGCTGTTAATGAGAGTTTCAGACGAATAATGTAAAATGCTGAAATTGCCTAAAGGGATACAATTTCCCGTGAAAGATGACCGTAGTTCAAGGTGACATTTTTTTTTTATAAGCAGCTCTAAACTGTAGTATATTGGGGTTATTATTGTAGCCACCGTGTTTTCTTATTAAACCAAAAAGAAGTTCTAAGTGGTCCTGACTTATGCAATACATAGAAATGTAGACCATGTACCAGATGTTTTTTGTCTTCGACCATGTGGTTATATAATATTTTCATCGACTCAATACATATGATGGCGCCCAAAAATCCGGTTTTATTTAAAGATTCAACAATATTTTTTTTAGTTACATGTATTATTATTCTGGGTTCATGATTCTAATGACTCTTCTTGACTTGGAAAGAAACTTGAGTTGTAGTATATATGTCATTTCGTCTAATAATGCAAAAATTTCAGATTTATTTTTATGATCTATTAGACGTTTGTAACCATAAAAGTGATTTTTTTTAGAATTCATTATATCAAAGAAATTATTCATCAAAGTAATAAATTGTACTGTGCCAGCGGTATCCTGAAATTCTGTAGATTTTAATTCTATTTCACAAGTAGTTAGTGCTTTAGCGACGCTCATACTAAGTAATTGTGTGGCGAGTTTGACTTTCATAATTTGATTACGAAAATGTATGTGACGGGGCGTTAATTTATTACCAAACTGAAGGCCTTCATCCTGTTGAAGTTTGTTTAATCGAATAAGGAGTTGCCATTTAATTTTGTTATCATTTCCATTAATCAATAATCTCTTCAGTTCAAAAGTGTTTCTTATGAGTTTAATTACATGGCAGGGGTCAATGAAAATACACACTTTTTCTGATGTGGTGGGATGAAAGAAAAAAGTTTTTAAATTCTTAGCATCAGACAGCTGACATCCTAAGATTTCAGCAGCCTTAAAATTTGCAGAACACCCATCAAATGTGAGATTAGCAATAGTAACACCAACCTCGTGGCACTTCTCTAAACACATTTTTATTAAGTTTGCTTTGGTTTCAGATGTGATTACAGCTGTTAGACAGTACCCAACAGGCAGTTTCCAATTTTCATTTAAGGACACAAGCATAAAAACTAAAGCTTGACTTGCCACTGTATCCTCTTCTACACCTGGCACAGGGCCAACTCCAAAATTAACCGCTCCAAGTTTCCGTTTATTGTGTGAAATAGCTTTTGCTTTCTAATAGCCATTTTATTTCACACCACGGGCTTTTCACTTAGTTGTCATTTTTCTTTTAGCACTTGAAACGCTTCGGCAGTAAAGCCCAGTTCTGCATCGACTGATGAATACCATCTGCAGATAGTTCTTGGATGCGGGAGGGCTTTACCGTAGGTTTCTCTGACATATTAGTAGGCTGCTGTAGAATAATAATGCAAAGTTAAGGCGTATTTGTGTAATGGCGCAATGTATAATAAATGTTGTTTATTCTGCTTCCTTCGTTTGATCAAAGTTTTTTGTAACTCTACAACCTCTGCTTTACACATTAAATCATTTTCAGCGTTCGGATCCAAACCAAATTTTTCTTTTAAATTTAAAACCAATGTCTTATATGATTCTAATTTTTTCTTCAAATACCTGTTTTGACGCTTTACCTTCCTTAATTGCACTGATAAATTTTTTTTCGCCGTACTTTCTTTTGACAGTTTCTTTTTGAGTGCGATTTTCCAAGGCGTGTCAAAAATTGACTCTGAGTCGCTTACTGACTCGGATATTGGATGCAAACTGGATACATGTGATGTCAAAGGCTGAAAATTAAATAATACTTTTTATACGGTCTGCTAGTGTCGGTCCTGCATAACACTACCCCCTGGCTTCCCGTGGTTATGGTTAGTAATTGTAAGCTACCCGACAATGGGGAATGATGTACCTCCACCTCACAGAATACCGAAGCCAAATAATAATTCCCTTGAGGGTTGTTGTGTTCCTGCGAGTGAATGAGGTCACCAGAATGGAAGGAGATGCTGCGTTGGCAGCCGGGGTGGCGGTGCGCGAGCGATATTTTATGTTGCGAGCGTTAATATGGCCACGGTAACCGCTTCACATCAGGCAGGCCGTATGCTTGTCGCCACCTGTCGTAGTATAAAAAATTAAAAAAAGATGGAAAGAGGTACATCTGGGCTTTAATAAACCATAGTAATAAAGAAAACAAGATATTATAAAATCATAAAATGTATTTCACTAAATATTTTTTACATTGGGTAATAAAATAATAAAATTGGTGCTGTTTCGTAACGAATGTAACGAAATGTTACACGCTAATTTAGCATAAAATTTTTACGCCGAATTTCCTTTTGGACCACCTGTATAAAGCAATTTATTTTATTGCAAAGATGTAAGTAAATAAAATACCTTCTTATGAGGTCTCACATTTTCTTTTAATACGAAATCTTGATGTCCAGAACTGGTACTTGGTACATTTTCATCCAATGCTGTTTTTTGTGATTGCTAAAAAATATTAAATGAGATGAGAAGAAAATATGCACATGGTCATATAAAACATACTGTGTGCGACATTTTATGAGGTCTAAATAAAGCAAATTGTGGCATGCAAAAAATATTAATGGTTTATAATATTATTTCTTGACTTAAATACTTTTTTTAATGGCGAAACAGTAAAAGGCATAAAAGATGAACAATTATCTTTATTTATTTATGTAACATTATAAACGAAAGTAGTTATATCGAGGTAGATAATGAATAGGTACTTTAAAAAATAAAACTAAAATAAAAAATAACAATTAAAAAATAAAAATGCTATTGCATTATTAGTGCAGGCTTTGATTTTGTAGGGCGCCCACGCTTTCTTTTGAGTCCAATTGGAATCAATTTTGCCTCTAAAGGTGGAGTGGTTAGTTTCAGCCGAATAGCTAGACCCAATATATGTTTACATGTGTATATTTTAAAGAATTGAGGACAAGTGCATGTGCCTTGCTTCCATCCAGCGGTAGGTAATGTGATTTCCCAAAATGCAAAGTTTTTGCATTTAAACTTGGCTTTGATTGACAAAATACGTAAAAAACTATTTTAGAAAAAGTTTACGTGTGTTTATGCACTTGAATAATACAAACAATAACAAGATAATAGCGAGTCCTTTGCCGTTCGCCCGCCGCTTGCCATTGGCTGGTAGCGCGCTCCACCTCCCCGCACCGTGGCCTCCGCTCTGATTCTATGCAACCAACGCATTTGTCGCTTTTTTCACTACTTTACGATTCTACAAACAAAAATTCTGATATCCTAATACTTAATTATTGGACCCGTTCTAAGTTTTTTAGCTGCTTGCAAATCACTGCCCAAAAGTGTATTTTTATATGGAAGTCAATTGTTGCTAATAATACAATGTTTGATATCCCACTGTTAATATTAGCTGCCAAGTCATTATTTTTAATACCTCACCTATTATTTCATTTTCCCTGTTTAATATATTTGCTATCTTAAAGTAGCAGCCGTTATTTATTTTTTATAGATCTTACGTTTTGTAGCTAATTATAATATAATTGTTGCTAAAATATTTAATCGCTACCAAAAACTTTTTTTTGTAACCAAGTAGTTAGTCGCCTAATAAGTTCTTTGTCGCATCCAAAATAATTAGCCTTAGATTTACCTTTTTTGTATTGCACGTCAAATTCGTATTATGCTAATTTTAATCGCCAACGTGTTAGTTTTGAACTTGGATCTTTAAGAGACACGATCCATGTGAGTGGTCTATGGTCCGTCACGATTGTGAACTTTTTTCCATATAATTAGGGACGAAAGTATTTTATTGCCCACACTATACCTAACAGTTCTTTTTCAATTGTTGAATATCTTTGTTCGGTATCGGATAGCGTTCGCGAAGCATAGGCGATTGGTTTATCTGATCCTATTTTGCCTTGTGATAATACCGCTCCGATGGCAACGTCCGAAGCATCTGTAGTGAGCACAAAGGGTTTTTCAAAATCAGGATATTGTAGAATTAGTGCGTTTTTATTAATACTGTATTACAGTTCTCAAACGACTGTATATATTAGTCTGTTAATTCTATCTTACTTCCTTTTTTTAAACACTTTGTCAATGGTTTCGTTAATTTAGCAAAATCTGGAATAAATTTTCTATAATAACCTACTAACCCCAGAAAAGATTGAAAAGATTTTATTTGTTTTTGAGTCTTAGGTAATGGGAATTTCTTAACTGCTGCTATTTTGTCCTCATTTGGTTTTAAGCCTTTATCTGTTAGAGTATGACCTAAAAATTTAACCTGTTTTTGTATGAATTCAGATTTATCTTTATTTTTAGGTTGTGTGTAACCTTTCGAAAACCTGTTTACATTTGAGTATATGTTCCTCTAAAGACGTTGAGTATATGATTACGTCATCGAGATAAGTGAGAACGTTATCTATTCCTCGTAATACTGAGTCCATTAGTCTCTGAAAGGTACTTGGTGCATTGTAAAACCAAATGGCATTCGGAGAAATTTTTAATGACCCCTATCCGTTGTGAATGCTGTTTTTTCTACGTCATTCGGGTGCATTTCTACTTGATGATACCCTGAGGCTAAATCGATGGTAGTAAAGTACTGTGCTCTACCTAATTTGTCTAAGATGTCTTCTATATTGGGAAGTGGATATTTATCCTCGATTGTTTTATCATTAAGGTCTATAATCAATGACTGATCTCCATTTTTGTTTACCTGAAGCATCTACTTTTTTAGGTACTATGTGTACTGGACAAGACCAAGGAGAAATACTCTCTCTAATTATGTTTTGTTGTAAGAGATCGTCCACCTGTTTCTTTATTTCTTGTTTTTGTTTCGGGGCTTGTCTATAATTTGTCACGAAAATAGGTTTATCGTCTGTAACCCTTAGTTTATGTTTTATTTCGTGGGTAAAAGTTAGTGTTATCGGCGTCCATCCGGCCATCGGCGCGGTATTATCACAAGGCAAAATTGGTTTATCCGATTTATTTATAACTGATGTTATTATGTTTCCATTTTTGACAGATAAAGATAAGATAAGACAAAGATAAAGATATATTTATTTGTTAACATGTGTACATGGAAGATGTTTATTAGATGTATACATAGTATCTACATGTTATGCTTTTACAAGCGTACAAAATTTTAAAGATATTACATAGGTTTTTAGGATTTAAATAAATATCAGTGACATGTCAATTAAAATAGTAATAGTAATAAAGAAATAATTGAATAATTTAAATTTGTCATAGAAATAATAATATGTCAGGTAAATGCGCTAATGTTATTATAATTATATTGGGTCATTACAATTTGTCAATTAAAAAATCATCTATGTGATAGTAACATTTGTCGATTAGTAAACTTTGTAGATCTTTTTTAAAATATTTAAGGTTTGATTCTTTATTGCTAATGGTATCTTAATATAAATTACTGGAGCCATGCAAAAGACACTTTTTGCATAAGAGTTGTAGTGCAAGTGGGCAGAACTATCCTGGTGTTATCTCCTCTACTGCGAGGAGCACAATCCGTAAATCGCGTGAATAAATGAGGATAAGTTTTTGAAAATATTGCAACTTCAAATATATACATGGATGGAAATGTAAGTATTTTATACTTTTCGAAAAATGGCCTACACGATTCTTTAGGTTTTACTATGAACATGGCTCGGATGCATCGTTTTTGAGCTTTGAATATTGCATCCTTATCAGTACAATTTCCCCTGAATATTATGCCATAACTAAGAACCGATACTACTAACCCGTAATATACAGAGCTGCCGGTAAGACGATGTCGCTCTTGCTTTTTTGTTCTTATAATAAATATTCCCCTTCACTATAGTTGCACAATAAATTTATTACCTGTTCACTTTTTGGTTTTATTACTGTGTATGATTTTATATCATCTCTGATTGGTATATTTGTTTTTTTCTGTATGTAATTGCATGTTTTTGATGTCAATTTTGCAATTTAATGGTGTTAATAAGTCTAAGGCTAAACCTTTAAAATCTGAATCGAAATTGAATAATAAAAAAATGTGTGTAATTTTTTGTTTCAATAACCTGTATGGTAATGTTATAAATGCAACCTGATTTTGCTTTGTAGTGGCATGTGCTGTTCTTATGTAATGAGTTTCTTTTTTAATGTTACACTGAATATTTTTGTTATTTATTATATCCGGATGTATAAGAGATTGTGATGCGCCTGTATCTAGCAAAAATCTACCTCCTAATTCACTTATATATATGTACGGAAGTCGTACATAGTTTTGGACGTCGTTCATATATACTACGTGATTAGATTTTCTAGACTTTCTATCAGAAAATTTTTCTCATCATTGTCCTCTAAGTTATTTTCGGAATTTTCCTCATTGTCTGAGTCGTCCTCGTGGTCTACGAGTTCTGAATGGAAATGAAATGGTTTATTATTTGGTTGAACGAAGGTTTTTTACGGTACGAATTTAGATTGTTTATTATTGGCGTAATTCTTTGAAGTAGAGGGTGTATTATTTTTTTGAGACCGTCTACGTTACGAAGTTTTGCTTCGTCTTGTTTTGCAATAGTTACAGCCTGCTCTAAATTCTCTACATGTTGTAATTTAATGAAAATTGCAGTAATTGGGTTATTTTTTTCTAAGAAGACATTAAGCGCCATTTGTTGGTAGTACAGTTTTTTATTCGGTTCCGCCAATATTAGTGTGCTTTCTAAAGCTCTAATTTTTTCTGCGAATTTATCTAAATTACTATCCCTATTCAAGAGCATTAACTCCTGAACTAATTGTATTTCGTTCCGGTATTCACTGAACCTCCTTATTAGATTTGACTTTATTTCAGGCCAGGTTCTTGCTCCTGAGCCTTCTGATAGTGCCTCAATAGCTCTACCCGTCAATTTGTTTCTTATTAGACACACTATGCTTACGTCATCTATATTAGTTATTAAACTCAATGTATTTTCTACTCCTTCAATGTAGAATGCTAATGTTCTTTTATTACCGTCATATGATGGTAATAAAATTGCTAATGTATTATAGTCAATTTCTACTGACTTATTGCCAGCTGTGCTTACGTCATCTTTCTTATCTGTAGATATTTTAGTAAGCAATAAGTACATTAATAATTTGTTATTTAAACACGATCTTTTTGGAACGAAACTTTTTGGAACCAATAAAAAAAAACTCAACTCACTGTTATGTGTGTAGGTATGTCAATCAAAGTCGAGCTATGGACAAAGACTAGTTTATTCATAATAGGTAGTGACATCGATATACATTATTATTTTGAATTCCGCGTTTACTTCCGTTGAGTACGGTCGTGTTCACCTAGTTGCAAAGAATTATATATTTCTTATCTTCTGATACAAGTGTATTTAAAATCAATCCTCCATTCAATTAAGTTGAAAATTGATTGTGATCCCTGCAAGAACCACCGGCGTGTCACCGTACGGAAGATCGCCTCACAGTCAAAGAGTAAGTGACGTCGATACGGCACTCGTTGGTTTACTCAAGAAATTCTACCTATACCAGTAATATTACTTGTACGACTAAAATGATTAGATCCCCAAATAAGGCATTACAGCATTCCAACTCAGAATCAGATATCTCTGAAAAGAACATGCCAGCGGATTTTAGTAAGTCCGTAAAAAATAAAACTCTAAAAGAATTTCTGACTAACCCAAGAGCGGCCAAACGCCCGCATGACGAGGAACTTAGATCGGAACTCAAGTGCTTCAAATCCGAAATAAGGGCTATGCTTCAAGAATGGCATTCTGAACATATGGAAATGATGTCACAGATAAAAAAAGATATTGCAGAAACACAAACTGTAATTCTTAAACAGTTTAAAGAGGATATTGAATCTAGCATCGAGTTCTTGGGGTGCAAATACGATGAAGTAGAAAAAAGTATAACAGAAGTACAAAAAATACAAAAAGAAAATTTGAACCGCATAACACAGCTTGAAGAAAGGATTGAAAATTTTGAACGTCAGAAAAGAGCCAATTATATTGAAATCCGTAATATGCCTATGTGCCCAAACGAAGATACGAAAAACATACTCGAAACCATCACTACGAAGATTGGACTTCCGTTGACAAATGTGGAGGTATGTCGTGTATATAGGGCTCCGAGTAAGCTTAACAAGCCTAAACCAATAGTGTTCGAGTTAGCTACATCGTCCCAAAAAGATGTATTTTTGAAGACTTGGAAAAAGTACTCCACGGAACATAGAGTGACAGCTGAAGATTTAGGCGTAAATGGCAATATGGCCACAATCTTCGTGTCTGAGTACTTATCCCCGAAAACCAAATGGTTATTTCACCTTTCCAGAGAAGCTGCAAAAAACAATCGGTACAAATATTGCTGGACTAAAAACGGCAGGATCTTTATCAAAAAAGAGGATAATAGCTCGTTCATCCATATTAGAAATGCGGAACAACTCAAAGAACTCGAATTATCAAATAACGAATAATAGAAATATTTGTATAATTTACCTAGTCATATTAATCTTTAAAACATATTTTGTTCCTTTGAATTGTTCCTGCATCGGTATGTTACGAAATTTCAATGAAGAAACCTTTAAAGGTAAACCAACGTTAAAGATATTTTTTTATTGTAGTGAACATTATGATTGTTATACCATAACACTAACATTACATGCAAATAATATTATCAACCACCTAATAATACTAATCACATTTTGTCAATCTAGTATCGCAACTGCAATGATAATATTCTTTGAGATCGCAGTGACGTCTTACAGTGTTCATATTGTAGCTTCGATGTGTTTCGTGAACTATAAGTATTGCACCACATATTTTGTGTACTACCTTACATTAAATAATAACATGTGTTTCTATGTACTTGTTTCCTATTTTTAATCATAAACCAACTTACAAAATGAATGCATTGCGTAGTATTACATTTATGTTTAACAGTAAAATACAATGGACTCGTAAAAACAAATAACAACCGATCTGGATCGGAACCAGAACACCAGTTTTATTGTAAGTGAACCCGATCACTGTGAATCACAATTACAATTGAAGAATGACACTTTATGTATTCTCACACAGAACATACGAAGCATTCACTGTAATATGGATTTTTTTTTAATATTTCTAAATCGTCTTTCATTTCAACCTGACGTTATGATATTCACAGAGTGTTGGTTGAAAGATAAAATGTATGTTCCGCAGCTAGCCACTTATAACTCTCATTTTACTAAAAATTTACATTGTAATTTATACAAAAAACACTTAAATGTTAAAATTGAAGAACCAAATTTGCGGGATTGCAGTTGTCTGATCACAAGTATAGCTGACAATATGAAAATTGTGGCGTTATATAGGTCACCGTCATTCCGCTGTATTGATAATTTCTTGGAGTCCCTTGACGATACACTACGGAATATAGACAGTGCTAACGGAAAAATAATACTACTGGGTGATATTAATATAAATATTGCAGAAACCTCTAAAGATTCTAAATCCAGTCAATACCTAGACCTTATCTCGATGCATGGACTTTTACCGGCTCATAGACTACCCACTAGAGAATCAGCATGCTCTCGTTAAACCACAGGAGAGGGCCGTGACCATTATATGTCCTTCGGGAATTACAGATCATGACGCTGTAATAACGGCCTTGCCAGTACTATCCAAAGACTCCAAAAAGAATTGTTACACCAAAACATGCTGCAGATTAAATATACAAAAACTAATAGAAGACATACAGAGTGTTGACTGGGACATTATTTATGAAAATAGAGATGTACAATCTGCCACAACATTTTTTATTAGTACGTTAACTGAACTGATTAATAAAAATAAAAAACAAAATAAAATCTTGCACAAGAATCAAACAGATAAGCAGTGGATCACGCCAGGACTCCTGAAGTGTATTAAAAAAAGAGATAAACTTCATATGAAATATAAGAAAAATCCCAAGAACGTAACAATAAAGTCCCAATATACAACATATAGGAACTACTGCAATGAACTTTTGAAAAAGGTTAAAAAAATACACGAATCGAAACAACTAGCTGCTTGTTCCAACAATCCTAAGAAACAATGGTCACTAATAAAAAGTATTTACAATTACAACAAAGGCCGTAACATCCATAGTCCAATAGTAAAATCCAACACTGTCACAGTTGAAGAACAACTAGATAATATAAATCACTATTTTTCAAATGTAGGCGCTAACTTAGCACAAAACATACTAGATGCGACCGGCAAAAATGAACCACAACTAGCAAAACAAATCGGACAAATCAAGACAAATCAACCCAGCACCGCACTCAATGTTACTCAGACCTACAAATAAAAAAGAAATCGAAAAAATAATTAATAAAATGAAATCAAATACCGCTGCTGGTTGTGACGAGATCATTACCGACATACTTAAAGAAATAAAAGCTTATATTCTTAAACTACTCACTTTTATTTGTAATTTGAGCATTGAAACTGGGCAAGTACCATCAGAATTGAAAATATCTAACGTATGTCCTATATATAAAAACGGGAAAATAGAAGATGTATCTAATTACAGGCCAATCTCGCTTTTAAGTGTCATCGCCAAGGTACTAGAAAAGGTAGTTAACTCGAGACTGAAATCCTACTTGGAAAGTAATTCACTTCTGGCAGCAAATCAGTATGGTTTTCGTTAAAAAATGTCCACTGAAGATGCGGTATTAAAACTATCTGAGCACGTGAAAGGCCACTTGGATCAAAATAAGAGATGTATCGGAGTATTCTTGGACTTAGCCAAGGCCTTCGATACTGTGTCAGTGCCGATATTACTTAGGAAATTGGAACTAATGGGGGTTCGTGGTCCTGCTTATGATTGGTTTCACAATTATTTGACAAACCGACGACAACGGATTAAAATTAATGGAATCGAGAAAATGAGTACCTATTCGGATACCGCTATAGTGTTCCATGGCAAAACTTGGAACGAAGTGCGAACCAGAGCAGAAAGTGGTTTAAGAATACTTTCGAAATGGTTAAAGGATAACATTTTGACACTTAATGTCGATAAGACAAAATATATATGTTTTCACATTTCACAAAAAACGTCACCTCCTATTTTCCAATTAAAATTACATGATTGCATGCATGTGTCCTGTTGTAATTGTGCCGTAATAAATCGAACTGCCAATATTAAATACCTAGGTTTGCTAATCGACGAGAGATTCACGTGGACAAATCACGTAGATATGGTGGCTGGAAGAATACGTAGTATTATGTACATTTTTAAAAAACTCCGCAGTATTTGCTCCGTGACATTTTGATATGTTACGTGACAAACCGTTTATTACGCTCTCTGCCACTCGATCATGTCATATTGCCTTCTTACCTGGGGATCTGCTTCAAAGACTGTCTTAATAAAGCTAGAGAGAGCGCAAAGGGCTGTTATTAAGGTAATGTTAAACAAACCCTTTATGCACCCTACACATACGCTGTACAAAGAAGCCAAATTGTTAACTGTTAGACAAACTTTCTAGTAGTCCTAAATTAAGCGCAAGACTTGTGCTATGGATGGATGGACGACTGATAGATGTACTTAAACACGATTTATTTATTTATTTTTATTTTTCTTGTACATGTGTACTCATGATGCATGGCAGGCATACCCGGTCCAGGATGGGCAGACATGTTCATGTACACGAGTGTTTGCCTTGTGCGGGGTTCGAACCCGCGGACTCGGGGTCAGACTGGGCGTTGCTACCATACGACCACCAATTTTATTCATAATTGAGTTTTGTTTTTTAACATTAGACTTAGCGAGATCGAAGCTTAAGTTTCACTTTTTGAAAACTAACAGTATATTAATAGTATTATTATTTTTCAGTTGCGATGGTCTACTTGGGGACCGTAGACAATAGTTAGCACGATAAACATGAATCAAAAAATGCGGGTAGAATACACCGAATAGTCGCGCGAGCGACGCGAACGGCCGGCGTTCGAAACCGATCACTGAGTGTGCGCGTTGTTTATTTTGAGTACAAAACTTCATGAAAATTGAATGAACGTTTTAAAATGAGGCAGATATTCCATATTTGTTACCACGCTAACACCAATAAATTAATGTATATACTCGTATGGTGAATATGGGAAGACAAACAGTATTAAGACTTCATTGCTTTTCCATACTGTGTTCAAAATCAACTACGGTTCGGCCATTCAGTACTTCTGTTAAACAAAGGTTTGGAAATTTTTACATAAATGCATATATACTTACGTACTATTACATACATACATATTATATTCATTCCGTGCATACATGTGACTCGGTAGGCAACACATAAGTATACATGACAACTCATGACAACTACAACACGTATTGTTGTTGTGGTGTGGTATGTTGTAATTACTGTAATTTAATTTTAATTTTAATACATTTGTTCAGACGACATGGTCCCAAATAAGTACGACATGGGGGCCTTCAAGAACAGAGTCAATATTTCCCTTAAATGGCTGGCAACGGATCGGCGACCCCTTGGTGTTGCTGATTTCTATGGGCGGTGGTGATTGCTTTCCATCAGGTGACCCACATGCTCGCTTGCCACCCTCTGTTATAAAAAAAAAAAAAAAAGACAAACACTTTGAATTGGTTTCTTCTTAATTGTAGACTTAGTTAACTGGATGTTGTTAGAGGGAAACTTTTTTAAGTGGAAAGTGTTGTTTTGACCAAAAACTTCAATTTTTTTTTTATATGTGTAATGTGTGTTCGATGTACAGTATTGTAAAGTATTGTAAGTGCGATGTAATTGTACAATTCAAAATGTACTACTATCCGTGTACTCTATTATATACATAGTAAGCGGAAAACCTACCCTCTCATAGCACAGGGTATCCTAGTTTGAGAGGATAGGTCTTGATCTCCATTTGTTATATAATGTATAGTCTTGGCTGAATTATTGTACCAAGAAATAAAACTTTTTAATTATACCTATATATGTTATAAAATCAAATTTATATACCCTCACATCTCCCTCCTTAAATATTAAATTAATAAATATCAAATAAAAAATTGGATAGACAATTAAAAAAATACACAATTTATTTGGATTCACTTTTTCTTTTACGAAAGATGAATTTAAAAATACAAAACAATTTAATCCGATATACAATAAATATTAATTCATTTTTAATTGTAGATAACATACATGCAAATAAATTTATTTTATTCAAATAATTAGTTATATATAATCATATGTTTATCAAATAAATAATATCATTTAAAAAGAAAATTCTAGGACTGTAGTGTCGTGTCGTGGTCGTGTTGGATTCGTGTCGGACGGGGTAATGAAAATAATGAAAAAAACAGGATGAATCGTATCGTGTATATTCGGTATTCATATACAGGACTATGAATATCACTCGATGATATATATATAGGAAGGACTACGCAGGCGTTCGACGGAGACACCGTGAATGCACCCTTTAGTTCAGTAGGAAATATTGAGCGCATTACAGAACAGAGTGGTCTCCGGTCATTATTTGGAGAAACCAAACCATAACGCGATTTAAGTTCAACGGTATACGGTACAGCGCCATCTAGTGTCAAGCAAAAGAAATTAACATTAACTATTTTTCCTACAGTCCTCCCCATCTAAATCCGAAGTTGTCCCAACGAGGGTGGATCAATTGTACTGTCTAGATTTTCCTCGGCCTCGACGGGGTACTTTCTTCATCTGTTGCCTGCTTTACGTGGTCGCTTTCTCTTAGAGGGTGCGCCGGCGTAGGTAAACCATTCGGGATGAATACATCGGCAAACTTGTCCAGCATGTTGTTTAGTTGTGTTTGAAGTTCCCAAAAACATCCAAGGAACTAAGTCCAGTGTCATCATGCGGTCCGAAAAGTTTCGCATATTTTGGATGGACTGTGTTTTCTGCTTCCTCTATGCTTTTGATGGCGTCTTGCAACATATACTCCATTCGCGGGGAATGCCCGTGGAATATAATTTCTTCCCTACGCGCAATTTTAGGAGGTAGGTCTAGAGGGATCAGCTTGTATTTCCGCTTTGCTCCTTCCGTAGGTAACGCGGGTTTCTGAACTTTAGGTACCATAGGATCTGGCCCGTTGGATATTACTGCTCTGTCTCTTTTCAGGGTAACAGGAGCTACACCTATGTGTGGTACAAAGTTAGGCGGCGATCGAGCTAGTTTCTCTGGTTCCTCGAAGGTGTTACTGCGGTATACTCTGGGAGCGCCACATCCGTAACATGAAAATTTTGCAGCTGGAGTGGGGGTCGGGGTTCTTGCTTGTTCGGGATCTGGTTTGACCTTATTTGTTTTCTTGTAAAGTTCTTTGTCGTTTTCGGCAGACTTCCATCCCATGCCCCAACCTCTTGCAAAAGTTGCATCTAATTTTCTTCGGACGCTGAGATGCAACGATCTAAGAAGTTGCCATTGAGCCCTTTTGTCCGCTTCCTATGTTCGACGATTGTTCGGGAGTAAAATATCGACGTGGTCCGATCCGACCTGACTTGGTTATTTTATATATATAGGTCCTTTTGCTCGAGTTAGCCGCCACTACACAGCACACACTAGTGTCGACTCGCTCTTGCGTCACGTTGGGCTGCCACTTCTAGGACTGTAGTGTCGTGTCGGACGGGGTAATGAAATACCAGGATGAATCGTATTGTGTATATTCGGTATTCATATACAGGACTATGAATATCACTCGATGATATATATAGGAAGGACTACGCAGGCGTTTCGACGGCGACACCGTGACGTAGTTTCCTATATATATCTATATTGCCTAAGTACAGAAGGGACTCCAAGTACTCGAATGCACCCTTTAGTTCAGTAGGAAATATTGAGCGCATTACAAAACAGAGTGGTCTCCGGTCATTATTTGGAGAAACCAAACCATAACGCGATTTAAGTTCAACGGTATACGGTACAGCGCCATCTAGTGTCAGGCAAAAGAAATTAACATTAACTATTTTTCCTACAAAATTTTATATACTCCAATGCAAATTATTTCATATTATGCATATCTAAAGTATGCCTGCTTATGAGATCACGATTCTGTGAAAATTACAATGCGTTCTTCTATTACATAATTTATAAAGTTCAATCAAGAATGAGAAATACAATTTAGAATAATACAAATACAAATTAGAAATACAAATTCAGTTACATTATTTCATTATACCAAATATCATAGAGAAAGGATAATATAGAGAAACAGTCCCATACAAAATATCGTGCCCCGGAAAAAAGTCAAAATTCCGTATTATTTCTAGATGGTGCTGGCAAAAAATTTAATACCGAATATTTCTCAACGAAATTTGATACATAATCATAAAATAATTTTAAAAAGTACGCAAAATATTTTTGTCTGATATATAACACTAATAATAAAGTTAACAAATGATGATTTTCACTAAAAAAAATTCTTCAATTTTACCCTTACCAATAGATGTCGCTCATCAGAGCTTTTATGGTGATGCTTTTCTTTAGTAGCGGCAGATTTTTTGTGCAATGTACATACTAGCGCCGCGGTCGAAGAAAAAAAGCAACTTGTGAACGAAATCTTTGCTCCTAAGAAAGTAAATATTATGTAATCTTATCATATCTCAGGCTGACTTATTGTCAGCCTAAGGGATGATAACAATTTTTTTTTTTTCATACAGTCACCATATTTTTTTAGATACCTATATTGCACAATATTGTAATTGCAGTGAATGATGGGACTTAAGATTTTTAACTTTTTTCTCGAGGGACGTTATATTTAATATCATTGTTCTCTAATTTCGTGCATATATTTTAAAAATATTTTTTAAAAAGCAAATTATAATTTGCTTTTTAAAAAACATATACAATGAATGCGAATTCACAGCAATAGAATATAAAATTTCGCCACTAATATAAACCTGTCTGATAGCTCATTTGTTAAAACACTCTACTCGTAATACATAGTTCCTGAGTTCGAGTCCACCACCATTATCCTCCAATTTTGACATTTTAAAATTATTTATAACAAATTAAGGTTTTTTATGAATGTTTTGTAGTAGACTGAGCAGTCAATGACAAAAAAAGGTGCTATTTCTTTGAACTCTGTAGCAGTCAACAGACATCCTCAACGACCGTAATAAGACTGCTGAAAGTTCACGAATTGTTCACATATTAATGCAAAGTCGTTATTTATAAACTTTGTGTTGTAATTTTCGTACGGATATTACGTGGAGTTAATAAACCTTAACGTCGCGTAGGTCGCTGTGATCGAATTTAGAAACATCTTTTAAAGCTTTATTTTTACGATTAGTTTGCAAAGCTAAAATAACGTATCTCGGTTTTTCAATCTGTGACGAAGTCTTTATTGACCAAGTATGTTTAGTAGTTTTTGGCAACATCGGATATTCATATAAATCCCAATTGCTAAATGCCATTTGGATAGATCTGTCTTTTTCGAGAATTTTAAGCAAGTTAATTTTTTCCTTGTCAGATACTTTAACATGAGGCATGCGCCAACTCATTTTACCTATTTCAATATTCACCCGTATTAAGTATAACGGAATTAAGATCTGTGTTACAACAAAACAAGTTCATGTTTGCAATTAACTATTACTTTTCTATAATCTTCTGCAAATCCTAAAATATTACTAAGAGGAATAGAGACGCTAATCCATCCGCCGTGGTTATCCTCGTGTCCGTGTATATCCCATCCCCAAGTTTTAGACATCTTAGCATCAATTTCATTCATTGATATGAACCATTTCATTGTAGTTGTTATCCCAGCATTTTTTACTTTATCTATTTCAATACCATTCAACTCATAACGGATATCTTGGAAAAGAAATAGAAAAGGATTGTTTGATAAATAAATAAGTGGTATCCTTTCCTTAGTATCGCTAGTGAAATGTGAGCACGTCGGGTTTCTGTTCGTCGGAATACTCTGTCTAATTATACCAAATAAATTTTCAATAGCGTCTTGATTAACTTGTCTTAAATTTAGATACTTGAAGCCTCTATTTAGACAATAATGCCAAATATATTTTTTAAAGACGCGATGGTTATTATATATCCTTGAACGCACCTGACTTTCTTTAATTGGAGTCTGCTATCCGTTTTGAAGAACTTTATTGTTGGTTTTTTTTTTTAAATGGTTCCACTTCTCTATGTGGTTGCTTTTCTTGGAAACATTTTCTCTCTGTCCTTTTATAACATCTTTTGGGCCTGCTGGGCCATTTGTGATATCAAATAGTTTGATATCACAAATGTTTTGTTGATTTAATTCACGTACAACCTCAGATGTCTGTGCCACCTCTGGACCATATTGTGTACCGCAGTGTTTCTCCGCTATCATTTTTAAAATTGTCGCAAAAGTATTGCTTAACGTTTGTTATTTGACTTTCATCTTAATTTTTTGTTTGGGATTTAATAGCATGGGTGTTATTTTTTGGAAATATAGCATGCCTGTATTGATTTTTTCGGCATCACATAGATGTTGTCATATAGCAAGTTTTCCATCAAACTCCATTAACGGGTTGCTTCAAAAAAAATATTACGAATCGATTTGAATAATATCATAATCGATGGCTGAAAGGCTAATGGAGCTAAGCGACTTTTTGTAAAAGTTGCAGGAGAGCGGTTCAAAGTTTTTTTATTTCGAAAAATAATAATAAAAAAAAAACTACTGAGTAGATTTTGATCTAATTAATACAGAATATCCGCAAGTACATCCGGAAGTTCTCAGAGTCATTTCTGTTAATAAATTAGTATTATTTCACGAAATTTATGTCGGTTGAACCAACATGCATCTAATGTAGAGTAAGATAAAATAGTTCAAATGCATGCGCCATATAAAACAGATAAAAGTAAATTGATCCAGTTACCAATACCAATATATTCCAAAACAAGGAAAAATGGATTATGTACCACGTCTTCTGTATATGGGATATGTCACATTAATTTAAACAACATACAAGTATGAAATCAGAGTAGAGAAACCTAATGCAGACGACCATCAGTGTAACCAACAGAATTAAACAAAATGACCTTTTACTATTGTCAAAGTGGAAGTAGGTCCTTAAACCATCATTCTTCTTCAAGTCAATAAAATATTTCTAAATAAATGTTAGGTAGGATTAATTTAAAATTAAAACTTCAAAATTATTTGGTATTTTAAACTTTTATTTTGAAATAACTGACAATAATAATAGTTTCTACACAGAAGCTATAATTATTTTAAGTAACAAAGTAATAATAATAGTAAGCTTTGCTTTTGTATTATTTAAATTTATGAAAAACAAAAAATAACTATTGTAGTACCGCTACCCACTGATAGATGGCGCTGTACCGAAGTTAAATCGCGCTATGGTTACAATTACGAGTCGATATAATACTCTCCGATGTAATATATTTTGGGAGTTCGGATTCGCACTTGGCTTTCCGCCAATAGTTGGTTTGCGCTCAGGCTTGCATCTAATTCGTTAGGTCTTGCCCGTACCACGCCATCTATTCCGGGAGATCCGCAAGGAAGCACGCTCCGCATACGTGGACGTCTTCTGATACGGTTGCGTATACCGAGCAACGGGTATTGTACTAGTCTAATATACGCATATTTCGTTAGTATCCCGCCTACATTATTTCGCCTTCCGCCCTACGACGCAGTTCCCGCCCTTACAATCTGGCGCCCAACGGTTCGGGGTCTCCTCAACCAAAGTTCATCGTAACGCGTTCGGGACGACATACAACAGTACGGAGGAAGAGCGGACCGCGGAAACGGAATACGAAAATGCCGAATTTAACGGACGAGCAATTCAACCAACTACTGGCAGCAGCCAGTAGTAGCAGAAGAGGAGGAGGCACATTCACTACGTGCACCAATTTCTTTGAAGGGCAGAAAGACTCGGAAGTAGTGGAAGCTTTTCTCGCTGCCATTAATATTTTCAAAAAAATCGAAAATATTAGTGAGATCGATGCCCTGTCCAGTCTACCATTGCTGTTAAAGAAGGATGCAGGAATATGGTGGCAGGGAATAAAAGATAGCGTTGTAACCTGGGCAGATTTTGAAACCCGTTTACGCCACTCGTTCGCTCCGAAGAAACCTGCATATATTATATATCAAGAGATAATAGGTGAAAAACAAAAACCGGATGAAACGACAGAGTGGTTCATAGCTCATAAACGCATGCTTTTCGCCCAACTACCAAAACCGGAACATACCGAAATGCAACAAATAGATATGATCTTTGGGCAGTTGAGTATCAGAATAAAGGAGAAGGTACCCAGAAATGCAATCAATTCATTTGATCAACTTTTGGAAGCAGCTCGAGGTACCGAACAATTGGACACTGACATTGCGCAAACAGCGCCTACGAAATTTGGTCAAGACAAAAAGGGATACAAAAAGACTCGTTGCACCTTTTGCCGCAATATAGGCCATTCGGTGGAGGAGTGCAGAAAAAGGAAGGGGAATCCTGCTAATTTCGCAACACATGTTAATCAATCAGCAGTAAAACCATCGACGAATGCCATTACACAGATGCCATCTCCATCGACTCCAAAATTCTCGTGTTATAGGTGTGGGGCGCCTGGTGTGGTGCGCAGTAATTGCGGAATTTGTAATAAAAATAAGAATATAACCCAGAAAGAAGAGATCGGGTTTTGCTCTGTGGATGTCAAGACGGATGCTAGGTCCAGACCGGTTGTTTTCATTAATATAGACAATATGCCTGGAACGGCATATGTCGACACCTGCGCTAAAAGCAGTGTTGCTTCATATGAGATGTATTGTTTCCTGCGAAGTCGAGGCTACACATTTGAGAAAGCTGCAGTTAGAATCACATTAGCGGATGGCATTGCCAAAGAAACAGAGGTGTTGACTAGTCGAGTCAAGGTGTTACTTTGTGGCCGCACTATTCAGACAACATTTATTGTACTGCCAAACGCTAATGATAATAAAACACTTTTAGGTGTTGGATTCATCCAAGACGCTGGAATTGTTGTCAACCTACCTCAATTTACTTTTCATTTCATGGATGATCCAAATAAGGAGTACGAATTGTATAGGGAGGAGTTTGTAAACTTTAAACAAAAGGACGTATACAAAAAGGCCGACACAAATGAAAAGAAGGTAGCGTATCCCAGGACAAACACGCGAAACAAAAATAATATACATATACCTGATGAAGCAGATGAAGCAGTGCCTGGTGAGCCAACAGAAAGCGCTGCTATTCCCTACCGTATGACTCCTATAGAGATTCCTTCAACTCCTAAGAGAAAGAAGAACGAAGCCTTATTTGATGGTTATTCTCCACGCTTTGCAGATGCAATGTTGAGGCACAAATAAATGTACATAGAATGTACGACGAAATAACACTGTCTCCCAATTCGGAACAATTATTTCCAAATAACGAGGATCGGGACAAAATAGATATAGGGTCGTTGGACTTAAATTCTGTTACCTTAGATATGAATGAAACACAACTGACCCAATTACAAAATTTATTAGAGCGAAACAGGGATATATTTTCATCGAACGGTCAGCCGACCACTCAAATAGAACACTGTATTGTAACCACAAGTCAAACACCTATATCTGTACCACCATATCGACTCTCGCCACCTCGCAGAGAGCTCTTGCGTGCTGAGATTGATAAAATGCTGGTAGAAGGAATAATTAAACCATGTGTATCTCCATGGGCAGCTCCAGTCGTGATGGTACCAAAGATAAATGGGGAAATCAGGGTATGTATAGACTACCGCCGGTTGAATGCAGTGACCGTTCCCGACAATTATCCAATACCCCGAATCGACGATCTGTTGCATGAGGCTAAACCGACGAAGTTCATGACAACTCTCGATCTGAAGGCGGGCTATTGGCAAATTAGAGTGAGAGAAGCGGATCAGCTAAAAACAGCTTTCATAACTCCTTTTGGCATGTTTAAATTTGTTCGAATGCCTTTTGGTTTACGAAACGCACCCTCTACATATCAACGCCTTATAGATAGCTTCAGAATTGATCTACTCGATGTCAAAATGTTAGCATATCTCGATGACCTGATAATACTGTCACCAAGTTTTGAAGATCACATGAAAGATTTGAACTCGGTGTTCCAGAAACTAAGAGAGTTTAACCTAACCTTAAATAAGGAAAAGTGTAATTTCTGCTGCACGACTGTCAAATATCTAGGGCATTTAATTACACCTGAGGGTCTACAAATGGATTTAGAGAAGACCGCAGCCATTTCCAATATGCCAACCCCACGCAACCTCAAACATTTAATTTCATTCATACAAACGTGTTCGTGGTACAGAAGATTCATTTTGGGATTCGCGAAAACCGCAGAACCACTTACGCGACTTACTAAAAAGAATGCCGAGTGGGTTTGGGAAAGCGAACAAGAAAAAGCTTATCAGGAGCTAAAAAGACTGCTGACTACTGCACCGATTCTCCGGCAAGCCGATGAGTCAAAACCATACGTCATCAAAATTGATGCAAGCAGTTATGCTATTGGGGCAGTTCTGCTGCAGGGGGAGGGAGAAGAAGAGCACCCTGTTGAATATGCGAGCCGTCTTTTATCTCCCGCTGAAAAGAATTATAACACGACAGAACGAGAAGCTTTAGCTGTTGTGTGGGCAGTATCTAAGTTTCGTGGATACATAGAAGGTGTTCCGACAACGGTAATAACAGACCATCAAGCACTAAAGTGGCTTATGAACCTAAAGTCGCCCACAGGAAGACTTGCAAGATGGTCATTGCAACTTCAGGCGTATGATTTATGTATAAAATACACGCCAGGAAAAACTAATGTAGTAGCCGATACACTATCGCGACCACCTTGTTCAACTAATGAAGCTAATGAATGTGGTATTTGCGGGGTCACAATAGATATGCCGACTTGAAGCCCTGGAGACATAAGAAAAGAACAGTTAAAGGATGAGAATATCAAACGTGTAGTGGTAGCGCTGGAAGATGAAAAGGATAATGAAAATGCAAGGTATTGGAGTCAAGGGTTACATCATGAATAACGGAATGTTATATAGACACAATCCTCAGCTAGACTTAGACGATGCACAAATTGTAGCACCACAACACGAGTGGGCGAACATCCTTCATGCATATCACGATGATCCTCTTGCTGGTCACTACGGCGTGGAAAAAACTTACCAGCGCATTGCAACACGCTATTTTTGGACCGGTATGCGCAAATATATAGACGCATATATTAAAAATTGTCTACCTTGCCAGAGATATAAACCTGCCAATTGGAAGCCAGCCGGCCTTCTTCAAACAACGTCCATGAATCAAAGGTTCGAAGTGGTAGCATTTGATCTGTTTGGACCTCTTCCACCTTCGAAAGACAATAAAATGTGGATATTAATAGTAGAGGACGTAGCATCTCGTTGGGTAGAATTATTCGCACTGGAATCAGCTACCGCAGAAAGCTGTGCCACTACTTTAATCAATGAAGTATTCTTACGATATGGCATTCCAAGGCGTATGACAAGCGACAATGGTACCCAGTTTGTCAGTGCCATATTTCAACAAGTGGCATATTGTTTCAACATAAAACAATCTTTCACACCATTGTATCATCCAGAAGCAAATCCGGTGGAACGGAAAAACAGAGACCTGAAGACACAACTAGCAATTCTAGTAGAAGGAATTTCTCCAGCATTCTTAACATTTGGTTGCGAACTACGAACACCCAATGATAACCTTACCGATTTTCGACAAATACTATTAACGGATAATTTTATTCCGGAAATTACACCCAAATTAAAGCTTTTAGCAGAAACCTTAGCAAAGGCAAAAGAAACTCAAGAAGTTAAGGAACACACTCGGAAAATATATGCCGATATACACCGACGAGAATGTCCAATGTATAAACCGGAGGACTTGGTATTAGTTAACCTACATCCTATAAGCAAGGCAGCTCAAGGATTTTCAGCAAAATTTGCACCTCGTAGAGATGGACCATTGTAAGGGACCTTGATGGGGACCTTTACATAGAGCTATGCTTATGTTAAGAGCTGATGCTGCTGAGCTGAGCTGAGGGTTGGGTGACTCCGAAGAGAGCTAAAATGACCAAACCCGTCGAGTGTTGAACGTACACTAATTTAATAAATTAATTGTATTCACCTAATTGCAACATAGCCACATACGGCGCATATTGCAAGCTATGCTAAATTTATCTTCAAGTAATTGTTATATCTATGTAGGCATGGATATTATATATGTGTACGGTAAACCGTACATCTTGCCAACCCAAAAAGGAAGGGTAGATAGCTTAGTTCTAAATGTTATAATAATATCTTTTTTGTGGTATAAGGTGAAAACAATGCTAGCTGCTAATATAATTGCTTAAAAATACACTTCAATGTTCGTAAAATGTCTATTGGTAAAAACTATTCACATGGAGCTTTTTGACCCCCGGTTGGTCTTAAAATTTCACTGTATGATACGGTAGGAATCGGAACTGACACTGCCCGCGGGGGTTTAGGTGGAGCCGCGCTTAAAACGTTCATGCTCACTGCTTTTCGCAACTCACTAATTTCACTTATTACTGGGTCACTTGACGTGTGGTCTCGATCGGCGTCTCTCGGCGGGCGCTCCCTCCCGAGGGGGGCGGGAAGCCACCTGCGCTGAAGTCTCCTCCTCCTTCTGACTAGGAAGACTGTTGCAGCAATTCCTAACAGCAGGAGTACCGCTAGCATACCATAGCTGACGCTGTATTGATGGATATCGTGACCGCTGATGGTGGAAGCTGGTTCATGTTTCAGGTCGTTTATCTCCTCCATTATCTTATTATACGCTTGCTGGTGGTTCTCTGTTGTGAAGTGATAGCTTGATACAGACGTATTGGAGATGTTGTTTAACATAGATACCTCTGGGACTTCGATGGTAGCTTGGATATGCACCTTACTCAAAAAGTTATTATGAGCGTGTATCGTAAAGGAATCGCTCTTAAGTGAACCTTGACCTATATCAAGAAGGCCATTGCCAGTAATTGTATTTATTGTCATACCTGATAAACAGAATGTGCGAACACTGCATTCGTTGCAACACGAATAGAGCCAGACGTTCGGGCGCTGTAACTTAATCCATCTGTTTACACACGGCGCTTGCTCGTAATTGCAGGATGATATTATTCTGTCGGCGTTTATTAAAGTTATGTTACATATGCTTTGTCTCAAATCTAAATCGTAATGTGGTTTGTCTAAGGAACACATTATCTTTTCTTCGGATATATGTATACAAGCTTGTAGGTCATTTTCTGTTAAGAATATTATGACATCTTTTCGTAGATTAAATGCCAGGTACGGGTAAGTAGGTATAGCAAGATATGAAATGTTTCCGATGTTCTGTGGAATGCTTATTATTTTATCGAGCTCATATATTTCGCTACTAACTAACGGAATTTTTATTTCTATAATAAGGTAATTTTTGAAGACGCTTGCGAATACTTTTAGCATTTTATATAATTGTCGAATATTTCCGGGTTCAACTGCTATTTTCAAATCACCTTGTAGTTGGCTAGATATATAACTAGTTTGTTCTTCTAGTTGCTCACTTGACAGAAGATGTGTGTCGATGCGACCATGATGAATATCGGTCACAGTATCAATTAGGGTGTCTTGGATACGTCGCAGCTTTTCAAGAACAATGCTGGCTGATAAAGCTGAGGATGTAATATAGATATCGTTGCTAAAGTCTGAGCGAAGTTTGTTTATTTCCGCCGACATATTTCTTTGCTGATCATTAAATAAAGACAGTTGTTTGTTCATTATTTCTTCATTGCGCTGTATTATGTTGGATTCTGCTTCAATTATGGTTGTCTGGTTTTTTATAAGATCTTTCATATGCTTAGAATCGTAATTAATCTTTTCGATGTCCTTGGCGTATCGTTGAGCAAAATTATCATCTAATACACCAAATAAATAATTAGCTATGCTTCCGACGCCATTCACTAAGCCTCTCTTCTGTCGCATGCTTTTAGGCGCCTGTAGTAAACGGTTGTAGTGATCAATTTCTGTTAACTCGTGCGCTAGTTGTTCAGAAACTCCCTTGGACTGTGAGTTAGATTTCATCGTCATGCCTTTTAGATGTCTCACGTATATTTCCATGTCATCAATCGCTTGCCAATAGCTAGAAAGGTTATAGTAGACTATCAGCCTCCACTCGTCTCGAATGTATTGTAAGTTCGAAATCTTGTCGAAGTATAAAGCTCTATTGTCGTTTAATGATGTGAAATGTATACTGGGAATATCCTTTGCACAGGAAGGCGAAATAATCATGGTAAGTAGTAAAAGTGTCATAGTAAAGAAGCTTTTAATTTTTCTGTTACTTCTACGGACTCGTGTGGTCGAGCTACCTGGTTGAGATGCTGCTGGTCGTTCAACGACACGTTCCTTTGGAGAATCGTAATCGGATGCTGGTTTCACAGGTAATAGTATAAGTTTATTTATAGGACGTTTGAGGACGGTGCTTTCAGTTTTTATAGAAACAACTCTGACGTACCCATCCTTTCCAGGGTGTAACTCTTGAACTCTACCGAGTGACCACTTGCCTGGAGGTAAGTTATCTTCCTTAATAACTACGATGTCGTCGATCGCTAAGTTTTTAGTGGGTACTCTCCACTTTGAACGTTCTTGAAGCTGCTGAAGATAGTCTGTAGACCACAGTTTCCAAAATTGCTTGTTCATGCTTTGTACAAGCTGCCATCGAGCAGGTAAATTGATATGATCTGGATCTGCTTGAGGTCTAGATAGTAAGGAGTCACCTATCAAGAAATGACCAGGAGTCAAGTAAGAGTCCTCAGGATTCTCTGTCAGAGGATATAAGGGACGCGAGTTCAAACAGGCTTCTATTTGCTGAAGTAAAGTAGAAAACTCCTCGTAGGTAAGCTTTTGTTCACCTAAGACTCGTTTTAGATGCCGCTTGAAGCTTTTGACGGCTGCTTCCCATATACCACCCGCGCTTGGCCATGCTGGAGCGTTAAATGACCATTCGATATTGAACTCGCTGACCTTTTTGAATAAGTCTTGATTGATAGTCTGTATAATCGCTCGATACTCCTTGTCCAGTATTCGCTTAGCTCCGATAAAATTTGTGCCGTTATCGCTGTACATATGACGAGGGGTCCCTCTCCGAGCACAGAAACGGCGAAAAGCTGCTAAGAATGCTGGTGTACTAAGATCCGACACTAATTCCAGGTGGACCGCTTTTGTCGCCAGACAAACGAAGACTGCGACATAACCTTTATAGGTTTTTACACCCCTTCCCTTGTTTAATTTAAGATTGACATACCCGCTAAAATCCACCCCCGTAAAAGAAAAAGGGCGTGAAGGGGTTACTCTCGTTCTCGGAAGTTGAGACATAATCTGCTGTTGGTTTTCAGTGCTAAAACGTCTGCATTTGACGCACTTCCGTAGCTGTCGCTTGACTGTTCTCATACCGCTTAAAATCCAATATTTTTCTCTTATGTACGAAAGGGTTAATCGTGGGCCACCGTGCAAAGTAGTAGAGTGCGCTTGGTCGATTATTAAGTCTGTAAATCGGCTATGACTAGACAAAATAACCGGGTTTTTAGCTGTGCTGTTTAAATTCGAATTACCGAGACGGCCACCCACTCTCAATATTCCAGTTTCGTCTAGATAAGGATAAAGACTCGCTAATTTGCTATTAGATCGAACATGACCTTTATGCTTAATATTTTCCAAATCGCACGCAAATTCGCTAGCTTGAACGTGTTTAAGAATAAAGTTATAAGAGTTAATAATTTCTCCAGATGATAAAAAGGCGTCATGTTCCTTAGCTTTGTGACGTAACGCTGCGGTGAAACGTAATATCCAACCGATTGTTTTCACAGCACGTGTCAGGGAGCTATTGTTTACTAATATGCTATCAATGAAACTTGAGTTAGTCTGTTGTAAAGCTGCGTTTACATTGAGTTTCCTCGCTTCTAAACTTGGTGCTTCATAAGTTTTGTTTTTTATGTTGCTAGGGTTAAATTGAGTGAGCCATTCTGGCCCGTTCCACCAGAGGGAATTCGCTTGCAGCTTGCTTAGAGTTGAACCTCGGGTGGCACAGTCGGCAGGGTTGTCTTCTGACCGTACATAATTCCAATGCACTGCCGGAATTATTTCAGTAATTTGCTGAACACGATTCGCTACGAATTGTTTCCAACGAGTGATGTCTCCATGGAGCCAACCTAAGACTACCATTGAGTCAGTCCATGCATAAACGCTGTAGTCATTATTTATTAAAGATGCTTTCACAGTTTTCATTAATTGAGCTAAAAGTAGCGCTCCACATAGCTCCAAACGTGGCAGAGTAACCCTTTGCTTCAGAGGTGCTAGTTTAGTTTTTGCAACGACTAGTCGTGATGTGTACACTCCTTTATCATTGCGCGCTACTAAGTAGATGGCACACGAAATAGATTTTTCTGAGGCGTCGCTATAACCGTGAATTTGGTATGCTTTTTGAGTATTTCCTAAATATCTCGGAATTTCAATCTGATCGACGTGTGATAAATCACGCTGAAGTTGTATACATTCTCCTTCGATTTGTTCTGGTACAACGTCATCCCATCCTATGTTGGCAGACCATGTTTTTTGAAATATAATTTTAGCTCTAACTGTCAGTGGTGAAAGCCAGCCTAAAGGGTCGAATATTTTCGAGATATCTGAAAGTAGTTGTCGCTTCGTGCTCGACCTGTTAGTCTGTATCGCCTCCACCTTGTTAGTAAAAGTAAAAGAATCCGATGAGGGAGTCCACCTAAGGCCTAAGGTCTTTCGAGTTTCAGAACATTTGAAATCGAAAGGCTTATCGAGCTGTTCAGATGACAAACCATCTAGAAGCTGTGGATCATTAGCTGACCATTTTCGAAGGTTCATTCCCGCTCCTTTCAAAATTTCAATAAGCTGTTTCAATAGATCCTTGGTCGCTCCTAGTGAATTCTCTCCGCTAAGTAAGTCATCCATATAAAAATGATTTTTCAGTGCTAAGGATGCTTGGGGATATTTGGCTTCGTCGTCGATAGCTAGTTGTCTTAATGTGCGTAGTGCTAGATAGGGAGCCCCTCTTGTACCGTAGCTTATGGTCGTAAGGCGGTATTCCTGAAGCAGATCATGCTGGGATTCTCTCCAGACAATAGATTGAAGATGCTGGTCGCTTTCTCTGATTAAAATCTGTCGGAACATTTTCTCTATGTCCGCAGTGATGACGTATTTAAATTGTCTCCAGTTCAGTATCAATAATTGAAGATCATGTTGCAGATTTGGACCGCGCTCCATTACATCATTGAGGCTGTATCCAGTGCTAGTTTTGGAGGACGCGTTGAACACTACGCGTAGCTGAGTGGTAGAAGAGTCAGGTTTGATAACGTCATGATGTGGTAGGAAGTATGTAAGAGCTTTGCTTTCAGTAGCTAAACGCATATGCTTTAAGGATATATACTCTTTTATAAACTGCTTGTAGCTTTCAGAAAATGCTTCGTTTTTTGACATCTTACGCTCTAACTGCTTAAATTGTGCTATAGCTCTTCCTTTCGAAGACCCAAGCTTTTCTTCATAGTTTGCTTTCATAGGTAATGCTACAACATATCTACCGTCCTTGCGGCGTCTTGTGGTAGCTACATAATGCTCCTCACAGCGTTGTTCATCCTCAGTAAGCGTCGAGTCTAATTTGGGAATTTCCTCCATTTCCCAATACTTAGAAATCTCCTGTAAATTGTTGATTGCTACGCTGCAATTGAAAGTTTTTATGTTACCTGTTAAAATCCAACCGAACTTCGTCTGTTGGGCTATAGGTGCGTTAATAGTGCCTTTGACGAGCCCGCTCATTATTACATCGGAGTAAACACATGCATCGAGCAGCACGTCAATCCGTTTTGACACATTGTACTCAGGATCTGCAAGGCTGAGATGCTGGATGTGAGGCCAAGATCGCTTTGAAAATGAAACATTGGGAAGATCGCTTATAATTTGAGGGATAACTAATGCTTCTGTGTTGAAACTATAGTCACTATAAATAGATTCGCACTCTAATGCGACGAGGCTTTTGCTGTGTTTAGGACTGGCACCTACACCAGATACAGATGCACTAAATTTTCGGCGTGGCAACCCTAAAAGCTGTGCGGCGTTTTCGGATATTAAAGTAATCTGAGAGCCCTGGTCGAGCAAGGCACGTAGTGTGACGTAATTACCGTCGATCGCTTTTATTTTCAATAAGACAGTCGCTAATAAAACTGCTTCATCGTCAGCAGAAACATAATTAGCGACATGAGGTTTGTTACCGACTGCCCGTGACGTAGCTGCAGGCAGGTGTGTCGCGTGGTCAGCTGATGGCGTTGTATTCGTGGGCGATGACGCAGTGCACGCGTCATGTAACATCGTATGATGCCCGCTATTGCAATGCTTGCACCTTTTAATTGAAATACATTTGTCGCTCGAATGTTTAAATAAACAATTTTTGCACAATTTAAGTTTCGCAACTGTCCTCAATTTCATATCCGCTGCCATATTAATAAATTTGTGGCACCTGTAGAGCTCGTGATCAAAATTACATAAAGGACATTTACACGTGGATGTAGAAGCGGCTTGATATCCTTTCGGAGAAAACTTACTGTAGCCGAAGTTATGCTTGTTATTAGGTTTATGTTGCTGAGGAGGTGCTGGCTTCGATGGAGATGAATATTCCATTTTCTGTGTAGGTTCGAGGGCAATATATTTACTTTCGAGAAAGTTCATTAATTCAGCCAGAGAAGCTAGATCCCTGGGTGACTTACGCGCTTCTTTATAAGAGCAGAAGGTGTCGTAATCCAACTTCTTAGTGATTATATGTACTAGAATCGGATCCCAAGTTGTGGTATCCACTCCTAGGTTATGGATAGCATGTATACATTCAGTAGAAGTGTCGTAGAGGCGTTTGATTTCATATGATGTCTGCTTATTAATATTCGGCTGGTTTAAAAACGTTTCTATTTGAGTTGTAAATAATATGTGAGGGTTGTTATATCGATGAATCAATATTTCCCAGGCAACGTCGTAGTTTTCGGCTGAGATGTTTAGATGCTGAATAAGGCGCTCCGCTTCACCTTTTACTTTACCTTTAAGGTGCTGCATCTTCTGCGCTTTGGAAAGAAAGCTGTTGTTGTGAATAGCCTCCGTAAATAAATCGAAGAAGGTAGGCCACGTTGCATATTTTCCGAAAAATACGGGAATTTCTAAAACAGGCGTAGCTTGCTGAATATGAGTGGTAGAAGATATTTTTTGGTTTAGCTGTTTTTTAATTTTCTTAAATAATGTTTCTAGTGATATAAATTCTTGTTGATAAATTTCATCTTCTCCTTCTAAAATGTTGTCAATTTCAAGATGTAGCTTGTCAATCGCGCTCCATCTTGATTGGATGCTGCATAGTTCATCTTGAAGCTCCCATTTTTCCGTTATGTTGCCTACGTCAATGCTCGATATTAAACGTTTTAACGCCCGAAAGTTCGTTCTTTGTAGCGACAATAGTTCTTTAATTTTGCTAATACCTGTGATCTCCGGACCCGTACCTGAAGATTTTTCTTCCCTATAAGGCTTCCCTATAATATTTTTTCACGAAGCTCGATAAAAAATATTTTAGTTCGCTCATAAATGCATTCCTTAAAATATCTTTGTGATTTTTCATCCAAAGCCTCTAACTGCTCGTTATTTAGGTCGAATTCCGCCCAGAGGTTATCTAATGACTGTAAACGTAGCGTAAGGTATTCTTGCGTTTTCCGATGTAACGCGTCTTTGCTATAGCTAGTGCCTATGCGCTGGATTTCGGCGACAATGCTGGCTTGGCGATCAAATAAGGCATCAAATTCCGACATTATTGCTGGTAAAATAGTAAGCGTATAAAATGAAACGATCTTACTTGTATGCTGTGCTGTTGCTATGCAAGTCTCCGGACTCGCGCAGGAAAGAGTTGAGTTGATATGAGTCTCCTGACCCACAGATTTCCTTGATACCTTGATATATCCTCTTCAATAACTCACCAAAAATGTCATACAAATAAAGTCACAATATATAAATGCACTACAAAAATGTTGAAAAAGTTCACTAAAATATGGATTCACTAAAGTCACGTTGTAGGGCCACGTGAGCTCACTTTCAACGCGTGCGCTAGTTCAAGTACGCGGGACCGACGAATATTCTCACTCGCGAAGGTCCAGCTATACGTTGGCTACGAAGGACCACAATGTAAGGGACCTTGATGGGGACCTTTACATAGAGCTATGCTTATGTTAAGAGCTGATGCTGCTGAGCTGAGCTGAGGGTTGGGTGACTCCGAAGAGAGCTAAAATGACCAAACCCGTCGAGTGTTGAACGTACACTAATTTAATAAATTAATTGTATTCACCTAATTGCAACATAGCCACATACGGCGCATATTGCAAGCTATGCTAAATTTATCTTCAAGTAATTGTTATATCTATGTAGGCATGGATATTATATATGTGTACGGTAAACCGTACACCATATAAGATTACAAAACAACATGGACCTAGCTCGTATCAAATTTCCACAGTTACAGCACCGGAGACAACCATGGGGGTTTACCATACGTCTGCACTCACACCATTCCGCGAAAATAAAATCGATGGCCAGGGAACACCTGAACCAGTACTACCAATTAGGAAAAGGGGCCGCCCAAGAAAGCAAGCAGAAACACAACCCTTAACAAAATCTACACGTGGAAGGGGCCGACCAAGGAAAACTACCTCTTAGTCCTGTCTCTCTCGTCGGGACTACTTCGAGGACAGAGGGGGAGATTGTAGTACCGCTACCCACTGATAGATGGCGCTGTACCGAAGTTAAATCGCGCTATGGTTACAATTACGAGTCGATATAATACTCTCCGATGTAATATATTTTGGGAGTTCGGATTCGCACTTGGCTTTCCGCCAATAGTTGGTTTGCGCTCAGGCTTGCATCTAATTCGTTAGGTCTTGCCCGTACCACGCCATCTATTCCGGGAGATCCGCAAGGAAGCACGCTCCGCATACGTGGACGTCTTCTGATACGGTTGCGTATACCGAGCAACGGGTATTGTACTAGTCTAATATACGCATATTTCGTTAGTATCCCGCCTACATTATTTCGCCTTCCGCCCTACGACGCAGTTCCCGCCCTTACACTATTTTAACTTGTTTTTATTTAGGTATTTATGTTTTGTTAAAAAAGTAATCAAAAAACAAACTTGACTTTCTGTCATCATAAGTAACAACAACAATTACTTACTAACAAAATAATTTGTAGTAGCAGGAATTAGGAATATTAATGAATAAGGAATAAGGAGTCCCAAACTCTTTATTCCTTATTAATAAAATCAGATGCTATGGTTGTGGTTTCTATCTCATCTTCAATATCTGTCTCAACCAAAACATCTTTTCCGTTGCGATGACAAAATCCCGAGTATTCTAAATGAAATAGTTTTGGTATAACTCCTGTATCGCATAACTTCATCAAGTCTTTGTATTTGGTACTAGTTATGGGCAAAGCTGTTTTATATTTTTGTTGAATTAGCTTTGGCCTTGAAATAATTCCTATAGTATCTTTCTCAGCATCATCAATCATGCTGTATTTAATACTCATAATATTTGGAGACGATTTTTTAAATGTCGCCACGCGTATTTTGCTAATCTTACCCGTTAAGCCTTTGAAATATTTTTCCGAGAATTCTTCGAAATTCTTGAAATCGTTATGGGTAAGCGTTTCTACGAAATATGGGCCAGGTTCTTTACGAGCCAACTGAAAAACTGTTGGCCACTGTGAAGGTGCCCATATTATAGTATTTCTAATAGAGTTTTCAATTGTACTATCCACAGTCATCTCAGTGTGACCCGGAAGAAGATAGTTCATCTGTATGGTCTCAATATGACTTGTTTCTAACAGTGCATTGTGTATGGCTGCCAATACGATCTTGTTTTTGTTCTGTCCTGGGCACGAGTCTGAATACAGAATTAAACTTGTGATAGAACCACGTGAATCAACGGCTGCAATATACTTTTGTAGTTGTAGCTATTTCATTACCCCCTCTTTTCCCTTCGGTTTCCCCCCACGTATAACAAAAACCATTTCTTGTACCAGTTTCGTAAAAACACAGGTTGTAGACGGTGTATTTCCTTGAATAAAAGAGTAACATGCTTTCCCCATGCGGCGTATTCAGCACCTTTTGTAGGTCAAAAGAGGTACAAAGCATGGATTTATTCTTCTTACACAGTTGACGATGAAAAACTAATCTCTTTTTGGAAGCTTCTTTTTCTTTCAAATGATTCATCTTTTCGAGATTTTCATTTTCATTTTGTCCTTCAAAACGTAAGCATTTGACACACTTATCCTTTTTCGGGACGTGAAAACCAATGTTGAAGTCTTTGTTGAAAAGGTCACGAAACACTTTTTTAGTGTCCGACCGAATGTTCGGTTTCGGTTTCGGTTTCGGTCGATATTCGGCAAAAATAACGAGTTTCGGTTTAGTTTCGGTTTCGGCGGCAAACCTGCCGAAACTGCGACCGAAACCGAAACTGCATTCGGGAGTTCCCGCGCTGTGCTCGATTATGTTCGGCGCGGTAAATTCCATCCAAGTGACGAAGACATTTTGCCGCGTGCCTAATCATGTCATGACTTGTTTGTGTTTGTAGTGCGTTTTTTTGTTGTTTGTGAGTTTTCATGTGATTTGTTTTGAATTCGATAAGGTTTTATCATGTGATATTGTAGAAATGTAGGTAGTAAACATCCAACAATAATTTAGTATAACAAACTAATGCATAGATTATAGTAGAATCAAGTTTAACATAACTATCTGAATATTTAGTGGTTGATATAACTCATTCGCTATATGTAAACTATATGTAAACAAACAATAGTTAGGTACTTGGTACGTTGTTTCGTAAGGGGCCGCCCATTAATCACGTGATGTTTATTTTGCATTTTTAAACACCCCCCTCCCCGTGGTGAGGTTAAGCCTGAACCCCCCCCCCCCCCCCCTCCCCCATCACGTGTATTTTTCGTAGCTACAAAGAATCTTAAAACTTTTAGAATATTATTTTTAAATGCAGGTTTATAGTATATAATCTAATTTTATTCTACGTACTGGCACAGTATAAGTAATAGTACTGTAGATACTAGCGTAGGCAAGTCAAGTTTATCGATTAATGTTTTCAGAGTATTGTTGGAGCTACCACGCGTTAATAAGGATTTTTGTTCTACCACTAAGGTGACAAAAAACCATACCGTCTGCCTGATGGAAAGTAGTTACCGTACCCTATGGATGCCTGTAACACCAGAGACATCATATGCGCGTTGCCAATCCTGTAAAAAGCTCTCCATGTCCTTTTTGAAGAACGTAGAAAGCTACAGAATAGTGGCAGTCCCATACTCTGGAACCATTATTATAATGTATGCGCAGGGAGTTGTAGGCTATCATCTGCGCGACGCGCGGGGATTACGTTCGTTGCCTAGTTTCGGCTAGTCAAGGTCTTCTACACGCCGATTTTCGGTTTAGAAATCGCGCGTTTTGAAAAAAAAAAAATACACGTGATATCTTAATACACCCCTCTCCCCCCTTATTATATTTCGTGATTTTTGCCGAATCCCGCCCCCCCCCCCCCCTCCCCCTTCAATCGAGCCTTACGTGATTAATGGTCGGCCCCAAAAAGTTTCGGTTTCGGTTTCGGCCGAAACTGAGACCGTTGCCGAAATTCGGTTTCAGTTTCGGTTTCGGTCGTAAAGACCAGTTTCGATCGGACACTACACTTTTTCGCCAATAACATCGATGCCCTGAGAAGTCTGTGCTTCTTTATAAATTCTGTAAAGGTTCTTTATGTTCTTGAACTCGGTGGGAAGATATAACCTAGTACTGTCTTTACGACAGTAATGGGATGGCAACGCCGGTAAACTTTTGATAAAGTTTATAGCTGAATCTTTTACTATTTGGGGGGTTTTATTTTTAGGAACAATTTTACCTCTGCTCTCTTCTTTTGACAACCCCGAAGAGGCATTGGCCAATGTGTACGTGATATATTTGTGACTAACATCTAAAGTTTTCATCATAAACTTCATACATACTTTTCTCCGACCTTCACCATCGTTTATAAAGTAGTAATAGGTGTTCTTTCTATAGCTAGATTCCTTGGATCTTTTTCGTTTTACTGTACCTCTGGAAGTCATAGATATTAGCCAATCCTTTTTTCTTTGTGAGGATAGTCCCCAGAAATAGTCGAAGATGTTTTTTCTTTTTTCCTCGCTTATGTCTTTACAGTTGTTACCACAAGTTGTGTCCAGACATGGATTAGGCCGCAGAGATCTAGATTTTGCAATAGATCCATCCTTTTTGACATATTCCTTACCTTTATCTCTCGAAATTTTCGCTACTTTTCGTTTATTTATTGTTTTCTTTCTTACTCCAACCTCACCCACTTTTCCGTTATCTGAGCTAAGCTTTTTCTTCTTTTGCGATTTATTAGTTTCACTAGACGTAGATTCATCCCCCGTATCCTTCCAAGAAGTTGAATCCCATAGAAAGTCTTCTTCGTCAGAAAGAAAATCTACATAACTTTTCTTCATTTTACTTCTCTGTTATATTATGTGATATATATATAATTAAAGAATTAGTAAGAGGATTAGAAATATGTATTTGTGACAAGTATCTATAATAAATCAAAGAAGACAGATCATCTCATAGAAAAACATATAAAGCAAAGAGTATAAGAATAACATAACTAAAGTAGTTCTTATTTATCAAATAGGTAACATAACACGCCCCTCTTAAAAGCAAACTTAATTCACGTAACAAATACTACAAATCATAAAACAATAAACTAAATTAACAATAATAACAATTTATGTACAACATAAACAATGTGGTTTTCGAACCACTCTGTCCGACTTGGTTCTCAATACATTCTCATTGTTCTCCCTCGCTTCAGGAACTTCTACATCATTATTATTATTAAGAAAAGTTTGATTCTTAGTGTTTATATAAGTCAAGTTATCATTATTTATAAAATTAGAATCATTTTTGACTGTCTTACGTACATTATCATAATTTGTATCTTTTAAACCGGTTGTCGAAGGTAAATTTACATATTTTATTTGGTGAATATTCCTTCTATAGAATCGACCAAAATCATCACGAATAATAAAAGACCGAGGAAAACTGATTAAAGCAGCAATATTGCCTTTATACCACCTTCTCAAATTAGGGTCCTTTTGGAAATATACAGAATCACCAACTTTTAATTTATAACTGCTCGGTTTGGAATGTTGATTGTAATATTGTTCATCATAAGACTTTTTCAGAATCGTTTTTTTTTTGTAAATTGGAAGTAAATGAAGACGTACCTGATTGAGATTCCCCATCTTGTCGTAAATTAAAAACTCGTTTAAATATACCCAACTGGTCACAAGTTTTTCGACCAATTATTGTCTGACATAGCAAATTCGCAACTTCAAAATATAAATTACATGTATTACCATCAGGAAATTGGCAACTTAAATAACAACCACCTAATACTGGTATAGGTGTACCAGAGAAAGAAAATAATTTGTTATTAGATTTCATTAGACTAATATTTTTTTGAATTATCTGAAGCGTATGTTTTGAAATTACATTAACGTCAGAACCTGTGTCTATTTGACACATTAAATCTATTCCTTCACAATTTAATTTTATTTTCCAGTCTTTGCTATAAGGAGTATGTATAGAGCTAACAATAAATTCTTTTTTGTCAAAAGAACTGAGAGAAATATCTAAATTGTCAATAACATTGATTGTACTATTAGAAGGCTTGAAAAAACAATATGCATCAAAGTGATTACGCCAACCACAATTCCGGCAAGTTACTCCTTGAGCTGTTGCTTGTTGAAGGTGTATTTTGGTGGTTTAATAATTTGTTGGTTAAGCTCGCTGAAGATTGTGGACTACTGGATCTCGGCGACTGACTACGAGAGTTAGAAACATTAGAGTAGTTTTCATTCTGTGTATGTTGATGACGTGGAAACTGTACTTGCCGCTGTTTATTTTTGATGTACTGTATTTCAATAAAATCTTGATTATGTTCATTCTTTTTTAATTTATTGATCCGCTCATGTGATAGTTCCATACTTTTTGCTAAATGAACAGCTTTATTTATTGTTAAATTCTCTTCTTGAAGTAATTTTTCCTGTATGTTTGAATTTTTTAGTCCAATTACGAACATATCCCTTAACAAGGAATCTTTCAGTATCGAAAATTCACATGAATTACTTAAGTTTGTGAGAACCGTTACATATTCATCTATAGTTTCATCTCTCTGATATCTTGTAAAAAAGTTAAATCTTTCTATTGTAATATTTTTGCATGGGTTAAATTTTTCATCAAATTTAGTTAGTAAATCACTCAAAGTAATCTCTTTTCTAGCAACATTGAATGAGTTAAATATTTCAAGACATTCATCGCCAATTAAATTTAAAAAAATAGCGACTTGTCGAGCATTATTTAGTTTATCTAGTTCATTGGCTTCGGCATATATCTCGAATTTTTGTTTCCATGTACGCCATTTTTGTGCAACACAGCCATCAATCGTCATAGGACGTAAACTGTTCGATTGTATAATTACCTTTGATTCCGACATGTTTGTATTTTCTTGCGATATTTGAGACATTTTACACTTCTGACACCATGTTATATTATGTGATATATATATAATTAAAGAATTAGTAAGAGGATTAGAAATATGTATTTGTGACAAGTATCTATAATAAATCAAAGAAGACAGATCATCTCATAGAAAAACATATAAAGCAAAGAGTATAAGAATAACATAACTAAAGTAGTTCTTATTTATCAAATAGGTAACATAACATTCTCGTAGCTTTTTTATTTACGGATTCAATAATTGGAGTATCGTCTGGTATATTTATAATATCCATTTCTTTATCATCGTCATCTTCCTCGAGCGATTTTCTCATCAAGTCCATTTCTTTTTCAGCGATTATTTCTGTAAATGTTGGTTGAAGTTCTCCACTTCCAGATTCGTCAATCTAAAAAACGGTAGAGAATTCACAATGATAAACTAAAATTTTGAAATAGATAATTATAATTAAGGACGTTGAATAAAAAAAAAATTACACACCTGCTCAAATTCTATATCAATTCGTATATTTTCTACACATTTTATTTCTTTGGTTTGGTCCTTATTTGTAATGTCTTCTAAAATAGGTTCGGTAATATTTTCATTATTTGTATCCTTAAACAAAAAAAGTCAAATAAACAAATGCAAACTAATCAATGCATAAAATGTAATTTATGCATTGATAGGCGGTGTAATGGCTAGGAATGGGCCTTTAATACCAAGGGCCGCGGGTTCGATTCCCGCACAAGACAAACATTTATGCGCATAAATCTGTTTGTCTTGATCTGGGCGTTTATTATGTATTTTAAGTATATATTTACAAAAATAAGTATTTAAGTATATATTTACAAAAATAAGTATTTAAGTATGTTTATCAGTTACCTAGTACCTATAGCTTTAGCTTAATTTGGGACTAGATACACTGTGTAATTCAATCTTAAATATATATTAAAATAATAGTTTATTCAAAAATACAATTTGCATTTCCTATATATATTTATTCAATCAATTTACGGTATAAATGGCTCACCATTATTGACGTGACAACGTCTTATAAATTGGTTAGCCGGGTGACACTTCAAGAAACTGGGTCACGTTATGCGCTTACAATGAGAGCGAGTGAAAGGCGCGTGCCTTTCACTCGCTCTCATTGTAGGCGTGTCGTGGACGCGTGTCCCTTCTAAGAGCGAGAGAGACAGACATAAAAAGTGAAAGGCATGCGTACCTTCCACTCGAAAACATTTTACCACTCAAAGTCGTTGTCACGTAAAACTTTCGCCCGTATACCGACTTTACAGGCAACCAATATTTTTTTTTTGAGACACGTCCATCCCCTCGCCTCACTCGTAGAGCACAGCGTAATTTATAAGCTGTCTCAGGGTTGTGTTCCTGCGAGAGAGTGAGGTCACAAGGAAGGAAGAAGTTGCTGCTTTGGCAGCAGGGGTCGCGGCGCGCGAGCGATACTTTATGTTACAAGCGTATATTGGCTACGGTCACCACTTCACATCAGGCAGTCCATATGTTTGTTTGCCACCCGACGTACGTACCATAAAAAATAAATACCTGATGTTCTATATCCGTATTCCTATTATTTGAATCTGAAGACATCATTTTCATTAATTGAAATCTTTGATTTTGTTCATGGTAGGATTGACTACCTAATAAAGTAACATGGCTGTCTTCTATAACTTCATCTTTATTAGTGTTCTCTTTTTCAGTTTCAACTTTACGATCAATTAGTGTACTGGTAGATTGTTTCCTTTCCTGTTGAGATATGTCTTTCATTATCTGTTTCTTATAATACATCCGACGCTGTGACTCCATACTGGCTGAAAACAATTGAAAAAAATATTACGTCACATACTCGTATATCTCTCCTGAAACGGTTATATTAGTGTCGGGCATTCTAGTAGAAATTCATACGTACAAATAGAAATTCAATGCAAATAGATCTCTGTAATATTTTCCCTAACTACGTGTCGTCTTTAAAGTACCTATAATTACTTAAATATTATACCCACGTAATACCTGATACCTACTGTAAGTTGTGACTGAATTTTTAAATATTATACCCACTTACGAGACGTAGAGAGGTAAATCATATCGAGTCCGGCCGGGGAAGTACATTCACCTTACAGAAGACCGCAGCCAAGTAACAATACCTTTGAGGATTGTTGTGTTCCTGCGAGTGCGTGAGGTCACCAGGCAGAAGGAAGATGTTGCTGCGCTAGCAGCGGGAGTAGCAACGTGTGGGCGACGCTTATTGCAAGCGTTCATAGGCTACGATAACCGCTTGACAACAGGAGGGACGTATGCATGTTTCCCACCCGGTGTAGTATATAAAAAAGATGTACATTATTAACGAACGAAATCAACACGATTTATACATCACCATTTACACGATACAAAACCATTTATTTATAAATCCCTACCTACCTATTTGATAACTCCTTAATCCTTAGTCACATCTACTGACGCTTTTAAATTTCAATATTATTTGCTAAAGGAATAACTAATAATCTTAATGTAAACTAAAAGAAAAAAATAAATTCTTTAAAATAACGCGTAATAAGTTATTACGAATGTGATTTGACATCTACTCATTCAAATTTTGTTCAAAATAAGATAATTTATACTCACCATAAAAACAGTCAGCCGTCTTCGGGTCGAGCACAACTTACTCCGCTCACTGCTGGCGCGTGACTGATGCGACAGCGGGGGGAAATATCTCAGTAACGGTCACAACAATACTCAGCACGCAACTATAAAGCTTTATTCCAAACGACTTAAGTTTAAGCTACCTTATTAGATTTTTGATGACTCAAGTAATCATGGTCTATTATTTCGATTTGGTAAAATAATGCAATAACCAAAATAACATACACTGACATCGGGACAAAACGTTTCAACCGTCGTAAAATATAAACCAAGTTCCAAGTTAAAATAGTCCAAGTGACGTAATTTATTATTCTGATGGACAGCAAAATAGGTCAAACGACATATTTTAATATTTGGATAGAAAGCAAAGTGGCTCAAGCGACATAGCTCATTATTCCTATGGAATGCAAATTGGGCTAAGCGACACAATCAGGTAAAAAGAGTAACAGTTATATGACTTAACGTGCTTTAGTTGTTGAAAAGATTGTGACAAAAATGACCCAACAGACATGCGATAAAAAATTGAAAAAAGCCTAAACAGCTTAAGTCGTTGGGTCCTCAAATTGGTTCAATTTTATATAGCTTGGATCAATGACCTCTAAAATGAGACATAATTTGCGGTGGGTGTCAAGCGCCAAAAAAGTGTTCATAAAAATTTGAAACCTAGATCAAATGATACAGAAAAATTCGCTGATTCCAAATATGTATATAACTCAATATCGCAAAGAATGTCGCTTGGATCAATTAGCCTTTCAACCGTCGAATATTATATAAATTTTGGAGTTATCGACGTAGAAATTATTTGAATCGGGTGATAATAATGTGAAAACATATTCAATAGCGATAGTGCTCCACAATTTGTCTGCCCTTGATCACAGACCGTGGTTAAAACTGTAAAGCACATAGGCTTTACAGTTTTAACCATCACATAGATGTTGCCATATAGCAAGTTTTCCATCAAACTCCATTAACGGGTTGCTTCAAAAAAAATATTACGAATCGATTTGAATAACATCATATATTATATAAATTTTAGAGTTATCGACGTAGAAATAATTTGAATCAGGTGATAAATGTGAAAACATATTCAATAGCGATAGTGCTCCACAATTTATCTACCCTTGATCACAGACCGTGGTTAAAACTGTAAAGCCTATGTTTTCAATGGCTTTTATTATTTCTTTAATAATACTTGGCAAATTTTGTGATGAAATTGTTCAATGTGAACAATTTGCTTGTACTTTTACAATCAAATGCATCTGAAAGAAAATTAAAACAGAGTAAATAATTATTTATTATCAGTTATAGAAAAACATATTATAAAGTGAAAATAATAACCAACTTTCCGCTTTTTATAAGTATGTACTTGTTTAATAGCCTGTGGATTATTTTCAAGTTCAGCTGTACAATCAGGTTTTTTTGACGTAGAAGGATTGCACTCACACACAAGAAGTGAAATATCTGAAAGAAAAATAAAACAGCCAAAGTCGATGTCTTTGCCACGAGTTGAAGAACTGCGTCACCTTGTTGAGCACATCTAGTTTTTTCGACACCAGCTTGACCTTCCCATCCAGGTGGTTCAAAAGGGCGATTGAATAAAACTAATTACTTATTTATTGTTCCAGGAGACAAAAAATGCCAAGAACAAAAGAAAGAAAGAAAGAAGAAAGAAAAAACATTTATTTGCACACATTACACAGTACTATACAAACAAGTTCAATACACACAATAAGATTAAAACATAAGAAATTATACCGCACTGTGCAATGTCGCAAAATGGTCCCAACTCAGTATGAAAACCGAAATCTGCAGTAGACTCGGCACTGATTTTCAGTTAGGACCAGTTGCGACATCACGGACATACAAGCTTTTATAAAAACAAGAAACAAATAAACGATTTATACACAAAAAAAAAGAAACAATAATAATAATAAAAACATAACATTATATTAAGTTCCCATTACCATAAATAAAAAAATTAAAAAATTAAAAAACAAAACAATAATCATTCATACACAATCAGAAACTCCAATCTATCACTCAATCGATAATCGACTTACGTCCCATCACTGATCCTCACATTCCGTTCTATCACTCATTCATTTCATTCAACCAATCATTCCATTCAATCAATTCGAGTAAACAAACAAAACAACAAAATTTTGCTTTATAAAAATAAATATGTTTACAAATAATAGTATCATAGACTTATTATAAGCGTGATTAGCTTATTTACCAATACTGTGCCGCGTGCAGCTCAAGAGATTTAAAATTTCCAAAGCAAATCTATAAACTTCGTGTCAAACTCAGGCCCGCAACCACGAAGCGCTCTAAAATCCAAAAAGGATAAATGGCGGCTTCACATTAGTGAATAAATTACCTTTCCATGTTATGTGTGATGAAACTTGGAACATGTCGGGTAAGTAACGAGTAATCATCTACTTTGTATATCGTCAACAAGCCAGTGAGTACAGATTGCAAACAAATTTATACATACTGACATTACTTGTACCTATGCCTCAGTAATGGATTTGTGGAGGTTATCTCAAACAAGCACAGAGTCATTGCCTTGTTGAAATATGCATAAATAGGTATGTGTCTGTTCAAATATTAGTTTGAAACTTAATAATTTTATAACTCATATGCACTTAACAACAAAAATGGATTACAAATTATGCATTATGTAATGTATGTAATTTTTATTTATAATAATAAGCTATGTGTTGTTGGTGTGATATATAGAATCAACTGTTACTGTCTGAATCTGCAATCTCAACTTTTGTTGATGCTGTCCATTTCATGTGGCTCTCTCTTATTTCCTATTATAAAGATTTTTGATTATTTATCAGATGGGCTTTTAGAGCAGTGATGAAGGTTTTCTTTATTTTTAAAGCTCTTATCGGAGGCGGGATGATATTCCAACAGCGACTTGAAACATACCTAAAACTACCCCGAAAAGCAGCTGAGCTGTGTTGAGGTGTAGAAAGACGATAGAGGGACGACCTTGAAGAGTAGCAGCGTGCATTCTGCATCCACTCCAGTTTTGCGTGAAGGTAATCAGGCTCGCCAGTTTTAACAATACCAAATAGAAGACTAGCAAAATGAAGACTTCTGCGGGATGCCATTTTCAATATATTAGCATTGTTAAGGAACGGGGTGATGTGGCAGCGGGGTGGGACTGTAAAACAAAAACGTGCACAGGCATTTTGAATGCGCTGAATCAACCTTTCGGTTCTGTTGAGCAGACGTGGGCCATATACTGTGTCAGCATAGTTAAGTTTCGAAAGAACCAAGGATTCACACAATCTGATTCTCAGGTCTGTGCAGAGGTATGGACGAACCTTATACAACAGTTTCAATCTGTAGAAGCAGTTTTGAATAGCTTTCAGTATGTGGGTTTCAAAATGCAAATGTGCATCCATTATTAAGCCAAGATTGCGTGCTTCTGAAACATGTTCAATCGGTTGGTTATCTAGAAGAACTGTTGGGCACTGCTGTACAATGCTCGCTACTTGATGCCTTGTTCCAAGCACTAAATACTTAGTTTTACTGGGATTTAGCAGCAGGCAATGTTGATCGGACCATTCACTAATATGATTTAGATCCTCATTTAACTTTGTTACAGAACTGGCTGTGTCCCGAGGATGGAAATGGAGATATATCTGCAGATCATCTGCATACAGATGAAACCTGCAGTTCTTTATACTGTCGACAATATCCGAGCTGTACAGGATGTAAAGTAAAGGACCGATTATTGAGCCTTGCGGGACACCCCTCAGGACTGGACTACATACTGACCTGGCAGATGTGCCATCATTTCTTTTCATCTCAACCACTTGACATCTAGATTTTAAGTAACTATGGAACCATTGCACTGTAGTAGCATCCAACCCATAGTACGATAGTTTTGCAAGAAGAAGAGTATGATTTATCGAGTCAAATGCACGAGAATAGTCAAGCAGTACCAGCACGGTCGCCATACCACTGTCCTGAGCAGACAGGACATCATCAGTCACATTCAGAAGTGCGGTGGCAGTACTACGACCTCTACGGAAACCTGACTGGGCACTAGGTAGCATATTATTATCCTCTAGATATTTGTAGAGTTGCAAGTAAACTACCTTCTCTAGTACTTTCGAAAGCACTGGGAGAATACTAATTGGTCTTAAGTCCTTCATGTCCGTAGGATTAGGTTTTTTGGGGGAGGGCCAAACCAAACCAGTCCAAAACGCTGCATAGTTAAAAAAAAGAAAGAATCAATAAGAAAAATCGGTACAAGTATATAAAACTAAAAAAGACCCTGAAAAATATGCTGCTCTACTGGAAAAGGAAAGAGAAAAATTATATCAGATATGACATACAAAGAAAAAAGAATTATGCGGGAAAAGTGGAAGAGAAATATAAGAAATGAGAGAAATATGAAGAATTGCATTACAATTGACACCTCATGACCTAAACATGAGTGAAATAGGTGATGTCATAAATTTCTCGGATTCTATAAACTTAGAACAAGATCCTCTCACAGAATTTAATGTCGTTGTAGAAGAGTCCAAACTCCACAAATACAGTTATAGCGCAACTTAGAAAAAAAATTAAGTCTTAACGACTAATTACTCAAAAATAGGACGTACAGTGTAAATAATTTCTCTGTACTATTTTTTCTCCTAAGTCTATCAATATTTTTTTATTAGACTTTACGAAGACGGTACGGCTGCTGTGCGCGTGGACGGAATTGATTCTGGGAATTTTAAAACTCAGGCTGGGGTTCGACAGGGATGTATTATTTCCCCTCTGTTGTTTAATATTTATACCGAGCACATAATGCGTATAGTTTTGGAAAACTGGGATAAAGGTGTATCAATTGGAGGTCGTTTGATATCAAACCTGAGATACGCGGACGATACTACTCTTCTTGCAACGTCACAGGTAGAGATGGAACGATTTCTTTCGCTTCTGGAAACAACCAGCTCCGAGGTTAGTCTTGCCATAAACCGCGATAAAACCAAAATAATGGTGGTGGATCGCAGGACTAACAATCGACCAGACTTACATATAATAGATGGTTGCGAAGTTGTTCAGAGTTACATCTATCTGGGATCCATAATTACGAATACTGGAAGTTGCGAAGAGGAGATCAAAAGACGATGTGCCATTACGCGTTCAGCCGTGGAAAAGCTTACGAAAATATGGAAAGATCGCCGCATAACTAAAAACACCAAAGTTCGCTTAATGAGATGCTTAATATTTCCTATTTTTCTGTATGGAGCTGAAACATGGACGATCCATCAAAAGTATCGTAAAAAGATTGACGCCCTTGAGATGTGGTGCTGGAGGCGCTTGTTGAGGATAAAATGGACTGCTCACAGCACTAACGTCTCCATCTTGAAAGAGCTTCGTATCAAACAAAGGCTTTCGTCGATTGTGCAAGTGCGAATCTTTAAGATGTTTGGACATATCATCCGCAACGAAAGCTCATTGGAACGTTTAATGGTACAAGGAAGAGTCGAAGGTCAACGTTCTCGAGGCCGATCACCCACAAGATGGACAGACCTGATTAAATCATCTACGAAGTGTCCCTCACTGAATGCACACGTAATGCCACGAACAGAGAGAGATGGAGGCGCCTCGCAGAGGCCTCAACCAAATTGCCAGGCTATCCATGACCACGACCGCTCCGCCAGGAGCGTACGACTAAGAAGAAGAATCAATAATTTATATACATATACATAGAATTAAAAAATAAAATAAAGCAATGTCCGAAAAAGAAGAATAAAGTGACACTGAACCAATTGAACAACATTATAAAGGAGATACTAGCTTTTTACCAAGAAAGGGCAGGGAAAAAAAGAATTCATAACACGTAAAAAAATAAGAAAACAGAAAAGGTTACTTATGATGTCAAAAAACCTTTATAATAAATTTATCACTACTTACCCTTTGAAAATTAGCTACCTATTCAACTTTCTGTAAGTCTGTACATAATAAGGTACCTTTCTGGGTAGATTTTTTTTTTAAATAGAGATACTTGCTCTTGCCATATCCACTTTAATATAAATTTAATTATTGAAGAATTATACAGAGAAAAAATCCAAGGAAAAGAATGACTATGATGTGATTAAATCAGTTTGTTGTTTGCCTAAGACTGATAATTGCTTGTTAAGAATTATCGAGAAATGTAAGGAAAATATATGCGATACGAATTAAACCACGACAAAGCTGATGGAGATGGATTAACTGTTCGCAGCATGCCAAGCAATATCTCAAAGTCTACCGTGTTAAACGCATTTGTGAAATCTAGAAGGACTAAGTCGGTTAAACTTTTTGTTGTCAATATGAAGCCTAATATCATTGGTAACCTTAATAAGTGCAGAGACAGTACTGGGCCCAGCGCGAAACCCCGACTGGTGCTTACTCAGAAGATTATGCTGACGGAGATGATTGGATAAGCGTTGGTGCACAAAGTGCTCCAAGACCTTTGAAAGAATAGGTAGAATAGAAATGGGACGATATTCTGAAAAAGAAGAGGTGTTTGATTTCTTTGGAAGAGGAAATACACGGGGATGCCCATTCCACAGTGAAGGAAAAACACCAGAAGAGAGAGAGAGAGAGAGAGAGAGAGAGAGAGAGAGAGAGAGAGAGAGAGAGAGCAATTTAAAATATCAGCAAGGAAGGGAGCAATCTGGTATTTTATGGGATATAACATATTAATGCCAATGTTATCACTAGCAATAGACTTAAATTTGATGGAGCTTAACAGTTTTACCACTTTGGCTCTATTTCACTTAACTTAAATTGGACGAAATTGGGGGTCACGGAGTAATTGAGCTAATGTAGACAGCTTCATAATACGGTTAAGACCGGTGGGAGAGGAGCAGAAATGCTTATTCAAAATAGATCAACAATCGCTGATACTGAAGGATGCTTACTGCCGACACCATTAGACTTCAGAAATTTCCAGAGTTTGTTAGGAGGACAGTCTTCTATTGATGAATGCATATACGAACGTCTAGCTTCTCTGCATACTTTATTGCACATTCGACGTACCTATTTCGATTTTTTAAAGAACCATCATGGCGCAATTTAATTTCGACTCTTATCCCGTCGAGCTATAATTTTTCTGATTTCTGGCGTGAGCCCGTTCGCGTTAGACATCTTCCTGCACCACGGTGCAGGAAGATGTCTAACGGGGTGAAGAGGCGCGTGATTATCATATAACTATAAAATAATGTTATTAAAGGCACTGAGTTTAGAATCAACATCTGTGGGTGAAAGGACGGATTCCCAGTCGGCGTCGGCGTGTTAAATGAAAACTAAAATATGAACGATAAAATTCTATACACCTACATACCTTGCAAATTAATAAAAATGTTTCTGTAGTGAAAGTGTACCTTCAAAAATAATAAATGTTCAACAGTAACAGTGTTAACTGTAACACAAGAAGCCGTGCCAAGACTACCCATTCTGCTTGAAAGATTATATCAATATGTTTTAAATAGGAATCATTCAAAACAAACAATAACAGATATTGCATCTCTGGACTATCTACTTAACTTTATGTGTTCCGCTATGTAAGTGACATATAAATAACTTTTTTCTTGTTTTACATAATGAATGCAATAAAATACTTTGACTATATAAATTATTTATTTTTCAGCATTGATCAAGCAAGGACGTAGAGAAAAACCCTCGTGGTTCTCTCCGTGTGGATCCCTCGGTGGAGGTCCCTATATTTGAAACTCTTCGGGGTACTGTGCGCCGTCAACTTCCCTTCGAAGAAGCAGCAGATTTTCGTTGGAGCAGTCCATCCAGTAAGTAAATTTTCCAATATCGTTTCCATGCAATAGAAATATTTCACAAAAAACCAACTGTTTATAGAATGGTTGTACCTACCTGCTACGGCCATTGAGCCTAATTCATTTTTGGCTAGAATTAGAACACAATTGATAGGTTATAAAATAAATTGATTGATATAGGTTAATATACCGACTTACAAAATAAAAAGACTAATTAATTAATTTAACCTATAAACTGAATAAAATTTAGGCACAGTAAAAATCTGGTGCATGATATCATTTCATTCTTTTTGTAGCACCTCCGTCATAGAGCGGGCTATGGAAATGGACCTTGACGAAGAAGAGGGGGAAGAACTCATAAGGAAAAAGACGACGCACATAATGAAGTAACTGCAAGACATGCCACAGCCTATAACTCACCCGGAGTCACAGCCAGGACCAAGCGGGATGCAAGATGGAGTTCCGTCCGCGAATGATGTTCCCTCCTCCTCTGCTATGCCTAAAAACGTTAATTTTGAAAATGCTGGCAGTGAATTCGACTCCGAATTCGATGATGAGTTCGATGTGGAGGAATTAACTGCCAACATTTTCAAAATGTCAGAAACAGATCCGGAGTCTCGCTTATCCATGGCGATAAGCCAGGCCATGGACGACGCTGTCGAACGGTTGGTCGGCATATCGACTGATTGCTCCTGGCATGCCAATTATAATACGTTCAAGGGTCGGCCTGAAGATTTTTCGGGTCCTACTCCTGGACCTATTCATAATTATAATGATGCCTATAAGGCATTCACTCGTATATTTAATAGGGACTTCATGGAAATTATCGTGCGAGAAACCAATCGATATGCACAGCAAACTATTGACGCCAAAAAAGCAGCGGATCAATTAAAACCTACATCTCGCCTACGTCGGTGGACTGACACCAATGTAGACGAATCTATGTTTTTGTTTTTCAATTTTTATTCTAATGAGCATAGATCAGAGGTCGTCTGTCCATGAATATTGGGTAACTTTCACTTCTTAGCCATAACGCCGCCGTACGCACTAACGATCTACGAGCAAAAATTAGTTTTTGCTGTGCTGTAGTTGTAGTAGTGTTGTAGTTGAATATTTCAGCGTTATCCTGTAAATCTTGTGCCCATTTAGTGGTTGACACCGTCTTGTCGTCACCGCTAAACTTCGTAATGTCATCAAGGAATAAAGCTGCCATCGTCGTAGGTTCGGAGGCCTTATTTTCGTCTTCGGAAGCCATGATCGTCGTTGTACGTCTTGAAAATTCGTAAAAACTGCGTCGTTGCATGCACCGCCCGCACGTGGACACGTGGTCGACCGGCACGGCACACCGTCGTTTGCGCGGAATCACTCGAAATACGTCGTAGCACTGTTAATTTCAATCCCGGACGAGCCCCCAAATGTGGGATTGAAATAATAAACGGTGCTTTTCTAAACTTAACTTCTTATTTTATTTAATTAATTCTTTTTAAACCCACGTACACGCTAGCTCCTTTCACAGTCCTTTCCCCCTCTCCCTCTTCCGTTCCTCGCACCCTCTCACACCCGTTACGTTCCATTCAGCACATTATGCGCTACGTTCCATTCCCCACATATAATTAGTTTTTTTTACCTTATAGTTATCGCAAACTTCTCTTAAGGGCTAATGGCCTTTCTCATACATGTATCCTGTTTTCTCAAATCCGTGTCCAACTTGTGGAGAAGGTAGTCAAAGGTATCTTTAGACATTCTAAAATAAGTGTAAAATTTTGAATCATTAATAGTCTGTTACAATTTGTAACAGTCTATTAATTTATTTCGATAATATTAATTTCTCTGTGTCAGAAAAAAAAATATTTTTAGGAATAAAATCTTGGTGCGGTGGCTTTAAAAATGGTATGTTATAGCCCTTCAGCCAAGATAAGATAACTTTATCTTGTGTTATCTTTGACCAGCTGTGATAAAAATACCTAAGCCTACCAGTAAAAGTATTTCTTACCTCTATGGCTGTGGGGGTTTCTGCTTCTGTAAGGGCCGGCATACACGGGCTGCTTGAAGCAGCCAGTATAGACTGCTTCAAGCTGCGACTGCATAGTGAACTTCTACTTACGTACATACACGAACCGCTCGAGCAGTTGCAACTGCTTCGAGCGGTTGACAGCAAGGCGAAATTTCATCGTGCGGTCAAGCAGTCGCCAGGCATACACTGACTGCTCGAGCTGTCGACTGCTCTCGCGCAGTTACCTCCGCCCGCGCTCATTCCACGTCGCGCACGCACTCCGCCCGCACGCTTCGAGTTTATTCAGATTAATGGACGACAACATCGATTGTGACGCACTTATAAGTGCAATAAAATCACAAGAACTTATATGGAACTATAAGCTTGACGACCACAGTGACAAGGTAAAGAAAAATAATGGATGGGCAGCTATTTGTGAACAATTAATAGAACACTTTAAAGAAAAACCGGTGGCGGATAAAAATAAAATCGGTGAGTTATCAATATGAATTTATTTTTTATTTTCGAAGACAAATGATAGTAAATAGATATAGATATACAGCTAGTTTATATCATTTTCCATTGCCAATCTAGATTTCCTTCTTCACTCACAAAGTAATTTGCAAATTCTTCTCTGATTGTTGTTAACATGGGTCCGCCTCGACGAACATTCTGAGTTGATTCTATTATAGAGTTTGGAAGACCCTCAAATGTGTCTTCGAATTTATGTCCGTCTCGTTGCTTTACATAGTTATGCAAAACACATGCGGCTATTACTATATCTGCTGCAAATTCGACATCTACGATGAGTGGTCGATGGAATATGCGCCATTTGTTAGCAAATATACCAAATGTGCATTCAACAAATCGTCTAGCACGCGATTATCGATAGTTGAAGACTCTCTTTTGCTGTGGTAAATTGTTTCCTCCATAAGGACGCAACAAATTATCCATTTCTCGATATTGAAAAAGGTGCAGGTATATTCAATTTATTTTCCAGTAACCTTTTGTAAAAAGTACTTTCTTCGAAAATAGTCGAATCTGCATGCCTTCCATATGAACCTACATCCACGAAAGTAAACATGTAATTACTGTCACACACAGCTAAAAGTATTACAGAAAAATATTTTTTGTAATTATAATATGCCAATCCACTTTGTGAGGGTTTTATTATTATATGTTTGCCGTCCACTGCACCAAGGCAGTTCGGAAACTGTGCAGTTTTCATAAACCCATTTATTATTTCTTTCCATCTATCTTCAGTTAATGCTGCTATGCACATATCTTTCATATACATCCATATATTTTTACATACGTCTCTCACTATACCACCAATTGTAGTCGCTGCAATTCTGAAACTGTATTGCAAATCCATAAATGTTTGTCCGGTGGCTAAGTACCTGTAAAGAAAAATAGCATTAGTTGTTTTTTTATTATTAACTAATGTATGTATATTTCATTGTTACAGCTACGTCATTACAGAAGAAATGGAAAGTATTAAGAGATGGGTATACCAGGTATACGAAAAAAAGTAAACAAAAGAGTGGTTCAGCAGCCACTAAGATACGACCCTACCCATATTATGAGCAGTTATCATTTTTGAAGGTCATTGAGGCTAGACCGGATAAATCAGACAGTTTGAAAGAAACATCTGAAGATAGCGATCATAATAAAGAATCGGCAAAAAAAAGTGTAGTGTTTAGCGCTTTAAAAAGAAAATTTAATAAAACAGAGGAAGACCTAATTGAAAAATTATCTAAACGCATTGATGAAAAAGCCAGTTCGAATCTTGCAGTAGAAGATGATGATAAATTGTTCTTACTATCACTAGCTGAAGAGTTCAAAAAAATTAAAGATCAATATAAATTAGATGCAAGATCAGAAATCATCAACGTAATTAAATACTTTAAAGGGATATCCCAGCATACACAGTCAAGCTATTATGGTGAAAGTAGAGGATATTCAGCTAGTGAGCAACGTGGACTTAATTACGACTATTCAAGTTACAACAAGGGATATCAGTCTGTACCCTCTACATCAACAAGTGTTCTGCCTTCTGCACGTGTCGCAGCTAGTGATCAGCTTTCTCAGTCATCATACGAATATGACCTTCCACCTTCGTCTGTTCTATCTGATGATATTATCTTATATATAAAAACGAATTGCATTTTGTTAGTCTCGCTAAAACTCGAGAACGGCCAGGCCGATTTAGCTGATCTTGGTTTTGAAATGTTTGTCTTAGCCCAGGGAAGGTTTAAACGGTGAGAAATTTTGGAAAAAATTCAAGAAAGATAGTGAATACAACAATTTTAATTTCCCATACAAAGTGTTCCTACTATAGTCGAATGTCATAACAGCAAAGATGGCGAACCTACCTATCAATTGTGTCATTGTCACAAAGAATCGACGTCATATTTGTTGGTTGTCAAATATGACTTTCTCAGAAGTGACATAGAAATGACACAATACTAATAGACATCAAGTAAGGAGTTGAAATATGTAGTGACTGTTTATGGTAAATCATGCTTTGTACAGTACTTAAGAATAAATAATAGAAATTTGTAAATTTCATAAACACTCGGATTGTAAATTACAAAAATGATTGCAAAAAAATGTAACCAGTGTCAGCAATGCGAATAAACCAGAAAATGGGGGCAGAACGCAGAACGAGGTTTGTGGATTCACATAGAGTTGTATAACTTTGCATATGGTAAGACCTACATCACATTATATAGGTCTGTCATGTTAACCATGGTGATACCTATTACAAAATAAAACGGATCCTCATTATTTTCTGAAGTACCTAAATCTGTAATTTTAATATAATCATATTTTATCATTTAGTCATAAATTTATTTGGCGAGGACTTTCTTTACTGAAGTCTAAAGGGCTGCCAGGTTTTTATATCGACATCATCCGAGACATGTACCGAAATTCCAAATCCAAAGTTTAGACCTCTGTCGGAGAGGAGAGACAAAATTCCCATTAACGTCGGTGCCCTCCAGCGATCAGTCTTAGTCTGTTTTTGTTCATATTAGGCATATTCTTATATATTAGACATTTGTGGTTTCTTATATATTAGACGAATTGTCAAGTAGTATCATGGATCCACATGGACCAGGGGGCTTACCGCCGAAGCTGAAGCCGATTACCATCGAATATTTTAATTCCAAAAATAGGTCTTACGTTTAAGTTATTGACAAGCATATTCAACTTAGTCCGTAGAGCTCCAGAGTCACTGTCAGTTAAGCTAAACACAAGTATCATACTTCTAAGTTAAAGTTTGATTTTCGTGATCAGAAACACCGGTGGTGATCGTCTTCAGCTTAGCCGGTAGGTGTCCATGTATGCTGATATAATTGCACTGGCGGATGCGGATAGAGGGCAGTTGGTGCGATGAGTGAATTAATGGAAGAGGTCACTTGCGAACTATGGGCTGAATCCGAATACTGGAAAGATCGAGTACTTGGCCTGCAAAACAACAGCTCCCCGAACGACCGTGCACATAAGGATATGGTCGAATGCACGGACAGTTTAAGTACTTGGGTTCTGTTCTTCGATCATCGGATAGCATCGACTGCGAGATTTCAGTAGCTTGGACTAAGTGGCTTGAGGTAACCAGTGTCATCTGTGACTAGGGATTGTAATCCCGCAAAGCGGGATCCCGCATTCCCGCGGGATCATGATGCTTTAATTAATCTGCGGGATCCCACACATTCAAAGGGCGGATCCGCGGATCCCGCAAATAAAGAATTTGGCGCTAAAACTAAGTAAATTTTTATTTATTTCCAAAATCAAAAAAGTACGATGAAGAAACCAAAAATACAGATCGTACATATACATTCTTCATGCCAAGAAAAGTTGCAATACTTACGCCAAGAAATAAATAAAATTATAGAAAAAGTCGTAGTTCAAGACGATGAAATATATGTAGATGACGTCTTGGAAAATACACCTATAGCTAGAACATCTGCTACTGATACAAATCCTACTCTAACGCTAAAAGAAGAATGAGAACAAAGCTTCTACAAGAAAAAAAATATTTAAGAAAAAACCAGACATTGTTGTCTGGCTTTTTCATTCATTTGACATTCGTGGTATTAGACGAATTGTCAAGTAGTATCATGTATCCACATGGACCAGCTCTGTGCGGTGGGTCGACGGGTGTTCATGTATGCTGATATAATTGCACTGGCGAATGCGGATAGAGTGCAGTTGATGCGATGAGTGAATTAATGGAAGAGGTCACTTGAGAACTATGGGCTGAATCCGAATACGGGAAAGACTTGGGCTGCAAAACAACAGATCCCACGACCGTGCACTTAAGGATATGATCGAATGCACGGACGGTTTAAGTACTTGGGATCTGTTCTTCGATCATCGGATAGCATCGACTGCGAGATTTCAGTAGCTTGGACTAAGTGGCTTGAGGTAACCAGCGTCGTCTGTGACTGCAAGATTAGACCATTTTATAAGTTAGTAAAGGTTCGCCAATACTTGAGCGACACGTACATGTGTTGTCTTTCATGGAGTTGAATATGCTGCGCAGTATGCGCGAGGTTCCGTAGAAGGACCGCGTCAGGAATTCTCGGACATGGCAAGCAAACTGCAAGAGAGTTATTTAAGCTGGTATTGTCAAATTTTATGGAAAGCGGCAAGTTAGGAAACAAATGTCTTGCAATGGCACATCCTCCAGGTTCGGGCACACAGGGTAGGCTCTTCCTAAAGAGACACAGATCTTAGATCGTATATATTTATTAAGTAGATAGATGTAGGTGAAACAAAGTTCACCGGGTCATCTAGTTACTAATATATTCGATGAATAAACAATAATAAAAAAATTAACACATTTTTTTTACTGACCTTAGTGTTACAGCTAGCCTTTCTTCTGGTGGAATACTTTTCCTCATAATAGTATCTTCACGTTTAATTTTTTCCTTGAGTATATTAAACAATTCGTCAAAAGATGAGATTGACATTCTAAAATAATTAAAAAACTTTTCTTCGTCATGTCATAGTTCCAAAAACAAGTGATTAAATTCTCCATTATTAATTCGTGTTTCCAATATTGGATGAACCCACAGTTTTCTATTTTTACGCCACCGTCGTCGTCGTATGAGCAAAAGCAGCAGAAGTGCTTCTTCCTCAAAATCCATGATGCTACTGACTTGAATTAAAATTGAAATTGCTAACTGCTCGAGCAGTTAAGCTCGAGTTATCAATGGCAGCTTCAAGCTGTTGACTCTGACTGCAAGAGCGGTCTGTGTATGTTGATAACGGGGTAACTGCTCGAGCAGTCCGTGTATGGCCGGCCTAAGTAGTGTTGCTGTTGTTGATATTTGCCCCCCCCACTCCCCCACCCCCCTGCTTGAACTGGTCATACTCGTCCGAGGAGGGCCTCTGAATTTTCCCTGTATCTTGGGATAAATTTGAGAATAGTTCGGTCGATTAGTTGGAACATGTTTCCGGTTGAGGGTGTTTTGAGTGCCTGCGGATTTCTTAATTGCTGTGGCAGTCTCAACATTCTTATTGAATTTCTCCCCAAATAGGTACTCATCCCTTTTTGATTTGTTGATTTTCGACTGTCTTGCCAACATTTTTTATCTAAATTTGGCATAATTAACTTCTTTCTTGTGACAGTGTCTTGATAATGGAGGTCCATCAGCAACTGTGTAACATCACTGATTGTTGGTATTAATTGAATTTTGTCAACACCATCTTTTATGAGGCTGTCTGTAGTAGGCAGCAAGGCTGCAATTGCCACACCAATCTGTTGTTGACGCTCTTCCACTCTCTTGTGTCGGTCCTCTGTGGTGTCATTTAATAGACCCTCCCAACTCTCTATTAAACCTAGGTGCATCTAGAAGTTTGGTGTTGGAAGGTATCATGTACTTCTTGATAAGTTCTTCCTTTAAATCCTTATTAAGGCCTTGGGTAATAATACCTTGCACCCTTTTTACCAGCTCTGTATGAATGTCTGACCCATATTCCTTTTGTGATGATGTGGTTTGACCAAGAGCCTTGATAATTGAATCATCCAGAATTTCTTTTGTATTATCAACACATTCAGCACTTATTATTAATAACAAGACCATTAACAAGACCAAACAAACATGTTTGCGATATCTATATGATACCTACCTGATAGATACATTCAGCTACCAGAACTTTACAGATACCAGCCGTATGTAAATTTGTACACCAAAGAGTATAACTACAAGTTGCACACAATGTGCCTGTTGTAGCAAAGACAACCTTCCTTTGCCTTAGTATTAGACAAGATGCAATACGCGCAAATATAGGTGCGTGAAATTAGAACAACGCTATATCATAAACTCGGCGGGACTTCCCCGCAATGATCTCATTCCACCGGAATGCGTGTAATGATACGTACCACGTATCATAGAAACACAGGAACGATCAAAAGTTACGTTGTTTTTTATGGATAAACTTGCCTGTAAACTCTGCATTCAAAATTTCAACATAACTTTCATCAGGTAATAAAGGTGTTGGTTGAACATGATTGGCAAACCGGCGATGAAGACCGACTGCGACTTGCTCCCTGTTTATGTTTTAATTTCCTTGTTAGACGCGTTATTTTCCTTAAATAACTTTATTCTCAGCACACACACACACTCTTATTGAACCTTTCCTTATGGAAAGGTATTCTTTATTAAAATATTAACTTTTATTGTAAACTTTAAACTTACTACGAACTTACTTCAATCTACTTAAGATAAACAACGAAGTCATTGAAATAGAATGCTTTGTTTGTTTATGTTATAGGCATGGAGACCTCCAGGCCTAGTGATGGGTTCTTACCTGGGTAAATACCTATTTTTTACCCACCCAAGTAATATTTACACGGGTATTTACTCTAGTCATTATTTTTGCATACACAAGTAGCAAAATATGAATATACGTAATTCTTAATCATAGTGATATCGCAGGTCGATCTCCATAATTAATTAATTTTAGGTTACAATTTTTGTGTATTTCTATAGAATATTTATAATTTTATACTTTCTATTACGATTCCTTTGCTAACATGAATTAAAATAAGTGTATTTTTAATTTAGAAATTAAATTAAATAATATTTCGTTCGTTAGAACGAACGAAATATTATGTTAATATTGCTTTCTTGTAACTGATATTCATCATAACTGAATTCCACTAAACTTCCCAACTTGTGTGATAGAATAAAACTAGACTCGATTTTGTTGTCATTTATTTTTAGATTTTTAAGTTATCTATTAGAAATAATTAACTTTTAGAAATAATTAACTTTGTTGACAATATTAATGATTAACAATATTTAATACTTATTGATATTTTTTTAAATTATTGAACATTAGAAATTATTACGTTTTGTGACCTAATTTTCATCATCATAACAATCGCTAGTAGTTGCTTCATCATTACATGCCATAAATTCAATATCGTGTCTAGACTGTTCCTCATCCAGTTGCTGCTGTTGGTCATAGTCTTGGTTGTCAGCTTAATTTATAGATTCTTCATGGTCACTATTTATAGGAGTAATATCTGGAGTGCCTTCGTCTGTTAATTCTTCAGTGCATTTGGTCTTATGAAGAAGATTCCAGTTATATGAAACAAAGGCAATTTTTGCAGCCCTTTCAGTTGCTAACCGGTTTCTTTTAACACTGTGGATATTACCGAGAGTGCTAAACGACCTTTCTGTTGCCGCTGACGTACACGGTGCTGTGAATACGAAGTGCCACCTTGCTCAATTTTGTCGATCTGCAAATTCCCTTCCACCATGCCGTAGGTTTTATGTCTTCTAAACCGCTCCAAACAAAGCGTTTCCTCCAAAACCCCTCTCTAGCCTTGTAGTTGGCTAAATCAGGCATTACGTCAATTTCTAAACCTTGCGCCATTTCAGAAATAAACTCCATAGCTTCCACTTCTAGATGTTCATCCAATTCGACTCCTTGGGTTTTCGGGTCTAACAAAAAAGCTGCTAAGTGTATAGGTTTAACGGAATCATTCATTCTTTTCTCGACAGCAGCCAAAACTAGTTATTTTTCCTCATTGTTGACGATCGAAATGGTGCGTAAAAGAAATTCCATATTCGATTTAATATTTTTGAAAACCATAAAGACGTCATGAATGTTGCATTCATTTGACTCCAATTTAAATATGGGCTCAGTTATCGGTTCCAAGATGCAAATGCACTGCTCTATCATATTCCAAAAGTTGTCGTCCAATAAGGCCGATTTTGTTTCAAACGGAACTGAAACATTTTCATATATAGCTAGAGATTGAAGTGCTGCTTTCGTATTTCTCAAACTTTTTAAGGCATTTAAATGGCTTCCCCATCTCGTTTTGCTCAGTAATTTTAGTCGCTCTCCGGCTTTTTTGTCTTTTACTATTTTGGATAACACTGAGCTTAGAACTTGACTCCTTTTAACGGTTTTGATAATATCAGTAGCTAGTTCAATGAACTACTTTGATGACCTGAGATGTCATGGAGTCTTGGCAGAGCAGGTTGAGTGTATGAGCTGCACAAAACTCACATGTCTCCTGAGTGGTGAGAAGACTGGCTCAAGCGGAGCTTCTAGCAGGAGCACTTCCACTGCTGCTTATACCCGTAGACCGCTTCTCCGAAAATTCAGTGGTTTCCAAAGCTACTGCTATCTTTTCTAAAAAGGTCAGGAAACCTTTCAGATTATGAGGATTCGATTTAAAATTCTCTTGTTCTAAATAATACGCTCTAACCGTGTATTGATCCACTTTCCTGGTTAACACAGGAACCAATAAAGCATCCCAGTAATGGACTGGCTGCTTGAGACTCTCAAGTGCACTCAAACTTTGCTTAACCTGGGCCAAAAATGACCTTAGCACCTCAGAAGTACATCTAGCCACAGGACCTATATCCAAGATACAATTGACATGTTGTGTGATAGTTTTGTTTACATTGTCATACCTATCCGATAATATTTTTAAGGCTTGTTCATAGTTTTCATCTTCTAATGCAAGGTTTTTTACTAACTCATGTGGTTCACATTCAAGATACATTCTAAGATAATAGAATTTTTGTAAATTAGACAATGATCTGTCATTATGAATCAAACTATGAAATGATTTATAAAAGGATAGTACTCACCATCCTTGCCTGTAAACTTTTTAATCTCTATTTTTGGTAGTTTCGCACAAATAGACGTGGAACGATCAGGGGGCGGGTTCTGCGACGTAATAGGCGTCTGTTTACGCCTTATAGCACCTTGCAACAATGCCATGGATATCAAATATTTCTCCTCGTACTCCTGGAAAGCGGAAACCGAATCACTTTTTGTAGCCTTTGACTCGTCACCTAACACAGTAATTTTAATATTTAAATCTTTAAATTCGGCAAAGGTATTCTTTAAATGATTAAGCTTTACCTGCAATAACTCTAAAGACGAATTTTCGAGTTCGGTTTCCTCTTCGCAGAATTGATAAATTTTCGTAATAGTGCCTTTAGCAGGGGGTCTGCTAAAGGCGCAATCCACGCACCCTTTTGTTACATTGTAGAACCGTTAACGATTTACACTTTTGTAATAACTTATTACAGTAAAATATTATATAAACGCGCATACAGAACTGTCTTAATAGAATCGCAAGTACAAGTAAGCAAACACGTCAACAACAAAATGGCGTGCAATCGTTCACAGTGTTGTGCCAAAGCGCAGGCAGTGACTTGTCCAATCGCGACGAATTTCCGGCCGGCCGCGTCACACAAATAACGAATCAGCGCGCACCACGAATAAGTCACTCGTCGTTCCAACCAATAACGTTGAAGCGCGTAGTACAGAAAACTCCTTCCTTGGAATCGTCTATGTAAATGCGAAGCAAAATGCCTGTCGACTGTTATCACTTGAAACACTTTTATGTTTGAAATCAAATCGATGAAATGCGGATGACGAAGTATTTTGTCGCAAATATTCTCCGATGTTTTTGACGATGAATGTATGCAATTTCACAGTACTTGTTCCCAGCAGCATAGCTAAATTAAATATAGGTAGGTATTACTGCACCGCTCGTAGAGTATAATTCGCCACGTAGAAATGTGTTGTTCTTTCTGTATCTCAATAGCAGCTCCCAGTAGATAAATTGTAGCCCAATTGCGGACCCGTAGTCCAATAGCAGACCAACTGAAGCACGATAGCCGCCTCTTTTTTGGATATCCGTGCAGGCCCGCCGCAATCCCAATGGCTGATTCCGACGATAGGTAGACCGGACAACTGAGATATCACTTCTCGCCCAGACTTCTCCTCGATGAGAAAAAAACACACCGCGAAGGACCAAACTTGTGGGCCGCTGGTAAAAATGAAACCCCACAAGTTTGTTCTTTTCTATGGACTGTATTAAAAAATAACGTGCTGCAACGGTGACAATGGCTCACATACACACTAGTACATCAAAAGGAAGTGACGACATTACGTCGCAGTGTTACCAATACAAAATCTTACTGTTTAGTGGCTAAACAGTTACAATTCAGTAATAATTGCTATAAAATGTTGCAGGGCAGTTCAGTTGCAGTATTCTTTGCGTGTGGCGGCAATGAAGTTTGCTAAATGCTGCCATGCTTCCGTATTCTCGTTTGTTCGGTTTTTAACGCAAACAATCGCCTGGCGCCATCGCTTCATGGGTTGTACCCTCTCGATTTGCTCACATTTATAAATTCGATCTATAAAATGTGTACCAGGTTTTTGATCAAACACATGGCGAGAATGCCCGTTAGCCAGCCTTCTCGTTAGATATGATGTAATAGATGGTTTTTTACCCGCTGGCGGTGAAGAAAGCTGCTGATCATCATCGCTCTCACTCCCGAAAAGGTCTTGCGCCGTGGACTTCTTCAAAGCAACGGGCTTGAAGACAGACTTCTTCACAGCAGAGGATGCGATCGAAGAATGGTGAACAGGAGTTATGCTTGATGTACTAGGTTCCGGAGATTGCTTCCTTCCAGGTTTCTTAATGTTAGCTCGCCGTATCATACCATCATCATCAGATGATGCAGCATGTGCACGCAGTGTTTTCGATGTCGATAATTGTTTTTATAATGAAAACAAGTCGGTTTGGCGGTTACGAACAAAGTGATTTTTTTTTTAACCATAGATACGTACATAGAGTTCTGTCATAGATAATGTAAACATATTAATTAGTACAACTAATCGATAATAGATCTCACAATACTCGATATTTTGATATCCATTTCTGACACCCCCACTATATCAAAATACATACATTTCAAATACCTATGAACATTCTAAGTATAAACAATTCTATCTAAGCTACCATAATCAAAACCATGGGGCTCATACATTATTATAAACAAAAGATTTATAACATTAATATTTATTAACAATGCCTAATCTTTCCAAAAATTTATAATGTTTGACACTTGTTAAGCCTTTGGTTAATATGTCAGCGGGCATACTGTCTGTTGGCAAATATTTTGTCTCAACCAAGTCACTGTCATATCTCTCTCCTCCCTGGACAGCTGAAGTGATCAGTCGTGTGCACTAGTGAATCCGCTATTTATTTATACAACAAATATATAATAAATTAATTATTCGCGTGATATTACGTTCTAACTACCAGGCGTCCACAACAGACGAGAAGTGCAAGATAGATAGTTCCCCACTATCACAAGACGTCAACGCCCCGTGAGTACTACGATCATTCACAAATCAAATCTACGTCACACGCAGCATTCATGCATACAATCATCGGGTGAAAGGGCAACCAATCTATGCGCGAAAACAAGCCACGCCTCTTCCCACTCCATTACTGCGCCCGCGCTGTATCGCTAACTTGCTCCCGGCTACACAACAAATAACCTCCGATGGCAAGCGGTATTTAGGCCTACGCTTCATTATGTCTGTGCAACACTCACCTCCGAGTGAAATGAAAAATTCATTTTCGGAACTGTTGCAGTCCCAAACTAACTCCGATTCGGACATTGATCATGTTCCAAGGGAATTGAAAAACTTAGGTGTTCAATCGACTAATACGAAGAGATCTCAACGTAAAATAAAAGATTCTCCGGCAAAGATCTTAAAGGCGGAAATTAGAAAAATGTTTATTGACTTTAATAACGAACAAAATATTAAATTTGAGGCATTAAACGAGAAATTTGAAACCCTTAACCTAACTATAAGTTCAATTAAAGATCAAAACTCCGAAATAAAAAAATCGATTGAATTTATCTCTAATCAATATGACGAGATTGGTTGCAAAATGGGGGAATTGGAGCGCGAAAATCGAGAATGTCATTAAAAAATCACAAATTTGGAACAAAAACTCGACTACCTGGAGAGGAATTCCTGTTCGTCATCTATTGAGCTACGTAATATACCCAAGGAACCAAAAGAATCCAAGCAGACCCTGTCTAATACTCTGTTCGATATAGCCTCGGTGATCAAAGTTGAACCGCCCATCCCAATATCGGAAATAGTAGATATTTACCGTACTAAGTCCAAAGCAGAGTCAATAGTAGTTAATTTTACCACAAATGGGCGGAAGGAATCCTTCATTCGATCTGTTAAAGGATTTAATAAAAATGCCAAGATAACTGATAGTACGTCTCTAAATACGTCGCTCATCAAAGTGCAAGGACCACCCAGGATTATTTATGTAGGAGAACACCTGTCAACGAAAGCCAAGCAACTATACTATTTATCTAGAAAATTTAATAATGAGCATAATTTATACGGTTGCTGGACAGCATATGGGAAAATTTATTTACGTCGTAAGGAAGGAGAACCGGCTCTCATCATCCAAACGGAGGAGGATTTAAAGAATGTATTAATTTGACTATTGGCAATCACAAAATATTGTATGATTACATTTAGGATACACTATCTCTTAATTGCTACTATTTATAAAATTACTGTCTATGTAACAATCTTATCAAATGAGTACATGCAACCACAACCATACCTTACTATTCGCACTAATATATACATAACTATAATACATGTTAAATACTTAAATATAATTATTTACACAAAAATGCTTACAATTAAAACCTATGTATATGAAAATATTTTAATAACCTATTTTAATAACCTTATGTATTTTTATTATTATTTTTACATAATTACAATATGTACAAATAAACTATGTAGTAACCCATACACATCAATATTTTTTCTATGTATTATGCATACTTATAAATTTCTCCTAATAATATTTTTCCTAATACCAGTATATCTTAAAATTCGATAAAATAAATAACGATTGTGTAAGTATAGCTAGCGATCTCGATGCCTTTACAGTCGCTAATCACTCGACTTGTAGTATTGAATGTTGTGGCAATGACCTCCCACAGCTACCAACATGCGTTAAGATTCTACAGCAAAACATAAGAAGCTTTTCCAAAAACACTCCTAATTTTATGACGTTGCTTTGTAGATCCAAAATTTAGTGGGATATAATAGTGTTAACCGAATGCTGGTTACCATCCACGGGGAATATACCAACACTGTCATCAGACTGTAATTACTACGCTACACAAAATAATTTTACTCAAAATGAGGGAGTGGTCGTATATTGTAAAAAAAATATTAATCACTCAATAATTGAACCCAATTTAAATGATGCTAACTGTCTTATATTGATTATAAATATGGAAACAGTCTTATTTGCTATTTATCGGCCACCTGGATATAAAAACTTGGAAAGATTTTTTAACTCTCTAAATACTCTGTTAAAGCAATATTCCCATTACAAAAATGTAATATTATGTGGTGATATTAATATTGATATAGTCGAGAGTACATTGGATTCGAGTGCTTCTGAGTATTTGAACCTATTGGCAGGACATCGCATCCTTCCAGCCTATACAACACCCACGCATGGACGTACATGCTTGGATCATTTTATGATCAAAACAAGTATGTGGGCCCATTCCCATACTGACCACAATTCTACGGCGTTAATTCTTGATTTAAAAAGAAAACCTAATCATTATCCACCCAAAAGAAAATCAAGAATTGATGCTGTGGCCTTAGACACGGCTATAAGGGAAATAAATTTTGTAGACATGCTTACCATCACCGATGCAAATGTCTTCACTTATTGAGTCTCTGTCTCAAGCAATTATATCAAGCACCGTTACTGTGCAAATTCCCAATCGTAAAGTAACATTTAAGCCTTGGATTTCACCAGGTCTTTTGCGATGCATGAGGAATAGAGATAATCTTCATAAAAAGTGCAAAAATTCTCCTCGGGATGAAACACTAAAGCTAACTTACACAAGGTATAGGAATTTTTGTAATAAAATTTAAAAAAAAGCTAAAACGTCATATGAGAAGGATCTAATAAACAAAGCAGGCTCCAATAAGAAGATGCTATGGGAGGCCATTAAAGATATATCCCATATGCCTAAGAAAGTTAATGCCTGCAATCAACTTCTAGCATGCTCCTCTGCGGGAATACAGGAGAGGGTGGATAATGTAAATTCCTTCTTTACTAATATGGGTAGATCTCTTGCCGAAAAATTTGTCAATTCAGAAGCATCCTAATAATTGTTTTCCTTCCAGCTCAATTCTAAATTCTTTCATGCTACTGCCCACTGACGAAAGTGAAGTCGATCAAATTATAACCAACCTAAAGAGTAACTGCTCTGAAGGTATTGACTTAATAACTGCAAATTTGATCAAGCAATATAAACCTATATTGGTTCCTATCATAACACACATTTGCAACCTGTCTATCAGCACTGGTGTTTTTCCAAATGTCTTTAAGAGAGCATTGGTTATCCCCATTCACAAAGGAGGGGACAGAGATCTTGTAAATAATTACAGACCGATATCGATATTACCATCGTTGTCAAAAATACTCGAGAAGCTATTAAACAAGAGACTAACTGGTTATCTTGAGACTAACAACCTCCTTTCTCCTTCTCAGTATGGTTTTCGTGCGGGGAAATCGACGGATGATGCAGTTCATGAACTGACTTCTACTATTGTGGATAATCTTGATAAACATGATAAATGCCTTGCCATCTTTTTAGACTTGGCAAAGGCGTTGACACCGTTTCTATACCTAAGCTAATTTCGAAGCTCGAACGACTGGGAGTTCGTGGCCTCCCTCTAAAACTTTTTTCTGACTACCTATCTGGGCGTACGCAACAAGTAAAAATGGATAGGTGGGCGAGTTGTGCTCTACCTGTTATCTTTGGCGTCCCGCAGGGGAGTATCTTAGGCCCTACGTTGTTCTTAATTTACCTCAATGACTTGTGTCTACTCAACATCAGTAATGGCAAAATTATTGCATATGCCGACGATACTGCTCTTCTTTTTAAAGCAGACTCATGGGACCAAGTGTTTCAATATGCGCAGGTGGGTTTCAATATTGTGAATCAGTGGCTGTCTTGTAATCACCTGACACTAAATGTACAGAAGACTAAATATATAGACATAACTTTTTCTATCCGTCGCTCTAATAACTGCCCTCTTCTTAGCCTTAAGGCGCATTCTTGTAATGTTTTTTCTGCGGATGGGTGCATCTGCCCAAACTTGCAAAAGTCTGATACGATTAAATATCTTGGCATTACTTTAGATGATGGCCTTAATTTCTATGCGCATATTGATCAACTTACAATCCGGCTACGTAAATTAATTTACGTTTTTAGAACACTCAGACACGTAGCTGATTTTCAGATTATCAAATCTGTATATTTTGCACTTTGCCAAACATTGCTGTCCTACTGTGTGTCATCTTGGGGTGGTTCCGCAAAAACTTACCTATTAAAATTAGAAAGAGCCCAACGCACAATCCTTAAAGTCTCCCTATGTTTGCCTTTCCGGTATCCTACATATGATTTATTTTAAAAATGGCAAGTACTCTCTGTCCGACAGCTATTCATTCTCGGTATTATTGCGCGGAAGCATTCTGAACTGGAATACGATTACTCGCTTCTTGATAGACGTCGTAGAGGCGCGGTGTGTCGTTTACATGATTATTCTCCAAACACTAGTTTCTCTTGTAAATTTTATAATTTCCTCGGCCGTATACTTTATAACAAACTTAATTCTATCCTGTCCTTTTACACACTGACCAAATATGCCTGTAGAAAGATTTTGAGTACGTGGCTCATCGCTCGCACCTATGACGAAACTGAGGCCCTTCTGATCTGCCAGCAATAGGCCTATGGGTATATAAATACCCATTGCTGGGTTGTGTGGTCTCGGGTTCTCAGTGTATTTCTCTTCTTTTGTTTTCGTTGTATCGCCTGCATAGCTTTATTAACTGTACTGTATGACTATTATGGGTATTTATTTATAATCACTTATATATCTTCGTTATATATAACTTTATATAGTATGTTTTGTATTATTATTATTATTACAGATTACATGCATTATTAATATATATGACATATAAATGCATTTATAAAACATAAAAATTACTTTAGTTTGTTGCATTGTACTCCTACGAGACTTGTTGATTAAATATTAATGTTATCTTTTAATTTTCTTAAAATTATTGTTATGAAACAATTATTGTGAATAGGTTGTTACTCTAGTGGTTCCACCAATATTGTCATGCAATGTAATAGGCTGCTAATACTATCTGTCCACGGGTGAGAACCTGGTGACCTGTAACACAGGGTTATACCTAGCTCAGGCACCAGTCTCTCACACACTCCAGCCTAAAATCAAAGTGAACCTATTTAATAGTTCCTATCAATTTGTTTGTGAGAGAGATTAAATAAATATATTATTAAAAAAAAAAAAAAATTACATCTCTTATGAAATTATAACGAACATCAATATGTTTTGAACGCTTGTGGCATTGATGATTATTTGCCAATTTGAGTGCGCTCTGACTATCATTGTGAAGTACAATCTTGTTACAAGAATTTGTTAATTCTAATATTAAATTTCTTAAATAAATGGCTTCACGACACGCTTCTGATAAAGCCATGTATTCGGCTTCACAACTGCTTAAAGCCACAGTTCTTTGTTTTTTGCTTTCCCAAGAAATAGCAGCACTAGACATTGTGAAACAAAATCCTGTGTATGACCTTCTGTCACTGGCGTCACTCGCCCAATCAGCATCTACATAACCTTCCAGTTCTGCTCTTCCTTTGGAATACTTCAAACAGTAAGCTTTAGTTTTTGACAAATACTTTAAAATCCTTTTAGCATAATTTCAATGAACATGGGAATAACAGTTGTTAAACTGACTCAAATAACTGACTGAAAAAGCAATGTCAGGTCTAGTCAAAACAGCAAGGTACATTAAACTACCTATTAATTTTTGATATGGCAATTTAAGCTCACACTTATTTGACTTTTCAACATTTAACTTACACTCTATTGGAGTCTCAACTGAACTACAATCAGACATATCAAATTTTCTTAGCAACTGCTCTATATAATGCTCTTGATCTACTGTAATTACATTTAAGTTTTTGTCAATTTTAATTCTCATGCCTAAGTATTGTTTAACTTGGCCTAAATTTTTTATTTTGAAATTTTGACACAAAGCCTCTATCAAGGAACCAGTTTCTCGTTTATCATTTGAAAATATTATGAAATCATCAACATAAATGCCTATAATAGTTTTCTTATTATTAGTATGATTCTTAATGAATACACATGGCTCTAATTTACTTTTGTTGAATCCTAGATTACATAATGATTCCTCAACTCTTTGATACCAAACAAGTGAAGATTGTTTTAAGCCATAAACAGCCTTTTTTAATTTCAAAACTTTATTTAAATTTTTGTTAGGGAATCCCTCAGGACAATGCATATAAATATTTTCCTTTAGATGGCCATTAAGAAAAGCTATTGTGACATCTAGGTGAGTAATGTCCATATTTAATTGAACACTTAACGCAAATAATAGACGCAAGGTTGAATGTCTGATCACTGGAGAAAATGTCTCTTGATAGTCCACTCCTGCTTTCTGCGTAAAGCCTTTGGCCACCAACCGAGCACGATAAGTCACTTTATTATCACAACCTACTTTCTTTCTTAAAACCCACTTACACTGCACTGCACTTTTGTCATGAGGAATGTCGACGACCTCCCACACTTTATTGTCTTCAAACGACTGCAGTTCATCTGCCATCGCCTGCAACCACTGTTCTCTCTCAGGGCCGCTGATAGCCTCTGCATATGTCAGACTGTCATCTCCCGTAGCAGTAGTACACATGTTGGTGTAACCATACCTTTCAGGTTTCTTTCTATCACGTTTTTTTTGTTCTGTTGAGGATGGTGAAGCAGTACTGTCCTGTGATGATTGGGGAATATTTAAGTTATCAACAATCATGTTGTCATTCAACGCATATTCTTCTGCTGCTTTTGTTTCCACAATTTTCTCATCAACATCTTGGTAGTCTGAATCACTTGAATTTGATTCCTCTGTGGGCTCTAATTTAGTCACAGATTCCTCAATTAAATCCCCCACTGAATCTGTGTTTTCTATATAAACAGAGACTGTGTCTTGTCTCTTGTGTTTCTCTTGTATTATAACATCTCTACTGGTTGTCACTATATTTTTGATTGGATCATAGATTCTATAACCTCACAAAATCCAACAAGTATGTGTTTCTTAGACTTTCTGTCCCATTTTGTCCTTTTTTCTTTTGGAATGTGTGCCATCACTGAACTCCCAAATATACGCACATGTTGTAAATTTGGTTTTTTGTTGAACCACATCTCATATGGAGTCTTTTCAATTCCTGAAGCTACTGATCGGTTTTTCAAATACACAGCGGTATTGGCCGCTTCTGCCCAAAACTTCTTTTCCAAATCAGCTTCGAAAAGCAAGCATCTCGCTCTCTCCACGATGGTTCGATTTGATCGTTCACTGAGTCCATTCTGTTCTGGTGTGTAAGGGTTCGTCTTTTGGTGTACGATACTTTTCAAAAAGTCTTCAAAATCTTTGCTACAGTACTCACGTCCATTGTCAGTCCTTAAGATTTTGATATTTTTGTTGTGATGATTTTCTACCATTGACTTGAAATAGTACTTCACTTTTGGCCTTTAGAAAATATATAAAGGTCATTTTGCTAAAGTCATCGATGAAAAGTAAAAAATATCTAGCCCCACCAATTGATTTGCATTCCATCGGACCACATACATCCGAGTGTACAACCTGTAGAATCTCTGTAGCTCGTGAATCGACAGGAAATGGTAATCTTGACTGTTTTCCTTCACAACATGTCTCACAGCTTGACTTACTTGTTACATATTTGTCAGAATAATACATTCCTTTGACTAAACCTTGTTTCATCTTGTTCATGTTATTACTGTTTAAGTGTCCGAGCCTTCTATGCCATGTTTCACCATCAACTGCCAGCGAACTTAACAAACAGTTTTCTGCTTGTAATTTGAGCCTGTATACACCATCAGTTAGTTCAGCTTCAGCAACTAATTCTCCCTATTGGTTTCTAATGAGACTTTTATTGGGTTCAAACACAACACTGTTTCCATTCTTTATCAATTCGCTGACTGATAGCAGATTCGTCGTAAGACTTGGCACGCACAATGCATTCTTTACGGTAATCTCGTGATTGTGACTTGTAATTTCCACGTTTCCGGAACATAAAACAGGAACTTTCGATTCGTTTGCAATAATAATTTCAGGTAAAGATGTTGAATACAATGGATTTTTCAACCAACTTTCATTTACAGTCATATGCATACTGGCGCCGCTATCCAGGTACCAGTCACTTTTACTAAACTTTCCACTAAGAAAAACAACACTAAAAGCGTTAGACTGCCTTTTCTTATCAGTTTTCTTGTATAAAAGTGGACATTGGCTACGAAAATGGCCAGTTTGCTTGCATTTGTTTTCGAATTTTGACAAAGTCATTATTTGACGTATGGGCATTTGACATTCCGCCATGTTTGCTAGTACTGCCGTTACCTTTTCTTTTGTGCCAACTCTTCGCTACTAGTGCAGAGCTGCATTCTGATTCACTCACCTCAACAGTTTCCATATCCAATAATTTTGCTTTTATTGAATCAGCTGTGATGTTAATACCGGAATGCTCTATGGCCATAATCATGGGCATAAATCTTTCAGGTAGACCGGCTAGCAATAATGAACCTACCCACTCATCGTTAATCTTGAAACCCGTGCCATTTAATCGCTGCGAAGTTTCCACTATTTGCGTCACATAATTCGTCATATTTTCACAGTTTTCCAGTCTGATAGAAATTAAATGACGAAGCAAAGTAATTCTCCTCGAAAATCCCGAATCATCGAACAAAGAAGTCAATTTTGTCCATAATTGTTTCGTGGTCTTTGTCTCCTTTATGTGCACAAATAACGATGAATCTATTGTCAAAATGATTTTTGCTCGTGCTTTTGCATCTGCCGCTTTTTGTACTGCATCCGTTCCGTCTTGCTTTATGAAGTTTTCGGAACCTTCTAAAATCAGCAAATTCTCAACTGCGAACGCCCAATCGTCGAAGTTCTCGCGTCCCTTGAGCTTCGGCACGTTCGAAAGAAAATTGGAACTCATTATTATAATTTATAATAACACAACGCGAAATATTACACAAAACTACACTTTATTATAGCAAAATCGAAATTATAAAAAGCCTATAATGAAAACAAGTCGGTTTGGCGGTTACGAACAAAGTGATTTTTATTTTTTTTTTAACCATAGATACGTACATAGAGTTCTGTCATAGATAATGTAAACATATTAATTAGTACAACTAATCGATAATAGATCTCACAATACTCGATATTTTGATATCCATTTCTGACAGTTCGATTATGATATTTATAATTTGCCGTAAGTTATTCAATATTACATTTATCACATTCATTATTTAACTCATTATTAATTTCATTATTCAGTTTGTCATTCAATTCATTATTCAATATCGGATTCACTGTATATTTGTTCTGCTTGTAGTTCTACTGAAAAAAAAAAACATTATAAAGAAAAAAAAACAAATAATATTAAATGGGTAATCTTTGTAATTTTTTCTATAAAAATTGTAACAGTTATATTATATATATTTTATACCTATTTTACTAACATATTAATTTGTTACAATTTAGTAATAATTGCTATAAAATGTTGCAGGGCAGTTCAGTTGCAGTATTTTTTGCGTGTGGCGGCAATGAAGTTTGCTAAATGCTGCCATGCTTCCGTACTCTCGTTTGTTCGGTTTTTAACGCAAACAACCGCCTGGCGACATCGCTTCATGGGTTGTACCCTCTCGATTTGCTCACATTTATAAACTCTTAGGTCTATAAAATGTGTACCAGGTTTTTGATCAAACACATGGCGAGAATGTCCGTTAGCCAGCCTTCTCGTTAGATATGATGTAATAGATGGTTTTTTACCCGCTGGCGGTGAAGAAAGCTGCTGATCATCATCGCTCTCACTCCCGAAAAGGTCTTGCGCCGTGGAATTCTTCAAAGCAACGGGCTTGAAGACAGACTTCTTCACAGCAGAGGATGCGATCGAAGAATGGTGAACTGGAATTGTGTTTGATGTACTAGGTTCCGGAGATTGCTTCCTTCCAGGTTTCTTAATGTTAGCTCGCCGTATCATACCCTCATCATCAGATGGTGCAGCATGTGCACGCAGTGTTTTCGATGTCGATAATTGTTTTCTATAATCTTTTTTTTTTCAGGTACTCTTCGATGACGACCCTCATCTTCAGATAATAAAGATGCTCGACTAGTTTTCGGTATCGGTGTCTGTTTTCTCTTTTTTTCAGGGTCTCGATGGTTGACTTCTTCATCATTAGAAGAAGATTTGGAACGTGCCCGAATCGGACTTGCTCTTGATGTCTTCAACATCGCTGTCTGTTTTCTTCTTTTTTCACTGCCTCGTTGCTGGTGACCCTCCTCATCGGATGGACACAATGCTTCAGCATTCATTTGACTGTATAAGAAATATAGACAATTATTTAATATATTTCTGTCATATCAAAATAACAATAAAATCAACATCAACCTATAGTGCTAATCAATCATCCAAGGCTTTTCAACAATATGCGATTCCGTTAACGTAAATGTTGACGACCAAATCAGTATCAGTTCAGCGAAAGCTGCCAGATAGGATTTAAACCCATCAAAAGAAAGTCTAACGTTGCTTGACTTATGTATTCGAATGCCACGTGTAATGAAGTCCAAATGTCAGAGTACTTTAGTCTTAATTGTTACGACATAATGTTGCATTTTATTATATTGACTAAGACGGGGATTTATTAACCAGCCATGAGTATATTCCCAATGTAATGAAACCAACATCATGGTAACTGCTTATCATCAGGCTAATAGATCGATTTTATCTTACGTATATGAATAATTAAAATAAGATAACATAGTGGCAACGCACGCGTAATGCACCTGCTGTTACAGGCGTGCATAGGCTATAAGTAACTGCTTGTCATCAGGCGGGCCGTATGCTTGTTTCCACTTCAGCGGTATAAAGAAAACTTAATAAAGAAAACTTAATTGTAAATAAATTGTTGAATTCGGAGAAAAAAGTATTAAAACCCACCCAAATACTGGCTTGGGTTGGTGTTGCTTAACTTGCATGATCCAATTTAGACTACTCATAGTAACATCTTGAGATCCTCATATCTATCTAATAAATGATCAAAATAATATTGAGAATACTTACATTTTAGAAATGGTGGCGAAGAGGTTCAGTTCTGTTGTTGCTGCGGTGGTTCGGGAAAACACAGTGATACTCCTGCTTGTCCCAGCTCATTTAAATATCACAAAGTCCACGTAATTTTAGATGTGTGTGTATGTAGAAATGAATAGTAGTAATGCATGTGAACAAATAATCAGCATTTTAACCATATAAGATGCTTAAAGCATGGACCAAATATGTCATAGAGCTAATAAGAGAATGTAGGTCTAAGTTTAGACGCTCATTATATGCAGTCTATCAGTTAGTGATCTATGGTTGAACATAGTGTATATTATTCTGTGACGATACTATAAACACAGACAAATCATATTACATTCGGCGCCTGATCTATATTTGGGAGGTTCTCGTGATGCAAAACTAGTTATTGCTCATGGCTTGCCTTCGATAAATTATTAATTAATCGCATTGAAAAAAGATAGGTTGTATGTTTATAATTTTACTCAACCGAGAAGTGAAAAAGTGCGATATGTGTTTGTTGAATATATTGCTACTTTTTTGTATATGGTAAAATAAAAAATAAATGGGTTCTATGTTTGATGAATATTTTGCTATTGTTTACATGTATAAGAAAATATAAACAAACATGATCTTTACATATTATTTAATACTTTGCTCAACTGTGTCGAAAAAAGACGAGTTGTGATGTATTTACTGAATACGAACATTACTATATTTGTAGGTAAGAGAAAAATAGTATGACTATGATGCATTTTTTCATCATCAGCGAAAAAATATTTGCAATGATTTGGAACTTTATATACTCATAAAATTATATAAATTTCATGGGATATCGATAAATAGCAAGCACGCTTTATTTTATTTGCTCACCTCAACACCTCCTCGAGTACTGCAGAACAAGCGTCTCTACAATGTCGGTAAGTAAAAATATATGTTATTGCTTTATCTTTTACTTACTTTAGTATGTATCATTCGTTTTTCATATATGGTTTTATGTCTTGCATAATAAAATATACATATTTTTTTCAGGATTCTCAAGACTATTTTAGTTTCCCAACACGGGGGCTAAACAATGGGGCACTAAGTTGCATGGGATACCCATGCGCAGATGGTGATAATTTATCGAATTATACATTTATGAAGCGAAATTCAAAAGGATCTAAAATAATTCGAATAGAAATATATGACTCAAAAGACTTCACGGATCTGCAGGATGGCATTTGCAAGTGTCGTGCAGAATTATGTATGCAGCATGTCGTCAAAAATATTTTGATGGATGAGATATACGGGGTTTGGAAGCTGGGTGCAAAGCTTTATGGAGGTGTTAGTATAGACTATCTAGAATATTTTGAGCCATATTTGTCCTAACCAAAGTCTAATTATAATTTTTTTAAGGGAATTTTTAAGATTTCTTGTACCAAAATCCCATAATTTTCCAATTAAATGCTAATAGCGCAAATTTTCAGTGGAAATGTCAATTTTTTTAATGTATTTAATAAGTCTAAAGTGTATTTAATGGTATCAGATCATTTTAAAATACGACTTTTTAAACATAACAGAAGAAAAATTTGGAGTAAAAATTTGATTATTATTGATATGTAAAAAAATAAATAAAATAGTTACAGGTGTTCAGATAATTTTAAAAACATGCTGAGTTATTGTTCTTTCTTTTAAGGTATCATTTACCTATGAGCTTAAACTTGAATCTTTTGTTATGATAAGGACAACTTCGATCTTATTCCCAAGGCTGCAAAGATGCTTTTTGAGTTTATAAATTCGTAAGTACCTGAGATGGGGGAGGTGTGGTATGAGGTCCCGTCGTTGTCTCGTGAGTCTCGTCACTGCTCTGCCCATGCATGCGCGTTACGAGTAGATGTCAGGGCCAATTATGTTCGAAGAACGTCGATTTTATATACAGCTGCGCTATCTATCAAACCATAAGGGTACTAATTCGGCGGCCATCTTGCCCCTCTGACCTACCTAACTTCAAACTTCAATTCCATCGTTGTCAACTCTGGCACGTGTTTCGGATGTTGATGGGATTCTTGGTTATATTGTTATTTCTTGTTTTTTGTTACATTCGTTAGTTATTGTTGTTCGTAGTTGTTATTGTTAATAACGTATATAGATATACGGCCATACCAGTCTGGTTAACATGAGTAACCTCTGGAGAAGAGGTATTTTTGGCTGAGACGTTACACGTTATTATTATTGCCGCTATATTCCGGATATATTACCACATATATCCTACATTACGAAACAGTCAATATGTTTATTTGTTACAGTTATACGTGATATACCTCATCATAGTTTTCCCAATGCTGAAAAGCGGCCTGATTTATTCGCAGCTTGGGTATCAGCTGCTGGCGACAAACTCAAGGAGAGTGAATCTAAAAAAATATACAAGTATAGAAGGATATTATCACCATTATATATAAGATAATGTTATCACCATTTCGAAAATGCATGGACTGGAGGTCGTCTTATTTGGTCTGTAATTCCAACACTTCATTTCACTCGTAAGTAGAATTTAATAACCTATATTTAGTGAAATGTGTTGTAGTAAAATGTAGGATAGTTACGTTTAAATCGTCCCAGTTATATACAGGTCCAGTACGAATATGTTTAATTAACTGCCGTTGTAAAGAAAACAACAATGTTACAGTATGCATAATATTTATGAAAGATCATCCATCATCATTCCTCTCACGCACTCGAGCACGACCCTCTCTAGTCCGTCCTAGACGGAAGGAGGATTTGGCCTACACTCCCCACGCTGGCTGGTATTATGAAGTATATTATTAATATATTATTATTGATGTAATTATTATAGAATGCTGTACAGTATTTCTTTTTTCCAATGTATGGATGCACCCAAAATTAATAATATTTTCGTTTGTTCTTATTAATTTATTTTTGACAAAGAATAATTAGCAAAATTACGTTGTTAGGTATCTTTGCTCCTAGAAATAGTTTATAAGCAATGTATTTTTGGCTGTCTTTGGACAAAAAATCAGTCAAGATTATTTATTATAAACTTCTGAAAAACAAAAACGTCTATAAAACTCTTTTCTTATCAAAATAATCAAAAACTTGAAAAAAATCTTTATGAAATGTAGGCAACATTTTCTTAAATTCTACACGATTATAAACCCTAAATTTGGTCAAGCTCATGAACGGAATATATTTCACGGTGGCTACTATTTTTTTAGGCGGATTAATACATCCTAATACGTCCTGCCAATCATATTGGATCTCATCGACAGGTTTAGGCCACTTCCAGGATTTAAGAGACTTCTTCATTGATGAAATATGAGGCCCTTGTTTCGAAATTTTTGTTATTTTACCAGGAAACATTTCTCCCTCATACGTGAATACCATATTGCCCAACTTCTCTCACAATTGGTTTGAAATTGCTATTTTCATTACAAGTTACCGTCTCTGAAATATTTTGTTTGTTTTAAGTTCAATATTTTCTAAATTTCCAAGAGAAGCTAAATCAAAAGAATCATGAACTGACATGTTATTGACACTCTCTGCATAGGTGCTTTGGCTACTAGCCCTACGGCGACATGGTTTTTTCGAAGTTGACGGCTGGACCAATTCTTCATTTTCTTTATCATTTAAAAGTATGCTCAATTCTTCAGTTGCGCTTTTTCCAGGAGTTTAGTTTTTTGCGACGTCCTTTTGTAGTTCCACTTGTCGTCCATTCTAGCCTCTTTGTTTCAAGGCTTTGCAGAAAAGAGTCTTGCAAAGCAGTTTTGTCGACAGTCCTAGGCAGCCACTCTAATAGTGGATTGGCGTCAAGTGGATAAATTCCACATTTTCGGAAACCGTTAATGAGATTTGTCGCTCGAGTGGGATCTAAAACATCAACGAGTCGGTTAAGCAGAAGTGGGAAATTGCTTTTTTGCACCACTGTCTCTCGTCTACCTTCCATTCGGTCAGAATTTTTCTCCATGCAACCTTCATGGGATGAAAAAAAGCTACATCTAACGGTTGACACAAGTGAGTGCTGTTCAGAGGTAAACATACAAATCAAATATTGTTCTGGTCACAGGCTTTTAGGACGTCTACAGATGTATGAGATGACAGATTGTCTCCGATAATAACTACGGTCCTTCTTGTTTCTTTAATCTTGGCAAGATTTGTGTAAAAAAACAATCGTTACATATATTCATTTTTTATTTATTTATATTTGGGATAACAACAGCCACATTACATAAAATACTTAACCTTATTACTTAATCTTAGGCCAATTACAGTTATCCACGAATATTTATAATAACAAATGAAGGGAAAAAGCAAAAAACGGGGATAGTTCACACGAATACGGTAATTTCATAGATTTTGATGTGCTCTTTCCGAAATTCAACTTTGCAACCTCGTATTTTTGCCGCTCGCGCCGCCATATTGGAGAAGTGGCACCTAAAAGCAGTTTTTTGGCAATCTCCTTTCCGACTCATTTTACGATAAAAACAACTATAGATACGTATGCTAAAAAAAACTATAGATACGTATGCTTCACAACATCAGCATATAAAAGTAAATTTGAGATTGCGTCGCCACCACCAACAGAAGCAGCAGCACGACAACATTCGTTCCGATAATATGTTTGGTCAATAATAGTCTCCGTTTCTTGTTCTTTATCGCTATCTTGTGATGGAACTTGCGATTATCACAGGTACCGCTATTTACCGTTATCACAGGTAATCAGTTAAAATTAAATGTCACAGGTTGGGTGTATGTATATGAGTAATGATTAACACGCGTGTTGGAGTACACTTCGCGGCGCTCGTATGCAAAAACTGTTGACTTTATGAAAAAAAGGTTAATACATAAATAGTAGGAAATTGTATCTAGTTTCATTTTGAATATAACTGTTTTTATCGTAAAATGAGTCGGAAAGGAGATATTGGCAAAAAACGGCGGCGCGAGCGGCAAAAATACGAGGTGGCAAAGTTGAAATTCGGAAAGAGCACATCAAAATCTATAAAATTGCCAATTTATTTTCAAAACTCCCGGAAAACTTTCCAGATAAAACTACCAAATGACTGAACTATGTATGTATATCTTTTAGATATCGATTTTTCACTTGACCGAGGAGTTGACTAAGAAAAGAAAAAACTTTACCCTTTTTAGGTGTCGCAGTCGGATAATTAACCGTTAATATAATCGCATTTTATCGGTAGTGTACACGATGTACTACACAATACTGCACTCACTATGGGACGTTAGTCCCCCTGGTGTTGAGAAAATAAAACTACCAGTGGTATTGGTATGAGGATGTATTAACAAAAAATCTGATACGACCTATCGATCGACGGGTAACAAACCATAGCGTGATGTATATTTGCTACAGCGCCATCTCTGGGTTCCTTTAGGAACTAGTTTAATATATGCTACTGATCTTAAAAAATACGTATACATTCCGCCCACCAAGGACAACATTTGGCCTTTTAAACAACCGCCCACCATGACATCAGTGAAATGGGCTGGTACTTAATACCTAGTTAAATAAAAAAAAAATACAATAAAATTGGCTAGAAGCCTTTTTAACAAAAGATAACAATTTCTAGGATAAAGTAACAGTAAGAAAACATAAAATAGCATAGCTAACAAATTGTTATAACTTTAAAATATGTTCATATGATCAGATACTATCAGGTAAGATACACAGTTTAGAAGTGGGTCGCTTGACCTCTGAGTTTTGCGTCTTAATTGTAATGACGCGAGTAATATTATCTCCACCTGGATGTTTGGCAACCACTCGTCCAAGCAGCCATCGACAAGGAAGCAAATCATCATCCTTAATAAGTACTATACTCCCGATTTCAGGTTGCGGTTTTGATACGACCACCTATAACGATGAAGAAACCTTGTCAGATACTCCTGAGACCAGCGCTTCCAAAAATACTGTGTAAGCTTCTATGTCAGTTGCCATCTTCGAAGACAAGATATATTTGATTGTTCATAATTGTGATCAGGGACGGCCAACAATGGTCCGCCAACGAGAAAATGACCTGGTGTTAACACTCCGACTGAATCCTGGTCAGAATCGAGTCTTGACATTGGGCGAGAATTGAAGCACGCCTCAATTTGAGCTAAAACTGTTGCTAATTCTTTGTAAGTAAGAGTCAAATTGCCAACCACGCGTTTTAAATGAAATGAAAGAAGACGGCCAGTGAAGATCAACCGGCAGTCCTGTCTTACTCGCCGAGACGTCTTCGTAGCCAGAGGGGGAGACTGTAATACGCGCGAGAGCCTACCCAGCGAAGCCAGCGGCGCCGCCGTTATACGTCACGAGTGCCCCACTACTCCCACCGCTGCGCGATGCAGCGCCAGCCCTTATAAGGCCCACGCGAGCGCTTAGCAAGCCTTGGTTCGTTCGAGGTTCGCCTTTGGTCGGCTAAGCGGTAACACGTGTTAGTCGATCGATTGCCAGCCTTGCTCAGTGCGGGTTAGGAGTCTAGGTAGTGAAGTCGCTCGGTTCTTCGGAGGGTTTTGTGGCAGGGAACCACTAGTACCTTACCCATTGAGCTTGCTCTGGGTAGGCGGAAAGTGGGCCACAGCAGCTTGCTGCACCCCCAGCCATCGAGCGATTTCTACCCCGTGCTGAGTCCTCTGTCCCTCTCGCACCTATCGGATTGTGTGTCGGCACACGTACCCGGCTCGTGGCGTACTCACGAGTTAGGGGTGGGTCTGACTAGGGTTTTTCTTAGTAAAAACTTCTAGTCAGTCCCTTTCGTAGTTGTCGTCGTGTCCCTCGGTAGGAATTTTGACCGTTCCCCGTATTGGCTTTTTGCCCACTTGTTAGTGTTGTCCCTTTCTTTTGTTTACCGTTGTTTTTCTGTCCTTGTCTCTCCTTAGAGAGCAAATTGTTCGTTGTACGTCGTTTTGTTTGCATCGTTCGTGCACCGGATAGTTTGTTGCACTCAGTGTTCGCTATAGGTGAGCAGTGGGTGCAGCAAGCTGTCCTAGCTTTCTTTACAAATCGTTATCGATTTATAAAGAAAACTTTTTTTGTCTTAGTATCGCTTGGGCGAGGTAGCTGGCTGTGGCGGATTATTGTTACAATAATCCGGCCGCGATTTGTTGCTTCGTTTAAGCGGGCCTAAGCCCGCCTTTCCATAAGGATGGATCGTTCACCCTTTCGTAGCCTTCCAGGCAGTCCTTTGAGGTCCCTCACCATTTCCCCTCCCCCTCGTTTTGAAGACAGGCCTCAATACGAGGCTTCTAATACGTTCTACAGTACCTACCAATTTTACCCGCGTAGGAGCTTTGCGCCTAAGCGCGTTAACCCACCCTCTCCTGCGTCTGACGAAAGTCAGGCGCATGATGACAAGCGTCCTAAAGCAGGAAGAGACTCCAATTCTGCTTCGGACCCTAACTCGCCTTTAGGGCACAACTTAATTCACCCGCCCACCGGGCGCAGCACGCCGCGTCGACTTTCGCCACCGAAATCGCCGTCGCCCGCAGCTTCCAATGTTGCTTACTCCGGCACGTCTTACGCCCAGCTGCCTAGCGTAATAGGGCGTCAAATTTTTCCAATTTTTCTCCTCATTTTTCCTCCAACCCTCCCTCGAGTAGGCCAACGTCGGCCAACATCACTTACGCGAATATCGCGACTCAGGCGCCGCGGTTCACATCCACGGCCCCACCGCCTCCCGCGACGGCAACCACGGAGGGTGCCCAACCCCAAGTAAGGGCGAAGGCTTACCCACCAATTGTGGTCGAATGTTTGCCCAACTGGCCGCAACACTTTGCGGCGTTGCGTGTCCAGTTGGGCCACCCTCCTAACGCACGACCCTACCGACAGGGCGTGCGCTTTATTTCCAAAAGTCCTGAAGAATACAGGGCGATTCAGGCATACCTTCGCAACTTAGGCGAGCGTGAGCCTCGCCTATCTTGGTATTGTTACTCCGTTGCGGAGGATCTTCCAACCAAACTCGCCGTCCGCGGATTGCCGGGGAGTACAAGCCCCGAGGAAGTCGAAGCGGCATTCGAAGCGTTAGGGTACTCGGTGCGGCTTGTACGCCGTGTCACTTCGAATTGGGGTCGGTCGGGCTGCCTCTTCCATGTGCAGCTCGACCACTTATCGAAAGACGAGCTTTCCAGGCTCTACACACTCGAGGAGTTGATGTTCATGCCTGGCATTTCAATAGAGGCATGGAGGAGTACCAAACGTCTGGCTCAATGCCACAGATGCCAGGGGTTCGGCCATGCATCTGTAAATTGTTTCAAACCGATGAAGTGCGGTCGCTGTGCTGGCGAGCACCTTTCTATTTATTGCCCTGCTAATGTCGAGGCGCCCCCGACGTGTGAAAATTGTGGCAAGTCGCACACGTCGAACGACAGACGTTGTCCCTCTCTCCGTAAGGAGGCGAGAAAGAGAGGGATTCAGCTGTCCGGGCCGCCTCCGTCTCATCTAATTTCCCAGCGGATCACTCGCCCTTCACAAGTACTCACGGAGGAGGAAAGGGCTGAAGGGTGGCAGGTAGCGGGGGAAACACGCAGTCGCCCACCTCAGAGTTCTAACTCTGATAATTTATTAACTGCTCACCCTATAGTAGAGGGCTCTGAAAGTGTAGGGCAAATGCCCACCACACTCGCGCCACCCGCGAACTCCGCGCGCAAGCGCAAACCTAGGTCGTGAAAAAATAAAAAATCGAAAAAACAAATTTCCCAAGCGAGTTCGCACCAGGCGTCGCTGCCGATCTCTCGTCAGACGTCGCGTCCCTCGTCGCGCCCGGCGTCGAGACGTTCATCACCGTCTGTGCATTTTCGCGCAGACATACTTTCAAACACCCAAAACGGACGTAATGCCGCAGTCTCTCACCCTTCGTCGTCTAGACAGAGTCGTCGCGACGCTTATAGTCGCAGTAACATGCCTCCCACGGCGCAAGACGCTAACATCCCTTCGCAGGCGTCCTCTCGCGCGCAGTCCATCTCCACTAGGGATCCTATAGCGACGATTGTAGGAGTCCTAGTGGAAATGCTCCGTGAAATCACCTCAGGGGTCGAGGTCTGGACAGCGGCCACAAACGCCCTGATGCAGATCTTGACCCTTCACAGTCAAGGTTTGCCCTGAAAAACAAAATCAGAATTTTTTTTTGTAAATTAACCGTAGGCTTGGGTTGTTGTACGGGCGCCCTCTAGAGGGACGTCCGTACAACAACCTAAATCAACATAATTAAAACTTAACCTTATTCCAAATTTTCAAAATTACAACTGAATTTAAACAACCTAAAAATAAGTTATTATAACTTAAGTAATACTACTAAATCATATTTGGCGTGCTACGCCTTGAAATATTACCAAATCATATTTGGCGTGCTACGCCTTGCTTTATCTAAAAATGTGCGTTTTCTTTTAAGTGTCAAAAATTACCAAAAATAAAACAAATACATAAATGTCGGGTTTTTCGGTCAAAAATGTTTTTGTGAATGTTATCTGTTTCTACCTCTTTCTGTCGTAAAAAGTCTTGGTGTTGCATTTGGTCATAGTGTCGCATTTGGTCATAGTGTCGCATATGGTCATAGTGTCGCATTTGGTCCGGAGTCATTGAGATTTATTTCCTTGTTTATTTCAACCGCTAAATTATATACGTCTGTGTAGATATCGTCTGGCAAATGTTACTCGGTGCCTGCTCGTTTCAGTTGTTGCATCCCCACATGCAACAACTGAAGGGAACAGGACTGCCGCACACTGGTTCAGAAAAAGTAAAAAATGGAATTAGGGATTTTTGAATTTTTTTCGATGGTATCATGTGCAAAATGTCACTAGTAACATATTTTGTATCTTCCATTTTTCTTAAAAATGCATAGTTTCAGCTTTAAATAAACTTTTATATTATTTTTGTATGAAACGTTTATTTCATACGAGTTTATTACAAAATGTTTTACTTTGTTAAAGATGATTACATATAGCTTATATAGGGTTATTCTAGTAGAAGCTCATACAGTAACAACTTTGTCCCAGTGCGTCCCCGTTTACAAGGAAAATACAACTAAATATTCGATATACCTCAGGATATTATTTTCGTATAATATGTGTTAGTTTATATAATTCAATAATAAAATGACATTTTATTGCATCTTGCTTTAAAATAAATAGGTTTAGTTAGTATTTTATTTTGATTTCGTAAGTTACATATCTAAATATGAATAATACAAAACTATCCACATTAGTACAAAACTGTGTTTTCATACAAGATTACGTACTGTGATACTGTATTTCATCTTTGTTTTTATTTGTTGAAAAAGTATTTATCATGTGTACTTCAAATGGATCTTTTTTTAATAATGAAGGAAACGAATACTTTTCCTAAACCTGAAGTTTTACTTATTAGGATTTTGTCGAGATTTCATTGGTGCTTTTCCGAAGACGAGAACATTCTCAAATTCGAAGGGTTATGTTTGATGACATTATCGAAACTGTCTAAATGGCAGCTTCAATAATGTCATGTCATTCAGGCAATTGTTGTTTGCGGAATAGTATTAAAATTGATAGTACACCTATTCTGGATACATAGTCTTTCTGAGATGTGAACTATATGTCTACTTGGTCGTTCTGATATCTTGATCTTCTGATAGTAACCCCTATTTTACCATCTTACCACAAAATTATAGAGGCTAAGAAGTTGTGCTATCCGCCAGAAAAAGAAATAGATTTATCGGATAGTGGTGTCAAAATAAGTTTACAATCTCTTCTTGATATAACTGTTCGTAGACTCGCTCCTCTAGTCACTACAAAGTTCTGTGATAGTGATAATGATAAGCAAGTACAACTAATTAGTAAATGAGGAATGGATGGAGCTTCAAGTCAAAGTACTTATAGACAGATCACTGAAGAATCTGCATATATTGACGATTCAAGTATTTTCATGTCTTCCTTGGTTCCTTTAGAGTTACTATGTGGTAATAATGATCTTTGGGAAAACAAACAATCATCTTCAAAAATGTCATGTAGACCTCTATTTTTTTAATTCGCCAAAGAAAATTCGCTTAATATTAAAGAGGAGACGGAAAAAAATAGACGGAATTTAAAAATTTGAATCCATCTTATTTAAAAGAAAGTGTTTCAGTTACACATCAGCTACTTAAGACTATAGTTGATGGGGAAAAAATCTTATTTATCTGAAACTTCCAACCAAGTCTGCGACATATGCAAAGCGATACCTTCTGAAATTAATAAATGAATAAAATTGAAAGATAGGAATTTAAGTACTGATGTGTACAAGTATGGCCTTTCATGATTGCACTCATGGATACGTTGCATGGAGACTATATTACATATTGCTTATAGACTATAATTTAAAACTTGAACTGCAAGAGGAGATAAAAAAGCAATTATGGAGAAACGAAAATCTGAAATACAAAAACGTTTTCGAGATGAAACTGGATTGCTTATAGATATAGTAAAGCAAGCATCTAACAATGGATATACAGCGCGTAGATTTTTTTGCAGATCCTCAAAAAACATCCGCGATTACTGGAGTAAATGAAGATCTAATTGCAAGATTCGCCATATTACTAAGGGCTCTGGCTTCAGGTGAGCAAATAGACCCCCAAAAATTTACTCAATACGCATGGAAAACTCAGTTGTTTGTCCAGCTATACGATATATATATATATATATATATATATATCCGATTGAAGTAAAATTTTTGCTAGCTTCAACAGTTGAAGAAGTCGATGAACCTTTTGAATTTGTCAGATCCATTATATTGTTGATGATCCATTATATTCTTCAACAAACGTTGAACAATAATGTTTAGCGCCTAAGTATATTTAATTTCCTTAATATGTATTTAAAATAACATGTCATTTGTACATATACACACTTTACTTGCGTATTAATTAGTACTAAATTAAAGGGTACTTATCGCTTAAACGGGGACGCACTGGGACAAAGTTGTTACTGTATGAGCTTCTACTAGTATAACCCTATATAAGCTATATGTAATCATCTTTAACAAAGTAAAACATTTTGTAATAAACTCGTATGAAATATACATTTCATACAAAAATAATATAAAAGTTTATTTAAAGCTGAAACTATGCATTTTTAAGAAAAATGGAAGATACAAAATATGTTACTAGTAACATTTTGCACATGATACCATCGAAAAAAAATCAAAAATCCCTAATTCCATTTTTTACTTTTTCTGAACCAGTGTGTGCCGTGTGCATAGGCTACGGCGTGTTGGCATGGACGTGTATAATAATTACCTTTAGTGGTTCAGCATGTGTTCTGATACGCCTTAACCCGGGTATCGGAACATATGCTGCCTCATCGTGTCGTCCCTCTCTAGCATTCATGCTTTTATTTCCCCGAAGCGGCGTATACGTGCACTGCGGTGCATTCATACGCTTGCAGGTTAACTTTTTACTGTATGCTAGACATATTTGTCCTGGGTATTTGTGTGTGTATATGCGCATATATACAATTATGTATGCGCATATACACACATACTACTGAAGCAGCCGTATGCATGCGCCTAGGTGCATACATACGGCTGTAGGTTATCTTTTTCAGTGGTGTAAAACATGTGTCTGGATTCGCCCAACCCGGGATTCCAGACATATGTAGTCCCTACGTGTCGTCCTTGTTGTTTGTTGTTCATTGTTGTGCGGTGTGTATGGACGTATACATCTCTAGGGGTGTATACGTCAATACACACAGTACCTATGTGTGCAGTGGTGTTTCGCCTGGTTAATGTCGACTTCGGTCCCAGGCAGGCACCACTGTATATTGTCCGTGTTGTATGGGAAGAAGTTGTATGTGAAAATGTCCTTCATTACCATAAACTCAACCCTTCAGCCCTTAAGTGGCTAAATTAACCACCTAATTGGCCGACCTGCTTCTCACAAGCAAAGCCGCATTAGAGCGGTTCAAAAAAAATTACGCGGGGGTGTAATGCACCCTTGAAGACTGCCCGGGCAAAGAGCCACTCGCTCGAGGCCCGTACGTACCCCTTGTGGGTACATGCACCCAGGTCAGTCAGTTAGCAAGCCAGTTCGGTTCATTCGAGCGGCGCATCCGTACCACGGAACACTGTTAGAATCCCGAGCTGCCTAACAGCGCAACTATACGGGGTACTGACGTAACACGTTATATGCCGGCTGGTTGTGTTGTGAATCGCGGCTACCTAGTTATTAGTTGATTATTCGCGAATCTATACAATTGCAAATATAGCTTTTTTCACTTCATATAGTCTCGCTTTGCTTTATATAAATAACTGCTTTCTTTGCTACGCATTATTGCATAGATATAATAGTATAGAAATATCACTTCGCTGTAAATAAGAAATATTATACAAGTTAAATAAAGGTTGCTTAGTTTACAAACCAAAAACGTTTGTATGTGTTTAGTATAAGGTTCAATTTCGAATAGATATATTTTTGAGATAATGGTCTTGGTTATTTAACTTGCCCCATTAGCTAGCCACCCTCAACACAGTCGTAAGTAATATACAATCATAGGTTACAGTCTTTATTAACATGTGTCTGCAAACATATTTTTTATCATTGCATTATTATTGTTTTATAGTTAGAGCAACTATGACCGAAACGAACACCAAATGACCGTCCTCATCAAAATCAATACATCCACCACAGCAACTAGCTCTAGCCACACAGTCGCAGTCACGGCGCCGCGTACCCCTCCGTCGCCACGGCTCCCGCATACCCCTTCGCCAGCCGCGCTACTGCGTACCGCTCCGTACAAAAAAAAAATGGACAATACGCGTAATTTCACATCATTTTGACGTATGCGTTGAAAATGATTGGTTGCAGTATAGAATGGTAGAAGTAGAAAAGGGTACACCAAAGAAAAATATCGTACAAATGCGAGAATATAAGCTGAAATTAGGCACCAAACTAATTAATGACAATGAAGAAGAATCTGATGATGATGGCGAAGTTGAATACGAAGAACTTGAGCCAAAACATAAACTACGTAAGATTTTAATTAAACCAGTTCCTTCCAAAGAAATCCGTACCAAAAGTGCAGCGCATTTGCCAGCATATGGCACAAAACAATGTCGCTGCAGAAAAAATGCATGTTATAAAAAAAACTACGGTATTGGAAGGCTCATGTCGATAACATAGCAATGAAACTGTCTAAATTTATTTATGCACTTAGGGAACTCAAAAAATCCACTGATAAAAAAACCTCAATCACAGCCTACTTCGCTTATGCCTATGCGTGGCTGAATTACGGAGTCATTCTTTGGGGTAATAGTACAGACACAAACACATTATTTACTTTACAGAAAAAATGTATTAGAATAATAGAAAATATTGAAGCCAGAGAAAGCTGCAAACCATATTTCAAAAAATTAAAAATATTAACTTTACCTAGCATGTACATTTTGGAAGCCTGTAAATTCGTAAAAAAGTATCCTCATTTTTACACAAAAATAGGAGATTTACCCCGACGCTATCCTACTCGATACAAAGACAAATTAATACCAACAACTTCGAAACTCAAACTAGTCTGTTCAGGTCCACTGTCTATGTCTATAAAAATTTATAATGCGTTGCCGGACGAGTTCAAAACAGAAGACAACCAGAAGCAATTCATAAATAAACTGAAACAGTTTTTAACACAGAAAAGCTATTATTCCTTAGACGAATTTCTAAACGATAAAGACAAAAAGTTATGTAAATAAATAAACATTAGTACTACTATTAAACATGACCAAATAATTTTGTTTGACATACGAATATTTAAATATAATTTTATATACTAATGAAATATTATTATTATTGACATTTCATGAAATTAAATTAACATACTTTATGACCAAAATAATATGATTATTATAAATTATAGACATTAATATAATACCCACATAAATAGACAAAATATTGATATTAACAATGAATAGACAATGATTGACATCAAAACTTATTTTAATTTTGTTCTAAATGTATTTTTTTAGCAAACACATTTTTTACATATATATAAGATTAATTGTCATATTTTATTTTATTTTATTTTAATAAAAATTAATAATCAGAGAAACGCCTAAATCCATCTGCCGTACCTCAAAAACCGCTAACCATCTTTGCAATGCCCAACAGGGTTCATATGTATGTAATAATCTGTATACTGTATAAACATCCTTATAACTATGTACTACATATGAAATGCAATAAAGATATTGAGTATTGAGTATTGAGTATTTTGCTAGAAATGTGAAATTTACCTATGTTTTATGCCTAATCGGAATTGTTTTACCGATTTCCATGAAGACTGTTAATTGCTAGTTGACTGTTGAGTCCTACAAACTTTATTACAAGAATAAATGATTGATCTCTAATGTTCCTACTATTGAATTACTATAAGTTTATAAGAAGAGTTTAGTTATTTTGAAATATGTTGTGAAGAAGAGTTTAATTTCTGTTCATTTTGAAAAATTTTTATGTTATGAAAGAACCTTAGAGCATTAAACCAAACGGAGTCGCCACTTGCAGGCGTACCCCTCTGCCAAAGGTACGAGACCGCCGGTCATAGCGGTTATATAAAACCAGTTGCCGCACGTACTTGCGCCATTCGGCGTATTACTGTGCAAGCGGAAGGATCTAACTAAAAATGCCGAATTGCAGCGTGTTTTCGTGTAAAAAGAGATCAGAAACATCTAGTGTACAAAAGGATAACGTTACTTTCCATCTGTAAGTATTATTTTGTCCAAATATTATTAAATAATGCACAAAATTTGCAAAAAACTAAAAATATTGTCAATCAAAAAGTGTTGCCACTAAATCGTACTTCATCTAATTTAGCGTAATTTTTAAAGTTGAATGTACCAACATTTTTTTAAGATTTCTATTTCACGTTCGATAAAACGTGATGGTTAATACCGTTTTATAACTGCACTGCGTTTTATAACCGTTTTATAGATGCATAATTAATAAATGATAGATTACCTACTGTTTGCAACTTCATTTTCTTTTCTCAATATTTTTACAAAACACTTTAAAAATTACTAGCGGCCCGTCCCGGCTTCGCACGGGTGGACAATTTAGTACTTTTTACTTTATCAATACAAGATATTTATTGTCGTCCGTCACTTTCCGAAAATAGTCACTTTTAGTTTATATACATTGGTCACACTGCCGCAATGTTAGTGCTGGGACAGCACGAAAACAAATATCGATAACAACTTTATCATTAGGTTATTCTGGCCATTTAATTTTCAGATTTCCAAAAGATGCAATGATTCGTGAAGTCTGGATCCGGGCTTGTAAAAATCATGTTTCATGGATTCCTAAACGTACTAGCACAATTTGCTCACAGCATTTTGAAACTTCATGGTTTATAATTCAATCAAATAACAAGAGGAGATTAAAACAGTGTGCCGTGCCAACTTTGAAATTATCAAAGGTAAATTTCATTGTTTAGTAGTTTTTGCCCGTGACTTTGTCCACGTTGAACTGCCTTTTCAACTATAGGTACACGTGGAAAATCGAGATGTTACCTGTACCATTATACTGTACCATTGTATTGGTTGTGACCAGTACCATTATAGCTACAAGAAAACGTACTTAGGGTTGAACCCCATTTACCAGCAATCTTCCGCATCTTTACGTGTTTTTCTATCGCAACTCGATGCGATGACTGACTTTAAGTCGTATCATCTCATAATGCCAACTTCTCAAAATGCCAACCGCTCTCAAAATGCCAACTCCTCACAATGCCAACTGCTCACAATGCCAACTCCTCACAATGCCAACTTTTCACAATGACAATTAAGTTTTTCTGGCGCTTCGCCGGCCGCTGCGGCGGCACGCTCGCTTCGCTCGCTCGGCTCGCGCGTTGTCTTTCATATTCTAACCTAACCTAACCTAGAAGTTGTCATTATGAAATGAAAGGAAACTTAGGTTGAAGTTGGCATTGTGAGAAGTTGGCATCTTGAGAGCGGTTGGCATTTTGAGAAGTTGTCATTATGCGATGATACTGTATCATCGTGTGCGAAGGCAAATTAAGTTGAATTTAAATTATAACTAAATTTGTGTTGGTTTGGATAATACTAATCATACTTAGTCAATAAAAGAAATGAAAAAGAATTCTTCTTATTTTTGTTTACTAATCCTAAGTTCCGAAATGCATTACAAATAAAGATTTTTAAAATAGTTATTCAGATTTTCTCGGTTTTATTTTTCCTCCAGTCTAAGTACCTAATTAAGTCATCAATTTAAGAGATGAGAAAACCTGCATTCAGTTATTTGAAAAATCTCCTGCCTGAACCGACAGTTCGAACAAGTGAAATGTAGAAAAAGGGATAATAAGAAGGTATCATGAAAATAAATGTTCTTCAGTTTTTCGATTTCTGATGGTTCGAGTCCCGGATCTGCCAGCCAAGTAAATTTTTCATAATATTATTATGCCGCTACCACACTGATCGTCCAACAGTCCAACACTCCAGCCAACACCCAACTCTCTCCCAACTCAGGTCGACCCAACACGACCCTGCCACACGTTTTTACGCCACTTTTTAACCTCATTCACCATGGAGCATCTTCCTTGAAATGATTGGTAGGACCAATCATTTCAAGGAAGATGCGCTATACCTTTTCAATGCATAAAATTAATTTTTACAAGTTTATAACCTACGTAAAATCAAAAAACCTAGACGGAAACGAAGATGGTGGATGCTAAGCATACATAGCGCCACGTCTGGCTCGCTTGAGTGAAGTGTTTACACTGATGTGTGGAGGGTCTGTTCGTTTGAGTTGGCCAATTCCTTTGATCTAGGTTTACCGCCACCGGACTGATCGCGCGCCAACAACACCCTACATCGTCAAACATACACGAACTACCTCTCTACACGTGGAAGGTTGGACGAATAGTGGACTGTTGGACGATCAGTGTGGTAACGGCATTATAAGAACGCAGCTCTTGCTAATTTTAAAATCGACAAGACTCCTTAGAATAAAGATTTGTAGGTATTTCTTGCAGTTTCAGACTTAACCAAGAGACTGATTAAAAAAACATTATTTTTTGTCATAATTATTGGCAGAATTCATCGACCATAAAATATCGATAGCGATAAGCACTATCTTCGTTTACATAAAATTGACGTCATCTCGTTCACTGACAGGTTGTCCCTTTGTGTGAATGTACGTGTGTGCGTATAGTTTATGCTAGTGTTTGATAATTTTGTCGTGTGCGTGTGTAGCGACGTGATCGAAAAATGTATTAGTGGAAACACTATTTGTGTGCGTTGCCTCGTCCCCCGCGAAGAATGTGACAGACTTTTTCGCATAGAAATTAGCGCGCGTGGCGTGTCCGTTTGGTTTAATGGTCCAAGTGTAGAACATAGTGATTTTTTTTTTTGCGGACCTTGATTTTTTCAAATATTTTTCCTGTACTAAGTGATAGTAAGTATACTATCTAACTTCGTTCCGCTGTAGAGATCGGCTTAGGATAGCGACAGTAAACTCTAAGTTTCCGTGAACATTCCTCTTGATTCCTATAAATAGTGTTTAAGGGGTTGGATTTTGAAACAAGTCGCCTGAATTTGAGACAACTGGAACTGAGGAGAGGTTAAGGGGGTTCGTCAAACACATCTTAAAACATTTTGCTGCCGGAACAACGCCGAAATATTTTAAATTATTAAAAAAAAAAATGAAAACCTTAACGACAACACTCGAAATGCGTGAAACGGAACATAATTTTGATCATTTTTTTCGTTTAATCTGTGAAATATCTACGTACAGACCGTTCACCATAAGATGTCCCCTGGCCTAGGAATTGGCAGCATTGCCTACGGTGTTGCCAACAATATATGTACCTTTTACTCCCTTATTATCTAAACGTGTATGTACCCACCACAAATTTATATACGTATTACTTTTTTTATACTACTTTGGGTGGCAGAGAAGTATACGACCTGCATGATGTGAAGCGGTTGTCTACTAATAAGTTTTGGGGTGTAAGTGGTTTATCAATATCTTTGAATCAAAGCCAACTTTACCTGCACGCGGTGCACCCTGCTGACTGACAAACAAAGCTCTGGCGAAAAGAGAGGTAGGGAGCCTAATGGTAAGCTACCCGACTGGGGAATGTACCTCCACCTCACACAATACCGCAGACAAATAACAATTCCTTTGAGGGTTGATGTGTTCCTGCGAGTGAGTGAGGTAACCAGAAATGAAGGAGATGCTACGTTGGCAGCGGGGATGGCGGTGCGCGAGCGATATTTTATGTTGCGAGTGTTAATATGGCTATGGTAACCACTGCACATCAGGTGGACCGTGTGTTTGTCTGCCACCCGACGAAGCATAAAAAAAAAGTTATAAGACTAGGAAAGTTGTAAATAATGACAAAATTTTAATTTTGAAATATTTATTGTTTTTATTTTTTCTGACAGTAATTATGGTCTAAAGGAACGATTCCAGACATATCACTGTCACTCGCGTACACGTCATCATCAGTCGTATCAGAACCTGTGCTGCTGTCATCTCGTAGTTCAATTATGATTTTTTCAGTTATATTATCCATGCAGCCATCACGTTCATAAAATTTGTCTTCTAAATTTTTTACGTGTTCACACTGTTTTTGCCAGTCCTGAGGGGTTATAGAAGAAAAAGCGTTTTCAGTTAACTTGACGATATTCCCAGCTTCTTGGCCGACATTATTGCTAGCTACTCGTCTCTTTAAAAGGCTCCACATGAACTCTATTGCATTTAAGTCGCAGTGGTAGGGGGGCAACCTAACCAATTTATGGCCATTACTTAACAATAATTGGTCAGCCTCATAAACCGGCGCTTCTTTGTGCTCTTTTATAATTTGATAAAGTTCTGCTTTCAACATTGTTGGTAAATAACACAATCCCTTATTTGTAATCCAATTTTGCATTTGCAGTTTTGAGGAACTCTTAGTGGGTGCTTTATTCACTTGTACAGTATAAGGAGCGTTATCCATGACGAGTAAGGAGTTCGGAGGCAAATTGGGTATAAGTTTCTCTGAAAGCCACTTTATAAAATTTGTTCTATTCGTGTCGTCATGGTAGTCGCCTGATTTACTCTGTGATTTAAAAATCAATTGAGCATTAGGAATAAACCCCATGTCTCCACCTGCATTAACAATAATCCATCGCGTTCCAGCAGAATCACTTGTTAGTACTCCGTCCTCGTCATCATTTTGCCAACATTTTTTCACTGCATATGATGCGTGAATATATGTTTCATCTAAGAAAACTATTGGCCGACCGTCTACACGATTTTGCCTCATAGTATCGATATACTTACGTCTCCATGCAACTATGTCGTATCTCTCCATTAAAACTTTCCGCTTCGAATAACACTTTCTGTACTGAAAGCCAATTCGATGTAAAATTTTCCACAAAGTCGTTCGACCTCCACCAAAGTTTGTCATTCTTTAATTCTACGAGTAATTTATCCAAGGTAGGAACAACTTTTCTGACTGTATACATTTCATGGATTTTATTTCTTAATGCACATAAATCAAAATCATCAAGATTCACCGTTTTACGTTTTAGACGATGTTTTCCAGGAGATTTGAGTTTTTGGGATGTAGAGGCAGCAACATCACCTTCTTTAGTTATTCTACTCACGGTTTTCTCCGACATGCCTGAAATAGACACATAAAATTTTTACACCTTTTATAAAATTCAATATTTATATAAATAGAAATAAGGCCAATATCATAACGAGGTAAATTATATTCACTGAAATATGTTTTATTTTAATTCATCGTCAGTAAATTCTCATTACCCGTACTAAATTCAAAGTGTTTGAGCTGGTATCCCTTTTTTACTAACCTGTCATGGCGGCGACGCGTGATCGCACTTGATCGAGTGGAATTAACGGGGCTTGGTTAGCCTTTTCTCTCTCACAGAAGGCACGCACCTTCAACACAATCTCTCTTGCACTGCTTTTAAATGGCTTCGGCATGATTAATTGAAAAAATATCAAATAATAACACAAAAACGAGCGGAACAGTTCACACAATGACAATTGACAACAAATGATTGACAAGCAATAGTGCCAACATAACGGCAGGGGACATCTTACGGTGAACGGTCTGTATAACTAAACGCTAAACCACCATTTTTTATGTTTGACAATTGATTGACATGAATTTCAGCGTCATTCCGTTGCTTTCGTGTGAACGTGAATGTGCCTATCTTTTTGTTTGGACTTTATTTACGCTTTTGGACACCGATTGGATTGCTTTGCTTCACTGTTTGACCTTGGCTCACTTACTGGACACCGCATTGTACAGGGTGGCCCAGAGAGAAATGCACTTTTGATTTCGCGCGCATTTCTAAACCACATGCGAGAGGGGCGCGGGTACGGTAGCAGTGCGTAGCGCGGGCTTTGTAATTTTAGTCGCCATGAGTCGTTACACGGGAGAGCAGCGCGCGTTTTGTGTCCGTGCATTTTATGAGAATGCTCAATCTTATGTGACTGTTCGACGGCTTTACCGTGCTAAATTCGAATTGCAGCTCATCAGTGAGTGTCCAAGCACTAATTTAATTAAACAATGGATCCAAAGATTTGAAAGAACAGGAGGCCTACTATGAACACACGAAACCCGAACGAACTCCGTAATTTCGGGCTGTTTGCTATCACGAAAATACTACGAACGGAAACGTAACGAAACGGAACGAAATCATAGTTTGACGTTTATTGTTGCGGGTGACTTACTATGATCACACGAGCCCGAAACGAAAATTCGATTTTGACATATAGTTTTTCGGGCGTAAGGTTAAACTTACTTCTCATGAGAACTTAAGTGCTACCGTAAGAGTTTCGGATTAACATTTTGTTTAAAATATAAGTAAGTTATTGTCAATTCTATATCAGTTTGGGTTTTGTTTGACTACTGAGAAGGTGTAGTAAGTGTCTTATTAATAAAGATACTTAACTATTTGTACAAGTTATGGCATTTGTGGTGGCTGTCTTGGAAGCCCTAAGGGAAGAACGCCTCGAGCGAAAACGCCAACGTCGCCGCCTACGTGAGAGTTATCTAGAGCGAGCAATAATTCCTGATGTTGAGTTTATAGCGTCATATAGACTCAATCGGGAGTTGTTTGAGCAGCTATGCCAAGATATTATTCTACTGATGCCACCCAGAGGAATCCAGCGTGGAATAGAACCCGTCACCAAGGTACACATTTTTTAAACTTTCATAATACCTATATAAAAACTTATAATACCTAGCTCCCATAGACTTAGTAAGTATACACTTAATAAAATGTTGAGTGCATATACAAAAATTTAGATATAAACTAAATCCAGTTGGTGTTTCTAAATGGGTACACCACATATCTTTCTGTTTATTTATTAACAAATCTTAGTAGTACTGCTTATATTAATTTTCATTTCTTATTTTTTCAGATATTAACAGCCTTAAATTTTTATAGTCGGGGAAGCTACCAAGGGTCAGTGGCACAGAACTTGGATGCTCCTATGTCGCAGCAGGCAGTGTCACTATGCCTAGCCCAGGTGACTGCAGCACTCAATACACCCTGCATTTTGAGGAAGTATATCCGATTTCCAAAGAACAGAGAAGAAAGACATATTATTAAACAAATGTATGTAAAACTATATCTTATAAGAATATTATAAGAAACATTTATTTATTATGTATGTTAAACAATCACCTTTTTTCAGGTTCTTTGCGAAATCCGGTATTCCTGGCGTGTATTGACTGCACCCATATTAAAATAATTAGACCGCCGGAGCATGAAGAGAGATACTATAATAGAAAGCATTGCCATTCTCTCTATGTTCAAATTGTAAGTTTTAAATGTAAAGACTAAATCACTGTTATAATAAAAATCCATCTATTAGTCTTCATATGTCCTCTGCTGCTGGGGTACGGCTTACCCTCGTTATAAGAGTGATTGGCAAGAGTCCACCATGCGGGCCATGTTCCTGCTAGTGAGTGACGTGTGAGCGACACTCCTTGTGTGGCATGCATTCTTATGCTACGGTAACGGTCAGGTGGACTGAATGCTTGTTTTCCACCTGGTATAGTATTAAAAAAAATATTGAATTCTTATTACTTTTTGTCTATATTTTTTTAGATTGTGGATGACAACTGCCAAATAACAAATGTAGATGCGTCATTTGGAGGAGCAACGCACGACGCTTTTATATGGCAACAGTCTGAAATTAGGCATCATCTGGAGAGTCTCCGTGGGGAGCAAGCTGTTCTATTGGGTCAGTGTGTTGGTAATTGATAGACTATTTAATTATTAAATGACTAGGTTTTAAATAATTGCTTTAAGATAGGTACATACCTTAATTATTATGTCCATTTATCAAAACTCCCATGCTTACCTTAACATTATTAATATGTTTTCAGGTGATTCAGGATATCCTTCAAGGGACTACCTAATGACGACAATAGACAATGCTTCTGAGGACAGTCCTGAGGGTCGCTACAACATGGCACACCGGCGTACACGCAGTGTTGTGGAGAGGACATTTGGTATCCTCAAAGGGCGATGGAGATGTCTTCTTGCAGCTAGGGAGCTGCACTACAGTCCGCAAAAAGCAGCTCACATCACTATAGCTTGTGTGGTGCTGCATAACTCGTGTAAACAAGGAGGGTTAGCAGCTCCCGAATTGTCACCCGGGGAACTACAAGAAGAAAACAATCACCAAATGCCAGCCGCACCGCCGGTGGCGCCAGTATCTGCGGCCCAAGGATTGCTTCAAAGAAGGAGAGCCAGAGATGCCATAGTTCAGTTGTTCAATAGAAATAGATAATGTATGTAGTGTATAATGTATGTTTAAGTTTGGTATTATGATAGTTATGATTAAAAGTATATATAGATTTTAGTGTATTCATAGATAAACATTATGTCCCTTCAATTGTTTGATAGCCATGAAATACTTTTATACTGTATTGTATTAGTCTGAAAATTTATTTATAGTGCAGTAATTCTATGTAATAAATGTATGGGAAACACAAACAAATTAATAAAGTTTTGAAACTTGTGTGACATTATACCTTCGGGTGTGGTGTTCAAAGCTCAGCACTCTCCCCTCCCCTCCACCTGACGCTTCACCCCCCTTTACTGTGAAATGTGTCCCTCTTACCGGTTTTTTTACTTTTTCTCGAAAACTATTATAGATACCAAAAAGGTGTTTAAGGCGAAAATAATCCTTATTAAATACTTAACAAAAAAGGTTCAATATTTTTTTTTACACGCTTGACGGTTGTCAAGTTATAACTAGTTCAATTTTGGGAAAACTTGACTATAACCATAAAGTTACATTCCTAGTTCAATTTTTTCGTCAGTCAATCTTTATAATAAATACAGATACGAAAGAAAGCTCAGGGACTAAATTAATAACTGTATTTTAGTCTGCAGACCAAGCTATCATTTATTTAATTACGTAAAATCTCGAGTTTTTGATTATTATAAATTTATTGAATTTGCGACGCGGTCCCAGTAGCAAGACAGAGAGAGTTTATTATTTTGACATTTCTGACTACGGCGTCACGTTGCCTACTTCCATTCGTTGTACAAAGAGCGGTCACGCTTGGTGGTCCCCCGCCCCGCCCCGCTCAGTTCACCGCTGGCCATCGTTGCGATTAGACGCGCGCGTTTTGTGATTGTGATTCAAATATTTCCGTTGTGTTCTAGCGAAGTTTACGATTGAAAATGTCATATTCTGATAAAAAACTGTCTTATATGCAATTTAACGTTGTGTAATGGTGAAACTGTGAAAGTTGAAAAGGGATTGTCGACATTAATAAGCGCAAGCAAACGAAGAAAAGATAGAAAACACGTAAATTTTAAGGGCTTATCAAATGTGATATTACATTCAAGATGCCGGAGGGAGTATACGAGAGACAGGAATATTGAGAAAGTGAATGTGTCTAAGAGAGATGAGTCACAAGACATACAGTTGCGATCAAAACTATCATTCGAGTATAAAAAAAATTGTTTGCTATGCGCTCAAGAGTGTGACATTATTGCCGAAAAAAAGAAAAAAGTCTAAAAAACGTAAAGAAATTTACCAACTCCGTTCGTTAAATTTAAAAGCGACCTTATTAGAGAAATCAATCAATCAATCAATCAATCAATCATTTTATTTGCGCAAAATGTAGGTACATAAGATGACATAATATTATTTTCCCATATACATTTTGTCTTCTTTGAGACATGCAAATTATATAAAACATGAAATTAAACTTAGAATCTAGTTACACAAAAAAAGTATTATAAAATAGTCCGTACAATCATAAAATGTCATTTAAAAAATCATTTACAGAATAATAACATTTAAGTGTCCAAAACAATGTCAATTTCTTTTTAAATTTATTTAATGTCAATTCTTTAATATTTTTTGGTAGTTTGTTATATATTTTAGGAGCCATTCCACAGACGCTCCCACTAAACATGGCTGTGTTGTGTGACGTGTGCCGGATTTTATCCTTATTTCGTTGGGAACTTATAAAATCGAATTTATGTAAATTTGATTTCACAAAAACTGACAACTCGTATATGTACATTGCAGGTAATGTAAGCATATTCAATCGCTTGAAATATGGTGCACATGATTCTGTAGAGTCAAGTCTAAATATTGCCCTTATGCACTTTTTTTGTGCTTTAAATACTTTCACTTTCCCAGTTGAGTTGCCCCAGAAAATGAGACCATATCGTAAGGTGGACGCAACATATCCATGATACGCTGTGAGCAGTGCTGCCTGATTAGCCACCTTATTTAGCATATATAAAGCGTAGGAGAATTGATTTAGCCTTTTACAGATGTGGTCAATATGTGATTCCCAAGTCATTTTATTATCAATATATAGTCCAAGAAACTTTGTCACATTTGTCTCTTCAATTGAATGTCCTAAGTATTTGATGTCAAGATTAATTATATTTTTCCGTGGTCTCTGTGTGAATGTCATTGATTTAGTTTTGTCTAGATTTACGATTAAATTATTATTTTGCAACCACTGTATTACTTGAATCAATGTTTGATTTATTTGAGATTCATATGTATGTACATTTTCACATTCAAAAATTATAGTACTATCGTCCGCAAATAACACCATTGGACGGTCTGTCGATTTTGGAAGATCATTAATGTATATAAGGAACAAAAGAGGCCCTAGTACACTTCCCTGTGGGACTCCATATTTTACTTCCTTTGGATTTGAAGTATAAGATTTTTCAATTTTAGTTCGGACACATAACACTAGTTTACAAAATTTAACTTTTTGTCTGTTGCCGCGAATTTTGTGTTGTTAATGTTCACTTATGACTTGTTTTCGTCAAATCTACCCTCAAAATTTTTTGAGCAGCTCGAGTTACTTTGTTTTTGATTTTTGTCATTTAAGCGTATATATTAAGCGATAACAGGCATATTTTACTGTGTTAAGATTAGTATCCAAAGTTTTTGCGTCATGAGTAGTTCAAGGAGACGTTGTTTAAACAATCCAGATCATTTTTGTTATATATGCGGGGAATATGTGTTTAACGATTGTAGAAAAGTTATATCAGAGTTGGTGAAAAATACCTATTTTGAGTATTTTGGAATGCTCTTGGATAAAAATGAGAAGTCTTGGGCTCCCAATTGTGTTTGTAAATCGTGTGTGGAATATTTAAGATTGTGGAAAAATGGTAAAAGAAGTGCCTTTAAATTTGGAACACCGACTATTTGGCGAGAACCACGAAATCATCTCGAAGACTGTTATTTTTGTAGCGTAAACGTAAACGGTTTAAATACTAAAAATCGAGCTAAATGGCAGTACCCAAGTACTAGTTGTGTTCAGCGTCCAGTGCAGCGTTCAACTGACTCTTCAGTGCCTAAAAATATATCTGAACCCATGGAACAAGACATCGAAGGACCAAGCTCATCACAAAATGATGCTGATTTTGAAGGTATGTCAAATGAGCCAAAATGCTTTTCCCAAAATGAGTTAGATGATCTTGTAAGAGATTTAAATCTTTCTAAACAAGCTTCAGAATTTTACATTTGCCAAAAATTTCCTCAGCTCACTATGGAAAAAATAAAAGCCGGTATTTTTGACGGCCCCCAAATTAGACAACTTACGAAAGATACTCAATTTAGAAATTCTATGACTGAGTTACAACTAAAGGCTTGGACAGCTTTCGTCTCTGTGATGCAGAATTTTCTCGGAAATAAAAAATCTGAAAATTATATTGAACTTGTAGAAGACCTTCTGCTACAGTTAAAAAATATGGGGTGCAATATGAGCATAAAACTCCATTTCCTCCATAGTCACCTGGACAGGTTTCCGGAAAATTTAGGAGATATGAGCGAAGAGCAGGGAGAGCGTATGCATCAGGACTTACGTGTCATGGAAGAGCGCTATCAGGGTTTCTGGGATACAAATATGATGTCTGACTATTGTTGGTCGCTAATACGTCATTTTCCAAAGTCTACACATCAGAGAAGAGCTTTAAAACGAAGTTTTTTAGAACTCAATGATTAATTATTTTTTTTAATAAAGTTTTTCTTAGTAAATACATGTTTTTTTCTGTTTTATACCTACATAGCTGAAACTCAGAAACTAGAGCTGATAAAAATCTTTTACTTATATTTTTGAAAATAGCATATCATATGTAGTCAGCAACAGCTAAAATTTCTTTGGCAACAGATGTACTGTAAACTAGTGAATCTTTTAATCTGAGTCACTTGTTTCCTATTATTCAGATACGATTTAATTAAATTGAGAATATTACCTCTAACTCCATATTTGTTTAATTTATCAAATAAAATGTCATAATCAACGAAATCAAAAGCCCTGGTCATATCCATGTACAATGCAGTGACCTGTGTCTTTTTGTCTACACATGTGAGTATTTTGTAGAGAAAGTCATAGATTGCCATATTTACAGTTTTACTTCTTCTGAATCCTTTTTGTTCTTCTGTAAATAAATTTTGTTTTTCAAAAAAAGTATTAAGTGCCTCGTAAATAACTTTTTCAAATACCTTTGAAAATACAGGTATTAAGGCGACAGGTCTATAGCATCTCATATTTTCTCTGTCTTCTTTCTTGAAGGTTGGCTTAATAACTGTTAATTTAAGTTTTTCAGGGTATTCCCCTATTACTATACAAATATTAATAATAAAAGCCAGTATTGGGGCGATAACATCAGCCACAAGTTTCAATACTTTTGTATTAATGCCATCGTAGCCAGTGCTATTCGTGTTTTTAGTGATTTAATTATTAGGTAAATATCATGTGGTATTACTGGCCTCATAAACAAAGAATTAGAATTAAAACTCGTCAAAGTTTGAGTGTTATTCGCTTTTAAGTTATGAAAAATATTGTCTATGCAAGTACCACTGTCAAGGCGAGTAGGCTTGTCAATACCTATTTTTAAATTAAATCCGTGTATGATGTCAGTATTTATTCTAATTATGATTATTTTTTCACAATTATATTATTGTTATCACGTTGTTCACACTTTTATGATTATTTTAGTATAAAATTTAAACGAAAGTTCGAAGTTTTAAGTACTGTAATAATTTAAATTATATTGGTTCACATGCTGCGACGTGCCTCACTTAACACGGCGCACGCGCGAGTTAGAAAGCTACCGCTAGAAACGATTCCTGGGGCGAGGAAGTTTCTTCTCGAATTCAAAGCGTACTTTGTTTGGTAGCAGAAGAAGCACGCTATCATAGGGAGTGTTATTCTAAATTTGCGACAAATACGTCACAAACGAATACTGTAGGTCGACCGAAAAATGAGAACTTTACCAATGCATTAGAAAAACTCTTTGAGTTTATTGAATCTTCCGAAAAATGCCAATTTTCTATGCTCGAATTAATGGAAAAGGTTACCAGTTATTTACCTGAGGATACTGTAATGACTATGACTAACATAAAAAAAAAGATAATTGAGAAATATGGTGACCAAGTAGTATTTGCAACTATGAGAAATAAATTATCGGTAGCTTGTTTTCGTGGGCTCGGTATAAAGTTAGTAGATTGGTATAATAATAAAGCGAACACCGAAGAAGAAGAAAAAATGAGAATCGTTAGAACAGCTGCTTCAATTGTGCTTCAAGACATTAGATCAACTGCTTACAGTAATACCTATCCGGACGTTTCCAATTTCATGACAGATGTTGATGATATGGTTCCTGAATCACTGAAAATTTTTCTTGACCTAATAGTTTCACATCGAAAAACACGACCCGAAAAAACTGAGAAAAAATATAGCTCATTCTATTATATCTGCAACGAGGCCCCGTTCTTTCATGTCGCCGATACAGTTAGGACTTGGAGTTTATATATTTCAAAAAGTAGGTTCATAAAATCTTGTAAATGTTGTCAGCAGTTTAGGATATTGTTGTAGCTACCGAGATGTTGCACGTTTTGAATCATCCGCAGTACAGTCTTGGAAACCATCAATTGAAGAAAAAGCATTCACACAATATGTTTTCGATAATGCGGATTTTATACAGCAACAATGACAGGAAAAGGAACGTTCCAATCTATGGGTGGAATAAAGTGTATAACACCTGGAAACGCCGTAAAACCTCACATCATTGAAAAAACGATAATGCCTACCGCTGAAGAACTCTCAACAGCTCAAAAAATTACAACTTTGACTTTTCAACAGCATGAACGAAGTCTCGATCTACTGATTTTGAAAAATGTTTACCGGACAGACATTTTTGATGAAATGGCAAAACTGTCCTGCCAAGTTTTTATATGGATTTTTGGACAATTTCTAGAAGTACCCGGACTTCCAGGATGGCAGGGATTTATGGAAAAATTGACCGCTACAGAGCCTTATGAGACATCGAAAGTTTTAGCCCTGCCTTTTGTAAACCAACCTCCGACAGATCGAAGCACTGTGTTCACAGTCTTAAGCCATGCAGCAGAAGAGACCAGAAAAAGTGATCAGCGCACATGCTTCGTAACATTCGACCTCCCCCTGTATATGAAAGCTAAGGAGATTTTAGCTATTGATAATAATGAGCCTAATGGTAAACTATCAAATGTAGTCGCCAGATTGGGAGGCTTTCATTTATTAATGTCCTTTCTGGGATCTATTGGTGTTACAATGGCGGGAAGTGGACTCTCCGAGTTATGGTCTACAGTATATGCTTCTGCATCAATCATTCATTTGACTTCAGGTAATTTAACTCAATATATTTCATTGGGTATTGAGCTACAGTTTCTTTATATAATATGGTTTGAATGCATTTAAATGTGTTGATTGTTTCAGGTCACGCATATGCCAGAGCAATACGAGCACACTGTCTGACATTATGTGCCATCACAACATTGATTTTCGAAGAAATGGAAATAAGCTACGAAGACAAGTTATATGTTAAGCAACTTCTTAGCTGTAATCTTACTTATGATTCTTTGGAAAACAATGAAACTATAAAAAGACTAAAACTAGATCTTAAAAATAAAATTTTGAATTTACAAGAGATCGGTAAAACCTCAAAACTGTGGTTGCAATACTGTGAGCTAGTAGTAATTGTCCTACGTTTCATTCAAGCAGAGCGTACAGGTAATTGAGAGCTGCATTTGAATTGCGTTAGAGCAATGCTTCCTATTTTCCACGCTACTGCACATTTTCAATACGCAAAAGCCTGTCAGATATATTTACAGGATATGGATACACTACAAGACAGAATGAATTCAGAAGAATATATAAAATTTACAGAGAAAGGTTTTTTTCACGGTAAGACGGGCTGAAAAACACTGGTGTGGTGTATGGACTGATATGACCATCGAACAGACTTTGATGAAAAACATGAAGAGTGTTGGAGGCATATGCCATGGAAGAGGATTCAACGAAAGCGTTCTCAATAAATGGATAGTAGGCTTGCCTATAGCTCAATTTATTTCTGAATCTATTGAGGGATACTGCGGGGTTAGATCCTCAACTTCTAACCAACACGAAGAGGTGAGAGAATCACGTATACAAAAAGATAAAACAGACCATCAAAAATTTGTCCAGTGGCTGAAAACCCATTCACCTTGGTCACAAACCCCTAACCTTGTTTCGCTTGGAAGTGGAATAGTTACAAATGAAAAGGTTAATTGTTTTGAGGCAAAATCTGTTGGTGAGGAAATTCTTAGCAAAGCTGTGCAAGACGGAAAGAAAATTGGAGATCTCAAACTAAAAAGAACCAACATGGTCAAAACACTGGAGAATTCAAAAACAGATAAAATAGGTCACTTAGTGAACATTGACTCTACGCAATTATTTCAAAGGATCATTTGCACCGTCCATACGCCAAAAGAATTGCAATACTGTTTTTCTTACGAACTTGCAACAGTTCCTCTGTCACTATTTGATGAAACCGGTCGAATGAGGAAAACACAAAAATCAATGCTATACAAGATTTTCAACGACGTTGATGAGCCTACAATTGATGAAGATAGCAAATATTTTGTTACGAAAGTTAACGAAAGTTATCCAAAATTTTGATGCCAGATTGGAAGAATGCTGTAACCGTCAAGGACGTCATTATGACGACGTAGTTTTTAAAAAGGAAATTTCATTTAATTTTATTTTAATTTTATAATAAATACATTTGTACAAAAGTGTACAGTTTTTTACACTTGCGATACATAGTGAAGAGGTGGTGAAGATGTGGAGCTTGGCCAGACTTATCAGGCAATTAGGCACCAACGAGCAATGCGTAGCATTTGCCGAAGAGAACGAGTTGGTACATGCTCAAAAATTGTGTGGCACGCATCGCACTCCTATGAGATTGTCATCGTCAACTGATAAATCCTTTGGATCATGGTTTTGCACCAAAGGAAATTGCAAACAAAAGGCAAAAGTGTCACGGACAAATGGTTCATTTTTTGAAAACATCAAAATACAATTGGTCCATGTTATTTATTTAATATATACATTTTCATATAAATGGAATTACACTACCACCATCAACGAGGATCCATACAAAGAGGGAAAAAAAAACAATGTTTGGCTCGGTCTACCATTTGTGACTGGTACAATTATTGCCGTGAGGTGGTTGTCATTTACCAATTGGAGAAAATGGAATTTAGACGAAAGATTGGAGGTCCCGGCAAGATAGTGCAGATTGACGAATCAAAATTTGGGAAAAGGAAATATGACAAAGGTAAATTTATAAAATAATTATTATATGTAGCAAAATTTACTGAGACTATTTAAACTTGAAATTTATATTGGTAAATAGGATAAATAGATTCATGTCTTAAATAAAATAGAATATTTGACATTTCATTATTGTGTCATCTAAGAGTTTGTTTAAGTCGGAATTGTCACAGAATCGAATTGGCCGACCCCGACTTCATGTGGTACTTGTTTGCCCAATACTAGAGTGTTTTTATAAACCTGGTGGCGCGAAGGGAGAGCAGCCCCGGCCCGCTGTAATGAAGGGCAGGCACTATGTGAGCCGGAGCGGCTGAGGCTGGTCCGAGGCGACCAAAAAGCCGAAGCTGCCGAGGCGAGCATGAGTGCCTGCCCGTCATTACGCAAGGGCGAAGGGGCTGCACTACCCGCAGCGCCGGAGACTTTGCAATTCTAATTGCTATCATAATAAATAGTTGTTATAATTATCTTTTTCTTTTAGGCAATTTATTCGTTTTACACACTAGTTAATACTGTTATCATAATCAAATTTTGTTTGCTTGTTACAGGACGCCACATAGAGGACCATTGGGTCCTCGGAATGATAGAGGATGGGTCCGAGGACCTGCGATTAGAGGTGTGCCCACATAACATACGCTCTGCTGAGGTTCTGGTGCCACTTATCCTAAAACATGTGGAAGTGGGCATCACAATTCATACAGATTATTGGAGAGCGTATGACTGCCTAGCGGAACATGGGTACATCCACAAAAAAGTGAACCATTCAGACCCTGACAACCCTTTTATGGCTCTAGATGGGACTCACACTCAATGTATAGAGTCCCAGTGGAGAGCTGTGAAAAGATTTTTTAGAAAAGAGAATAATAATAACACACAAAACTTTGCGGATGCTGTTGTGGAATATTTGTGGAGGCGAAATGTTATTAAATTTCATAAGGATCGGTTGTTAGAATTGATCAACGCTATTAAATATGTGTACAAATTAAAATAAATTATGATGAAAATTTATTTACTTTTATTTTTAACTAGTATACTTTGAGATAATTTCCTATTAGACCACATTACTATTTTTAGAGTTGATACATTTATGATTTTCACAAGGAATTTTTTAAAATTAAAAATTCAATTTAAACCCCCCTAATAAGACGACGATTAAAATTCGAAATCATCTGAAACAGAAAAATCTCCCATTATCATCAGATGATTTCGTTATTGAGGAGAGAGGTGTTAAGTGTTGCGAAACACTCCACATTCGCTTCACAAGCAGCACCCCTCATCTGCAGAATCTGCAATGAGGAAGAACGAACTAGATCATGTCGCGACCCCGTTATCGCGTTATTAGCACGTACTATGCATTTAATTTATAACCAAGTTAACATTTATTTTATTATATATACTCTGTAATTAGTTATTAAGATTCAATTGTGACGAACTCGGTGGTCAAATGGTTAGTAAAGCTAATTCCTTGTTGATGTTTTTTTTTTATAATACGTCGGGTGTCAGACAAGCATATGCCCCGCCTAATGTGAAGCGGTTACCATATTAACGCTCGCAAAATACGAGTAAAATATCGTTCGCGCGCCGCCACCCTCGCTGCCAACACAGCATCTCCTTCCTTTCTGGTGTCCTCACTCACTCGCAGGAACACAACAACCCTCAAGGGAATTGTTATTTGGCTGCGGTATTCTGTAAGGTAGAGGTACATTCCCCAGTCACCCTAGCTTACAATTACGTTACCTCTCTTTTCGCCAGAGCTTCGTTTGCCAGTCAGCAGGGTGCACCGCATGCAAGTGAAGTTGGCTTTGGTTGAAAGATGATGATGAACCACTTACACCCGAGAAATTAAATAAATTAAACAAAATAAGTTATCTATTACAGAATATAGAGAAAAACTTGAAGATTTATTTATGGGACTCACAAAAATTGGGCATTCTACTTCGTGTGCAGTTTTGAGACCAATAAACGTAAGGTAATAAAAAAAAGTTTGCAGATGGACTTAGAAACAGACGTATCAGTAGGGTAAACTCATCTAAAGCCGTGATACTCCTAATACCATGACATTGTCTTTATCCAGCATAATATATACGCATATAATACATAATAGCATATAATACGACTTTTATGCTTATATTTAAGTCCAAACATGTAAAAAGAAATTGAATTGCTAGAGGGAGCAAGACGGTAACATTCGTTAATTTTCGCATTTTGCGCGAGACAACGAGTGTCACCACCCATTTCCGACCAGCCGCCCGTCGTAGCGACAGCTGATGAGAAGACGCATACACCGCTTCCCGTCATCCACACATGATACCACACAACCCTAGACAAAACACCCTACGCTAACTACGGCGACACTGTTTAGCCTCTTGACCCATTAGAGATAAGATTGTATATTAGTATATAATCAGCTCTATTACTTTCATATTGCATTTATTCTGAAAAGTTTATATTTTTTTATCAACAAAGGTTGTCATTATGGCGCCCAACCTGGGGCAATGATAAAAAGAAGTTCCGCGGAAGTGCTGTGTTAAGCTACGTTAACGACGGCAACATCTTCAAGACTTTTCAAAGTCCAGACGCTGCTCCTCGTCGAAGGCACGAGCCCTGACAAGTCGACCGAGCTGTGCTGAGTATAAGAACGAATGAAGAACCTGTTGACAATTGCCACGGCGCTGCAGTAAGTAAATTTTCGAGATCGCTACCTATTCATATCCTTCTGAACATAGCATTCTCAATCCCTACCACTCCTTCAGGCGGCATACTAATTAAGCATAGCACTGACTGAATCAACGCTAGTATCCCCCGTAACTCCGGTCAGCATTAGAGACCCCGTAACCGGTGTTATCCCTTATGACGGAGATCCTAATCCGTTATACGTGTTCCTATGGTCCGCCAAAAATTATTATAACACAACATGTTTGCCTCCGGTAACAATGGTGCAATAGATATTAACACGAATCTCAGGGGAAGCCGCTCGCATACTAAAGCAGCACCACGGTGTTGAAATAACTATTAATAATTTATTTGAAGAAATACGTACTACTAGTTTAAAACCAAATTAAACATATACTATTTTAATTAGGAAGCTTAATCACCGCCTCATTGAAGGAAGAGCGATCAACAAACGTTGAAACAGTAGAAGTCCTAGCACAAGAAGCTAAGCTTACAATATTAAAAAACATAGATAGTAACGCGCAAATACAATTGCACCCTCTGTCGTTTGATGAAGTATGTAACCGCGTCCGGTATTTCGAAATTTACGGGTACCACATTATCTCACCGCAACTTAAAACATATACCCCACCTAAACATATATAACAACCCTATGCAATTCAGGTACAACCTTGGCACTCCAAACAGTCAGTTGTAGAGCACCTCCACACATCAAGGATGGAGCACCCGGATATGAAAAGGAAGGAAAAATTTCGACACTGGAGGAGAAGTTAATGGAAAAATTAGAAGAACACAGCAGGAAATTGGAGGAAAATAAAAGAGAAATAGAAAGGATGAGAGAAACTTTCGAAAAGCAAAGTCAACTAGAAGAACTGCCAATGATGACTTACGCGAGTGTGGCGGCGGGACCCCCTATTAGGCGTCAGCCTACGGAGGGCGCGGCGCTACACTCGCTGATGGTCACATCAGAAGACACCTTGGAAACAGGGGAAGAGGTGATGCAGAAACTAAGACAAGGAATAAAGGCAACTGAGGGAGGAATCAAAATTGACAGGATTAGGAAGGCTTCCCTTCCCTGTTCGATCCTCGCACAAGACAAATATTTATGTGTCGCACAAGACAAATGTCTGTTTGTCTTACAACAAAAAAAAATGTATTTAAGTATATTATCAGTTATCTAATACCCATAGTACAAGCTTTGCTTAGTTTGGGACTAGATGGCCGTGTGTAATTTGTCCAGAAAAATTAAAAAAATAAATTTTAACCTACACAAAATATTGTTTATTATGCAAATAACATTTTTTTTAGTTTATTTAATTTAGCTATCTTTAAAAAAAGTTTCTTATTTATCTCATTATTTTAGTGTAAAGGATTTAACCATCTGGCTCTCAGAAAAGGAAGCTAAAAAAAACGAAAACTGAAGAAGCAAAATCGCTTGCTGGATCTTTATCTAAATACCTTTTGAATTGTGAAGAAAAGAAAAGTGGCGTTTCCGAAGAAATTAATCAAACTGTTACTTTTTTTTTTAAAATGGGACGGGGGCCCACCACACATTCCCACCACTGTATCTCCTGTGTAGCCAGGATTAACAGCGGCGACCGCCAAAAAAGGCAATGAACAATGAAGTCCATTGCAGTCCCAGGGGTAAAACTACGGCTGCCTTGGAACTCACAACGAATTTAATCAGAAGAAATTAGTAGGAGTAGGAAGCTTTTGGAATTTGACTTCCCCTCTTAGCAATGTGAGAGACAGCAATATGGCAAATAAGGCATTAAAAGCCTAAAAGAGATGGCTAGTCAAGTGAAGCTCAACTGCCGTGCACCAACCGTCCGTAGTGTAGTGTCCGGCCGATGATGTTCTCGGCATTTTGTTTTCGAATTTGGAAAGAGTTGTGGCAGTGTATGCGAATCCCGCTACACCACAAGCTCAGCGGCAGCAATTTTACGATCTCTGCCCGCTTCCCTTTGCGAACTGGAACCAACCCGTTCGCGCTGGAGTACGACGTCGTCAAACTGTTACTGTTGAATCGGGATCTAATAAACAAATCATTGATATTGAGACAGCAAACATAGGTGAAAAATCTAAATATGATATTAATAAAGACTCCGACGTGACTGACACTGAAATACAGGACTATAAAACTAATAAATTAAAAAAAACTACTGAGGAAGCCGAAGAATATGTCGCTTCTAAGTTAGATTTCTTATCATCCAATGATGCTGCACATCGGCCAATACCTGTGCCAGAGTATATCAGGACATAATCAAATCATGTCAAAAAGGATCATATTACGGAATCATTTTTGACACTACTCCTGACGACAGTAAAATAAACCAAATGAGCCAAATCATTAGATTCGTTCATATAGAGAATCACATTGTGGAAGTACGAGAATCTTTCTTGTTTTTTTTTTTTATTGTCTGGGAAAACTGATGAGGATATTGTAACTAACCCATACAAGTAATAGCGTTAGTTAACATGAGAACTGTGAAATTTAGATAGAATATCTAAATTCAGTTTGTGATTGACCTAATTCATCAAATAAAAGTCTGCAGAACAACCTTATGTTGCAGGTGCGCTTGGACATTTTTTGGACATTTTCTAGCACGCGATTCGTGAAAGTCCTTTGGACAAATTTGGACTTTTTCCAGGCCTCTCATTGGATGGAAGCATAGCGTCTGTTGATAGGGAGAGGACGCGGAAAATTATGTTGCTAGGCAAATTGGCGGGAAAATTCTGATAAATAGATGGGGAATCGATTGTACTAATATCGATTAATTTGATAATATATTAGTATACAATAATATTAGATACAACATTTAAGGGAATTTAGATGTAATAGACATTGTTTATTAGTGATATTATTAATAATTAATTTAGTGACAAGATTCTGTGGTAATTGAGGGGAAAAATTATATAGAAAATTGGTATTGAAAATTTTATGTTTTCTTTAGAACTATTAATTTAATTAATGGAAGTTGTAGCGGTAATGGATATTATGTACAAAATTGGATTAATTTGAGGTTTGAAGATAGAAATTATGTGAAATAAAGGTGAAAATGTGAAATTAAAACGATTTAATTATCTTTTTAGAAAGATTCAAATGATTTTAGGAAGAATCAAGTATTTTCGATGTACTTGAGATTAAGTGTGAAAAATTGAGAAGGTAAAAATTAGTTAGATAAATGGAGAAAAGTAGATTATTCGGTTGTACTAGGAGAATTAGATTTTATGGTTAAAAATTGGTTATGTCACAACACTAAAGAGTTGAGGTAGGTCGTGTAGGAGTATTTAAGGAAAGGCGCGAGTTTTAGACGGGATGATTCGATGTAAAGTATTCGCGAGTAAAGAGATAATAATTAGCATATTTTCGTAAATATGTACTATAATACCGGGACAGTGTTATAGTTTATTTTAGTGTTTTAAAATTAGATTTTCACTTGTTTTAATATTGCTGAGACAGGTTTGAGAGATATTATTTATTTGAGTAATCAAATTGATTTGCGGTTGATAGATGCCTTAATTATACAAAAGGTTTGTGAGATTGTTAGATTGAAAAGTAGAATTGTCCAATTTAAACAATCATATTTAAAATCACTTAAAAATTACAAGGCGAATGTTGAAAGTTGATATTAAAAGTAACAATACGTACTTAAGGATGATTTTAATGTGAATAAAAAGCATTATACATCCAATCTTCAAAATGTTAAAGCTTGCAACATAACCTGACTTTATCAATTCCTATAAATGAGGAATGGAACTACTTTATTAGACTAATTGGGCTTTTCACTGATTTGTAAGAATCTCATAGTAATTTATCGCGAAAGTGATTAATTTGTGTGAATTGGGAGAGTTATAAGGTAAGGTCTTCTGTCCGGTAAATTTGAAGAATTTCGGTGAGTGAACAAAACATCTTTTATTGACTGTATTATGATGCCTTCTCATATTTCAAAATAGTGAATTGTGATACATTACAGGAAATAGATTTCTTGAAATTTCAGCTGAGCAAAGAATGTTGAAATTAGGGTATATACAAAGAGATAAGAATCTATATCTATAAAGTAAAATATAGTAAAGATTATTGCCAAATAATTCGCATGTGTTACTTTTATCAAGACATATAAAGTTTGATTATAGATAGATGTGTATAAATATATGGGTGTTGCGATTTAAGTAAGTAACAAGGTTACTAAACAGTCGCACACTAGGGTAGGATTGTTTGTAAAGATTCATTGATTACAGAAGTTAATCTAAATTCAAATGATTTGAGTTAAATAAGAAAGAAATAATTTAGTTCGGAAAATAGACTAAAGTAAGTTATTAGTTTCATATTTGGAATTGATAAATAAGATAATTTTGCCAGATTAATTAATTTAATTGCCGAAGGGAACTTATAAGTTTCCTAGGTTCTTTTGAGAAATTTCTATAAACGAATCAAGAATATAATGTAATAATAATGTAGCTTCAGTAAATAAAAAGATTGAGCATATTGATTTAATTTAAGACTAGGTTAAAATTTAATTTAAGACTAGGTTAAAATCACCAAAGATATCCAGATTAATAAGTAATAGAAAACTGAGAGGTAGAGACGGCCTCTAGTTATTTGTTTTTTGAGAAGTAGGGTGATGCTTCTGAAATTATATGTTCTAATTTACTTGGATTCTATAGAATATAACCAAGCTAACCTTATTGTTTCTGAACCAAATTTAGTAAGTATATCTTTTCATTATATGACTGCTAAATATTCTACCTAAACCACGTATCTCAAAATTAATCTTTAATTTATTTGTTCCAGCTGATATTTAATGTAAAATTTACTACCACAAAATCCTGAATAGAGGTTATCAACCGTTATATTGAAAGTCTACACGTAATCTCATGTAAGTATGATATATTCTATTACATTTCTTAATTACATTCCCTTTTTATCATTAATTTTCCTAATAACATACCTACTAGGCATTCTTTCCTAACCAGAAAGAAGGTCTGATATCTAATTTTGTTAATGTAATTATATATTACTTTCAGACTCCTGCCATATTAATATCTTACCTAAACAACTGTGAATGGGCATATCACACCCCCAAATGGACTAATTAGTTCTATCTGTCAACGCTGAAATACTATATTTGATTTTACTCAAAGAAGTGGATATATACTGGATGAAATGATATTGTAAAAGAGAACCATCAATAATTAACATAGTAAGTATAACCTTTACATATATCTCTAAAATTCTTATGTTTTATTTATTGATTTCTCTTTAGTACTGATAAAATCTCTATGAGTGGATTATTTATAGTGAACTATAGGTTTTTGAAATCAATTATCACATTCACCCCACTCTCAAGTGCATATGGTTAACATAAAACTAATTAATAACCTTTTTACTTTGTTTCTTACCAAATCTATACTCGGTAACATTACAAATTTATATATTTTCAATTATATTTCTACTTTTAGTTAACTTTAGATAATTCTAATATTCTGTTATCCCATAATTATGTATTTACCATTTGTGACTCTGTTTTAATTTTAAATTTACCTTATTTTCCAGGGTCATAACTCAACGTGGATAATAACTGAAACCCGTCCATGAAAATAATTGAAGAATTTTATAACTCAAGTCCTGTGTTATTTAATTATATTTAGACCTTAGTTGTAAATATGTGAAATTAATTATATACTATTAATCTGCTTTAAGAATCCAAGAGGATTCCTTCTTCTAAGTTAATTTACTTACGAAACCTAGCTAAGTTGAATCAGTCAAATATTCATTTTGCGTTCCAATTCACGTACAACAATTGTGGGTTTCTAAAAAGAAAACCCCATCAACTAACTTAAACCACAACTAGATTCACTTCATTCCAACAACATTTGTATATTTATAAAATTACTAATACATATACATATATTTTAGCTTATATAATCCTGGTCATGCGCTACCTATTGTAACCCCCCCCCCCCCCCCCCCCATATTTGTTTATTTTACCCCACTGTGTTGTCAAAACACATTCAGCAACAACTGGAAAAAGATATTGCGTTGTGCAGGGCTCAAGGTTATGACAATGCCGCGTCAATGTCAGGTGGCCATGGAGGGATGCAACGAAAAATCCGAGAAGTAAATCCAAATCCTTTTCGTCATCTACACAGAGATGGCAATTGCTGAAAGAGAAAACTGGAAAAAATTTAAAACGTTTATCGGATATTCGCTGGAGCGCTCATTATAGGCCTAAAAGATTTTATTTTTTCCGAATCAGAAAAGTCTGATGGAAATGATTTAGATAAACTTGTGTTTTACAAAATATTGCACAGTTTACACAAATAGATCATAGTAATAAAACAGATTTAATGATCTAAAACTTAACCTTAAACGAGGGTCATTTGAATAGTTCTTAGCCTAACATGGTTAAAGTCATTGGTTTTTTTATAACTACCCTCATTTTGTAGTTACATTATTTAGCAACAAGTATGCACAGTTTAGTTTATTCACAGTAACTCATTGTTCGTTTACATATGATACCGTAAGTCAAGTTAGAGCTATTTTTGAAAATGGATAAAATTGAACATCGTGCAGTGATAAAATACCTGAATTTGAAAGGTTTAACTTCAAAAGCTATACATGAAGACATGTCTGCTACTTTGGGTGAGTCCGCTCCTTCGTATGCGACTGTTAAAAACTTGGTGGCAGAGTTTAAACGTTCAAGATGAGCCCCGTAGTGGCCGGCCTTCGATTGCTTCCACTGATCAAAACAAAGAAAAAATCTGTGATTTAATTTTATCTGATCGAAGATTGACTGTCGAGGAGATAGCTAAGACTATAGGCATCTCATCTGAGCGAACACATCATATAATTACTTCTGAACTTGGGTTCTCTAAGGTGTCTGCGCGGTGGGTACCGCGACTGCTTTTAGTGGAACAAAAACGCAACCGACTCACAACTTCTCGCGACTGTTTAGAGTTATATGATGCTGACCCAATATAATTTGTTGAAAGATTTATAACCATGGATGAAACCTGGGTTCACCACAATACACCCGAGACAAAAGAACAGTCGAAACAATGGAAAAGAGCAGGATCGCCCACCCCAAAGAAGGCAAAGGTGGTTTTATCGGCGGGCAAAGTCATGGCATCCGTTTTTTGGGATGCAAAGGGTATAATTCTCGTGGATTATTTAAAAAAGGGTGAAACAATAAACTCCGATTACTATTGTAACCTGTTGCGTCGTTTGAGAGAAGAAATCAAAGAAAAACGTCCAGGTTTATTGAGAAAAAAAGTCTTGTTTCATCAGGACAATGCGCGCGTTCACACCTCTGTGCAATCCATGGCAGAAATCCATCAATGTGGCTTCGAATTGTTACCTCATTCCCCATATTCACCGGATTTAGCACCGTCCAACTTTTATCTGTTCCCAAGGCTGAAAAAATTTTTAGGTGGTAAACATTTTTTTACAAATGAAGAGGTCATAGCCGTCGTGGACGCTTATTTTGAAGAGTTAGACGAAGATTTTTTTTTAAAACGGGTATCGAAGCCTTACCGAGTCGATGGAAAAAGTGTTTTGAGCTCGGAGGAGAGTATGTTGAAAAATAAAAATAAATACTTTTGATTAATTGCTGATAACAACAATCTGGGTCCAGCATGTAAAAGCCTCACATGCTCACGACGAATAATCAATTCTGTTATTTTAGAACCCTTTACTAAAATGATGGGATATTTTTGTGAGTAACTAATATCAGAGTTTTGAAGCCTTCCGCCTACTCGGAGAAGACCATCATTATCGAGAAATGGATGTAATGGTAACAACGGACCATTAACTTCTTTAGTGGACTGTAATAAATTAATTTCATTAACATAATGAACACTTTGATCGTATTTAATTATAAGCAACAACGCCCTCTGAAGTTCTTTTGCAGAAAGTGCGCTAAATTGAATTGTAACATTTTTATCTTTACTTTTTGCTTTTAAATTATCACAGTATCTGAGAATATATGCAAAGATACGTGTAATTGTATTTATATCAGAATACTTATTGACAAATTATTTGCATGAAACTATTACTCTCTGATGTTAGCAGCACTACATTGGCAGAATGTGACGTGGCTGAAGGTATTTTTAGACCTGGTAAGTCATTCCCAGGTAAATGATTATAATTATTTTTCTCGAAATTGTACTCTCCTTGTTGCAGGAATGCCGGACCAGTCCACCATAGGGCGCAACTGTGCAATTCCTGGGGCTCTACACCTCGGCTAATAAGATCAGCAGGATTGTCCTGAGAATGTACATATAGCCACTTCCAGTTGCCTGTCAACTCACTTATCACCTTAACCCTATTTGAAACGTAGGCTTGCAGTTTCATTAAATCAGTGTTTAGCCATGCAAGTACTATCTTAGAGTCACTATGTAAAAAAACGTCATTGATTTTCAATTTAATGATTAACACAGAATAAACCTTATAAACAAATTTTGCCAGTAACAGTGCTGAATTCAGCTCAAGCTTAGGCACAGTGAGCGGATTTGAGCGTGGGTTTATACGTGACTTTGAACAAAGCAAGAAGAGTTTAGGCTGTTGTGACATATCCACGACACGCAAATATAAGCAACACCCGTAGCCAGTTGTCGATGATGCATCAGCAAACCCAACAAGTTGTATAGCTGTTGTTGTAGCTGTTACCGGTATATTTCTTTTTAAATGAATAGGTTTCATGCAGGCTAAGTTGTCAGTGAATTGTTTCCACTCACGAACAACTTCTTTGGATGGTTCTGAATTCCAATCAACCTTATCTGCCCATAAACATTGCATAATTGCCCTTGCTTTTACTATTATAGGACTTACAAAGCCTAGAGGATCGTAGAATCTTGGAATGCAACTTAAGATACTACATTTTGTTATAGTTCTTGATACATTACTGTCTGGACTAGTTATGATGAAACAATCATCTATTAAACTAAAACTCAAACCCAAGGTTTTTATATTACAGTTACTATCTTGTAGAATATCAAAATTATCAAAATGTTGCCTTTCAACAGGAATATCAGAAAGTAACTCCATACTATTTGATGTCCATTTATGCGTTTCAAAACCACCAAGTTTCAGTAATTCACATAATTGAAGTTTTGTTTCAATTAAATTGTGTAAATCTGAATGACTATAAATTATATCGTCTATGTATGTACAGTTTCTTAAAACAAACGATGCAAGAGGAAATTCCTTCTCATACCGATGGGCTAATTCAATCAAACGCCTTGTAGCTAAAAAACCAGAACATTTGAGTCCATATGTGACTGTATCTAAGCAAATGCATTTTATGAGTTCAAGTGGATTATTACGCCATAAGATATTTTGAAGCGGCTTATGATCAGGATTAATGTTAATTTTCCTAAACATCTTCCTAATATCAGATGAGAATATATAATCACCAAATCTGTACAATCTAATATTAGTGTTGGTTCACTTGTGCTTCTGGTGGAGCAAAATACTCCAACAATGAATTGGCCAATGGCTCGTGTAACTCGTGTGTTTCCTGGAAAGGACAATTGTGTTAGGGCATTTGAAGTAATGACTCCTAATCGTAAAAGTCATATTCGATCTGTTACTAAGGTTTGTGTATTACCTCTGGAATAATAAATAGGTTTTTTTATGTTAACGCATAATTCAATTCTAGACAGTTATTTTTTTATGTTTAGGTATGAAAAAAAAAAGAGCTAGATTTAAGGCTTTAAGTACTTAATTGATTTTAAGTTTGCATTACAACGTGTTATTTGTGAAAAATAAATTGAATTTATTTAAGGTGTCTAGATTAGTTTAACTTGTTCACAAAAAAGAACCTTGTTCTGTCACTCACGTTTGATCTTATTATTAGCTCAGATTTAACCATTTGTAACATTTTGTGTATTTAGAAGGTGGCTGATCTTTCTCGCGGCCCCCAGCATGTTAGAAATGGCAATAATTTTATATTAAAAATATAATAATAAGTTTTTTTTTGTACTCTAGCAACATTGTGGTGACGGACTCTTCTCCGTAATGGAATTGTGGTGTAACTTGTGGTGTGTCTTGTGCAATTAATTTATTTATTAAATTAATTCAAGCAAAATTCGTTGTTCTTCACCTCCGCATCTGCTGCTGTTCCGCCCAGTATGTTAGGCTAAGAAATTTTCAAATGACTCTCATATCAAGTTTATTGAACTCTCATAACAAATATTTAATCATTATCATTTTTTAAACTTCTCCTTTCATATATTGATTTAATCATTTTTTTTTAACTTTTATTCATGACATAACAATATATGCTTAATTATTACAATAGCTGTGCCACGAAAACCCACAGGGTTTATCTGTGTACAGCGAGTCGTTCATTTCTATGATCAATGATAATTATTTATATAGTATTTTTAAAGTTTTCCTTTAACCTTACTTAGATTGTATTTGACATTTCAAGCACTCTATAAGATGTTTTCTAAAAGTAACGAATACGGAATGATGCGATGCCGCGACATGCCTACACGCACGCAATGCGACTCGGTGAGTAATGTTATGAGGTATTAAAAGTAACGAGTAACGTAACGATACACATTTTGTAAATATACATGTTGCAACTGGTCTGGCAGGTCATTTAAATATTTTGCAGTTAGATAGTTACTTGATCTAGCACCGTATATGTTATTTGTTTTTGTAGAATATATTTATGTAGAAAATTAATGATGCACGGAACGCATTTATTTGATAAAGTTTGTAATTAGCATCTTTTGTTTTGTGCACAAGACTCTGCGGTTGGCACTATTGTACGGTACGCGCGGCGACGTAAAATTCGGAACAGGAATGATATGCGATTCGGTGCCTCGATTTTCTGGTGAGGACCTAACCTACTGTTCGGTAAAATGGACGCAGGACATAGAGGACAACGCCGACATATTTGGATGGACGCAGCAACAAAAGTTAATTTTGGCTCCAAGAAGTCTATGCGGCACGGCGGAGTTATGGTTACGAACGGAAAAAACATTTCGTACCTACGAAGAACTGAAGGCGGCACTTTTAAAGGAATTTCCAGAGGCAGTCAGTAGTAAGCAGATGCACGAGATGTTGAGCGCGCGGCACCCATATATTCCGAACGACGCCGCCGTCACAGTTGTAATTTTATAGTGAATAAATAGTTCTTTATACCAAAAGAGCGTTATCACTCGGCCGACACCCCCTACATTTATTATTATGTGAAAAGTTCCTTCGAGCGAGTGGCGAGTCTCAAGTGGCAGTGGGCAGGTCATATAGCCCGAAAGCAAAGTTCGTGGTGTAAAACGATCTTGGAGTGGAGGCCCTGGGGGGAAAAGCGGCCCAGAGGAAGACCACAGATGAGGTGGAAGGACGACGTCAAAAAGATAGCAGGACCAAATTGGATGCAGGTTGCACAAGATCGAAGGAAATGGAAAAATCTGAAGGAGGCATACACCAGACTGTTGGTAGAAAACGGCTAAAAAGAAGAAGAAGAGAAGAAAAGTTCCTTAAATTATTAGGTCTTGTTTTTTTTTTATTAACTAGTACTTCAGAATTATTTTCTTCAGTTAAAATTGAGAATTTGATCTTATTACTAATTGGCATTATTGGCATTATATAAACCTTGCAATAATAGTCAAGAAATATCTAATATCAAAGGTCTAATATCTAAAGTCTGCTTTTACGTGAGTTATGTGATAAACAATCTTGCACATCTTTAATGTAATTTCTCTTTTAAAATTATTAAAGAAGATTATTAAAAATCTTTTATCTACTAAAACCTTCAGATATATTCAGTAGGTATAAATCCTAGTTGAACATAATTTGTTCGACTAGGATTTATACATTATAACTTTTATTTAAACTAATGGTACATACTTAATATAATAATTGTGAAAGTGTGTTTGTTTGTTTGTCCTTCTTTCACGTCAAAGTACGTACATGATTTTTTTTATGGGGATAGTTTACAGTCTGGAGAGTGACATAGGCTACTTTTTTATCCCGGAATAACATCTTCATCCCATGGCAAAAAATAAACTTTGTAATGATTTGTCCTTTATCACGTCGAAAGGAATCTAAGTACAGACATGATTTTTTAACATGGAATAGTTTCCGGTGTCTTCACAACGGAAACTAATATAAAAGTGACATAGGCTACTTTATATCCAGGAAAAACATTTTATTCCCACGGGAAAAAACAAAATTTAGTGTCCATGTTTTGCTTGTGAAAAATTTAGATGCTCCTCGTTTATGTAACGGGACGAGGCTTCGCATCACACATCTTGAGCGCAACATAATTGGTGCAACCATACTGACAGGCGTAAGTCAGGGTGAAGATGTAGTCATACCTCTGATCCATATTATTTCTACAGATCTATTCTTTCAGTTCAAAAGGTTACAGTTTCCGATTAAATTCAGTTTTGCCATGACAATTAACAAAGCGCGAGGGCAAACATTACAAGTGACTGGGATACACTTAGAAAAACCGTGCTTCTCCCATGGCCAACCGTATGTAGCATGTTCGCGTGTGTCCAATACCCAGAATTTGTACATTTTACCAGAAGCAAAAGGTTGTAAAACATACAACATTGATAACACATTGATAGCACATGCTTCTTAAAAGACATCGCGAGAGTAGAAAATCAAATATAAAGTTATTTTATGCTACGAACAGCTGTTACGATCGAGATGTTTGAACAATTAAACTGGAACTTGAAAATATGTGGCATGCATCTATCATACCTATGGAAAATTGCCAATATTGTAGCTACGTGAACAAAAGGCGGGGAGCATGCCTACAGAATTATTATTATGATTTAAGTAGTATCCCAGCAGGACTTCAATATGTGGTGATAAAAATCACCCAAGTATCAGCTGATGAGGTTAAAGGCCACTCCACCCCATCGCGGTCACCGGCCCGGATACCAATATCAATTAGATGCAAAAAAGAAACATAGTCACGTGGAGGCACGCAACGAAGTTGTGAGTGGGATTCACAGCAAAACCGGTTCTAATGAAGGACGCGGAACAAGCGAGACAGAGACGATGCATCACACAATGCGCGTTAAGGCCCACCAAAGCGATACTGCGGTTAACGCTACCTTCTTGCTACAATGATCGAGGTTTGTATTGAGTCTACAATTGATTATACACGTCATGTGCTGCTGTGGTATTTCAATGTTGCCACGTCTTCCAATACCACGCGGTCGTCGTTCACCACGCGGTGCGTGTAATAAGATGTATTTTGATTTAGTCTAACTGGCTGCAGTAAGAATACTCTACGTCATTGTCTCTCAACAATTTGTCGTCGCAACCCAGGAAAAAAACATATTTAATTAAAACCTTTCACCCTGCATTCACGTTAATTAATAATTAATACAAACGTTTAAAACTGGGCCCGATTGTATTATGTATATATTATCGAGACTACTTTGCGTACAACTTATCTGTAGAAATAAGTAGAATATAGTTTAGTTATATCTATGTTATTTATACTGTAGAAATATCTCTTTCATAATAATAAATAAATTAGTTTTGTTTTTAGTTTATTTAATTTAGTTTTAATTTAGATGTATTTATTTAATTTTATATATTTAAAGTTTACAATAAGTTTATTTTTTGTTTTTACTAAGATATATAGAAATATTACCAACGTAGATTTCTATACAAGAAAAAACTGCTATAAATATTATTCATCTTCATAAATAAATTTACGGTGCGGGTCCGTGCGGGCATTACTTAAAACACAAAGGGGCCTCAGCGCGTTGGATCGATTAGATTGAAATATACCGCCTCTTTTACATCTGATACTGTAGATAAACTACAGTATCAGATGTAAAAGAGGCGGTAGAGCTACCGAAATGCGACTCAAATCGGTCAAAGAAACGTTCTAAAAGAACTGTTCCTCGCGCACGTTACCTAACTCCCTTTAACTCTCAACAAGACAATATACCAAGCATGTTCCCATCTATCTCCAAACAAGCTGTCGAAAAAAAAAACAAAAATACAAAGTATAGGTGGTAAAATAAGTGCAACAAAAGTATGTCATTTCAACATAAATTCTACGTATGCGATGTCATGCCCTGCCCAGCTATTGGAATTATCGGGTTGGACTTTCTGCTACTACACAATGCTAATATGAACTTACAAGCGAATGAGCTAACTGTAACAATAAAATCAAGAACATTTTACGACACGGTGTTCATTTGTGCTAACGTGATGTTTCCAATAATGTTGATAATGATTTGACAATAGTGACATGAAAGTGTGATTTGAAAATGTTGACAATTGATAATGATTTGTAAAAAAAGAAGTTTGCAAAAGCTTTCAACCCATTCAGCATATTTTTGAAGACAATGTTGAAAAAATTATTAAGATACATCATTCAAATCATTTCAGTGTTAAAACTTCACTATACAAGAGTCGTTAAGATTTTTAAGAGAGTGACGTTTTGCAATACACACACTTGGTACACGTGAAGGTTTTTCCAAAAATTTTCTTATAGCCGATGATGGAAATACGGAAAGAATTTTTATATTATCGTCCGTTACACCAATACAAATAATGAAAAAATTTGCGAAGTGCGTTAACATATACTTTGGTGATGGCAAGTTTTACAGTGTACCCCGGCCATTCTATCAGATATTTACAGTACATGTTGATTTTATCAAATTTGAAGATAGTAAATGTTATACCAATAGTATACGGTCTACTGCCCAATAAAATCGAAGAAAGTTATGTTAGGTTTTTTTAATTTATTAAAATAAATATTGGGTATTAATGCGCGGATGCGGCCACCTAATCTTCCTTCTCCTTATGTAATCGTAGACTCATAACTGGGTGCAACGGCCTCAACCGTAAAATACGCGAGTTGCAATCCTCTCGCTATTTTAGTTAATGTATTGCACTATATGGACGAGGAAATTATTCATCAGTTGGTCGTTACCTCGTTCAGTATGGAGAAAATTAATGAAGCAAATTGGTTATTATAAGATTCTCTGCCCAAGAATAAAAAGATGTCAGTGCGCCACAAAAACAGAAAAAAGAGGATATCATGACATTTGGATGATATCGGTGCCATGAAGGCTACAAGTTCTGAAGTATTACCGATTTTTGTGGCCAAAGATCTATATCTTGTGCCAAATGTAGGTTTTGAACACATTGATAGCACATGCTTCTTAAAAGACATCGCGAGAGTAAAAAATCAAATAACTTTAGTGCTACGAACAGCTGTTACGATCGAGATGTTTGAACAGTTAAACTGGAAGTCGAAAATATGTGGCATGCATCTATCATACCTATGGAAAATTGCCAATATTGTAGTTACGTGAACAAAAGGCGGGGAGCATGCCTAAAGAATTATTATTATGATTTAAGTAGTACCCAGCAGGACTTCAATATGTGGTGATAAAAATCACCCAAGTATCAGCTGATGAGGTTAAAGGCCACTCCACCCCATCGCGGTCACCGGCCCGGATAACAATATCAATTAGATGCAACAAAGAAACATAGTCACGTGGAGGCACGCAACGAAGTTGTGAGTGGGATTCACAGCAAAACCGGTTCTAATGAAGGACGCGGAACAAGTGAGACAGAGACGATGCATCACACAATGCGCATTAAGGCCCACCAAAGCGATACTGCGGTTTCGAATGCACCGGTTAACGCTACCTTCTTGCTACAATGATGAGGTTTTTATTGAGCCTTCAATTGATTATACACGTCATGTGCTGCTGTGGTATTTCAATGTTGCCACGTCTTCCAATACCACGCGGTCGTCGTCCACCACGCGGTGCGTGTAATAAGATGTATTTTGATTTAGTCCAACTGGCTGCAGTAAGCCTACGTCATTGTCTCTCAACAATTTGTCGTCGCAACCCAGGAAAAAAACATATTCAATTAAAACCTTGCACCCTGCATTCACTTTAATTAATAATTAGTTCAAATGTTTAAAGCTGGGCCCGATTGTATTATGAGCCATTATAGAGCCTACTTTGCGTACAACTTATCTGTAGAAATAAGTAGAATATATTCCGTATTATTTCTACAGATCTATTCTTTCAGTTCAAAAGGTTACAGTTTCCGATTAAAGTCAGTTTTGCCATGACAATTAACAAAGCGCAAGGGCAAACATTACAAGTGACTGGGATACACTGTGGTATTTCAATGTTGCCACGTCTTCCAATACCACGCGGTCGTCGTCCACCACGCGGTGCGTGTAATAACATGTATTTTGATTTAGTCCAACTGGCTGCAGTAAGAATACCCTACGTCATTGTCTCTCAACAATTTGTCGTCGCAACCCAGGAAAAAAACATATTCAATTAAAACCTTGCACCCTGCATTCACTTTAATTAATAATTAGTTCAAATGTTTAAAGCTGGGCCCGATTGTATTATGAGCCATTATAGAGCCTACTTTGCGTACAACTTATCTGTAGAAATAAGTAGAATATATTCCGTATTATTTCTACAGATCTATTCTTTCAGTTCAAAAGGTTACAGTTTCCAATTAAAGTCAGTTTTGCCATGACAATTAACAAAGCGCAAGGGCAAACATTACAAGTGACTGGGATACACTTAGAAAAACCGTGCTTCTCCCATGGCCAACTGTATGTAGCATGTTTGCGTGTGTCCAATACCCGAATTTGTACATTTTACCAGAAGCAAAAGGTTGTAAAACATACAACATTGATAACACATTGATAGAACATGCTTCTTAAAAGACATCGCGAGAGTAGAAAATCAAATAACTTTAGTGCTACGAACAGCTGTTACGATCGAGATGTTTGAACAATTAAACTGGAACTTGAAAATATGTGGCATGCATCTATCATACCTATGGAAAATTGCCAATATTGTAGCTACGTGAACAAAAGGCGGGGAGCATGCCTACAGGATTATTATTACGATTTAAGTAGTATCCCAGCAGGACTTCAATATGTGGTGATAAAAATCACCCAACTATCAGCTGATGACGTTAAAGGCCACTCCACCCCATCGCGGTCACCGGCCCGGATTAATAACAATATCAATCAGATGCAAAAAAAGAAACATAGTCACGTGGAGGCAAGCAACGAAGTTGTGAGTGGGATTCACAGCAAAACCGGTTCCAATGAAGGACGCGGAACAAGCGAGACAGAGACGATGCATCACACAATGCGCGTTAAGGCCCACCAAAGCGATACTGCGGTTTCGAATGCACCGGTTAACACTACCTTCTTGCTACAATGATCGAGGTTTGTATTGAGTCTTCAATTGATTATACACGTCATGTGCTGCTGTGGTATTTCAATGTTGCCACGTGTTCCAATACCACGCAGTCGTCGTCCACCACGCGGTGTGTGTAATAAGATGTATTTTGATTTAGTCCAACTGGCTGCAGTAAGAATACCCTACGTCATTGTATCTCAACAATTTGTCGTCGCAACCCAGGAAAAAAACATATTTAATTAAAACCTTTCACCCTGCATTCACGTTAATTAATAATTAATTCAAACGTTTAAAACTGGGCCCGATTGTATTATGTATATATTATCGATACTACTTTGCGTACAACTTATCTGTAGAAATAAGTAGAATATAGTTTAGTTATATGTATGTTATTTATACTGTAGAAATATCTCTTTCATAATAATAAATAAATTAGTTTTGTTTTTGGTTTATTTAATTTAGTTTTAATTTTGATGTATTTATTTAATTTTATATATTTAAAGTTTACAATAAGTTTTTTTTTTTTTTACTAAAATCGATATATATAAATATTACCAACGTAGATTTCTATCCAAGAAAAACTGCTATAAATATTATTCATTTTCATAAATAAATTTACGGTGCGGGTCCATGCGGGCATTACTTAAAACACAAAGGGGCCTCAGCGCGTTGGATCGAATAGATTGAAATATACCGCCTCTTTTACATCTGATACTGTAGATAAACTACAGTATCAGACATAGAAATACTGTAGATAAACTACAGTATCAGATGTAAAAGAGGCGGTAGACAAAATTTAGAGCTACCGAAATGCGACTCAAATCGGTCAAAGAAACGTTCTAAAAGAACTGTTCCTCGCGCACGTTACCTAACTCCCTTTAACTCTCAACAAGACAATATACCATGCATGTTCCCATCTATCTCCAAACAAGCTGTCAAAAAAAAAAAACAAAAATACAAAGTATAGGTGGTAAAATAAGTGCAACAAAAGTATGTCATTTCAACATAAATTCTACGTATGAGATGTCATGCCCTGCCCAGCTATTGGAATTATCGGGTTGGACTTTCTGCTACTACACAATGCTAATATGAACTTACAAGCGAATGAGCTTACTGTAACAATAAAATCAAGAACATTTTACGACATGGTGTTCATTTGTGCTTACGTGATGTTTCCAATAATGTAGTTTTACAATTGATAATGATTTGTAAAAAAAGAAGTTTGCAAAAACTTTCAACCCATTCAGCATATTTTTGAAGACAATGTTAAAAAAATAATTATGATACATCATTCAAATCATTTCAAAGTGTTAAAACTTCACTATACAAGTGTCGTTAAGATTTTTTAGAGAGTGACGTTATGCAATACACACACTTGGTAGACGTGAAGGTTTTTCCAAAAAATTTCTTACAGCCGGTGATGGAAATACGGAAAGAATTTTTATATTATCGTCCGTTACACCAAGACAAATAATGAAAAAATTAGCGAAGAGCGTTAACATATACTTTGGTGATGGCAAGTTTTACAGTGTACCCCGGCCATTCTATCAGATATTTACAGTACATGTTGATTTTATCAAATTTGAAGATAGTAAATGTTATACCAATAGTATACGGTCTACTGCCCAATAAAATCGAAGAAAGATATGTTAGGTTTTTTAATTTATTAAAATAAATATTGGGTATTAATTAAGTCAGGCTCAGTTGCTTGACACTACCGCTCGCGCGCGGATGCGGCTACCTAATCTTCCTTCTCCTTATGTAATCGTAGACTCATAACTGGGTGCAACGGCCTCAACTGTAAAATACGCGAGTTGCAATCTTCTCGCTATTTTAGTTAATGTATTGCACTATATGGACGAGGAAATTATTCATCAGTTGGTCGTTACCTCGTTCAGTATGGAGAAAATTAATGAAGCAAATTGCAAGAATAAAAAGATGTCAGTGCGCCACAAAAACAGAAAAAAGAGGATATCATGAGATTTGGATGATATCGGTGCCATGAAGGCTACAAGTTCTGAAGTATTACCGATTTTTGTGGCCAAAGATCTATATCTTGTGCCAAATGTAGGTTTTGAACACATTGATAGCACATGCTTCTTAAAAGACATCGCGAGAGTAAAAAATCAAATAACTTTAGTGCTACGAACAGCTGTTACGATCGAGATGTTTGAACAGTTAAACTGGAAGTCGAAAATATGTGGCATGCATCTATCATACCTATGGAAAATTGCCAATATTGTAGTTACGTGAACAAAAGGCGGGGAGCATGCCTAAAGAATTATTATTATGATTTAAGTAGTATCCCAGCAGGACTTCAATATGTGGTGATAAAAATCACCCAACTATCAGCTGATGAGGTTAAAGGCCACTCCACCCCATCGCGGTCACCGGCCCGGATAACAATATCAATTAGATGCAACAAAGAAACATAGTCACGTGGAGGCACGCAACGAAGTTGTGAGTGGGATTCACAGCAAAACCGGTTCTAATGAAGGACGCGGAACAAGCCAGACAGAGACGATGCATCACACAATGCGCGTTAAGGCCCACCAAAGCGATACTGCGGTTTCGAATGCACCGGTTAACGCTACCTTCTTGCTACAATGATGAGGTTTTTATTGAGCCTTCAATTGATTATACACGTCATGTGATGTGGTATTTCAATGTTGCCACGTCTTCCAATACCACGCGGTCGGTCGTCCACCACGCGGTGCGTGTAATAAGATGTATTTTGATTTAGTCCAACTGGCTGCAGTAAGAATACCCTACGTCATTGTCTCTCAACAATTTGTCGTCGCAACCCAGGAAAAAAACATATTCAATTAAAACCTTGCACCCTGCATTCACTTTAATTAATAATTAGTTCAAATGTTTAAAGCTGGGCCCGATTGTATTATGAGCCATTATAGAGCCTACTTTGCGTACAACTTATCTGTAGAAATAAGTAGAATATAGTCTAGTTATGTTATTTATACCGTAGAAATATCTCATTAATAATAATAAATGAATTAGTTTTGTTTTTAGTTTATTTTAAATAGTGTTAATTTAGATGTATTTATTTAATTTTATCTATTTTAAGTTTACAATAAGTTTTTTTTTGTTTTTACTAAAATAGATATATAGAAATATTAGATTTCTATCCAAGGAAAACTGCTATAAATATTTCATCTTCATAAATAAATTTACGGTGCGGGTCCGGGCGGGCATTACTTAAAACTCAAAGGGGCCTCAGCGCGTTGGATCCATTTCCCCGTGCACGCCTATCAAATAACCGGGCTTGTTCCATATCGTCTGTGTAGGTGGAAAAATGAATAAGTTCAAATTATCAAAAATGTGTAAAGGAAAAATAATTAACTCAATATAAAATTCAATAACTATGATTTATAATTAGTGAAGTGTTGCATAAATTAAATAACATGAGTTATTCAGTTTATGTAGTTGCCAAAATGTTTTAATACAATTAATCGAGTTCAGGGAAATGAATAATTTGATTTATTTATTTCCGCCATTCTAAACTCTAAATGTCACATACTTACAACAATATTAACACGCCTCATTCTGCACCAATGCCCGTCAATGTTAGTCCCATGTCTTTTAGCAGTAAGATTGACTTAAATGAATATATATTAATAATATGTTGTGTTGTAACAGAGAAAATGTTATTTCGTCACTCTGTTTGGATATTGAGCGCCACGCAGAAAAGTGCCAAGCTGTTGATCTCTTCAGAAAGATCAAGCAAATAACGGGTAAATGTAACCCATCTACATGGTTCATAGACGACAAAGATGGCAACCCACTACACGAAGTCGCCCAAGTTGCAGAGAGGAGAGAATACTGTGAGGAGCTTTATCAAGATCGTCTTACTCAGTCTCCTCTACCAACTGGATCTATAGAGGAAGAACCCAACATACTCCGCTCGAAAGTTGAAAATGCTATAAGAAAGCTGAAAAATAACAAGGCTCCTGGACCTGATATGATCACAGCGGAGGTTTTAAAAGCGGTAGGTCTAAATGGAATCGACTGCTTACATAACATCTGTAACGAGATTTGGCAAACCGGACAATGGCCAACTGACTGGGTGCACACATCTGTTCTTCCTCTTCATAAAAAAGGCTCAGTACGCAACTATGGCAACTACAGAACACTTGCTCTGATATCACACGCTAGAAAAATCCTACTATTGACCGGAAAGGTAGAAGGAAAAAGACCTAGAGACCGAAGTCCCATACGGTGGTCAGAGCAAATATCCGAACAACTGGATATCCCAATAAGTGCCGCACTACATCAGGCGAACCACCGTAATCGATGGCGACAGCTCATTGACAAAATGAAAAGGAGTCACGATCCTCAGCAATGAGGGAACGATATGGAAGAGAGATACCCTTAGAAACATCAAATATTATTGATAATAAATAGATCAAAAACATTCATTATGGTAGAAGGAGTAGATTCATATTCAAATTAACCTAAAACAATTGTAATTCATATAAATATGTCATAATTTAGCTGTTGATACCACAGAAACCTCAAATATTAGCAATAATAAATAGTTTAAAAAAATAATCATTTTCATTAAAAGAGAGAAAGTATAGATAGACGAACCAATAAACCGCAACAATTACTTGTAAATTATGTGTAAAAATATTATACCTTAGCCAAACCAAAAAGAGACGACCCAGGTCCGAGCTGCCTGGGGACGCATGCTACGGAAGGCCGACCCGAAATAAAATGGGAATGGGCCAGGAAAAGAGAGAGATTATAGTTTAGCTTTTGATACTTTTGATACCAAAGAAACATCAAAAATTACTACTGTAACATTAATATGCATCATCCCGCACGCCCGCACATACCCCACACGCTCCACCAGCGCGTCCCGCCACAACTCATCGCGCTTCGCCTTAGCTTCAGCTTCAGCTTGGTAAGTGTATCTACAAATTACAGTGCATGTTTTTGTGTACCTACTGTGTGTTTCATTTTGTATTTTTTCTATATTAATATTATGGACTAATAATTAACGATGAATTTGAATCTGACCAATATGTAGGTACCTATTATACACCATGAATGCTTTGTTTTTTTTTTTACTTTGTTTTAATTTGACAATAAAATAGTAAGTAGCAGTCACGAGCATTAATATATCTATATTGTCACATTTTCTAAAATATGTTACTTCTACCATTGCAGAAATAAGTGTACGACATTTTTTTCTAAATTAACTAACCATCAAACTGTGTCATAACTAGGTACATTGGTTTCAAATTGATATAAACGAAACAAAATCAATAAGAACTTATTCACTTCCAATGTAATTTTAAAGTATCCGTGACAATTTCTATTACATGTATACGATTGTACACATGTAATAGAAATTGTCATGGATACATGAAAATGACATTGGAAGTGTATACCTGCTTTTTACACGACTGCCAAAAAAGGAAATATTTATCTACCTGCATTGCACGACAACAAAATAAAAACAACCGTAATGCTCGCTAATTTCTTCTAAATATTTTGCAACGTTTTTAACCGATTCCAAAAAAGGAGGAGGTTCTCAATTCGGCTGTAATTTTTATTAATGTTTGTTACTTAATTACTCCGTGTTTTATAAACCGATTTGAAAATATCTTTTTATATTTGAAAGAGTACACTTCCAGATTGGTCCCATATTTTTTTCATCATCATCATCATCATCAGCCTGTATCTACATACATAAATGTAGAGTAAAGTTTGGAGTCGGTTTTTTTTTGTTAAAATTATCACAATATAATTTTAGAGCGGTATACGGAAAAAAAAAAACAATCGACGGGCGAGCCGTTAACACTTGCTGATGGCACTACCTTCTTTACTTTAAACATTGACCTATATTTTTTTTTAAACATTTATGGGTAATGACGCAAATTAATGAATTAATGATAAAACATCTAGAGCTAAATAATGCCTACCTAAATAATGCTATAAGTACTGGATAAGTGATACTTCCATGCTCAAAGCTGTTAGAAACTGTTAGTTTATAATTGTTTACATAATTTCGAAATTGTACAGTGTACATGTTTTTGAGAATTAGTCAGTGGGTACTTCCGAGCTCGAGCTGTTTCAAACAGTTATTTTGTAATTGTTTACATAATTTTAAAACTCTACTGTGTACATGTTTTCGAAATTTACTTGGTGGGTACATATATATGTAACTAAAAGTGAATATTATTCTTTGGTAATCTATTGTTGACAATAATTTGATAAAAATGTGTAGTTTATTTTGACACAATTTAACGTTTACATAATTATTGGGCACTGCTTAGCATACTAATTTTTGCGATTTATTGTTGCTACATGAATTTGAAATGTCAGGATATTTCTATGTTATTGCTCGTGACTGTACAAGTCAGTTAGTAATATATAAGAAGTTACTGAGATTAAACCACTGACCTGGTACTATATAGCGGTCAGTGGATTAAACCAAGAGGCTTCATGTTTTTTTAAACGTTATGGCTTTGGCAACTAGAGCTATCAGCCGAACAGTGTTATAAAAAGCACAATCCCGCCAAAAATGATGACATTATTATTTATAGTAGTGTTACCTCATCTAAAGTTTTATCCACAAAATATGGGAGAATTTTTGTAATGAATACCGACCCAATTAATTAATAAAACGGATCTACAAGCAGCGAGCAACATAATCCTACAAGTAGCGAGCAAGATATCTCTATGGTTTCCACTTCAGAGGGTGAATCTATTTCGCAGCCAAGGGGGGAACAACGTCAAAGTACCTCCAGTAAAAATGTGTCACAGTGGAAAGGAATATTTCGTGCGATTGGAGAACTAAAAAAATTACAAGAAGCTATCAATAAGGATCTACCTGAAAAAGAAGACAGATTCGTTATGTTTGCAAGGAACGTAGCAAGTGCAGTTAAGAGAATTAATCATTCGAGAGAAGTATGATTGCACAAACCAGAATACAATATATTTTGAGTGAACTAGCGATCGAGAACTACATGTACAATAATATATCTGCAACCAATAAAACAAAAAACAACTTCCAAGGAAACCATCTCATCTGCGGGATAGTTACGTAATCCATCCACACGTGCTTTGATTTCTGATGAAAATATCACAGGCCATAGCAATGACACTTGACGGTGAAGAGTTCACACAATAATATTCCGTGTACTTATGTTATTTGAAATGATTGCACTAATGATTACAATAAACAAACATATTGTTTTTTTTACCTTCATGCAATCCGAAAGTTGATCGTAAATTTCACCCAAGACTTTGGGGATGAATTTTGAAATCGCTGGTTTAGAAACTCTAAATACGTGTAAGAATTTTCGAGAGAAATACCTCCAACACAAATTGCCGATTTCCGAAAAACATGTTTATCTTTTTATATCCAAGCTTTAGCACAAATAAGAAAACGCTTTAGTTTTGAAGATCCTCTTTTTGATTTATTAGAAAATGTTCTAAACCCAATCAAAGCGCAAAAATTTGAAGTAAAAGACTTATCATGCGTAATAAAAAGATTTCCAAATATTGTTACTGATACAGAAAATTTACATAAAGAATGGAAGAAACACGCTTTTCTAGACTTCAGCGAATTAAACATGTCGCCTGACTTGCCGGCCGAAGATTACTGGAATAAAATCCTAAAAATGACAGATGGTACAGGAGAACCCATGTTCGAAGGATTTAATAGTTTTGTTCGTTTTGTCATTTTCCAATGCATGTCATTTTGCAATGCGTGGAACGAGTTTTCAGCCAATTAAAACTGATAAAATCGGACCACAGAAACAGACTAAATAATCAATTTTATTATATAGGATCAATATGAATGAATCAAGAAATGCGGGCATGTGCTCAAACACGCATCGATGTTTCTGTAAGTCAATACAACTAATATTCTATTCTATCAACTTGTAATACCTTTTCAGTAAAAAAATATGAAAGGTTATTTTTTATACAAAAAGGTTACATTTTCTTATATTTTAGGTAATTTCTGACATGACCCGACTGGCAACTCGCACCGCCGGACCGACGCAAGTAGGGACTCGCTCACTTGTACGCGTACAGAGGCGCTTTGCTCTGCGAACTCCTTTGGTCCGTACACTTGTCTATCTTTCTTTGGTATATATTATTAATTATCTTGTAATCATCATCATCATCCTGTCAATAATAAAAGTCTTGATAAAATACATCTACCATCGTCTTTTACAAACTGGCGACCAATGTGACGGCCGACGACTCACCCGCTTCACCACGACGACGAAGACAAAGGTGATATCAAACAAGCTCAAGATTAGTACATCTAGAAGGTTCCTTAACCTTGTGTGGCTATGTAGTACCGACCACATTCGTAGTGCTACCGGAATCACGAAATAACAGAACCCTATTAGGAATTGGATTTATTCAGGATGCGGCAATTAAAAATAATAATTATTATTTTTCAAAACCAGTTACTTTAAAAATGGATGAAAATTATGGAATTGATTCTACTTATGATTCTGAACAGACTATTTTTAGGTTGTGCGTACTTGAAGTTACACGTTGTTTTCAAATTAATAGTTTAAAGGTAATTAATTATTAATTAATTCAAACGTTTAAAGCTGGGCCCGATTGTATTATGAGCCATTATCGAGCCTACTTTGCGTATAACTTATCTGTAGAAATAAGTAGAATATAGTCTTAGTTATGTTATTTATATTGTAGAAATATCTCATATTAATAATAATAAATTAATTTACGGTGCGGATGCGGGTCCGGGCGGGAATTAAATAAAACCCAAAAGGGCCTCTGCGCGTTGGATCCATTTACCCGCGCACGCCTATCAAATAAACGAGCTTGTTCCATATATACATATAATAAATTTACAAACATTAATATCGTAGAAAGAGTAGATTAATATTCAAATTAACGTAAAATAATTGTAATTCATGTATCAGTATAAATATGTCTTAATTTAGGATTTGATGCCTTAAAAACCTCAAATATTATTGATAATAAATAGATCAAAAACATTTATTATCGTTGAAGGAGTAGATTCATATTCAAATTAAACTGACATAATTATAATTCATGTAAATATACCATAATTTAGCTGTTGATACCACAGAATTCTCAAATATTTGCAATAATAAATCGTTTAAAAAAAAATCATAAAAAGACAGAAAGTGTAGATAGACGAACCAATAAACCGCAACAATTACTTGTAAATTATGTGTAAATATATTATAGTTTAGGTTTTGATAATACAGAATCATCAAATATCATTAATAATAGTTAGCTAAAAAAATATTTATTATCATAGAAAGTTTAGATAGACAATAATACAAAACGCACAAAAATCTTGTACATAGTATAGCTTTTGATACAATAGAAACCTCAAATATTAGCAATAACAAGTACTGGCCACTCAAAAAGCAGCACGAAAATCAATTACAGGTGGGCAGGTGGTGTAACTAGGCTGGATCATGTCAGAAACACACACATAATATTAAGAGGCACCTTCAAAGTGAGATCTATCCCAGACAAATTACAGGAGAGCCGTCTGCGGTGTTACGGACACGTTATGAGGCGGCCACCCGACCACATGACCAGAAAAGTACTATATATAGAAACTAAGCCCCGAGGACGAGGAAGACCCCGATATACATGAATGTCCGTAGTAAATAGGGACCTCAAAGAAGCCCAAATCAACAAAGAGATGACCCAGGTCCGAGCTGCCTGGGGACGCATGATACGGAGGGCCGACCCCAAATAAAATGGGAATGGGCCAGGAAAAGAGAGAGATTATAGTTTAGCTTTTGATACTTTTGATACCAAAAAAACAACATATATTAGTACTAACTATTTTAATTTCACTTTTATTTACTCGCTTACTTCGTTCGTTCATTCACTCGTATTTAATAAAAATAAATAAATATTTCTGAACAAATGTCACACTGCCATTTAGTCCCAAACTAAGCAAACACTTGTACTATGGGTACTAGACTAACTGGTAATATACATAAATACATTTTTTTTTCGTAAATACATACATATAATATATAGTAAACACCCAGACCAAGACAAACAGACATGTACACAGATATTTACACGAGACACGAGCGTATTGTTTGTCCATTATCATACAATAATTCGTTCTGAAAGATGTCCCAAAATTAACGCAAGATTTGAATTTGCCGCCCTTTGTTCAGTGCAGTGTTGGCAACACCAAAAAAACCAATTTGACAGCTGAGAGGTTAGTGTTAGTAAAAACAGAGCGTTACACGATAGAACAACGTATCTTCATTATTGAACAATAAGTTAAAACTGGTGTTAACTTAAAACTGGTTGTTACAGACTAGCAAGTGTAACATCACTAGCTTACTAAGCACATCACTGGCCGCAGGCCATATTGTCTTTGTCATTCTTTGTAGAATCGTCTTCGTGTCTGGTCTAATAAAATACATACTGTACCTATCAAGAAGTCTTTTAATATTATATGGTGTCAGAAGAGAAGCGGAAATAAAACTATTTAGAGCAAATACAAGCAATTTGAAGAAAAATGCCGAAATCGGAGGATGCAAAAGGATTTACGGAAAAACAGATGTTGACGGCTGGAAATTTCAATTCAACGTTGCCCAGGCTGAACATCTCGTCTGATATCATGAATAACAATGCAGAAGAATGGAAGAAATGGTGGCAGCAATTTGAATTATATCTATTGGCCATGTCTCTTGACAAAGCGGAAGAAAAACGCCAGGTCGCCATTTTACTTCACCACATGGGTGGAAAAGGTTTGGAAATCTTCAATTCATTCAATTTATCGATAGAAACCACTACACTCGTACAGGTCAAAGAAAAATTTGATAATTATTTCGAACCAAGAAAAAATTTAACCATGTTAAGACACTCATTCTTCACCAGAAAACAAAAAACGTCAGAAAGCATTGATGAATACATGACAGATCTTCAAAATATAAGTTATAAGTGTGAATTTTCTACTTTGAGACAGTCATTGGTCAGAGATATTTTTATAGCGAACATGTGCTCAGATTTGTCACACATTAGACAGAGGTTATTACAAGAACCTGATCTCACATTGGAAAAAACAATGGAGATATCCAAAACAGTCATGATGGCACAACAGAATGCTGAAACTATGATGAAAGATGTATCAAAAAACACAGAAAATGTTCTTCATGTCAATAGTCGAAGAAGTCAAAAGTCAAGTCAAAATCAATCAGGAAGATCGTCCAGTGTTAAGTCAAGAAGTCAGTCATCAAGAAGTCAATCATATGGTAGTCAGCAAGCGTCAGCGTCATCTCAGCATGGTTCCTGTGGAAGGTGTGGACAAATACATCGTTCCAAGTGTCCAGCGGCAAACGTCAAATGCAGGTCATGTAATGCTTTTGGTCATTATGCTAAAATGTGCTTTAAGAATAAAAATGTCAGAAACTTAGAGTCACAGAATGTTCATGATGAAAGCGCTCACTGCTCTGAAACATTCTTTGTAGGTACAGTCAGTCAAAATTCAAATAAAAATGTTGATTCAAATAGTCAAAGCTACAGTCAAAGTCAAAATATGAAAAATGTTTCAGAACAATTTTTCATAGGCTCAATCAGTCAAAAATATTATTCAAATCGATCATGGCATCTGGACATTATTGTCAAGAGTCAGAATGTAGATTGTATTCTAGATTCAGGAGCCGATGTCAATATTATGTCAATAACAACATTTAAAAAATTAAATTTGTCACTAGAAAGTTTAAAAAATAATGTCAAAGTGTCTGGTTTTGGAGGAACAAATATCCCTATTATTGGTCAATGTAACATAGGATGTCAAATCAACAATATGAAAGAAAACATCACATTTATTGTCACAAGTCTTAATTGTCCAACTGTTTTAGGTCTAGCCACATGTGAAAAGATGGGAATTATAAAAAGAGTATATTCTATAAATAAAAACAGTGTAAGTTCAAAAATGCTAATGCAGTACAATGATGTTTTCCAGGGTCTTGGATGTCTTCCACCTGTCTGTCATCTCAAACTGCTTCAGGATGCAATTCCATGTGTGGACCCTCCAAGGAAAGTTCCATTCGCTCTGCTCAAGGATCTTCGTGGGGAGTTAGATCGCATGGAGAAGATGCAAGTCATAGAAAAGGTCACTAAACCAACGTCATGTGTAAATTCTGTAGTAGTTACTGTCAAATCGTCAGGTCAGTTAAGAGTTTGTCTAGATCCTAGAAATCTTAACAAAAGCATAATGAGAGAATATTATCCTTTAAAAAATATAGATGAAATAAGATATAAATTGAAAGGTGCTGCATACTTTTCTCATTTAGATGCATTTTCTGGCTTTTGGTCATTGAAACTAGATGAAGAGAGCTCTCAGCTCTGTACTTTTCAAACTCCATTTGGCAGATATAAATATCTAAGATTACCGTTTGGTATCAATGCAGCAACAGAAATTTTTTATAGAGTTATAACAGATTTATTTGGTGACATAGAAGGTCTTTTAATTTTTGTTGATGATTTTCTAGTCTATGGTGAAACAGAAGAAATACATAATGAAAGACTAAAAAAGGTATTTGACCGAGCCAGACAAGTGAATTTAAAATTAAATAAGTCAAAATGTAAATTTCTAGTTCCAGAAGTCTGCTTCTTAGGCTATATATTTAGCAAAGAGGGTGTCAAAGTCGATATAGAAAAAGTAAAGGCTATTCTAAACATGCCATCACCACAAAATGTCAAAGATTTACAGAGATTTTTAGGAATGGTCAATTATCTGTCCTTTTATTGAAAATTTGTCTGAAAAAACTCATATATTAAGAAATTTATTAAAAAATGATGTCATGTGGTCATGGGATAAAAATTGTGAAAAATGTTACAATAACTTAAAAGAAATTATCACAAAGTCACCTGTATTTGCTCATTATGATACAAATTTACCACTTGTATTGTCAGTCGATTCGTCAAAGTCAGCTATAGGTGCAGTCATTATGCAAAATAATCGTCCAATTGCTTACAGTTCAAAAACATTGACACAGTCACAAGAAAATTATGCACAAATTGAAAAGGAATTATTTGCCATTCAATTTGGATGTAACAAGTTTCATCAATATGTCTATGGTCAAAAAGTAACAGTACACACCGATCACAAGCCTTTAGTCTATTTATTTGAAAAATCATTGCATGATGTACCAGCTAGATTACAACGTATGATGTTAGCATTGCAAGCATATGACTTGAATGTTGTATACGTACCTGGTAAAGAAATGTATATATCAGATACATTGTCAAGAGCTGCAATGAAAGAACATTATATTCCTGATTATGAGAGTGATATGCAATATCATGTTAATTTAGTAAATTCTAATCTAGTCATCAGTAAGGAATATCGAACTAAACTGTGTCAAGCAACTAATTCTGATGAAACATTAAAATTGCTAAAAAAATATTATTATGAAGGATGGCCAAATAGCAAAGAAAAAGTCCATTCTATGTTAAAACCATTTTTTAATTTTCAAAGTGAAATACACGTCATTAATGATTTACTATTTAAAGGAAATAAACTGATAGTTCCATATTCTATGCAAAAAGAGATGCTAAATAAATTACATCAAGGTCATCAGGGAATTAACAAATGTTTAAAATTGGCTAGGGAAATGTTATATTGGTCGAATATGAGTGCTGATTTAAAAAACTTAATTGAACAATGTTTAATTTGTGCCAAGTACAGATCAGCTAATCAGAAAGAACCTTTGCAAAACTATGATATAACTAAGTTTCCATGGCAGAGAGTAGGTATTGATTTAATGTATTTTGATAATTTAACATAGCTTAAAAAGGGGGATGTAACATCACTAGCTTACTAAGCACATCACTGGCCGCAGGCCATATTGTCTTTGTCATTCTTTGTAGAATCGTCTTCGTGTCTGGTCTAATAAAATACATACTGTACCTATCAACAAGTCTTTTAATATTATAGCAAGGAAGTTTTTATTCGTAGTTGCCACCTCGGTTCCCTGCGAACGTTTATTTTCTAAAGAGGCAACTATGACTAAAAAACGGGCCAAGTGCGAGTCGGCCTCGCGCACGAAGGATTCCGAAGGATCTATAAAAACGGCAAAAAAAAAATACATTTGTTGTATGGGAGGGGCTCCCATACAACAAATGTATTTTTTTATAATATTTGTTGTTATAGCGGCAATAGAAATACATCATCTGTGAAAATTACCTGAGACAAGCGTCAGTTGTGGACCTACTTAAATCAATCAAATCAAATAAATGCTGGTACAGACGATATGTTTATGTATGTCTGGGATGAATCGACAGCATCCAGGGGACCACAAGAAATAGGTTCATGCCTCCTAAAATTTATCAGAGAACATGTAGATACAAAGAGGCTAATCATGTACTCTGACCAGTGTGGTGGGCAAAACCGCAACATAAAAGTTGCAGCATTATGTATGCGTATTGTTTCTAGTCCTCAATTTACAGTGGAAAATATAGACCACAAATTTACGGTCAGCGGGCATTCTTTTTCATCTTGCGACCGGGCTTTTCGTTTGGTGGAAAAACAAAAGAAGTATTTCCCAGACATATACGTACCCGAACATTGGAACAATAGCATAAACAAAACATTGAAACTAAAATAGAACATTGGAACATTGGAACTAGCAGCAAGAAAAAAGAAACGTTTCAAAATTGTGGAAATGAAACGAGACGACTTTATATCCACCAAAGCCTTAGAAACTAATATCACAAACAGAAAGATCGGCGTAGATCGAAGTAAAGTTGAATGGCTTAATATTCAGTGGATTTACAATAAAATCCAAACATTCTCGATGTTTTTCAAATACTCCAACGGGCCAGAAGTTCTTTTTACGTAGGTCAATTTCAGCAAGAGGTCATACCGAAATACTTCAAACTTTGAACTACAGATTTTAATTCCTAGAAGGAAGAAAAATCAGCCATGAGAAAAAGAAAGACCTTCTATGCCTTTTGGAATATATTCCACCTGCCTTTCACCCTTTCTATCAACAACTCAAAGACTCCTCCAATGCGGGGAACGAACTAGATGGTGCAATTAGTGATTTTTCGACTGAGTAACTGACTGGCTCAATACTTTGTCATGTTGTGCCTAAGATAGTCTTAAGTTAAGATAACTCATACATTATTAATTATTAAAATAGTTTTTATTTCAAAACTATTTTAATAATTAATAATGTATGAGTTTACGATAAAACGAGTTTAATAAAAAAATTACAGTAGTAAAGAGGCTAGTTCTAAGTTTAATTTGTACTAATTAAGTTGAAAATTGTATTTTGTGTTTGGGCCGCTCTGGTTCTGGTGGCCTCGTTCCTTAAGGCCGAAAAAAAAAGTTGGCAGCCCTAGTGGTGGCGTTGCGTGTTAGACTTGGCTTGGATAACCTAAAATGCAAAAAGTCGTATGTATCTACTTACGTACCTTTCTTTAGATAACATTAAATATAATTGACAAATATTATGTACATATTCTATAATTGCATTAACTAACGTTAGTTAATCTTTTTTTCGCAGCCAGATAATACATTTTTAATACAAAAAAAAGTAAAATTTTGCCTCTATTGTGGTCATTTCACCATACGAGTGAATGGTAAGTTACATGAAGGCTTATCTAAGTAAAACTGAAGACACATGACAATTAGTATTTGAAATAACAATAATAAGTTTTTTATTTGTTTCCAGCTATTTGCCCACACTGCAAGTCATACTGGTCCCAAGGGGTGCACGGTGCCTCAGATGTGAGACGGTCAAAGATCCCGAGTGGAGCTATTGCGAGAAATGCGGGGTGCAGACTGCGCGGGCCCAGCGGCTCGAACGAGCCAAAATGCTGTTCCATCGCGCAAAACTGCAAAAATTGGTTCACTCGGAGCAATGGCCGCCGCCACCTCTCCAGTCATCGGATTTCTTCGGGCCGGACATTCACATTGAGAAGTTAGATTTGATTGAATCTGCGCTCAGTTCGTAACTGTCAGTCAGCAACTGAGTCCACGAATGTCAGCAGCGACATTGAAAGTATGTTGTTGCTGACAGTCGTAACGGTAGTTGAACTGGATCTTTTCATACTGTTAGTCACTGTCCGTGAGTCGTTCCATCAAATCTAACCAATGCGGAGAATAAATCGACCCAACGAATCACGCCTTCTAAAATTATTTCCATATCTCGTGCCTATTATTATTATCATTGTTACAGTATTACTTTTTTTTGCAAAACAACTTATTTCTTTATGGGATTTTTACCAGGCGACCTTAGTTAGAACGAAACTTGTTCAGGAAGTTCAGTAATAAAAAAGGTGGACACAATTGAGAGACACAACAGAGGAAGAAATCATTAGATGAAAATAAAGAAACAAAAAATCTGAATCCTTGTGTTATAATTTTCCAGTCCTCTAGTGATTTGGATGCTATCGTTATTTCTTTTAAGATATTGTATATATGTATGCAGGTATCTTTTATTATATAGCTGATTGTTGAAAACCCACACTTGAATGAGTATTGAAGGTTCGCCATTGTACATGCAGTGCCCAAATATCTGAAACATTTATTTCTAATTTCAGCAACTGGATAATAAAAAGTGGAAGAATATAAGAGACAGCTATACGCGGGAGATAGAAAATAAATGAAAGGTTAACAGTGGATCAGCCGCCGAGTCACGGAGAGAATATATATACATATTATAAACAACTTAAATTTTTATCGCCTCTTTTAAATACAAAACGACCACAAGACAAAGACGAAAACAGTGTTGCTAGTCCGCTTACATTGATTCCACCATCAATACCGTCACCTACGGCACCAGTACCAACAACATCTTCTACAAAGAAACGTAAAGTATCCCCAGATAATGATAGTACTGCTCTGATGTCTCTTATTGCAGAAAAAATCGAGACTATTAATAGCCAACCTAAATGTGATTCCGATGAAATACATATTATTTCATATTATCATTGTATGATGATTTTCACAAGATACCGTCGGAGAAAAAGGTGGATGCTAAAATGGAGTTGATGAGCATAATTAGAAAATATAACGATCCAATGTACTTGGCAGGATGAGGACGTGAGAAAGCCTACCCTCATTCACGATTATAATATCTGCATTGGGGTTTCTAAAGAGCTGCAAATTTTCAGTAAGTAGGCGCCGCAAAAGCTTTGAAAAAATAAGTAGGTAGGTACGTACATCCATATTGGTTATGATTTTAGGAATCTATGTATCATCATCATCATCATTTCAGCCTGTAGACTGTTGGACAAAGACCTCCCCCAAAGATCTCTACATTGACCGACAATCTATGTATGTATGTTTGTATTTACGTGTGTTCCACTGTAGTGTCTAAACTGCTGAGACGATTTTTAGTATTTTTTCTTAATCATTTGGCGCATTTTTAATAAAAACAAAGGCCTAAGGTCTTGGCCATTTCGCTAGTGATCGCAGCGGGAAGAGGGTGGCATCTTTGGTCCTGAAGTGGTGAGACATAAACCGCGTGAAGTTCACTCCGTGAACACTCGGAAATACGTTATATTTATTAATTTTTACTATCCATTTTTGACAGATCGAAGTCTATCCGGGCAGCTAGTAGAAAGTAAAGACTTTTTAACGACTCAGATATTAGAAAAGAAAATAGTAAATGATTTACTGATAAAACAAAAATTGGTCTGGGATATTATGTATGTATTATAAGTATGTATTTAGAAAAAAAAATGTATTTAAGTACATTTATCAGTTGTCTAGTACCCATGAGCTTAATTTGGGACTAGATGGCGCTGTATAAATTGTCCATAAATATTTATTTATTATTTATTCTTTTCATTATATAGGTAACATCACCACGAGCTCTCCGTTTCAGACTGAAAAAGAAGATATTCGTAATTTTATTAATATTTGTAAGCGCAAGCATCCTTAGATATGCCATTGAGGAGAGATTGGAATGTTTCGATGAAAGTATCCATTCAGAAATGACATCATGGAATGCATAGGTCATGGAAAGCATTAAGTCAAAAAGCGTTAAGTCCGCTGTAAATCTAGCACTCACGCAGGAACTATACAAAATATCATGTACACTAGCTGAAATTAACACCAATATGCTAAAACTTACATAGAACTTATACAGATAACGCCAATATCAACAAAATTCTGGCTGAAACTAATCATAGGTTAGCGAAAACGGAAAAGTCTAGAAATGTCTCATCAGAGAGGCAGGACGTTATTTTTTTATAGGTTCCAAACTTTCAAGCGATATAGTTTTACGCATACTTGAAGATGACAACGATTCCGAGGCTGGATATCAAATAAATAAATAACACATCAAGACAATTTACACATCGCCATCTAGTCCCAAATTAAGCGAAAAGCTTGTACTATGGGTACTAGATAACTGGTATAATACTTAAATACATTTTTTTTGTAAATATATACATATAATACATAGAAAACGCCCAAACCAAGACAGACATGTTCATGCACACAAATGTTTGTCTTGTGCGGGGATCGAACCCGCGACCTCGGAGTCAAAGTGGCCATTGTTAACCATTCGACCACCGAGCTCGTCTTTGTAACTTCTTTATAATTACAGTAGTTGTAAAAAACATTTTTGTTTCCTCCTCCTGGTAAGCGCTTCAATATTTGGCGCAGTCTAGGTCGGGAGGATACAGTCGAGGTCGAAGCGTCTCGAGGCAGATTTGGTACTTCTCGCATCGAATACCGAACCGACTAAAATCGTTACCGCCGTCGCATAGGAACCTGAAGTCCCGGTCGTAGGAAAAGTCAAGACATCGACCCCCATAGGTCCCAAATTGATGTTCATGTGAGTACACTTCAAAAATTTCTGTGTTGCTTTTATTTTTCCCTAGTAGATATTATATTTGATACTATTCTGTAGTCACTCTATTTTCTAATTCAACCTAGAGGGCCTGCTCGTAATAGAGAAGACCGTAAGCTCAATTTAAATTCTAATAGGGATACATTCAAATAGTTCAGTCGAGGACTCGCCTAATTTAATTGTTAGAGCCCGAGAGAACTATAATAGCTGACATAAAAGAATTTTTTAAGGCCTTACGACTCGTCCTGGAATTCGATGGTAACTGGACTATTTAGTGAACGGTATCCTAAATAAGATTACTGGACCTACCGTACGTATTGTTAACTGTAACGGAGTAACTGAGAATTGGGATTGCATTAAAACCGTTTTAATTAACAATTTCTCGGATCAAAGACATGAGACCGCTCCTTACAACGATATCATGTTGGCAACAAACGGAAGCAGTTCATCCCAAGATTTTTATGATAAGTGAGGAGTGATATTCGACACTACCATGACCTATGTAACACTTCATGAGACCATAGCTACAACTATTGAAGCAAGGCGTACATTGTATAAAAAGGTAACGATGGAGGCATTTGTCGCTAACAAATGCCTCCATCGTTACCTTTTTATACAATGTAGTATGTCAAGTTTAAAAGAGCCCCTTGGATATGGATCGGGCCCAAAAACATTTAATAGAAGATCGGAAAGCTTTTTGGAACTATGTAAGATCTAGAAGTTACAATGAAATACTCGGAAAATATCTAAGAATGGGGAAGTACTAGATGTAAAACAATGTGTAAAGAAGTTTGCGGACATTTTTCAGTCGGCCTATAGCACCGAGCCAGCTGAACTCAACGTTAGCGCGGCAGTAGCGGAAGCGGGCAGTGCGAATAGCTCAACGCGAATACATCTGGGCAGACTAGACTTGTGTTCCCCAAATTGGCGCGCAATTCTACCGATGCCTGAGGGAGGAGCGCCGTAACATTTTGTAGTCAGATGAGACCACATTTTGTGGTCAGATGAGACCACATTTTGTGGTCAGATGAGACCACACTGCTGCTAACACTGCCTCACATAATAGCGAGCTTGCGAACCAGATTGTCTCATTCGAGCACAAGATTGTTTCATTTGATATGAAACAACAGACACGGAAGACTTTCCAATGTGACCGAGCGCCGCGGAGAAAACCTCATCATTGTCGTGGCATACCTCGGGCAGGCTATCGGATTGCCATTACGGAAGACTAATATCGTAGCCGTTCACAGGATGCCACACGCGGATCCGAAAAACACGCGACCCAAAAATGTGATAGTTAAATTTACCACCAGAGTGTTACATGATAATGTAATTCTTACATATTGTGCGACCAAGGGGCTGGATTCAACCACGAACCGCGTTGTCCATTAACGGACCACCGGCACGTGTATTTGTTGAACACCTCATGCTCAAAAATAAAATATTATTTTGTCAGTGCCGCGAGGAGGCGAAAAAACACGAATATCAACTCAGGAGCTTGCCCGGATGAGTTGACTATGAGTGCAAATAGATCGTATTCTTACTTACTACATACACCTTGGAACAAGGCCGTATTGACACTTCTTTCGCCTCCGGACTGGAAAATTATAAAGAACCTTACTGAGGTACTAAAGATTTTTTATTTATTTATTTATTTATGAACCAACACTTGATCTGTCATATGATAACACTTACAATTCCTCTGATATCACTGTTAAATAGAAAGCTACAAACTAAGCACGAAAACGAAAGCGAAAAAATGAGAAGTTAACCTAAAAATAGCCACAGAGTGGTAAAAATATTGGGCTTTAAAAAAAGTAATGAAGTCAAAAGATCTAGGAATGGCAAAAAAAAAGAAAGACACTTGCATACTGCCATGCATGCATATGTCTAACTTATGGCTGCGAAATTTCGGCTTTGACCAAATCTCTTACAACAAAACTAGCCATCTGTCAAAGAACAATGATGTATGAAAGGCACACTAAGACCGGGTTAGGAACACAGAGGCTTAGGTCGAGAACGAAACTGACGCGCCGCACATGATGCGTAAATAAAAGCCAAGTAGATTTTAAACATTGACCCAGCTCTTTACATCTAAAGATATTAAAAATGACAGTACATCGAAAGAGTTGTGGGATAAATTGAAGATGCTATTTGATGACGTCGTAGTACTTCGATGACGTCGTAGGTAACACAGGTTCAAGCGGGTCAGAGGCTACAAGGAACGGCATTTGGCATAAACGTCGAATGCCATCCATTCGACGTTTATGCCAAATGCCGTTCCATCATGTTGGCTGGTTTATCTGAAAGTTCTGGTTTATCGGAGAGTTGATTTTTGAAAGCAAGAATCATTTCCTTGTGGTAGTCCCCAATTTGAAAAATGAATGATTTGCAAAATGATTTCCAAAATGAAGAGTTCAAGAAAATTTTAGACAAATTAGAACCATAATCAGTAATTGTAATAGATAATGGTCGCCACCAGTCCCGTCGCTTGGAGCAAACTCCATCTATACAGTGGCTAAAAAAAGATATATAGAGTTGGCTAACAGAAAAAGGTATTCCGTTCGAACCATCCTTGATAAAAACAGATTTAATAGAATTTGACGGAACAGCACTATACCAGCTAGATGGAATGACAGGAATGTTTTATTGAACCCCGATGAAATAATCCCAGCGAACTACCGTCTAACTGACAGTTTGAGAAATAACATCCTCCTGATGATGCCTTTTACGGCTAAACTTCAAAAACACGCTGCTAAAATGGTGGGAAGGACTATAGATTTTAAAGGAGTTGGCAAGTTAAATCGATGATGATCTCAAATGAGATGAGCGAAATGCACTGTAAAGAGATGGAGCACGCCGATCCGACTCCAGTGCAATGGATGAACTATTATCGATCTTGAATTTCAGAAGGGAACATCCAAACGTACACCTGCTTAGAAAATCTAACTCCAGCACAACGATTAGATGGTCAAGTATGCCTTCTGGGAGAACAGCCCCAGCTGGTTAATCATATGCGTCCCATATACACCAACTAAAACTAGTTCTCTTACATTCTGAACCGCAGAAGCAGAGTGGTGTCTTTTACCAAAAAATATATATATAATGACACACAAGTTCACTTCGATAAGGATGAAATAGCATTGTTGGAGAAAGACCTTAAGTATTGCCCTAACATTCCTACTACTCAGAGATATATTGATGACCTTGCAGTAGATGTGAAAGTGGCTAGCAAAGATACAACGGAAAAGTACATTGCATACAAAATTGTGAAAGAAGAATATAAGAAATATCAAGAGGACAGAGTAAATATAGGCAGGAATAAGGATAGCGTTCAATCAGCACGTAGAAAACATGCCTTCAGATCTGTGGTCCTCCTGTTTTAAAAAATGGTTCGATCGCATGAAAAAATGTTAAAAATATAAAGGAGAGTATTTTGAAAAGCAATAAACCTAATATTTTGGTTATAACACATTGTTTTTTTTAAGTTACGCAAAACTTTTAGTGTGACCTACGTATAGTTCAAAGTCAGCAACCGAATGCTTTCGAAGAAATCAACCTACACATGAAAACGCAGATGATCAAGGTATTTTAATCTTGAATAATATACAAATGCAGCAAATACACGAGGATATTCAGACTATTAAACAGGATGTCTAAACAATTCTTAATAATCAAAATGTTCTGTTTGAGATTCAAAACAAATTACTATTAAAATATTCAGAATTTCAGACTTAATTTGAGCAATATAATATATAAAACTATCTTCTAAATCTCAGACTCGAAATCAGGATGATGCCATAGAAATAATAAAAAGTTTAAATGATTTAGAAGATTTTGATAAAAACCTTTGAGATGCAACAGCGTGCGTTCTGTGTAAAGGCATATTACAAAAATGGCGATTAATGCACTATTGCGCGGCGTCTATTTCGTTCTGAGTTTAGGTTACATGATTTAAATCAATGTCCCAGTGAAAGTTTGATCAGGTCGTGGGTCCGAAAGTTCGAGTCTACGGGTTCTGAATCAGAAATCTGCAAGACGCCCAAGATCGACACGAACAGAGGAAACAGTGAGCGAAGTTGCGACTTCAGTACGGCGCGATCCCGGATTATCAACTCGGAGGAGATCAGCTGAGCTCGCCATATCAAGAACATCTTTACGGCGTATTTTGGTAAAAGATCTGAAATTGCACCAATATAAACTGCAATTAGTGCAGGAATTGAAACCAAATGGCCACCAAATCTACGCCGTGTTTTTGCCGAGACAATGTTGGAACGCTTTCAAAATTTGAACAATCTCTTTTGTGACGAAGCTCATTTTCATTTTAGTGGATATGTCAATAAACAAAATTGTCGGTATTGGGCCGCAGAAAATCCCAAATTTAAACATCAGAGGCCTCTGCATTCGCTTAAAGTTACCGTTTGGGCGGCCATGTCGGCTCATGGAATCGTCGGTCCCCATTTATTTGAAAATGAGCATGGTCTAACCGTAACAGTAAATTCTGATCGCTATACGGCAATGTTACGTCACTTTTTCTTTACACAACTGCATGATTTTGAAGCCTATAACAGCAGGACATGGTTTCAACAAGCTGGCGTGACATCGCATACATCCAACGAGTCTTTGACAACAAAATGTAAACAAAATGTTTGGAGGAAATCTGATATCGAGTCGAGGAGATATTCTGTGGCCTCCCCGGAGCCCAGATCTCACGCCAATGGATTTTTTTCTCTGGAGATACCTCAAGAGACGCGTTTTCGCCAGTAAACCAACAACAATTACCCAGCTCAAAAACAACATTCTCGAGATGTCCGCTATCCCACTAGGAATGTGCCAGCGAGTTTTCACGAATTTGAAGTCCAGATTCGAAGAGTGTGTAGGTTTAGATGGTTCACATTCAGTGATGTATATTAATAAATAATTGTCCCATTTGTGTACTTTATTTAAAATATAAATTATCATTAGTATGACTTGAAGTTTTTTTTCTATCCGTGCAAATTAATGTCCCATCCCTGTAGAATATTTAAAAAACATAAACAATATTGAAAAAGTAATTACAACATTTGAAAATGGAACTCTTTGGCTGTAGAATGCCGTTTGTTTTATCTGACTGTCAACTGTTTTTACATTGTGGCGCCATTTAAAAAATTGCGTGTCTACATTAACATGGATTTTAACTCCAGAAAATTTTCGTAGTATGATTTTCTACGATTTTAAGTGTATTTTGACAGCTCAACAGAACATAGCTCGGCTTCAATATGCTTTTGTCAATGAAGCACAATGCAAGACAACTATTGCAGCTGGTTTGCAGAATTCAAGCGCCAATTGTCAATCTCAGTGACGAATCTCGCGATGGTCGCCCGTCCACTGCTGTGAACAACAAAAACATCGATGCTGTGCACCGTATGATTGAAACAGACAGGCGTGTGACCTACCATGAGATTCGCGCATCCTTAGATATAGGATGGACGGCATTCCATCACAGGTACTTAAACTCTCCTGCTCGGCACTGGCCCCGCCAATAACACATATTTGCAACATATCGATTTCCGCTGGAACCTTCCCAAGACTAATGAAAAAAGCTGTGGTCCATCCAATTCATAAGTGTGGTGACAGGGACCAAATTAACAATTACAGGCCTATTTCTATACTCAGCTCTCTATCTAAAATATTGGAACGTATACTTAATAACTGCTTAACTAAGTTTCTTATCAAATTCAATATAATCGCTAATAATCAATATGGCTTTAGATCAGGATTCTCTACAGAGGACGCAGTTATAGAACTATCGAAGTCCATAATAGCCAAGTTGGACTATAGTCAGAAATGTTATGGCCTGTTTTTAGACCTATCTAAGGCATTTGACACTGTCTCTGTCCCCATACTTGTCTCTAAGCTGGAACACATAGGTGTCCGCGGGCTTGCATTAGATATCTTCAAGGATTACTTACAGGACCGTACCCAGTGTGTTAGTATTGACGGGCACTTCAGTGACGAAAAAAGTTTGAATTTTGGTATTCCTCAAGGTAGCATTTTAGGGCCTACCCTGTTTATCATATACATGAACGATCTCTGCAGGATGGAACTCTCTAACTGTGAACTCTTTGCTTATGCAGATGACACAGCATTGCTTGTGTATGGCAAAGACTGGGCCACAGCCCAACTCCACGCTCAATCTGCGCTTCAACGTGTCATGCACTGGCTATCCTCAAACTTGCTAACCCTTAATCTCGACAAATCTAAATTGTTATGCTTTAATATCTCAAATACATCGCTACCTGCAACTGTCAAATCTCTTGTAGCTCATCAGTGCTCAGGACAAGACACCAATTGTACGTGTGTGTCACTTAACGCCTCTCGCACAGTTAAATACCTTGGTGTACACTTGGACGACAGACTCGACTGGCATGATCACACAAACGCGCTCTGTGTTAGAACTAGAAGGTTGATTTGGCTATTTAAAAAATTACGTAACTCTGCAAATATAAATATTTTAAAAATGGTCTACATGTCGCTATGCCAGTCTGTGTTGTCATACTGTATACCTGTGTGGGGCGGTACACATAAAACTGCTATGCTACATCTGGAACGAGCACAGAGGGCGGTACTTAAAATTATGTTTTTCAGACCAAGAATTTATCCCACTACTAAATTGTACTCTGAATGCGGAGTACTAACTGTTAGACAGATTTTTATACTTCGTATCTTGCTGAGGAGACACTCCAATCTACCTCTTGATACTGTAATGCTTAAGCGCCGTAGTGTTGTTTTGGTTTGTCACATAGCCAAATGCCGTACAGCGTTTGCACAGCGACAATTTGACTCACTAAGTTCAAGTTTATACAATAAAATCAATAAAATATGAAATATATATGAATTTAACAAATACAAAGCCAAAAATTGTATTACATCATGGCTGCAGTCTCTCACTTATGAAACTACGGAACAACTATTAATTAAACGGTCTTAGAAACTATATAATAATCATGCTTTTAAACATATCTTGTAAAATTATAAATATCTCGTACTCTCTTAGTCAATTCATACTTATGAGTAGATAAAGACACCACCTTACATACATCATGCATACATACATACACACACACACACACACTGACACACATACACACACACACATACACACGCACACACATACACACGCACACACATACACAACACACCCATACACAACAACAACTCCAGTAAACTTTACTCCCCACCACCCTTCCATGCCTCCCAGCACTCGCTCCTTATTCCTCAGAAATTGAAATTTCCAAACACATAACCAAACACAATCCTCATTTTATCTAAATCAGACAGTTGATGAGTACAAAAAAAAAAAAAAAAAAAAAAAAAAAACCGAAATTACTTTTCCTCTATTCTCTTATACTTGTACCACACACCAATATTGATAATTCCTTGTCATGTCAATATATGATAATAGATAATGTCGAAAAATGACGGTACCCTCACAAAAATTGTAAACACCGATTATATTTCACCCTCAAACTATATTATTGTTATTGTAATTGATCATTAGTAAATATTTAAGAAGATGTTATTGTAATTATAATAATTGTAAAGGTGTATTTTGTGCTGTTAAATGTGCCTGTTTCGCATCCGGAGGTGGAAGCCTGGTGGTTCGTAACACAGGTATTCATACCCAACACGATACACCAGCTTCCACAAACAAGTAATTGTAAGTAGGTATGTTTGTATTATTTGTATTGTATAAGTCGGATTATAATATTATATACTGTCTATACTTTATTACCTTTTAAGATCGTGTACTTATTGCTTGTTGTGGGTTTCAATAAAGAATTATTATTATTATATTAGACATAGGCATATACAATCAATCCTACACAAACATTTGGGTGTGAGAAAGCTGTGCTCGCGGTGGATCCCACTCAATTTGACCGAGGCTCAAAAAACGGACTTGGTTGTAAAAAGTCGCGATATAGCCCAAAAATAGGATTATATTTTTTTATTTCAAACTGATTGATGACAAAACTATCAGCCTGATTGACAATCTGGAATTTGAGAAATCTTAAGAACAAGTTTGGTAACGAGGAAAGTAAATAATCGATTAATGCGAATGAAGTAAAAAATAATAATAGAAAAATGCTTATATTACCAAATCATAAACAGAGCAAAACTAATAAATACCAATAAAACTGATCTATCAATTTATAAAAAAGATATTTATACAATAAAGATAAAAATTCGATTCGATCTGATTTTCGTTTTTTTTTAATCGATTAATGCCTTTATTACTACTTTAGTTTTAGTCTGTATGTCAGATGAAGTCAAATCAAATTATTTTCATGTACCTTCCAATTTCCTGGACGATAATTCACGGTTTTCATTCCCAACATCTGGATATTATTTATCTTATACGACCCTGCTATCCCACTGGACACGAAGAATATCGTCTGCACTCGACGACCACTGCTTTCATTACCGACAGATGTCCAAGATCAGATGATCTTGGTTACCTGTTATATACGAACTTGGCTGTTCAACTGAATACGGAGAATTTCTGCTATATTTCTGTTTGGATTTTACTGCCGGCTTATTGGAACAAATCATATGGATGGCTATGTAATTTGTGGAATAGCGACAAGTCTCTGTAATACTTTACACCGACGAACCGACACTTTCCATGATCCGACACGATGAAACGACACTTTCCATAATTCGTCAATGGCTTACACCACGCCCTGTAAGTATTCACCTCCTGTTTGTTAATTAATCCAATCTTATCAGTGAGATATTTACAGGAGTAGGCGCTGCTCTGTTTTTCTTCACCATAATACTCTATGGTATGCTACAATAATAATAATAATATAATTTCTTTATTCAAGTAACCATGACTCAATATATTAGTAAAATCTTAGTCTATATGTTAGTTATGTTAGCATCATAATTAATTAATTAATTGTTGAACCAATCTCACCGCTGCACCATTCCATGAGAAATGCAACAACAGCGAGACAAATACGTGCAGTCAAATCGACCAGCAATCATGGCCAGGATGCTGTTGCCGCTGGCCCGCACCCTGCGCACCAGGGACGCACACCTTTTACGCATCGTTGTATAAAAGCAATCGACTCGCGCTGTGGCAAACATCCCCGAGGCGCTACAGTAACGGGGCAGCCGCAACAGCACCCTGAACGCATTATACACATGAACACGTAGAGCATTGTAAGACTTTTGAGTATATTCAGCCCACAGGCTGCACGTGTAAAACGATGTGCAGTATGCTCTAAACAGAGTTATTTTCACGCTATCAGAACAACGCACAAACCTGCGAGCCAACATGTTCGTTCTCACTGACAATGCTCTACGCTCCCTTTCTATATCGACATCGTCTATCGACATCGTCTTTGAGGTCGGGGGTCAGTATATGACCCAGATATTTAAATTTGTATGTGCGTTTCAAGGGTGCCCCATTAAGTTTAATAGTTGGAATTATATCAAACCGACTGCGCCCGACCTCAAAAACCATGACTTCACTTTTGTTGACATTATATTCTAATCCATGAGAATTAGCACATTTTTCACATATGTTGAGGAGTTTCCTCAGGCCACAGACCGATGCACTCAGCAGCACCATGTCGTCCGCGTAACTGATGTTATTGATACAGGCTCCATCTATGTGACAACCGACTCTAGTACTGCTAAGCTCCTCGATCAGCTCGTTCATATATAGGTTGAAAAGCGTAGGGGAGGACAATCCCCCTTGTCTCACCCCGCACTCCAACCTATATGGACGTGACAATGCTCCGGCCCATCGTACATTGTTGGTCTGGTTACTGTACCAATATTTAAAAATATTAATAAGCTCTGCTGGTAATTGCAACTTTTCTATTTTTTTCCATAGGACATTATATAGAACTGAATCAAATGCTCGAGAAAGGTCGAGAAAGCAAGCATATACAGGTGTTTTACGCTTTGTGTAATATTTAATAGTGTGCTTAAGACACAACACGGCGCTTTCCGTCGATAAACCCGATCGGAATCCGAACTGATTGTCATGTAGTGTGATAGACTGTGTATGTGTATGTAGATATGTTTATGTAGTTTGTGCGCCTCCCATTTGTTTTCTATCATTCTCGTTTCCTCTACCTTAAGGTTGTCTGGAAGAGATCGCTTAGCGATAAGACCGCCTTTTGTACTTTTATTATCCTAATACCTCTGTAAAATCTGTCATTTGGTGCAATAAAGAATATTGTATTGTATTGTATTGTATAGACTTATTTAGTTGAGTATTTAGCACACTATTAAATACTTTTGAAATGACAGTCGCTAAGGAGATAGGCCTGTAGTTATTTTTGTCAGCGAGGTTACCAGTATTATTTTTCGTGACAGGCACTACTACTGTTCCTATCATTTCATCAGGCATAGAACCGTGACATATGCAGAGACCATAAAACATAGCCAGTAGTCTAGCTAAATGAGGGCCAGCATATTTAAGATGCTCACTGCTGAGACCATCGTGACCGGGTGATTTACCTATAGACATGCGATTAATAATTTTCGAGATTTCTTTTGCTGTGAACTTCCCCACCCGCTCTTTCTCACTTATCTCAGCACTGAGCCTCGTATATGCGGGCCCCACCTTTGGCTTCACAGTAAAGTGATCCACAAAAAGATCAGCAATTTTTTCAGGTTCACTTATACCGCCAACGCTCACAGGGACGACAGGCTTATCGTTCAATTTATTTGTGTTTTTCCAAAAGGCCTTGAAATCATTTTTCGCATGATGTGATGCTAGGATGTCCATTTTAAGTTGATCTTGATGATTTTGACACCATTTTAATCGCGATTTATACACTTTACGAGCATCACACATTTGTTTATAAACAAAACCTGTAGGCGGTTTGCCATACAATAACCACATTGTGAATTTTTGCCTGGCATCCCTATGCGCCTCAGCGACATGCTTATTCCAGCCTAAAACTACTTTTTTTCTTCTACGCCTATTGCCCTCTCGACCCACGGCAGCAGACTCCATAAGTGCCACTACAATGTCACTATATAACTTATCTATAACAACTTTATGACTGGGATCGTTACAAGTGCGGTTCCCGCAACCTTAAAGCTCTTGTGGAAAGTCTATCAGCCGTAATCTTTTATTACATTTCTTTTTGATACATATCTATTTGTAGCTGACTTCTTTCCCCCCATATAACGTTGTTCTGTGTACATTTGACATTAAAGTTTTTTGGCAATATTACATTTAAATTACATTCGACCACCAGGGGGAGGTGATCAGACCATAATACGTCATGCAAAACAGATACATTTTGTACAGAATTACAGAATACAATGATCAAGTCATCGTTTGGAGCCGTGTGCTTCACTTATAAATGTGAATGTTTCAGAACATAAACCTAATTTTTCAATATCGATACAAGCCCATTCTTGCTCCCTACAGAACTCTGAGAGTTCCCGAAAGAATAGTTCAGACGGATGAGCATTATAGTCCCCCAGCAAGTAAGCGCAATCTACACTACAACTATCTATTATAGCACTCACCGAGCTTAGTACGTCTGTGAATTCCGCTAGGTTTGTGTTCACATCTGTAGGCATGTAGACACTCATCACTAAGAATGACTTATCTTGGAGCACTATTTTCACTGCACAAATACGCGGGTTGTCACATTCAATAACGGTCACGTCACAGAAGACACTGCGCCTCCACAGTATCGCTACATCTCCGTATGGTCTTCCACGTAGGATGCCGGCCGAAGTGTCCACTGCAGATACTCCCGTACCATTGAATTCGTCACTGATAGTACTCAAAAATGATATTTCCTCTGGCAGTAACCATGTTTCTTGTAGTGCTATCACATCCGAAGACTTGCATAATATATCACAAATACAATGCACCGACCTCTTAACGTTCTTGCAATTAAAACTGACTAATCTATATAAGTTGTTTTCCATTAGTCAACTATTTTATGCCGCCTCCAAGGTTAGGAGTTTCAATTGTTCGCTTAGGCTTAAAATGCACAAAACGTCGAAAGATAACACCCTGTGGCCATATTTTATCATCTAAGTGCATTGGTAGTTTACACTGTGACAAACAAAGAACTTATAGGCATTGTGTTCACATTGTCTCTTAATCATTATCTTTTCCAATTGAACAGTTTCGTGCGTTCTATTCTGTATATATCGAATTATATCTATTTCGGCAGTGTCTTTATGAACATTCGTGATAAACATCGGTACCTTTTTGTCAGCAGCTTTAAACTTTTCTTCGCTTTCTACCATAACGCTTCCCATTTTACCCATAAGATGATTTTTAGGTTTTTGTTTACTGCTTTTAACAACTTTCCAACCTGTATTTGCGTCTTCATTTTTCTTTATGGCGTCGGCGTAAGATTGTTTTTCCGTTGTATCATGCAACTGTTCACATTTGTCAGTTATGACAGTCGCGTTGTTGGATACTCGCGATGACTGAGATGACTCATGCGACTCGTCTACACCTCGCACCGTTCCGTCTCGCTCGCTCCGTGCCGAACTAGCAACGTCGTTTGTCCGTTGAGATTCGTATATAGATGTACGACTAGTACCCTCAAAGTTGTTCGAATTAATGTTTCTATAATTTAAAATATTTTTGTCGCTCGGAGATGATGATACACAGCTAGCTTGACTATCCTGACTTATTATGGTATAGTTTAGATGCGACATCCCCATAGGTCCACTGTTCTGATAGGCTCCTCTTCTAATGGTAACTTTTGAAGTAGAAAACGATGGCGGCGACCTTTTAACGTTGAAACATTCTTGTTTTAGTTCCTCCAGCTGATCTATAGTTACAAACGATGCCTTGATATTCCTGATATCGAAGTTTCTTAAGGATCTAGCACTGGTACAGACCAGTGCTAGATCCTTAAGAAACTTCGATACATCCAAATGATCGAAAGTCAATGGAGTCAGCTTCTCCAGATCCCGTGCAACAAACACAGGTAGTCGTCGGGTTCGGTGACTTTAAACAAGCTGATAATATCATATAATACCCGATTCTCCTTGTGTTTTCCTTTTTGAATGAACTTCCGCGCGTCAGATGGTAAAGACTCTAACAGTAATTTGTTCGAATGGTCAATTTGTTCACTCGTAAAAGCCGACACACATATTCGCACCAAACTATCTTCGTCTGCTATCGATATCTTATTTTGAATATACGATAGTAGTTCGTCTATTACAATATTACATTTGTTACACTTTAACGTATTCGCCATATCTACGAATTATACAGCGCTGCAACCGAGGACACGCACGACGATAATAGTTCATGGTATACTTATACTGTTTATTTATATGGCGACTCTCCTACTACAAACCATAATAAATATAAATAAATGTCATCCAAGGAAAGCTTATACTATGGGTACCGAATAGCTGAGTATACTGAAAAACTTTTTTGTAAATGCATTACAACAAATAAAACCACCCTGACCAAGACGAACATGCAATTTGATCTACACTACTTTGCGTGCTTCCGCCACCAATTAGTTCATGCAAACTACTGCCGGCCGGCACCCACCCACTACCGTTAGTAGTTGCATGCGACTGCCGTGGCTGCTTTGGTCGTCTCTGCTCCAGCTGCTGTGGTCGTCTCGGCGAATCTCCAACATCTGAAACAGAAGATACATACGACCGCCACTGCCTCGACTGCCGTGGTCGTCTCTGCGACACGTGTTTCGCCTCTACGCGAGGCATCCTCAGGCGATCTGTAGATGATGTTTGGCTGCGGTATTCTGTGAGGTGGAGGTACATTCACCAGTCGGGTAGCTTACAATTACGCTCCCTACCTCTCTTTTCGCCAGAGCTTCGTTTGCCAGTCAGCAGGGTGCACCGCGTGCAGGTGAAGTTGGCTTTGGTTCAAAGATGTTGATGAACCACTTACACCCCAAACTATCCAAGACGAACATGTTTATGCACACAAATGTTGCAGAGATTGAACATATGACTCTCTGTACTTAATAAGCCATTGTTGAAACTAATCATCGACTGAACCACATAACCAGTCAAAATGTCTATATTTTTCATGTTAAATTTTTGTACACAAGAACTAGAATTTAACTTAATACCTAAACTAACCGTAACAGTTGCTATTTTATTATCCATCATCATTTGGATGTCCATCGCTGAACACAGGCACCCCTAGACTTTAAGGGAGGGTGATGCAACTCTATGCCAATATTAAATTGTGATTTTATGGCATTAAATGTTTTCCCGTTTTTCAGATAAACAGCAGTGACTCCGTTTGCCAAGCTTGCTGGGACTTGGCTCAAAGACCGCTAATTAATGAACAATGACAACTCGGCCACCATAGTGAATGAATGAATGAATGATACTTTATTCACAGAATATGGTTAACAATAAGGCGTTCTAAATTGTATGGTCCTCAGCATATTCCACCAAAATGGCATGTGAATATTTATATAAAAATAAGAAAAACAAAGTGATATATTTAAATTAACATTTTACATTGCAAATTAAATATTAAGTACATACTTATAAACACGTCATAATTTTAGAATTTATAATTGAAAAAGTCATTTATGGAATAAAAACCATTTGTGACCAGGAAATCAAATAAACATTTTTTAAACTTATATAATGTCAAACATTTCAATGAGTCTGGTAGTTTATTATATATTTTAATGCACATACAGTATGAGCTGTTGCTCCTATAATTTAATTTAGTATTAGGGTAATTTAAATTGTATTTACGTCTGTTCGATCTTTTCATTACATCGTCAAGTTTTTCAAATAAGTCTAGGTTACGTTTAACAAAAAGAGCCGTTTCATATATGTACACAGATGGTACGGTCAGAAGACGTGTTGATGATATGATACGGTCAGATGAGTGTTTGTCTCTGCCGCGGGCTTTCTCTTGTATCACGTTTCAGTCATCTGACACACACATCTGATTCACACTGGCTCTACTCGTGAACTGAGAGTTTATAATGTTGAACATGTAAGAGAAAATGATGGTTTTATAATAGAAGTGTGCAGGGAGGTCAGAGGCAGCCTACTTCATGATTTCAGCGAGTTTCAAATACCTCAAGGTTACTTAGACGACAAATCCAGTTGAGACATATAAGTCAATTCACGCAGAAGTAGGGAAGCTATCCTTAAATATTATTACACCTGCATTGTTGGCAAACAGACGGTAGGCTACTGCGCCCATGTCAAGTCTATAATAATGGTACCTTAGTTGGGCTAGGTATCAAGATAATATAGTACCCCCAGCACAGTTCTTAGACAATATTTTAATTATAATTGAAGATGAATAAAAAAATGTTTAAAAAGAAGAGATTTTATTTTTTGACCATGACCTTTTTTTTTAAATCTATGATTTGTGTATGCCTAATATTCTTTTGTTCTACAAATGTTAGCTACAAATATATATTTTTTTATACGAAGTCCCCACACATTCCCCAGTCAGGTGCTTAGAATTACTCTCCCTAACTCGCTATTCGCCAGAGCTTCGTTTGTCATTTCATAGGTAAAGACCTAATAATATATACATAACAAAATTACAATAAAATTATGGGAGTAACGTAATTTACTACCATAATTTTGTTATATATAATAATGAAAAAAATACTTCCATAACCACAAATATTCTAGTTGAAAAGTAAAAATATCAATTAGATTAGGTATCACCGCACTCAAAAATTACATATTCCAGATAAGACTATAATAATATAACTGAAAGTGGGTTAGTTATAGTAACTGACCCACTTTCAGTTTAATCATGAACGTCTTTCTACTGAGTTAGAGCGGTCACATACCTACTTTTCTGAGCGATACTACAAAAATTAGTTAGAATTGTATACGAAAAAGAGGTCATTTATATATAAACAACAACAGGAATTAATTGTTAGATCATCGGCGGGGTCTGACGTCACTCCTAGTCAGGGGACCGTTAGCAATGCGACCCCAAGCTACTGCCTCGTAGGGTGAGGCGCAGCATCATGAGCAGAAGTCAGGCGAACAGGGGTCTAATCAGGGTGACAAGACTTATGGCCAATCATCTTAAGTTTTTATGTTATCTACAGGCGCATCCAGCAAGTTAGATGAGATGCTAAAAAGACACCCGAGCAATTTTAGGGCATTTCAGCGAACTATTTCAGGTATCAATTTAGAGATAATTAATTAACAATGGGGATTAAAAGACGCACTTCGTACTTTAAACTTCGTGCAATAAAAATGGGCAATAATCGACTCTTTGCACTTTGAGATCGACAGCGAATTAGAAGGTGTTTCTTGAAGGGTTAGAGTTTACAATACCAACAATAACAGTATATCTATAGCAAGAGATATTACTGTGATTGAGGAGGAGATTGAACAGAAGCAACATGTGATACAGTTTGACATTAGACATGAGAGGATTAATGAAACCTTTCCAATTAAAAAGGAAAGAGAAGAATGTACCCAAGAAGTGGGAGACATGAACAATATAGGAACATTGGAAGATCAGGAACAGAAAGAAGTACTGTGCCCCAAAGAACACAGAGAGAGTTCTGATACTGATAGAGAGGACTTTCAGGACTTTACAGACAAGCCGGAGGCAAAACCTGCAGAGCCTGAGAGAGATCACATATCTCAGTCAGGGCTCCCCGACTTTCCAGTGTCATTTAATGGCAGCCCCAGCGGGTTTTCTTGGTTTTTTTTTTATTAAGTATAAACCTTTCCAATAGAAAAGGATAGAAAAGAATGTACCCAAGAAGTGGGAGATATTAACATATAGGAACATTGGAAGATCAGGAACAGAAAGAAGTACTGTGCCCCAAAGAACACAGAGAGAGTTCTGATACCGATAGAGAGGACTTTCAGGACTTAATATATATGTAATATAATAACAGGAATAAAATATGTATTAAGTAGTTGTATTTTAAGTGAAAAATGTATTCTTATGAAAATTTGGAGGATATCACAGGCGTTTCTGAAATTCTGAGTACAATTGTAAGGCAAACTTATTTAGAACAAAGAGATAGAATTAAAACACAAAACCAGTACTTGGAAGAAATATCCTCATTAACAGGTCAGTTTTCGTTTTATCAGACAATGCGTCATACCATTCTGTCATCATTAATAAAACGCCTACATCACAAAATCGCAAATCTGAAATAAAAGAATCGCTAACTTTGAATGGTATTCCATTTCAAGAATATTACACAAAAGCAGAACTACTATGTTTTGTGAAACAGAACAAACTTGAACCAATTTATGAAGCTGATGAACTTTTAAAGCAGAATGGTCATGAAGTATTGAGGCTTCCTCCCTACCATCATGACCTAAACGCAATAGAACTGATATAAAGTTTGGCAAAACGAAAAGTGGCCATCAAAAATGCACGCCGAACGTCAATAGAATTTGAGAATGTTATAAAAGACTCTTTTGAAAGTATTACTGCAGAAGAATGGAAAAAATGACTGACCATGTCATTCACGTAGAAAACAAATACAAAGAAAGAGACAGAAATTAACTTAGAACGTTTTATAATCAATGTAATAAGCAGCAGTAATGACAGTGACTCTGATTCTTATCTGAGTATTACTTAGAGTAGAATTTTTAGATTTTGATTTTGATTATGCTGAATAAAATACTGTTAAATAATATTGGATTTTTTTAATCATCATCATGGGTTTATAAAACAGAAACTAAGTTTTGTCCGTCACTAAGAGTTTATGTAAAATAAAACATTATATGTTTTAGAAATGTTTGGTTTATTTGATAAAAAATAAATATTTGGTTTAAATGCATAGGCAACAGCTATACAAAAGAACACTTGTTGGGGTCAGTATGAAAATTTATACCGATTTACAGCAGAGAGCAAGCGTCGTTTTGTCTAAATTCTGGTTGAGATTTATTCGAAACGATTTGAGCACGGATCCCCGTTCCGGCTTACGTTTGATGCAAAATTGATTGGATACAGAATGTTTTAAAATGGTTTTTGCCTTATATGTCGGAACGTGGTTCCGCGAATTATTTGGACTCAGTTGACGAAATTACGTTTTTGTAAAGTATTCAACATAAATTTAGGCATTCAGGGTCCTTGGCTAGTGCAAGACGTAGTAAAAAATAAAGTATTGTTCATTATTATTTTCATTATACACACACATATTAAATACAACTCTCGATTCGGGTTCCAAAACGATATTACTTTGGTGTCCTATGTACCTAAAAAAATAAAGTTGTGCTGGTTATGTCAACTTTACACCACGTTAAAAATATCGACGAAATCGACAGGGGATAAAAAAATACCAGAAAAAAACATTGGCTTATAACGATTTTTATCGTACACCCAATTTGGCTGCCATAAATGACATCGTAATCTACAGAGAAAATAACACGGGAGACAACACGCATGAAGCGCCGAGATTACATTCGTAATTTAGGTTTGAATCTAATTTATGTACATGGAGTTCTTATAGTATAAACAGACTCTCCCAACATGACCGACGCAGGAACATCACATGAGTCAATGAATGTGGACGCAACAACATCTCAGGCCTCAAGAAAAAGGACTTTTGATGCTGATGACGAAACCAGAGAAGTATCGGATCCTAAAAGGCCGAGGATCAACTTGAACAGTGATATTAAGGAGAAGGTTCTAAGATATATAGTTTCAAGAGCTTTTGAACTCTATGTTAAGCTTTCAATTACTAAGGAGTTCACAAACATCACAGTTGCTCATCATGTCATGAGTATTCTCCAGGGAGGCTACAACATAATGTGGAAAATGGCTAACAGTAGAGCTACGACTCACACTATCCTTGATCTTACGGCAACAATAACAAGTGGGAATACAATAATCATGCAGTACAAGGATGTAATACAAGTCATGAGGCCGCCGCTCAGGAGGGTTTAGAGTATACAGTATCAAAACGAATTGATACCAACCATTGGTATGGAATAGCGAACGCTCTCTTCAACATACTCTCTGCGTTTAAAATGCTTTACGATGAGATTAGATTAGCTGTGTCCAAAATCCCCATAGCAAAGAGGGGCCAAACAACTGATTATGTTGACGTATCCCAATATGGACTGACACCATATTGGGATACGTCGACATCATGTCCTATTTTGAGCGGGCCACATACAAACCGGAGAGGCGTTCAGGTATGGCACAAACTTTAGGTCCCCTGACAGCAGTGATGGCAGTGTACAAATCAAAGGATCCTTATGAACAGAAATGGCTGGAAGCGGTAAAAAGAGATTTAGTTCATGTCCCAAATACCCTACATTTGTGCAACGCAATGTATGGAAGAAGAGCTGAAGAAGTGGCCCCTGCATTAAGTGCATTCGCTGATGTTGTTTTGATTGCAGGTGCCAGGAATGCAAAAAGAGCATTCTTTCCATTAAACTTTTTAATGTTTGCAATTGGAGCTCCTGAACAGCTGAAGAAGGTAAATGCAAATAATCCCGATAGATTACCAGAAAGTGCAGTTGATTTCTCAGGCAAGGGCTAATATACAAATAAGTGATGACCCAGGTTTGGCACATGGAGACTACTTTGGATGACGTTGCTATAGAGCAGGTTGTATATCACTCAGTGTTTGGAACCCATAATGAAGACTTGGGGATCCTATCTACCATAACAAGGAGCACTTCAAACTGGTTTCTAAGATCACAATTAGCTGAGAAATTTAGATCTCTTAACAACAAGAGAAAGAGATTAGTCAGAATGCGACATCAGGTTTACTATTCAAAGTTGGCTCAAGCTAACATGACTGGGCTGTTGACTGAATCTTCCCATCAGATTGCTTGTAAACAAGTGTTTGCAGGAAAGAGTGCTCTCTTTCCTGTACATACATAGAGGCCTTCTACAAACACATGGCATTGGAATGTAGCCCTGTTGTTCAGGGAGGATTAACATTTTCTGCATTGGCTGCTTTTTACAGAGGGTTGAAAGTGGAACTAATGAATAAAAAGGATGACCATTTGGAACATGGTACTGTTGAGTGGCGACAGATCAGTGATTTAACAGTTCAATGTCATGCGGTTGAGGTCAATATAAATCTCAGGGAGACTGGTCGCTATTTTTGTGGAAGAGCTGACTAGTATCTGTTTCGGCCTGACACAATTTATTTCCTTTTATTGTTTTTTCTTCTTTTCGGGACAAGAATAAACATTTATGCTTGATTACTAATTGAAATTATACGTTCTTTCAAAACACTTTTTTCATAAAGATAAAATTTGAACCTTGTCGACTTGGTATATCAACTGGTTTTCTACGATAATTTCAGTGGTGTTTGAGTATGTTTTACATTTTAGTTTAGTTAAACAGGAAAATTATTGTACTTATCTCTTATAAATTAGTCAAAATAGAATCACAGTCTAAGCTCCAACTTGATGTTGTATCTAGTATTACTAATACTAAAGGTAACTTTAAAAAGTCGCCTAAAAACGCATACTGTACCTTATTTAGAAACTCGACTTGAAATGTTAGACACATTATGATCATCTTTTTATTTTACAGATCGTAAAATTACTTCCGATATTTCTCAAAGTGAAGTGTCTAGATCCAAATATCACAGTAAAAGCGTTTATGCATCCACGGAAGACTTGTACCTTGGTTATAAGATAGATTTCAAGAAATGTTTAAACAAATTAATTAGTAAACATAGTTCAAATAAGTCAGAGTATAAAACTACCAATTCTAATGGCTCCTCTTCACAATGGGACGTGTTGGCCCATCAAATGATCGTCCATAATCGCCTCCATGATCGGGCAGCTCTCCACACAATCGTGTCTATTCATTTACTGACTGTCTACTGTTATGATAAGACGTCTCTCGATGATGGATATCAAAGTGATCACGGCTGCGGCAATATTTCTACTTAGCTCTTATAATCATTTACTTAATGTGCGCAAAAACAGAATTGTGAATTGTAAAATCCAATTCTCATTTTGATATAGTTCTTTTTTTTTTATTTTTTTTTATACTACGTCGGGTGGCAGACAAGCATACGGCCCATATTAATGCTCGCAACATATAATATGGCTCGCGCGCCGCCACCCCCGCTGCCAACGCAGCTTTTTCTTCCTTTCTGGTGACCTCACTCACTCGCAGGAACACAACATCCCTCAAGGGAATTGTTATTTGACTGCGGTATTCTGTGAGGTGGAGGTTGTACTTCGGTGAATGTATTCCCCAGTCTGGTACCTTACAATTACGCTTCCTACCTCTCTTTTGGCCAGAGCTTCGTTTGTCAGTCAGCAGGGTGCACCGCGTGCAGGTGAAGTTGGCTTTGGTTCAAAGATCTTGATGAACCACTTACACTCCAAATTTTTGATATAGTTCTATGAACCGAAAAGGTTTTTCATTCGTTCACGTCACCATATTGTGTTTGTAAATCGACAGAAAGAACTAGATACATAAGTACAGAACACTAAGAATATGTCCCTCTTTATTTTTTTACCGAGACGTCTACACGTCTACACTGTACCCGAGACAACTACGTACTGACTAATCGGCGATGTGTGGACGCGCACACAATCATGGGCCAACATTCCTTTGATGTACCGACAACTTACCGATTATCGGCGATGACGCCCGATCACAGACAAACACTCACGATCACGCCCTCTACACAATCGTGCTTGTCTATAATCGTCCATCATGGGCCATTGTGAAGAGGGGCCATAACACTGAAGGCAAGACAACTTCAGACACAGAACGACGTTGCTCAACAATAGAAAAAGAACTATTAGGCATAGTATGGTGATAAAACCATTTCGTCAGTTGTAAATGTGTACGACATGACAGTTAATTTAGGGATCAATAATAAAATAATGAACGCCTAACTTAGTTTAAAGAATTTATATTTTAAGGATGTTAATTGAAAATTAACATGATTTTACCATCAATCACTAGTTATAATAAAATAACTTCTCATGTTTCAATAATTTATAAAATGCTTGCATAATTGAGAATATGTCAACTCAACGTTATTAATCTACGGTCATACGGTCACATTTCTATCAATATAGAATCTCTAAGTCGATCGTTCATTCGACTCTTGGGCTAGGATCTCAATTACTCACTCTCACTCGCCCACTTTTCCGGCGGTCATCGGTCTAGTCACACGCGTTCATATCAACTGCGCTCATAATCTCAATTGGACAGGCATTGTAGCAAGAAATCGCCATTTTGTTTAAGTAAACGTGTAGACTGAATATCACAGTGATAATTTATTATGGTCAGACAGATTGTCAATAGAATAAGTACATGTAAATAAAGACAGTGTTATTTATTCGTGGAATTCGTTATTTCATCACTTCCATCAATCTTCCTCAAACACTACCGCGTGACCACGCGGCGTGGTCACTTGGTAGACCGGCGGCAGTCTTCGGGAATCGAGGTCACAGAACACCGTGGACGATCATCAATATCCTGGCTTACGCCCGAGCGCTAGCAGAGCTAGGTGGTGGCCCATACAAACGTCGACGGCACTATCTACAAGGGTGGTGTTGGCGGCCCCAACGGTGGGTTTCTTGAGGAGTCGACGCGGTCACAGAAGACGACAAGGGAAACTCCCACAACCACAGGTACACCACCTAGGACAGGTGGTGTTATATCAACATTTTTGGTGGCCCATGAGGGGAAGGATTCAAGTACATCGGCTCATTCATCGGAAGTATTCAAGTTGAAATCTGCACGGCACAACGGCACGTGCGGTCAACAGCGGTCATCGGGATCAAGTCTCAACCTGCTCGCGGGCGGCGTGGCGTCGCATCGCATCAACTCAGTGTCAGTACTATAGTGGCGTAAATAGTTGAAAGCGCAAAGTAAAGTCGATTCAAAGTGCAAGTGTATAGTGCATAAAGTGTTTAGTGTAATTCAAACAAAAACTTCGTTGTGAAAAATTGCGTCATCAAGCTTCTACGTCGGGCGGAAGTTTCGGTTCACTCGTTCATTCAATGCGAGGACTCATTCATTATGGACAGTAAGTCATTCACATAATATCACTCACTCAATTTAGTGTCAGTCTGGCAGGTCAAGGTTATTAAATATTGTAAACATTCAAGTTTTATGTTTTTTACGTGTTGTATTCCTGTATTTAGTTCAGTTAGGTAGTGATTCATAATAATTTGTGAAAATCAAGCAAGCAAGGCTTCACAATTTGTGCAATTTAAATGTAAATATCGAATGTTAAAGGACTTTGCGAAAACGATTAATCATAGTGAGTCGTCTATTGCAGCCGGGGTTGCAAAGCGACATTTTGATAAGTGTTATACTGAGTTTATAAATTCATATGAGTCAGTTATCGGTACGGAAGGTTTATCAGAGGAGGATATAGCTTCCTACACATCTGAAAATTGATTTCAGAAATTAATTGCCTAATGATTAAATTAGATCAACAAGTGGCTCGATCAGAAAACGGAAGTGAACCAGGGACTTCTCAACAAACGAAGACATCATTACAGGTAAAGGCTAAATTACCTTTAATCGAGCTACAAAGGTTTTCGGGGAATATGATGGATTGGGTATCGTATTATGATTTGTTTCAATCATTAGTGCATATTAGGGATAATTTATCAAATGCGGAAAAACATTACTATCTTAGGGCCTCATTAGATGGAGAGGCATTATCAATTATAAAACAACTACCCATGGATGAGAACAATTATGAGGTGGCACTCAATTTACTCAAGGGACGGTATCATAACCATAGGTTATTATTAGACACATATATTGAAAGAATTCTTAGTTTGCCCACTCTTCAGGGAAATCATTCATTGCGATCGGATTTCTACGACCCGCTTAGGGAATCGATTCAGGCGTTAGAAGGTTTAAACGTTTCAGTGAAGGATTGGTCATACCTCATACTGTTTATCATTTTGCAGAAGTTACCAATTAGGATCAGGTCACTATTCGAAGAGCGTTATGGGAAATCAAGAGATGAGCTGCCGACACTGGATCAAGTTATGGAGCTGCTCGACGAGCAGTGTCGACTTCAACAGGCGGTCAGCGAGCCAACCTGGGCCAGGGCGCCCAAGGCATCACCACCGAGGGTGACTCCAGCGGCGGTGCCCTCTACATCATCACGTACGCCCGGGGTGGCGCAGGAGCTAAAACGGAGGTCATCAGCTACGGTCAAGCACACCACCGTCTCGTCACGACAAGGAAATCAGGTGACTTCAACATCATGTTCCTTTTGTCAAAAATTAGATCATACTTTATACAGGTGCGAGTCGTTCACACATATGTCACCCAGGGAAAGGAAGGCTTGGGCACGGGATACAGGACATTGCTTCAAATGTTTAAGGAAGCACTTTGCGAAGGAGTGTAACCACACTAATTGGTGTTATCATTGTAAGTCACCAAACCACAATTCACTTATATGCATGGAGAGCAACAAAGGTGCACGGGATTCAGGAGAAGTTCACAGATCAGATGTCAGGTCTACACCGCCATCACGGACACAAGGATCAACTCAAGGTCGTTCACCATCACCACGGTTAGTTCAATCAACTACGCAGGAACTTCATCATCCAGGTCAGACATACCAGGCTGCACGGGTAGGAGACAGGGCGAAACAGGCCCAATCTCAATTCAACAAATTACGTTTTGGAACTCGGCTCAGCCCAGAACGGGACTGAGATTCATCAACTGTTGGTGTAACTCAAGACTCATTACCAGTCACTCTCTGCCCAACTGCGATAGTACACATCAAATCATCGACAGGTCAGTATATTAAATGTAAAGCACTACTAGACACTGGTGCAAGTGTCACTGTTATCAAACAATCATTAGTTCAAACCCTCAACTTACACCAACAGTATAATAGCAATTTTATATGCGGCATCGGACATCAGAAGGTTGAGTCACCAGGTACCATTGTCAAAATTGTTATTAAACCAGTGGGAAAGACAGTACCTATCATCAGTACAATGGCAGCAGTCTTGTATACAATATCGGGAGATATACCTACAGAATATTTACACTATAAGGACAAATTAAGCTCATCAAATATCAAACTAGCAGATGAATGTTTTGACAGGTCAAGAGATGTTGACTTAATATTAGGGACGGATGTACTCAATTATGTATTTGATGGTGAAAGGATATCATTAAACATTCCAGGGGTAGCAGCATATGGCACCTGCTTTGGATATGTCATCATGGGAGCAGTTTCTACTCACCAATCAGAGAATGTTGGGACATCTCAGCGTGGGGACAGCTCATCAATTCAACACTACGGTCTCGTAGGACGTACTTGAGAAGTTCTGGAAGGTCGAAGAACCACCATCATCACCAGCCATTCATCCGGATCATTTGGAATGCGAAAGGTTGTATCAATCTACTACTAAACGTATGCCGGACGGGAAGTACATGGTACGACTACCGTTGCTATCAGATAGGTCACAGCTTGGTGAATCAAAGGCATTAGGTATTCAACGGTTTAAATCATTGGAGAGGAAAATGGCAAAGGATCCGCTGTTTGCTCGAAAATATAAGGACTTCATGAAGGAATATGAATCACTAGGGCACATGTCAAAATCTGACTTTCGGTTCGATTCCGAATACTTCATCATACCTCACCATGGAATATTTAAAAAAGATTCAGATCAAATTCGTGTAGTATTCGATGGAAGCATGAAAACATCATCTGGAACCTCATTAAACAAGTGTCTTCATTCCGGTCAACCACTTCAGAATGATATCACAAAAATACTGCTCAATTTCAGGCGTCATCAATTAGTCATCACTACTGACATCAAGATGATGTTTCGTATGACATGGATTCATCCTGATGACAGGAAATATCAGCTCATCTTATGGAGAGAAGACCCTTCACAGGAATTACAGGTATACGAGTTGAATACTAATACATATGGGCTCCGTTCAAGTCCATTCGTATCCATCAGAACATTACTACAGTTAGCAGATGATTGGGAAGCTGACCATCCTAATTCAAAGGCTGCGGACATCATCAGACGAGATGTATTTGTCGATGATATACTAACAGGGACGGATTCGATATCAGAAGCACAACAAATCAAATCAGAACTCATTGAACTCATGAAGAGTGCAGGATATGAGCTTAGGAAATGGTCGTCAAACTGCAAGGAAGTATTACAGGACATACCTCAGGAACATTGTGGACAACCTCATCAATTCGACAATGAAGATAAGAGTTTCATAAAGGTCTTAGGCATCCAGTGGGACGCTAAATCAGATTCAATGTCATATAAGATCACTATACCAGTTGGTCAACCCATCACAAAGAGACACATACTCAGTACCATAGCTAGGTTATATGACCCACGCGGCTATTGTACACCTATCATTTTCAGATTCAAGGTATTTCTTCAAGCATTGTTCAGCGACGGTTTCAGCTGGGATGAACCCATCAGTCAACAACTCATCATACAATGGAACAATTTAATTCAGGACCTTAATCATTTGTCAAATTTACAGATACCACGATGTGTATCACTGCCGGGAGCAGCATCATATTCACTACATGGATTCGGAGATGCATCGTAGCTAGGATATGGAGCTTGCATATACCTCAAGTCAGTGGATTCAAACGGCAAGGTAATGGTTCAATTACTCATGGCGAAATCAAAGGTTGCACCGAAAAGGAACACTCAAACTATACCCAAATTGGAACTCAGCGCAGCGCCTTTGGTGTATAAATTACTCAACCACGTAGCGGAAGCGTACGAAACTTCAATTCAACTGGACAGCATCAACGCATGGTCAGACAGCACTATAGTATTATCATGGTTAAATACTAAACCTCACATGCTTCAAACATTCGAATGCAACAGAGTACAGGAGATTCAAAATTCAACACGCCACATGATATGGAGGCATATAAGGTCAGAATTCAATCCAGCGGATATAGCGTCAAGAGGATCATCAGCGAAGGATCTCATCGGGTGTCAACAATGGTGGTCACCTCAATGGCTATTACAAGAAGAATCAGAATGGCCGTCATCAACAGTCACAGTCCCGGAGGACTTACCAGGTTTCAAGAAACTCATTCATACAACCACCCAGGTGGAGTCTTGGGAAGACGTATTAATGTCAAGGGTCAGTTCATACAGGAAACTCATCAACATCACGGCGTATGTACTTCGGTTTTGTAGAAATATTCGATTGCCTAAAGAAAAGAGGAATCTAAAATCAACATTGTCACTTGAGGAACAGCGTGAAGCGAACAACCATTGGATAAGGAAAATTCAGTCAGATTCATATGCAGAGGAAATCAAGTCATTACAGAAAGGGAAATTGGTTTGTAAACCATTGCAGAAACTCAGCGTGTTTTTGGACAATGAAGGTCTTATACGGGTCGGAGGTCGACTACGGAATTCATCATTACCATATGGAGCCAGACATCCATATTTAATACCGAAGGATCATAGGTGGGGTCAACTACTTATCGAGTATTATCATCGTTCATATTGTCATGCAGCTACGAATGCGCTCATAGCTATTCTAAGAAGAGAATATTGGATCACTTCAATCAAACGTCAAGTTTCACGGGTAATCAAGAAATGTTTAATTTGTTTCAGGTTTAATTCATCAATTCAACCGCCTTTCATGGCTGATCTTCCAGCTGATCGGATCACAGCTGCTAGACCATTTTCAGGAGTGGCCACGGATTTTGGCGGGCCATTTTTAGTCAAAGGCAGTTTATTAAGAAATGCTAAATCAGTCAAGGCTTATCTCTGTGTTTTTGTCTGTTTAGGAACGAAGGCAGTACACTTGGAGGTGGTATCATCCTTATCAGTAGAGGCGTTCATCGCGGCATTCACTCGGTTCGTCAGTCGCAAGGGACTACCATCACTTATCAGGTCAGATAACGGTACTAATTATGTAGGAGCTAATAATTATCTCAAGGAAGTCACTCAATTTCTACTGAATCACGAGGTCATTCTCAAGGAGGAATTCACTAAGCAAAACATAAGATGGGAGTTCAATCCTCCTACTGCTAGTCATATGGGGGGAATATTTGAGGCAGCTATAAAGAGTGCCAAGAATTTATTAAAGAGGGAGATAGGAGATACTATTTTGACATTTGAGGAATTATCTACTGTGTTTTCCAAAATCGAAGCCATCCTCAATTCACGTCCACTCGTACCGATGTCTGACGATCCATGTGATTTAGAAGTACTCACACCAGGTCACTTTATAATAGGTCAACCTTTAGTCGCTTTACCGGAAATGTTTTGGAAGGACACAAAAATGTCACGGTTATCTAGATTTCAAGCAATTCAAAAAATGTATCAGAATATTTGGTCACGATGGCATTTAGAGTATCTCAATACATTACAAGCTCGTAATAAATGGTACAGTCAAGTCGAAAATTTAAAGCTAAACGATTTAGTACTCATACGGGATGAAAATTCACCACCTCTCCAGTGGAAACGTGGACGGGTAATAGGTTTGAACCCTGGGTCAGACAATGTAGTTAGGTCAGTCAGATTAAAGACTCAACTTGGAGAGCTTGTCAGGCCAGTCATTAAATTATGTAAATTACCTATTTTAGAAGAATAAGATGTATATTTCATTTATTTGGTTCATCATTATCACTGGCAATGTATATTGTGTCACTCATTGCATTCTGTGATAGTCAAGGGACCCGTAGGAATGTTGTAAGGGCCCTTGAGATCTAATAAGGTAGATCTCACTCGGGGGGGGGGGGGGGGGGGCAGGATGTTAATTGAAAATTAACATGATTTTACCATCAATCACTAGTTATAATAAAATAACTTCTCATGTTTCAATAATTTATAAAATGCTTGCATAATTGAGAATATGTCAACTCAACGTTATTAATCTACGGTCATACGGTCACATTTCTATCAATATAGAATCTCTAAGTCGATCGTTCATTCGACTCTTGGGCTAGGATCTCAATTACTCACTCTCACTCGCCCACTTTTCCGGCGGTCATCGGTCTAGTCACACGCGTTCATATCAACTGCGCTCATAATCTCAATTGGACAGGCATTGTAGCAAGAAATCGCCATTTTGTTTAAGTAAACGTGTAGACTGAATATCACAGTGATAATTTATTATGGTCAGACAGATTGTCAATAGAATAAGTACATGTAAATAAAGACAGTGTTATTTATTCGTGGAATTCGTTATTTCATCACTTCCATCAATCTTCCTCAAACACTACCGCGTGACCACGCGGCGTGGTCACTTGGTAGACCGGCGGCAGTCTTCGGGAATCGAGGTCACAGAACACCGTGGACGATCATCAATATCCTGGCTTACGCCCGAGCGCTAGCAGAGCTAGGTGGTGGCCCATACAAACGTCGACGGCACTATCTACAAGGGTGGTGTTGGCGGCCCCAACGGTGGGTTTCTTGAGGAGTCGACGCGGTCACAGAAGACGACAAGGGAAACTCCCACAACCACAGGTACACCACCTAGGACAGGTGGTGTTATATCAACAAAGGACTTCAAGGATTTGCGTGGCATATAACTTAGTTAAGTCTAAATAATAAATAATATTTTTTTACTTTTGTTTTAGGTAAACCCTACAATGATCTACAATTATGCGGATGTTGATAAGTTTTTAACAAAGATGAACTTAATCGAAATGATACGCGCACATGTGAAATGGCCGTGGTCATTTACATATTTTATCACACACCTCAATTCGTACATTGACATCATATATGCCGACAAACCAAAAACCTCGCAGGATTTAGCGGTTTTGTGGAGCCTGTTATTGTTGTTGTTATAGATGTGGTTACCAGATAGTCTGTGAAAATAGACCGTTACATTATGTTTTAACAGACAACAATGTTATTACGTTACGGTTTATTTGGGTTACAAATATTTTGCTATCTATGATAATTTTCCAGAAAACGAATGCCTATATTGTAATTAGTCAGTTAATCGTACCTATTTTAATTGGAATCATTAAATAAATTGTAAGAATTTTGGAAACACGCTTTATAAAAAAAAAACACTTTATTGCAGACTTTGTGGTCCATATTTTGTTAGTAACAGAAACTTACAAGCTACGTTAGTATTTTTTTATACGGGACAGGCCCACCACACATTCCCACCACTGTGTCTCCTGTGTAGCCAGGATTAACAGCGGCAACCGCCAAAAAAGGCAATGAACAGTTAAGTCCATTGCAGTCCCGGGGGAACTCACAACGAATTTAATCAGATGAAATTAGTAGGAGTAGGAAGCTTTTGGAATTTGACTTCCCCTCTTAGCAATGTGAGAGACAGCAATATGGCAAATAAGGCATTAAAAGCCTAAAGAGATGGCTAGTCAAGTGAAGCTCAACTGCCGTGCACCACGGATTTTAAGTATCTACCTAACACTATTGGGGACCTAAAACATTGAGTTGTTACCTAACACATCGATTCCAATAATAAGAATATTATTACGTTAGTATTATTTAAAATACAGATCAATATAAATCCATATAAATTAGTATTATTTCAAATATAAATATTTTAAATAATCCTAATTTAAATAATACCCGCCACATCCCCTGGAGGCACTAGGTCCCACAACATGAGTCTGTATCCAGTGCCTCCAGATGCGACAGTCAGGTTTGTCTCTAACAACTTCCAGGATGCTATTGGTGCTCCCCCGAACCCTGCGCATCAACGATGCTATTCTTCCGCGCAACACCGCATAACTTTAACCTAATAGGTAACACTTATTATATTTTACTAGCATTGGTATAAGAGTTGAAAAACAATCTACTACAAATAGCTATAACAACTGAGTTTAGTATCTTTCGTAACTTTTATAATGTTAGAAAATGTACAATAGGCTATTTTCCAATCTTTAAAAATTGTATAAATTATTTAACAATATCGTAAAATACACAAAACTATAAAGATCTGTTTCGTAATGTGTAGAGTTTTCGTGATGTGGATGAGCGACTGCGTCGCTGTGGTGAGCCGTTGCTAGTTATACCCACCTGCAGCACCAATTTCCTGTTTGATTCTTTTGGGGTCCTGGCTGCGCGGCTATGGAACTCACTACCTCTAGAGTTACGACTGTCACCATCTATCGACTCCTTCAAGACACGACTTAATAAATTCTTTTCCACGCCCACGACTGTCTCAGCAAATCCGACATGAGTATGAGCTCAAGTATATTCTTAATGTTGATCTATGTATAATTTATTTAATTACTTGTACCATAATATCCGCGTAGGTACAAACGATAATAGTATTTTGTATTAAGTATTCTTGCGTTTTAGATATAATATGTTCTGTCTTATTTATGTTATATACTTATAGTATATAATTGTGTTTTCTTCGCCGCCAATTCACAGCTTCCTTTCAGGAACTCAAAGGTTGACTGGAAGAGATCCCTTATAGGGATAAGTCCGCCCTTGTACACTATGTTTTATCACTACAATCTGTGTTATGTAATATTTAATGCAATAAAGATTTTACAAACAAACAAACAAACAAGATCTGCAAACTTTCATTCTAATATCTTCAGTCAGACTTTTTTTTGCCTCGATCAAAGTTTGGCGGGAAAGTCCATTTTAAAAGTATGAAATTATTAAAAAATAATATTCACATTGCAGAAGCTATAAAAAATGCTATAACTTTTATTATGATACTAATCACATAAACGTAATATTTAACATAGCTATCGTACAAATTTCTGATTTGATGCATACAAAATACAAACCTGTGACGTCATAATTCGGTAGTCTTTTGTATGGAGCGTTTTCGGAACAGTTTAAAAATTGTGATTTTCAAATTATCATATCTCGAGAGATTTTTGTGCTATCGAAGTAATTCTTTCACCTGTGGTTATATTATGGAGACGTCCCTACATATCAGACCGAAAAAAATGTTAGTCAAATAGCCTATTATAACTTGATAAAAGTTAGCGTATTTTATCTATTTAATCCTAAAAGAGTTTCAACTACAGTGTCTCAAAAGAAAGTTTCTATTTATATAGCTTATATGGCATAAACGCAACGCATCCGGAGGGCTTTTCAATCGGTAACCTGGCTCTTGGGAATTCAGTCAGTCACTAAGGAGCGTTTCTCAGGTGCAGACCGCGCGTTGTGCGTTTTTTTTTATACTACGTCGGGTGGCAGACAAGCATACGGCCCGCCTGATGTGAAGCGGTTACCGTAACCGTAAAAACTGCGTGCGTGAGTTTTACAAAAACGGTGATTCGGCGACTGTGGCGCGTTGAAAATTATGCAATATTCGATATTTATATTTAAATGATGCGTTAAACATTCCTCTCATTCGAAAATGGGTAAAAAAATTTGAAGAGACTAGTTCAACACTAGAAAAACCAAAATCTAGACATCCAAGGTCATCGAGAACGCTAGAAAACGTGGAGAATGTTAATCAGTCGGTTCGTACTGATCCCGACCTTTCGATTAGGAAGCGCGTAAGTGCTTTAAATGTGTATATATCATTACACCGCTTTTACAAAAGCCCTAAAACTGCATCGCTATAAAATTGCATTGGTGCAAGAATTCAAGTCCCAGCATGCCAGCAAGAGGATTGACTTCGTAAACCAGGCACTCGGGCGCTTTTCGGCGTTAATCAACAATTTGTTTTCAGATGAAGCCGAATTTTATCTTACTGGTCCCGTAAATAAGCAGAACTGCCGCTACTGGAGTGCAACGAATCCGAGACGCAAGCATTACTAACCGTTACATTCACCAAAGTGACCGTAAGGGCTGCGATGTTGACGCGAAGAATTATCGGTCCTTTCTTTTTTGAGGGCGAAAGGGGACATGCAGTTATTGTAAATTCAGAGCCTTATGTGGAAATGTTGGACATATTTTTTATATTTTCATATTACCTGAACTGTAAATTTTTCCTGGCTATAACCAAAAAATATGGTTCCAGCAGGCCGGAGCAACGTCACACACATTCAATTTGTCGCTACCACGAGGTCGTAAAATTTTCCCTGCCAAATTGATCTCTAGGAGAGGTGACATAAATTGGTCTCCACGCATCACAGATTTAACGCCTATGATTTTTTTTTCTGTGGGGTTATCTTAATTCTAAAGTTTACGCTATTAAACCGACTTTCCGTTCCATTTTCCCGGTGCGTTTTAAACAGAATATCCGTCACGAAATGGCCACCATCACGGAGTCTACTTGCAGAGCTCTAATAAGAAATTTTGCTGTTCGATTAAATGAGTAGCCACGAACGCGATCTTTTTGACGTTAGGGACCATAGTGTTGTTTGACCACTGTTTGTTAAGACCATGGCCTGTTTTGCCCAGTTCCTGAAAAGGCTTACTGCCTACTAGGTCCATTTCCAGTTTGACCACAAAAATTTAATTCCGATTATGAAATCGCGACAATGAATGCAGTCCTGTCCGTGTATCCTGACTGTCAGTTGTCCACTAGTTTTTACCATTACAACAAAAACGTCTGGAAAAAAGCAAAGGAACTAAATGTGAAATCCACTGCTGAAGGACAAAATCTGACGACGTTAGCATCGTTATTACCTCTTTTGCCTTTTAATTACATCACAGATACGTGGTATTCAATATTGGAATTAGCACCAAAAACCGAAGAATTTATTGCAGTTAAAATTATTTCGAAAATCATGGATTTTAAAACTATACCCAAAAATATTGAGTTGCACTTATCGACGACACCGAACCACTTCTCACCGAACGTCTTCTTTCTTCATTCTATAAACTTGCGTTTATAGAATGAAGAAAGAAGACTTTTTAATTACAAAAATAGTTAACCGGAAAGGGTGCACGAATAAAATCTAAATAAATTGGTTGAAAACGAAGCAGATTTTGTTGAACAAAGAAGATGAATACATAATTACCATGATACTCGTATCAGAGAGTGGCAAAGGAAAATGATAGATTTGGAGAAACGAAACAAAGGTGTTCTGTAAACAAAAAAGTTTACAGAATGAATGAATGAATGAATGAATGAATGAATATTTATTTGCCATTTAAATAAGGTAGTAACAAGGTATTATGGTAAATATAGTTTCTTCTTATTTAGCTACTTTTATAGCATGCAAATTTTAATAATTTAAATTGTCAAACTAATAATTTATGAGATATTATTTCATTTTAGAAGTTGTAGACAACTATTACAAATTTTAATTTACAGAAACGAGACAATATTATGTACTTGTCATTAATTATTAGTGTCTACCAATGTTCTATAGAATTCAATAAGATCTACTGCATGTCATTTTAATTATACATTTATCATATGTCATCAATTAGGGTAGAAGTCTATTAAATTGTTCATTTCAAAATTCACTTATTTGTCATAAAATCATTTACATTATAATATTTTTTTTCTAATAAGAAGTCATAAAGCGTATTTTTAAATCTATTGTAAGGCAGATTTTTTATTGTATCAGGGATGTTGTTGTATATTTTTATACACATTACATAACAGTTTTTCTGATACATTGTGGTTCTTGGAACATGATCATAAACCAATCGACTGCCATTTCTTGTGTTCCGTGAGTATACATCTGCTGCAGTTTTGAATAAGTTTATATGCTTTTTTACAAACTTACCTACTTCGAGGATGTAAATACATGGAAACGGAAGTATTTTTAGCTGTGAAAATAACGGTTTACATGACTCGTCATATGACACACCACAAATTGCCCTAACACATTTCTTTTGAGCGATAAATACTCGAGAAGAAGATTTCGAAGTTCCAGAGAAAACCTATTCTCCAAGCTAAACTAGACGATATTAGATCTGTGATTTCTTTGTTTCTATTTCATTTGACAATTGACTTTCGCAGATTATATGACGTCGTTTTCTTAGTTTTGTGATTTTTAACTTACCAAACAAGTTTAGAATGAACAAAAAAAGTGATTTAGGTAATCTTTATAAATTATATGAAAAATACAGTGCAGGTTATGCTGATAAAAAAAAAACAAAATGTACAAGAAGAAGTTAATAACTTATGGCAAAGTATGAAAAGTAGTGACAATGTTGAAGGTAAAGTGGAATGTAAAATTAAAGAATTGCAAATAATAATGACGAAAAACAAAGCGACACTAGTTATTACGGTGTAAACTTCCATAGTACTTATGTCACATGACACACAAATAAGATTAGGAGCAAACAGTTCAATCCTTTAAACGATTATTACCTCCGAATGCTTCCACGTAACAATGCCGCAGTCATGAGACGAATTAATTAGATATAAGAAATATTGTAAACAGACCCATCATTCGTGTCGCAAATGGGCTATACGCCTTGTTGTAATATTGTTAACAATAAAGAACCAGTCTTGCTCAGCTTTTCAACCGAGACACGTGCCTAGTAAAGAAAATTAGTTTTTAAAAACCCTACTGCCCCCGCACCGCACATAATAGGCGGCAAACCCTCGTTCCTTCTACGATACAGGTCCAATAAAATCTCGCGATCGCGACGCGGGCGTGAACCTACTGTGCGGCAGCAGCAGAGGCAACGGCACCACCTACATCATCGCATCACTACGAAGACGCAGAAGAGCAGACTCACCTATCATCGGTCGCCTGAAATCGGCAACGCTCGCGGGATAAGCACTTTATCCTATATAACTATCAGTGTATAGATAAATATTTAGCGTTTAGATTATTAATTGCGTAATTTCAAAATGACTGAAGAAAAAAAAAACAAAATCTAAGCTGAGGAAAAAGATTTTCCAATTGACTATAGCACATTAGCTATATTATTACGGTCATACGATGGTAACAAGAGAACACTAGCATTTTATATCGAAGGTGTAGAAAATGCAATTAGCTTATTGAAGCATGGGGAAGACTCCAGTGTAGCATGTTTAATTAGAAACAAGCTTACAGGTAAAGCTGTTAAAGCCCTTTCTGAAGGGTCAGGTGCAAAAACTTGGTCGGAAATTAAAACAATTTTAATACGGAGATTTGGCGAATTTCGCAACGATATACAGTTAGTACAGGAGCTAATGCTCCTAAATAGGGAAGCTAGCCTTGATCAACTTGCGGATAAAATTAAAGCACTTGAAAGTACCTTAATTATGACAGATCCGAATAAGAGGGAATATTACCAAGCAATGGCATTAAATGTATTTTCAGAAAAAATCAACCCTATTACAGCAATATTTATAAAATAAAAAATTGTGGTTGTAATGTATGAAGTGTAGGGGGTACATTGATTATTTGTATATTTCATATCCACCGTCTTTACCGCTCTTTTCGCCAAACTAGATCGTATTCTAAACCTAGTTACCCCTGTTCTGACTTCATCAAAAAACGCCTTAAACAATGTCATCAATTCCACTATTGGAGTAGCTATCATAAAATCTAGACGTATGCCACTTTCTTTAATTTTAATCACTACATTGCGAATGCTAATTTCTGAGTTTCTTATTTTTGCAATATACTCCAAATACTTTTTATGGCCTTCACCGTCATTTTCTTCTTTACGCAGGCAAGTAAATACAGTCATGAGCACCCCTGCAATTTCGTCTGATAGGTCTAAGTCAATTTTCCCTTGCACCACATCATTACTTATTTCTGATACTTCAGTAGGAGGTAGGAATTTTATAATGATTTCACTTATGAGTATCAATTTATGGATCTCTTCATTTCTCTCCTTTAACAGCGCTTCAGGGTCAATTTCCATTGACTGTTGAACGGGAGGTTGTTGAGTGCTTCCGCTTGCCATTTCTTTAGTTGGAAAAACAGAGGCAACTGAAGGAGACAGAAAAGAGTAGATGGAGCTTCTCAGGGGCAGAGGCCTTAAAACTTTTTAGTGAAAATGCTCCGAAAATGGTGTTTCAGATGAAAACTCATGGGTCTACGACTTCTCTGAAACAAATCGTTTTCCACGCCATGTTTGGCACATATTTGGAAGACCTTAATATATTGCCAAAAATAACAAGTCATCATGCTGCTTGGGCTAAGAGAAAGGAGGTTAATGAAGTATTTTTAAAGAGGTCTGAGGGAGCTAAAAAGGATTTTAACCCAATCTACTTTAAATATGTGTCTAAGATGGCTCAGGCGCTTCAAACAAAAAGTCTAGGGAATGTGGAACCGTGTACTACTACTCGCCCATCATTCTCTGGATTGAGAATCCGTGCTTTAACTTCAGAGTTTTTGGCATACCTTACAACAGGACGTTCATCCCTAAGTTATTCTAGTGATCCAGTACAATTGCAGTATGCGCTCAAAAAGATAAAAGATCAACTTTTGGAAGACAAAGAACGTGTAAAACTGCTTACGTCAGGAACTACTAAGTGGGAAGAACATACTAATAATGGATGGGTTCCCACTGATATAATTATAGAAGAAGCCGGTATTAGTTTCTTCGGCATGTGATAAACTTGTATTCCTTATTCATCAATGTACCCCCTACACTTCATACATTACAGTGGTAAATCTAAAACAGGTAAATAAATAAATCGCGAAACAGGCAGAAACAAAATTGAAAAATAGGAGGGCACAACAAAACAATAACAAGTCCAACACCTATAAAACATTCAAAAGTGCACAAAATAAAGTGACACTAAACAACGGGGGGGGGGGGGGGGGGGGGGGGGGGATTAAACCTAGTTCTCAAAACGGGAAAAAAGTTCTTCACTTTCAATCCGACCAAAGGATATGGAAGAAGAAGAACCCGACAATGACACTGAAGAAAATTCCGAACAAGAACAATTAATGGAGGATGAAAATTTTATTCTAGAGTCAATAGACAACCTACTAACATAGTATACATGTATAATATAGACACATATAGTCGCCTTCCATATATAAAGGGTCTTTCAAATAGAGCGGGTCGATGTTAATAATTTGTGGCGGCCATTTTGTTTTGGTGGCATCTGTCAAATCTGTTGTTTCTTATTCAGTCACTGATGCCAAATCACCATGGCAAGTTACACGGTTCAGCAGCATGTGCAAATGATAAAACTTTATTATCAAAATGAGTGTTCGTTAGTGCAAACGTTACGCGCATTGCGCCCATTTTACGGCAGACGCGGTGGACCTTCAAAGTCTACTCTCCAACGATTGGTCAACAAATTTGAGACGACCGGTTCGGTAAACAACCAACCAACACCTTTACGTCAAAGGAACGCCAGATCGGCGGAGAACATCACCGCTGTACGTGAGTGTTCAGGAGACTCCGAGGCAGTCGATTTCTCGCCGTGCACAAGAACTCGGCCTTTCGCAGACTTCAACTTGGAGAATTTTGCGTCGAAACCAGGGCCTGCATCCGTATAAGATACAACCGACCCAAGAGCTCAAAGTTAATGACCATAGACAACTCTGTATGGGCTTCGGAACGCTTGGAAGAGGATCGCGATTTTGGCCGAAAAATAATCTTTAGCGACGAGGCACATTTTTGGATGAATGGTTAATAAGCAAAATTGCCGTATATGGGATAACTACAACCCACATGAGGTTCACCAGGTGGCAATGCATCCACAAAAAGTTACTTTTTGGTGCGGATTTTGGTCTGGCGGCGTCATTGGTCCGTACTTCTTCGAAAACGACGTTGGCGAGGCCATCACCGTCAACGGCGAGCGTCTACAGATCGATGATTAACAATTTCTTGTGGCTTGAATTGAACAATATCGACGTGGACGACATGTGGTTCCAGCAAGACGGCGCTACGTGCCACACAGCGAACGATACAATCTGCATGAACGGTTTTTTTAAGTTATATGTGATTAATCTCAATTCTGTTTTTTGTTTTGAAAAGCTGAGGAGGTGTTTTCATAGGTACAATAAAAAAACGCATGAAAATGTATCGTCATTTAAATAAAAAAATAATTAGAATTACACTTTTACTTTTATCTTAGAAAAAACCCTTATTAAACTGTCAGTATTGTTAATTATTATTAATCTACAGCATACCCTCCGCAAATCTTTTTTCCAGTTAATTGTCTCGTCGCGTTTATCATAAAAAAGGGACCGCGCGCAGTAAACGCAGGTAATAAATCTGTTATTGTCAAGTACCGAACGAATTTAAAATACCTACGTTCCGCGGTTGCGGCCTGGGGCAGCGAGGGGCTTGGGCTTTTGGTTCACTCATTTCTGTTGTCGCGACGCTACGTGTTTTTGTGTACTTTTTTACGAGTTAAATTAATAAAACTCAAGATGCCACGTTTAAATGATCTACCGCCTGCTCATTTAGCCGATATGCATTTTGTATACGGTTAATGTGACGGAAACGCCCGTGCCGCTGTTGCTGAATACAGAAATCGATTTCCAGGAAGACCAGTACTTGGATACAGATCGTTTGCAACAGTACACCGACTTTTTACCGAAGTAGGATTATTTCGTCGTCGAAATGAACCCGCTGTGATTGCTCCTGTGGACGTGGAAGAGGAAGTGTTGAGTTTGGTGTTTAAGCACGCCCAGTCATATCGAAATACGCCGGTATTTCGATACGACTGGGCGTGCTTAAAACAACAGTGTGGAAAATTCTTAAAAAAGAAGGTCTTCATCCATACCATTTTCGACGCGCGCAGCATTTGAATGTAGAAGATAATCCACATAGTTAACTTTTTTGTAATTGGATAGTCAGACAGCAAAGAAGAATCGTAATTTTTTTAAGAACTATTCTATGGACGGACAAAGCGACATTTACCAGGGCGGGAATTACAAATCACCGCAACCTTCATGTGTGGGTCGTTGAAAATCCACAAGTCGAGAGAGAAACGTCATTTCAGACGCAATCGGTAAATGTATGGGCTGGAATGATAGACGATCAACTTGTCGGGCCTTAGGAATTACCCAACAAACTCAATCAGAACGTATTTCTGGATTTTCTACAAAATACATTACCACTTTTGATGGGCGAAGTGCCACTGGCACTGCAAAGAGGCATGTGGCTACAAATGAATGGCGCCCCTGCGCATTTCATACGACTAGTTCGAGACTTTTTAAGTCAAAATTATCCACGGTGGATCGGTAGAGGGGGCCCAATCGCTTGGCCACCAAGGTCTCCAGACCTAACACCATTAGATTGTTATTTCTGGGGGCTTATGAAGCAAAAAGTTTCATTTTTTATATATAACTTTGAACATGTCTGCTGTAAACGGGCTTATAATAATACACAGAAGTAATAATACGTTCAGTCTAAAGCGGCGACGATATTTGAAAAATTTGGGTCTTACTCTTGTGAGTGAACATCTGAAAGTCCGTCGAAATGTGATACGCTTGCCTCGAGAACTGCGAGAAAAAATTGGCCGATTCGTTGGTGAATCTTCAGAAGAACCTCCAGCAAAGAGACCTAACGTTCGTAAACAATGCCAAATGTGTCCTACGAAAAAGGACCGAAAAACAACCTGTTCGAGCTATCACGAACATTTTGCACAATCGTGTAACGCTAACGGCTGACGCTGCAGTCTGCCCTCGCTATGCAATGCATTTATGTCATATATCAAATCAATCGTGCAATAAACGCGCTCACAACCACCCGTGGTTTACTTTGACAGCATTTTGAAATTAATTGACATCCTGACATCTTTTTATGTACGGATCCTTGCAGGGGCTTGTACATATAGGTCCTTCGAGCTTTTGACCTGCGTGCGGTTTGGCCTAAAGCAGGATCATTCGGTACTCGGGTGTGCCAGTTACAAAAATGCAGTGACAGCAATTGACAATAATTGACATTGTGAGTGTTACGTGGAACCTCGTGGAACATAGCATTAGCATATAATTTTCTTGACAATTTTACCTACCTTGACAATTTAACTTTTGTAATAATAAGTGCAGTGAATTATTGGAGTAATAAGAACATATTTTGTCAATTTTCGTGACATTTCGTGCTTAAAAGTGACAACGTGACAGTAGATCTTCAACGTGGTTTCAGCCCACTTGCAGCGTAATTATTGAAGAAACCCATAAGTAAGATCTTTCCATTTTTTTAAATAATTACATTTTAATATTCAAACATGGAAGCTATCATTCAACGCCAACAAGAAATTATTAAACTATTTGAACAAGTCAACACGAATTTCAAAAAAGATCCAAGTGACAGGAAGACTCCGGAATATATTTCAAAAGGGGTGGAAATATTAGACAAACATTGGAATGATTTTGATTATAACCATGAACAACTTTTGACATTTACTGATAAATCTCATGAGTACTTTTCTAAAAATATACATCAGCAAGTGTGGGAATATTATCAGGGAACTCGTAAAATAAACGCTTCTTATACGAGCCAATCTGAACCAATTATGACAAAAAATAGTGCAGATAAGCCAAGTCCAACATCATCAACGGAGCAGTCAAATTCTCAAGTTCGAGATCTCGTCTGACACCTACCGTGACTACAAAGAGTCAAGGAAATCACCGAGAGATTTAGCGACACTTTCCGTGTTGTTAACATTTTTAGAAGCAAAATTTACTGCATTGGAGCCCATTCGTAAAAGAGAAGAGACATCGTTTCAAAAACAGAAGAAGGATAATTCTTCTGTTTTTGAAACGATGTCTCTTCTCTTGCAAAATGCAAAATTTCCACAAAAATCATTTTCTAAACAAGAAAAGCCAAGCAATGATGTATATGTATGCATACATGTCAAAGTTGCAATAAGTATATTTGTATTAAAATCCTTGGTGCACGGCAGTTGAGCTTCACTTGACTAGCCATCTCTTTAGGCTTTTAATGCCTTATTTGCCATATTGCTCTCTCTCACATTGCTAAGAGGGGAAGCGAAATTCTAAAAGCTTCTTACTCATACTAATTTCTTCTGATTAAATTCGTCGTGAGTTCCAAGGCAGGCGAAGTTTTACCCCTGGGACTGCAATGGACTTCACTGTTCATTGCCTTTTTTGGTGGTAGCTGTTAATCCTGGCTACACAGGAGACACAATGGTGGGAATATGTGGTGAGCCCCCCCGTCCCGAACCATTCTATCCTTCCTTCTAAGTCGCTTATGATAAGCTCGAGTTAATAGCTCAGCAGCCAGTTCATTTTCAATTTAAGGTAAGCATTTAAGTTTTTCCAATTGTTGTTTTCCCTTACTTTTAAATACTTCTGTTAGCCTTAAAAAAATTGGTTGTGTGTAAAGACGGTTTCCGGACGATAATTTTACGTGACAACGTTATAAGAGAACTTCGGCCGCTGGAGTGGACGAGATAGATGCGTCACCAATGGAACGCTTAGGCCGATCGAGCCTCTCTCTCAATCGCTTGCGCGCTTGCTCAATCGCGCTCTCGCTTGCACGCTCGGCTCAGGCGGAACGTGAATGAATAAGTCATGCTTTTCGTGCGTTCATCGATTTATAAAACATTATCATGTCAAAAACTTTCCAGCCACATGAGCCAAGCCGAGGTTTGCCCGCTTAGATGACATTTACTGCTTGTCTTTGTAATGCATTGACTCAATTTTTTCTATTGATCTTGTCGAATTTTTTGGCATATTTGCTTCTATAGGTCTTCAGCCAATTCACCCTCCAGGATAACCACAGCTATTATAGAATAGCATGTGTTTAAATTTGACCAATTCTACTGTAGCAGACATTGTTGGTAATCTCTGAAAATGATAGAAAATATTAAAATTCTAGTAGAATTATGAACATTAAAGTTTGTGAAGATGTGTGTATGTTTGTGACTCTACCGCAGGTAATTGACTGAACGGGGTGTAAGTGGTTCATCAACATCTTTGAACCAAAGCCAAATTCACCTGCACGCGGTGCACCCTGCTGACTGACAAACGAAGCTCTGACGAAAAGAGAGGTAGGGAGCGTATTTGTAAGCTACCCAACTGGGTAATGTACCTCCACCTCACAGAATACCACAGCCAAATATTGCGAGCGTTAATACGGTTACGGTAACCACTTCACATCAGGTGGGCCGTGTGCTTGTCTTCCACCCGACGTAGTATAAAAAAAAAAATTGTCTGAATAAAAGGCTATTTTATTTATTTTATTAAGTGCCAACAATCAACAGTATAACTATATTTTGCAATCCCAGACTGAAAGTTGACTGAATAAAGATTGAAATGTGCATTGACAAAAAATTATATACTTATTTCATTAATTAATTATTATCAATTCTTATTGTTAGTAACAATACATTCTTACTTCGTTTAATTTCCAGTCATATTTCGATATAACCCCACTTAAAATTAAACTTTGAAATTTTATATTGTGCTAGGAGATAATGAAATTGAGACTGGATCGAAACTGAATTTTGACTACATTTTAATTACTAGAATTAATATAATAAATAAATATCAATATTGTCAGACAAATTACACAGCGCCATCTAGCCCCAAAGTAAGCGAAGCTTGTGTTATGGGTACTAGACAACTGATAAACATATGTAAATACATTTTTTTTTGTAAATACATACATATGATCCATAGAAAATACCGAGACTAAGACAAACAGACATGTTCATGCACACAAATGTTTGTCCTATGTGGGAATCGAACCCACGAGCGTTGGTGTCGAAGCTGCGTCATTGACCGCTACGCCACCGAGCTCGTCAAATTGCCCCTTAGATCTTAAAAATACTCACCAGCTTTAGGAACCAATTCTGATAACTCTGTAATACACTCTTCTTCATCATCCTTTTATTATTAGTATTCCTTTCCGTTCCTTTTATTGTAGTTTGTTGTACAGCAGGGACAATCTATCCGGAATAAAATTTTTTGTTCTCATTCCAATTACGTGAGACCAGTCCCAGTAACTATTACCAGATGGGATATGTTCTAGGGCAGTGTTCCGCAAACTTTTTGTGTTTAAGGTACATCTAGGAAATCGAAATTTTTTGGCGGCGCACCAAAAACTGAAAAACCAGTATTTATTTGTGTAAGTATTTTTCTTTGGCCCGTCTATGTAGTAGCTTTATGAGATATCCTTATTTTTCCGAGGCACACAAACTAATGACCACGGTACACCAGTGTGCAACGGCACACACTTTGCTGAACACTGTTCTAGCATGTACAGCATGCCCTCGGTCTCGGAGCTTCAATATGTTATGGTGCTTCAGCCTATTTCCGTAGTTCCTTGCCAATTAATTGGCAAGCTAGCACATTGGGGTATCAGCCTCTCCTTGTATTTCTTGATATAAACTGTGAAATAAAAAAAAAGAAATGCTATCACTATAGATTACTGTTGCCATCCGTCTGGGAATCCCCGGATTTGGCCTAGTTTGGAGGGCATCCAGCCCAACAGATACTCCTTGTATCTGTTTTATTTTGTAGTCTGGGGTTAAAAGTTTTAAATAACTACCACCCGCTATGCTGTGAATAACCATGTTACATAGAATAAAAAATAGTGCTAGTACTAAAAAACACTGAAGACATGTCCGGGTTTTAACAATCAAAATCCAGAGTTTTCACGAAGTGACGCAGTGTGTCCTGTTCCTGTTGCAACCCTACTATAGGTATTTTCTACCATATACATTGTAGTTTGTTGAATGGACTTCCCTCAACAATGTTCTCTGATAAATAGGACTTGAGAGTCATCAAAAAAAGAGTATATTTCTCTAAAAAGGCTGGCAATGGATCAGTGAAATTTTGGTGTTGCCGAAATTTTGGTGTGGGCTCTAGTGATTGCTTACCACTAGGTGACTCGCATGATTGTTTGCCCCCTGAAAAGACTGGTGTTTCAAGCATAAAGTTGAGAAATCATGACCTGTTAACACTTTACAGGACAGAAGGCTGAATTAAAATTTCAGAGGTTGTCACTACGACTTTCAATACAAAAAACTACTACATTTATAACCGTACTTATCAAAATAGATAGTATCATACCAAACTACGTCAGTAACCACGGGCATCACCGCTGTACGGATACAACGGCACTGTTATTACAAGTAACAAAGTTAAGCCGTCAAGATGGTCTTTTCCAGTCGGCGTGAGCGTGACACTGACTTGGTGATTCTATGAATTCTCTAGGCAAACCAAGAGGTAGTAAACACTATATCAATCACTTTTTTGTGTTTCTATGCGATGTAGAAATGTATTATATTTTATATCTTACATTTAACGGTCAGTGGGTAGCTTTCAGTACAAAGAATTGATTAACTTGTAGGTAGACAGTAAATCTTGTTCTTTACAATTATAGTATGAGCTTAGCACGGTAAGAACCGGTGTGCATTGTACAGTGTACACTTTTTTTTTGTAGATACTGCGATGCCCGTACTGTCAAACTCCTGTTTTGTCAGAGTACTGAGTAGTATCGCCGCCGTAAAGTGTTAAGTAATTTCTAAACACTCTTTAGTTCATTAAGTTAACTATTATTGTGTCATAACACATTTAGTACACATCACACATAAAATAACTTACATAAAATTATTAAGACGTCACAACACTCACAATAAACAAACAGCGCCTATTCATTACTTTCAATTCTTAAACTGGCTGGGCTGGCTGGCGTTATTGATTGCTTATTTGCTTGATTGAAGTTCTCGCCAAAAACTGCCAAAAATAGACAACAATCGCTATCGCTCACATTGACAGATCTTAGCGAATCTGTCAAGGAATGTGAAAAAATTTCCGATTATGAAAAAAATCGATTTTTTAAAGAAAAAATCAATTTTAAAAGGCGATTTTCATATTATAACAACCGGTTTTTTACATAATCAAATAAATCAGAATCGTTTTTTTATTTGCCACCCCCCGACATTAAGTCTGGTCATTAGCCCTTAATAAAACGAAGGTAAATTTACCACTTTCTTTTTTTCCTACAAACCACAGACATTCAATATAGTAAGTACAAACCTATAAATTTTCTCGTATGGTTGAAGACTTTATTGTTTAAAATTATCGCAAACTTGGAATTGTACTGATACTTTTATATGGCAACACTTAACTTAAACGTCATATTTGATCTGTCGCCGATTTCAAAGTTTTCAGTGACAAAAGTTTATTAATGCGCCCAACTTATCTATTCATTTGGACAAAATAAGAACTAAATCAATTATTACTAAAGTGACAGTTCGAATTTACAGTTTCTTCGCCACTAGCGCCACCAGTTACTGAACAGATAAGTTGGGCGCGGCAGTTTTGTTGGTGGTAAATTTTTTTTTTTTTTTTTTTTTTTTTTTTTTTTTTTTTTTATATTTGGCTTTTGCTACGACGCATTTAGCCACAGACGATTAGAAGGTAGGGAAACAAAGGCGCGTGAAATTTACGGAACAGAAAAGGTAGGAATGCAGGATCGGTGGAGTATTATTAATAGGAATATACTAACTAAATCTAGTTTAAAAATATTATATAATAATATTAAACAGACAAGTATATGTACAAGGATTATTTACATATTATATAGTAATTATTAAAAATATATACAAAATGTTTAAATTTTAATTTTGTTAAGTTCAATAAATTTACACAATAATTTGTACACATTGAAGTCATTACAGGTAAGTAAGCAGGATACGGATGTTGGAAAAGGGATGGAAAGCAGGACAAGATCATTTACAAAAGAAGAATTATTATACAGCGGACAAACAAAGAAAATGTGATTTAGGTCCCCCACGTCAATTCCACAAGAGCAAATGTCACTGTCGATTATTTTAATCTTAGCCAAATGAGACGGCGCACAGTGATGTCCGAGTCTCATTCTAGTTAAGATAGTAGTGGCAGTTTTATCAAATTTGAACCTATAGAACCAAGGTTTCAATGGAATAGTTGATTGTATATTAGAATAATATTTCCCTTTTGTCTCGCGACTTTTAATCCAAAGTTTGTTCCACGACTCACGGAGATAAGTCTTGGGTAAAGTGGCAAGATCATTGCCGAAAATTTTATAAGGGTACATGTCGCCGCATTCGACAGCCTCTTTAGCAATTCGGTCAGCCTTTTCATTTCCGTTAATTCCACAGTGGCTGGGAATCCACGATAAGACTAAGGAGATACCTATCGTCTTGCATTTGTAAATAAGGTTTCTTATTTGAATAACTAACGGGAGAATGCTTTTTGAATTAAAGATAAATTTTTCTATAGATTGCAATGCACTTAAAGAGTCGCAAAAAATTACACATTTATTTAATTTCATTATTAAAACATATTCCAAAGCTTTTAGAATTCCGAAACATTCTCCTGTAAATACTGATGATTCTGGGGGTAGTTTAACTTTTTGTACTATATTATACTGCTGATGATACACACCTATCCCCACACATCCCTGTGGACAGAGTTTGGACGCGTCTGTGTATATGTAATGCCAGTTTTGCCAGTTATACTCTGTCTCATATTTAAAGTTAGCGTTGGGGTCCGAATCATTATTGCAAAAGCCTAGGTGTTTCCTAACAGAAGGAGGTTCTATTAATGCTTTGTAATTCCCTTCAAATATAGGAAAAATATGTGATTTATGGATAGGAGCTTCAATTGACAGATACTTTTGGTAGCTATGGATTAAACATGGAGGTGATTTTTTGGCCCAATATTTAGATGATGTAATTTCACTTGTTAATTTTTGTAACAGGATAATGAGAGGATGGTTTTTAAAAAGCAAAATTCTGAACAGATATTTATCCGACAAATATTGTCTACGCAACTGCAAGGGTGGGTCCACGCACTCCACCTGTAAGGCATTTATTGGACTTGATTTCATTGCTCCGGTGACGATTCTAAGTGACTTAGATTGGATGCCATCCATTTTTTTCAAACCCGCAGCATTTCCGGGCTCCAATAAGAACGTCCCGTAATCAAGAAGACTTCTAATTAATGCATTATACATCAATTTTAATGAAAAGGGATGGGCGCCCCACCAGACACCACTGATACACCTAAGCAAATTTAAGCGTTTTTCGCATTTTCCTACAATATAATTACAATGCGATAAACCTGTAAGCTTTGAATCCAATATGACTCCAAGAAATTTTACTTCTTTTTTCACAGGAATAGCTACATTATCAATTGTAATTTGTACTGCGGGCAAAGTACGTGAGCGTGAGAATAAAACAATTGTGCTTTTCGATAAAGATACTTCTAATCCATTAGAATTTAACCATGTGTTAAGTGCTCCTAAAGAACTAGATAATGTGGAACATGCTTTATCAATAGAGGAATTTGAATGATAAATGACTATGTCATCTGCGTACTGGAGTATTTTAATTTCACTACCAATTGCAGAATCTATATCTGATGTATACACATTATACAATAATGGGCTGAGAACAGACCCTTGTGGAAGTCCCCTCCATGCAGTTCGAGACAATTTAGTGTCTTCATTAACTTCTAGATGTATAATCCTTTCTGAAAGTAAATTTATAATAAAGGTCGATAAGTATTTTGGGACTTTTAAGAGATCTAGTTTTTTACTAAGAATCGGTATTTGGACTTTATCGTATGCTGAAGATATGTCCAGGAAGGCAGCTATAACATTTTGATTGTCTGAGAAAGATAGACGGATATCTGATGTAAGTACGCTTAGATTATCAAGAGTACTCTTTCCTTTTCTAAATCCCGATTGGGTCGGTGACAATAGCTTATTACTTTCTAGATACCATTCTAATCTAATCTTCACTAAACGCTCAGCTATTTTCCCTAAAACTGAGGATAAAACAATAGGGCGATATGATGAAACTTCAGTGGGTGGTTTTGATGGTTTTAGAATTGGTATAACTATATGTGTTCTCCATTCAAGTGGAACATCACCTGTGATTAATACAGAATTAATCAAATCTAAATACAAATGTAATGAGGTGTCAGATAAATGCGTGATGAATGAATATAAAATGTTATCTTCACCAGGGGTGGTATCTTTTAAATTTGATAGGACACCTTTTAATTCTGCAAGTGTAAAAGGGGCATCTAGATCGGAATAATAAGGATATGTAGCATTGTTGGAGAAAGGTAGAGTGCTCCTAGATCGAAATTCTGGTGCGTAAGGAGGAGCTAAGGAATCTAGAAAATTTTCCGCTAAGTTTGTGTCTAAAGCTGTTTTATTATTACACTCAGTAACTGCCGACCTAAACCTCCGAATATTCCGCCAAACTACAGATGGATGGATGTCGGGGGATATGGATGCACAAAAGTTTTTCCAGCCATCGGATTTCTTCTTTTTGAAGAGTTGTTTAGTTTCTTTACAAATTTGTACAAGATTAGAGTAATTTTCAACTGTCATAGAACTACTATATTTCTTTTCCGCTTCTTTTCGTTTCTTAGCTGCTTTTGTGCATTCATTATCCCACCAAGGGGGGGAAGGTATACGCTCGGAATTATTTTCTACTGGGAATACTGTATTTGCAACGTCAATCAAAATAGACGTCAACTTGTGAGATCTGTCAGCAATGTCAGATGTGCAATTTTCATTGTGCTCAATTTGAGAATTTTGAGAGTTTTGGAATGCTTTAACTTTGTTTTCCACAAGATTTTTGAATAGATCCCAATCGCCATTAGATGTTCTAAACTTTACTCTTACTTTTCTTTTAGGCTGCTTAGGGCAATTAAAGAGTGTTATTATAATGGGGAAGTGATCACTACCATAGGTGAACGGTAAAGTGCTCCACGTTGTCGCAGAAGCCATGTCCGGAGTACAGATGGACATGTCGACAGCACTGCTGTTGACCTGTCCATCCGGTCCAGGCTCTGATCGTCTGGTGGGAGAACCTGTGTTTAGTATACAAAGATTGTTCGAATCAATTAAGTCCAGCAAGTTCTCACCATAACTATTATTAGCTGAGCTTCCCCAACATTGATGTTGTGAGTTCAAGTCCCCTAAAATAAAAAAAGGCCTTGGTAGATTAGAGATAATAGAATTAAGTTCATTATATACAGTATTAGATGGATGAGGAATATAGACAGAAAGAAAACATATATTATTTACAATAGTAGCAACAACTGATAAATCATTGCTGTGGGAAGGAAGAGTAAAGGGAGAGTAAGGAATAGAGTTATTGATGAGAATGGCGACACCGCCATACCCATCGGGTCTGTCTTCTCTGAGACATGAGTAGCCAGACACTTTAAAAGTATAGTCTGACTTCAGCCATGTCTCAGAAAGAGTGACAATAGATGGTTGATATTTATTTAATAAATAGATTAAATCACTTTTCTTATTTATAAGACTTCGACAGTTCCATTGGAGAATTTTGGAGCTGTCCATTATTATTTTTAACTATATTTAATATGCTGAAAAGAGAGGCAACGTTGTCCGGTGATAACGAATTATTTTCTGTTAGATATTGTATTAGAGCAATAATCATTTCGGTTATGCTTTGGGGTTTCTCATTTGATGAGAGTGCACATCCATTATTTAATTGTGAATTGGGCTCACTGACAATAGCTTCATGTGCTGACCTATCATACCCAATATTATTAATTTTTTTTTTTTTTTTTTTTTTTTTTGTGACAGTGTGGGGTTTACTATAGACTGTTTTTTTGTATGATTTATTTGTGGATGAGTAATTAACAGAAATTCGGTTGGGAGTATGAGATTGTGAAGGAGCTGAACTTAAAACATCTGCGTATGATTTGGAAGAAGGAGGGTGTAGCTTGGATGCCTCTGCATATGACACACAGCTCTGTGCCATAGTTAATTTTATCTGCTTTTGCCTGTGATATTCTGGACATGATTGACTGGTAGCTAGATGGTTGCCACCACATAAACAACAGGAATAGTATTCATTTTCAATATCACAAACATTAGAAGTATGAGGTTGTCCACATTTAGCACATCGTGGTTTTGATCTGCATTGTACCTTAGTATGTCCGAACCGGCAACAAGTAAAGCATTGAATGGTGGGATAGGTGTATAGCTCAACAGGCAGTGAATTATAGCACATAAAAATTCGCTTTGGAAGCACTTGTCCGTCAAAGGTCAGCACTACTGTTTGTGATGGCTTCCATACAGGATTACCATCGCTGATTGTTTTATAGTTTAATCTCCTTATTTTGATAATGTCTCCACACCCAATAGGCACACTTATTGCATTTTTTATCTCCTCTGGAGTCCAATCGTTGGGCACTCCACGAACTAAGCCCATGCGAGTAACATTAAATGAAGGTATGAAAGCTTTATAATTATTAGCTTCTAAAATTTTGTTAGTAACAAAAGAATTAGCATCTATATAATTTGAGAATGCAAGAGAAATCCGATTCCTACCTATTTTTTTGACACTACCGTTAACAATGTTATAAAATTTATTCTTTTTCAAAAAATTACCAAATGCAACTGGGTGAAGTATGGTTCCATCATTCAAAGACGTTTGTTCTCGCTGTACATGAACTGTAAAAGGTGAAATATCAGTACATTCATACAATTTTCTCCCTATTGGTGGTGGACGAGGGGGAGCCAAATCGGCACTGACCTTATGGCCATTATCATTTTCTGTAATTTTGCTAACAATTTTATCAATTTTTGTTGAAGACGTTGGTTTTTCACAATGACAGTCAGAGTCTCTGTGAATATCTGATTCTACATTATTATTATGGTTTTTCCTTCTTTTTTTATTACAATTTTTACACATTTTCGTTTGTCGTATAACGCGGCGTTTGCGATTTTGTTTCTGAGAGCTATCCGTATCCATACTAGACTCATTTTCGCAGCTTATGGTTACATTGCAAGCGATATCCTGGAGGCTGGAGCCCCCGGGGTCCGGGGGCTCATTCATGTTAGAAAGCTCAGCAAAAACTTACCGAAATGTCTCCAATCTATATAAATATAACTATTTTACAATTAATTTACAACTAAATATACAATACACTACTCCACTGATCGAATTTCAACAATAAAAACAATAAATTGTAAAAAGACGCTCCCGCGTATTTCGAGGTTTCCCGCCCTCGGTGGTAAATTTTATTGATAATTATACAACCTTTATGCAATTCTGTGTCTATGGTTCCTTCCTTTCTGTTTGAAGGAAAAGTTTCGAATTCGAATTGACATGGAATAAAAAGTAAAGTCATTTTTTTAATTCATTCGTGTTGAAATTTTTGCTAAGTTAATGAACTTTTCCATTGGCTTTATATTGATTTGGTTTTGTGAATAAAGGAGAATGAAGATGTGTTAACTAAAATGTACTAGGAGGGTTTTGATGTAACTTATTGAGTGACTGAATAATATAGTATGTGAGTATCAAAGTGACTTATTATTTTTCAATAACAGTTTGAAGTTTTTCTGAAAGTTTGCTAAAATAATATTTACATAAGTAATGTTGGCATTCAATAACGTAAACTGTATTAGTTTCTTGCAAATGTACGTTTAAGATATTCGAAGTAGGTAACATAATATTAGTGCGAAATATAACGGTTTGAATGAGGTGGTAATATATTTACCATTATCCGTTCTTGCTTTGAAAATATCGTAACTTTATAAAAAGGTTTGTTGTTTATTAATTATACTAACCCACTTTTTTCAAAATCTCGACAAATGGCGCATAAAAAAAAGAAGTTCGTGATAAATGAACCAAACAGTACAAAAAATCATACAAATATATATTATGGTGATAATGTGAGTAACCTTTCTAAATCTTATTTAACTTTGCCGGAAGAAACATTAATTGAAAAACGGTTAGAACAAATATTTGGATTAGATCTCGATACCTACATGTTCGAACCGGAGAGGGAAGAAATGACTGAAGATTCTCTTGTCAAAGTTCTGTCAGCGCCTCCTTGTGTAACAACAGCAATACAAGCAAAACGAAAATATGGATCATCATTAAATAGAAATCAACCGAAAAAATTGCGTCATTGTCTTGCGCTTATCTCAGCTGTTATTAGTTCCCCTACCTCACCAATACCACCTTCTCGAGAAATAGAGCAATGTATTCCATTACCGATCGATCTACTGTCTACTTCTACCGCTATAAGCCCATACAGGTCTGCAGCTAGACCTCAAATACCAAGATCTCCTACCTCACCAACACTGCCTTCTCGAGAAGTAGAACAAAGTAGTCCATCGTAGACCGATCCGCTGCTTATTTCTGCTACCTTAACTCCACACAACTCTGCATATGCCTCTAGCCTCACCGACATCCGACACCACATTACAGTAGAATGGAGCAAAACTGTAGCTGTTTAGTCCACACACGCCGGCAACTGAAGCTATAAGATCGTCCCTAATTGCTATTGCTTTGGATGAACTTAGATCAGCAAATGCCTCCTCTATTACGGTACAAAATCTTCGTGGCCCAGCAGCACCACCAGGGATCGTTCTTTGCCTCGAGATTAGAAAATTGCTCGCACTACCCACTTAATTACATACCCATAAATCACAACCCGTTGCGGTCTTTAATTATTTTTTTCCGGATTACATAATCGAAATTATCGTGGAAAAGATCAATAGATATGCTCGCCAAAAATTGCCTCGCCAATAATCTCGAAATTGGACTCCTGTAACGTCACAAGACATCACGGCATATTTGGGTGTCCTAATAATAATGATTAACCTTAAGCTAACCAAAAATCTACTCAAATCTACTCAAAACATGTTTTATTACATTACCGCCTGCCTCTGTTGCTTGAAACAAATGCGTAATTTTTGATAATTTATTACATTTACCAAAAGTAAGGTTTAATTATTAATAATAACCGGTAAAAATGAATGATTCATTACTTTTGCCTTCAATTTTGGTAATTATTAATAATTTTCAATTAATCTCACTTACCGTGAACTAACACAGTGACGACTCATTCCCATAGAAACTTCAGGTTAAAATTAGCAAGAGTCTTAATAGAAAACTACACACAAAAGAAGTTATAACCGAAAGTTTTTATAAAGGGGTTTTTATTTAGGGGTGTAAGTGGTTCATCAAGATCTTTGAACCAAAGCCAACTTCGCCTGCACGTGGTGCACCCTGCTGACTGACAAATGAAGCTCTGGCGAAAAGAGAGGTAGGGAGCGTAATTGTAAGCTACCCGATTGGGGAATGTACCTCCACCTCACAAAATACCGCAGCCAAATAACAATTCCCATGAGGGTTGTTGTGTTCCTGCGAGTGAGAGTGAGGTCACCAGAAAGAAAGGAGGGAGATGCTGCGTTGGCAGCGGGGGTGGCGGCGCGCGAGTGATATTTTATGTTGCAAGCGTTAATATCGCTACGGTAACCGCTTCACATCAGGCGGGCCGTATGCTTGTCTGCCACTCGACGTAGTATAAAAAAAAAAGTAAAAATGGGGTCTGTTTTGGAGTACCCGAACCCGACTAAATTCGTCTTCTTAACGTTGGCGTACATTTACCCGACGAAGGTGAGACTTACAAGAGATGCTGGTTTTGCAGCACAAAAAAGACGCAAAAGAGGTCTAAAATTGCTTACAAGATTCTTCTTCACGCTTCGCTTGAAGGATCCCATATTGTATGATTGCGGAAATACATATGCCGGCAACGCGTTCCACTTTTTAATAGTGCGAGATAGATAAGAGTTGCCAAACTTTCCAGTAGTTTTTAGTACGCGACGGAATGATACCAACGGTGAATTTGTGGTACCGCAAGCCTGTACGTGTTGTTCGGTGACGGAAAGGGGACGAAGGGATAAGGGAAAACAGTTCTTTAGAGTACTCTACGTGGTATAGGTGGTAAAATACGCTTAGTGAGCCAATATGTCTCCGGAGCTGAAGAGGTTCAAGATTCTTGGTGTATTCAACCTGTCGAGAGCTTCGAGGAGATACTGGGCGGAACCATCCCAGAGATGCGAGCAGTACTCCACGCAGGCCCGAACTTGAGTCTTGACAAAAGGCAAAGCTGGTCAGGCGCGAAGAACCGCCGCACCCTGTTCAGGATTCCGAGTTTCTTTGAGGCTGTTGAGATGAGGCTCTCAATATATGACCTTTGGTTAAGGTTGCAGCGAATATCCATGTTCTCTTCAACTCCTAAACGACGAAAAATGAGCATAGGAGGTTCATTTTCAAAAATATTTGAATTTGGGTCAGGGGGTTCAACAAACAGATTACAGACGCTATAACAGAATTGATATACCGCGATAATCTTCCTTTCAGCGTGGCCAGAAGGGTTTGGAAAATTGATAAAATTACTTCTACTTGCACCATTAAATAAAGTACCACGTCGAAAAACCTGTTGTCGTTATCAGTATCGAGCAAAACCTTGCAAAAAAAATCACGTTGTTGTATATCTTACATATTTGGGAGCCCTCTTAAATATTTATTATATTCTGTTTTTTAGTATTTTTTGCAAGAGCGGCAACAGAAATACATCGTCTGTAAAAATTTCAAGTGTCTAACTATCGTGGTTCATGAGATACAGCCTGGTGACAGACGGACGGACGGACGGACAGCGGAGCCTCAGTAGTAGGGTTCCTTTTTACCTTTTCAGTACAGAACCTTAAAAAGAACGGAAAAGGTAGCACGGTAAAGGTATGTAAGTACATCAAGATCGGTCGCGCGGTGGTTTAAGATCGCTCGGCAAAAGTAGAAGGGGTATGCGCAGTGTTCAGTTCCTAGGTCTATTTGGCGGGGCGGAGGAGTGAGGGGGGCCGGCGCGACAATACCGACGCGTAATTGGTTGATCAATCGCACTTTACCTCCCCGCCCTGCGTCCGCGCGTCTCGTGTCTCTTGGGTACTGTTGCGTACAAATTGTTTTCCGTATTTAGTACATCGTAGTGAAAAAAATGCCTAAAAATAAAGTTTTAACACGGCACACCAGGAAAATGGTTTAGGACGTGAATTGTTGTATTAAAAAGGAAACGAAAACATGCCTTCAGATCTGTGGTCCTCCTGTTTTAAAAAATGGTTCGATCGCGTGAAAAAATGTATAAAATGTAAAGGAGAGTATTTTGAAAAGCATTAACATAATATTTTGGTTATACCATGTTGTTTTTTTAAGTTATGCAAAATTTTTAGTGTGACCTACGTATATTATTAACTAAAATTTATTTTTGTCTTTATATTTCTTAATATACTAGCAATAAATCACAAGCAAAAACTAGTGTTATTATAAATATGTTAAGTTACTAAGGATCAAAAAAAGAAAATAAGAAAAAAAAATCTTTTTTTCTTAGTAATTTTGTGTGCGATTGTACACATGCGCCAATTGCCCCCACTATTTTTACCGAGCGATCTTAAACCACTGCGCGACCTGTACGAATCAGGGCATAGCTACCGCCGTATCAGCCGTATCAATGATACGGGTCCCTGGGCTACAAGGCCCTCCAGCATGTTCGATTCGAGTAATTAGAAGAGCCCCCTCAGCCCTGAAGTCTTTGGGTAGAAGGGCCCACTACCAAATTTTGATATATGGCAAGTGTAGCGTAAGCTACACCACTAGTACGAATGTGCAAACTACATAATGCAATGAAAGTTAAAAAATATATACAGAGTATAATCGTTTAAGCAATAATATATAGGTATTTAGAAATCTTTACATTTTTACAGACATACCACAAGCAAAAATAGAAAATATTTAAATAAAATTATTCAGTTATGTGTCCGGAATTATTTACAACTGGAAACACTGTAGTGTAGTGTAGTGGTTGTCAATGAAAACAGACGACAACTTGTCAAGTTGTCACTTGTCTGTCAATTACAGAGTAAACAGAGTTTGAAGCTTGAACAACATTCATCATTTTGATGTTTTAATTTTATGTTATTTAAGTATTAATTTAACATTACTTTCAACAAGAACAAGATTCTTGAGGAGTTCCCAATCGCCGTTGGATGTAGTTTACTTTACTCTGGATTTTTTCCTTGGTTCTATGGTGCAATTGGTTAATAGTGTTATAACTACAGAGAAAATTATCACTACCCTATGTGGAGAGTAAAGTGCATCATGTCATTGCAGAAGCCGCGTCAGGTGTACAGTGTACAAATCAACAATACTGTTACCTGATCTGGGGCCCTACAGCCGAAGCTGAAGCCGATTAACATCGAATATTTTGATTTGAAAAATACGTATTACGTTTAAGTTATTATCAAACATCTTCAGCTTAATCGGTAGAGCTCCATCGTTTTTACCAGCTGAGGTAAACACAAATAGCATAGAGTCGATTTAGATAGTTTTGATGAGTTTTTTTTTATTTTTACGCAATAACTCAAAAGTAACACCTGAATTATAATCTCTGTTGAAAAACTAATATCGTCATATAGTTAGCCTAGCATATAAACCTTACATTAATAAGTAAAATCCAAAAAATAGATTTTTAATGTTGAAGTTAATGTTAAAAATATTGGGAAGCTGAAAATGATACAGCTGTTGAGGTAAATGAAAGGATTTTGAAGGCACAAATAAAACATATACAAATAAAAATTTTAAATTATAATCAGCTTTTTATTAACAATAAACCATTAGATTCAACAAAATCAGTAACTAAAAACTGGCCAAGTGCGAGTCGGACTCGCGCACGTAGGGTTCCATACCATTATCTATAAAAATGGTAAAAAAATCGCATTTTTTATTATTATTTAAATATTTGTTTTATTTTAATTTAATTATTTATTTTTAAAGTGAATATATAACTAAATATTATCTATTGTCTACCTATTACCATTATGAATAGCGAGCAAAAACGAGTAATAAAGTCACGTTTTTTGTATGGGAGCCCCCTTAAATATTTATTTTATTCAATTTTATCTAAAATTCTATATATATGTATTTGTTGTTATAGCGGCAATATAAATACATCATCTGTGAAAATTTCAACTGTCTAACTAATACGGTAACATGAGATACAGCCTGGTGACAGACGGACGGACGGACAGCGGAGCCTTAGTAATAGGGTTCCTTTTTACCCTTCGGGTACGGAACCCTAAAAAGTAGAAAACATATTTCAAATAAAAATCACTTGTATTGGTTTGAATGTTAACATAACAAAACAAAGAATCAGCCTTGATCTCCTAACTTTGGTTTCATTTTTATTTTAATTTTTCAACTTTGGCTATCTAATTGTGATGTTAGCTGCAGCTAACATCACTACATCTTCTAAATCTCAATCATTGTTACTATTTTTTATAATATGATTATTAGGAATTTCATAGAACCCCAAATGTTTGCCATGTATCCATCACTCATAAATATCACATAGAAACTCTGTCGGTATAACTATGTTGGTCACTTTTAACAATATGTCACCAAAGAAACATGGCTTGTTTTCAAATAGCTCATAACCTTTTACTGCGTCATCCCACTTTTTGTTAAATACAAAGTCCTGCCCTTCCCAGCACTGTTTCACTTTTTGTATGCCACTATCAGTCTTTGAATGTTCTTCAATATCTTTTAGCGATACGGCTATTGGTCTAGCATGGGCAATAATATCCTGGACGTAATATCTGTACTGATTCTCATCGTGGTACAAGGCATAGCCTAGACAAGGGCTATGTTATTTTTTCTGGGATGATAAATGACATTATATTTATAAGATTGCAGTCTCAGTATCCAACGCTCAATCCGTGCACAGGGTTTGGACTTTAGACCGAATATAACCTCCAGAGGTTTATGTTCAGTAATTAAGTTGAATTCCTAGCTGTACAGAAACATGTGGAAGTGCTCCACAGCCCACACCAGTGCCAAAGCCTCCTTTTCCGTTTGGGAATACCGACATTCATATTCACTGAGCGTTTTATTTCCAAACCCAATGCATGGACCATTTTCATTTGTTTGTACTAAGATTGCTCCGAGTCTGATCGGGCTTGCATATGCAAATACCATCGTTTTATCTTCCACATTGTAGTACCCCAAATTTGTTATGTCACGAGCAAGACCCAGAATGCCTGTTGGACCTTTGTTAATCATGAAATGTTTAAAATTCTTCCTAGGGAAAATCATGGCAGATGGTTGGGATGATCCTATTGGGGATATAAAACAGCAAGTAGTAACAAGTGTCCCTCTTTCTCCACTTGTTACTTTATTTAACTGCTTGGAACCCTTTGAGCAATGATCTTTATAGGGTTTTAGACGGTCGTTGTGCCCGTCTCGTCCAAAGCAATAATCTCGTGCCGTCACAAAATCCGGGCTGTCTCTTCATCACATCTTGTAAATTATCAAAGAATGGCATTACGTTGTGCCGATTGAATGATGTAGCACGAGAAAGGCTGCATGGTTCGGGTTTACTTAATGATAAATCTTGGTGTCGTTTTCGAAAACCATATAACCAGTCTATACCAATTTGTAAACTAACTTTCTGGCTTCAATAGTGTCAAGTCCGTATGACATGTTTGCACATGTGATGAAATATTCTTTCAAAGCAATTTCGTGCTCAAAGTCAAAGTCAAAGTCAAAACTCTTTATTCTGTGGGCCCTCGCGGGCACTTAGACACGTCTTTTACAATTAGGTATATTTTTTTTTATCTACCAGCATTTCGGAATGACCATTGACGAGAAGAAATGTCGAAAGAAACTCTGTCAATATAGGTCGCTTTTTTTTTTTTTTGGCTATCCAAAAACACTTTCCGGACACCATAATTGGGAGCATATCGCATGTTCTGTGTCTCTTCTTCGGAAGATTCTCTTTATTTCTTGTGATACCTATATAGAGTACTAAAGTAAACATTTTTTGAAATTACCGCCTCCCTTAAAGTCTTCCCTGTATCAACCAGAGCTACTGCTTCTCTCATATTATTTTCATCATTTAAACCTATATTTGTTTTTCTTTTTCGGTTTCGCACAATTGTTCTTTTTTTTTTTTCTAGAAATAAAATATGCAAAGATTACTCTAGGACAAGGTATCATAAACTTTTAGTAGTAACGACCCCTTGCAAAGTATAATAGAAAAAAAATTATTAAAAAAAATGAAAAACCTGACTGCGGAATACGTTACAGCAACAACTAAAAAGCACAAAACAAGGATTAAGGTTCATTCCCCAAATTTGGGCGTAAACAAAAGTATATAGGTAATACGTAATTAATGTCATGCACTCTGAGAAATCAACTGCATAGACTTGCTGCGCTTCCTGTGACTCGATGTTTGTGTTATACTGTGGTTATACCTAACAAGGTATAACCACAGTATACGTAATAGTACTACGTACAGTATGGCCATTCTCTGCCGCTCTCACTAGTCGACCTCACCTCCCCTCTGAGACCGATGTGGAACCGTTCACAAGGTATGCCACAACGTACGAATTGACATCGCTCGTATTTTATTCTCCATTCAGTTTAAAATAAAAGATGGGAGTTACTTGTGCAGTGGACGGATGTCTCAACACATGGAAAGTCAAAAATAAAATTTTATTCGTTCCCTTTGGATGAAATAAGGTAAAGATATTTTTTAGATTTTATAAATTACCTAAAAGCATATGGCAGCCATAGTTTCATCATAACTAATTCATGTCTGTCAGAGTAGGATACAAGATGCAATTAATACGAGATGTGGACAGGATAGCATTATAGCAGATTTATATTTTATATTTATATGTGTCAAAGAGCGCGTCAGCGCGTTACTGTTAGAATAATGTCAGCCCTAGAGATTATCACGCAAACCAGTGCCGGATTAAGCCAGCGCGAGCCTGTAGCAAATGCTTGTTTAATTGCCATTGCTAACTTACCCATAATTTTATATTCTTTAAATTGTTTGCTATAAGTTCTCAAGTTTAGGGTATTAAATAAAGCAAAACTATTACAAATCGGCTATTAATTCTAATAAGCCTAAATAATTCCCATTATGTGGTGAACCAACAATTCCGTCACTACCCCGAAAAGCAAGACCTCGTTTTGCTAAAAAACTTAATTACTGCAATGATTCGTTTTAAGAGTAGCCTCCAATACTTTTGCTCATTCTCAATTTGGCTCACAAGTTGAGAATCAACGCGCGTATTCTTGTTTTTGAGGTTTAAAAGCGAAATAATGGATTGTCTATGCGGAGTGCTGTCTTCATGACTAGTCAACAAATTGTGCGCATTCTTTCAGTCACTTAATCCGTCTTTCGTAAACCGAGGTGACGAACTATCTGAATTCGTAACTTCGCAAACAAAACAGAAAAGTCGTCCTTTGGTTTCTGAATAACACAACCATTCTCTGACGTGAGTTTTATTCGTTAGTTTATGTTTATAGATGAACAATGGCTTTTGGCAGAATCGTGGCTTATTTTCTTTTTCGTAAATTTTCTTTGAAGACAAAAAATCACTAATCATATGTTGCAGTTCGCTGCTTCCTTTTGCAATCCAATAATCTCTATCAAAGTTGCTCGGCCATTCACCAATATCGTTGGAGTATATTTTACTTTTGTTTTGTTTTTGACTTGAAACTGTAGTAGTGACATTACAATCATATAATATGCCATCGATTTCTTTTTGGCTGGAACATGACGACTCTAGATCGAGAGGACTGGCTGTACTTTCAACTTCTCTTTGGCTAAAACATGACATAGCTGAAATAGGAGGAATTGCGGTCTCTTGAAGTACAGCATCACTTATAAAAAATGTACCTTCATCAGAAACAGTAGTAGTACCACTGTTATGTGTACAATGAGATACAACTTCTGCATTTTCTGCTTTACTTTCTGTAGATTCCGCAACATCGCTCTGAACATTAAAAAACTCGAACAGCTTACGTGTTTTTGATAGAACGGCTTCGTTCTTTTTTTCCTTTTCATCTTTTATCAATAAATATTTCTTGAAAAGGTTTCGATTGCGTTTGAGTTAGTTGTAATTCCGGTTTGAAAGGTTTCCTATCATATTTCATTTTCTTACATAGCTCACAAGAGTTTATGACACTTGCTACTGTTTGTTGCATGTTATGCCAAAAGTAAGTACGTTTTAATTTTAGTGTTGTTTCTCGGATACCTCTATGGCAAGTTCTACTTTGATGATATTTTATTATTATATCTCGTTGCTCGGTCTCATCTTCTACGAAAACTACTCGTTGGGTACATTCGAAGAATTTCACCGCATCTTTTTTAAACAATTTTATTACAGCATCTACAAATTGTTTTCTATATGTATCGTTTTCAAAATAAATGAAATGTTTTACTTTCGGCTTTGTATATTCTTTTAAGAAGTTTTTAATTAAATGAGGACGTTTGGTAGGTAAATGTACTTCTTAAACTCGATGTTTAGGTCTGGATAAATCTTTTACTGTAATATCATTTATATTCCAAGTAAATACTAAAATTTGATTAGGTTTTGTGTCGATTGCTTCATTTAATATTGGTATTCCGCTAGTTTCTATATCTTTAGCAGAATGAACGGTGTCTGAACCAGGATTTCTAGGAGTTTCAGGGGCAGAAATAGTAGTGCCTGTACTAGCATACAATGATTCATTTGGTTTAATTTTAATGGTATCTAATTCAATAGTTATATAATATTCTGAACGCGGATCTCCAAAATGTTGAGTTAAGACTTGCTTTAATTCATCCCATGTAGCTATATCGTCTCGTTCACTTAATAGAACTGCTGCTCTACCGGTAAGTCTACTCGTTATACTATGAAACAAATACAGTTCTTGTGTTGGGCTAGCTCGGAAACTACGTAAAATGTATTCACATTTTTTAATAAATAAATTTAAAAATTCCATCATCTTCTAATTTTGGAATAATAGCTAGGACATCAGACGGAATAGTTCGTATTTGTTCCATTGTAATAAATGTAAAACATAATTAAATTACAATACAAAAATACACAAAAATAATCACACAAAAATATAATACACACAATTGATTATGAAATCTTAACTAATTCAAAATGTTTTAAATTAAAAATTTATTTTATTTTATTTTTATGTCAATACAATATATAGTTTATCTTTATTTTTATAATGATAATTGTAATTTTCTTTTATAATGATAATTGTAGTTTTCTTGGATACAATATCACTTTAAATATAAGAGTAATTAAAATAACTTTTATGGAAGCAATAATTCTCTTTAAAAATCAAATAAAATATTCACTTAACAAATGGCCAGCGTAATCTTAATGGTAAAGAACTACGGGCAGACAAAGAACGTTCTCGCGATTTTGGCAAGGTAACGCTAAGTAAAAGGGGTTGGACGTTGAAGGGAGAAGGACAACAGTGAAGAGGTTTACTCACCAGTTGCTCCAGCCCATTCTCCCAGGATATGCAGGATCGCCGGGTTGACAAATTTATTTGTTCGAAGATTCCACGGTTGTGATGTTGAAACACCTGCCGCTGAGTTCACGCAATTTTAGGCGTTTATTTCGCGACGCAGAATCCTGTCCGCAGCGCCAGTCAAGTTTTGGGCGATCGCGGCACAATTAAAAATATTTTATTTTTAATAAAGAAATTAATTAGTCAGTTACATAGACTTTAGATTTAAGATTACATTGATCTACGATAGATCAAAAGTAACATTATAATGTTACTTGCTTAAAACTAGTGAACTACGTATCGAGGTGAGGACACGAATTAGTTGTGGGCTACTGTCGTCCCTTGTATTTATAGACTGCTAATGCGACGTCATTGCGCGTTTAATACTCTCGATTATTGTTAATTAAATATTTATATTAATAGGAACTGTTTTTGTTTATATTCAAATGTTTAAGTTTGTCACTCCACGCAAAAGTATTGCGGCTTTCAATAGAAAGATAAATATTAATTTCAAATTAAATGTTTTTGTTTATTCAGTTTCTAGTATATGAACTAGGCGTGGTGACGACCTATGGCCCATAACAACGTAGTAATAACAATGAGGTAAACATAGTTTTTTGCAAATTCAACCTTACGCGGATGACATAAAGTTGTACTTACAAAGAAATGCACAAAAAGCAATAAAAATTAATGGCAGTCGTACTAGTGGACATGTGCGCATAATTTCTTGGGATTTTTGTACATCGATGCTAACATTCAAATGCTTTCAAATTTTTTTACATGGTGCCAAACAAATGTCTATAATAGAATTTTTTTATTGTTTGAAAGTCAATAGAATAAGTAGGATTTTATTCGTTCGGGTAGTTACGACTAGCTCGATCAACGACATCAGCAGGGAATTCCCGTTAGTTTTGCAGTGCTGCCAACTTGCGTGTAGTGCAGTGCAAGTAGAGCCAAAATATGTAGTTTTCAATTTCGTACGTTGCTGAGGATACAAACTTTTTTTGCATATTGAACACAGCAAGTCAACATAAACATTAATCGCTTTCTTAAAGTTTTCTGCGTTACACTAGTTTCTTCGCTCGCAAGCCGCTTGTCGAACGACTAGTTCTCTCCACGGGAGTAACTTTTTAACCCTATACCTGGCAAAGTTTTTGAGGTAATATTTTGTTTTTTTTTTGTCTAGATTTATTGTTTTAGACATCAGACTTTATAAAAAAAAAAATGATATACAACGTGTAATTCTAAGTACGCAAAACCTCAAACACCCCAACTGAGTTTTATTATTAAAAATTGATATATCTAAGTAATAATTTCGAAAAAAAAATTTCGCGTAGATATGAACACTTTTTTGTTTTCCTAATAGATCTAATAGTTTCTGAGCTCTGTGGCGCTTTCTTATCAAAAAGACGCGCATTCTAAGGCTGGCAAGAACCTACTGGCAACGATGCGGCGCGGCGAGCGAAATATGCGTAGATATCTACTGCCGTTAATTTGTGTGATGAAAATTTTTCCATCACACTTTTCCAGGATTTCGACTGGCAACACGTTAACTACATTTTTAGGTTTAGGTACCTACGTAATAATAAAACAAATTTTGCACAGTATTTAACAGTTCTTGTTTCTTGACTGGGAAACCACATTTTGCTATATTTATAAGCCACTCTACAACTTTTTTTCACCTTGTTCTCCCAGCATTGGCTCGGGGCCCTGTTTTTTTAGTTCGTCAGGCCTTTTGCCACTTAACCGATCTTGAATTGTACATCTCTGAATTCCAAATTTGCAAAATGCTTCCCTGAATGAGAGTTGTGTTTCGCGAATTTCTTTTAATGCCTCCTGTAGGGATTCAGGAGAGTAAGTCACAGTTTTTTTTTGTAGACATCTGTAATAACAAAATTTATCTAAACACCAACCAAATAATCTGTTTGAAAGAAGTGGCCGTAAACTGAAACCTCTATTTTCAATAGTCAGACGGCCGCGAACCAGATTTGTTTTGTTAGCATGTGTTAGTTTGCGGCCACATTATAGCCATAAATCCGTATAAAACTAAATTTTGGCGGCCGTGAACTAACCATAACATTTAAACCAACCCCAACAATAAAAAAATGTTGCACAAAACGAAACATTATTAAACTTTACATTAATAATAGGAAAGGAAGCAAACTTATTTCATACAACAAGTTAGTGTCGCGGCCACCCGGCCGTATATCAACTTTACTAAAAAATTATTGTGTTGGCATTAAAGTAATTTACTCCCAAAATAAATGCAAAATAAAGTGAATCAAACAACTATGATCACTCAAAACCAATCATAAAAGTAATAAGTTATCGTAATCTTGAAAGTACCAACTTTTGAAGCGGGACCTGTTCGCAATTTTTTGCGCAACTTTGCGTACGTGTGTTCGCTGACAGCGATTGGCAAAATGGACGATTTATTTCCGGCACATGGATTAGGATAACCGACCAATTTGAATAGGCATTACATTCTGCAACTATCCTACTTTTTAAAGTGCCACAACACACTGGGAAGAGTAAGATAGAATTCTTATTATTGTAATATTTATGCGGTTGGTCCTCTAAAAGGCCGCGAAACAACGCAGGGCCGCGATCCAGCATGACCTAGCCGTCGGATTTTCTCGAAAATAATGCAGGATTTGTTCCTGCAATTCCGGATCTACGTGGTGTGCTCCACCGATATCGTGATGTCGATGCTTGAACGAGCCGTAATCGCGTAGTCTTTGTGTAGCAGCTAACATTGTCCTGTTAGAGACAGTTACTCCAAACTCTTCTCGATAATGTCGCACTGCTAAATTGACATTATCATTACATCTCGCACCATTTCACAATACTCGATATTGGTGTACCGGAATGCCATTATTTTCAAGCACGCGTTGCGTAAACGGACACGGAATTAAAAAAAAAAAAACACCTGTTTCGCAATCGTAAGCGCAGGAAGGACTGATGGATGACAATTTGTGTGTAGGTCAATGTCACGGTCGACACCCCTTTCCCCGCCCCGCTTCGCCTCTATTTATCTCTTTCTATCATTTAACGAGATCCTTAATTCGAAGAGGTGAATGAAGCGCGCGCATATGTCCTGTGATGTCTTTCTTTATCGGTTTGTTCATTCATTATTATTAGTGAATAGTGATATTTAGGTTTGTTTATCTACTTCACATTTTCTCGCTTGATTGTCGAGCGCAATTTAATAATAGACACGGCAATTAAAAATAATAATAATTATTTTTCAAAACCAGTTACTTTAAGAATAGATGAATATTATGGAATTGATTCTACTCATGATTCTGAACAAACTATTTTTAGTTTTTGCGTACTTGAAATTACACGTCGTATAATTATTATAATATACCGTGTGTCTTATAACTGCCAAGTGCTCAGAAAACAACCGAGAAAAAACGGTGTGCATTTGTATGCACCTTGTCAAGTAGGGAGAAAAATAAAAATACAGGGTTTTTTTTTATAAAAAAAACTGTTTATAAAATCTTAATAATCATAGTTACTAGTCTACGAATCAACAACAGTCATTAAAATGGAGATAAAAACTTACAAATAAACATCTAAAAAATCTCAGCCGGAACAACGTAATAATATTATATAATAATAATGTTTTTTTATCAATGCTGAAATGATTTTCTACTTCTACTTTCAAGCAGTTTTGGCGGATTTTTTCTAAGAGAGGTCTTATTTTATAACTAGCTGTTGCCCGTGACTTCGTCCGCGTTTCCGTCGTTTTTCGTAAAAAAAGTAGCCTATGTCCTTCCTCACGGTTCAGTGGTTTTGATGTAACAGACAGATTAACTACCTTAAATATTTTAGTAGGGATATACAGGGTGTTCGGAAGAAGGATGAACACAGGAAAATGACAGGTAGGTGGGGTCTTCTCCTATGTGCTCAGCCCATAAAATTAGACCTAGGCCCAACTTTGGGTTTTAACCGATTTTTTTTTTAAAAAAGCCGACTTTCGCCGCTTTCTCACCTTTAAATTTCCATAAGTTTCCTTTTTATTGACAAGTCTGGCAACATTTATTTTTTTTCTGATCTTGATACATAGTAGGTCTTCAAGTAATCAATATTTTTTTATAAAAATGCCAGTTAACAAAAATAGGAGCTTCTAAAATACAAAAAGGGGTAAGAAAATTATTTGAAGACGAACTTTGCATTGCAATGAAAAAAAAAACTACAAGAGATCGATGGCTTTAGATTTTATGTAAACATCTCTACTGTATGCCCTTTCAAACGGTATGCGATTTTTATGTTTTTTTCAAGTAGTAATAAGTATAACTCATGGATTGGCCGAGGTGGATCCATTCCTTGGCCTCCGCGATCCGCAGACCTCACCCCGCTCGACTTTTACGTCTGGGGAAGGGCTAAAGTCTTGGTCTATGTAAATCGTGAAGAATTAACAAACCGAATAAATGCCGCTTTGATATCATGAAAGCGGAAATGTTATTAAGAACAACCACAGTACAGATACGAAACAGGTGCCGGGCTTGTATTAATAATGAAGGCCGGCAGTTAGAACAATTATTGTAATTATTGCTTATAAATGGTAGTCAACTACATAACTTTGTGTTTCCTGTATTTTACTTTACTTAGGTATCCATAAGAGAGTTAAATTTTGAATTTGTTAACGTCCTACTTTTGTTTAATAATGCTTCCAGTTCTTAGATTTTGTCTAACAATTAATTTTCTCCAAAAGTAGAGTTTCGTCAAAATCGTCCGATTTGACCAAATTTACGAATAACTACAGTTATTCTTGAAAAAAACATAAAAATCGCATACCGTTAGAAAGGGCATACAGTAGAGATGTTTACATAAAATCTAAAGCCATCGATCGCTTGTAGTTTTTTTTTCATTGCAATGCAAAGTTCGTCCTCAAATAATTTTCTTACCTCTTTTTGTAGTTTAGAAGCTCCTATTTTTGTTAACTGGCATTTTTATAAAAAAAATATTGATTACTTGAAGACCTACTATGTATCAAGATCAGAAAAAAAATAAATGTTGCCAGACTTGTCAATAAAAAGGAAACTTATAGAAATTTAAAGGTGAGAAAGCGGCGAAAGTCGGCTTTTTCAAAAAAAAAATCGGGTAAAACCCAAAGTAGGGCCTAGGTCAAATTTTATGGGCTGAGCACATAGGAGAAGACCCCACCTACCTGTCATATTCCTGTGTTCATCCTTCTTCCGAACACCCTGTATAATATGTCAATCCACAATATTGTTGAAAAATATCGCAATACGGAACTGCACAATATATAGTTAATAGCTGTGCCCGCGACTCCGTCAGCGTGTAACTCCTTGTATGTTATTAAGTTAATGTATTTGTAATATTGTTTAGATCACGTTCACATGAGGCTTAAGTACCTATAGAACGAAAATACTTCAGCGCAAAGCTTCCGGGTAAACTATGTTGAAAGTTGACCCGTCCGGCACGTGAACATAAAGATTTCTAGAACTGCTAACCCGGGAAAGAGCGACGTACAACTGACCATGCGAGAAACAACTGACACCGAGATCTACTCCAGCAACACTAAAAGTCTGCCCTTGAGCCTTATTAATTGTCATTGCATAACCCACCGATATTGGGAATTGCGTTCTTTTAAATTGGAATGGAAAATTATTTGGTATTATGGGAATTCTGGGAATAAAGACGGTTTCTCCTGCACCGCAACCTGTTAAAATTTGAGCCTCGATTATATTTTGTTGCAACTGGGTTACTTTTAGCCGAGATCCATTGCAAAGTTGTGGTGGTCTTAAATTTCGGAGCAGAACAATCGGAATGCCAATTAAAAAAAAAGTCATGAGGAGGAAGTCCGGGCATATTTAAAAATTCTATCAGGTAATTAGTGGCTTATTGTTCATCGACCATTCTATTTATTGAACTATAAACTTTGCTTTCCCCCTGTATATTCGACAGTATTTTGTTATTAATCTCAGATGCCTGGTCATTGCGAGGTGTTAAAATGGATCTTTCGCATAGCCAAGAATTGCCCCTATTTAATATATTTGTTACGTCACCGTAAACCGACGATATAAGATGTGGTTGAGATTGCACTATACAACATAACTCAGGCGTCAGAATAAGTTTTCCTTGACAATAGGGTTTCCGTAGCTTTACTGCAAAATTCGTTTGCAATGTCACTTTTATAATTTTAACTGTATGACCTGGATTTCCTCGAGTTTCATTGAAAAATTGTTGTAAACATTCTATTGACTGACTTTTATGTTTCAAAAAATACACATTTCTTTCTATACTTGGTAAAATCATCTTTTAACAGAAGAAAGAATCTTGCTCCACCTAGTTTGGTTTCCTCTACCGGACCTCCAATATCAATATTGATAATCTCACCTAGTTTTGATGCTCTGTGTATACTTGACTGAAATGGGAACTTATGATGCTTTTCTCTTAGACACGACACACATGTTTCCTTTTTACTGTTTTCTTCAAACTTGACATTCTGTCTATTCAAAACATTTTTTACTTGATTTCTGTCCTGGTGACCGAGTTTAGCATGCTATTCTGTCAGATTTGACATTACTTTGCCTAACATGGCAGCTTCACATTGATTTCTGAATAACTTAATGAACATTTTACCTTGTCGCTTCGCCACAGCATGCACGCTGTTGTTGATTATAAATTGGTATTCAGTGGCAGTTGATTTAAGTATGTCGCCTTTATTCAAAGTAGCACTCATCGAAAATAGGTTAGCTTTGAGGCTAGGTACATACAGCACATTTTTTATTGTTGTTTTAATCTACTGTTCATTATCATAAGCATTTTTTTATGTCACCATACCCTAATGCGTTTATTATTGATCCATCACCTTTTACTACCTCTTTTGGCACTAACAAACTTTTGTAGTTTGTAAAACTTTCTATTGTTGAGCAGATATGATCAGAAGCACCACTGTCCAAAAACCAGTCATTGTTTACATTTACACTTTTTGAGGTTAATCATGCACCTGTCGTGTCACACACTGACATGACAGGTGCATTCTGTTTTTCGTAATTATTTTTAGTTACATTTTTACTGTCTCTGTTTTTAAAACAACACTGTTTAGAAGTATGTCCACGTTTTTTACACACTTGACACGTTTGAATGTTTTCATTTTTATTTTTGTTTACTAGGCAGTCACGTTTGTAATGTCCTGTTTTACCACAGCTATAACATTTTCTCGACTCTTTTCTTAGATCGGTTTTGAATGTTGTTTGCCCTAATCGTTCGTCTTCTACGTACATTTTATTTCTTTGTTCTTCGATAAGTAATCTCGCTGTCAACTCCGATAATGTTCTTTTTTCAACTGGTACAGAGTGCCAAGTCGAGACAAAATGACGGAATTTTTCGCCAAGCGAAGTAATAATTTTCGTTATAATGATATTTTCAGATATTTCGCCTTTTGCTTGACGAATCTGGATCACAATTGCTTCTATTTTTGCTATAAACGTAGCAATATCTTCCGAGTTCGAATACTTTACGTCAAAGAACTTTTGTTGCGCCAAATGTAACGACATTTTCGATTTTTGTTCATAAACCGTACACAATCTGTCCCATATTTCTTTTGCTGTTTCGCATTTCTGTACTTGTAACATCGCCACATTGCTCAATTTTGTGACAATCACGCCTTGGGCTTTCCCATCTAGCCTTTTCCACGTAGCGATTTTTCTTGATCGGTTTCCAGGCACGTGTATGAACCGTCGACGACATTATAGACATTTACCGCCTTTAATAAAACCTTTACTTGGAATTTCCAGGTATGCCAATTAGCGGCATTCTCCAGCAGTATTCGATTACCAGCTGCTCCTGTATTGTACGATATTCCAAAGACGTCGACTTCGCGTTCGCCCTCCATCTTGGACTCTTCACCTTGCTTCTGCTTCACCGCAGTTTTTTACTGTTTAACCACACCAACTATTTCTCTTTTGCTGCATAACATTTTGCCAGGTAATCAGTTGGAAGTGGAGCGAAATAAAAGCTTAAGAGTACTAGAAATGAGTTTTTATTTGTAAGCGCACACAAGAAAATATACAGCAGCTATTGACCGGCTTATCAGTATTGCCAACTAATTATAGAAACTTAATACCACATTAAAATATAAAATGTTGCCATTATTTAGTATTCAATATCCCGAACATAGCACCATCTCTTGTTGCACTCACTATCTGCAAGAAATTTAATTTTAATAATAACAATATTTTTCATTACAGACACTTTGCTACAGGCGATGTAATTTATTAATTAATGGGGTGTAAGTGGTTCATCAAGATCTTTGAACCAAAGCCAACTTCACCTGCACGTGGTGCACCCTGATGACTGACAAACGAAGCTCTGGCGAAAAGAGAGGTAGGGAGCGTAATTGTAAGCTACCCGACTGGGGAATGTACCTCCACCTCACAGAATACCGCAGCCAAATAACAATTCCCTTGAGGGTTGTTGTGTTCCTGCGAGTGAGTGAGGTCACCAGAAAGAAAGGAAGGAGATGCTGCGTTGGCAGCGGGGGTGGCGGCGCGCGAGCAATATTTTATGTTGCAAGCGTTAATATGGCTACGGTAACCACTTCACATCAGGCGGGCCGTATGCTTGTCTGCTACCCGACGTAGTATAAAAAAAAAAAAAAAAAAAAAGGCGAGTCTTTTCACTTGCGTTTCAGTATCTAGTATGTCATAGCTGGATAAGTGTCATAATAAATGAAGTCAGTGCGGCCATTGTCAAGAAACTGTTCCATTTAATTATACCATCGCCAACGGAAAATGAACAAAGAAGTATCAGTGCCCAATATTTATGAAAATTGAATTTTCCTAATAGCGTGGGTGCGATTGATGGTAAACATGTCAGATTGAAAGCTCCCAAAAACAGCGGATCGTTATACTATAATTACAAGGAATATTTTTCTATGGTTTTGCTGTCGATGCGAATTGTAAATTCATTGCCATTGACGTTGGTTCTTATGGCAGAGAAGGAGATGCTGGCATTTACTTAAAAAGTAATATAGGGAAAAACATAAGAAATAATACTTTCAATATACCAGCGCCGAAAGCCCTGCCCGGAACAAAATAATATTGTACCACATGTTATATTGGGAGACGAAGCTTTTGCTTTTCACGAAAACCTGATGAAACCCTATCTAAGACAGCAATCTATACGTGATTCATCAAAAGCTGTATATAACTACAGGTTGTCTCTAGCTCCAAGAACCACTGAAAATGCATTTGGGATTTTATGTGCTTAGTTTAGACTGTTTTTCGTACCTATTGCTACTAATCCAAAAACAACAGATAAACTATTAGTGAGTGCATGTTTTCTCTATAACATATTACGAGAAGCAAAAGTATTTGCTCCTGGTCAAAACAATGTTCTTGACAAGCTTCCATTACCCGATGAAAATTTAATACCTATGGCTGAGCACAATGTTCGAGCCAGAGCTAATCCCACTCAAACTCGAGACATATTTAAATCTTACTTCAACGGCCCAGGAGCCGTTGAGTGGCAACATAATTATGCGACACAACACTAAAGATTATAATTATCTAAAAATATTAAATATAAGATTTTTTATTTTATTTTTATTGATGTGGGTAGGTAGTAGGTATGGAAAAGAAAGTGATAGTACAATTTTTCAAAGGTCTTCTTTCTATCACAAGCTTGTTAATAATCAATTGAACATTCCCGGACCAAGGCCATTAGACAGGTAGGACCAGGTAGACATCAACCAGTGCCTCACGTTTTCATTGGTGATAGCGGTTTTAAATTAATTTTTTTTTTGATGCGACCTTTTCCTATTGATGTTGCTATTCACGATGAAAGAAAACAAAATTATAATAAAAGACTCAGTAGTGCAAGACGCATGTAGAAAGTACCTTCGGCATTTTAGCTTAAAAATGGAGGTCTTTTCTAAAAACATTTGAAATTGATGTAGACACTGTCGTGTATGTCGTTAAGGCTGTTTGCACAACTATCTAAGAGAAAAAGGAGAACTTCATGTTACTGAAGAAGACCGTAGTTTACATCGAAATGTTCAAGCCTTGAGATCTTTCCAGCCAACAAATAGCAGGAGCAGTTTAGCAGCGTGTGCAATTCGGGAAGAGTTTAACTAATTGTAATAATAATATTATTGTATATTTGAAACAAAATAATAAAACTAATAAAATTTAACAATAGACTTACACTTCTTCAGCAAGTCCTCAAATTCTTTAAAGTTAGATGAAATGGAATCTTGCACGACCAGGTTTAATGTGTGCGCAAAACACGGCATATGACGCACCGCCAGCAATTGGCACATTTTCGTCATATTAGTGGCGTTGTCAGTCAGAATGCACACTATTTTTTTATCTTTAATATCCCATTCTGTTGTTATGCTCCTTATTTTTAATGCCAGATTCTCAGCTATGTGTGACTCAGGCATAGTATAGTATTTAAGACACAGCTTTGAATCCGCGCATTATAAAAGAAGTGTGCTGTCACTGTTAAGTATGATTCCATATGCCTGCTACTCCATAAATCTGTGGTAAGTGACAAATACTCAGCATTTTTTAATAAAACTTTTAACTTGGCGCAAGCGGATTTCTACAGTTGTGGCATTAACTGATATCTAATTTTTCTTCCACAAAATTTTTAAATCCTTCATCTTCCAATATTGAAAAAAGTTTATAATCAATTGCAATCATTAATGCAAGCTTTTCATCGACATTTTTTGAATTTAATGTGTAGAGTTTCTTAAATGGTAATTTGGTTTGTACCGCAGAAGATTCTGGAGAGAGTGAAATATGAGCTCTCTCGTTATCTTTATTAGGATTTATTTTATTAGGATCCAAATTTAATGCTTGTGGATGAAATCTGTTCAAATGCGAAACCATATTGGACGTCCCACCACCAGTGTTACTTAATATTTTACCGCAAATCTTGCATTTCACCTTTGAATCAGCTCCTTCTACTTTATCAAAATGATCTCTTGACTTGGACTTAACTTTTGGCATTCTAAAAATAAAATACAATAAGTCCAATACTTACCGTCTACGAATATGTATTATTCGTAGACTACCGTGACATGTAGGTAATTTTTCAGTACTAAACCCACAGTATAATACGAAAATGCGTACTTATCTTTCGTCTTTCGAGCAAAACTCTCTTACATAAAATAATCCGCCAACCCAACCAACCGCAAACTTGCTAACGGATTTTTAATAAATATTAGATTGGACAGTGAGTGTTGCCGTAAACAAATATTGCGTTTTGTTTTCGCACTGTAAGAATTAATCTATCTTGTCCACTTCTAAAACAGTCTAGTCTATTGTTGGCATTATTTATATTGTACTGTACAAGAATACAAATAAAAGTACGTATTCAATTCTAAAGGTAATTCTCCGGAGATTTAATAAAAAACCGGATATTTGAAAAATTTACGATCTCTTTTTCGTCTCCGGAGCAAAGCCCTATGGTATTCTATCAGCAGTCTTCAGAGTTTTGCTTAAACCTATTCCATTATGCCCTAAAAAGGTAGAAAGTGTTATTTTGGCAGGTGTACATTTACATAATTATCTGCGAGTCAATGGCGAACAGACATATTCACCACAAGGTTCTTTTGACGAAAAAAATGTTGGTAGTGGTGATATAAATCCTGGTTCTTGGAGAAGTAACCCATTACATCTTACCCCTCTGCAACGAGTTCAAGAAAAGCAAACATTTCTAGTCGACAAGTGAGGGATGAATTCGCTGCATATTTTTTAACAGATTTAGGAAAGGTATCTTGGCAAAATCAATATGCTTAATAAAAAATTGAATTTTTGTTTTTTTTTTAAATATAATGCCGCGATAAATTGAGCAAATTGTAAGCGATTAAAATGAAATACATTAGCAACTGACAGTATTTAAAATATTAGCAACTACACTTCTGGACACATCTATTGGCCCACCTTGCATTTTCAGTTTCGTTTGGTCCTAGCTAAAATTTTATATTAGGTCGAGCAAAAAGTTTTTATGCAGTTTTGAACCTGGCACATTCATAATTTCATTCAATAGTCTTTTTTTGAATTTCTAACACAGAATTTAAAGAAACAAAGGACAATTTGGAGCCTGTTCGTTGATATCCAACAATCGTATGCTAAGAAAACTTGATTTTATTGGTTTACTTGGATTTAATTCTTGAAAGTGTGATTTTTCTCTTTGGTTTTGCAACAAACATTACTTATTCTTAACATTAAAGTGAGGTTCTATCAATAATCTATGGATACTTCGCCTGAAGTCGCCGCCCAAGCTGTGGCACTTATCCAGGCCGGACACAGCCAAAGAAATGTGAGTGCTCAACTTAATTTAAGTCGATCTGCGGTCCGAAATGTTTATTGGAGGTACCTAGAGACTGGCGGCTTTGTTCGTCGCCAAGGAAGGCCACGATTTCGGGTCACAACTGAAAGGCAGGATCGATTCATCGTGACGACCAGCTTGAGAAATCGTCACCTTACCTCCATTGAGATACAAAACCATCTTCGTGACTTCCACGGAGTATCTGTAAGCGCTCGAACTGTTCGGAGAAGGTTAAAAGAACGCGATATGGTACCACACAAGCCAGCTAATGGCCCCAAACTAACGCGAGCCCACCGAACAGTGCGCCTTCATTTCGCGCGCATTCATTTAAATTGGACTCAGCAGCATTGGAGCCGTGTACTCTTTTCTGATGAGTCTAAAATTGTGTTACATGGCAATGATGGAAGGAAGAAGGTCTACCGACGTAAGGGAGAGCGTTTCGCACAATGCTGCTTTGAGGAGAGGGTTGCTTATGGCGGTGGCTCATGGACTGTCTGGGGCGGTATATCCGCGAGCGGCAAAACTCAACTTGAGGTTGTTATGGGACCACGGCTGCCAACATTAAATGCTGAAAGGTACATTCGTGAGTGCTTAGAACCTCACGTGATGCATACGCGGACTATGTGGGCCCAAATTTCCTTTTTATGCATGATAATGCAAGAGCCCATACGGCCGGCATCGTCAGGGAATATCTTCGGGATGTGAACATCACAGTTATGGACTGGCCAGCAAGAAGCCCAGACATGAACCTCATTGAGCACATGTGGGACGAGCTAAAAAGACGTGTTAGGGTTCGTCAACCAGTTGCCCAGACGATGCAGGAGTTGAAAACTGCCATAGAAGAGGAATGGGGGAGGATCCCTCAAAATTTCATAGAGCGGTTGATAAACTCTATGCCTAATCGTATGAGAGCTGTGGTAGATGCCCATGGAGGCAACACGCGTTATTAAATTAAACTTTTATTTGATAAAAAATGTTTTTTATTCAAAAATCAACTGCCTTAATCAAGGCGCATACCCGACTTGTTAGGCGTAGCTCCATGTCGTGTGGTATTCTGAATTCAAATTTAAAACAATATGATCGAAAAAGATGGCAAAATGTATCAGGTTTAAAACTGCATCAATAGTTTTTGTTCAATCTAGCAATCATATTTCGGTAGGGGCCATCGAAACCTAAACTCTAAGGTGGGCCAATAGATGTGTCCAGAAGTGTATTATGTGGGAGATCTGAAACTAAAAGATAGCAAATTAACCCACTAGTCTCCATAAAATGTTTAATGGTTCATGCGCCGAACATCCGTATTATTTAATAAATATAGAAATATGTTTTAAAATTTCGACATGAGCAAGAATAGGATGAAAATAGTCGACATGAGTAAAAATAAGACGTTTAGTCCTTTTAGGATGCGTCCGCAGAGGTCGTGGGGTGGGTTCAAATTCTGCTCATCGAAATTTTAGAACTGTGTAAAAATTAAAAAGATTACGTCAGATAAACTATCGCTGCTCCTAGCTGGTTTTGGTAAATTATTGCATTTTAAAAAACCAAATGGTTTAATAAAAGCATACCATGGGCTGACATACATATCATCTTGGTACCGATGATGTGTATTCCTGACTTAGTTTTTATTCCCCCTTGTTAGTATTTTGTTCCCTGTTAAACTGATTCTTGAGGTTATCTTTTTATCGACATCATTAACATCTATGTCCATTTGCAAAGCAATTGCTGCCAATGCGTCTTTTCTTTTCTGACGATCTTTATAAACTTCATTTTTCACATTCCACAGGCATTCTTGGGCATGCAAGAGCTCAATGAGATCTAAAGTTTGTTTCTTTGACCACTCCCTTTTACTTTTTCTTCTCATCTAGTTTTCAATAAGAAAAATAACCGCGATCCAAAGTTGTTAACTTTATCCAACAAGCATGGATAAAGTTTCAAATTTGTTTGTAATTAGTATTATACAGAACTTTGAATAAAATAAACAATACCTGTCAACACAACTGTGTTTAGTATCGTTTTAAAGGTGAGAACGCGGTCAATTTATCAAACAAGTTTAAACATGTCACAGACGTAAGTGTAAACATCATTGGGTTGTAAACTTGTATAAATACTTGTTGGCTACACAGTGTGAACTAGTGATGTAACGAATATTCGTATTCGCATTCGCGAATATTCACATATTTCTCGACATTCGTATTCGCATTCGCATTCGCAATTTTATGCGAATGTTTTGCGAATATGAATGTCCTAAAAATAAAAAAGATTTTCAATTACAAAAAGGTGAATTAAATAGAGAAATAAGTATCAATTTCTTATATATTTATTTCAAAACCTTATCTTTTAATATAAACAGTCTTGCAATCATAACACTGTAATTTTGGTGTTTGGTGGTACAGTGAATAAATTAACTATTTGAAGTCATAATAATCTTCTATTGTCAAACTATAGTATCAATTAACAAAACACAAAGGTAACTTCTATTATAAGTACTTCTTTCTTATACTTTTATCAGTCATAACATAACATAAACTATTTGAACTGAAAATAATCTTACATTCTCAAACTAAAGTGGCAATTAAAAAAACAAAAAGGTAACTTCTATTATACTTCTTTCTTATACTTTATCAGTCATAACAATCTTATATTTTGAAACTAATATATCAATTAAAAAACAAAAAGGTACTTAATTTCTATTAAGTATACTTCTTTCTTAACTTTTATCAGTCTTACAGAAACTATTTAAACTCAAAATAATCTCCTATTTTTAAACTAACATAAGTAATATGAAACTACTATACTAATAGACTATAGTATCAATTAACAAAACAAAAAGGTAACTTCTATTATACTTCTTTCTTATACTTTATCAGTCATAACATAAATTATTTGGACTCAAAATAACTCCTATTTTTAAACTAACATAATATGAATTAACAAAATAAAAAAGGTAATTCCTAATTATAGGCAGTTATTTAAATATCACTCATACTTATTTGAGCATAATAATAAACATTGAAAATTTAAACAAATCAATAATCAAACTTTAGTAGAGGAATGTTGTACTTCAAAAATAAAAGCTTGAAGCTTTTTCTCCTTCAAGTCTATTGCGATGCGGGGTATAAATAATCCCTGCACCACTAAACATTCGCTCACTGGGAATACTCGTTGGTGGTGTTACCAAATACTGCCTGGCTATAGGAGAAAGTAACCCGTACTTCAGCTTGTTTACCTTCCACCAAGTAAGAGGGTCGATGTCGCTTGTTACACGTTTTTCTGCTAAATATTCCGAGTTAGGTTTTCGAATTAAAAGATGAACAGGATTTCTGTACCCAATTAAAGGAATGTCGTTCTCTTCGCCTTCAGTGTCATTGTCACTCGTATCTATCAGAGAAGTCATCGTGTCCCTCAAAGATAAACGTTTCGGTTTTCCGGAGTCACCATTTTCATCTAATTTGGCACGTTTCTGATCCGGACTACGAGTATGCGAAGATGCGCCTGCCTGACTATCTTCAGTATCTTCAAGCAAATCCAAAATATGCCGTATACACGTTCTTTAGTCAGGGTATTTTTGAAAAATTTTACTTTATATCTTGGATCAATAAAGGTAGCCGTGATAAACAATATTTCATTTTCTAAATTAGAAAATTTGCTACAGACCTCCTGTTTTAAAACGGCTGTCGTATCACCAATCAATTCAACGTTTGAATCAAAATCATCAAGAATTCTTTCTAGAGTGGCGGTTATTGGAATTAATGATGAGACTCTTTTTTGCGTCAACTGATCTATTTGTTTCCTCACCTTTAGACTTTAAATTTAATTTATTGTATTCAAATAACAGATTGATTTTCTCTCTCCATATTCCATACTCATGTTCATGATTTAATTTGGGAACATTAGTCTGTTCTTTATCATCCATTTTCTCAAAGAATAAACAATGCCATAACAATCAAGCTACCCCCTTATTCAAAATAAGGACAATGAAAACTTCCTGGGCCCATAACCTGTTATTGTTGTAAAATAATAAGCCACTTTGATACTCACATACTATATTATTCAGTCACTCAATAAGTTATATCAAAACCCTCTTAATACATTTTAGTTAACACATCTTCACATCCATTTCTTCACAAAACCAGCACAACATAAAACCAAGAGAAAATAGCTTCATTATCTTAGAAAAACTTCCACACGAATGAATCACAAATAACTTTTCTTTTTATTCCATGTCATAGGAACCATAGACACAGAATTGCATAAAGGTTGTATACTTATCAATAAAATTTACCACCAACAGTAGCATTTAATACTATTAGCAAAGCTTCATCCAAATCCGTTTCCTTTAGTGTATTAGTCCTCTTTATCCCCTTACGAACAGGTATAGAAGTGGAAGGACCATATCCATCATCTTCTTGAGAATCATTGCTTTCGAGGTTACCTTCCGTTTCTCGATTTTCCATGCACGGCAGTAGAAATAATAATTGCTCGAAGTAAATATATTTGCGCCTCTTGATCGCAGCTTGTCCCGACTTTGTATTCTTTTGGGCATTCAATTCTCGACGGAAACTTAAAATGCTTTCCCTTTATTCTCGTTTTGGTTTATTTTTAGATCTGAACTCTTTGGATTCTCAAGAAAGACTGACTTAAGCCGCCCAGGGAGCCTCCTTTTATACCCTGAGGTTGTTCTATAGCCTTCTGGTTAGAAGAATGTTCGAGAGTAGGGTTCTATTCTATTAGCTTTTATCGTCCTTTTTCTTGTTAGAAAATCGTTTAATTTAGTAAAATTTATATCCAGACAGAGTATTTCTGGAATAATTATTCTCTTTATATTGGCGGAATATGATTCGGCGGAAAAGAACCATACTCTTGTCAATACAAATATCTTCAGCTGGAGTGTAATTATTCTTAAAGGATTCATTTAGGGTATCCAACAAGTCGCGTACTCGATGCAGATGATCATCTTTGTTTTGATCGTCGTTGACAGAAAAAATGTAGAATTTGCAAAATTCATTCGAAACGATTCCGGGACATCACCGTTTTTAGAAATGAATGGCTAGTAATATTGTCTTTCGACCAATAATCTGCGAGGCCAAAAATATATTTTATTTTGTCCAAATTTGTACGACATCATTGTCTAATATGAGCACAACTCGTAGCCTCATTTATGGAGGTAATTTTAGCAATAGCAAATTGGTTAGTGAAATCCACATTTTTTTCAAATAACATATCCGTCACCAAAAGAGAATAAAATTCAGCAGGTGATTTATCTAGCATTTATCTAGCATAGCATTTATCTAGCATAGCAAAGCCAGAAGGTTCGGTAAAAGCTATTATTTTTCTTTGGTTACCTTTTTGGTTGGGTCCAGGTATTTGATAAGGAGGATTTCAAGCGATAGCTCGAGGTCTCATTTTGCTGGTAAGTTTCCAAATCACTATTCTCAGAATCGGACAAAATTACACGACGCCGCTTTCGTTTACTAGGTACTACTGAGTACTCATCCTCTTCCTCAGAGCTAATGCAAAAACTATTGTTAAATAACAATATCTCTAAGTTATCAAGCTGTGTCAAATTCTCTTCTATAATTTCAAATTCGTCGAAATCATCCATCATCAAATATATGAAGTCCATGAATAAGGTCACCCCTTTCATCCTCAGACCCGGTTGTCCTTTTTCTGCGCAACTAAGTAGTTGTTGCACGGTTGCGCTTGTGCGGGATATTTCCGGTGGCAAATATTTGTCCCTGATGCATATTCGCGGATTTTCTGTTGGCGCTAATTGTCAATCAATTGCTGGGTGCTGTTTCTTTCACGCTGCTACTCATATTTTTTTCTTCAAATTTAATGAAATGCGGGTGTGTTTCGGCGTCTGCTATGATTTTGTGTAGTTTCGACTTTTGTAGGATTTTTTTTAGTGTTCTAAATCTGTTCGGGCTGCCTGGAAGCGCGGCCAGTTCAGAATCAGATGCCAAACAGATACGCTGATGTTTGGATCGCACTTGCATCCGGGGGTGTCCTTCAGCCGGAATCGGTATAAATATTCTGCCATGCCTCCTTGTCCCGCCAGTATTTGCACTTGTGCGGGCGTCGGTAACGTAAAACAATGGCTCTGCTTCGTAGTCCGGTGTAATGGATTTTGTAGGGCTACTGACTTAGCAAGCTCGTCCTTTCCGGCTCGTTCGTTTCCAGGGGGCACCATGTGCCCTTTGAGCCAGAAAAATCCAGATAAAAAAAAAACAAAAACCTGTGTATCCGTCTATCATTGGCGCTTGCAACCAATGTAGTTTCTCAGGACCATTGATCGCCTCTGCATGTTACCTCATAACTATATAAGCTTTGTACTGTGTTGTATTACCAAACCCATACCTTTCTGGCATTTTTCTCTGTCACTTTGGCTTCTCTTCTTTAACTGTTTCCATTCTGTCTGCAGTATGTATTTGCTGCTGTGTCAGATTGCTCAGCTTCATCCTCAATATACATTTATTCAAGTCAATTGTTCTGAAGATTCAAATTTGACAGCTGATTCTTTCATTGATGCCCCCAAATGATTTCAACACATACAGTAACTGTGTTTGGCTTCCTTTTCTGTTCTAGTATCACTACAACTCTACTTGTATCCTACAGCATTCACGGCCATTGCTACTGTCACCAGGACTCCACGCTCTGCTAATGTGATTGCTCCTTCACGTCGCGTTCCTTTTCTAGACACTATACGATCTGGCTTTTGTACTTTTGTTATACCGGCTTCGTCCATATTGTATATCCCTTTTTGTTCAAACTTGTACCGGTCCATTACCTTGTCAAGATTATTAAAAAATGCGTTCACTTTCGTTCTGTTGAAACTTGTGGCTCTCGAAAGACTAGTCACTTCAGAGCACTTGTGAAAAGCTTCGGGTTTCGCTTTATAAAGTTTAAAACCCATTCTATTCCAGCGGTTTCGTTTTCATCCCACGTAGCAGGCCTTCTCAAATTGTAAAGAATTGCTAAGCCGAAAGCTAAACGTCTGACGTCGGTACGTGATAGGTCGCAATAAATATTGGCTATCCTTATCTGATATTAAAAGATCTAATATTCTTGTTCCGTGGAGAATATTTTGCTTGCGGAATTAGAACCCAACGTAACAACGCTCTCAGGATTTAATTAACTTTTCCGTTTGTACCTCAATTAAAGATACGTGACATAAATCAAACATGCTTGCTGCTGCCCTAATAGAACGGCCAGTTTGGATTTCTTTATATGTCTCTTCATAGAGAAATACGTCTTTATTTCCACGTTCCGTCATTCTCTTACTATTCCGGAGCATCAGTAAAATAGAAGAAAATATTCCAACATGTGGTTTTTTACATATATTTTTTATAAACACCTTTAATTTTATTTTGAATAAGCTAGAGCAAGTAGCCGACTTAATTAGACCCAGATCTATTGTTTACTGAAGAACCCTGTGCAATCTGTCATCTACATCTTGAATTTCAAATGAAACTCGATAACAATTATGTAGTATTTTTTATTTTATTAAGAGGGAAAACATAAAACTGAAAATTATTTTTAGTAAGGACTTGTTTATATTAGCGTGAGCATTGCGACTGACACATCTTCCGCTAGATTAGCATAATCAGATTTATAGTGGGAAATTACCAACCTTAAAGAATCCAATGTATGAGCGTCTGTCAAGCGAAATCGTTTATTTCTTGTTTGTTTTAAGTAGGAAAATGCGGACTCACATAAAAATGTTGAAATAAAACACGAATGCAGTTGTTCAAAGTTTTAGAAATATCTAGCAGCGCAGAGTAATAATTTCGTTTTAATATATCTTGTGGTCCATTTTAAATGTACTCGTATGTGCAAAATTTGTAGCCATTTCATAGATATCACTATGATCAATTAATAAACGGAAAACTGATGAATTCCACCAACTTATCAATTTTTTTTGAAATGACGAAAGTGAATTTCGAAGCCTGATACCACTGCCTTAATTTCTGCCGTGTACTTCAGGCTTCAGGCATGAAATTGTAGGTAATATGTTTTTCCATACGATGGTTGATATTTACAAATTGATGATTTTTTTTCTAATATAATAAATATAATAGTTAATATCGAAAGTTAACAGTCAGTTATAGACGTTTCTTGACTTTGAAATGCTGTAACAGAACTCGTCATTCCTGTATTTTTGCCTCGGTAGTTCCAGATTTAATGTACTCAGTTTTCAAGTAAAATCTGCTAAAAATGCCATATTAAGTCACATTGCCAATTTAAATCACGCAAATGCTGATAATCATCACCAAAAATTTGTTGAAGAGAGGGGTTCTTCAAGAAATTTTATTATTTCGTCCAATAGATCTCGGAATCATTGCAGAAACTTGCTTCGACTCAACCACCTTACGTTAGTGGGCAATGCTAAATCTGGTTTCTTTTCATCTAATTACTTAAAAAATAATCAATTATTTAAAAAGCCGCCTTTGGAGAGATTTTTCTTTTATGGAATTTACCAACAATAATTCACAAACCATTATGAATTATTGCAGCCCCATCAGTTGTCACTGAAGCTTGTCCATTCTGTATACTTACCACTTGTACAAAGGTCTTAAGGTCGCTAATGAAACAACTGCGTCCAAGGCGAAATTCAAAAAGTATTTATTTCTACAGATCACATCTTATACTAAACAACAAACCATACCATGATTTAATTTGGCTAGTGCTGCCATCTATCGGTACTATATAAAAGAATTCGATACGAGTTTATCACTTTTTAATGATGTTGATGTAACTAATCATAATATTAATTTATTTATTTTTATGTATCAATATTTATGTATTTATATTTAGGTACTAGGCAATATTTATTTTTAGTTCTAGATTTTTCCGTGGCGCTAGTAGTCATACATTCTAACATACCGCCCACCATGAACCAATGGTTCATTAAACACTAATCACCATGATAAACATTTAAACATGACACCTTTACATAGAAATTTTAGTTACACATATTTGGTGGGGCTTTGAGAACAAGAGATATAAAGCTATACTCGAATCGATCCATACAAACTTAACATTACCTGACATGGCATTTACATAGAAAAATAAAAATCTAGGCTTATAAACTAGACATTTTGATAGTTTAAGAAACTTAGTTTTAAGTACTACAAACATAGTTATGATGTTCATTGAGAACCTATGATAATAATGCTTAATACATGTGCATTTTTAATTAGAACATACACTTTGATTTAAACTTATAAGATAAGCATGACATTTTGTATGAATTATTACATACAACGTAAACACATTGAGATATTTAAATTTGAGTTCACATATACGAACTACTATAAACATATATGATCAGTTACCTAGCCACAGGTAGAATACACAGCTTAGACACCGGACGTTTTATAATATTGCCATTACACTTTAAGCTAACAACTCTCGTAATTTTGTCCAACCCTGGGTGCTTGTCAGTGATTAAACCATACAACCATCGAGCCGGGGGAAGATCATCCTCTTTAACTAGCACAATATCCCCTATCTTCGGCTCAGGTGTCTGATGTTGCCATTTGTATCTATGCAGGAACTGGGTCAAATACTCCTGCGACCACTTTCTCCAAAAATCTTGGACCATGCGTTGCGACAATTGCCACCTCTTTCGACTACTAACGTTGGGCGATTCATAATTGGCTTCTGGTACAAGTACAAGAGGTTCACCTACTAGGAAGTGACCGGGAGTCAATGGCATAGGATCTCCCGAGATCGAACTAAGACTGGACATAGGTCTCGAATTGAGGCAGGCCTCAATTTGAGCCAGCACGGTACTCATTTCCTCGTAAGTGAGGGTCGAGTTGCCTATCACTCTCCTTAGATGGTGCTTTGTGGACTTTGCACCAGTCTCCCACAATCCTCCAAAGTTTGGAGAATGAGGTGGTATAAAATGCCACAGTGTGCCATTAGATGACAGCCAATTAGCAATTTCAGGTACGATTCCAGATTTTTCTTCAGCCAGCAGTGCCTTCAATTCACGAGCTACTCCAACGAAATTAGTGCCGTTATCGCTAAAGAGTTCTGCACAATGACCTCTCCTTGCTACAAATCTCTTGAATGCAGCTAGAAACCCTTTAGCGGTGAGGTCACTGACGACCTCCAGATGGATGGCTCTAGTCGCCATGCAAACAAACAAACAAATATAACCTTTGTATGCGTGGTGACCTCGTCCTTTTGATACGCGTATATTGATAGGCCCGGCGTAATCGACGCCGCTTTGCTTGAATGGACGACCAGGTGTGATTCTGGAGTTCGGCATTTGCCCCATAAGTTGCTCTCGTTTTTGCGCTGCATATCGAACACAAATCACACAACTACGCACGAACCGCTTGATTTGATTTTTAGCATCGAGAATCCAATATTTGGATCGCAAATAATTAAGCATTATCTGCGGTCCCCCATGCATTGTTCTATCATGACCATCTGCTATGATTAAATCAGTCAAATGCGACTTGGCTGGAAGTATCATTGGATGCTTTCTATCTTCACTTACCGCGGCTTGATCCAGACGACCACCAACGCGCAAGACACCTGCTTCATCAACAAATGGGTTTAACGGGGTAAGTTTACTTTTTCTTTTCACTATTCCCTGCTTTGCAATATTTCCTATGTCTTCCTCAAAATATTGGCTTTGACATTGTTTGATACATATGATTAAAGTTTCCTGTAGTTCCATACTTGTCAACCACTGAGGGAACTTGTTAGAGTTGTGTCGTGTTCTAATTGATATGAATCTTCTACACCATGTTAAGACTCTCACAAGTTTTCTCAGCGTTGAAAATCTTTCCCACATAGACTCGCGTTCTGTACTGACCATCGCTTGACACACTTTGATTGCTTTCTCTTCTGTGTTCGTCTCATGTGTTATGTCCTTGTATTTGATTTCTTTTTCCTTTAACCATTTAGGTCCGGTTTTCCATAATTGAACTTGGTGTAAGTCGGTGGGCATAATTCCACGTGATGCACAGTCAGCGGGATTTTCTCTTGATGTGACGTGCGACCATTGTGATCTGTCCAAGTTGCTTAAAATCTCAGATACCCGGTTGGCTACAAATACTTTCCACCTGCTCGGGTGACTACTTAACCAGGCGAGAACCACTGATGAGTCAGTCCATGCGTGGGCCTGTTGCTTTGGAATTCCCAACACATCTGAAACTTCTACCAATAATTTTGAGAGGAGCACTGCACCACATAATTCCAAACGGGGTATTGATATCTGCCTAATTGGTGCCACTTTTGTTTTAGATGTGACGAGGTGAACATGGATGTTATCTTCTTCATCGACGACGCGGATATAAACAGCAGCGGCGAATCCTACACTCGACGCATCGCAAAATCCGTGCAACTGCACATAAGTATCGTGTTTTCGAGTACTCATCCATCTAGGTATTTCAAAATTAGACAGCACAACAAGCTCTTCTCTGTAAGCAACCCAAGTTGCCAATAATTGAGGGGTGAGTGCTTCATCCCATTGTATTCCTGACATCCATAAGCTTTGTATGAAAATTTTTGCTTTGATGGTGATCGGCGCCAGCCAGCCTAGCGGATCATAGAGGCGTGATATTTCTGAGATTACTTTCCTTTTTGTTACAGGTGGTTTCAATGGAGGCAACTGCACTGTATATTTAAAAGCACCTGTACATCTATCCCAGGTAAGTCCTAACATTTTTGTTGTTGTGTTCATTTTTATTTCTAATCTAGTTTTATCTGTTTCAGGTATCTTCGCAACATCATCGGCTTCACACTTCAGTTTTCCTGCTTGCTCTTCATCTTTCATCCAGTTTACTAGTTCTTCGCTGTTACTTATCCATTTTTGCAGCTGGAAACCTCCTCGCTTGAGTAAATTCTTCAAATCTAGATACAACTGCTTTGCTTCCGGTACACTCTCGCAACCGCTTAAAATGTCATCTACATAGCTATCTGACAATACCACTTGAGCAGCTCTCGGAAAATCTCCGCCTTCGTCACGAGCTAGCTGTTGCAACGTACGGACCGCCAAGTAAGGAGCTGAAGAGGTCCCGAACGTCACTGTCAAGAGTCGGTAATGCTGCACTTCGGACTTCGGATCTTCGCGCCATAGTACACGTTGGAAGTCTACATCTTCGCGGGAAACCAATACCTGGCGATACATCTTTACTATGTCCGATGCAATACAGATTGGATGAACTCGCCATCTCATTAAGATGTGTCTCAGATCAGCCTGAAGAGTAGGCCCAACCATCAAATCACTATTTAAGGAAACTCCGTTCTCGTATTGACAAGATGCATCGAAAACGATACGAACTTGAGTGGTGATCTTGTCATTACGTACTACTGGAAGATGAGGTAAGTAACACGCTTTTTTATCTTTTTCATTTTGAGGTACAACCTCCATATGACCTAAGCTTAAATATTCATTAAGTACATCTGAATATTTTTTCTTCAAGTCTGGTTCTTTCGATAGCTTTCTTTCTAGTGTGGACTGTCTTTTTAGTGCAATCTCCTTTGAATTGCTTTGAACACATTTAGGATTCTGTTCCTTAAATGGAAGCTTAACTACATAGCGACCGGAAGCATCCCGCACGGTCGTGTTTGCATAAATTTCTTCGCATATTTGTTCCTCTTTAGTTAAATGCTTTTTCGCTTTTACAGATGATGGCTCCGATTCCAGCTCCCAGAATTGTCTCAGCAGATCATTATCATCCAACTGGACATGCATATTTATTACCACGTTATTGCATGAAATCGAGTCTTCAACATCACCGTGTGTTTCTCCGGATATTACCCATCCGAGAGACGTATTTTGTGCTATAAGGCAACCAGATGAGTCTTTGATTAGCCCTGCTTTCAGTATTTGGCCATAAACATTTGCACCAATGATTAAATCCACCCTGTTGGGCGTATTGAAGCTAGGGTCAGCTAATGATAGTTGCTTAAAATGTGACTACAATTGAATTGGTACCTTCTTACTTGGTAGTAAGTTTGTAAGTTTCTTTAAGACATGTGCCTTTACCTGAATGACTACTGTAGAATCCAGAAGTGACTTTAGTTTGATAAGAACTACATATTTGGAGATAACACATGGACTAGAGTCACTCCCTAATACCGAGACATTAGTTTTGCTTGCAATTTTCTTCAGTCCAAGCAATTGGACTGCAGACTCCGTTATAAACGTGGCCTGTGATCCTTGGTCTAACATAGACCTAAAAGTTATATTCACACCTGTTTGAGACTCGATATTCACTAAAGCAGTAGCCAGCAATACTTGAGAATGCATTTTAGAGAAACAACTTGTTAAAACTTGATTGGAATCGCCCTGATTAATAGCTACATTGGACACAGCTCCTGAACTAGTTGATTGTTCAGCATTACCTGAACTTTCTATTGACTTAGGACCTTGAGAACTATGGAGTAGAGAATGATGCTTCTTTTTACATACACGGCATCTAGTGATACTTCGACATTTGATAACTGAGTGGCGTGGACCCAAGCAGTTAAAACATAACCCCTGGGTTTGGACAAAACTACGACGTGCTTCCACGTCATCCTTGGCAAACTTTTGGCAAGTAAAAAGTTTATGGCTATCTTTGCAGAATGGACAAGAATCTACATTAACGTGATATACTTTGACTTTAGATGTGGTGTTGCGATAAGGAGAATTGCTCTTTGAGTTTTTAAAATCTAGATTTTCAAGACCGTGAAAACGTTGTTGTAGGAAATCTTTAAATTGCTTGAAAGTGGGTAATTCTTCTGAAGGTTTACTAATCTCTAACTCCCAAGCCTTGCGTGTTTCATTGTCTAACTTTAAACTTAATATGTAGATAACTATCATATCCCAAGTGTCAACGTTTATACCCAATTGCTTCAGAGCATTTAAGCAATCAGTGCTAGTAAAAAGCAACTCCTTTAATGCGATTGCAGATTCTGAACTAATGGTCTTTTGACCCATAAAGCGTGCCAAAATGGAATTTGCTAAATATTTTTTGTTGTTGTATTCACTGTCTAACTTTGCCCAACAAAACGAATAATTTTCTCCACTGATAGTGTCGTGACGCAGCAACTGTTCCGCCTTGCCTGTTAGATGCCCTTTTAAATAATTAAGTTTATCCACATCCTCTAAGGATTTATTATTATGAATAAGAGAAATGAATAAATTACGAAAATTTGTCCATTCTGTGTATTTCCCACTGAACGTAGGTAGTCTGACCTTCGGAAGTTGAGCTATGCCTTGACAATTGTTTTCAAAATTAGTACTTTTATACCCTAACTTATTTGAACTATCTTCGTTACTAATTAATCTCTTTAAACATTCTTTCAAATCTATCTTATAGCCAAGGTACAGCTCTTCCGTGGATGCATAATATACCTTTAGTGTAATATTCGGATTTAGACATCTCACTTTGAGAAATTTCGGAAATCATTTTACGATGCGTAGAATAAAAAGATGACCATAATGTTTCTAACATTTCAAGTCGCGTTTCTAAGTAAGGTACAGTAATGCGTTCTTTGGGCGACTTTTTAAAGTTACTTTTAGCATTATTAATACTAGATATAACATCAGTTTGAAGCTTAGACAGTGATTCCATTATAACCTATTTAACGAGATAAACAACAATCAACAAACACAATAATCTTCCTGTTTATGCACTAAACCGTCAATGTCACACACACAAACACCACTAAAATTACCGTAGAAAAGACACCAGTTGATATGCCAATTCGAAGCCACTTAGAAATTTTTTGAACAAAAATTTTGAACTAAGTCTATGAAATTCTCGTCGAAATTTTTCTAAGTCGATGAGATTTTTGCCACGATTTTTCTAAGTGTTTTGGACTTTTAATTTTCTATGAAATCGGGCATAGATTCCTCGTAGTACCACTTTTTGGCAAATTATTCTAAGTCCAAACTACTAGTTCCAAATTCTAAGTTAATATTTCTTTGTAAATAAAGTTCAAATTTGCTCAGTTTTCTTGAAAATTTAAAGTTATTTCTTCTATGTAAATAAAGTTCAAAATTACTCACAGTTTTTGTCACTAAACACTTAATACCACTTTTCGACGTAGTCGGTTAACTCCACTTGCCAACTCGTTCCTGCTCCCCTCCTCTCCTGGTGCACCTTCCTCAGCTTCCTGGTGGTAGCTGCTGCAGCGTATGGGGTCGCCCCGAGTAGCGATCCACTACCCCTGGGTGCGATGATGACGATGCTTCCAAAAAGGTGATAGCCGTACTATCACTAGAGCAATCCGGCTCGAAGGACCATGTACAAAGGTCTTAAGGTCGCTAATGAAACAACTGCGTCCAAGGCGAAATTCAAAAAGTATTTATTTCTACAGATCACATCTTATACTAAACAACAAACCATACCATGATTTAATTTGGCTAGTGCTGCCATCTATCGGTACTATATAAAAGAATTCGATACGAGTTTATCACTTTTTAATGATGTTGATGTAACTAATCATAATATTAATTTATTTATTTTTATGTATCAATATTTATGTATTTATATTTAGGTACTAGGCAATATTTATTTTTAGTTCTAGATTTTTCCGTGGCGCTAGTAGTCATACATTCTAACACCACTAAACAAAGGCAAGCGGTAATCTTAGGCAGCTTTAGGCTAGATACATTGAGTGCAATTTTAAACATAGACCCTGTGGCAACATTTGAGGAAACACTTTGCTGCAGTTGACGTAATGCATCCATCATCTCGCATTTGAACTCTATATACAGCTCTTTAGTGGCCCAGTAATGGTTTCGAGTGTGATACTCTGATTTTAATAAATCGTTTTGAGGAATGTCCTCTATAATTTTTACGTGAGTTGCATAGCAGGAAAAACGGCAAGGCCATGCCATTTTGTTCATTAGTCTAATCTTTGATACTTTGATGTCAGTCTTTAATATCGTCTAAAGCAACCTTGGCTCTTGCTATAGAGTTCCCTTCGGCATGTTTCTCTGTAATTTCTGGCTATCGTTTTAAAAACAAACTTATCCATTTCCAATATTTTTTTAACTGTCTTGACCAAAGTACTTTTTTTCAGTGGTAGTTCTTTCTTCACATTTGCAAGAATATATTTGGTTAAAAGGTTTTCATCAGCGACAGTCAAATGTGTAATACTGCGACCCATTTTTCTCACTTCCGGAACTCTGCCTTTCAGATTATTTATAAGTGTATTGTGAGTGAGGAACTCCAAAATGTCTACTTGATTCCCTGATTTTGAATCTACCTTCTCACTGACTGTAGCTGACTGCATTGATGAATCAGGATAGCGTATAATTTTTCACCCTTCTACTTTTTTTTTCCTAAGACAAGAAAAGATAGAAAAAATCGCTTGACCTGGCAATTAAAGCCAATTGGACAACTTCAGGTTCGTGGTGTTAGTCATCGCCAAAGTCTAAACATCTTAGTTAAGCAAAAGTCGATACACCGGTCAGCTTTCGGAAATACAACAGATCCAATTTTGCAGTTTTCAGAACTTCAGTATAATGCTGTATTAGACTAAAATTCGAGGAAAGAGCACCACTTTATGTAAAGAAGAAGTAATCCCAATGTTGACCTCACTGGTTAACAATAGGCAATATTTGCTTTTTGATGTTCCTAAACGTGCCCACCTTATTAAATAATGTGTTACAATAAAACGCAATAAATATCGTCACGAAATAATAAAAACCCATGTCACTGCATACGCCAACGTATAAAAAATAAATGTACTTCAATAATAGCTAAGATGCATTTAGTAGTGCAAACTACTTACGCGGCGCCATCTTCGCAGTAAAATGACCTCAATTTTCCCGATCAATAGGAACTGCTGTCATTTCACATATGGTTACTTGCCATAATATAAAAAATATAAAAACTATCATCTGATGTTGCCCTAATTTATTAAAATCTTAAAAACTATCAATTTTGGTCAGCTTTCTTTCAGCAGAATGGGACAACCCATTGTTCATCTTGTTTAAATCACTACGGTTAATATGTGCTAGCCTCCTGTGTCACATCTCTGCACTTGCTTTTGTCTGTGCCGCTAACAAACAATCTGCATCTTTAGTCTGCAGCTTGTAAACACCATTAGTTGCCACCGACACATTATTCTTATTACGTAAGTGACAGTGGATTGATTTAACATTTACACTGTTTCCATTTTTGATTAGCTCACGCATAGATAATATGTTTCTTGTTAAACTTGGCACAAATAGCACATCTTTAACCGTGATTTCGAAGTTACAATCCGTCGTTATCTGTACGATTCCCGAACACAAAACTGGCACAACTGTATTGTTCGCAACAGGAATTATTTACATTATCCAATCTTTTATCGCCGTCATATGTGCGTCCATTCCATTCCAATCCATTCGTCAAATGTGAGTGAAAATCTCTGTTTTCCTTTCTTGAGACGTTCAAATTCAATAATCAAGTCAGCTTTAACTGTGTTACAAAAATTTGCTACGATAGATCGTATTGTATTTGGCACAATGGGTAGTTTGTGACCGTTTTTAGAAAATAAATTTCTTAAATCTTGTAATACTAACTAATAGTAAACTTAAAAAAAGATAATTCTTTTATAACATTTAATCAATAATCTACCACACACATACAATTTCACTTAGCATTACGCTCATGAAAATTAGTCACAACTACAACAATTAAGAAATCACTTGCTAGTTGGTACAAAGCAAAGATAAATATTGTACTTCTTGCAGAAAACGGCAGTATTTTTATCACAGCCTGGGTTACGACTGCAACTGCAACGATCTTGTGTAACTTCATAAAATATCGACAAAATTGGGATCGCCTTCTCCACAGTCACCCTCGTCATCAGCTACAATCATCTTGCGACAAGGCTTATCCCCTCTCATAATTGCGATGACAGAATCTTTCATTCTTAGAAGCCTATTTAGCATGTCATAGATCAAGTTGCATCGTGTACTCACATCTCGTTTTAATTTAGCGGGAGAATATTCATCTGCCCCTGTGTGTCTTTTAGTTTTTTGATAATGCTATTCTGTACATCTAAATTAATAGTATGCGTGAAACAGCTGATATAACACCAACCACCGAGACGCACTGCATCCAAAATATTAGCGGCGTTGTCATTGACAATCACTGCGATTTTATATTCGATGTTCCATTCCCGTAACTTCAGTTGTAGAAAGTCTGATCACTTCACACATCTGATCACACCACCATCCAATTACGTAACTACGTAATTTTTGAAATTAATTGTTTTATTTTGTAGGTAACAGTGAGCAATGTAAAAAGTAAAGAATAAGTAAATGTAAAAAGTAGAACTTTGATAAAACTGAAGTTTTTATTAAGTCATATACACATTATTACACATAGTCGTATACAAGACATAGATAATAATATTACATAATCAACAACATAACAGAATCTCCTATTAATTTAAAAATATTAATTATATTATCACAAGTCACAACGCAAAGATATAATTTATATTATTAATATTAAGACAAGGATATTTTATACCTAAAAGAAATGCTTATTTAAGTATTTGACATTTCCTGAAAATGAGATCTAATAAACGACAACGCATTTAGTGTCTTATCACTTAATGCACTTCTCAATTTACTACATAGATAACCAGCTGAAGAAAAAGCACGTACAGCTTCCAACACTTGTTGATGTAATCGATAGTTAATAATTACACGCTGCTGTTAAGCCCTTTATTCACGATCCATCCCAGCTGTACGTCAGCTCAAAGCCGCGGCGCTGGATGTAGCATACACACTATCGTGCGCGCATCTAGCGTGCTATATGTAATCGAACGAATTAAAAGAGAGGACGTGTTTTACGAATTAATTTATTTAAAATGTTTATCAAAACGCCAAAAAATGGGAGTTCTTCTGATGTCGTCAGCAGCAGAAGAGAGAAAAAAAAATAGCAAGACGTTTTTGATGTAAAAAAAAATATCATAAACGTACAGAGTATACTCAAATGAACAATATCATGACTGATTTGAATGTGATAGATTTTCATACTTATCTTAGAGTGGACAGTGAAATGTTAGAAATGGTGGGACCCGAAATTCAACGTCGTGATACTATTATGAGAGATAGTGTCTCAACAAAAGAACGTTTACTTGTAACCCTGCGATACCTTGCGACGGGAGAAAGTTTTCCTGAACTAATGGTTTCGTATGCAGTTTCACCACAGCTTATGAGTATAATTATTCCTGAAACTTGTTTAGCCATTTACAAATCTCTAAAGGATGAGTTTCTCAAGGTAAGTGAATGAAGCAACATTTTTAGATATTTATTTATTAAAGAGAAAACCACTTACATTATTATGTTTGGCAATTACAAAAATTAAGTAAATCATACAATGCAACATACTTCGACGAATCGGATTACTGGCTTTCTAATATTGTTCTTCACTAAGCAGTTATTAAAATCGTTGGCGATATATTCGTAAAAAAACATCTGAGCGCATCCAGCCTGAATCGGTTTTACCAATTATCCAGCCTTCAGGCATATTTTCTACAACCGCTTTCGGCGGTCTTATCGATATAGGAGAACACCACAAGTGTGGGGCATACTCTTCCTGATGCAGTCATCATAATTAAGACGGTTAGTGTTTCTTTATCGTTACATCTTTTAACTATGTAAACATTCTTATAGCCCTTTGGGGCCAGAACTTTACCATTTTTTGGACACAGTGAAACGCCAGTCTCATCAGCATTTAATATTCTTTCGGGATCTTTCATAACATCTGTCAGTCCTCTTTCGATCCAAAAAGATTCAAGATTCATAAACCAATTTCTGATTGAACGCTTTAATCTGGCTATAAGAGCTTCTCTAGCTTTATTAATACCTTCAGGTTCACGTACACTGATCTCCGGATGCCTTCTAAGAAAGTTTTGGTACCAAGTTTGACCCGGGCGTCCTTCTGAAAACCTGGTAAAATAATATGATTGTGTAATTAGAAATAAAATACTTACCAGATTACTTGATGTTTCTTTTTCTTTTAGATTAATTATTTTCATAATTTAATTCATAGCATCGAACCATTTGATGGATGGTTTATAGATCTCATCAGTGCCAGATCCACTTTTTTTTTGCTTTTCTCAATTTTCAATAACTCCTTGTTATACGTAGAACGTTTTTTTTTTTTGTGACTTGATTTGTGTTTTGTAAACTGCATTCCATGCAGATGTGTTCTAACGACGCTTTACGCAAATCTCTGTTCTTATAATTAGGATCCAAACAATTCCATAAGTTCGTTTGATCCTTGTATAGCTCCACAAACTTTATATTTTGATCGGATGTCCACCAGTCCGCCATTTTGACGCCGAAACAAAAAACACTGCTCCCGGCGTGGGCCCGAGCCGAGCGTACGAGCTACTGTCATTTCGCAAAATAGTGCGAGTTGACGACAGAGCGGCGTGCGAGCCGATGCTTGTGGCGTGGTGTGGGAATGCGAGTGGAGATTAAAAACAAAAAATGTTGTAGTAACTCGGACGCGAGCAACTGACCCACTCGCACATGACAGTAACTAGTATGATGCGGTCACATTGTGCGAGTAGCTGCACCTCAGTAACGGCAACTACGTCAGCTCGCATGCCAGCTCGCACTGTGTAACCTAGGCATTAGAGGCACACTGCCGAAACAATGAATCATTATAAAGCTACGAATTTAAGGAGGTCATGGAATTCATTTAAAAATTTAAGTAGGCGTTGAATTTTTAATTGAGTAATTTATAGTTTTCTTATTATTAGGATATAACTACGTGCTGGCCGAAAACCAGAGATGGACGGCAAACCGGCTAAACCTTTTACAAAGAAAACATTTTTTATTGAATATAAAGTGGTAAAAGCTTACCGGTTCGTCAAGGCCATCAGTTCCTGGTCTAGATGCTGCTTCTGTTGACTAAAAAGACATTCAAAGACAACAAATCATAGTACCACAATGTTGGCATATGTATTTTTCGTTTTTTTTTGGCAATGTTTTTTTCGCACGATATCAATCGTTTGCTGCTTCCCCTAAAATGGGCACTAGATCTTGTAATGCGTTTATTCTTTTTTGTTTATTCATATAGTCTGCGCTTGAGACATTCCACAGACATGTGTGGAACTTATATCTTTCAATAAAACTTGAAAGTGTTTCACGATCCATTTTGACGTGCAGTCACCTTGCGACACAAGCTCTAAATGGTAAATCTGCTGTATAGCAAGTCTATACACGATCAAGCGCGCACGACGCTGAATCGCTCTGACGTACGTCTCGCTGGATGCAAAATCGATCCAGCAAATCCAGCAAACAATTAATAATAATTATTGACGTACGTCAAGTCTATTCACGCTACTTTTGCGTTATGCATCGTGCACGGCCTTGGCGGGACGTACAACAAGATGGATCGTGAATAAAACGTTACGATAAACTCCACCACCGCCAGCACTATCATAGATGCACATTTCCACTCTAACAACGGACTCAAGATCAGTGTTTACCGTAGATTTGTTTACCTGTGACGTGGTTTTGCGTATCTCTTTTTCTAATTCCTCGGCCACAGACGTCAAAGTTAATTCTTCGTCACTGGAGGCAGTATGTGCTGTGCTTATTTGTTGTTTTGGACTTTGACTTGTCTGTGCAGTCAAAGTCCAACTGTGTCAGCCTTTCTAATAATTCTATAATATACGTCCTTATGTAATCTGACGTCGGTTTTATGAAGGTTTCTGTTGATATGGTTTCATAAAATTGTTCATTGTTATGCAAATACTGTAAAATACCAGATACACTCGTTCGTCTCTCTTTTATTCTTTTTTTAAGCGAAATAGCAAGCTTTTCACTGAGTTCGTCACAAGTTCGAGTTAAATTATTATATATTGTGCTGATGATCAGGTTTATTTAACATGACTGAACTGAAGAGCAGCATCTGACGTCAATAAATTTGAATCCCGGCGACACAAAGACATCACAGTTGTATTTATAACATCTAAACTATGAAGAATGTCGTGCAGGTCTTGAATATCTTTTTCTGTAAAATTCATATTTGATTTTAAATCCAGTAATGCATAACACATTCATAACACATAATTTTGATTTTAAAAATCGACCAATCATATCGAAAAATCTGTTCCACCGTGTCTTGCAGTCGAGTATAAAATCCAGGCCCTTTCCATATTCTTCTATAGAGTATGTCTGTAATAAGTCGTTTTTCAAAGGTAACTTATTAAAAGATTTAACCAAATCTCGTACTTTTTTTATAGTATCTTTGTACAGAAATTCAGATTCTGGAATTCTTGGTACTTCGACATCAAATCCTACATAGTTTCCTTCAGAATTTCAGAGTCGTAATCCAGTTCTATAACTTGTTGCTCTGGGTTAGATGTTGACTAAAAATATAATAACCACGGGAATTAACACGATCATGCATGTAAGGTAGTTTTACATACCTTTATTATTGCCTGACGTTTCGATCAGACTCAGCTGCTGAGTCAGCTTGAGACCACGGCCGGTGTTATAGTAATTAATAGTTTTTTAGATACACGCGGACAACATACAAACATACGACCAAGCTCGCAACTCGCAAGTATATACATACAGGTATACACATAGGTAGCCACATTAATTAGTCTGGTACATTACGCGATCGCTTTCGCGATGGCGCGTCGGGCAGAAGTATGCACTCCATCTCTTTGGCCTTTTTGCAGGCTTCATATTCTTTACCTACGGATGGGGACATAGACTTCAACAATTTCTTAGTCTGTTGAATGTTAATTTTTATTTTGCTATGTTCCTCTTCGTTAGTACTACAAAGAAAAATAAAAACCATTATGTAAATATGTACATGATAAAATATATATAAATGTAACAGAAACTTAAAAAGTAATTGAATTATATACTCAGCATTTGAAGACGTAGAGGGTGTCGCATCAATTGTGGCAGAGACAGAGGTCTTCTTTGTTGATTTGTCTCTGTTGAATATAATAGTAATCATAATACGTTCAGTTAATTACTATTTTTTTTTTATACTACGTCGGGTAGCAGACAAGCATACGGCCCGCGTGATCTGAAGCGGTTACCGTAGCCATATTAACGCTCGCAACATAAAATATCGCTCGCGCGCCGCCACCCCAAATACTATCAATAATCTGTTGAACCCGACTTTACGCGGTCTTGTTTTCACAATACTAGTGTTTTTTGTAAATCCGGAGCGCGGAGGGAGCATGCGTGCCTGTCTATCGTAACGCAGGGGCAGAGGAGTTGCTCTTGCAGCACCGGAGACGTTTGCGCTAATGGCGCCGTTGACAATCCGCGCGGCAACGACAATTGTGGATCGCGATCCACGTCTACGGAATCCGGGATATAAACGATGAATATCCCGTAAGACGTCTAAAACGGGTTGCATCATTTGGCAACTGCCGTAATACATTCTGCCGGTACATGTATTTCCCCATATACCACTTGAGACCCCGCTGCCTCCTACAGGTCCGACAATGCTTTTTTAATTCGAGCCATTGGCCCTCAATTGCATTTGTGTGTACCTGTACTGTGCCAAGGTGGGGTGCAACTGTCCCGTTTACAAAATTAACGCGATGGTTAACTGAAATACCCGCCCATTTCCAGACGCATGCTGATGTCTTGGTAGGATCGATGCATGTCCTACATAATAAAAGATCCACATCGCAGGTTCCCTGCTATAATAGGATCTAATATCTGACGTGATTTATCTGGGATCAGTTCGACGTGAATTTTTTTTGTCGATCGGCTCATGCATTCAAACGGCCAAGTTTGACGTCGTAGAAGTCGACCTCGGTGATATTTATTCGTATATAAATGCGTTTCGTCAACTTCTACGACGTCATCAATTCCCCCTAAAGTGACTTCGTTATGGGCATCGGCTACCTCACAGACCTCGTGCAAGAAATGGTACACATGTATAGCTGTCTTTTTAGTGACTCCAACATCTTGTGCAAAAAAATGGAAGGTTAGTCTGAATGTTGCAAGAACTGACAGTTTTGATTTTTCAAAAAAAAGTATTTTTCATAGAAGACATCAATGTCCCTGGGCCAAAATTACGGCGACGGCGCCACCTGAACCCTAGTTTATATGATGTCTTTGTTCGGAAAATTACAATCCGGGCAATCGCTTTCTTGACTTGGTAATAAAAACCATGCTGAAGCAGCTTCTAGAGCCCTTTCTTCCGAATTGATGTACGCAGCGTAATTCCACATATTAAAATTACATGCGTACAGTGGTTCCCTAGCTTCCATTTTCAGTGGAATATACTTGCTAAATTAAAACAAAAAAATTAACAAGTATAATATATACCTACACCCGTGTCACAAGTCTCGGGATCTGCTTGTGTTTCTCTCTCTGCCACACGATGGACCCGGCACCCGCACGGTGAATCCATGGAAGCTAAGAAGTTCGTCTCACTGGTCGTGCGCCCGATTCGGGTGCGAATAGGTCTCGAACTAAAGCTCCTTGCCTAGGCCGTCTCCCAAGATGACCATCTAGGGGTGAAATGAATCCGTTGTTCGCGGGTTTGGGTACGATTGGGAAATGAGGTTTTAATGAATGTGCCTGACCAAAGTGAGTGGTAAATGGAAGCGCTCCAGTTGCGCGGCTTTAGAGAATTTATTTTATTTTATTGTTATTGACGTCTGGTGCTGGTTTAATTTGTTTTATGGACGAGTTTCAATTGTCCTGTGCTAGTAGGTCGCGTGGTGTTGCTCGGCGCTTAACATCGGGCGGCCGCGCGTGTATAATGGTGCGAGATTGCGCAAATGTAGGAATAGTGAGTCATCCGCCCGATCGAAAAGTTTTCTCGATGTCTTTACTCTAAACTCTAAAGTAATGTAGCGACATAGAAATATTATTTACCGTTGTACCGTTGAAAAAATAAAGTTTATAATCATTTTTAACAGGTTTTATCCCACGAAGTAAAAAAAATTACGAAAAGAAAAAAATATACACAAATCAATGGCAGCTCGCCTGGACCACGCGGGCGAAGCCGCGGGTAACAGCTAGTTAAGAATATAATCTCGGTTGAGGCAGGCGATATTAAAAAAATCTAATGTGAAAATAAAATCACGTGTATTTTATTATAACCTTCGAAAGGCTTAATGATAAGAATTATTTTTTCCTAAATAACTTAGCATCTTAAATGAAAGGAAGATCAGTACAGCGCAACAGCAACGTCTTTACACCTCTGGAATCGACTTCTTTTAGGTATTTCAATAGGCATGTTGCTTTTTCACAACTCCCTCTTTTACCAACTCCAGGTATAGCAATAACCGTGTGGTGTCCGGCTTTCATAAACAGTGAAAATATACATGGCATATGTTCTGGAATAATATAACACCATGCTTTCCCCACAAGGGATGGACAAAACTTTTTGAAGGTCGAAGCTAGTCACAAGTAGTGTATTATCAGGTTTCAAATTTAGATGAATTTTGAAAGGCTTGTACGTAGCATCTTTTTCTATAAAGCGACTCTTTGACTGTTCATTATTCGTAGTATCTGGATTATTGTCATGTTTAGTACATAACAGACATTTGTCCTTCTTGGGCACATGAAAAGCGAGGTTATACTCATTGAACATATTCTTAAATAGGTTTTCACTGAAATATTTTTTGGATTATTATTATTTAAATAGTTGTCTTGGCCAACTTGCCAGATAAATATTTTTTGAAAAATGGAAAAATTCACCTGCCCCCCCTTTAGGGGCTTAGGGGCTTAGAGGTAGGTGATTTTTTTCTAATTTTTGGATGTTTCCTGAGAAAGTTTCCCCACAATTTGCTCATTAAATCTTCTGCCATGTCGTGAATACGGCGACTAATCGTATTGAAAGAGGTATATTTTTTATTTCTTTAGCTGCCGATTCACCAATCATCACTGATATCTCCATATCAACCGCTGCAGGTAAGATCAGTTCCTCAGCAATCGTGTGTGGTTTCTTACATTTGGCAACACGGTGAGCTACCTACCATGTAAGAGGCGAGTAATGCTTTGGTAGGAACTGATGCTCTTGAAACCAAAGCCATGGACTTGTAGCGACTACCTACCCGCACTATAAGAAACAAAATATATCAGTGATACAAGGAACGTCAATACAGAAGAAATGCACTAAAAAGTGCAGTTGCAGCAACAAACATAAAATAGAACAAGCTAGCCTTGACAAAGGCTAATATTTGTGAACGCAGCTGTTCGAATCGTCGTACGCGAAGACGTCGTGTGGCCCAGCTCAGCTCTCCGCTCCGTGACGCGTCATCCCGCCTCGATGCCGCCGGTCGACTAAACGCACAGATAACTATATACTAGTCTAAGACAGATAGGACAGTGAATGGTTGTAGGATTAGTTCCAAATTATGCAGTTAGCGCTAGTATCGTTCTGAGGTACCTACCTAATCTAGTTGACAGGCGGTAGGGTTGTTTTTGACCGTCGATATATAGATGTGGTCTGTTTATTGGTATAGAGTGGCCGAGGTGTGTCAAAGGGATTGCAGACCTAAGTATTTTTTATTAATTTTAACTTCATACCTCTACGCCAGACAATGATAAAATGATCCTATAAAGGTTTTGTTTTTTTTTTTATTATTTGAGAGAAAACAAATGGGAAAAATGATGGCAACATAACTTCCTATTCGAATACTCTTCCATGGAAAGTGTTACATGAATATAAATTAGAAACTCGCTCTATGCAAATCAGGTAAACATGATAAATTATATACCTTTAATGTATACTTTTTAATGCTCTCAAAACTTTTATGTTACTTTTAGAAAAAGTTGGAATACGATCTATTAACTATTGTAAAGGTGAACCATGCAAGAATAATAAAACTATATTTATATTTATATATTTATATTTATTAATATATTTTTCCAAATTATGCAGTTAGCGCTAGTATCGTTCTGAGGTACCTACCTAATCTAGTTGACAGGCGGTAGGGTTGTAACAACAGCACACTAATACCAATATGTCGAAATCGAGACGGCATAGTGATGTACGTACTGTCGGTCGACAATTTTAACTAGGATGTTTCATTATACATATTACTACAAATGACAAAAAATAAAACTACTGTGTTTATAAATCATGTTTTATTTGCGTTTTCTTATTCTAGTAGTCCTATATTTTTCTAAAGCCATATTATTATGATGTATTTTGTCCATATTCACATGTATTTGATTGATACCACCTTTCATAACTCTGTTAATTATGTTGCACCAATTAGGTTACATTCTAACTATTAAGTTTAATAACCATTTTGACATCTCCTTCTTGTGGTTCGGACAACCAAGCCATTGCAAATTATATTTTTTCTGTATTTGGTACATTATTTTTTCTTTAATATTATTTTCATGAGCATATTGATTTAGGTATCGGTGAATCAGCCCAGAAATATCCCTATATAATATTAGAAACTTTTTTGACGGGTATGTCAGATTACTACGTTTTACAAGATTATATTCACGCTGTTGGATCCATTTATGGAATATTTCTTTATGATTTTGACTGTATGAATCAGAGCATTGTTTGCAATTAAATTTTTTTGTCACCCTCCTTCATATAAATCCAGCTGTATAAGCAGAAGAGTGAACACGAATTCTTTCATTAATTGCACTTAATGCTAGGTTGGATTTATTTTTTCGACCAACGTTTGGGATCCAGACGGCGTATTTTTTGAGTCTTGCGTAAAAACTATGCTATTTTCTTTGTCTTCGTCTAAAAACTCTGAGCAAGTCTCTTTTGAATGAGTATCAATATTTAAAAAGTTTACTACCATATTGCCATCTTCGGCTTCGCAATTCGCGTAAATAGAGTGTGGACCCATAACATTGGACATTATTAGCGATTTAAATGCATTTATGAAGGTATTCGCGTCTGGATTATTATTCCTGTAATTAATGGCTCTGATTCTGCCAAAGAAATTTTCCAGAGGATCCTGATTTATATGACGTGGATAAAAATACTTAATGTCATATTTTTCGAACAATAATTTAGATAATCTTTCAAAACTTTCAATTGAAGTAATCCACCCATCGAGGCAAGGAACCCGCACCTTATAAGTTTTATTATTTTTTAGGGATCTTGCACTGTTGCTATCAATAAAAGTAGTTTTCTTTAAAATCCGCTTTGCATCAATCCAAAAGTCAAAATGTGCAGTATTCTGTTTTATGGGACCACGAAGCTTTCCTTTTGTGGAGTTTCTTGGAGAGCCATTTACGCTGTCAAAGAGTTTATCAAAAAACTCCACAGCTTCTCCAGTAGTGGCCATTGTTTCGCTCACATTTTCACCTGTGACTGTTGTTTCTGAAATAAATAAAAGTCATATCTTAAGATAAATTACTATCAATAACAGTCAATAACTGTCGTGATCTGGCTTATGTTTTTATATATTATTATATAAACATAAGTAACAGTTATGGCGTCAAATAATTAACCTCTTGTAGCGCAGACGGATGAAAACTATCCTGCGTCTTTCCCCGGGTCTCAAACTACCTTAATACAAAATTTCATCCAAATCGGTTTAGTAGTTTAGGCGTGAAAGCGTAACAGACAGACTAAGTTACCTTCGCATTTATAATATTAGTAAGGATTTTATTGTAACGTTGAACTTACTAAATAAAAAAGTATATTTCAGCATTCCACTCGTTATTGCACTCAGAGCTTGAACTGTTAGGGATACCTTCATTTTTTTTATTTTTTCTGCGTAGATATGATGATCAGTCAACTTTTTATGCATTCTAGTGTGGCCCAGTTGACAATCAGTGTTATACACACTTTGTATGTCCCTCCATGTTGCAACCTTATCTTTAAAATTCAAATCTTTATTAAGCCAATGATCCGCCACATTTAATCAAAAGTATTAGAAATTAATACTTTTGATTAAATGTGGCGGATCATAAATCACATTTAGGTATTGACCTGCTATGTCCATGGTCCCATCTGCAATAAAAAATAGGATTAAAATTGATACACTTAACGCCAGTACTCAGTGACAGACTGGTACGGCACAGTAAAGGATTTTATTTCTGATCAATATATTTTTGCAGTTATTTTTAGTTCAGGATTCATAATTAGTGCAACTTTCCATGTGTCTTATAGCAAAAGGATAAGATTCCGTCCTGTAGGGTGTAGTGGCGCGCTGTGGCGTGCTTTGACGTGACACAACGTAACATGGAAAGCTAGAATTTAAATTTCTTACAATAAAGTCAAAAATAGTTTGATGAGAAAGAAAATCTATTGGCTAGCCGTGTCATGCCGCGACTGAACGTGCGCCTTAAAGCATGTGAGACCGAAGGTATATAAAAATTTATACTCACTATTATTTTTCCCTTTCAAAATATTTTGTCGTTCCGTCTCCTTTCTCAAAAAATTAATAGCTGTTCTGTTTGTTGGCCCTTGATCACAAACAATCGCCAAGGGAGTTAAGTGGGATTCAGTGACTTTAGTCACCACATCTTTTAAAATTCTTACAATTATTGGTGCAGGAGTTGTACCCTTAGTAAAATAGAAGGCAATAGGCTGGCGCCAATTGGAGCATATGCCTTTTAGCATAACCACCAGAGCGTGGTCACAAAATTTCAAGTCTCTATCAAAGCCGAAGTCTTGAAAGCCTCTTACTGTATCTTGGGATTATACATACGTAAGATGAGGAGCGAGCGCGACTTCGTCGAATAAAATGGAACACAACTTCTTCTTTGAATCAAAATTTTCCGTCTTTTGCTTTATTAAATTAAATAGGTTATCATTTAATCCAACAGCGAACTGAATATGTTGAGCTAAACGATTCAGTGTCCGTTTTGTAGGCAAATTAAATATTTTTTGGAGTAATCTATATCCCTTAGGGCTTTCCTTCATTAATGACAATGATAGAAGCATTTCATTTTTTGTATATCTCCTCGCTTTTTTCTTGCAGTTTGCCATTTTTAATTGCATTATGACAAAATCCTGGGCTTGTCGCGACATCATTTCAAAATTTTTATTGAATAAGCTGCTGCGACTAAGATTACGGGCTTCATCCAGTCGGGTTAAAAATGGCCTCGGATTTTTAATTTATCTCGCTTCTAGATTTTGTAAGGTTCTAATAAAACGCTTGCTTTTGCCAATGTTACTATTTATATCTGTAACAAAAACGGTAACACTTTACAAAACTTGTTGGAATCATTGTCCTGCAACTAGTCAGAACCTTTTCTTAACTATTATATGAGTATAGTCATTGATTTCTCACAAGTTTACTTGGACAAGCACCATTGTACTGCAACTAGCATTAAGAAACTTGTGTGGAGAAATATTATTACCTATTGTATCTTATATGCCTTGAGTCTTTAGTTTCAAAGCTGCCTTTATCCTCAAATAAAATATTTTTTAAAGGAAAATAGTTATGAAAGTTACCTTCTCTCTTTCTGACCAAAATCTTTGGAGTTCTTTGCACAACTTGCCTTCGCTCCATAGCCAAATCTGTAAAACAAATATAACTATATTTGCTGTGTAGAGAAGACGATAATGGGGTGTAAAGTAGGGAGAGACGAGGTGATGTGCCGCGGCGGGGCGCGCCGAACATCGCCTATCGCCGCCGGTAACGATCGTCGTATCTACTGCGCGGCTCAATTAAATTAGGCACATAATGGGTCGGGGGTTGTTAAATTTTTAATTTAGAGTTAAACACTAATTACCGGTCACCTTAATCATGAACATGTGGTTGGATTCCATGCTATTCTACATCTATTATAAATATAAAAGTTTGTGAGGATGGATATCGAACAGGGCAGCAGAATGAAACTAAATAACACAAAGACGTGTCTGTAGCTTCAGATCTGAACTAATGACTTCTATGTATAAGTTTTTTTTTACAAAGACGTAGGTATCTTGATATCAGCTCAACAATTATTTTTTTTGTTTTAGGTAGGCTAACCATAAATTGATAAAAATAAAGGTGGTTACCTGTGGATTCTAATACCAATGGCAATGGGTTATTTTCATAATGGGTTTCGATAATTTCTGCTCTTACAACACCTGAAGAAGTTGTATTGGGAACTGTAACATTAAATTTAAATTTATACAAAACTATAAGGTTTTAGAACAATGGTTAATATAACTGGGTGTTTGCACTGCACAATAAAACATGAAACAAGCACAGTCTTATCTCTTTACCCATCCATAAGCGTTAGCGATAGTCAGTGCTTGCAACATGTTTTTTTTTTACATGTTTAGCCAGTGGAAACTAGGAGTAATTATAAAAAATATTATTAAATAGATAGGTAGGAAGCAGTAAATGTCAGTGAATTGCAATTTTAAAGTTTACATTTTAGAAAAGAATAGGTAAAATGTACCAATAAATATATATGATTATTATTGTTAAAAATCATACCAGTACAAGGTAGTGGTGAGTCAGGAGCATCAGTGGCTGGTCTTGCGTATAAATGATCAACTGGATTTCCAAACAAATACAAGCATTTTTATACCACTCATGTTATTTCATAATATAGCTTAACAATAAAATAGTTTCAAGTAATAATAATTTGTATGGAATAGGAATAAAGTTCAAAATAAAAAAGTGTGTTATAATTACCTTTGACAACTAGTGGATCACCTAGGCTTACTTCACAATCTTCAAGCATTTCTACAGTTTCTTGTGATTTATAGTAGTTATGATAATTTATGTGATCATTTCCTGGAAGTTATCATGAAACAATGGTTAAATAATAAAATAATTTTGAATTGATTTCCTCTAATAATTTCAAAAAAGTACAAGTAGTCAATGCAACATGAGATAAAACAAAGATAACTCATTTGTTGTTAACGTCACTTCAAACTTAAAAGATCAGATAACTTGCTACTAACTTAAATGAAATAATATTTTTTTTTATTTCTCACATAAACTTTGCCATAACAACAAGAAACTAAACAAAAAATAATTAATCTATTTACTGCAGTCATACTGAAGTTATGAGTGTACATACATTTCAAAGATTTATTTTTATTTACATAGATAAATAGGCAAACCTAAGCAACACATTTTGATACAGAATAGAAACAACTTGTAAACCACCTATTAATACTGATAAAATTATGAATATGACTATTAACTATTTGTTGCTGTAACGATTTAGATGTATGATGTGTAGCAAGGATTACCTTGCTCCTTACATCTAAATCGTTAAATCCAAAGCCCTAACATTATCGTTCCTTGGCATGGTATACAAACGATGAGTTTCGTTGGTTGAGGTGCAACCAACAACACAGCTTCTCCTGAGTCTTTTTCCTTGTTTGATATGTATAAATATTAAAGCACTCTACTTAACACTTCCCTATTGACGAGCTCGGTGGCGTAGCGGTCAATGACGCGGCTTCGACACCAACGCCCGTGGGTTCGATTCCCACACAGGACAAACATTTGTGTGCATGAACATGTCTGTTTGTCTTGGTCTGGGTGTTTTCTATGTATCATAAGTATATATTTACAAAAAAAAATGTATTTACGTATGTTTATCAGTTGTCTAGTACCCATAACACAAGCTTCGCTTACTTTGGGGCTAGATTGCGCTGTGTAATTTGTCTGACAATATTTATTTATTTATTATTATTATGTATCTCTCTTAATTCACGGGTCAAGCCCGGTCATTTGATAGGCATGCGCGGGGATATGGATCCAACGCGTAGAGGCCCCTTTGAGAAGTTTATTGTAATGTTGTATAATTATTATTGCATTATTGTATGCAATTTTTTAATTTAAATACACATAATATTAATGTGTATTGTAAATTTAAAAAATTGCATATCATAATGTATAATGATCGAACTAGCAAGGGAAGTGTTAAGTAGAGTGCTTTGATATTTATACATATCAAACAAGGAAAAAGACTCAGGAGAAGAAAAAGTTATAAATATACTTAAGTACCTACATAATTTTATCTTGATAAATTAACTCGAAACTTAAGTTTTTTTATATTTGTACTAGATGATACACTTACCAGATAGAGGTATCCCGTGCTCAATTTCTTTTTCAGAAAATAAACATGGATAACCGACTTGGAGGCGATTGCCTTTTTCATCCATCTGATGTCTATCAAAGTGTTTTTGGCACACACGTTTATTTAAAAGTTGATTCTTGTTAAGATGAACAAGTCCAGAATTTACTGACACTAAAAAATACAGCCACAAAGCCCTAACATTATCGTTCCTTGGCATGGTATACAAACGATGAGTTTCGTTGGTTGAGGTGCAACCAACAACACAGCACTTGAGGGGAGCCATGGCTATAAACCAAAGCAAAAAAACTGCGAAGTATTCGGGTCGAGCACGGGTTTATCGGAAGGTATATCTCAACTCAAGCAATAAAGCGAGGAGAATATAACATCGACAACAACACGCGAGCTTCGACAGAAACCGAATGATCGAAATTGTCTTGTCAATGTCAGATTGATCGACGATCACGGATATTCATTCAATCATGGCTCACGAGTGAACTAGGAATGAAAGACAACATTAGCGTAAAATTGCATAATTTGGAACTAAGCTGTCACAGGCCTGACTAAACGTCTGCTACGTAGCGCGGGGCATATATGTAACCTCTGTGTGCCAGCGTGCGCGAGACGCACGCTCCCCGCGACCCGTGCCTACCGCGCTGTTAAGGCGGCGCCTGAGGGCCTAGACAAGTGGCTTTCTAATAACGTGAACGTTAATAGAATCTAATGATAAATGTATGGGAATGACGTTTTCCAATGAAAAGCCACGTGATTCAGCGAAACGAACTTATAAATTGGTAGCCAAGTGGCATTCTTTTTTTAATCGTTCGAAAGGAACATAAATCCGTGCGACAAATCTCATACAAAGCTTAGCCAAGTGGCACTTTTGACAAGTGAGTGCGTTCCGATAACAATTAAAGTGGACGACAGTGAAGCGCACGCTAACCCCTTGTAGAATACGAACAAAATGGCGATTTCTTTCGTAATCAGCTGGAGAAGCTAGTGTCGTTTGTATAAAATGTCTTTCAAAGTTTATAAATTATAAACTTTGGAAGACATTTTATGATAGTTTGATTTTTTCAAGTACGCGTTGTACTTGAAAAGAACAAACTAGGTACATTTCATCTGAAAATATTTTGATAACCTAAAGGAAATACGATTCCATACAATTCTGGGCCCGAGTGTAATAAGATGAAAGTGGTGTTATTTAATAGCCTTAATATTATCACATCGTTAGTAAAAGTTCTGCCAATTTTAGCAACCTGGGAGCAGAGTTATTAAGAGATTTATGTGTCAACCTGTATGTACCAACAGGTTTTTGAAGAGATATTTCTTTTTTTCAACAGAACGTTATATTTTTAGTTTGGGGTGTAAGTGGTTCATCAAGATCTTTGAACAAAAGCCAACTTCACCTGCACGCGGTGCACCCTGCTGACTGACAAACAAGCTTTGGCGAAAATATGAAAAGGCGGGAACGTGTACCTCCATCCACCTCGCAAAATACCGCAGCCAAATAACAATTCCTAGAGGGTTGTTGTGTTCCTGCGAGTGAGTGAGGTCACCAGAAAGAAAGAAAGTAGATGCTGCGCTGGCAGCGTCTTAATATGGCTACAGTAACCGCTTCACATCAGGCGGGCCATATGCTTGTCTGCCCGACGTGGTATAAAAATATGTAAATACATATATTTGTAGTTAACATTTGTAGAACAAAAGAATATTAGGCATACACAAATCATAGATTTAAAAGGTCATAGGTGTGGGTGAGGTATTAAAAAATAAAATCACTTCTTTTTAAACATTTTTTTATTCATCTTCAATTATGATTAAAATATCGTCTAAGAACAGCGGGTACTATATTATCTTGGTACATGGCCCAACTAAGGTACCATAATATAGACATGACATGGACGCAGTAGTCTACCGTCTGTTTGCCAACAATGCAGGTGCAATAATATTTAAGTATAGCGTGAACTGTAGATTAAAGTATAAATAATAAAATAAATTATGCAACTTCGTATGTCTTGACTGTGTTTGCCCTCTGTAAGTAGGCTGCCTCTGACTTCACTGCACACTTCTATTATAAAACCGTCATTTCCTCTTACATGTTCAACATTACAAACTCTCTGTTCATGAGGAGACCCAGTGTGCAGTAGACAACTGACTCGTGATACAAGAGAAAGGCCACAGCGGAGACAAACACTATGGTTCTTTGTTCATTATTTAACGGTCTTTGAGCCAAGTCCCAGCAAGCTTGTCAAACGGAGTCACAGCTGTATTGCATCAAACTCTCTTAAAGTCTAGGGATGTCTTTGGTCAGCGGTGGACATCCAAATGATAATAAAATAGCAACTGTATGGTTAGTTTATGTATTAAGTTAAACTTTATTTTTTGTGTACAAAAAAGACAGGTTATATGGTTCAGTTGTACCAATGTTCAACAATGGCATATTAAATACAGAGAGTTAAACATTCAATCTCTGCAACATTTGTGTGCATAAACATGTTCCTCTTGGATAGGGTGGTTTTATGTATTATAAAGCATTTACAAAAAAAGTTATTAAGTATGTTTCTCAGCTATTCGGTACACAAAGCTTTCCTTAGTTATGGACTACATGACAATGTGTAATTAGTTCCATGATATTTATTTATATTTATTATGGTAGTCAGAGAGTCGCCTTATAAATGTAAACATATAAGTATTATTTATGTATTGACGAGCTTGGTAGTCGAATGGTTAGCAATGGCCACTTTGACTCCGAGTTCGCAGGTTCGATTCCCACACTAGACAAACATTTGTTAGCATGAACATGTCTGTTTGTCTTGGTCTGGGTGTTTTCTATGTATAATAAGTATGTATTTACAAAAAAAAAATGAATTTAAGTACATTTATCAGTTGTCTAGTACCCATAAAACAAGCTTTGCGCAGTATTGCCACACTATTTGGGACTAGATGGCGTTGTGTAAATTGTCCAGAAATATTTATTTATTATTATTATTTCATGAACACTTTAGATGAACACATCATGATTGGTTATACTATATTTTATTAGTGTTATGGTGAAGAAAAACAGAGAAGCGCTTATCCCTGTAAATATATCGCTGATAAGATTGTATTAATTAACAAACAGGAGGTGAATACTTAGAGGCCGTGGTTTAAGCCATTGACGAATCACGGGAAGTATCGTTCATCGTCTAAGGTTCGTCGGCGTAATGTATTACAGCGACTTGACGCTATTCCACAATTTACACAGCAATCCATATTGAATTTTATTGTTCCAATAAGCCGGTAGTAACATCCAAACTGTAGCCGAAATTCTCCGTATTCGGTTGTATAGTCAAGTTGGTACAGAACGCAGTGGTCACCGAGTGCGTGCAGACGATAATCTTCGTGTCCAGTAGGTGCCAGGGTCGTACAAGATAAATAAGATCTAGGTACATGTCGGGAATGAAAGCCGTGGTTGTCCAGGAAATTGGAAGAAACACACAAAACGAACGAGTGGATTTGAATAATTTGAAATGAAATCCAAATATTACACAGGAACTTTAAACACATTAAAACTTTCGCGGAATATGTAACAAACTTAGTTAGTTGCAATGTATAGTGTTGCCACCTTCTGATTTTGATTTTTTCCTGAATTAATCAAATCAAAAAATGAAATTAAAGCTGTTTAGTGTAGACAATTACTCAATTACTAATTCCAATTCTATATACTAGAAGAAGTCCTTAATCATTCGATAAATCAGAATCTTGCATGGATATTTTTTTAATTAATACATAATATAATTCGTCAAAGTCATTCAAAATACAGCTGATATTCTATATACGGACCAAATAATCTTTTTTTTTATACTACATCGGGCGGCAGACAAGCATACTGCCCGCCTGATGTGAAGCGGTTACATATAGCCATATTAGCCATTTTAACGCTCGCAACATAAAATATCGCTCGGACGCCGCCGCCACTTCCGCTGCCAACGCAGCATCTCCTTCCTTTCTGGTGACCTCACTCACTCGCAGGAACACAACAACAAGGGACTTGTTCTTTGGCTGCGGTAATCTGTGAGGGCGGAGGTACATTCACCAGCCAGGTAGCTAACAATTACGCTCCCTACCTCTCTTTTCGCCAGAGCTTCGTTTGACAGCCAGCAGGGTGCACCACGTAAAGTTAACTTTGGTTCAAAGATGTTGATGAACGTAACATTACGTTAGAGAAAGTACAACGTAAGTTAGCGAGCGAACTTACGTTGTATTTGACTTCGTACGGAGGCCAGACTATAGCTCCGTATTCCAGCTTGCTACGAACGTAGGCATTATATAGAACCATATAATAAATCCTAAGGTTCTGCTAGTTTTTTACGTTTCTTTAATGTGTTTATGAAAGTCAAGTTTGTTATCTAATATTATACCGAGGTCACGAATGTCTGTAACTCTATTTATCGAAGCGTCATATAATCTACAGTCAGTCGTGGACAACGTTTACGCGGTAATGTGATGCATTTGCATTTGTCAATATTAAAAGGAATGCGATTCGTTTCACTCCATTGTGACAGAGAATCAATGTCAGTTTGCAGAGCCCTAGTATCCATCTCATTACCAACTCCATGATATAACTTGAGATCGTCCGCGAATAACAGGCACTCGGCTGTACGTACAGTTGCCGGCAAGTCATTAATCATAATCAAGAAGTCAATATATAGTAGTTACTTGTTTAAATACATATTTATTTTAACTAAGGTTGGCACCGACCTCAAAACAATAGATGACATTTTTAATTTAGATTTTTTAATGATAAAAGTTTAAGGATTCCCTTTTTACTTAGTACTTAAATAATTTACAGTTCTGAAGTCGGTAATTTTTTTCTATAACTATTTATTGTCAAGAAGTACTGAATCACACGAGTTACCTTAACTATAGGTTACATATAAAACCCACAGTGACGTATTTTATTCTACACTGGTAATACAAATTCTATTTACGTCTCTTTTGTGCAAGACAAATATAATTTGACATTACACATAATTATCAGGGTTGTCACTTAGTGTAAGTTTTATACTACTATAAAATGTCGCTAGAGTTAGAGATGCGGGCAAATATTATGGGGCAAATGCCAGTAAGAATAAATAAAACGAGAATGAGTAGTTACTGTAACTTCAAATAAATCAAATTTATTACCCTAAATCTTGTTTTTTTAGGATTCCGTACCCAAAGGGTAAAAAGGAACCCTATTACTAAGGCTCCGCTGTCCGTCCGTTCGTCCGTCCGTCTGTTACCAGGCTGTATCTCATGAACCGTGATAGTTAGACAGTTGAAATTTTCACAGATGATGTATTTCTGTTGCCGCTACAACAACAAATACTAAAAAATAGAATAAAATAAATATTTTTTTTGCTCGTTCATGCTCGCAATTGATAACGGCTATAGGTAGACGCTTGAAATATTCACATAATATTTAGTTTTATATTCACTTTATAAATAAATAATTAAATTAAAATAAAACAAATATTTAAGGGCCCCCCTTATAACAAACGTGATTTTTTTGCCGTTTTTATAGATAATGGTACGGAACCCTTCGTGCGCGACTCCGTCTCGCACTTGGCCGGTTTTTTTTTTAATTACTGACATCAATTTAAAATTTAATGTGCACAGTTAACTCAAAATTTCTACCAAGTACAGTAACTTCGTAAGTAAAAAAAGTTTCTAAGTAAGTAAAAAATATAAGTAGTATTGTTTTAAATTTTACACGCTCATTTAAATTAGATAATTATTTGCAAAAATCATACAAAATCAACCACCTCTTCCATCTCCACCACCCTGGGGTAAATTATTGTCCCTTTGTAGTATTTTTTTTTTTTTAAGATTTTGAACATCAGTCAATTTTGCCTGAACAACAGAAACTCCACAAGGCGAACGTTCTGGTTGTACTTAATTGTGTTATTCTCTTACCACGGGCTAAAATACTTCTAGATGTTCCAGTGTCACTGTTGTAAGAGATTTCTCCTCTCACCAACATGTTTGTGGACGTGTTCGAACGTTTTATTATAATTCTTTTGACTGCTGATTCTAAAATGCAGGTTATCAGGTTTATTCAGAATATTTCTTGTAGCAATCAAAAACGGGAACTTCAGTGGCCAGATGGTATATTGTCTCATGTTCAGATATGAGATCCGTATACTCTTGGGGGTTTGGGATATTTTCACGAGTACGACATTTTTTTTCAATGTAGGCAAAAACCCGCGAAGGTATAACGAATGCCCAGTGACTTCTACTCGTTTGATATGTCGGGGAGCTGTACTGAACCACTTCAATAACATATCAACCATTATTGTGTTTTTATTTTGGCCCTCGCAGCCATCAGCCATAAGCCGAACGGTCTTTATGCCATTGATATTCAGCGAAGACAACCCATGGTGGTGCAAAGCACTACATATCTCATTAGATGACTTTGCTGCAATACCTTCCGTCCACAAATATGCAAAAACATTATCTTTTTTAAAGAAATCCGTGATGAGCCTACAACTACAGTAAAGTTGAAAAGGTAAATTTGTCGGGAATAATATGTAGCCTGGTCAGGAATTTTCGGTATGGGGAGATTTTTCTGACAATCGAATGAAAGGTTTAGAAGTCCGTCTTTGTCTTCTTTTAAATAATTAAAAAAATGCTTTTGCCCGCGGTTGTTGTTTTGAAGCATTTTTTTCTATTTTAATTATTTCTGATAATTGAAGGCAAGTAGAACAGACATCTTGCCGAACAGCACCAAAACCTTTTCTAAAATAAAATATTTTTCTAATATAAGCTGCCGTTACTGAACATCCCGGCGAGGCCTAATCTATACATTCCGTGCATTATTTTTATAGACAAATCAGGAGATAAATAAACACGGTGACGGTCTTTTCCACGACAATAATACGTTTCTATAGGTGTGACAGATTGAATAAATTTTTCAACTGCTTCTTTTCGTGATGCAAATGTAAAAGTTTTTCTATCACCACCCCGTAATTCTTTTGCTATTCCCTCGTCGGCATAGTTGTTTTGCCAACATTCGGCATCTAAGTTGGTATTTCTTTGTAATTAAAGTCATATCTTGTTTTTCCTTGGCATGTTTCAACTTTAGTGTTTTAATTATACATGTATTTTTTTTAATTTGGCAGTTTTATTTCTTTTTGCGTACTTCTAATTTTAAAGGATCACATAACTCTTCATCAACAACTACTTTCGCACCTACTTCGTGGTCCTGCGAAACTATTACTTCTTGCATCTTTCGTTCTGCAGTTCTGTTTCTTTCTTTGCAAAGTATCTTTTAGTATTTTCTCTCCAACGTTTCCTTTGTGCTCTCATTTCCCTTGAAGACATTTTATTGATACTTTTATTTTTTTCTCCCGTTTTCGTTTAATATAAGCCTCCCTTTTTTAGCTTTCTCGATGGCATTGTTTTCTGTCAGTTATTATATCTTTCTCTTCGTCGGTGCTTTTCGTCTTTTCTCTAACTCTTCTTCACTTCTCTTACTTCTTCGCCATTACAACCTTAAACAATTTGAAATAAACTATATAGCTTTATATATAGGTTTATCAAGAAAAGGTATATAAACTATATACCTTTTCTTGATAAACCAATAACCATTACAAACAATTTCATTCAACACGTAAATTATTAAAAAAATCTATTTGTTTTTATCAATTTATTACCTAAAAAGTTATATAAATATTCAGCATATAGCTGTTATTAAGACTTCAAACATATTTTATTATTCCACTTTCCATGTTATCAAGTAAAACAACAATGTCACAACATTTCATGTACGATAAGTGTTCTCGAAATGTTTGAATTACTTTTTCTACGGTAATACTCAGGTTTTTTAATTTACAACAGCTTGGCAAAAACAAAAAATCAAAGTCGAAATCATCTGGCACGTCCATCTCTGGCGAATTACGTATATTGCGGGGTAAATGAAACTCCAAATCAGCAGGTACCTGCAACAAAAAGACTAGCTATATAATCTGAAGTACCTGTAGAACAGAATAAAAATATTTATATCAAAAAATATTTTATAATTAGTGGGGTATCTACATTATAATACCAACATTATGTTTCATAATCTCGCGTACTTTCATAAAATTTTCTATAAATATATATTTAGGAGTATAGAATTCTCTATAGAAAACTCTGCTAAATCCATTTTAGTAAATTATTCATGAAACGCAAAAAACTTTTGTTTTTTATCTTATTTTTGGCAACATAGCAAGAAGAAAACTCCAAAAACCTTACTAAGAATGAAATCTTATGGAATGCCACACTGACAGATCAAATTATAAAAATTGATATTTTTAAACCTAGGATCTAGCAAAATAGAAACCGCAAGAATATTCACATGTTCTGATGGCAGCAAACGTTTTCTTATTTCTAATAATACATTCTGTTTTAAGTTTTCCCCAATGACGTGTTTTGGATGCACACCGTTGATTTTCAAATTTAACATTCGCGTCAAAGGAATAACTTTGCTGCCTGTAACAAAGCTTTCTCCGCATGCCTCTTGAGTTGCGACTTCTAAAGGCCGTAAAATTTCACAAATCTCAGTCAGTTCTTCTTTCTATCTGTTTAGTGTTTACCATTGGAGGTCTATAATTTATTTACAAACAAACATTATCTCATAAATAAAGAATTTAATATGTTCAAACTATACCACTATCACTCCACTTGTGAACATGACCATTACATATTAAAGAATGTTTTGGTGTCAATCATTTATTAATTTTAGGATGTAAGGTAATCACTTTAATTAAATGCGGTAATTATCTTGAATCGCAGTGGCAGATATTGCAGTAGAAAAATAATTATTATTTTAAAAATTGATTCAATGTCTCAAAGTCGAGGTCGTCACTCATACTGGATTGCACTGCACACAGGGTTGACTTGGTCCAATTTCAGTGTAAGTGTCAAATTATAGTTCGGAAGTATAAGTACTAAACCTAGATTAGCCCCTCGCGTTAGAAGATCCAGCTGCAGTAGAATATCCATAAGCTTGAGTATGGGAGGTTGGCTGAGGTTGGATGGGTTCTTGCAGGTGGATAATTTGAGGTGTAGGGCCGGATCTGAGCGACGAACAGTATGGATTTCGTCGTAGCCGATCGACAATCGACGCTATCGCGCGGGTAAGAGCTCTCGCTGAGGAGGCCACAGCTCGGAGGGAGACGGTGTTGGCAGTGTCCTTGGATATTAAAAATGCATTCAACACTCTCCCCTGGAGCTGTATCGTTGAAGCACTCAGGCACCATCGGGTGCCTCGGTATCTGCGGGATTTGGTTGGGCATTACCTATCAGATAGAGAGGTGGTGTATGCTATGCGCGGAGGCGGATATGGCCGCCGACCGATGTCTTCCGGTGTTCCACAGGGGTCGGTTCTCGGGCCCCTTCTGTGGAATATCGGCTATGATTGGGTGTTGCGGGGGGCATTCATGCCAGGGATTGTCGTCATTGCGTACGCTGATGACACCCTGGTGATCGCTCGCAGCACTTCTTACCGAGAGGCGGCCATACTTGCCACTGCTGGAGTGGCTCACGTTGTGGCCCGCATACGACGTCTGGGGTTGGAAGTCGCGCTCAATAAGACCGAGGCCATTTGTTTCCATAGGCCTCGGTGCGGGCCGCCAGCTGATGCAAGGTTGGTCGTTGGGGGTGTCACTATTGCTGTCGAGCAGACGATGCGATACCTCGGCATAATCCTCGACAGCCGGTGGAACTTTAAAGAGCACTTCCGACGACTAGCCCCAAAATTGATGGGGGCCGCTGCCGCACTCGGCAATCTTTTGCCTAATATGGGTGGGCCAAGCATCGCCTGCCGCCGCCTCTATATGGGAGTGGTGCGGTCGATGGCGCTATATGGAGCGCCCATCTGGGCCGATGCACTGACCGCCCAAAATAAAGCCCAGCTTCGGAGACCGCAGCGGGTCATGGCGGTCAGAGTCATAAGAGGTTATCGCACCACCTCCTGCGAGGCGGCGTGCGTGATAGCAGGCAGCCCACCCTGGGACCTGGAGGCTGAAGTGCTGGCGGCGGCTTATTGGAGAAAAATCGAGGCGGTCGCCGCTGGGATGAACCCATTTCCGGAGGGATTCACACGTTGGCGAGACAACGCCCGCATGGAACTTCTCCGGAAGTGGGAGCAAAGACTAGAGGAGCCGGGCGCCGGTCGGCGCACCGTGGATGCTATCCGGCCTGTCCTCGAAAGATGGGTCGGTCGACGACATGGCGTGGTAACCTTCCACGCTGCCCAGGTACTGACCGGGCATGGTTGTTTCGGCAAGTATCTGTGCAACGTGGCAAGGCGCGAGGAGACAACGGTGTGCCACCACTGCGGCTGCGCCATAGACACGGCGCAGCATACATTGGAAGAGTGCCCGGCGTGGACGGAGGAGCGAACCGCCCTAGCCGTAGAAATAGGAGTCGATCTCTCGCTGCCGGCCGTCGTGCAAGCCATGGCCGGCAGCGAGAGGGCATGGTTAGCGTTTGTCTCCTTCTGCGAGACCGTTATGTCGCAGAAGGAGGCCGCGGAGCGGACGAGAGAGGACGATATTCTCTCCCGCCCGATACGCCGCAGAAGAGCCGGGCGGAGACGTCGGGCCGAAGAGCGCCTACTCCCGCCTTAACGAGGATCTCCCGGCGGCGGGGAGGGGAACTCGTCGCCTAATGGAGAGGGATCCTCGAGAGGGTGGCGTGCCCAGTGTTCCTGGCTCGCCACAAGTAGAAGATTAGCCCAGAACTGCCTGGGCAGAGAAGGGCCCAGTAGTGGTAAATTGGGGTTTCTATATACACTCCGAGTGTATGATACACTCGGAGTGTATATAGAAACCCCAATTTACCTTAGTTTTCGATCTATTCAAATCAGTTTTCAATCAATCCAAATGAGTTTTCAATCAAATCAAATCAGTTTTATATAATCAATTGGTTCAACTATCTAAATCAATTAGTTAGATCTAGATTATTTATAAGGAGCGAATAATAAATAAAAGTTCTTCTTATTTAGTAAAAATATGTACGCTCTTGCGATTTCTGACTGATGCTTGCATATAATGAAGCGCTCCATTTATGGATAGCGCACACATTCCAATAGATAACAAGCGCAGTTTGGAGATAAGTAATTCAATAATCTAATGATGCAATCATAAATTATATTTAGTCGTAATTACAGGAACAAAATAAAACAACATATTGATATTTTAACTTTATTTATGGTAAGCACAATACATACACATAATTAAATTATGTATTAATTTTATTTTTCATTTATGATACTTATAACAATATGCATAGGTACATTACTGATTTATATTAAAAGCTTATTCTTTTCTTATAATAACATTTCGAAGTGAAATAATAAGAACTAAAGAGCATTTTGCAAGTTATCTTGAATTTTTGAAATGATGTCTTTAGTTTTATTATATATCTCATCCATCAAAATGTTTTTGACGACATGCTGCATACATAATTCTGCACGACACTTGCAAATGCTATCCTGCAGATCCGTGAAGTCTTTTGAGTCATATATTTCTATTCGAATTATTTTAGATCCTTTTGAATTTCGCTTCATAAATGTATAATTCGATAAATTATCACCATCTGCGCGTGAGTATCCCATGGAACTTGGCGCCCCATTGTTTAGCCCCCGCGGTGGGAAACTAAAATAGTCTTGAGAATCCTGAAAACAAAAATGTTTATTTTATTATATAAGACATCAAATCATATATGAAAAACGAATGATACATACTAAAGTAAGTAAAAGATAAAACAATAACATATACTTTTTCTTACCGACATTATAGAGACGCTTGTTCTGCAGTACTCGAGGAGGTGTTGAGGTGAGGAAATAAAATAAAGTGTGCTATTTATCGGTATCCCATGAAATTTATATAATTTTATGAGTGTCGATAAAGTTCGAAATCATTGCAAATATTTTTTCGCTGATGATGAAAAAATGCAGCATAGTCTTACTATTTTTCTCTTACCTACAAATATAGTAATGTTCGTATTCAGTAAATACACAACTCGTCCTTTTTCGACACAGTTGAGCAAAGTATTAAATAATATGTTAAGATCATCATCATCATCATCATCATCATCATCATCATCATCATCAGGTCATTTTAGACTCCACTACAGGAGCACGACCCTCTCGTCCGCCCCAGACAAGGATTAGTCATTGCCGAGTGAAACCATGTGAATTTATATGTGCAGTTTATATGTGAATAAATACATGTTTTTTTATTTTAGCATTAACAAAAAAAGTAGCAATGCAGTCAACAAACACATACCGAACTTATTCACTTCACGATTGAGTAAAATTATAAACATACAACCTATCTTTTTTCAATGCGGTTAATTAATAATTTATCGAAGGCAAGCCATGAGCAATAACTAGTTTTGCATCACGAGAACTTCCCAAATATGGATCAGGAGCCGAATGTAATATGATTTGTCTGTGTTTATAGTATCGTATTGTTCAACCATAGATCACTAACTGATAGACTGCATATAATGAGCGTCTAAACTTAGACCTACATTCACTTATTAGCTCTATGAGATATTTGATCGATGCTTCAGTCGTCTTATATGGTTAAAATGCTGATTATTTGTTCATATGCACTACTACTATTCATTTCTACACACACACATATATAAAATTACGTGGACTTTGTGATATTTAAATGAGCTGGGACAAGCTGGAGTATCACTGTGTTTTCCCGAACCACCGCTGCAACAACAGAGAACCTCTTCGCCACCATTTCTAAAATGTAAGTATTCTCATTATTATTTTGATCATTTATTAGATAGATATGAGGATCTCAAGATGTTACTATGAGTAGTCTAAATTAGATCATGCAAGTTAAGCAACACCAATCCTAGCCAGTATCTGGGTTGATTTTAAAACTTTTTTCTCCAAATTCAACAATATATTCATAATTAAGCTTTCTTTATCAAGTTTTCTTTATACCGCTAAAGTGGAAACAAGCATACTGCCCGCCGGTGTGCATAGGCTATAAGTGGTTACTTATAGCCTATGCACACCTGTAACAGCCTGTGACATTACGCGTGCGTTGCCACTATGTTATCTTATTTTAATTATTCATATATGTAAGATAAAATCGAACTATCAGCCTGATGATAAGCAGTTACCATGATGTTCTTTTCATTATATTGGGAATATACTCATGACTGGTTAATAAATCCTCGTCTTAGTCAATAAAATAAAATGCAACATTATGTCGTAACAATTAAGACTAAAGTACTCTGATATTTGATGACTTCATTACACGTGGCAGTCGAATACATAAGTCAAGCAATGTTGACTATAGACTGTCTTTTGATGGGTTTAAATCCTCTCGGGCAGCTTTCGCTGAACTGATACTGATTTGGTCGTCAACATTTACGTTAATGGTATCGCATATTGTTGAAAAGCCTTAGATGATTGATTAGCACTATAGGTTGATGTTGATTTTATTGTTATGTTGATATGACAAAAAATATATTAAATAATTGTCTGTATTTGTTATAGGTCCCACAGTCAAATGAATGCTGAAGCATTGTTTCCATCCGATGAGGAGGGTCACCAGCAACGAGGCAGTGAAAAAAGAAGAAAACAGGCAGCGATGTTGAAGACATCAAGAGCAAGTCCGGTTCGGGCACGTTCCAAATCTTCTTCTAATGATGAATTCCCTGAAAAAAAGAGAAAACAGACATCGATTCCGAAAACTAGTCGAGCATCTTTATTATCTGAAGATGAGGGGCATCATCGACGAGTATCTGAAAAAAAAGATTATAGAAAACAATTATCGACATCGAAAAAACGTGCACTTGCTGCATCATCTGATGATGAGGGAATAATACGGCGAGCTAACATCAAGAAACCTGGAAGGAAGCAATCTCCGGAACCTAGTACATCAAGCACAACTCCTGTTCACCATTCTTCGATCGCATCCTCTGCTGTGAAGAAGTCTGTCTTCAAGCCCGTTGCTTTGAAGAAGTCCACGGCGCAAGACCTTTTCGGGAGTGAGAGCGATGATGATCAGCAGCTTTCTTCACCACCGGCGGGTAAAAAACCATCTATTACATCATATCTAACAAGAAGGCTGGCTAACGGGCATTCTCGCCAGGTGTTTGATCAAAAACCTGGTACACATTTTATAGATCTAAGAGTTTATAAATGTGAGGAAATCGAGAGGGTACAACCCATGAATCGATGGCGCCAGGCGATTGTTTGCGTTAAAAACCGAACAAACGAGAGTACGGAAGCATGGCAGCATTTAGCAAACTTCATTGCCGCCACACGCAAAGAATACAGGAACTGTCCTGCAACATTTTATAGCAATTATTACTAAATTGTAACAGATTAAAATGTTAGTAAAATAGACATAAAATATAAATAATATAACTGTTATAATTTTTATAGAAAAAATAAAAAATATTACTGATTTAAAACTGTTTGTTTTTTTTTTTCAGTAGAACTACAAGCAGAACAAATATACAGTGAATCTGATAATGAATTATTGAATAATGAATTGAATGACAATAATGCAATGAATAATGAGTTAAATAATGAATTGCGTAATGATTTCATTGATAATAAGATTTTGAAATGTGATAAATGTAATATTGAATTACTTGCAGCAAATTATAAATATCATAAACGAACAAATATTCATAAGTCGAATTGTTTAATAAAATCACAATTTAAGAACATCGATATAATTTGTACTGCTTTTAAAAATAGAATTAGAACATATAGAATGAATACATGTAAGGAAATCACTTATCCAACTCCTGAAGTATTCTTACATGAGCATGAAAAAGACATTATTAAAATATTAAGATTATCTTTGTTGAAACACAGTTGTATCAAAGTAAATTTTGAATTATTCGCTTTCTTTGTTTTACCAAAATCTATTGAGCAAATAAAACAGTTGAAGTCGTTTAACACTAAGTACAGCATTGTTTTGAAAAATACTGATTTATCCGATTTATATTCAAATGTGATCAATAAATTTAATAAAAAACTGACTGAATTTGAGCATTGTGAATCAGGCTGGTCATTTGAATCTGTGAGTCATTTAGAAATAAATATTAATAAGTATAGCCCAATGAGAGGTGGTTCTTTTATCGACTTACCATCTGCTATAAAAAAAACTAAAAGTTGTATTAATATTAAGAATAACGATAACTATTGTTTTCTGTGGAGTGTGGTTGCTGCTTTGTATCCGTGTAAGACAAATAATAATCGCATCTGTTCCTATCCCTTTTTTTCAACTGTACTTAACACAAAGGGCATGAACTTCCCTCCTACACCAAATGACATAAAAATATTCGAACAGAATAATACCGGTATTAGTGTCAATATTTATGGTCTTGATAATAAAAATAATGTAACAGGACCTTTATATATGTCAAATAATCGAAAGAAAAACCATGTAAATTTATTATATTTCGAAAAAGGACAAAAGCAACATTATTGTTTAATAAAAGATTTAATACGTCTTGTACGACGACAGTTGACCAGACATAAAGGAAAAATTTATTTATGTGAAGCTTGTCTACAATTTTTCGTTAGTCAAAATAAATACAACGCTCACGCTTGTTCTAAAATTTTGACTGTGCTCCCTAATAACAAAGTTTTACAATTTGAGCATTATGAGAGACAACAAAAAATTAATTTCGTTATTTATGCTGACTTTGAAAGTCTACTATTTAATCAGTCTGAATCCAATCATGATAGAAATACACGAATTTTCAAAAAACATGAACCGTCTTGTTTTGCTTATTACATATGCTGTTCACATGATCCCTCATTGAACAGATGCAGGACGTATAGAGGCCCTAACTGTGTTAAATATTTTATTGAAAGTTTAATTCGAGACATAAAAATAATTTATGAAATTTTAGATGATAAAAAACCAATGTCCTCAATGACGGTCAAAGAAAAGAATGAATATCAAAACGCTACCGTATGTCATATCTGTAGAATGCCGCTTTTCGACGATAAGGTGGCTGATCACGATAAAATAACCTCAAAATTTAGAGGCCCAGCACATTTTCAGTGTAATTTAATTTATCGTGTATGTTCATTTGTACCGATAATAATACATAATTTGTCAGGTTATGATTCTCATCTTTTCATTAAAGAATTATCTAGATATAAAGGTGATATAAAGATAATACCTAAAACAAAGGAAAAATACATTAGCATAACAAAGTTTATACCAAAAGAAGACAGTAATAACTCAAATCATAAATCTATGCAAATAAAATTTATCGATTCTTTCCAGTTCCTCAGTGCTAGTTTAGACAATTTGAGTAAAAATCTTTCTGATGAGGATTTTGTTCATTTGTCTGCAATATTCAAAAACAAAGCTCAATTTGATTTAATCAAAAATAAGGGTATTTATCCTTATGATTACATGGACTCATGGTCTAAATATGATGAAAGCTGTCTTCCGTCAAAAAAATATTTTTACAATAGTTTGAAACAAGAACATATTACTGATGATGAATATGTTCGCGCACAAACAATGTGGGAAGTATTCAGCATTTCTTCTCTCGGAGAGTATACAGACCTGTATCTTAAATGTGATGTATTATTGCTGTGCGACATATTTGAAAAGTTTCGGAAGACTAGTATAGAATATTATCGGCTGGATCCTGCATATTATGTAAGCTCTCCTGGTTTAAGCTGGGATGCTATGTTGCTGTACACTGGTATTAAATTAGAATTAATTCAAGATCTAGAAATGTATCAATTATTAGAAAAAGGTATACGTGGTGGCTTAGCTCAGTGCTCTTTACGATATGCTGAAGCAAACAACAAATACCTTCCGCATTATGATGATTCTAAAGATTCAACTTTCCTAGTTTATCTTGATTGTAATAATTTATATGGTTATGCAATGATGAATAAATTTCCAGTATCCGAATTTAAATTCTTGTCAAAACTTGAAATAGATCAATTTGACATTTCAAATGTAAATGAGTCAGATGATTATGGTTACATTTTAGAAGTCGATATGAGTTATCCTGATCACTTACATGATTGGCATAGTGATCTGCCTTTTGCATCAGAAAAATTTATACCAATAGGAGGAAAAACACCTAAGTTAATAGCTAATTTATACGACAAATACAACTACGTCATTCATTATATTCATTTAAAAGAATGCATCAAACAAGGGTTGGTACTGCAAAAAATTCATCGTATAATTCGTTTTCGACAGCAAAATTTTTTAAAAAAATATATAGATTTAAATACTCAATTACGTCAGAGTTCAACTTCGACCTTTCAAAAGGATTTTTTTAAATTACTAAATAATGCTATTTTCGGTAAGACTATTCAAAATAAACGTAAACAAATAGATGTCAAACTAGTTACTAGTTGGTCCGATAATAACAATAAAACCAACAAACAGTTGGGAGCTGAAAAGCTAATAGCAAAACCAAACTTTAAAAGTGTTGCAATATTTTCTAACGATTTTGCAGCTGTTCAATTAAAACCAGAAAGGGTGGTTTTAGATCGACCTATATTTATTGGCTTTACCGTGTTGGAATATGCTAAAACACACCTATATCAATTTCACTATAATTTCATAAAAAATAAATATAAAAATAATGCAAATTTATGTTATACTGACACAGATAGCCTTCTCTATTTAATCAAAACTGATGATTTCTACAAGGATATGAAAAATCATCTTGATTATTTTGATACCAGTAACTATCCCACTGAAAATATTTATGATTTGCCCCTTGTTAATGCTAGAATACCCGGTTTATTCAAAGACGAGCTTGGTGGTGATGTTATAAATGAATTTATTGGTCTGAGAGCAAAGCTTTATTGTATAAGAAGTACAAATGTTAAAATTAATAAAGCTAAAGGTGTATCAAAGTCTGTCACAAAGCGACTTTCTCTTTCTAACTATAAAGCTGCATTGCACAAAAATAAGGAACTAAAATGCAAAATGAATATGATTAAATCAATTCGACACATTTTATACTCCCAGGAAATTACAAAAGTGGTAATGAATCGAAATGATGACAAACGACAAACTTTGAATGATCAAATAAGAACACTGCCATGGGGGCACTGCAGTTTGATATTTTAATGTTAATTTTATTGTATTTTAAGAAATTTTATTTTGTATTATTCCAACAACCTTTGTATGTCTACTTTTGCATTCATCGTAATTATGATATGATGATAAAATGTTTGAATAAATAAGTATATTATATACAAAGACTTTATGTTTATTTAATCGTCATCTAAATTATACCTTGAACTGAATGTATTATTTATTTTAATTTATTTTGTATTGAACTACTATTTAATGTAAGCGACCAAATAAAAATGAGTACTAACATTGTAATTAGATTTTCCTCAACATACATGTACAACATAATGTCCATGTCTAGTATAAAAAGGTTGGAAATATTGAATGAACTCATAGTTCACAATGAAATTCGTCAAGCAACTTCAAACGTTGGAAATTACTGATATAAAAGTAAAAAATCAAAACCAATTAATTAAACATAGTAGTCTAATACCAAACACAATTCGCTGCATAATATGTGGTCCTTCGAATTGTGGCAAAACAAATGTCATGATCAATTTATTACTACATGAAAATGGTCTGAAATTTAATCATATTTATTTATACACAAAGACAGCTTTTCAACCTAAATATTGCTTTTTAAAACAAGTTATAAATAAAGTTCCAGGAGCTAAACTCTTTATTTATAACGATAATAAGGAAGTACTTCATCCTAATGATGCTTTACCTAATTCAGTTATCATTTTCGATGACGTTGTATGCGAAAATCAAACAAACATCCGAAATTACTTTTCTATGGGTAGACATAGACAGATAGATTGTTTTTATTTGTCCCAAACTTATTCAAAAATACCTAAACAACTATTATGAGACAATGCTAATCTCCTTATCATCTTTAAGCAAGATGACACTAATTTAAAACATATATACAATGAGCATGTGACTACAGACATGAATTGGTTACAATTTAAATACCTTTGTAGTACTATATGGCAAAATCAACATCATTTCCTATTAATTAATAAAGATTGTGCATTAAATGAAGGAAGGTATAGGCAAGGATTTGATACGTTCGTTTATTTTTAGAAAAAGTATAAATTATCGCATTTTTTCGAAAAACTCTCAGTAAGAATCAGGTATCCAAAAATAACACTGACTGGTATAAATACTTTTAATGGAGGTAGATATAAAAGAACAATTGATAAAATCGGCAGAAAATATAAAGACTAAAATGAAGATGCTACAGAATGAAGAAGATGCTGCTAATCTCAAATTTAAAAAAGTATTTAAACCAATTATTGAACCTTTGCAGACACTGATTAAAGTAAACGAAAAAGATGGTCTTAACGTAAATCTTACTGAAAGCATAAATGCGAGCAACATCGTCGAAGGATTTGATTCTTCTTATGAAGACTTTAAAAATTTAATAAAAGCAGACTCTAACGATGGCTCAGAATATTATGATTACACTGAAGATAATAAAAGTCCTTTTAAAAATAATGATACACTAATTTCTCTTAAAAAGGAAGATATGATGGATATCTATGATGATATTAATGTGCCATTTGGGATACGTAGCGAAAATAAGAAACTTATGATGGGAAACACAGTAGTACATTTATCTCTTAAAATGGATGTATCAGGCAACAAAAAGCCATATGTGATGACAGTTAATAATATGAAATACGAATTAACTCCAGGTTTGAAGGAACTCTTAATTCGTACTAAACCCAATCTTGAGCTAGTCACTGATGAAGACAAAATGATATATAAAAATATGCTTGATATCACAAATGCACATAAACGTGATTATATGCCTGACGGACAGATAAAGGGTGATAAGGGACAAAAATATTGTCAGATAATTAAACCTTTATTTGCGCAACAACATTTTAATAAAATTGGTGGTTCCCTATCTAAATTAAAGCAATATAAGAAGAATACTGATTACATATATTGGGATGATCCCAACGAATTGATAGAAAGACTTAAATTACTCATTGCCTCAAAGGCTGCTGGTAATACTAGTCATGATAATGAAATAGTATCAATTATTGAAGAGTTAAAGGAAGCCGATATTATAAAAGAATAAAAGCCCTTGTAAATGAATATCTGTAGTTAGTAATAAAAAACACATGGCATGTACATGTTGACTAAAAATGAATAACATTAAAAAACAATTTGACAGTGTTTTGAAAATTCATGAACAGTTTAACAACATTTTGAAAAATCATAAAATATTCAAACGTGAATATAGTGATAGCCATAGGTATATTGAAAAATATTTAACTGACTGTGTAAGTAAAATTGTTCATTCTAATAAGCTAATTGTATCTTTGGAGGACCGAATAAAAAAAATTGAAAAAGCAATCGAAGTTAATGAAATTGCTGAAAAATTAAGGAAGCATTATGAGCAAAGCCGACGTCGTTAATGAAATTCATAAAAATGCTCGAGTCAACTTTCCTAGAAGACATGTAATCCTTAAAGATATAGATGATCTTTGGCAAGCAGATTTAATTGATATGCAAGCAACGTCAAAAATAAATGCTGGGTTTAAATATATACTAGTAGTTATTGATTGCTTCTCGAAATATGCTTGGGTAATTCCATTGAAACAGAAAAATAAAGAACTAGTCTGTGAAGCATTTCGTAGTTTATTAAAAAAAGGGCGATCGCCCAAAAACCTGCAAACAGATTTAGGAACAGAATTTTACAACGATAAATTTAAAAGTATTACTAAGAAATACAACATCAATCACTATTCCACATATTCTACCAAAAAAGCTTCAATAGTAGAAAGACTAATAAGAACATTAAAATCTAAATTGTACAAAGAATTCAGCTTGAAAGGAAATTACAAGTGGATTGATGGCACACTTGAAAAGAAAATTCATGACTATAATCATACTTTTCATAGAACTGTGGGAGAAAAGCCTGCATTAATCAACAACGATAATAAAAAAGATGTATTACAAAGATATAATAACATTTATAAATATAAGAAACTACTAAAATGCAAAAGGTTTGGACTTGGAGACTTTGTAAGAATCAGTAAACACAAAGGTTGCTTCGAAAAGGGATTTACTCCTAACTGGTCTACAGAAATATTTAAGATTACTAAAGTGCAGCACACTAACCCTACTACATATTTATTAGAAGATGCTCATTGCAGACCGATTTTGGGTGGATTTTATGCTCAAGAAATTCAAAAAACTAAACATCCTGATGTGTACTTAGTCGAAAAAGTTATAAAGAAGAAAGGAAAAAGCGTTTATGTTAAATGGCTAGGGCTTCCACCAAGTGAGAATAGCTGGATAGATAAGTCAAATATCTTATAAACTACTATGTATATGTTTAAATAGGATTTGTATGACTATTTTGATTCATTTATGTTTTGTTCTTTATGTGAGTAAGACTTCTGGTATCATTAAGATGACGACTCGACATAATCTTAAACAAAATAAAAGTGAAAAAGACATGCTGTCCAATTTAAAGAAAAAAACGAATGCGGCGACTGTAGGTACTGGTTTGAAGAAAACTTTCAAGAATATTGTTTCACACACAAAAAAACACATCAGCAATCTAAAACCTAAATGTAAGAAAATGTTGATGGAATTAGCTTACGCAACAGCCCAGGAGCTGGCATCTGACTTGCCTATTAAATTACCTAGAGTAATACCCGTACCTAAAACAGGTGGATTTCTTCCTTTAATTCCTATATTTGCTGGACTGTCCGTCGCCGGTGGATTATCTGATGGTGTCATCGGAATAAAAAAAGCTATCAACGCGTACAAATCAGCAAAACAACTACTTTTAAAACCAAAGAGCTATGAGAAGCGAAAGGAATCAATCTGTGTCGGAAAAGGATTACATCTGAAACCTTACAAAAATGGCCTAGGAATTTATGTAACAAAACAAAAAAACTAAATAGTCAGCTACCCAGAAGAGCGTTAACAAACATCGACATAATGAAGTACTCGAAAGATATTCCCTTTTTTCGGGGTGTGTTTATGAGAGATGAGTTGCCAGAAAAACCATTACAAATGGAGTGTGGTGTTATTAATCTAGATAGTTCCAAGAACTCTGGCACTCACTGGGTAGCTTACGGAAAAAAATATGACTACATTGAATACTTCGACAGTTACGGGAATTTAAAGCCACCAAAAGAATTTGTAAAATATCTAGGACCAAATATTAGATACAACTATGATAATTTTCAAAGAAATCATTTATACAATTGTGGGCATTTGTGTTTAAACTTCCTTAACTCATTTTGGAAAAACTATAAAATGGAAATATAAATGTGCTTCACTCATTTGTTTCAGTCAGTCCGGTACTATACATTGTGATAACAAAAACAAACAAAAATAGTAATTGAAATCTAATGTTATATTTATTGTTTTAAGATCTAAGAATAAGTGTGACCTTAATAAATATTAAATTATAATGATAAATTTCAATAAAATACCTGTTCGAAAGACAAAATCTAACACTTCGTCATCTATAGCGAAAGAAGATAGACGACCACGGCACTTGAGTATAAGAAAAATCACTATAAATAATAAAAAGTTTCTTCGTGCTCTTGGATATAAAATATAAAATATGCTTCAAATCACTGATTTACCACAGTATGACAATTCAATTGAAAGTTATGAGATACATAGTTATAATCCCTATAATAACAGCTTTAAAGATAATGACGAAATCAGAATACCAATTCACCAGCAAGATGTGTATGTGCTACCGTCAGCTAGCTCAATTTATATTGAAGGTTATGTAAATGTAAGCGGTAAGGATTCAGCAGGAAAGGTAATTAAAAAGGATGTGAGTTTTATTAACAACCCGATATCATTTTTATTTCAAGATATAAGATATGAGCTAAATGGAGTTGAAATTGATCGCATTAAAAATGCAGGAATCACAACCACGATAAAGTCTTATATCTCAATGAGTAATGGTGAAAGTAAAGTTGCAGCAGTTTGGGGATGGAATATAGATGGAATCAAGCAAAAAGATGGGCATTTCAGTATTGTTCTTCCATTAAATAAAATACTGGGGTTTGCTGAAGATTATGATAAAATAATTATTAATTGTAGACATGAATTAATTTTACATAGAAGCAGTTCTATTTTAAATTGTGCTATTACGGAAAAATCCGATTGCATTTCTATAGATATACAAAAGGTTCAGTGGCGTGTTCCACATATAAGAGTTTCGGATCGGAATAAATTATTATTACTTAAGCATTTAGAAAAAGATCGCTCCATCCAACTGGCATTCAGAAATTGGGATTTATATGAATATCCGCTATTACCTAGAACAACCAAACATTCATGGTCTATTAAGACCACATCTCAGGTAGAAAAACCAAGGTTTGTTATATTTGGTCTGCAAACAAACAGAAAAGCCAATGTAACCAAAAGTTCCTCTGTCTTCGATCACTGTAAAGTGACTAATGTCAAATTGTTTTTAAATTCTCAATACTTTCCGTATGACTCACTTAATTTGAAATTTGATGAAGGGAAGTATAGTATATTATACGAAATGTATGCTAACTTTCGTCAGTCATACTACAACTCTGCTGTGGATCCCTTGCTCGATTTGTATGCATTCAAAGAAAAAGCTCCTCTGTTTGTTATAAATTGTTCAAGACAAAATGATTCTATAAAAACTGGAGCAGTGGACGTGCGACTAGAAATCGAATGTTCTGAAGATATACCGGAAAACACAGCTGCTTACTGTTTAATCATAAACGATCGTCTTTTCGAGTATAAGCCTTTAAGTAACATTGTAAGAAAAATATCATGAATGTCATTGTGGATGTCCAAGGCTTCAAAAATGAACAAAACAAATTTATACCAAAAGAAATTGCGATCCTAAATAAATCACATTGTATGGTATTATTGATAAAACCACCATATCCTTTTTATGATTTAACAAAAAAAGAACGCTCTCAAGTGGCGTGGATAGAAAGAAATAGAGGAATACTGTGGAATGAAGGATTTGTTCATTTTCATAATTTTAAGTTAGTAATACAAAATTATTTAAAAGATAAACGTATTTTTACTAAAGGTGCGGAAAAAGTAATGTGGTTAAGTGAAATAGTCGAAAACTATAATATTTATAACTTAGAAGATAAGAATTGTCCTAATTTAGAAACTCTGCATAAAACATATTCAGCCAATGTTCAAAGTTGTATATATCATAACAATGTGTGTGCTCTAAAAAATGTAATGTGTTTATATAAGTGGTGTCAAGAAAATAAATACAACGTATAAAACTTATAAATTCATTTTATTTTTTTATATAACCGACAATGTCCCATCATGTAATATTAATAAATTTAATTCAGTTTAAAAATAGCTGTCGATAGTTGATTAATTGTCATAAAACGTAATTATCATGTGTTTGAATATAAACGATCGAGTAGAGATAATGATCACTGAAAAAAGACTGTGTGGGCTTCATATTGTTAAAATTTTAAACTATGAGCAGTACAGTGCTATTTTAATACCATGTATTAAAAAGAATTTTATACAGTCTAAAATATATTATAATGGGTTGAAGCTATGCGCTCGAGTTATTCGAATAGATAAAAATCTGGTCGACTTGATTGAAGATACCGAATGATAGAAAGGTGCTTTTTAATATGACTTGATTGGTCAGTCAAATAATCTATAGACTCTATTTTAAAATTAACTGAGGTATATAATTGAAAAGTTTTAGAAAAAATATTATATTACATTAAGTAATCATGTCCACTAGAATGGCACAATGATTAACACATGACCTGTAATGAACAGCAGGTGTTAATCATATTAATTAAATTTAAGTGTTGAATACTGATTCAAATGAATATGAAACTAGAGCGATACATTGAAACGGATTAGAATAGATTGAAAACTGGTTTGAACGGTCTGAAAACTGCTTTGAATTGATGGGAAAACTGATTTGAATACATAGAAAACTGATTTAAATAGATCGATAACAGATTGAATACTGATTCGAATAAATAGGAAATTAGAGTGATACATTGACACTGATTTGAATTGATTAAAAATTAGTTTGATCTGTCTGAAAACTGATTTGAATAGATCGAAAACTAAAGTAAATTGGGGTTTCTATATACACTCCGAGTGTACAATACACTCGGAGTGTATATAGAAACCCCAATTTACCACTGGGCTCGTGTATTGCGGGCTCCCGCTGGCGGGGTTAAGGATGTGATATCATAACCGTTCCCTTAACCCTGCCACACGGCGGTGAGAAGGAACACCGGTGGTTTTTTAGTCGGTAGGTCTACCCGGTGGGGTCTACTAGAGGCCCCTTGCACTCCGGGTAGGAGTCCGACATACCCACGCCGTCGTCCCCTCGATTGCGTGGGATGCATGAGCATTTTTCCATCGACAACAAAAAAAAAAAAAAAAAAAGGTGGATAATTTGAGATGCTGATGTGTTGCTGTTTAGATTTTTTTGGTTAATATCCCTTCATATGGATATAACCTGATATTGGAATTCGATAACTTCTACGTCACTGAAATTCTCTACTGTTGGAGCAATACTCTTAAAAAAATACATAATACTACTATTATCAGTTTTATTTTCTTCTTTTAGAAAAGAATCGATAAATTGAATCCATCTTCTATCTACTGCACTCAAATCTTTTTCTTTATGCACTTGCTCTTTCTTCTTCTTTTTGGACATCGATGTATCATGACTGTCGTCACTTTGCATATTTGACTCAGTATCTCTATGTTTAACAATTTTTAATAAAAATTTTCATATTGTCATAGTATGTGTACTTATGAACTGTTCGATTAGCTTCCGATCCCGACTGGCTGTCGTTTAATTTTCTATGACATTTCATCCATTCATCTCTCATAGATTCCCACTTCTTCACAACCAGTTTTCCTGTAAAGTTGGAACGATCTAATTAATATATTTTATTATAATAACAATTTAACAAGGTGTGGGAAAACTCAGCAACTAACGACCACCTACAAACATTCGTTTAGTATTGTGTTGATGGACTCGGTGGATAGCAATTTTTGTTTTATGTTGTGTGATGTTGGAAGCAAGGGAATAATTAGCGATGGTGGTGTATTTAGACATAGTATTTTATTTGAAAAGATCCGAAAGGATCTTTATATTTATAATTTTGGCTGCTATCATTAACCCAAAGTGGTCGTACTGATCAACATTTGCTTTTGGATGAAGCATTTGATCGTATGAAATCTCATACGATCAAATGCTTCATCCATTTGTTTTTTGGCTACAATTATTTCTGGTGGTAAAACATTTTTCTTAACAAAGCGTTGTTTGTTTGTTGACTGATTAACTGGTCGGCTTTCCATTGCTTGTCTTTTTTTTATACTACGTCGGGTGACAGACAAGACTACTAACACACAGAAATATGCCAAAAGCCGGACTGACACCCGATGTATATGAAATTCATCGGGTGTCATTCACCCGATGTATATGAATTATTCAAAGCGTAATTGATGCGCTTGCCTTCAGCGTATTTCGCAACCAAAGAATTAAATTGCTGATAAAAAAAAGTTATGTCATTCGATAATAGCACTTTATCAAACAGCAATTTGTCTCTAAAATGAATACTACTATTGTTTGAATTGTGAAATAACCTGTTATTATTTAAATTGTACAACAAGCTTTTAGCATGAAAAGCCAGAGACTTTGCATTTGCTGAAAGCTTTTTCAGTAATGCTGGTATATGAGGTACATGCTCCGTTTCCTGCTTTTTATCATTTTTGCAATAATATCTTTCACATTTACTATGGTCGCCAAAAATATGTAAAGGACTTTAGTATATCTTTATGCAGTTTTTTATTTGCTCTCTTCTTGGTGTATTATCAGCTTTCCGGAATCTTACTGCCGCTTTGACTGCATCTCGTAAACGATTCAGTCGCTGAGTTGTTAGCAATTTTCGCTCGTTAAGGGGAATCGATGTATCTTTTTTTAAAGCCATATTGTTTCTGCTATAATTCCGTAGAAGGTAATTTGATCACTCAATTTTTTCGACTGTAACAGTGGTGTAGGCCCTGGCATCCAATTTTTTTTTTGTAAGTACTCGCGTCAACTTCAGCTATCAATAATTGAGTAGACCAAATTATGATCTTATTTTGATTTTGTAGCGTACATTATATTTATCATATAACTAGCGGCTGCCCGCGACTTCGTACGCGTGGAGTTAGTTATTTGCAAATATTTTTTAATTACATTCGAAAAAGCTAAATACCTAATGAAAGGAAAAAGATGAAAAAGTTAAAAACAATCAATATTTAGACGAATTTTTAGAATCAATGAAGTCGACGGATATTATTTTTTAAAACCTCTTTGTAAAACCTAAAGTACTTTTTATTGTTATAATAATACATCCCTCCTTATAATAGTAAGTATGTAGTTGTTTTCAATATTTTTTATACTTAAATATCATTTAAAATCCTTCTGCCATAATTACTTTAACTCCAATAACATTGGATTTTCATACAAATTTCCAACCCCCCTTTTAACTCCATAAGGGGGTTGATTTCTAAAGATACATTATTAGTACACCTCCATACCATCTTTAAAGCATAGATTTTAAATTTCAAGTCTCTTACTTCAAAAACATAGGACTTTCATACAAACTTCCAACCCCCGTTTTAACACCAAAAATAGGTTGATTTCTAAAGATACATTATTAGTACACCTCCACACTATCTATACATTTTAAATTTCAAGTTTCTTACTTCAAAAATATAGAGCTTTCATACAAACTTTCAACCCCCATTCTACCCCTTAGGGATAGAGTATCGTAAAATCCGTTCTTAGCGGATGTCTACACCCTATAAGGAACCTACCAGCCAAATTTCAAGTTTGTAGGTGTTATAGTTTCTGAGATTTCGTGATGAGTGAGTGAGTGATTTTCTCTTTTATATATATAGATTAGTATCGCATTGCTGTAATTAGGGTTTATTTACAAGACTGGTATTGTCACTGTCACATGACATTGACATTTATCACCATTATTCGCGCGGCGTTTTAGTGCGGCGACAGTGTTGCTATATTTTCCACTACGCAATGTCGTTGTTAATGAGTAATTATATTCTTGATTCATTCTCTTGTGATCTTGGTTGAGTTGATCATGTGTAGACACTTAGCGATCCGAGATTGTCATCGCACATTAAAAGGTGGTTGATGAAATTGTAAGAATAATTTAAGTACCAATTATCGCGTTTTATATAGACGATCATATCTATGGTTTCTTTTTATGTGTTGTGACTTAAGGACTGGCAACATTATACATTGACTGTCAGATTGAACTTGGGACGTGGTGATGGAAGGGAACAAAGAAAATGTAATAAGACGTTAGATGAATCGGATCTGAAGACATCCCGGCTCTGGTCCTTGAAACAGGACATATCTTTGGACAGCAGATAATATAATCGTCATATAGCAGTCGGTGGCGGGCATATTTCCGTCCCAACCCTTCCCGGCGTCGCGCGATGGCGTGGTGCTAGTTAGCTACGATGACCCTCGGCTAGCCGCTCCGAAGGTCGATTGGTTTGAGGAGGCCAATTGTGTCGCGTGTGGTATCTGCACGCGACGACGCCAAGGAGTTACACCTTCCTCTCCTCCTGCAGCTCCACGTAAGTGTGCACACACGTTTCGTTCTTATGGCCATGTAGAATCAGTGCGCACGTTACGGTTTCCGCGTCTTCGGTAGTGCCGGACTGATCTTAGTAAGAATAAATAATGTAACTTTCAACTTCCTGTTCTTTTATTAAGTATGAATAGCAACCCTGAATAGCGTATACAAGAGGTCCTTGAAACAAATGTCCAGTGTAACCTTCGAGAGACTTATCCGTGAGCACCCTCCAACCTCTTCTTAAATAATTTATTCGTGTGTAAAAATTCTCTGCATTTATATGGTGATGGGGTTCATTGCCAAAAACCATCACCATATAACCTTAACCACTTAAAATCTTTTTTTTTTATTTATTTTTTACACACGACAATTTTTTGAAATCTTCTACGATTGCAGCTTGTTCCATACTCGTCGAGAAACCTGTAAATATCACAAAAAGGTAAATACTTTAGTAATAGTAGATTGGAATTAGGGTTGTAACGGAAGCCTACTTAGCGGATGCGGAGGCGACCTGTATCACCTCCGCGGATGCGGAGGTTAACGGAGGCGGAGGCGAAGATGAAAGGTGATGAAAAAAAATGTAATTTATGGTGCATTAAAATTAAGTACAAAGTTTTCATTTCAAATCACTTAAGTATAAACATATAAATAAACATTACCTTCCAGTCTAGACGTTCCTAACCGGTGGGCCGTGAAAGGTAAATTATGGTCCGTGATACAAACTTGTAATTATAGAGATTGAGCAGTATTATACAAAATACTCAAATCTTGAGTTATAGAATAATGGATTTATATGACAGTTGGGGACCCTGCACGCAACAAGAACCACGCGTGTGTTCTGCGCGAAAAAGTGGTCCGTGAACAAAAAAAGGTTCTAGTCAATCAAAATTAACACAAAATCTGGAATTGATATCTTCTAATAGTTTTTACCGCGCGTTATTGCTCTATGATTACGTAAATAAACCTCCGTTACAACTCCGCAAAAATTGTACGGAGGCGGAGGCGGAGGCGAAGATACGATTTCTTGCGGAACTTCCGCAGTAACGGAGGCGGAAGCGAAGTTCCGTTACAACCCTAATTGGAATAACTATATCATAAAAGAAGATAACGAGAAAGCATACCCATCACCTTTACGTTTTATGTTACATTGATATTTCGGTGCTTCTTGTTCTTTATTTTTTGCCCTCGTATAAATTAAGCAGTATTTATTTTTTACACCTGTATGTAAAACTTTTCCAGAGTTTACTCCGATTATAGCACCAACACCTGACAGTGAAGAATAATTTGTACGATATGATCGCTTACACCAACAGGCGTCTGCAGGTACAGATATCATTTGCTTTCCTGTGAAGCTTTTCTGTCACCATTTTCGCTTCTTCTTCTACTGTTTCCTTCATTGTAACTTCTGCAGTTTCCTTCCACCACTCGTGCAAGTCGTCATGACACTTTTTATATTGAGCACCAGAAAATGTAGGCAAATTCAGCAGCCAGTTCGTTAAAATTTGTGAGTCCGCATCCAATCATTATTATACCAGCGACAGCAGCGTGATTGACATCAAACTTTTTATTATTTTCAGTGGTATTTAGCTGAAATTCACTTCCACACATGGAAAAACGTATTTTAAAATATGAAGATAATCCATGAGGAACTTTTATTATTTTTAAATGATTCAACTGACAATCAAATCTTAATCTATGCTGTGATTTTTGAAGCAGTTTATTAATAAGATATTGTATATCAACGATCCTCCTTCCTTCGATAGGGATGGCCTTTGATTTTCTACCTATAAAATGAAATAGTTATGTTATTTAATGAACTTAAAACTAGACGACTGAGTACAATAAATACAAATTTAACTAACCTGATAATCTGAGATATTAATATTTTCATTATCCCTGTTCTTATCTAAAGATGGCAAACCTTGGTAGTCACTAGGTTCGCTATACGTAAAAACCTCCATTTCCTAAAAAATATGATAATTTGAAATAACAAGTTACTATTAATCTTACTTTATTAATATAAGACAAAAATTCTAGTAATTATTATACCTCTCTAGTATGAGATGTGGGATTATTTTGACGTGACAACGTCTTATAAATTGGTTAGCCGGGTGACACTTCAAGAAACTGGCTCACGTTATGCGCTTACAATGAGAGCGAGTGAAAGGCACGCGTCCCTTCTAAGAGCGAGAGAGACAGACATAAAAAGTGAAAGGCATGCATCCCTTCCACTCGAAAACATTTTACCACTCAAAGTCGTTGTCACGTAAAACTTTCGCCCGTATACCGACTTTACAGGCAACCAATTTTTTTAACTTTATTGATACCCTGGTTCGTATCGTCATTTGTAATTGAATACTGGCAATGAAAATACACATATGTTATGTAAAAAATAAAAGAATAATGAGTATTTATTTTTAATGACAACTGTTAAAACAAATCAGACATAAAGCTTTTTTGCATCTCAGACACTCCATATCCGCTTTTTTTTTTGCCTTGCGAGCTGCTTCCACTGCTATACCTACGGCCTTCTTCAACTAGAACCTTATAGCAGCCATTACATCCTTTCCTGAATATTCTTTTTGGGTCACATCTTGGGATTTTAGTGAGAGTATGGCTGGATCTTGATGTTGTAGCATATTCAATTGATAGACTAGACTTAGAAGACTGAGGTGTAGCCTGACAGAAAGCGCGGGTACGTGAAGGTTCAGTAGCGATCGATCATACGCTGGAATGTCGCCGGTGCATTTCGCAAGCCAAATGACATACGTTTAAAGGTGTATATTCCGAATGGAGTAATGAATCCAGTCTTAGGAATGTCTTCTTTGGATATACCAATCTGCCAATAGCCTGCCTTTAAATCTAATGTCGACATGTACGGCGTCGGCTTAGCTTCTTGCACCAAGTCGTCTATACGCGGCATTGGATAAGGATCCGGAACGGTTATTTCGTTTAGACGCCGATAGTCCACACAAACATGAACTGCTCCATCTGCCTTTGGAACCATGACAACAGGTGCAGTCCAAGGTGTTTGGCTGGCTTCAATAATGTTCTCTCGTAGCATTTTGTCAATTTCCTTCTTAAGTACTTCCTTGCGTGTTGGTAACAATCGATAAGGGGAAGCACTCATTGGACTATGATGCTCTTGGGTTTAAATTTGATGCTCCACGAACTTGGCTGGCTCACCATTTCCAACAAATACGTCTTGAAATTTTAATAATAGACCGTCTAGTTGATCTTGCTGATGTGCAGATAATGTGATATCTAAAGCGGCGATATCAATTAAGTCCATTCTGATGTCAGTTTCCGCATTATCTGTACAAGGGAACAATAGGCTATTTTCCAATGTTTAAAAATTGTATAAATTATTTAACAATATTGTAAAATACACAAAACTATAAAGATCTGCAAACTTTCATTCTAATATCTTCAGTCAGACTTTATTTAGCGTCGATCAAAGTTTGGCGTGAAAGTCCATTTTAAAAGTATGAAATTATTAAAAAATAATATTTCCATTGGAGAAGCAATAAAAAATGCTATAACTTTTATTATGATACTAATCACATAAACGTAATATTTGACATAGTTGTCGTACAAATTTCTGATTTGATGCATACAAATTACAAACCTGTGACGTCATAATTCGGTAGTCTTTTGTATGGAGCGTTTTGGGGCAGTCTAAAAATTGTGATTTTCAAATTACCATATCTCGAGAGATTTTTGTGCTATCGAAGTAATTCTTTCACCTATGGTTATATTATGGAGACGTCCCTAGGTACATATCAAACCGAAAAAAATGTTAGTCAAATAGCCTATTTTTTGAAACGGGGTGACAAATATACCTCTTGGCTATTTATGCTTTCCTGTGCATCTCTAAACATATACTCCAGTCTGGGTGAATAGCCATCAGATAGTTTCTGACGCTTTGGAGGGGTAAGCTGTAGTGGAATTAATTTGTATGGAGTTTGCGTTCCCTGTGGTTCATTGTTTGTATTTGTAGGTATGACTGCGATAAGAGATATGTCAGGTCGAGCGTTCATTGCGCACACGTCTGGTGCTGGACAAGCAATATTTGGTCATTGATTCGCATCACTGTTGCTAGATTTCCTAGTCACAGCAGTGTTACCAAGTGTTGTGTTAGGTACACTTGAGCTATTAAAAGTTGCAAAATCTTCCGTGTACAATTCGTAAATTTCCTCGGGGTTGTCGAGGAAATGCCAGGTAAATTGCGGCAAGTTCAGTATCATTCTAGAATCTTCCAGGAAACCAACGCCGAGGAGAGTATGATTTGAGCGTGATTCCGGTAGTACGATGAAGCTGGTTAAAATAGTACGATCACAAATAGTAACCGGTAAGTTAATAGTAAGTATTGCTTGTTGTTTTTTAATGCCATTGGCCAGGGCAATCTGGACGGATTGTTCCTGAAAGGTGTGCTCCTTTTCTTTAAGTCGGCAATATAGCTCATACGATGCTACACTTGACTTAGCACATGTGTCGATATGGGCAATTCCTGCTATATCTTGGATTGCCATGTAAACAACTGGTCGCGGTCTTGCGTCAGTATGTAGATTTATGTTGCAAAAGCTTATGTCACCAGTCGGCTGTTGTTTTATTCTGGAGCAAGTGGGACAATTCGTGCGTACCACACCAGGTACACCGCAACCATAGCATGAAAATTTTGGTGATACCACTTCTTGCTGTTTCCCAGCTTCAATACGCTTCTTCTTACGGCATTCGTCAACATGGTGTCCAGGGTTCTTGCAGTAGCTGCACCGCTGCCGTGACAAATGGAAATAAATATCAATAGTTTGGAGAAAAAAACCTCAAAATAAACGTCAATGAAAGGAAGGTTGACTTTACGTATAAATACGTATCTAATGATGGGTTACATTACCGAACGAATAAATTTAAGAATTATTTTTTTACGGGCCTGGATCAAGGTTTTTGGAGCCTATCTTTAGTTTTTCGTTTCTTATCTGGCCATCAAAGAGGCAAATAGATTTATTCCCCAGATAAGGACGTTATTCGCCAAATAGAGCCTATCTGACGATTGAAAAATGCAATATTTTGTTATTTGTCAAATAAACACTATATTTCTGGATAATGTTGTGTTTGTTAAAATTAATTAACCTGCTATAATTTATGAAGATAATTCAGGAGCTTTGGCTATTACTAAATTTGGTAATTTCACTATTCAAATTCAATATTCAAATAGTATTTCAAGAAGACTTGTCAGCTAGAATAAATAAAGCTAAGGGTAATTTTAAAAAATCAGCGAAAGATAGAATAACAAAAGAATATGTTGAAAGCAAATTAGAATCACTTGAAAAATTATGGGTCGAGTTTTTGGCTGGACACAAGGAGTTAATGAAAACAAGCGATATTATAAAATTAAATGAATCTAATTATATAAAGAAAGATGTTTATGATACTACGGAGGAAGTGTACATTGAGTATAAATGTCAATTAAAGGTTATACTGGGTACATTCGGTGTTGGTGTTCAAAGTTCTTCATCCAGTAAAGTGGGTGAATCTGGTTGTAACGCAACTACTACTCAGTTAAGTTGCCTAAAATTTCTATTCCGATATTTTCAGGCACATACACAGAATTTATATCATTCAGAAATTTATTTAAGTCTTTAATTCATAACTCTCCCATAGACGATATTCAAAAGCTCCACTATTTAAAAGGTTATTTGGCAGGAGAAGCCGAACAACTTCTCCGTCATATTCCAATTTCAGCAGAAAATTACATGCGTTGTTGGCAGCTATTGGAAGAGCGTTACAATAACAAAAAATATTTATCTCACTGTATATTCAAAAGAATGCTAGGCCAAAGGAATGCAACTACTGAGTCAGCAGTATATTTGAAGGAACTGATGGACACCACCACTGAGTGTTTGGAGGCTTTATCCGACATTGGTATAGACATTTCATCGTGGGATATAATTGTCATCCATATCGTATCCTTAAAGTTAGATCCGGAAAGTAGGAAACAATGGGAGCTAACGGTAACGAGTAACACATCGTCTGATAGCTTGCCCACGTTTGCACAATTTAGAGATTTTCTGACAGCTCGTTATAGAGCTTTAGAATTTATAGAACCGAAAAATATGAATAGAGCTTCCAATTATCCCCAAAAACAAAGAACATTGCTTGCGAATAAAATCGGATGTCCGTTGTGTTCTGATGAGCATCGTCTAGGATTTTGCAAACAATTTGCTAAACGAGATACTGCGAGTAGACGAGATTTTGTTCAGCCTAATGGATTATGCTTCAATTATCTCGGACCTAGTGACTCCGCACGATTTTGCACTAGTGCATCGACATGCAGGATCTGTCATCGACGTCACCATACTCTTCTACATCCGGAGGGATCGGCTCAGTCAAGCAGCCAACCATGCACGGAAAATATGACTGCAAATGTAGCTCAAGACGAAGGGGAATCTTCAGATGTAGAAGACAGCAAATCAAGTGAATTAAATGAGGAGCCAATAATTAGTCATTTTTCATCGAAACAAAGTGGTCATCACGTGTTATTGGCAACTGCTTTAGTTAAGGCTAGATCTAAAAATGGAAATCGGTATACCCTGCGCGCGTTATTAGATCAAAGCTCGCAGGCTTCTTTCGTGACTGAAGCTACGGTGCAATAATTAGGTCTAAAACAGAAAGCAATAAAAGGAGTAATTTCCGGTTTAGGTGGAGGTAAAAATATAACTGCTAAAGCAGCAGTAAATATGAATATTCAGTCATCAATAGATCCTAATATACAATTTGAAGTCAAAGCGTACGTTTTAAAATTTGTCACTTCTCTTTTACCATCGCGAAAAATAACTCAACTGGTTGGACACAACAGAAATACAATTGGCCGATCAACAATATTATTTACCGAGTAAAATTGATTTACTGCTTGGTGCAGATATATATGCAAAAGTGTTACAAACAGGTATAAAAAAGAATAAAAAATGATGTGTTGCGCAACGTACGTCTGTGGGATGGATCATTATCAGGAGTAGTAGATGCAGCTGAGCATGTATCCTGTAATATTTCCGTACTCCACTTATCCGTGGATGAAAAGGAGGCATTGACGAAATTTTGGGAAATTGAATCTGATACGTGGCCCAACCAGGTTAAAATATTAACAGAGGAAGAAAAAAAGTGTGAGGAATTTCTTAAAGAAACTACAACTCATGATGCAGAAGGTCGTTATATTGTAAGGTTGCCTTTTCGCGTTGATTGTCCAGAAATCACCAGTTCGCGTGAAATTACTGAAAAAAGGTTAAAATCATTAGAGCATAAATTGGTTAAAAAATTTGATAGTAAGCAGAAATACCATGAAGTAATTATGAAACACAACATCGGGTCATACGGAGGAGGTTTCTGTGAGTGAAAGTAATGATCCTAAGGCAATTTATTTGCCCCATCACGCAGTGCTACGGGAATCACTAAATTGAGAGTGGTAGTGGATACATCCTGTAAGGTAAAAACAATGTTTCATTAAATGATATGATGATGATTGGTCCAAAATTGCAACAAGATTTACGACACTTAACAATGCGTTGGAGGGCACATCCTAACTGTCTAATTGCGGACATAGTTAAAATGTATAGACAGGTTAAGGTTCATGAATTGGACATTCAGCGAATTCTGTGGAGGGCTAATAGGGATGAAGCTATAAAGCAGTACCGATTGTTAAGAGTAATTTTTAGGACTGCATCGGCACCTTACTTAGCTGTAAAATTCTTACAACAATTAGCCTATGACGAGGGATCAGAATTTAAAGAATCATCGGCAAAAATACTCGAAGACTGTTACATGGATGATTTGATGACCGGATGTCAGACTATACAAGAAGGGATAAGAACTTTCGAGGAAATGAATATGCTTCTCGATAAAGGAGATTTTAAATTACAAAAACGGTCCAACAATAATAACAAATTACTTAATAAATAATAATAATCATTCTTTATTGTGGTACATAGGTATATAAATGTTGTCATTGATACACAATATTATGATCAGCTATGACCTGCCATTAGGCTTACAATATAAATACACGTAAATACGTTTATTAAGACTCTCAAATGTGTGAAACATACATTTAATTATATAATACATTAATGGAATTATAAAATAAAATAACGGAAGATGGAGAAAGAAACGGAAAGCGTGGAATAAATATAAAATCAGATTCAATAATAAATATATTGGGACTTACCTGGGACAGAAGCGCTGACGAGTTCCAGTACACGGTTTCACGGAAGACGCCTGATAGACCTGTAACAAAAAGAATGATTATTTCTGAGATTGCAAGATTATTTGACCCTTGAGTTGGGTCTCACCCTGTATAATAAAAGCCAAAATGTTGATTCAAAAGCTTTGGGTTGCAGGCATAGGGTGGGATGATGAAGCGCCTAAAGCAATTTTAAAAGAATGGCAAACTTATAGAAATGACTTACCTCTCTTGGGCAAAGTACGCTTACCCCGTTGGATCAACACTACGAAAGACGACAGAAGTATAGATTTGCACGGTTTTTGCGACGCATCAAAACTGACTTATGCAGCGGTGGTATATATTCGGGTGATTGGTAGAGATGGCATTATTCATGTAAAATTATTGACATCTAAAACTAAAGTAGCCCCTCTTAAGCAAGTGTCGATTCTACGATTGGAACTTTGTGGAGCAGGACTGTTGACAAAGCTGTTCTGTTAGTCGAAAAATCAGATGTAATGAATGTTCCTAGAACAATTATACATGATTGGACAGACTCCACGGTTGTACTTGCTTGGCTCAATGATTACCCAAGTTGATGGTCTTGTGAGTATTCGTCCAGATTCTTGCAGTGTTATAAATGGATGCATACTACTGCAGAACCGACAGAGGGTGACATAGTATTAATAAAGGAAGAGGACCTATCACCGGCACGTTCGTTGTATGGGAGGATCGTTCATAAACATTCAGGTATGGACAAAATCACTCGCGTTGTCTCGATTCGTACTAAGAATGGAATTATAAAACGTCCTGTTTCTAAAATTTGTGTGTTGCCTGTCACGGAATAAACTTTGTTACTATTCATAAGACGACTAAGTAGGTCCGTAATTAAAATTATTTGTATTTTTTATTATTCATTGCTTGTTAAACTTACAAGAAGTAAATTTTATTTTGTTTTAGCACCATCAGGGTCATTATCATTTACAGTCCACTGTTCTTACTGGGACCTTTGATGGTGGGCGGTTGGTTTAAGAACTAATTTCATAAAATTTGTTCTTGGTGGGCGGAATGTACAACGGTGTAAAAGTTACTACTTTTATTAATGAATAATAGATAGCGCGGTTGTTAACGTAAATCGCGCTATGGTTGCATTAGTACAATCTTAAATATATAAGTAAGTTCTAGGATTATTATGTTGTATGTAGTTTAGCATTTTGTTACTAGATGGCGTTGTTGCCAAAGTAGATCTGGTTATGGTTTGATTTTTATTAAAATATGCTGGTGAATTTTGATATTAATATACAACTTCGGTTCAATACTTGGTAGTTTCATTTAGCTATCACCAGAGGGCTCTTGTGGTGAACAATTGCCATTGGATCCGTCTTTAAATTGTGCGTGCACCAAAAGTTTTTTATATGCCGCCTGGAACGTACGTGCTGACGGATTATTGTTAAAGCCACATTTGAATCTGATGGCACCAAAAAATTGCTCTAAATGGTCCTGTGACATCTTATATGTACACAAGTATTGTAAGCAATCGTTTACTACGACATCGTGATATATTTTTAGTAAGGAACTCATGCAGACTAGAAAGCCGTTGAAACCTGTTTTTCTATTTGAGTCTAGAATATGAGTGCCATCCATCATTTTCAAATTTCTTATATAAGGCGCAGCAGACTCAAAAAAAAATTTAGTCTCCTCGAAATTAAAAGCAGTAAGTGCCTTCCTTTATCACGCATGTTCCTACTTTTGAAAGTATCAAAGAGGTTGTTAAAAACTCTTAAAAATCTTATAGTGCCATTGCAGTCTTCAAAACCGGGAATAGAATTGTCTTGGCAATACTGCAAGGCATCTGCGACCGAAGTACTAAATAATTAGGTCGCAAGACGGACCTTAATTTTTTGTTTTATATAATTTAAATGGTTTCTTTTTAATTTATTGCCCAGATGCAGACCCTCATTTTCTTGCAGCTCTAAAAGGCGTTCTCTATGGTCCCAAGATATTATTTGGTTTTCTACATCTACCATTTTCTTTTTGTCTCCTATTGAGTTCCGCACTAATTTTATATTATGGCAAGGGTCCGGCCATAATTAAATATTCGAATTGTCACACTTAAATGACACAAGAGTCAGTATGTATATCGCATCCTAAATGCATACACATGGCAATATTTGTTGCCGCTCCATCAAAAGTTAATTCTACAACTTTTACACCACATTCTTGTAAAAGCTGGATGCACTGCATCATCAGCGTTGCTTTTTGCTGTGCTGAAATCGATTTTATTAAAAAATATCGTACGGGAATTTTCCAGGTGTCATTTAGGCAAGTAACCATAAATGTTAATGCTTTTGTAGCAAGAGGCACTGATTCTGAATCCAAGTCGCAACCAATGTTCACATACCCATAGTATTTGTTATTATATTGATCCCATTCAACCATTTTTCGTATAGCTATTTCATCAATTGATAAGGCACAACAAAGGCTATTATTTGGATTCTGCTCCACTCTGGAACGAATTGTATTTAATGTTATTAATTGAAACAACCGAGCTTGCATTCAAAAGACAGACTGACGTTTATTAGCCATACAAGTACTACCATACATATAGTTAACATAACTTATACTAGATGACGCTACTAGTACATTACAGTAGTATTTTATACATATTTTTGATATACAATTAATACCCCCACTATATCAAAAACAAAATTACAGATATTACTTTTGTTGAACTCCCAACAATTGTAAAAAATTATAATGTTTCACAGAATTTAAAGACTTTGTAAGTATATCAGCTGGCATATGAACTGTCTGTACATACTCAACTATAACTATATTATTCTTAATACATTCTCGACCAAAATGAAATCTTATATCTATAAGTCTTGTCCTATTATGAAATACAGGATTATGTAACAACTTATGTGCACTCTGGTTATCATTAAAAATTACAATACATTGTGTATGACCTATGATTTCACTTTGTAAACTTCTAAGGTAAATTGCCTCTTTACAACATTCGGATATGCCCACATACTCTGCTTCTGTGCTAGATAAAGTGACATTCTTCTGTTCTTTACTTCCCCAAGATATCAAACCCCCAGAAAGAGTAAAGCAGTACCCTGTATAGGATTTTCTATCTGTGATGTCGCTACCCTAATCTGCATCAACATAGCCTACTATCTCTTTGTTATCTGTACCGCTGTATTTAATACAATAATCTTTAGTTCCCTTTAAGTATCTCAATATACGCTTAGCATGAGCCCAATGCTCCTTATTGAAACAATTATTGAACTGACTTAAACACCTGTGGCGAACCCTTTTATATTATCTGTGGTTGCCACTATTTTGTTTTATAAGCTGACAACATTATTGTCTACAGTCTGTAAGTTGTTTATGTCCGACGAGTAAGAAGAAGTTCGATTTGATCTTCTGTGCTTGATCAGCAACAGAGAGTGTCTACCATTAGCAAGTTAATTATTTATATTTAAGTTAATTGTTCTACTGTTCTATTACACATTTATCGCAACCTGGACCCAGCGTTTCATTGAATAAATCTAGGCGCGATCCAGCGCCTTATTGGTGACCCCGACGTGATCGAAGGACACTCTCGGCGTGAGAAGCCTGTCATAGAAGAATTGGGTTCCAGTTTTGTGCAGCGCATCGAGCTCACACTCATCCCAGGCAACGGTAACCAGTAACCAAATCAAAGTTGGTAAAAACCTACCTACTCGCCAGCCATCACGCGATTTGCCGGCGGATAGGAAGAAATCGTTATTATCAGCTGTTTTCATGATAAAAGTGCAAGAACTGACGTCGTAGTGGCTGGCAGTGCATTTTTTTTTGCCAAATTACACTGTTTTAAACTTTTTTATTGAAAATTGAAGAAAATCATCCATTTCACGCGCTAGTAGCGCCATTTTTTTCTTGTGCGGATTTTCAAAGAAACTGGAAGTTTAGCGCGCGAAGTTTGACATTGAAGTTTGTCATCACAAGGTGCGTTCCGAATCAGTTTTATCAACAGTGATACCATTACATCAAAAACCTGTAAGTTATTTTGAACTATTTTGCATGGACTACTACAACTTATCCTGTGTTACAACAGTGCTGCAACGGGTTTTCTTTTTTATTATTTTAATTAGTTTAAACAATCAGTAATAACCTGAATGCCTCAACAATATAGCAATAATTAATTTTAAATATTTTAATGTTCTCTGTGTTTTAACATAATAACTACCATAGTAATTCTGTATCGTTGGCCAGCGTTGCACCGTTGGTTGTTAGTGACCGTTGAGGTCATATTCTATTGGTGTCATGGTTGCAAAACTAAATCCTAATATTTACAAAACTGCTGTGTAACATTTTTACTTTTACAATTTTACTATTTACATTACTTTCACATTTTACTTTACCTGTGTGTTGCATGTACAATATCGTTACTGTGTGTTTTTTAATATGTCTGATTATTTTACTATTTGGTGTCACTATTTACTAAAATTTTATTATTTACACTGTACCTGTTTCTTTCTGATAGTGTTCTTTGTGTTTGGTATACTTGTACAGCTGAATATTGTTTTCAATAATTAACACAATGGCCGCTGAGGGAAAAGAAATTTTCCTTGACCCTGAAGCTGATACTGGTGGTGGACAGTCTGCTAACCCTTCAACATCTGGCTCTCAAAGCATTTTAGTAAATAGAGTATCCATTCGCGTTCCTCCTTTCTGGCCGGACCTTTTTTGCCTTCTCTTCCGGCCTGGTCTTTGGTTTGCTAGTTTAGAAGCACAGTTTCATATCAATAGCATCACACAGGAAATAACGAAATATTACTATGCCATCAGTCAGCTCAACACAAAATCTGCGACTGAAGTTGAGGATATAATTATAGTAAGGAGCAACCTTATACTACCCTGAAGAAAGCTCTTATCTCTCGTTTCTCAGAATCATATGAAGAAAAAATTAAGAGGCTCCTTGAGAAAGAGGAGATGGGGGATAGAAAGCCCTCATCATTCTTGCGGCACCTTAGAACTCTTGCTGGTTCATCTTTTCCGGAACAGCTCCTCAAGACAATTTGGATGCATAGGTTGCCTCATCACATCCAAGGCATTTTGGTAGCACAAAAGCAATCATCCCTCGAAGATTTGGGCGAATTGTAGAGTTATCAGGAACACTCACTATCTCCCAAGCATCATTTTCCTCGAAGCACTTTAATTCTTCCTGTACTGCCTGCAGCCACTTTTTTTTTATTTTTTTATACTACTTCGGGTGGCAGACAAGCATACGGCCCGCCTGATGTGAAGCGGTTACCGTAGCCATATTAACGCTTGCAACATAAAATATTGCTCGCGCGCCGCCACCCCCGCTGCCAATGCAGCATCTCCTTCCTTTCCTTCTGGTGACCCCACTCACTCGCAGGAACACAACAACCCTCAGGGGAATTGTTATTTGGCTGCGGTATTCTGTGAGGTGGAGGTACATTCCCCAGTCGGGTAGCTTACAATTACGCTCCCTACCTCTCTTTTCGCCAGAGCTTCGTTTGTCAGTCAGCAGGGTGCACCGCGTGCAGGTGAAGTTGGCTTTGGTTCAAAGATCTTGATGAACCACTTACACCCCAAACTTATTCGAGTGTGAGATCCATTCCATTTTCTGTGTAGCATATACCACCAAAACCATACCTGTTTGGTGCACGGCGTTCTCTGACTTGTCTATCTAGCTTATCACGATTATTCTGAATATCTGAACAATCTTCATAATCACTTGGTAAATAATCTGAGGATGAATCCTCTATTGACTCTTCCATCAATGCTAAATCTGTGTCCCCCATTGAATCCTGCAGAACCTGGGTATCTTTTGTCATTTCATTAATCTCGGATTCTTTTTCATTCTCTTCAGAAGCAATATCTATCATGACCGACTGCTTCTCCATAACATATCAGTGTCGCCGTATGCGTATTCCGAGGCGCACGTATCACAGTAATTATTATTGATATTTCGCTAAATCGCTGAGCGCGGCGCAAGCCGTTGCACGTGCCTAGCCATGAGTGATACACTTGTGGCCAACGAACTCCTTGCGTTCCTGCAACAAAAATTGGACGTAATGGACGAAGTGAGCGCCATGCAAATATGCGTGTCTACCTTCACTCAGGATGACATAGCAGAAGCCAAGGTACTCTTATACGAGTCTCTTAACAAGAGAGACAAGATGGTGTCCCATAGGCGTGATGGGACGAAGAAAAGTTTGCAGGAAATAATTACACTGCTGAAGAAGACTGATCCGGATGACGTGCCGACGTTTGTGGTGAAAGAAATACAGAAACTTCCCGCCGTGACCCCGGACCATGTCGATGTGTCAAGCCTGTTGAAGGACCTCGTATCTATGAAGAGGAGTTTGGCCGATTTGACGCTGAAATTCGAAGCATCCGAAAATACTGTAGATGAACTGCGCAAGGAAGTGTATAGTCTGCGTTGTTCGCTTGCGGTATCTAGGTCAACAATTGCGAACGTAAACACTAAGCGTGGAGCGTGCCTAAATGCCTCACCGTCAAGTGTTGAGTCAGCGATTGTAACATTGACACCGGAGAAAACCAAAGTCGAGTCGAAAACGCACATCGGCGGTGGCTCATCATCGCTACGTCATGCGGATGCCCCGGGTCCCTCCCCCCGCATTCCGCAGGTGTCGTATGCCGCCGTTGCCCGAGCCGTCTCACCATCTCCGCTGAATAAGGCGAAGAAAATTCGCGAGGCTGGGCCACCACGTCCACGGCACGAAGAACAGCTGTGCGACAAAGAGGGCTTCGTCAAAGTAGTGAGGAAAAAGAAGTCCTCCAACCGCAACCATCGTGGCACCTCCCCGCCCGGACCGGACATGTTACTGCGTCAGGAAGTACCCTCAACGCAGTTGTACGTGTTACGTTTACACTGGTTCACAAAGACTGAAAACGTTGTGGACTATGTGCAGAAGAAGAGCACTTTTATTCTGAGGGTCGAGCGGTTGATACCTCGCCACAGAGTCAATTTTAGCTCGTTTGTGGTTAGGGTACCGACCCACCATCTGCAGACCTTCATGAAGGAAGACTTCTGGCCGCAGGGCGTTGTGTTCCGGAGATTCCGAGGACGACTACCTACCGATTCGCCACACACGTCGCCGAAACTGCGTGTATAATATATTACAATAGAGTTAAGTTTTTTATATAAATATGTATGTTAGTTTATAAGGTATTTATAATATGGGTGTATTGTTTATTGCATTGCCTGAAATAAATGATTATTATTATTGTAACAATCACATCTCTGCTTGTGAAAATTTGCTTCTTAATTGGATGCCTTTAATATTATCAGGATATCCAAGTAGTATATATTCAATGGACTTTCTGTCCCATTTGGACCTTCTCTCTTTATTGACATGGACCGTGACAGGTAATCCAAAGATCCTTATATTACTCAGATCTGGCTTAACACCCATCCATAGTTATTGCAAGCCTCGGCCCAAAACTTCTTGTTCAGTTCAGCATCATATAAATGCACTTAGCCTTTTCTATAATAGTTCTATTCATTCTATCACATAACCCATTTTGTTGAGGTGTGTACGGGTTAGATTTTTGGCGTATTATCCCAAATTTCTTCAAGTAATCATCAAACGCTCCATTACAAAATTCCTTTCCGTTGTCCGTTCACTTTTCTATTAGTTTGATTTTCTGCCATCGCTTTGAATTCTTTAAAGTATTTCAATGCTTCATTTTTATATCTTTAAATATAAGTCATCCGGCTGAAGTCATCGACAAACAATAAAAAATAGGATGCACCTCTTAGTGAACCTTCCTCCATTGGACCACAAAGGTCACTGGGTAGTACATTTAGTAACTCAGTACTCCTTGTACCACTATTTGTAAAAGGTAATCGGCACTGTTTACCTTCACAGCATGTCTTACACGTTGATTTATTTACAGTGAAATTCTCATCAAAGTTCATTCCCTCAACAGCATTTTTAGTTTTTCTTAACCTATGACTGTTCAAGTGGCCTAATCTGCAATGCCAAGTGAGACCTGAGGTACTCACTGCAGCAACCAAACATTCCTGCACATTTAGTTTGTAAACACCATTAGTCAATGAAGCAGTGGCAACCAATTCATGATTTCTATTATAAATCTGACAGCTATTACCTGTAAAATCCACTTTGTTGCCGTTTTGAATCAATCTGCTTACTGATATGAGGTTAGTTGCCAAGTTTGGTACACAGTAAACATCTTCAACATTTATTTCAAGTTCACTGCCTTTGACGGAGGTTACAATCGTAACATCGCCAACACACGTAACTGAAACAGTTTCTTGATTAGCTACTATTATTTCTTGTTGAACTTTCCGATATCTGCTAGTTATCTCGATTGGCGGTTAAATGAACTGCGCCGGAATCAACATACCAGTGTCTTTTATTGAAACGACCGCTCAAAAATACAGCTGAGAATGCGTTAGTCTGCTTACGCACTTCATTTTTGTTGAACTTAGAATTATTCGAACATTGCGATGCATAGTGCCCAACTTGTTTACATCGGTAGCATCTGACACTGACAGTTTTCGAGTTGACATTTTTATGTTGGTATTTGACACCATCTTTGTTGCCAATATTGCCAATAGATGCATTTGGTTTCGATTTCATTTGATGAATCTTTTTTGACACGCCGAATGCGCCATCTATACTATCTGTGTTTCCGGTTCCGGTCGCCATGTCTAGAAGCTTGCTTTTAATGGCGTCTGCTGTTACTTGAATGCCCGAATGTTCTATCGCCATGATCATCGGAGAGAACTTCTCTGGTAATCCAGCTAGTAGCAGCGAACCAATCCACTCGTCATTTATTGCAAATCCTGTTCCACATAGTTTCTGACCTGTCTCGATTATTTGCGTGACATACGAGGTCATGGAACTGCAATTATCCAACCGAATAGATATCAAATTTCGTAAAAGACTTATTCTTCTGGTAAACCCGGAATTATCGAAGAGCGACTTGAGTTTTTCCCACGGCTCCTTTGTAGTTTCGACGGTTTTAATGTGAACGTATAACGATGAGTCTATAGTAAGTATAAGCTTCGCTTTCGTCTTCGCGTCGTCTGTAGCCGATACAGTTATTTCTGCACCACTTTTGTCTCGTTCGGTCTTGATACACTTCATCATGCCTTCGAGTATCAGAAAGTTTTCTGCCGCGAACACCCATTCGTCATAGTTCTCACGACCACGCAACTTTGGCACGTTCACTATATAGTTAGTCGCCATTGCACCGAACCGGCACCCGAGTTCCACAAAACACTTGTTGATTAAAAGTTCACAGTTTATACGCGGAAACTTGCCAAACTAATAGCGAAAAATCGATATTCTATCGAACTGTAATTGATTGACGTAATTACTTTCACAATTAGCTTCACGGATATACTTCTGGGCCCATAACCTATTAATTGAAACAACCGAGCTTTCATTCAAAAGACAGACTGACGTTTATTAGCCATACAAGTACTACCATACATGTAGATAACATAACTTATACTAGATATCGCTACTAGTACATTACAGTAGTATTTTATACATATTTTTGATATACAATTAATAAATGTTTCTGTTGTAAATCCAGGACTACAGTCAAGTAATCTGTACCAGGTAGAAATGGTTTTAGGGTGTGGTAAGGAGTTTTTAAAATGATCTCTGAAAAAATTGTATGATTTTGGGGACAGATAGTGTAGTGTCACAGCGAATTTTTTTACTTCCATGCTGTACTCCCTAGATGATGGCACCATCTTGCTTTTCCAAAAATCTTTTTATCACATCATTTTCGTTAATTTTATCTAAAATTGTAATATACTCGGCTTCAATATTTTCTTCCTGTTCCTTTAATATAGAGTACACATCCTCATTTGTTTTACTTAATCGAGAAACTCGTTTACTTAAAGAGTTGATCTTGCGAAGGCGGCGTTTAGAAACTTTTTTACTTCGTTCAAGTTTCTTCTCTAATGTTTGGATCTTCTTTCTATAGGTACTGTACTGTAAATGGATAGACGCTGCGAAAAATAAGAAAATCTGTGCCAGGGATCTTGGAATGGATGAAGACTCCAAAATATTTATTCCGCAGGCGATAACACCAAACAACGCCTTTCTACTATGGAAAGCAAGAACGGAGTTATTGCAAACTAACCTATGCAAATATGTGTGGTGTAAGAATGGCCAGGTGCTCGCTCGTAGAGTGGAAAAAGAAAAACACTTCAGTATAAGATCAATAAACGATATCAACAGACTGGCAGTGAAGTTCGAAGAAAATGAATGAAAGAACCATACAGGTGATTAAAGGATTACAATCATTATATTACAATGGATGACATAAGTTCCATTATTATGGAATGTACTAAAAACAGTTGGAACCAATTCATAAATGATATTACACCTGAGGGAACAATATTGACTGCACTACATGTCAACATACGGTCTATGATTAAAAATTTCTCCCAATTGGAATACATTGTATCGAACAGCCCTCATTTATACAATATTTACCACCAATATAAGCAATATAAACAAGCTATAGAGAACATACAGGATAACGAAGTTGTCATACATTGTGATTTTTCCGAAAATTACGTATGTAAAATGTATGAAGAAGTGCAGTCTATACACTTCGCAGGTTCAAGGCTACAAGTAACCTTACATACAGGTGTTGTATACATTAAAAATCAAAAACCTATACCATTATGTAGTATTTCTCCGTCATTAAAGCACGACCCTCAGGCTATATGGGGTCACTTAGAACCTGTTATTCCGTTCGTCAAAGAAAACATTCCCGACGTCAATTGCGTTCATTTTTATATTTGCGGTCTGACGACGCAATACAGGCAAAAGAAAAATTTATGGCTTTTTCTGAAAAAACTAAAGAAGCGGGTTTTGTCCAAGCGACATGGTCATTTTATGAGGCTTCGCATGGAAAGGGCGCAGCGGATGGCGTTGGCGGGACCATTAAAAGGACTTTAGACAGGAAAGTCGCCTACGGAGAAAACATAGTTGACGCATTTTCCGCATACGAAACGTTGTCTAAGACAGAGACAACTGTAAAACTGTTTCACGTTCCTGAAAATAGTATTCAGAATATTCAAGTTCCAGAAGATATACTGCCAGTTCCCAACACAATGAAGTTGCATCAAATAGTAGCTACAGAAAATAAACATATTATCAAGTACAGACCACTGAGTTGTTTTTGCGTAAGTGGCGATTGTCAATGCTTTTCTCTTAAAACGCATGATTTTTATTTGAAATATAAGAAAACGAATAAAAATGAAACCGAAAACAAAACTGACATTTCCAAATATGAATAAAATAAAGAAACTATCAGCGTCGACATCTGAAGATACTGATACTAACTCTAATGATATACCATATGACGATGATAGCGCCGACTCTTCATACACAAATGATGACGCAGAGGCCATAGAAATGGATAACACACAAAGCAAATTTACAGTTTTATCTGAAATACGGAATACCAAAGAAAACGTAGCATATTTTGACCTAACAAAATACGGTCCAGTATCTCTCAAACCGATCAATATTGATTTTGACTTGTCATCTCAAAATATAAAAGAAAATATACATAAAAATGTCAATCCCTTCCCAAGTTGTTCAAAAGATGAACAAGTAGCCATATCTGAAATATCAGAAGATGATGAGGTATTCGAATTAAATGACACTATATTGGTACGATGTTACTCAACCCTAGAACCACAACATAGGGTCATGGGTGACCCCAACCACAAATGTTTTTATTTTAATTTAGTGAGTTTTGCCCTGGAACACTGTGCGTCTAGGTACCTTCCATAATTGGTAAACATTGGCCCGTGACGCATCGCGGGGTGCGCACGCTCAATAAGTGCGGAGATATTACAGTATGGGGTCGCCCGCGACCCGTGTTGTGGTTATCGAAACATTTTTTTCGTAATTGACTGTTGTGTGATTTCACATTTATTTCACGAATAGTGTTTCATTATGGCCTCAACGTCATGTGCCCTTAGAAGTAATGAGATAGAGACACTTTTGGATGAATATGAAGATGAAACCTCCAGTTCTTCGGGCGACGATGGATCTGAATCTGCAGAAGTTGAACATATATCCGAACACTCTGACGAAGGTGATATGTTTGATGTTGAATCTGGAGCAGATGATGATGATGATGATGATGTTCTTCTGTCTGATTTCTGTATGGGCAAAAATGGTTATACATTTTCCGAAGAAAAACAAATGTGTTGTCCTGATTTCTACGGCGGTGCATGCACAACAGCGGTGAAATTGACCCTAATACACAAAATCCTGCAATAATATTAGATTATAAAGCCACGAAGGGCGACGTTGACACTTTTGACCAATTAAGTCATTCTAAGACAAGAGCTAGAAAACACGTAGGTGGCCGCTGAGATTTTTTACGGCACGCTTGATGCTGGAGGTATAAATTCATACGTGATACTCATTACATTTACAGTACAGTTCGCAACAGTAAACTGAAAAGAAATAGCTTTCTAAGAAATCTAAGCCTTCAACTAGTACAGCCTTACGTGAAACGCCGCCTTGATGAAGTCAATAATTTGCCCCAATCTCTTAGAGTGATAATGCTTCATGTTTTGGGGGTAGATGAAAAAAACAGTGCTCAGATAGCTCAAGCTCGATCAACTTCAAGTTCCCGCTGCTATTTATGCCCTAGAGCCAAAGACAGAAAGGGCAGAGAGAAATGTGTCAAGTGCTCCAAAAAAATATGTGCACAACATAGGTTACCTATTTGTTCCCAATGTGCCTTGATTTTAAAATTTTTACTACTTTTATTTTTAAGTATTTCATTCATTAACATCCAAAAAAACTTTCAATAAGTGTTAGAAGTTATTAAAGTTTGATATTTTGTAACTAATCATGTTTTTCTTTGGGGTCACCCATAACCCATGTTGTGGTTCATTGTACTAAATTTGGGTGTTGTAGTTGTTGTTATTGTTATAAAATAATAAGCCACTTTGATACTCACATAATATATTATTCAGTCATATCAAAACCCTCTTAATACATTTTAGTTAACACATCTTCACATGCCTTTCTTTACAAAACCAACACAATATAAAACCAAGAGAAAATAGCTTCATTCTCTTAGAAAAACTTCCACACGAATGAAATATAAATGGCTTTACTTTTTATTCCATGTCATTTCGAATTCGAAACTTTTCCTTCAAACAGAAAGGAACCATAGACACAGAAATGCATAAAGGTTGTATACTTATCAATAAAATTTACCACCAACATCCCGTCTCAATCCTATGACTATTGTTCCCTTTCTGTTAACACACAATCAAATCAATCATTAATTAATAGTATTAAATACCCACATAAATAACTTATCAATCTAAATACATAATGAACCATAAACTCTCCCATAATAAAAATTTCAAACTAAACTAATATAAACTAAGAAATTTTAAAGCTAAATTAAGAAAACAATTCCAAAACACCTATCTCTATTTGAAATAATTAAAATTATTCTAATCATTAACCGTGTCCATAGTAATCACTAATAATCACTAACTATACACTTCCTTAAATGTAAGAACTTTGTTCTATTCAAACCCTTTGTGAGTATATCTGCTATATGCGAATTGGTGGGACAATAAAAAATTTCAATTAAATTTTGTTCAATCTTTTCCTTAATAAAATGAAATTTAACATCTATGTGTTTACTTCTTCTATTTAAAATACCATTCTTAATTAAAACAATTGCTGATTGGTTATCAACATATAACTCTGTTTTTGGTGTCTTTCCTGTAATTTCTGAAAACAAACTCTGTACATAAAGTAAATCCTTAATACATTCAGCTGCTGATATGTACTCAGCTTCAGTACTGGATAGAGCAGTGACGGACTGCTTACGTGAGCACCAGTGTATTGGTCCTCCACTATACAAGATTACAAAGCCAGTTGTGCTTTTCCTGGTATCAGGATCACCTGCAAAGTCTGCATCGCAATAAGCCCTAAGCGTAAAATCATTACTTTGCAAATATTGAATACCCGAAGTACCTGTATGTCTAAGATATCTAAAAATGTTTTTAATATTCCCAAAATCATTTAAATTAGGACTTTCTTGATGCCTACTGCAATAACCCACATGAAACGAAATGTCTAATCTTGTTTTATTAACAAGATATAAAAGACTTCCAACTAATTGTCTATATTGATGCACATCATTAACACTAGTTTTCCCCTCTTGATGCACATCATTTAGTATATCCGGATATTCACTACCTTTGATATTAATATAATTGAGCTTCTCTAACATTTGACCGACATATGATTTCTGAAAAATTTTAACACAATTTTCTTTAACTGTGATATCAATTCCTATAAATTTTTCATTTTTGTCAAATTTTCTAATTTCAAACTCTTTTTCTAATTTCATAATAATATTATTTAATTCCAACTCATTATTTCCTATCAATATTCCGTCATCAACATAAATCACTAAATAAATTTCTTTTTCCTTGCAAATAAACAAACACGGATCTTGCTTTAATTGAATAAAACCCAAATCCTTCAAATAAGTAGTTAATTTAATGTTCCACATAAGTGGTGCTTGCTTAAGACCATACAAACTCTTCTTAAGCTTACATATTTTATTTTTCTCATTAATATAACCTAAAGGTATTTCCATATAAATATCTTCATTTAAATCACCATATAAGAATGCAGTCTTCACATCGAACTGTTTAATTCTGTAACCTCTTTGCCCAGCAATTGCCAACAACAGACGTACACTCGTCGTATTAACTACTGGACTAAAAGTTTCTTTGTAATCAATATTATATTTTTGCACAAAACCTCTTGCCACCAATCTTGCTTTATATCTGCCTCCGGGTTTAATATTAAAGATCCATTTACTGGTTATAATTTTCCTATTTCTTGCTTCAGATCTATCAACAATTTCCCATGTATTATTTTTCTCCAACGAATCTTGTTCCTCTTTTATTGCCTTCTGCCATAAATATTTTTCCTCACTCTCCAAAACTTCATTATATGTCAAAAACGAGCTCTCCAAATCATAATCCTTTAATCTTGTTGGTAATCGTCTATTTCTTTCAGGTAAAATTCTTCTACAAATTTGTTCACCTTCCGCTTCAATTGCATCTTCAAATATATCCCCTTCATCAGCTGATGCATTTTCATTATTTCTTGATTATTAAACATCTGATCAATACTTTCTTCATTTATCAACCCTTGACTAGTATTGTCTTCAATCTTCTCATTAACATCTTCATTACATCACAGTTCCTACTTACTTGACATTCCCCTTCATTGTTTGAACCATCTTCAAAGGTATGCTGTAGCGCATCATTATCCTCCAACGTTCCCTCTTCTATAAACAAATCTGATAAACCACCATTGCTAGTACACACACGACTATCTCTCAAAAATCTACTAATATCTTCAACATTATTATTAAATACTACATCACGCGAATAACAAATAACATTGTCAACTGGATTCCAAATCTTGTATCCATTATTCGTATGACCCACCAGTAAACCCTTTCTACACCGTGAATCCAATTTGTCAACTTTCGAATTTATTTTAAAATAAGCCAATGAACCGAAAATCTCAAGATGTTTTACATTCGGAACTCTACTAAACCAGAGCTCTGCCGGCGTTTTGTCTACAACCGTACTAAAACATCTATTACTTAAATATGCAGCAGTTAATACCGCCTCACCCCATAAAACCTTAGGTAACTTAAACTCAAAAAGCAATGAACGTGTACGTTCCATGATCGTTCTATTTAACCTTTCAGCTTTTCCATTGTGTTGAGGTGTATAAGGTATTGTATAATCGACATAAATACCTTTGTCATTACAAATTTGCCTAAATCTACTACTATTATATTCTCCCCCAATATCACACCTAACAGTTTTAACTTTTGAACCAAAATGGTTTTCAGCTAAGTTAATATAATTTAAAAATTTTGAAAAAGCTTGATCCTTTGTTTTTAATAGAAATATTTTGACAAAATGAGTATAATCATCCAAGAAAGTCATAAAGTATTTAAATCCATCATAAGTCTCAGTACCAATAGGGCCACATATATCACTATGAACTATTTCTAAAGGTTCCTTGGCTCTATTTCGAGTTTCTGTGAACGGTTTTCTACACAATTTTGATTTGATGCAGACCTCACAAGTACGTATCTCCTCTTCTGTTTTAAAATTCATTCCTCTAACCAAATTTTTCGTTTTTGAAACCGGTGTATGTCCTAAAGCACGATGCCAAAATTTTGAGTTATGCTTAGCTAAATTTACATTTTCAACATCAACTGACCCTGCACAGCATACCTGTTAACCAACAACTTCACGTAGAAAAGCCCGTCTTCTGCCTTCCTTCCTATAAATATAGTGTCATTGGTGTAAAAATCTCTGACTTCACACTTGTTTCTGAAAAATGTAATTTTAAAATTATTTTCTGTAATTTTTGAAGTTGAAATCAAATTTTTCTTCATTCGTGGTACATATAGTACATCATTCAAAGTTATATTATTTCTACTACATGACACTTTTCCTATTTTATTTATTTCATGTGTGTTTCCATCAGCAGTCATAATCTTATGAGAACACCTTTCAATATTTGTCATGAATTCTATAGAATTGATAATATGACATGTTGCTCCTGAATCAATAACAAATTCCACTTCCAGCTGGTCATCTGTAGCATAATTAAAATCACTTACTGAATTAATATTTTTTTCAATTAAGCAGAACTTCCTATAGTGACTATTATTTTTGCACATATTACAACTATATTTCTCTCTGCAGTCAGAACTCCTATGTCCAACTCTCAGACATTTATAACATTGCATAGTTCCTATTCTGTCATCCGATCTATTTCTATTTTTGTTGAAGCCATTTGTGAATCTGCAGAATTTAGCAATATGTCCCTTCACTCCACAATTATAGCATGTTTTTACCACAACAAATGTGTTATAATTATTATCTTCACTTGTTTTCAATTCTTCTGCTTTCTGATTTTCATTTGTTTTTGAACTTTCACCTGTCATTTTTTCCATTTTAGTTTCTAATATAATCCGTGATATCAAATTTGTAACATTTTTGTCTGCCTTCGATGTAGACTCCCATGCTGTTCTCAGACTTCTCATTTCAGAAGGCAGACTACATAAAATCTTTGACATCACTTGTGTATCATTGATATCAAATCCTAATATTCTTACTTTCATTACTAAATTTTCTAACTCACTAATATCCATCATTATATCTTTCTTCGTAAATTTAAATTTATAAAATTCTTCCAAAAGTTGACAAATTTGCGTTTCTTCATTACCCAAAAATATTTTATCTAATTTTTCTAACATGCATGTTGCTGTTTCACAATTTAAAATGTAATTTATAAATTTTTCTCCGACCGCATTTATCAAATAATATCTCGCTTTTGCGTCAACTGATCTATTTGTTTCCTCATCTTTAGACTAAATTTAATTTCTTGTATTCAAATAACAGATTGATTTTCTTTCTCCATATTCCATACTCATGTTCATGATTTAATTTAGGAACATTAATCTGTTCTTTATCATCCATTTTCTCAAACAATAAACTATGCCATAACAATCAAGCTACCCCCTTATTCAAAATAAGGACAATGAAAACTTCCTGGGCCCGTAACCTGTTATTGTTATAAAATAATAAGCCACTTTGATACTCACATAATATATTATTCAGTCATATCAAAACCCTCTTAATACATTTTAGTTAACACATCTTCACATGCCTTTCTTTACAAAACCAACACAATATAAAACCAAGAGAAAATAGCTTCATTCTCTTAGAAAAACTTACACACGAATGAAATATAAATGGCTTTACTTTTTATTCCATGTCATTTCGAATTCGAAACTTTTCCTTCAAACAGAAAGGAACCATAGACACAGAATTGCATAAAGGTTGTATACTTATCAATCAAATTTACCACCAACAGTTGTAGGGTTAAGAAATAATTGGAAATATTATATAGGCTTCATCTATAAGATTGAAAGGAAAGATGATAATACATTTTACACAATGCGTTTCTTAAAATCAATACAAATAAATAATAATATAAACTTCGTTATTCCTAAAAAAAAAAAGATATTGACGTCATTACCAGCATTTCAATTTTTTTTTTAAATTTAACTAATGATGCAGATAAGATATATTTTTAAAAATGTTATTGGTGTTGAAAATGTTATTGTGTTTCAGAAAAAGACGTTTTGGCTGCTATCTTCTCATTTAAACCTGGTTCAGCGGCTGGTTTAGATGGTATTTCTCCACAACATTTAAAAGATTTGACTTCGCTATCTGTCAGTGATTCAGGCAAACGCCTAATTACATCAATAACTCTGCTAATCAACTTTATGCTTGCTGGCAGTGTAACCGAGGAGATAGCCCCAATTTTATATGGAGCAAACCTAATTGCCTTGTCGAAAAAAGATGGTGGTGTTAGGCCAATTGCTGTTGGGTCTACATTCAGGCGCATTGCCTCCAAGGTTTGTGTGAAACATATAATTTCCAAATTGCAACCAATTTTTGAACCGAAACAATTAGGGTTTGGTACGAAAGGTGGGTGTGAGGCCGCTATTCACGCCGTACGTACTTTTGTTGGCAGCGTCAATTGCGAGGTGCTGCTTAAAATTGACGTCAAGAATGCCTTTAACTCGATAAGTAGGTGAGGTATACAATTATTTATCTCAGTGTTATTCCAGCCCGTCAAAATTGATGTACAAAGAAAATGTTATACTTTCCGCCGTCTTGGTCCAGCCATTTTCAGTTTAGGAATCAATGCAGTAATTCAGAACCTTTTTTCAAAATGTAATATTTGGTACCTTGACGACGGAACATTAGGTGGTAACGCTGACGTTGTGTTGTCAGACTTGAGCAATATAATTACTAAGTTCAATTCCATTGGTCTTGACCTTAACTTAAACAAATCTGAGCTTTTTATATCAGAAAATGTATCAAGTTCTGATAAATTAAAAATAATCAACGACTTTAATAATTTAGCTCCGGGTATAAATTTACTTTCTAAAGATTCTCTCAATATCCTGGGATCACCTATTTTTGATGACGGTATTCCTCTTTTTGTACAAAATTCAATCAATATTCGGACAGGCTACAAAAAATTAATTCCCATTATGCAATATTTATTTTTAACATTTTGCCTATTTCTGCCTAAATTCACCTATTTGCTATATAATGAATTCTGTAGACGTATTACTTAAGAACCAGGTGGAAGTTATTTTAAATGTAAATCTTGGGGATGATTCTTGGACTCAAGCATCACTGCCAATTAGATTTGGTGGTTTGGGTATCCGCAAAATTTCGGATGTGTCTTTGCCTGCCTTTCTATCCTCTATTTATAGCACAGCTAAGCTCACACAAAAAATGCTGATTCCGTTTCTTAGCAATTATTGTATCGCTGGGCTTGAAGAGGCCAGAAATGCTTGGCTGGAGGCATTTCCAAACGCGGTTTTCCCTACCGATTTATCTGTTCAAAGGATCTGGGATAATATAATTAAAAAAAAAAATTAAAAAAAAATCATATGAAAGGAAATGGGGCTACCGTTTTAAAATCAACAACAAGTACACTGAGTCAATCTTAGCCTTTGCTGACGACCTTGCAATACTTACACGTAATCCCAAACAGTGTCAGGAGTTGTTAAATGAAGTCGATGAGTTCTGTACATGGACGGAGGGATTGAGGGCGAAACCAAGTAAATGTTATTGTTTATGTCTGGGTAGACGAAATACCAAATACACTTCTTACGACCCGGAACTCTCCATAAGCGGCCAAAAAGTTGCTACGATTGCAGAAACAGTGCCTTTTAAATTTCTTGGTAGAAAGATAGATTACAAAGGACGCACACCATCATTGGGGGAAGTTGTCGAAAATTTCATTGACGACCTCAATAAGGTAGACCAACAGCCTATCAGTAATATTAAAAAAGCATGGATATACGACAACTATCTCACATCACGTCTCACTTGGCCTTTCCTAGTATATGACTTCGGTAAAACCCTCTTGGCAAAGTTAGATGCTAATGTCATAAAGATATTAAAGTCATGGTTCGGACTGGCACATCCGGCTGATCCCTCGACTCTATTTAGGGATCACAATAGTTTTGGGCTGAAATTAAAGAAACCTTCTGAACTCTATAAACACCTGAGAGTTACAAAAACGCATGTTTTGCAAAAGTCGCAAGACGAATTAGTTAAATCTCTCCCAAAAGACAAAAATGCCACAGACCTAGAATCTAGACTTCAATTCCACAAACAATTTATGGTAGGTGTACAGGCAAATAGAGCTGGGTTGGGCGCGAGAAAGAAAAGGGAAGACCGAGACATAGTAAAAACCTTTCTACAACAAGACGAAAATGACAGTTACAAAGTGCACGCTATGAATTTAGAAATGCAAAGTGAGTGGTTAACCATAGGCGAGTTTTGCATCCCGTTAGCTCTGAAGTGGCGCACCTTGCTGTATGACTGGTCTCCTGCCTTATTAAAATTCTATCTTAATGCCTTTCAAATGACCCTCCCTGACCAGAGTAACTTAGTTAGGTGGGGAAAAGCCTCTGAAAAATGTTGCTATACCTGTGGAGAGGCGATATGTACAGCAAGGCACCTATTGGTGGGATGCAAGGTGCTCCTTGATAGGGGTCATTACTCACATCGCCATGACAGAGTACTTCAAATCATACGTGAAGCCATAAGCCTTTCAATAGCTAGAGCCCAAAAAGGATTAACGACAAACAAAAGACAAATTAACTTTATAAAAGGAGGCTCAACTTCAAACTCCAAGAACAAGCCTTACTCAATCCTCAGTGCAGCACCTGACTGGACTATTTTAATGGACACGTATGAAAACCACTATAAAATCCCAGAAGATGTGGTTGTTTCGACATCCAGACCGGACATTTTCCTTTTCTCCAGAGCTACAAAACGTATAGTACTTGTAGAGCTTACCGTACCGTGGGAAACTAACATACCCAAAGACCACGCGATAAAACAAAACAAATATTATGACCTCCTAAACGAATTAACAAAAAGCGGCTATGTAGTTAATCTATACGCTGTAGAAGTAGGAGCGAGAGGTATACCAGCAAAATCTCTCTATAACCTGCTGAAAGACCTTGGCTTGTCCAGAAGTGCAGTAAGTTCTATACTAGAACGAGTATCTAAAGCTGCATTAGCAGGTTCATACCAAATTTGGCAGGGCAGGGAGAGAAACACAAGTAGTGAAGGTGAGTGTTGATGTACGTCGGAAAGGGGCCCCTTAAACCTACACCCGTGTCACAAGTCTCGGGATCTGCTTGGGTTTCTCTCTCTGCCACACGATGGAACCGGCACCCGCACGGTGAATCCATGGAAGCTAAGAAGTTCGTCTCTGTGAACATATTTTTAAGAATCTCCTGAATAACGGTGGTTCACAAGACCGTGCGAGGTTGTAGGCGGTCGCGAGAAAAGAATCTGGGTTTTGGCTTCATGCATACCCTTCAGGAAATACGGGTACTTTTCTGGAACCAGATACTCTACGCATATCAATTTCGTTGCGTTTGGGACTCGATGTCTATTCCACCCACAGTTGTCCTTGCGGTGCTATTGTCGACCGCCTGGGCCACCACGGCCTTTCCTGTCAAAGAAGCGCCGGACGTTTCTCCCGCCACGCCGCTCTGAATGACATTTTGCGCCGTTCTCTTGCCAGCGTCAACGTACCGGCTATTTTAAAGCCGAATGGTATCGTGCGTGACGATGGCAAGAGGCCGGATGGAATGTCTCTTATGCCGTGGAAGACTGGAAGGTGCCTGGTTTGGGACGCCACTTGCGTGGACACCCTTGCCCCGTCGCACCTTCAGGTTTCCACGGTGAGAGCTGGAGCGGCGGCTGAGCTGGCGGAGAAGAACAAAACCTTAAAATACCGAGGTATCGGCTCCCAATACCTATTCAGCCCTTTCGGAGTCGAAACCCTCGGTCCTTGGGGCCCCTGTGCCTTTAGTCTTTTTGAAGACATTTCAAAGAGACTTTTTCAAGCCACCGGGGACCCAAGAGCCGGCGCTTACTTGGGTCAGAGGCTAAGCATCGCCATCCAAAGGAGTAACGCTGCTAGCGTTTTAGGCACGCTGCCTCGCGGACCTACTTTAGATAGTTTTTGTTAAGATAGGTTTACACAGTTTAGTTTAGTTTTTATTGCCTATATTACTATTCCTACTTATTAATAAATAATATTATAATTTAACAGTAATAAAAGAATTTTTAGTGGAATTACCTTTATTTTTGTATTCTTATTAAGACTGCACTATAATAAAGAAGATATAACGTGCCATTGTGTGCTGTGATTTAAGTAGGTACAATAAAATACCATAATTTTAGCTAAGTTTTTAAGGCAATATAACAACTCAAAAATTAAGATTTAGTATTGGTGTCGATCCCAGCAGACAAATTTTAAGTTAGTGCCGATTTAGTAATGTCAAATTAAACATTTTACATCCCGTTTAAATTTTACGATTTCGCTATACAATTGACGTTTTCTTTCCGAAAATTTCGTGATGATTCCTCTATTTGTATTATAAAGATTAGATAATGACAGGACTAACAAAAATTATTAGGTTAGATCATGTCTACTGGAATTGACGCCATAAACTATCTAATTTAGAAGTTTTTTTTATTTTTATATAAGCTGTGTAGCTTGAGATTATAATATTTTGTTAGCGTTTAGAATATATATATTTTTTTTATATCAGGCATGGATTTTTCTTGATTGATTTGTGATATTTGTTAAGAGCCAAAAATATGTAAGCCTTAAGAAGTTTATTACTATGAAAAAATAAAAAGAAATAAACAGAAATTAATATGTTTAATTTAATAATGATAATATTTATTTTATCAATTTATTACGCACAAAGTAAAGAAAAGTAAATAAATACTAAATACACACACACAAAGACACGAACTAAATACCACTTTCTAAAATGCAAAAAAAAAACACATTATTTCAGTTGTGACACATTCCGTTGTGATTTCCTTTGTGCGACAGTGCGAAAAATATGAGCCTTACCCAATTACTACAGAAGATCATGAAAGTAAAACAAATGTAGATGTTTCATACTCGTATTTATTCATGCCATAAAATTATCAACCCAAATTCCCGAATAGACTATTTTGTTCAACGAGTCAACGATTACGTTGAAGATTTTTTAAGTAAGTCAAGTCTAGAAGAACCTGAAAAGAAAGCACTCAAACAAAGATGCATTGATTTTACTCTCAAATTAATAAGTCATTTTGACACAATATAGGCACATTGCTAACCAAGATTGGGAGAATAAGAAGACAGCGTTAAATTTTGGTGTGAAGTGCTTGTTCATACGGATGCCGCCGGGAACAAGCCATATCAGGAGCTTGGAAATTTGGCAAAAAATATTTTATCTTTCCCCATTCTAACGCCGATGTAGAGCGAGTCTTCAGTTCAATGAACTTGATCAAATTGATTTTGGGGTCTAAGTGGTTCATGAACATCTTTGAACCAAAGCCAACTTCACCTGCACGCGGTGCACCCTGCTGACTGACAAACGAAGCTCTGGCGAAAAGAGAGGTAGGGAGCGTAATTGTAAGCTACCCGACTGGGGAATGTGCCTCCACCTCACAGAATACCGCAGCCAAATAACGGTTCCCTTGAGGGCTGTTGTGTTCCTGCGAGTGAGTGAGGTCACCAGAAAGGACGGAGATGCTGCGATGGCAGCGGGGGTGGCGGCGCGCGAGCGATATTTTATGTTGCGAGGTTTAATATGGCTACGGTAACCGCTTCACATCAGGCGGGCCGTATGCTTGTCTGCCACCCAACGTAGTATAAAAAAAAAAAAAAAAAATCAAAACCAAAACGAGAAACAGGATGGAGTTGAAAACAATGACTGCAATTTTAAATATAAGATGGGGATTGAAACGACTCAAACAGTCTCGCTTTTCTCACAAGTTTCCTAAGGACATAATTCAAAAATGTGGGAATAATTTGAAATACACTTCCAAATTATCGAAAAATACCACTTGAATGATTTGAATGAGCCATACTTCTTCTGCTCCACCAAATGAGATCTTGGAGGATTCAGATGAAGACTTTGAGTTTTGATTATTTTTTGGTATTTTCGTTAAATTTTGTTAATGTTTTTTGTTGATTTCAAGGTAAATAATTATGTTTTAAATTTTCTGTTTCATTTTGATTTGGTTTGGTTAATAGCTAAACGATTCGTTTTAAACGGTGTTTAATTTTAGTTATTTAATTTTTGAACAAAATTACCAATATAATAGATATTGGTAATTTTTTTATTGAAATACTGTTTAATTTTGAAAAATATTAAATTGTGTGCGATTCAAACCAAAAAATAAATACCTAATTGAAATCATTAGTACAGGTGTTTTTTTAGCCTTTTTGTTTTACAGCAAGCCGTTTCTTGGTAAATTGTTCTCCATCTAGCCCGATCTGGCCCTTTTTAGCTTCTTCAACTGCCCGCATTACTAAGATTAAGGTGGCAACACTGGCCAGAAGTTCGGCAAGCTGTTTATTCATAGTTTGCCTGAAATAAAAAAAAATGTTAGCTAATTTGTTGATTCATCAGGTATCAACGAACATTATTACATTTTTATTTATTAACTGTAGGTATCTTGTTCTGTTCCGGTTGATAGCCACCACCCACCACCTTCTCTTCCTCCATTTAGTTTTCACAATTCTTTTTTCGCGCACATTAAGTAAATGATTATAAGAGCTAAGTAAAAATATTACCGCAGCCGCGATCACTTTGATATCCATTTTCGATAGACGTCTTATCATAACAGTAGACAGTCAGTATATGAATAGACACGATTGTGTGGAGAGCTGCCCGATCATGGCGGCGATTATGGACGATCATTTGATGGGCCATCATGTCCCATTGTAAAGAGGAGCCATCAAATGCTGAGACTTGTAAACAACTACAGGCACGCATTTTCGCTAACGACTCGACAAGCATAGTGTTTAGGGTTCCCAGCCCTCCCGGATTGCCCGGGAGACTCCGGTATTAATGGTTAACCTCCCGACCTCCCGAGATACAACAATTTCTCCGGTTTTTTCTAAAAATTATACGCATCCTTCGCTCGCACGTCACTACTGTCTTGCTCTCGTTGCATGCTCACTCACACAAACACAACATCACGTGCCGCTGCCCGCTGCCTGTTATGCCTAAGCTGCGCATTGACGATCAGTTGAACTGATCAGTTGAACTGACGTCCATCCAAAATTTGATCGTGAGTGTCGAATCATCACTCCAGAGTTTTAACTGACGACGCGCCACGTAATTTTCCGTGACTGCCATAAATCCAACCCGGCGCGACGCGCCAAACTGACCGTGAGTGTGCGATCGTCATTCCAGGCGTCAGTTCGCTCGCAGCGCCCGTGGTGATCGGGCGTGTAAGTATATTTTTTGAATTTCAAAATGGAGACGTCGACGTCGTCTGCACGTGCCGTAATGGCAGATTTCATAGAAAAATATAAGAACGCTGAATGTTTGTGGAAAGTTACGGATAAACAATATAAAAATAAGCAACATCGCCAAAAGGCTTTAGAAGAATTGCTTCCTATTTAAAAAAAAATAGACACTACTGCTAATTTGGACAGTGTTACAAAAAAAAATAATTCTATGAGGAGTGCATTCAATAAGGAACACAACAAGGTATGTAATGTAACTTTGAAGATATTTAATGTATCCTTCTATATTATTAAGTAATTAAGTATATTAATTACTTGTTTCTTGTAGGTAAAGGCATCCAGTCGATCTGGCATTGGTGCTGATGAGGAATACATACCAAAACTGTGGTATTATGACTTACTTTTGTTTCTTAATGAAAGAGAGACAGAAGTTGGGAGATCTTGCGACATAAACGCCATATTAAATGAAAATTATGAAAACAAAGATCAGGTAAAAATCAACTTTATTAATCCCACTATTATGCAACCAAAGTACGTAACTTGTACCTATACAAAATGTTTGATTTATGTCATATATTTTTAAATGAGTGCTCTTTCATTTTGCCAACTAACGGCACCTTCACCATTAAAATATTGTACAAATTCTTCTCTTACCAACTTTGCATCATTACTAACATTGCCATTTATTATATTCAGTGGAATTACACCTTGTATCGGTACATTATCTTCTCTAGTAATGTCGTCAATTTCAAATTCATAATCCAAATAATTAGTTGCTGATTTTCTCAAAAAATTGTGTAGAATGCAGCACGTTAGAACGACAAGTTTGATTCGTTGCAAATCTAAATTAATAGCAGTATGCAAAATTTTGAAGCGATTAGACAGTATTCCAAAAACATTTTCTATTACTCTTCTTGCTCGTGACAATCTATAATTATATATTTTTCTCTCTGTAGTCAGTGAATTTTTACCAAAAGGCTTCATAAGGTCGGTTCTTAATGCAAATGCTTCATCACCAATGAAAACAAACGGCAAAGCTTTGGAACAATTTTGGGGCTTTCTTTTGTTTGGAATATTCAGTTCACGATTATTTAACTTCTCATAAAAACGTGTTTCCTTTATAACCCCACCATCAGAAATTCTGCCATTAACGCCAGCTTCACACCATATAATTTCATAGTTTGCATTAGCACAGGCACAATGCTGAAGAATTTTTTGTAGTTGTAAAAGGTGGAACCAGATCCAGATGGCGGTACAATTCGGATGTGTTTGCCATCGATTGAGCCAAGGCAATTGGGAAACTGCCATCTTTCCTCAAACCCTCTCGCAATAACTAGCCACTCAGCTTCAGTTTCAGGCATCTATAACAAAATTGTGTATATTTTTCAGGATATAGACATGGGTACAGATCAAGAATCCCAGATGTCGGTGCGGTCTGAGCCACCGCCGCGGTCGGAAAGTAACAATTCTAAGAAAAAAGAAAGGAATGGAGTTTGTGAAGTTCTAACCAAAATTTCTAAGAGATTAGACTCATCAAATATAAAAACAAAACCATCTTTTTGTGCTTTTGGTGAACATGTTGCCGAGAAGTTGAGAACAATGTCAAGTGATTCTGCCAAGTACTGTCAGAAAATTATCAATGATGCTATCTTTTATGCTGAATTCGACAATCTTAACCACACATCCCGGATAGTGACGGATCATATACATTCAGACCGATCACGGTCACGATCTCAAACTTCATCACCCTATTACAGACCTTCACATCCACCATCCACACGAATTCAATCACCGTACCAGTCACCGAATGAACACTCGGATAGACCTTCACATCCACCATCCACACGAATTCAATCACCCTACCAGTCACCGAATGAACAGTTAGACAGACCATACCGTCCACCATCCACACAAACTCAATTACCCTACCAGTCACCCAATGAACAGTTAGACAGATCATACCGTCCACCATCCACACAAACTCAATTACCCTACCAGTCACCCAATGAACAGTTAGACAGACCATACCGTCCACCATCCACACAAACTCAATTACCCTACCAGTCACCCAATGAACAGTCGGACAAACCTTTACGACCACCATCCGCACAAACTCAACCACCCTACCAGTCACCGAATGAAGAATCAGACAGACCTTACCATACACCATCCACACAAACTCAATTATCACAATCCATCCTGATACAGTTACCCTATCAGCCTCCGGAGCAACCACTTCAACAGTCATCAGGATCAAATGCAATCATTGTTAATAACGCTGATGAAATTGTCGATTATTTGGAACAGCAGGACTATGATAACTCATTATCATCATCAATTGTCACAGAAGGCGATTCCAGTTCAATAAAATTTTTTTTGATTTTTAAGCCTAGAGCTAACTAGAGGTTTTTTTTTAAATATAAAACTACAACATAAATCAACTTAACTGTTGTCGGAAGTTTTATTTTACACGCCCACCCCCTGTTATCAACGCACATCATAAGACAAGAATCCCTGGTGTGCATGATCGATTGATCATTAACATACATATTGCAGATGAGATGCAACTAGTCAATCGTTCATGCTCAGCATTGATTTTATAGATTTAATGGGATATCGTGTGAAATAACAGTGTAACTATTGAACAGTATATAAGTACCTTCATGTAATTCTTTAATACACAGAGTATTGCTTTGCATGTTTCTGGAATGATGACTCCTAGACGCTGCGGAGATATTGCAGTTGGAAATTTCAATTCTTCGTAACTCATTCCCGATACTAAAAAACGGAGAGTGGCAGTCAATCTCTCATGAGGACTAATAGCTTCTCTCATATTAGTATTTTGTTTAGCAATATATGGAGTTACATGTTCTAAAAGCTTGAAATACGTCGTTTCGTCCATCCTTAAATAGTTTCTCCAGTCACTTGGTTCTAGCGATAACTCATTTAATAAATTGACGTGAGTGAATTGATTCCTTTTTTTAGCCATTCTTTCATCCATTGCTTTCTCTTTCGTTTTTTGGTGAGTATATGGCAACAAACAGTAGCCGCAGCAGCAAGCATTAATGTTTCTTCTTCAGAATCAGAATTCATTTTTTCTCGACACAAATAGAGTACATAACCTACAACAGCCCAGCCGATTGAAAACTGAAGAACCGGAGTGATGCCAGTGAGTGGGGAAATCTATTTGGCCTAAAACCATTTGGAGTGACGCCACAGTTTTACGGCTAGACTGACGCGAAAAACTGATCGTCAATGCGCAGCTTTAAACCTGTTCGTCTCACCGTCGACGTCACCGTTGTCGATTCGGCGGCGTCTGTCTCTGTCACGCACGCCGCGTGGGCCTCATCGTGACAGAGACAGACAGGCACCGCTCAATGCGATACTTAAAGTACCGTGGACTCGCGCGTTTGCCTCTTGTTTTGTTCTCAGTCTAATTAGATAATTCATCCCGTGAATGCGTATTGCGCTAACCTAATGTAACGAGGTAATTTGAGCAAAATGGATCGTGATAACTCGGGAGGTGAGAGTAGCACCGGTGCAAAGAAAAAGAAGTATTATTGTTATTTCAATGATCTGTGGTTAAAACAATATACGTGGTTATCAAATGAGTTGAGAGATGAGTTTACAGAAAAATGTAACATATGTCAGCATTTATTTTCGGTTAAGTTTGACGGTGTTGGATATGTGAAACAACATGAAAACTCTTCGAAGCATCAAACTTTTATGGAGAACGTCAAAACAAATCAAGGTATCACCTCTTTTTTTTCGTCTAAAAACAGTAAAGAAGAGGATTTAATTACCGCTGCTGAAGTTACTTCAACTTTTCACGGTATCAAACATCATCACAGTTATAATAGTCAAGAGTGTGGACACAAATTAAACACTGTCATGTTTTCTGATTCGAAAACAGCGAAAAAGTATCATGCGGAAGGACAAAAGCGAGCAGTATTGCCGAAAATGTTTTAGGGCCGGCTAGTCAAGAATGCCTACTTAGTAATTTAAAAACAAGTCAATATTTTTCAGTAGCGAGTGAGTCGTCAAATAAAGGTAATTTGAAAATGTATCCATTATTGATTAAATATTTTTCATTCACGAATGGGATTCAAACCGGTCTGTTGGATTTTTACGAAGATTACCAAGAAAACAGAGAAGCAATAAAAGATCAAATAATACAAATTTTGTCTAAAAATGGCCTTGAAGTGAGTCAAATTTCAGCATATTCTGCCGACAATGCTGCAGTAAATTATGGAATAAATATTTCTGTTTACCAAAAGCTTAAAACTTTAAACATAAATATATAAAGCAAATTGCAAGTGCCATATTCTCCACAACTGCATTAAAAATTCTTTGAAAGCCCTATCAGTTGATGTGGAATTAATTGTTTTGAAAGTTTACAGCGAATTTGCAACTTTTGCTAAAAGGAGAAATGAGCTGATAAGTTGCTCAGATGCAGAAATTGAGTTTAGAGAAATATTAAGACATGTGCAAACTCGTTGGTTATCGTTACTACCTGCCATAGACAGAATTCTATCGCTGTGGCAAGCTTTAATAGCTTATTTAAAAGAGTAAGGTGAAGAACATTGTTCTACATTAATATGGAATACTTTTTGTGTCAGTGATGCTGAAACTAATGCAGTCTTATGTATTCTTTATTATATGCAAAATATAATGCAAGTCTTTCAGAACGCTATTAAACTACTGGAATCTGACAGAGTAACAAGCACCGAAATTCATGACATAATGATTGATCTGAAAACGAAGCTACAAAACAGACAAGCTGATCAATTTAAAGGTAAAGCCGCCATGGATTTATTAAGACAGTTTGATGAACCGCAAAAAACAAAATTTAAAACTAATGTCAATAACTTTTTTACGCGTTGTTTGGCATATTTAAAAAAGTGGTACAACTTTGAAGATCCGGAATATCAAGCAATGAAAATTTTATCTCTAAAAGAACCAATAACATGGACAGAAATTACAAGACTTCAGGAATTGTTAAATATTGACTTATATAGTGACAAACTTTACGATGAGGTTGGACTTTTGCGTGAGATGCAGCCACATCTCGTTGAGGGAAATCGAGTGGATTTACGCTGGGTTGACTTCTTTAGTAAATCAAAACATAGAAATCCTTGTTCCGAATTAAAAAAAATGGTCACGTTTGTTCTTTCCATTCCTGTCTCTAATGCTTCTTGCGAGCGTGTATTCAGCATAATGGAACAAGCATGGAGCAAGGAAAGAAACGTGGGATCTTCAGTTCTTATAGAGATACCAAAGATAGATCGTGGACCATTGGATCAAAAAAATATACCTATTAGAAAAAGTTTTGGAAAAGCGAAATGAAAGTCATAAAATTGGAACATCAGTTGGTATCCTGATTGCCCAGGATTGGTTACCCAGAAATGCAGCTTTCAAACATTACTTTGAATGATCCTATACCAAATGAAAACTTGTCACTGAGAGAAATATGCCAAAAATTGTCGCGCTTTGGTGGCCAAGGTTATTTAAAATGTTCCTGTAAAAAATCGAATATACAGTGTTCTACTAAAAGACGTACCTGTGAGAAGCATTCAGTGCTATGTAATTCTAGATGTCATGATTCCTCTTCTTGTCTGAACAAAAATTAAAAAAATACTTTTAAAGAAACCAAGATCTCAACTTAGTTGATAAGAAGTAAAGATATCTCATAACTGTTGATTGGCTTCAAAAGATTTTTAATGTTTGATTTTAATTGTATTGTTAATGTTTAAATTCCAAAAAATATGATCGTTTTAATTATAATTGAAATTACTTTAATACGTGTTAATGTCACAAAGTATTGTAACTAACTGCAGGATACATAAAGTTGATTTTTTAATAAAGATAAAACCAGTATAATAATATTGTTTTATTTAATTATATATGGTAGCTTTCTATTTCACTAAGCTTAGTCAAGTAATATATTTATAACACTGGACTTAATCTAGTAATATAAGTATATCACTAAACTTGGACCGTTTTATAACTATATTCCTAGTGAGATAGTAATGAATCGCTTTCGTATAACTATGTTACGGTATATAATTATATCCCTAGGGATATAACTATATTACGGCTTTATCTATCTTACTGCGACATATACGCCAAATCAACATCGATAAGAGTCTCCCGGGTTGGTCCTTTCAACAGTTGGCAACCCTAATAATGTTCCATGCTATTTTGTTTTCCTGGAGTCTCCACGTTCAAATTGGATTGGAAAATACAGGAAAAGTCGTACATAACCTCCAAAAAATAATAATTATTAGAAATAAATATGGCATCATCATCAGGTCATTTTAGTCTCCACTACAGGAGCACGACCCTCTCTCATCCGTCCCAGATAGAAGGAGGATTTGGCCTACACTCCCCACGCTGGCCAGACGGGTTGAGGAGGCCTGATCGATGTTTTATAATGTATTTCCCTTAGTCGCCTTGTACGACATCCACGGTACGAGACGGAGTGATTCTATTCTAGTCTGCCGGAAACCACACGGCAAATATGGCATATAATCTAGCAATTCGGCGTTCTTTGCAAAATCTAGATTCACATCAAGTGGTCTATGAAATATACGCATTCTACCATTCCCCGCGCTCTCGTATGTCTATAGTTATAGATTTTTTTTTCATAAGATAAGTTCCTTTTTGCATAAGGACGTAAGATATTATTTGAAAGCCCAAACGCATCATCAGCCACAAGATAATATGGCATGTTTTTACCATTTTCGTTATTGGGCAATAATCTTCCAATCGGAATGTTTAAACTATTTTCCTCTAATCTTTTTCCCATGTTCGAGTTTTTGAAAACACTTGAATCGCAAGAGCCTTCATATGCACCAAAATTAATGTAGGAATGAAAGTATTATAAGACGACGTATGAGTGATATGGTAACGAAACGCAATAGTGAGCGAAAGGGACGTGTGTATCCGGAACGAAGGAGACGAATGAAAGTTTGGATTACCGCTCTCGGTAGGCAGCCATTGTACAAGCAGGTTACGACGAAGACGACTTTGTGTGAAAAAATTGATTAAACCGAGCATTATCAGGTGAATCTGGAGATGTGGTTGTGTTCAGAGCGTCCGTTCAAGAGCTGGGATGACCTCAAGGCTGGCCTCAGTAAGGAATTTCTAGACGCGATCGACAGCAAGACGGTGCACGAGATGATGGCGAAACGCAGGAAACGACGAGATGAAAGCTTGACTATATGCTAATAATGAAGGAAATGGGAAAAAGAGGCAAGATTATGTCGCCATCCGATACATATTCGACGTTATTATCGACACCGAGGTAAACAAAATGTTATTATACAGTGCTACAAGTTACGCCGAGCTAAAAGAGAAATTGAAGATTTACGAGTGTATTAAAGAATAATGTCGAGAAACACGGTTGCCGACACGAGGAGCACGCAGAGAAGCACGGAGAGACCTATAGCTACAAGAGAAATACGCTGTTACAACTGTGGGGAGAAAAATCATCAATCTGCTCAGTGCGCGAATAAAGAAAAAGGTATGAAGTGCTTCAAATGTAACAACTACGGGCATATTTCGTAATAGTGTAAAAGTGTCGAGTATACGAAGACAGCCGATTACAGCCGACCATCGACTTCGGCTATGTGTGTGGCCTACTTTACCGTGCAGAAGCCGAGCATACAGATCTGCAACGCCGACGAGGACGACCTACGACCAATCACGAGCGAGAACGGCGGAAACGTCAAGATGGCGGACCAGACATGGCGGAATGACAGTGACGCGAACTTCAAGTGTGTTTACAAAAACGACTCTGACAATAAACCGGCTCAAAACAGTTCGTTTAAAAATATTTTCATTAATCGAATTAATGTTAGTTCGAATTAAGTGCGTTAATTGATTCGGATAGTACAGTTAACTTAATAACAAGTGACTTAAACGCGCGAATAGGTTCCCCGAAGTGTCAAGATACGGAAACGTCATTTTCTGGACGTTGTAGTAAAGTTACGGCAAAGAAAAAGTTTAATACGACTGTAAATCTCGACGGAAACGATTACAAAGCGATGTTTTACGTCTTTGTTAGGGATTGAATCCGGAACGAAGAATTCGTCAGTGGAGTGGCATTGGAGAGGCCTATGTCAAGCAGTGGACTAACAGAGGCTAATGATGACGATGAGGTACAGAATAAAAACATAGAATTGATACTTAACGTTCTTATTTAATAATTGACAAGTTAAAACAAATTTCTTTTTTCAGTATTTCTCGTATTTGGGTACGCGATATAAATCTAGCTCGTGAACAAGAAGGAGAGTTTACGATACGACCTTATATCCTAAACTTAGACGTGACGAAGAAAGATTTTACCAATACTTTAGAATGTGTTTTACATGTTTCGATTACATTTTAAAGTCTATTGAAAGCCATATACATAAGCACCACACAAACTGGCGTAAACCAATAAGTTCAGAGGTACGTCTAGCTGTTACTTTGAGGTAGGAAATCTATCACTAACGTACAATTAGCACCTCCAGGACTAAGGTTTCTTCCCAAAACCTTCATAATATCGCTTTGTGTTTTGTTCTGATTCTGTTATTACATATGTATGAGGATTAATAACAAAAGACGAATGCGGTTCTGGAGAATTTACATGTACTCTATCGTATGCTCTAGTAGTTGGCAAATTATATTCTGATGCTGTTATTACATATGTATGAGGATTAACAAAAGACGATGCGGTTTGTCGTATATATAATTTGATTTAACATACGAACAACGTTGTCGTATGTAAGTTTAATTTTATCATACGAACAACTCATGTATATGAATAGAGAGTGCCTTCGGATATACTCCCGGAGGGGACATCGGACCTTTGTTTCAAGGACCGTGCTGTGTATACTACTCAAGGTTGCTAGATCCGTTTCAGGGTTTATAATTAAATATAACAAATTGAAAATTACATATTTATTGTTACATAAATCTATATAACTAAGTGTCCGTCATAGTCTTTATTGGGGATGCTTGGACACGAGACGCGCACTGAATTTAAATTGTTTGGCCATATAAGTACGAGTGATCACTTACGTAAATCCGAGTTGACATCGCCGAAGTGAACGGCGTTCTGCGATCGCCACAACGTAGCCTGAAGGGGTGAGGGAATGAAGAGACCCTTGGCATCGGACTGGTCCCCCGACGCCAGTTGGCCTACGGGAGTTTATGAGGTCTTCCACCAAATACCAACGCAGTCGCGCCAGTGGACGTCGGCACGGAAATGAGTCCACATCAGACTAGTATGCCGCGATCTGTTGGGTTTTTGGAAGCTTGTAGAGTAATAACAATATACTTTTAGCAGAGTTTTATATTTATTTCCACACTAGTACAAATATACAAGCCGCAGCTTGTCGCCATTCCAAAGCAACAGAGAGAGGAAACGGAAGGCAGTGTTGCCAGACATTCAACACCCCCCCTCAATTTCAAAACTATTTACTAGTTATCTTAATACAAACAATTCTTTTGAAATTGCTACAAATCAAAACTAACTTAAATATCTAAACAGTTACAACAGTATCTTAAATGCTTTATTACTCTAATTAACACAACATTACTCTTGCAAACAAACTTCTTATTGTTGTTGAATTACTTATAGTATTACATTACAATGTAACAGAGCTTAATATTTAAAATTACATAACACAAAGTTTTTCCGTGAAATATATATGTTTATTGTACTGCAATGCTTTTGTAAAAATATCAGAAATATTGTCATTAGTTGAAACATACAATATTTTAACTGTACCCTTGCTTACAATATCTTTTATGAAATTAACCTTAATATCTATATGTTTACTCCTCTTACTATTCTCATAATTATTTATCATATTTATAGTGCTTTGGTTATCAATCAACAAACGAGCATCAACATTTATATTAAAATCAGACAATAATTTTAGGTAAATTAGTTTACATATCGCTTGAGCTCCCGCTACATATTCTGCCTCAGCTGTGGATAAGGCCACAGTAGCTTGTTTCTTTGTAAGCCAAGTAATCAAGTTACCACAGTAGAAGACTGCATAACCGCTGGTACTTTTTCTGTCATTCCTGTCTGCTGCCCAATCTGCATCGGAGTATCCTATTAGAAGTCCTGGAGTGTCTTCTTTTCTATATATAAGTGCTTTATCCTTAGTTGACTGTAAATAACGTAAAATTCGTTTGCCTGCATTCCATAGTTCCACTGTTGGCTTGTCCAAAAATCTACTTAAATATGAAACTGCGAACATAATATCAGGTCTACTTATAGTTGCGATATACAATAGAGATCCTATTAATTCCCTGAATGGTACCTGTATTATTTCTGCTTTGCTATCAGGTGTATTAATTCCACGACAATCCTGCATATTAAATCTTAATAAAATCTTGTTTATTATATCTGTTTGTTTTATTTCCATACTATCTCCTTTCCTTGTGATTTCCATTCCTAGGTAATTTTTAATTTGACCTAAATCATTTGCCTCAAATTCTTCTTTCAGCTGACAAACAAAAGTGTCATCTTTTCCTAGTATCAAAATGTCATCTACAAATATTAAAACCCATGACTTATCCTTTGTGTACAAACACACATCATGTTTTGATTGACAATAACCTTTACTTATTATAAAATTGTGAAATGTCTGAAACCAGCACTTTGGTGCTTCTCGTAATCCGTAAAGTGCTTTCTTTAATTTTAATACCTTTCCTTTTCCTATTTTCATACCTTCTGGGCATTTTATATAAACTTCAATATCTAGATTTCCATTTAGAAATGCTGTTGGTACATCGAGTTGTCTTACAGATAAGTCTTGTTGTACTGATAGACTTAGTAGTAATCTTACAGTTTGTATTCTTGCCACTGGTGAATAACAGTTATAAGTTTGTTCTTCTTGGAATCCTTTTGCTACTAATCTTGCCTTCTTTGTTCTATTTTGTTTCGTCTTGAAAACCCACTTTGTATCTATAGCCTTTTTATTTTCTGGTAAATTTGATACTTCCCATGTTCCTTGCTTTTCATGCGCTTCCAGTTCCTTTTCTATCGCTTCTTTCCATTCTTTTCCTTCCTTTATAGCTTCATCATAGCTTGTTGGATCACTTGTACATAAACAGTAAGTAATATTTATATCATAATCTTTCAATTTCTTAGGTGGAATTACATTTCTTCCAGATTTAGTTTTTATTTGGTTTATTCCTGAACTTTCTTCTTTTACATCATCTTCTTTTTCTTGCACTTCTACTTCATCATCATCTATTTCTAATTTGCTGTATCTATTTTCTGTAATATTCCTCTGCTTATCCATAATATATTTTTCTTCTATGTATTTAGTTTGCGTTTCATCAAATCTGACATCACGTGACATTATTATGATATTTTCTTGTGGATCCCACAGTCTATACCCATTCGCTGTATATCCAACCATTCTCATCTCTTTTGCTCTTTTATCTAGTTTATTTCCTTTAGGTACAACAACAACCCATGCTTTTGAACCAAACACTCTCAACTTATTCAAATTAGTTTCACCATAGTATATGTTGCTGGGTAACTCATAGCTCAATGCCTTCGTTGGTGAACGATTCAACTGATAAGCTGCACATTTAATTGCTTCACCCCATAGATGTTTTGGTAGATTAGTTTCTGCAAGCAATGTTCGTGCTTTGTTGCATAAAGTTAAATTCATCCTTTCCGCTACTCCATTTTGCATTGGTGTATAGGGCTGAGTGAATTCCAATGATATTCCATTTTCTTGTTCGCTGTAAATTCCTTACCATTATCGCATCTTATTCTTTTTACCCTTTGTCCAGTTTTATTTTCCAAAGCTTTTATGTAGCCTATCACATTGTCGGTTGCTTCACTTTTATTCTTCAACAGATATACTACTGTAAAATGAGAGAAATCATCTATAATTGTTTGATAGTACCTGTGTCCTTCCATAGTTAACGGTTCAACTGGCCCTGCTATGTCAGTATGTAACAGCTCAGCTACATGCCTCGACCTTGGTCTCCTCACTGATTGAAATGGTAACCTCGTTGCTTTACCTTCCATACATGGCCCACATACATTACTACTAGTAGGCAGATTCATTATATGCAAACTTTTTCTGTTTAGGTGCCCTAAGCGTTTGTGCCAAAGATCCTCATCAACTATTTTTCCTAACATACTATTCTCGTTGTTGCTCTTTTGTTGAAATATTAATGTGTACAGTTTCCCATGTAATTTCCCTTCAATTTTACAATTATTATTTGAGATAAATACACCACTTTTATCAAAAGTAACATTAAAGCCTTTTTCAGATAATTTTCTAACAGATAATAAATTATGTGACAAATTTTCCACTACCAATGCTTCTAATGTTATAAAATATTTATTATATTTTACCTGTAGTTTACCTGACCTTCTTGCAATAAGATGTTGTCCATTCGCTACAATTATTTTAACCTTGTTTTCCAAAACGTTCAAGTCCGTCATACGGTTTTCATATATGGATTGAACTAAATGCTCCGTAGCACCTGAATCAATGATGAATTTGATTTGTTGATCTTCAGAGAACATAGCTTCCCCTGTAAAGGCTGAAAAGGAAAGAGTAGTTGCATCTTCGCTGGGATTGGTCGATGTCATTGCCCTTTGCTGGCCTCGGCCTCTTCCATGGCCTCTATATGATCTTGCTCTTTGCCACCGACTATGTTGCTGCGTCACTTGACTATTAACATTCTGCAAATGCCCACTTTGTTTATTCGATTTACACTCATATGATTTATGACCTTTCTTCCCGCAGGTATAACAGGTAAGATAAACAGTTTCTTGTTTCATTTCTGCAGATTATTTGCTTAGTATTTTCAGCTCCTCGTCCAGCAAACGTGATTTCACATAGTCAATTTTTAATTCCGTGTTTAATGTTTCTATGGCCGTAATGACTATTTCATATTTTTGTGGTAATCCAATTAACAGATAGCAAATTTTGTCCACGTCTGATATTTTGTCGCCAGTGCTCTCGAGTTCTCTAACTAAGCTATCAAATTTCTGAAAATAATCTTCCAACTTTTCGTTGTTGCTACATTTTAAAGTTAGTAGATAGATAGATAGATAGAATATGCTTTATTTACACTACAAACTACAGAAACAATTCAGTCAGCATACAGAAAATATTCACTTATATAGTAGGTATGTATGTGCAACAAGGCGGCCTTATTGCTAAAAGCAATCTTTTCAAGGCAACCTTAAGGTAACGAATACATTAAATGAAGTAGGTAAGGTTCGCAAGACGGAAAGATTAAAATACAAATTATACAATAACTAATAAACATGATATGGTATTTACTAATACACATATAACATACATATAATATGATATATACATACATATACACATACTTACACATATATATATATATATATATATATATATATATATACATACATACACACACATACACATATACATACATACATAATACACATATTTAATATAATTTCATGTCTGCGCTACAATAAATAAGAAATCAAAGACCAAGAAAATGATTTTTTACTTGTCTCTTAAAAACGTCTATAGATTTAGCAGTTCTGATAGCGACGGGTAAAGAATTCCAAAGTCTGATAGCCTGGACAGTGAAAGATTGGTTGAAAAAGTTTGAAGAATGTGGCGGAACGGAAAGAGTAAAGTTTTCACATGAACGAAGTGAAAGACCATGGACAGAAGAAGAGAACTTGATGAGAGCAATCTTTGAGATAAGTTGGTGAAGTACGAGCAAAGAGTACAGTATAGAGGAAAGAAAGAATGTGCATATCCCTGCGCTGGCGTATGGAAAGCCATTTGAGCTGATCGCGATAACTGGTTATGTGATCGTACTTACGCAAACCAAAGATAAATCTAATACTGAGATTTTGGAGTCGCTCTAGCTTGTTTAATAAGTCGACATTCAAATCAGGATATGCAATATCTGCATAATCAAGGATTGGGAAGAGGATGGATTGTGCTAAAACGATTTTAGTGGCAGTAGGTAGAAAGTTCCTAAGACGTCTAAGTGATGCAGATGCGGCAAACATCTTCCTGCTTACCTCGGCTACCTGAGGTTTCCACGACAGTGTAGAATCGAAAACTACTCCAAGGTTCCGGACCGTTCCACTAAAAGGAATACAGATACCATCAAATACAACCGGCGGGATTTGAGTGACGTCAATTCTTGAAATAAATGCTGGGCTACCTATGACAATAGTTTGAGATTTAACTGGATTTATTTTCAGACCAAAGCGCCTACACCATGACGATATCAAATCTAAATCAGAATTGGTTCGATTAATGGCTTGTATAATGTTATCAGGTGATGCCTGTGAATATATTTGTAGATCATCTGCATAAAGGTGGCAGGACGAGGAAAGATTATGAGTAACTGAACTGATGAAAATAGCAAATAACAAAGGAGATAGCACGCCACCCTGCGGCACGCCAGCGGTTGTATCACACCAGGCAGAGTGTGATTGATCAACTTTGACACGTTGCCGGCGCCCGTACAGGTAATTATGAAACCAACCAGACACTGCTGGAGATATGTTAAGAGAAGACAGGACTCCCAACAAGATATCAAAATCAACAGTATTAAAGGCGTTGCTAAAATCGAGTAGCGTCAAAACTGTGAGCTGCTATACCTAATATCATCGGATATCTTGACCAATGCAGTAGCCGTACTATGACCAGGACGGAAACCAGACTGGAAAGGGTTATGGAGATTGTTGGTAGCAAGAAAGGAACTTACTTGCCAGTGGACTAACCGCTCTAACACTTTGGATAGAAAAGGGAGTATAGAGATAGGACGGTAGTCACTGACGGATGAAGGGCAAGGTTTTTTGGGCATCGGGATAACATGAGCTTCTTTCCAGCATTTGGGAAAGGATCCAGTGGAAATAGAGAAATTAAGGATTTTTGTCAGGATAGGGACCAGGTTATCAATCAAAGGAATGATCATATTACGGCTAATGCAATCACCTCCAACCGCATTAGATGTAATGGACAGTATGCTTCTCTTAACACCACAATCAGTGAATGGTTCAAAAACAAAAGGGTTGGGGTCGGTTACTTAAATAAACAATTGATTGCCAGCCAAAGTAAAGAAGAAGCAATGACATTGACATATGAACATTATTGACTGACACATTTTGTTTTGTCTTTATTTTCAACCTGTTGAATTTTGACATATTATTTGTTGTGACCTGAAATTTTGCGTGTACAATTATAAATTTAATTGTTGATTCCAAAGAGAATTGAATGATCGAACAGCCAATATTATTAGAACACGATTGAATGAGTCGAAAATGGAAATTTACATAATACCTGCATTTGAACCGTGCAAAGTACAAAAACAAGAAAGAAACAGAATAATGTGCAGACTAAATGAAATCAAGGAATACATCTACGCTAAAAATGTTAATTAAAAATATGATAATGGGATGATCACCATATAAAGAAGCAACAGTTACTTATTTCTTAGTGGCCGGACCCGCTCGCCTGCGCGTTGTTGGTGCAGCTAGTTGACTCGAAGTTTGTGGCACTGCCTCCGCCTGTGTTTTTACTGAGTCTGCATTCGACTTACTTGCAGTATTGGAGCCTACAATATCATCCAGCTCAGCGGAGGAAGTGATGCGACGTTTTTTTCCGTCCTCAGCTATGTATAATATGTTACCATCCCGGGTCCAACATCTTGACACACCAAGCTTTGTACGTGCTGCCATAAATAATCTGTGCCGTGATAGTGTCAGAAATTCCGACAGAGTCCGGCCGCTACTCTTCAATGATTTTTTGGCAAACCATACTCTGTCTCTGTCGGCCACATTGCAAAACTTAACAAGGAGTGGACGTGGTTTCTCACTATCCACCTGTCCCATCCGGTGACACCTGCTTATACTCTCCGGACACACAGGAGACTCTTCTAAACATCCTGCGAATACAGAGACAGCAGCCTCGATGACATTTTCTCCTTTTTGCTCAGGCACACCATGGAGAAGCAATATCTTCCTGCGACTACGCATTTCCAGTCGATCCATGTCCCGTACTAATATAGAAACAAGGGACTGCAGATTGTTAAGGATAGCTATTGAATCGGATCTAAAGGAATTGAAGTCTGCTCCGAGGGAATCCACAGTATAAGGAGTGCTTGGTTTTTCACGGAGTGATGCTAGTTCTGTATCAAATTGGGCCATCCGCTTATTGAGCTGCTTTTGCAGTTCCATCTCAACAAGTTTATTACAATATGTGTGTTTCTGGCACTATTAGTGTAGTGTAGAAGTGAAAGGTGATAAGGAAAATGCTTCACTGGTAGGTAACTCAAATTATATACACTTCATATATTGTATTCTTTGTATATACTATTTTAAAATAATAATTTAAATTAAACTAATATGAAACACGTCTTTGTCAATTTAACGCCTACCCGCGAAAAAAGTTATTCCTTCGTAAGTTTAATTTGGATAACACACTATGTCGTTGAAAGCAGTTTGTCAATACATCGAGCATTTCTTTGCTTGTTTCATAATCTTTAACGAGATTTATATGTTTATCGGTTAGGCATTGTACAATGAACGACTTGCCCTTGGCGTCATTTTTCTTAAAATGTTTTTGTTGCTCTGGAGTTAATTTTTCGTCTTTACATAATACATTTGATATTAACTTTTCATCAAAGATACATTTCACACGAAACAGCCAATTACTAAAGTTGTCTGTACGTAATAATGGCAATTGCGTTTGTTGCGTAGCGAACGCCATTTTCTTCTTTGTTACTACGACGCATTTAATTTCTTACCAAATTAGTTTTCCTTCGTTGGGGCGCTTCTGTATTCTGGGCCCATAACCTTTTGTTGGGTTTTTGGAAGCTTGTAGAGTAATAACAATATACTTTTAGCAGAGTTTTATATTTATTTCCACACTAGTACAAATATACAAGCCGCAGCTTGTCGCCATTCCAAAGCAAGAGAGAGAGGAAACGGAAGGCAGTGTTGCTAGACATTCAACACGATCAAAACTTCATCAGTCCAGAGACAGGTCTTGTCTCCTGGACAGAGCCGGGATGTCCCTTGATCACAAGTTTTTCATCTCCAAATCAGCCACACTTTTTCTTTGTTCCAATCTCGACCTCTGTCTCCCCTTCACGTCTCAAGTTCAATCTGACAGTCATGTCTCAAAGTTGCCAGTCCAAATCACAGTGCATGAAAACCATAGATATGATCATCTATATAAAGAGAGCCATACATTATCTGGACTTAAGTAATCATACAATTTAATCAGCCACCTTTCAATGTGCAATGACAATCCCAGATCGCTACGTATACCTACGCGATTCAACTAAAGACTAGACTTAACATAAATCTAGAATAATTACTTATTAATTGATATGCGTAGTTGAACATGTAGTAACACTATCGCCACACTAAACACAGCACGCATCACAGTCATAAATGTCAATGTCATGTGTCAACTGTTTAGACGTTTGCCATGACATTAAACTGTGTATAACCTACGATTTCGTAAATAGCGCAAATACAATTATAGCGATGCATGATTAATACCAGATAATATGATAAATATAATGTATCGCTACAATACCCATCCTCCACGGAAGAGGATTACCCGTAATCCGACACAGCCGGGGTAACCGGAAAAATTTGCATGCAACTATACTAATACTATTGGAGAGGTTTCATACAGGAACCACCAACCTATCTAGAATTGACAGTATACTCGTATCTAAGATCCTAAAGCTAAATGATGTAGGTTACTCATTGGTTAGCTAGGCCAATGAGTAACCTACATACTAATAATAATACAAAGTAAGAGTAATGACTCTTCTAGTATCCACAACAAGTCGCGAGCCCTGTTGGGATGTGAATATGAACAGTCGCTGGTGTGCGTACTGTATAATATCCAACAATGTGCATCTTAATTCCTGATACTACGGTGCACATAGATAGCTTGAACGCTTACGCTTTAGAACGACGCAAGACCCTACAATAATTGTAAAACAGTAAGATATTTTTTGGATATTAAGTCAAAAGCACAGCACTTACCATCTTTTTCCTGGATAACGTCAGCAATATTGTCATATATTTTATTTTTAATTCTATTGTTTTTATACTCCGCGAGGATGTATCGTATAGAACTGGGTAATTTTTACTAATTTCTATTCCGCAGCCATTTTGAACTTATGTCACGCGGTGACGCGATCAGTTGTGATTATTTACAACTGAACGCCACCGTGATCGCGACCGCGGCCGCTGGCACTACAAACCAACGCGGTGGCGATCGGGGGGGGGGGGGGGGGGGGCTAGGGCGTGGTTTGCGGTGGCGGCCAGCCACGTCCGGGCCGCGCATCACCCGCGTTTGTTTGAATGTTTCCTTGAGTTACCTAGCGTTACAACTGACCGCCACCGCCACCACCACCGCTGATCGCGGCTGTTTGCGGGAGTCTTTTATGTTATTTGAAAATATTTTTGAAAATATTTTTTATTGATTTCTCTTTAAATGTTCATAATCAATTCATTTTATAAAAATACACAAAGTATTTTTAAATGAAATGATTATGAACTAAACTTCATTTCTGTTGGTATTATTTTATGAACAAGAGTACCAAAAAGCCATAGTCAAAAGCCATTCTTTGCCCATTTTCTCTAAATTTTACTAAGTTCAATAACTTAGTCAAAAAGTTTATATGAAAGTGGTAAAAAGTGATTCATACATTGTATGGACTGCTTTCACAACAATACATTGTAATTTTTTCATACTGTTTAAACGTTAAAAAAATTAGTTATTAGGTGATACAGAATATCACCCCCCTCTTACAGCAAAAGTTCACAAAACAGTCGTCGGTTTGAGGTCGATTATTCAATAATGAAGAATAATAATAATAAAATATTAAATTTAAAAAAAAACCCCGGCACAATAACCATAGTTCCCTTTAAAAAGTAAAAAATAATAAAAGAAACTCAAATTTAAATAAAAGAAAACAGACCCACACACAGACACACACACACAGACACGTCAAACTTATAACACCCCACTTTTTGCGTCGGGGGTTAAAAAAAAAGGACTTCATTTATTAGATCGTATTCGAAATGATCTTGCATGTAGGACATTAAAATTAAGTAATGGAAATGTAGTATTTTAACCGCATAAACACGTCTGTAAATCAGCGAATTCTGCAAAACGTCGAGTACGTATTCTTAAATCAGAAGTTATTTTGCAAACACGTTTCTTGAGTCCAATTTGAATTCGACTCTTCTGACTGAGTAGGTATGTGTGTTGACAGATGATGGTGTACGTGTGATATATAAGAGCTACACATACGACGCTAAGTACGTGGTGCCGTGGAATGGGTGGGGCGTCACCTACACGGCGCCGTGGTTTGGACCGATACAATTTCAAAACGCTAGTCTACCGTAGGCCCACTTAGAAACGTGTCCACTTTGAAAATACATCGATGTTTTTTTTCGATGCAATACATAGAGGCTATGCATCGATGTTTTCCGATGCACCGGTTAGAAACATCGATATTTTCTCAATATCGAGTAGTTTTTCTAACATTGCATCACCAAGCTGTAGTCAGCCATGTTCTAGGAATCTATGTAGCTAAGAGAAAAAAAACGCTGATTCGGTTGCTGTTTATTAAAAAAACAAGGACAATGTGTCAATTTTCATTGTTATAAAGTACAAACAATAAGCAGATACCTATACCTATGTTATACAAATAAATGATATTCTATTCTATTCAGAACTCAGATTTTCGTAAAAATCATCCACAAGTATAGAAATTCCGGTATTAAAGTCCAGTGTTCTTTTGGAAGACTTTGCAAAAACAAAAGGTTATTTAAACTTTTTGCCTTTCAGTCTGTTTCGTTGCTAATTGACGATTTGTACTGCTTTAGAAAATAAACGTTCAGATGGTACTGAAGTTCTCACTAAGGTCAAGTATTTGTAAGCAATTGTATGAAGCTTAGGAAGCTGAATTTTTAGATCATTCCAAATTTCCAATAGGTTCTCATTGAGTCTTCCTACTGGACTTCGCAAGTAAATGGACAGCTCGTCAGAAATAGCATCGTCAGATTTCGCCGTTTTCCAGCTCTTGTGGACTAATTTGTGGTGATCATCCCACAAAGGAAAATTATCTTCTGGTTTGTCAGAATGATCTGAAGAATCAGATTCCACTGTCTCATTGTGTATTGTAGTTGTCATTAATGTTTTGACTTTTGCCACAGCCGAAGAGCAAGCAATTGGGTCCGTAAAATGCATTTTTTTGAACCTTGGATCCAATATCGTGGCTATAGCAAGGGGAGTCACTCTCTCTATAACACCCATTCTTTTGTCAATCTCTTTTAGAATTAGCGACTGTATTTCTTGGGCAAGAGATTCTTCGAGTTTAAGAGGTTTAACTTTGATGGACGACTCTGCCGTCGACTCTCACGAGGCGAGTGCGTATCGCATATGGCCATACGGATGTTCGATCGAATGCGTAAAAGTAAGCAGAGGATTTTAATTATCGCGTGTGGTTTATTCTATACGAACAATTGAAAAGTGACATTTATTTATTTAAAACGAGTAATAAACCTGGGTCTTCTAAGCGTTGTTGTAACGAAATTATTATGAGGTCTCGTGTTAAAAAACGTCATACCATCGGTGAGGACAGTTGTACAGAAGATGATGATTGCTCCAGCGAGGAACCTGTGTACTCCCAATGCGCTGAAGAGGAAGAGGACTCGGAAAGCAGCGGAGAAAGCGATTTGTAGTATTTTGGATACTCGTACTACGACAAAGCGCAGCATTGCCGCCAAGTCTCGATTAGCAACGGTAGACGCCATGTGTTGATCGGCACGGGGAAGCGCGCGAACTGATTAGCCGAATCGGCTCGAGAAAGATTTCAGCCTTACTTTTCAGAAGACGAAGGCGACGGGGTCGGGCGCGGGGACGGTGGCTTTCTATTTTTCATTTCTTGATTTTTACAATACATTGATACATATATTACCATAGCATTCAACCTTTAACACTTTATTGTTAGGAATATTTTTTTGTACGGTACAGATGAAGGAGTGATATCAGTAAGCCAGTCCCGGTACAAGGTCACATGTATTAATTTAAGCTGTTATATTAGTTAATGGGGGGTCTTTTAACTATATAATAAAACTATGAAAGTATATTGTAGGTTTGTATAATAACACTATTTCAGTAACATTGAAGTTTAATAAATCCTTATAACCAATATTTACTTTTATTTTACATCTTGTACATAATTCAATGTTGTAATGTATGTTAAATTATCATTCTGCTTCTATATAAAGTTATATACATACACCATATATGTATATATAACATCATACACCTATAGGACCTTATATACATCCAGTCAGCTTATATACCTATTAGTATATAATTTATGTATCCATTTATAACAATATATACCCACACTGTATATGTAACAGTATATACTTCTAGATACTTAATATACTTATGAACATATTTGAATGGTTTAGAAAATATATTACTAATATCAAATCAATTATACTTAGCTTGTTTATCTTTCTTAAACAATAGCAGCACGTGGCCTCACCAAGTTGGTGACACCAACTTGTCTAGCAGACTACGGGCAGAGCTGCCGCTCTCTCCGACGATCAGACGGCAAGTGTCGTGTCCGACCGAGCTCCGGCCCTTTTGTAGCATAGCGTAAACAAGATGGCGAGGACACGTGATTCACCAACACACTCAGTTTCAATACCATTTTATCAATGAATTTACAGTAATTTGATTAGTTTTACAAAATAAAATATTAAAAATTTATCAAATATCAATATCAATATCAATGCATCAATTAGTATATTAATTACAACAAATTATGTTGTAATTAATATTGATATAATCGTATTAATTACTGTTTCTATATTTCTTAAATTACAAATTACTAAATTTATTATCAATTGAGGCATTTTTAAAATAGTAAAAATGCTTATCTATTCATTTCATATATTTTGACACATTAAGGCGCTTTTCTTGTTACTGTAATATTTAAATAAATCTATCACATGCATAGATGCGCTTGAAGCAACATGCCAGAAATTGGAGTCATTTGCTGTGGATGCTGAAAAAGCTGCAACATACCCAGTATTTTTGATATCGGAGTTTTTACCCTAACTTGTCTTCTTATACCCACAATACTTGCTGAGATGTCCATACTTACTACAATTAAAACATCTTGGGCCTTTATTACGATTCTTGAACTCTTGTTTCTTTTAAACAGATAAAGAGCGGTAGTGTCTGAAGTTTTTACCTCCTGTAGCAATTTATTTTTTACTAGATCAGCACTAATCTTCATACCGGAACTTTCTAACCCCATAATCATGGGCCTATATATTTCTGGCAATCCTGCCAGTATTAAGGTGCCTAACCACTCATCGTCTACATTAAACTTTATATTTCTTAATTTGTTTTAATAGATGAACTATTTTCCAAATTCGTATTAATAAGCTCTCTTATTAAACCAACTTTACGAGTTAGCCCACTGTCTTCGAATGCCTTCGCTAAATTATGCCATACCTGTTTTGCATTTTGAGCTTCTTGTATGTGTACATATGAAATCGGGTCAACTAATAATATTAACTTTGACTTGGCTTTGATGTCTGATTGACTGAGTTAGGGTCATTAACATTTGATGGTTTCAAAACGTGATCAATGAATTTTCCCAACCATATTTATAATGTAGCGTAATAATAATTATATACTTTAATATAGTATTCAATACTTAGCTGAAAAGTAAAAACACGCGCGAGCCGGTAACTAAAAGTGATGCAGTTATGCTTGCAACTTTTTTGTTTTAACTTTGTAATTACTCTACTGTCTAATATACACAAATAACTTCACACGGCAGGCTTGGGACGGCATATAACCTGATAAAATAAAGGGAAGAACAATCTAAACAGAGCAAACTATTTATTTCATCAAATGAATTTACACAACTAAATTGACAGTGCACGACAATAGCGACGACAGGGCAAGTACAAATCTTATATAGAAGGCTAATACGTGCATTAAGTGTATTGCTATATAATTTAACGTATGCTTCTCAACACGAACTCAACACGAATTGTTTATAAAGACTTTGTCAGTTCAGTTATTGTGTGGAAATACTTTTTAAAGGCGGATGATTCACAGACGGCCAAATGCAAGATGCAAGTTGTGTTAATCAATTATTAAAACCACAGGGCGTTCAACTAAGGGCTTACATGTTTAAAATCTAAACATAGATTCTGACAACTCTTCCGCGCCAGAAGCGGCATCTCGACCAGGTTCAGCGATAGCGATATCGACGTCGACCTTTAATTCCTCGGCACCGGCACCTTCTCCTCGAAGGCCCCACCCTACACAGGACGAGTAGTCACAAGACCACGCTCATACTTCTTCAACTTATGTATGATTATACCTACAGGGGATGATAATAGACCAAATTGCGCCCACTATTTTCGATAAATACTTGCTTGTAAAAATAATTTGAAATGTATTGTTTATTATTAGTACATTTTTATTAAGTCTACGTCTACATGTTTATAATTCTATTTTTAAATGAAATGAGTAATTCTTTCATTCTTTTTTTTCTATTTAAGATTAGTTCTTCCGAGACAAGAAAGAAGAAGGAAAAGAGAACATACACAGAAGACGATTTAAAGAAAGCGTTAAATGAAATTCGAGAGAAGACTAAATCGATAAGACAAATATGCAACGAATCTGCTATTTCAAAGACCACAATATTGGACAAAATCAGTGGGCGCAGACCAGATGGAGTAAAGAAACGGGGACTTTTTTTTCACCATCTACTCCTAGCGCTGGTTCTAGGTGAAAAAAAAGTAGTTGAATAGCTTCTTAACATTTCCAAATGTGGATTTCCAGTGAAAAAGCAAGAATTGTTGGATACTGTTCAGAAAATAATTCGAGACGCCGAGTTTAAAAATAATTTCAAAGATTACAGTCCAGCCCAGGTCAAAACTGGTTTGAAAAATTTTTGCCCAGAAATAAAGAAATCTCACTTAAAAAGGCGGATGGTATTAATAAAGCTAGAGCCTAAGTCACATAAGAATCAATCAGATTGTGGTTTAGAGAATTAGAGGAATGTTTGGACAGTATACACCAAAAAGATTTTTAATGGGGACGAAAGTGGTTTTGTTCTTTGTCTAAAGACAGGAATAGTTTTAGGTCCAAGAGGGTTCAAAAACTTATACCAAATAAAGCCAAGTAATGAAAAAGAAAATATAATAATAATAATATTTAATAATAATATTTTTATTTGATCCAAAATGTTTACACAGACTTATTGCTAATACAAAATGAGCATTGCAAACACGTACAATATAGCTGCCGGTGCTCAAATTAGGATTAACCTGTGCTATGAGTACCGGCTACCTTCCATTGACATTAAATGGTTCAGTCATACTAATATGTTTATAATGTTACTTTAACACAAGAGACCAAGCAAAGTTTAGGATAAACAGATTAACAAATTTAGGTAATATTATATGTTAAAATTAAATCAAAAATGTGTGTGTGTGTTGTGTGTTTGTTTGTGTGTGTGTGTGTGTGTGTGTTGAGTGTGTGTGTGTTGTGTGTGTGTTGTGTGTGTGTTGTGTGTGTGTGTGTGCTGTGTGTGTATCTGTGAGAGAGTTAATAAGTTTTATTGAAAGCATCATTTTATTATCGTAATCAGATTTTCAGTTTCGTCAAACGAAAGTTTCAGTAGCCAATTTGTCAGAGTTCTTTTACACTCAAACTTGTTTTTTGTATGTATATTTAGTCTATTGTTTATTTTATTAAACAAATAGCTGCCAAGAAAGTAGTAAAACCTCTGACTAAAGGAAGTCTTGCAGACGTTTTTACTAGTCACTCTGTATTGTCATAATGAGCGGGTTTTAGTAGGACGCGGAAAGTTCATTTCGGAGCTTTCAGAATGCTGCCTCAAGATAATTTGGAAGACAAATAGTTGACGTACAGTGAGTACTTTGCAATATTCGTACAGCTCTTTGGTTGGAAAACGAAAGGGTTTACCCGTCGCTACCTTTAGTACAGCTCTCTGCGCACGTTCGAGCTTCAACAGATTACTTTTATGGGCGCCACCCCAGGATGATATACAATAACCGATCAGGGACTGGCACAAGGCAAAATAAGCAGTTCTAAGAACATGAGGCTCCGCAACGTCTCTTAGCTGTTTAAATATATATATAAGTTTACGGATTCTGCCAGATAGTATATCAATGTGGGGTGCAAAAGTAAGCTGTTCATCAAGTATGATACCTAAATATTTAATGGTAGATGCTCTCTGTATATTTGGACAACTACAGTTATCAAGATGTTGTGAATGATTATGAGCAGCAATACGAAATTTAGCAAAGTTAAAATTTTGAAGTTTTCTTATGCTAAAAGTTAGATATTTGGTTTTTTCTACATTTAAAGATAAGGCATTATCAGTAAGCCAATCTGTAACCTTCGTAAAGCCAATCTGTGCAGCCCGAAACGTCTGTTCCCAGGTATTTCCTGTAAATACTAATGCCGTATCATCAGCAAAGGCTACCAGTGCCCCGTTATCTAAGTGTATATTACACATCTCATTGACATATGCTATAAACAGCGTTGGTCCGAGAATGCTGCCCTGTGGTACACCATGATCCACGGGGAGATCATCGCTAGTCATTTCACCGATTTTCACACGTTGGGTCCGATTCGTGAGGTAGTTTTGAAACAGTTTCAGTTCGCCACCTCTGATACCGAGGTTCTCGAGCTTAAGGCACAGTTTGGGGACAGAGACCGTGTCAAATGCCTTCTTTATATCAAGGAAAATCGTAATGCATTTATCACCCCTATTCAATGCACCAACGATATGAGAAGTGAGTTCGTGAACTGCATCATTAGTTGATTTTCCGTTCTGGAATCCGAACTGGTTGGAGGAGATAAGGCTATTAATTTCTAAATAGTTTTTCAGACGATTGTTCATTATTTTCTCGAAGACTTTTGACAAGGCAGGTAGCACAGAAATAGGGCGATAATTATTGACACAATCTCTATCCCCAGACTTGTATATAGGATACACTAGAGCCCTCTTAAGCAGATTCGGGAAAACGCCCTCGGAAATACACATATTAATTATATGCACAAGTGGATGAATAATGGCAGTTTTGTAAGTTTTTAGAAAATTAGACGAAATCCCATCTATACCTACCGCACAATCACTTCGGAGAGAGTTAATTATTTCATCAACTTCGGACTCGCAAGTGTGAAGAAAGCCGAAAGAATTGAGTTGTTGGTGCTTTATTGGTGTGCTTAAAGTTCCTATTTTAGTTTGCAATACCTTATTAGCTATATCTTTGCCAATGCTAACAAAAAACTCATTGATTTGGTTAATAGACTCGTAAGGCGAGCTACTTGTAAGTAGCTCTGAGGGTAAAGAGTTAACCCTTTGGGTGTTGGTGACGTCCTTTATGACATTCCAAATTTTTTTGGGGTTAGACTTGGCTTTACTAAATTGTTCTCTTTCATATTGTAGTTTAAGGTTTTTTAACAATTTGGAACAAAAGTGTCTATATCTTTTATATATTACAGAAAGAGTAGTATTTTCGGGGGAGCGTTTCATTTTTTTGAACATTCGATCGCGGTTTCTCATACATTTTAAGACACCTGGAGTAATCCAAGGTTTAATGATTTGGAGCCGATGAGGAACGACATACGTTTTCGAGCATATTTTTAAAGCTTTAGTTAATGAGTTGCTAAAGTAACAGAAAGCTGAGTTGGGATCTGAGCTACTATAAACAAGTGAGAAATCTATGCTATTTATTTCTTTCTCTAGTGCCTGATAATCGACCTTAGTCCTTGTCACACTTACAGATCCTGTTTTGATGTTATTCAAGGCCAATATGACCGCATTATGATCAGTAATAGTCGAGTCAAGTACAATAGTAGTTGCTATTGTTTTAGTTTTAAGCAGAACATGATCGAGGCAGGTTTTATCATGACGTGTAGCGAGGGTATGTGCAGGCAATAATGCATGACTCGCTGTTAGGTTTAGGTAATCAAACGCAATATTACTATTATTCTTATCAGATATATCAATATTTATATCTCCAATAACGACTAAATTAGGATAAGAAGAACTACTTAAGAGGACTCTATCTAGAGAACGCAAAAAGTTGTTAGTGTCTCTAAAATAGGGGGGTCGATAAATTGCTAATATGCGCGTATCGTTAGAAATGTCAATCACGAGGCAATTTGCATCAAGCAAATCAATTTCGCGTACAGAAACATTTGCTACACTCTTTTTAACATACACCACGACGCCGTCACTTCTATTGATCCTTTTATTTGTATAGTAGAATTCATAACCATCCAAACGAGGTATATTAGGATTACATGACAGCCAACATTCTGTGAGGACAATAAGGTCTTGTCTAGTACTAATTCTGTCAAGTAATGTATGGAAGCTTGACATGTTGGCAGTTATGCTTCTTATATTTTGTGTCATAATTTTGAAGCACTTTTCACCAGATGGGATGAGATCTTTACAGGTTTATGGTTCACATCTAAAGGAACTGGATACTTTTAAATCATCGATTATATTAATATTATCTAACAACATTGTTATAAGGAAATTTATAATGCACGGTTAGGATGAAACTGGGTTTAAGATTACTATGACACACACACTAGTGAGCATCTGGCGACTGTAAAAATTACGTTGTAGTGTACATATGAAAATCTGGAAGTAAATGATGCTTTATTGTTTGTTTGTGTTTTGATGGCGGAATATGTTCCTGTAATATGATTTTGTTAGTTTGTTGAAGTAAAGTGGGTACGAGAAAATCGAAAATAATTACTTTAGACGTATAGAGACATGCACGACAAAACGATGGAAGAGGAGAACCTACGAGTCAACTTATTGTCTTCAGTTTCAGAAGATCTGCCTCAGTTTCGAGGCGTATAAGCGGTTGGCCATCAGTTTTTCTGATATAGACCATTCCTTTGGAAGTCCAGCAGTATGAATATTCAGAATTCCGCGCAAATTCTCTTGCCAAGGCAAATAACTTCTGGGCCTTAGCAGTAAGCGTCTCTGAGACATATACGGGTTTAGTTTCTCCATTGATCTTGAGATGCTCTGTGTTAAGTTTCTCTCCCTTTGGTTTTGTTTTGTTGAAGTTTCTAATAGCTTGCAGCATACTATCCTTCATTAAGACGCTTCTTAGCTCAATGATCATAGGTTTATTCGATTCCTTTTTGGAATTGATTCTGTAGATGTCCGTCACATCAGAGTCCTGCAGATCCACATTAACTGAAGTAGCTAGATTTTTAGCCAGGTTTAATAACTCCTCTTTAGTCTCATACTTTTTTGGGTCTTGAGAGACACTAGGCAGATTCCGTATCTCAAGTCCTGTTGCTTTGATTTTGCGTTCTAGGAACTCAACTTTATTCTCTATCATTGCCACATATTTTCTCTCTTTCTCTCTTTCTTCTTCCAGTACGGTTAGTTTATTGACGACGCTGTCGTATTTATCAGATAAAAATTGTAGGCTTGATTTTAATTCGGAGTTTTGCTGTTTTATCTCTTCAAATTGCCGTTCTACTGTATCAGACAAGGACGAAAACAAATCTCTCATTTCGGTTTTCAATGCCATAAGGTCATCATCATCCCGTTTGCGCTTTGTACGCACTCCGAAATTACTGCTTTCACTGCGTTCAGATTGAGTGTCGGAATCGTAAGTCGGCGGGCCAGCGGTGCCCGGGGGCGCGGGGGGAGCACCCTTGGTTGCTTTATGCGGTGAGTGACGCAATGGCATTATTATCACTCGAAAACCTCGACACAAGTGCTAGGATAATAGAAATCACAAGCGCTAAATAATCACTTCTAAGTTGAGGGGTCACTCAAATGGTCGGCGATCGATGATTTCATAGAAACTTCCTTTCCGCCAGTCAAACTTGACCCATCTATTGTAGTATAGTTTCTTTATACAGCTGCAAAGTGGTAGTATGGTAAATAGCTTTGTCCTGCTTTCTCCGCAGCTCAGTCCGTAAGGTGAGCTATTCTTGATCCTTTTTATTTAGAAAACATACAGCAACGTACCTTAACATTAGTCCAAATATGTGCGATCAGCTGTGTGTAGCACTGGTAACCGTACGTTCCTGTAGACTTCTGCACTCCTATTATTTTTGTGAATTTATGGTTAATATTTTTGTTTATTTAGTTTTAATTAAAATTTATAAGAGTCTCATTAAACACGTCTGTACTGCACAGAGGTCCGGGGGGAAGTGATCTTCATTCGCATTAAATATAACGGTATTATTAATATTTAATGCGAATGAAGATATCTGTCCACCTTGTATTATGTTTCCATACATTAGACCACCAAGAGCTGTAGTGAATAGTATGCCCCAAGAATGGTGCTTAAGTAGATCGGAGACAGGTTGGATGAGAGGATATATATTCTTTGAATACATCGCCAACGAGTTTCACAACTGGGTAATGCAAGATAACATCAAAAAAACAAGTGCTTTTGCGGGTAGATAAGCATAAATCGCATATGTCCTTAACGTTAAGTAAGATGTGTGAACATATGGAAATAGGCTTGTATCCACAGTGAATAAATCTGTTGTATTAGATTGTATAACTATTAAGCTGATCATGTAATTAAGGAAAAACAAAACTACATAAAATAATAATTCAAGATTATTTAAATTTTTTGAAAATAAATTCGAAAAAAATAGGTCTTATGTCCAGTCTTAAGTTTAGTGTGAAAATTGTTTAGCTTCACAGGGTGGATGTAAACACGCAATAGCTTTCGTTATGTGGGTTCATCGCAAAAGTGAGGAGCCGTCATGCACATCGATAGACTGTTATTCGAAGAAATCTAAATTGTCAACAGTTGGTAGCAGCTTAAAATACTTGACCGCTAAAGAGTTATCTACGGGTAACCCTGTACTACCTGGAAATTCAGCTTTTTAAATAAGTTTTTGGATGGGGCAAGGAAAAGAAAAATAGAAGACTGTGAACTTTTGAAATACCAGCCCACATACTGTCCTAGAGAAACACAGGCTGCTTCAATGCATCAATTAGTATTTAAATTTAAAGAAAAAGGTGTGGAAGATTTTTTGAAAAAAAAATCAAATAACCGAGACTTTAATGACAAAAGTAGAGATAGAAACAAGAGGCCAATCCAATAGTCCACTTTGGTTTGAATTAAGGTTGGTAGACTTACTGCTTCTAGAGCATTTGAAATAAGCCGATGCAAAACTACTGATGGCACATTGATTTCCCTTATACTAGGAGGTAAAATTCCGGATACTCCATCTATGAAACGTGGGCGTATCATTGAAGATGAAGTTAGAAAAATGGTGGAGAGTAAACTAAGAAAAAAAATTAGAAGGTGTGGACTTCTATCAAACACTGAATACCCTATGCTTGCAGGCTCTCCAGACGGAATTTTTGAAGATGGAATAATACAAATTATTTTTTTTATACCACTAGAGTGGAAAACAAGCATACGGCCCGCCTGATGGAAAGCAGTTACCGTAGCCTATGAACGCCTGTAACACCAGGGGCATCACACGCGCGTTGCCGACCCTGTAAAAACCTCTTCACGCCCTTTTTGAGGTACCCCATGCTGTAGTCTCCTGAGAAAACCTCGACAGGCTGTTCATTCCACAGCTTGACCGTACGCGGAAAATTTATCTGGAATCGCACGGTAAGCGACCACTTAGTTACTTGGAGTGAAGGAAGTTAAGTTCTGTCACCCTTTTTGGGCACAGGGTGCACGTTCGCAGTCTTCCACGATGAAGGAACATGCCTGGTGGAATAAGAGAGCGCGAAAAGGCGCGTAAGTACAGGACACAACTCAGGAGCACACAGCTTTAGCACCACTGCCGGAATGATATCTGGGCCACTCGACTTATGAACGTCGAGGGATAGTAATGCCCGCCGAACATCACCACACCGCGGGATGGAAGGCGGCGCGGCGTCCCCGTCGTTCAAAGTCGAGTTTGAGCAAAGAGATTCCCCAGCAGATCGGCTTTCTCCTTAGCACTGTGGGTCAGACTACCATCCGGTTTCCGGAGTGGTGGAAAGGACGACTGATAAAAGTTTCCCTCGGCAGCCGTAGCGAGCGACCAAAAAGCACGGCTCCCAGATGAGTGCTTTTAAAAACTTTTGCAAACTTTGCCCTGGCAATTACTCTCTTACTGAACCTGGAGGCAGCATTGAACTCCCGTTTCAAGTCGGAAACACCAGGATCTCCATTAATACGAGCCGTGGTCCAAGCCTTGTATGCAGCTTGCTTGCGGAGTTTTTTATTTGGTCACCGTCACCATTTTTAAAAACTTTTTTGCTCTCTAGTTTGTTCCGGATAAGTTTCACCATGTGGCATGGATCTAAAAAAATAACCACTTCTTTTTTATTTATTGCACACAATCCATTAAATGATTATATACAAAAGGCGATTAAGTTCGCCTTTTGTATATAATAATTGAATGTATTGTAATTGATTTTAATCCGGTAACGACGTCACATATTTCATTTTGCAGCGTCAGGCGCCCACGCTGTAGCCGGCTACTGCACAGGCAGTAGTCTCTGTGCCGTCACAAAGTTAGGACATTTCGTGCGCTATTTCATTTGTAACTACTTATCCTTAAGTGGTGACCCCGCGACAGCGACATATTCACCCATTGGTGATTTCGCGAAATCATTAGTGGAAGTGCGACAAACTGTAAAAAAAAAACTGTAAACAAGTGTAAAATATAAAAACTTTTTGCTACTGCTACTTACCTTACAAAAATGAACCAGCAACCAACACATAAAGGCGTACCCACACCACCCACAACTCAGGACGATAAGTTCGAGCTCGCCGCGGTTTCTGTTGCTAGCCTCATAGCTGATTTTTGGTGCGACCAGCCACAATTTTATTATGGTTCGCGCAAACGGAGGCCATATTAGCACCACAGAAGTTAAGCGACGAGACAAAATTTAACCTAGTTGTCGGCAAACTTGGCAAGGACGTCATCCAGCATGTAAGTGATTTGTTGCGGGATCCACAAGCTGCACAAAAATTCGACGCTCTCAAAACATGCCTCATCTCAGTATATGAGGAGAGTGAAAGCCGCCAATTCGAAAAATTGGAAATCGAAAAATGGAGTTAGAGGAACAAAAACCGTCCCAACTACTGAGATGCATGCGGGACCTGGACGGCGGAAAAATTACCGACGACACATTATGTTGTTATAGTATCAAAACGTAACTACCAGCTACATCTAGTCTATGGTTTATGAACTAAATGCTTGTAACGACACCGTCTAACAGAATAAAGTTAGTCTGCACTGAATAACCAAACATGTTTCACTTAATAGGTTATGGGCGTCCACCGTTTCATAAAATACAGTGTTTAAAGTTATTATTTTTGATCACGATTGTATTGTGCAAGATGTCAATGAACTATTTAGCCAGTGTGCCTAAACTAAAAGGCCGAGAGAACTACGATGAGTAGACATTCGCAGTTGAAAATGTGCTTGGAAAATTTGGAAATTTGAAATTGAAAATTTGGAAGGCATGTTACATTGTGTACAGTCAGCGGTAGGAAAAGACATAAAACCCGAAGACGATGCGAAGGCGCGGGCCAAATTATGCCTAACTATCGACCCGGCTTTGTACGTGCATATCGAGAAGACGAAGACTTCGAAAGAGTTGTGGGATAAGCTCAAATCTCTGTTTGACGACTCAAGTTTTTCGAGGAAGATTTCGTTATTGCGTGACTTAATTTCAATACGGCGAGAAAATTGTGAAGTTATGGCCACCTATGTGCCTCAAATTGTGGAGACATTCCAACGGTTGAATGGAACCGGTTTTGAAATAACGGATCAGGGGATTGGATCATTGATACTTGCAGGATTACCAGAGAAATTCACACCAATGATTATGGCCATTGAACATTCGGGCATTGCAATTTAGGCTGATATCATCAAGACAAAGTTGCTAGATTCGGAGCCACTAGAATTGATGGGAGTGACTTCGAAAGATACACAGAATACCGAAGCGGCGTTTGCGTCAAGGTGGGCGAAATCAAATCGCAGACCTGGCAATATCGATCAAAGCGGAAATGGCGCGAAGTTGACGTCAAATGTATAAGTGACAGGTAGAAACAAAAATGTAACCTATTACAAATGTAAAACTGCCGGCCATTATCACAATCAGACGAGTGGTACGTGGATTCAGGAGCCAGTGTTCACATGACGGCTGTTTTTAAGTTGGTTGCAAGAAGTTTCGAGTCCACAGACATGCTCCGAGATTATGATAGCAAATTTTGAGAAACTTCAAGTTTCTGGCAAAGGAAATGTTAAAATATCAACGCAGCAGGGCTATGATATAACAGTCAAGGAAGTTTTGTATGTACCAGGCCTGACAACAAACTTATTGTCGGTAAGTCAGTTAATCAAAAACAACAACAGTCTATCTTTCATAAACAACTAGTGTTTGATTATGCAAAGAAAGAATTGGTGGCTGTTGCTAACCTAATTGATGGTGTATATAAATGACACCACCAGTGACAAAATATTTACTTGCCAGTGATAGCGCTTTGTTCTGCCAGAGATGGTGCTTTGCACAGGAGGTTAGGACATATAAACACAAAAGACTTGAATAAAATGAAGAATGGCGAAGTGGAAGATGTTGGCTATGAAGACTCTTATGAAGTGACAAAATCTAACTGTGTGGTTTGTTGTGAGGGCAAGCAATCACAACGACCATTCTCCACAGGCACAAGAGCTACAGAATTGCTGGAAATTGTGCACGCGGACGTATGGGGGCCAATGGAAACTAAATCTATTGGATTGTCAAGATAGTTTCTTCTTTTTGTAGATGACTATAGTCGCATGTCCTTTGTCTACTTTGTAATGTTTAAGAAATGTAAAGTTAAGTTGAAAATGAAAGTAAGGTATGTTGAAGAGAAGAATGCGAATGAATGAAGATAGAGAGATATAAGTAATAAGTAATAATAATTTTGAGACCCGCTTATGGTAAGCGTTCTCTTAGTATAAGTTTTTAGTACACAATTCTGAAGGTAGGAAATAAATGAAATTTACAAATTACCAGACAGAGTTTATTCTTTGGTTTAAACCTTCCACATTGTCTCCCACACAACAAATACACATTTCATAATTATATATATCCAAGTTTACAATATTCAGTTAACAAAATATTATATTATAATATATAACAATAAAGATGGGCGCCAGACCCGGTTATGCCAGGTCATAAATACAGAAATTATAATCAGCGGCCGAGCAAGTTACAATTTAGTTTCTCAGGGCGATGAGTCAGAAAGCCTACGTTCTTATTGCGATCATAATATATATGGTTTGGTACTGAAATTCACTATTACGGTAAAAGTCTATATAAACTGCTCGATCGGTAACACCACTTAGCTGCGAGGTTTGGTGAACACCGCTATACTCAAGTGATATGGCCTGGAGGCCGCTGTATAAAGCTGACCCGCGTGTCGGAGTGGTTCGGACGGCATGCCACGTCACAACTGCGTAGACAGTCTCACGACCGGAGTTAAGAGGATACATAAAAAAACCTCCCAGTGGACAATATGCCCACTATTAGCACAGGGAATCACTTGTGCGCCTAATCTAACACTGCCCTAAGCAATTAACAAGATTTACATACCGACTGGAGGTTTGAACCACGGCCTGGGGGAATAGCGCGGCCGAATGGTGCCGCAGGAAGCGCTGCCGGTCGCGCTGATACGCCGCGCCGCCGTCAGTCAGACGTCTCCCCACTGGAATTTCACCATTCCACATATCATAAACAATCCGGCCACTGATTCCCTGCCCCCGCGAATCCTCGGACACTAAACTCACCGGTTTACTCGAACACGCAAGTTTGAAGGCGCCGGGGCTTCACTGGACTCCCAAAAGCCTTCGTGGAGGTGACGAAGTCTGAAACGAACGCAGGTCTTCAGTAACACGATCACAAAATGACGACTAACTAACCGCTTGGGGAAATCGCTTACCAATCGCTGGGGAATCTCTTGCTTGGTGCGTGGAACCGCAAACGCGCGACGTACGAACTGGGTGCTTTTACTGCGAAGGCGCGTCGATAGGAAAAAAGGCCGATTCTCTGGGGCGAACTGGTTTTGTAGTTCGGAAATCCCCCACTCCAAAATTCCATCGAACTTTCTCGAAGACCCACGGATACCGTCCTAATCACTAAAATATTTTTTGACCGATATATAATGTATAATGCCACAAACTTATCTGGCCCGGTGGCGGGGGCGGTGCGATCGACTTAAGTGTTGCTATTAAACGAAATGCCGCCCGTTTTAGAGGAAACATAAAAATCAAAGAAATATATACACTATTAAAATAATAGCATTGATATACTTATTAATTGTGTTGTGTGGTGTTTCAATTAAATATCAATTGCCTTTTATTTTTTGTTGATTAGTTTTAAAAATGCACCACGTTAAGTCGCGATCATAGCTATTATATAATATTAGAGAGTTATAATATTGCACAGAAACAACTCGTTGACGATTTTATTACTGTAAGAAATGAAATATGTGTAGAAAAAGATAATATGTATTTAAAAAAATACACCTCAATGGAATGTGCATACGCGGTAAGTAAATTAATTGTACCTGGCAATATTACATTACAAGATGGCGGCTTTAGTTCTAAATTTGGCCACCGGGTCAGATAAGTTTGTAGCACTGTACCCGTTTTCAATAAAAACTTCTTCCTTCAACCATTGACAACATGTGAAAGTCTAGAATAACATGAGCCAACGACAACGCTTCTTTTCGTAAAATTGTTGGCAACCACCGTCAACAAATCACATATTACTCAACTAACTGAAGCGATTATCTCAACCCAAATTCGGAAACCAAACTACTCACTCTATTCGCGAATGGAATTCTCCAGGCTTCTTGCCTTCCATCACAAAACATGGCAGCTAATAAACACGAGTAAAAAATCAAAACTACTATAAAATTAAGATTAAAAATTGAACAAGATTATTCCATTCGCAAACAGAAATCTCCCAAATGGTTTTCTTCAAGAGAAAATCCAACTCACGCGTCAATTTCTCTCAGCAAACTCCAATATCTCATAAAAAAATTATTACCGAATATCTAAATATATAAACTAAAAAAAAACTTCAACGACGGCGGTCGACAAGTGCGGGCTTCCAGGGTCCGCAATCTTGCAAAAGCAAAAATTAGATCAGCTGTCGGAACAACAGAGGCTAACAAACGAAACGTCAACATCTGCCTTCGTAAACAATAAATGTTTTCATAATCTAAAATAATGTAAGATGTGTTTAAGCCTGAAATAAGTGCCACAATGAAAAAAATCACGCGTTACAACTTTATGAAAGCGAAAAATGAGGAATTTAAATGTTTCAGAGAATTCAAGGCTATGGTGGAGAAACAGAAAAATTACAATATTATGCCATCAAAAACATAACTTGTAAAAAAAACCAAGTCTCGCAACTCAGTTCTTCTACCATAAAAAGTTGTGAGATCCATGTAATACCAAGTCGGTTAATTCATTCAAAGTCAAAATATCTTTATTCCTTGGACTTTATAAAGCACTTAGAAACGTCATACAAATTAAATATAAGACATGTATCTAAATCATTACTACTCTAAATCCGCAGAGCTTAGATTCACTTTCATCACAATATCTGTGAAAGTTAAGTGCCAGTTCCGGCGACGGGGCTTCTTGAGAAGAACTGGCAAGAAACTCAAGGCCGACTCTTTTAATTGCCAATATCGTTACATTAAATATATAATTAATTCAGTCCCTACTTAAGGGGCCTTCCCTGTTTTATTGCAGCGTCAGGCGCCCGCGCCTATAAAATAAAAAATTTCACAATAACATGACCATCAGAGTATAAAATATTTAGGTTTTCTATGATGATTGAATTGCGTTTTCGAAATCGACCTCTTGAAAGAGTACGTTATTCATATTGGAGTACTTAAAAAAAACTTAAATGAATGCAATTCGTGAAACATTAACCACTGCATTTTTAACCACTCAAGTTTTCCCTTATCTACGATACTTTCTTGTTAGTTATGTTTCGTTCTAGTAACTGACAAGAAAAAAAATGGTTTTTGTCATAGAAATTATTTTGAATGGTTTGGTTTTCTTTGTTAAGGCTGGAAATAAGGCAGCAATGTAAGGTGGAGAATGAAGATAAATAAAACTTAGTTGTACAATATTATTTTATAAACGTGAGTAGCAAAGACAGATAGTCGACATTCTTTTTAGTACAAAAAGTGTCAACGAGTTTACGAAATAAACTCGTTGACACTTTTTGTACTGACAAGACTTATGACGGTCTCGTGACGAAAAATCAAAATACCGGTAATTGCACATCTCTAACCACCTCAGTTTAGAAAATTCAAAGATTAAAAATGCTTAAACGCTTAAAATGTTTATTTTCTGAACTTATACATATTTTTATTGAAAGATTTTAAATGTTCCGCGGTAGGCTGCCCGTTGTTTGCTACGAATCTTTTAGTATGCAACAATCCCTCTAGACTCTCCGTGCAAATTTTATTTATCTGGAAGGTTTTCATATTATTAACTGCAGAAAACAATCTCTCAACGTTGGCGCTGCTATGTGGAAGTGCGAGTAATTTTCTCACGAATTCGCACAGCAGGGGAAACATTGGAGACTGATCTCCTTTTTTAATGCATGAAACATGCTTCCAGAATTCTTCAGGTGTAAGATCCACATTTTTTTCCGTGTAATGAAATGTCATGTTTCTTAAAAATCTCCACTCTCGGTCCAATTTGGTCATGTTTCGTGGGCATAGTTCTAATAATAATAATGTATAATATAGATAAAAATATATTCAAGAGTGGACAACATTAATAATTAATTATGTTTAACTTGCCTGGAAACAGAACTCCTAAATGAGTAATAGTTGTGACTGCTTGTTTTTCAATGATATGTTTAGGATTCATAAATTTATGACATTTTAATCTTTGCTTTTCATTAAAACAGAAACGCTGCTTTATTTGTTTTACACTTTCCATATAAAAAATAATGCATTTTCCTTTTTCTTTGCATTTATTATGTAATGCTGAGGCAGTGCCCTCTACAATTGGTATTAAACATAAAAAAATATCTTCCACATTAAAATCTACTGCTGTTCTGGCAATGAGCGCCAAGTGTTTTGTTGTTGATTTCTCTGTGCTCTCATCAACAATCAAATATTTTTTTTCAGTTTGTAAAGTCTTAACTAATTCGCAGTGAGATAATTTTCCTGTTACATTTGTAACAGTGGCTTGTGCCTTAGTTTTTTCGAATGTAATTTCTTTGGCTATTTCGGAATCCGAGCATACATTTTGAATAAGTTTCTTTAGGTCACCTGAAAAATAATATTATTTGAATACCTATAGTGTCTACATTAAAATTAATTTGTTGCGTACCACAGGGAAGCATTTTAGCTCCAATCCTCTTTCTCATTTATATAAACGACCTCCCTAGTGCCACCGCACATAAATGTATACTGTTCGCAGATGACGTCACGCTTTTAGTTAAACGTAGCAACAAAAACTCATATGAAACAGAAATAAATAATGCACTGAAAGACGTTGTTAACTGGATGGATGTAAATAGTCTCCAAGTGAATATAAATAAGACTAAAGTCATGCAGTTCACCTCTTATAATTCACATTCTATGTCTGCTTGCGTCAGCTATAATAATAAACTGGTAGATGAGGTAGCTACATTAAAATTTTTGGGGATTACATTGGACAAGCATTTGAACTGGAAGGAGCATATTGATCAGGTGTGCAATAAGCTGAATAGATTCGTTTTTGCTTTAAAAAGATTGCGGCAGACAGTTTCAGTGGAAGCTGCATTATCAGCTTACCATGGATACGTGTCCTCGGTACTTCGATACGGTTTGATACTTTGGGGAAACTCTGTTGATATAGACAGAGTTTTCAAAATTCAGAAAAAGTGCGTACGCGCTATATGTAATGCTTGGTTTGATGACAGTTGCAAACCATTATTCCAACAACTAGGGATATTACCATTACCGAGCATGTACATTAGGGATATTTGTGTTTTTGTTAATTCAAATCCTAGCAATTGGAAGAAAAGGAGTGAAATTTTCATTAGACAAACAAGAACAAAGATTATGAACAAATTATATCAACCCTCTTGCCATAAGTACATTTACGAGAAAAGCGTTTCGCATATGTGTACGAAATTGTACAATCACTTGCCTGATGACATTAAAATCTTGAAAGAAAATAGTTTCAAAACACGACTGACTGATTGGATTCTGGGACACTGCTTTTATAGTGTCTCAGAATTCATGACATTTAAATGGTAGACTAATATTATATATGACATGTTTATGCTGCATTAATTGTAATAATTTAATTAATAATAATAAGTTGTATTAGTAAATAGTAGTTGACATAAATATTTTGCACGCCTGCTTGCGGGCTGAATACACTGTACCTGACTGTATATACCCGAGTAACAACTTCTATTACTGTATTCTGCAAATAAAGATGATTTGATTTGATTTAAAATACAACAATACATAGCCTACATTTAGAGAATAAATAATGAATTTGTAGACCACGCCACAAGCATTAAACCAGCAATGTTACAAGAAAGATTATTTTTTCCCAAAAAACATGCCATGCTTATTTCTCCAAATTTGATTTTATTCTCAAATGACATTTTTGACTGAGTTTGCCCAAACTGGGTAATTGATATCAAATATTGGATTTTTAACAACCCATATGACTCGGTGAATTTTTAAGGTTCCGCTTATGCTTTTTCCTTGGTCGGGCAAAACTCTGTCTATGGCTTCCATGTTGACTTCAGTCACGACAGAATCGCAACGTTAGTTATGTTTCCTTCGACAGATTTCATGAAAGTGCTAAAGTCAGGGATAACTTCGCCTTGAGCTACTAACCGATCTGCTGTCCTTTTTATAATGGTTCCGACTCCGTCCATCGGACCCTTACCATAGCCGGCTTCCCTGAAGTTCCAAGAAGCAATTTGTATTCCGTAGCGCTGCGTTATGTATTGGGAAAACAGAAAAAATCGCCTTCTTATTTCTATATTGCGCTGTCAGCCCATTAAGACATGCAAAGTTTTTAAAAGATGAGACAAATATATCATGTCGATAATTTTTTGCATGTGAGCAAAAACCGCACAGGCGTCATGCCGCAAGCATTTCTTCCGAAAATGTGCAAAAAGATTTACTCCTCAAGTCACTAGTGTCATTGCATATGTAGTACTATACACGCCGCTGTGTAAATTTATTTGCAGCCTCGAATCACCAAGTGAACTGCTTGAATTTCGTCGGAATACTTGTAGTAGTAATTTTCTGCGAAGTCTATGTACATGAAAATTTCTTCCACACAAAGCCTTTAGTTGGGTAGTAGCTAAGTACTGATGCGTTATAGTGTGTGTTGCAAAAATGTATCCAATGCTTCAATAAATTTCAACAGCAATGTCTTTTTCATTACTTTAATTTCTTTCTTCACTGTTCTGCGTATTTCTGTTCCCGTATCATCCGGTATTCTTTAATCATTATCCATGATTTGTAAGTTGTTTAAGTGGGGTCGTCAAAAACATTAATATTTGGAAATTTGTTATTACAAATCGTGCATTGGCGTAACATGCATGTCTCTGAATTAATGTCACATACTATAGTTTTACAGAACTCCCTTAAATTCAGGCAAGAAATTATGTTGATGAATTTTAATTTGTCAAACATTAGTTGAATGTTTTCATGAATCATGCAAAGGCATGTGTCTCTTTCAGAAATTGTTCTTGCTATAATATAAAAAGATTAAGACCTTTTTCTATTAAGAGAGAGTAGAGGCAAAAAGAAGGAAAGAATATTTTAAGCGTATTTTAATAATCTTCACATTCCACACATCTTCACATTCACAGACCACACGGAATGTGAAAATTATTGAATAATTGTGAAGATTATTGAATAATTGTGAAGATTATTGAATAATCTTCACATTCCATGTTGTCTCCAAAAACATGACGCATAATATTTAATATATCATTTTTTCTGTCTAAAGAGGTAAAAATTTATCTTTGCTCAACCATCGGAAAGAAAAGCAGAACAAAATCTAGTTCCGATAGTACCAACTTTAATGTTGAAGTTACGTAATAATGCATCAAAGCCAGCAGATAATTCCAGTAGCCTTTTTCAAAATTTTATTAACAATCGTGCAAAATAATTTAATTGTGTCCTAGCCAAAGTTGTGGTTGGTAAAAGAATCATCATCATCATCATCATCAGGTCATTTTAGTCTCCACTACAGGAGCACGACCCTCTCTCGTCCGTCCTAGACGGAAGGAGGATTTGGCCTACACTCCCCACGCTGACCAAACGGGTTGGGGAGGCCTGATCGATATTTGATAATGTCTTAGTCCCTTAGTCGCCTTGTACGACATCCACGGGAAGAAACGGACTGATTCTATTCTAGTCTGCCGGAAACCACACGGCCAAAAAATTAACGGGTAAAAGAATAAATTATTCAAATTCAAGATTTTTGTGTCAGTAGAAATATTGTTCGTTTCTAAATTTACTTGCAGAGCGAGAGGCAGTACGCAATCTAATAGGCGATCACCGATTAAAAGCTTACGTTCACTAAGGGGAACCGTAGTATCTTTTTGCAATTGCGTATTTTACCATTCTAGTTGCGTAACAAATGGTTAGTACACTCTCTTGTTTGTATAGGTACGTCCCGGCTTACTTTCGAGGATGCTCTTGTACGTGCTGGAATCTCCATCAGCTATTAACACATTGTATATGAGATTTCTTTCCTGTATTAAACATTTAAAACCTTCGAACAGTGAACACTAGTTCACTTCGGGGAATCGGGGATTCACAATCGGGGGGATTAGAAACCACACATATGATTACTATAAAAAAATGAAGCTACCAACATTGGTAAAGCTGCTGAAATCCTTAAAAGAGGCAGACCTACACAAAGGTGGTATTACATCTTTGAGCAAAGTCCTCAAAACAATTGGTTTCTCTTTTAAAAAAGTGGATAAGCGAAAAATTATAACGGAAAGGAAGGACATTGTGCATGCAAGGTGCCGATTTTTAAGAAAGGCTAAGAACATAGCCGATTGGGAGAAGGTGGTCTTTTTAGACGAGACGGCTTAACGCGAACCACGCTACAAGCAAAAGTTGGACGGACGACACGGCACACTCTTCTACGAAAGTCCCGCAAGGAAAAGGAGAGCGCCTTATTATTTGTCACGCTGGTACAGCCAGTGGATTCATACCCAACTGTTTGCTGGCTTTCAAATCAAGGAAGACTACGGAGTATCACGAGGAGATGAACTACGAGAAATTTAAAGAATGGTTTTGTGTCTTACTGGACAATTTAAAAGAGCCTATGACTATTATTATGGACAACGCTCCGTACCATTCAGTACAATTGAATAAGCCCCCGGCACAGGCTAACCGAAAAAGTGAGCTGGTAAACTGGCTTAATGAAAATGGAGTTGCAGCGGACTCAACCATGTTGAAAGTAGAGCTCCTGCATTTGGTGCGACTTCATAAGTCATTTACGCCAACTTATGCGTTAGACGAAATGGCAAAGGAAAGGGGCCATCAAGTCGTAAGACTGCCACCATACCACTGCCAATATAACGCAATTGAACTGATTTGGGCTCAAATTAAAGGTAATATTTTTTTTATTTATATATTCTATACTAATAACGTGGCAAACACGTATATACGGCTGCCTGATGGTAAGCAGTCACCGCTACCTTAAATACATATAATATAAATAACCTATAAATTAAATGTCCATTTTAATACATTTATGTTTCACATAAGAACACTCCTATCTTTTTTTAGGTCACGCAGCACGACACAACACTGCACCACCATTTACGGCCACCAAAATGTTAAAACTATTAGAAAACGCAATTGAAAGTGTTACGGGTGAAAGTTGTGAAAGGTTACATTGGGCAAAAGTTGTGGAAAAGACGAAACGGGAAGTATTTGCGGACTGGGATCGAGATATCCATATCGACAATGTCATCGACGAGACGCCGCTCATAATAACGTTTACCGAGTCTGACGACGAAAATAGTAGTGGTTTAAATTCATCTGACTCGGACAATATTTAGGTTGTGAACCATTGAATAATTAACATAAAATATTATTATTTTAATTTTATTTTGTTTCATTTATCACCACACATACACATCATCACATTGACTTATGTATATATATACACATAAGTCAATTCGTCATCATAATAAATTGTCATTCGCATGCTATAATTTTCCGGTTCGTTAAGAAAAGTAGAACGATTAAAAATACAATGACTGAATATTCGAAACATAAAGTGTTAACGTTTCGATTATTCAGTCGCATCTCTAGTACAAAATGGTTGAAAGTAGACGTAGTACGTAACAAGTTGTGCAAGTGAAATAAATTAAAGTTTTATGTTTTTCACTGTGAAATAAGTGAATCAAAAGATTGTTTTGGACTGAAAGATCCTTTTATAATATTACCAGATAAGAATCGTCCTGTAATATAAAAAAATATTACAGAACGATTTACACATTTATTCTCACAATCACTTTTTTTGTCAAATTGAATACATCCTTGCAAGTTACGTTCTACCGACCTGTCATACGACGGTTCCTACGTTGAAAGGAGTGTAGTGGCAAATTCACATACTGTAAGTTTACAGTGCAACATCGTACATTTTTGGAATCAGCACTTTGTGTCGCGAGTCGTTGTTTTCATACTTCGTCGCACGTCACTACGTTACGTTAAATAAAGTATAATGTATATTTCATTTTATATTAAGTAGTTCGCAACTCAATAACCAATAAAGCGCACGTGCGACTCATATCATTTTATCATCATTATTGTATTGTTTACGACGTACAATAAACCAGAATTTAAACTAATAAGAAGTTTACTTCCATCAACCAACCAACACACATACAACAAGAATAGAGTTGTAGGATTAGACCCTTACATCGTTTTGATCCTTCGAGCCGGATTTGAACCAGCGACCAATGACTACGTCAGAGTAGTTACGATAAAAACCAAGAACGGTTACCTGACACGTCCCATCGTAAAATTATCAATCCTGTCATCGCGTCAAGATATCAAGAACGATAACAATCAAGACCTGAGAGGAGAAAAACGTCAGAAAATAAAGGAGTTCAAGGTGAACTTCAGTTCGCTTGTTATGGCTATGTTATGTTTTCTCAACATACTTACCACAACAGAAGCTTCGTTTCGCGTAACGCTTCTGAAACCAAACCAAGGAATATACTTCGACAAAACTGCCAACATGCAGTTAGCAAGAGACGATTGGAAAATAATTGTTTATTACAACATGGACGCATTTACGTAGAATGAAAACATTCAACCAATATTTATATCACATACAGGAATCATGTGACATAATGACGGAACATGCACAATGTGACATAATTATATCACAATTACGTCACAGTTACTCAGAATTAAAATACTACGACACTATTTTGCTCAGTCAGCAAACTCACACTCGCTCAAGGCTTATCAATGGTGTCGGCTACCTGACAAACACACTGTTCGGCGTACTGGACGATAGATTCGCAGAACAGTACGAGAAACATATTACACTCATACGAAGCAATCAACAACATTTGGCATCATTGTGGCGTAACCAAACCTCAATAGTAGAAGCGGAGTATAACTTACTCAAAAGAAGCGAAGAAGCCATGGATATATAGCATAAATTAATAAATCATCAAATGCTAAACTTTAAAAGTCTACCAGAAGCCTCGCACGTATTTTTACGTAATGACACTGTCCGTCGTTCTCTCCAACCGCCTTACACCGGCCCTTATAAGGTAATCGAACGAACGGACAAAACAATAACCCTAGATGTAGGCGGCAAGAAAACATTAGTAAGCATTGATCGCGTAAAGCCCGCATATATACAGAGCGAGCTAGATCAACCAGGTATTTCACACCATTCTTCCCTTGGCGTACCAGTACAGGTTAACGAGCCACAGGAAACTGTTCTACCGGTTTCCTCTGACTCTGGTATCACTACCCAACCGCCTGCGCCACCATCGACTACTGCATCCTCCCCACCTATACTTACTCGAGCTGGTCGTAAAGTTAAGTTTCGCGACGTTCTCGATTTGTAAACGTTATAGAGTATTATACTAGTATTGAAGTTTATTTAGTCTCACCTTTATCTTTTAAGAAGATTTAATTATATTTTACTCATTTAGTTTACTAGCAATTTATATTAGTTTTTTACGTCATATGTTTATTGTGTATTAACCTTTGACATGACTTATGTACCTATGTTTTAAGTTAGGCACTATGTAACTAAGTTTAAGACTATAAGATAGCAGATTGTTGTAAAATCCTTAGTTTACCATTCTCCGTAGGGGGGTGGTTGTGGCGTTTCTGAACGCGGTCTGTTTTGTTTATGTTGGCAACACGTATTTCTCGCGGTTATGTTGTCAACATGCGCAAATCCATCCGCAGAGTTTTGTAGCAAGCAAGCAAGTGATTAACCTGTTTCTTTCTGTCTGTGTTACTGTATTACTGTATAGCTGTTACTGTATATCAAGCACGCAATACAAATTCTTATACTCAAGGCTCCGCAGTTTCATTGTTCATCCTACCCAACAATATTAGACCCTATATTAGACTACGGGGATGTGGTATATCTTGATCCTACTGAAGACCTTACTAATAAATTAGAACGTATACAAAATTTATGTATTAGATATGTGTTTGGGGTGCGCAAATTTGATCATATCACTGAATACCGTAATAAACTTAACTTACTTCCCATAAGGCAAAGAAGGAATATCCATATCCTTACGTTTCTTTACCAAATATTGTTTAACCCGTCAGCACCGAGGTACTTGTGTGAAAAATTCAAATTTCGAGAAGGAGACGAGCGCTTAAGATCTTGCAACAATCCAATACTGAACACTCCTTTATACAACTGCCACTCCTTCGCAAAATCTTTTACTGTACGTGCGGCTCGCCTTTGGAATTCACTGCCCATAGATGTGAAAATGTCTCAGTCTGTTCATTGTTTTAAACTGAAGTTACATAAGCTCTGGTATCAAGGTCCTAACACATCAGACTAAGTGATATGTACTTATCTATTCTCTATATTATATTCAGTGGTTATAGTATATGTATGCATGTGTATGTATGTATGTATATAAGTATATGTATATAATATATTATATGTGTGTATATGTGTATGTATATAAATGTATTAAGTATGTGTATTTGTGTGTGTATATAGTTTAAGAATATGTATTTAACTATGCTTACATAGTCATTATTTATTTACATTGTGCTAAATATAACTGCCTCGCGAAAGTTCGGTCTCCTTTGGGTATTCTGTGGTTGACTGGAAGAGATCCCTAATGGGATAAGTCCGCCATTGTACTTGTGATTAATGTTACATTATGTATTACTGTTATAGTGCAATAAAGACTTTACAAACAAACAAACAAACAAAAGGGGCTCACGATCGTGGACCCCCCAAATCTTCTTTAAGAGCTGACCTGATCCCCAGAAGTACAAATGGCAAGGCTCTGTGCCATGTCACATCGTGACACATGAGAGCGGCCTTTAGTTGTCGGTGAAAACGCTCTACCATACCGTTAGATTGAGGATGGTAGCTTGTGGTCCGCACGCGTTTGGTGGATGTTAAATTTAAGAGTTTATTATTAAAGAAGTTTGACTCAAATTGGCGGCCTTGGTCGGTTGTAACCGTAGTGGGCACGCCGAAGCGCGCGACCCATCCACGTACGAACTGGTCAGCCACCTCCTCTGCGGTGATCGACTGCATGGGCCACGCCTCTGGCCATCTTGTGTAACGGTTTATAGCCGTTAGGCAGTATGTGTAGCCGTCGGAAGTGGGTAAAGGGCCGATGATATCAAGGTGTACATGCCTGAAACGTCCAGTGGTGTAGAAAAGTTGCCAAGTGGCGCAGTGATGTGGCGTGTTACTTTGCACTTCTGACAGGCGACGCACTCACGTGCCCAGGCGCGACAAGCCTTCGTGACACCGGGCCACACGTAACGGTCGGCGACCAGGCGTGCGGTGGCGCGGGCACCAGGATGGCTCAGGCCATGCAGTCGCTCGAAGGCAGCGCGGCGATGCTGCGGCGGCAGGTAGGGTCGCGGCTTGCCCGTCGACATGTCGCACAGTATGGAAATGTTCAAGCCTGGAATGGTTGTAGGTACTATTTTTAATGAGGAATTCTCACGGACTGCCATAAGCTCGCTGTCAGTCTCCTGATCAGCAGCGAGAGATAAATAGTCATCGCCCAGTGAGATGGTTTCTATGCGAGACATTGCGTCTGCAACAACATTGTGTTTTCCTTGAACATGTCGTATGTCAGTGGTAAATTGAGATATAAATGTTAATTGGTTTAACTGGACGGGAGGCAGTTTGTCTCGACGTTGCGTAAATGCATAGAGGAGAGGTTTGTGGTCCGTATATATAGTGGCGTGTTGCGCCACCAAATATGACGGAAATGCTGCACTGCTGCATACACAGCTAACAATTCCCTATAGTAGGCTGGCCAGGTGCTTTGGCTAGGTGTGAGTTTTTTACTAAAAAATGCACTACTGGCAACTAGGGGTTGCCAGCTATTGACCGTCCATTGTTGTAGACAAGCGCCTACGTGTGTACTTGATGCATCTGTGTACAGGCCCAGGCGGGCGTTCTGCACTGGATGTACAAGTTGTGTGGCTGTAGTGAGGCTGTCCCTGCAGGTATAAAAAGCTTGTTCCAAGTCTGGAGACCATGGCATAGTCTTGGCTCCTTTTAGCTTGGTATTTGTAAGGAAATCAATAAGGGGGACCTGTACCTCTGCAGCATTAGGTAGAAAATTACGGTAATAGTTAATCATACCAAGAAATCTTCTTAACCCTTCTGCAGTTTTAGGTAGGGGGAAATCCCGGAGAGCAGCTAACTTCTCCTCTGGAGGATGAATGCCGTCTTTTGTGATTCGGTAGCCAAGGAAGGTGACTTCACTGGCATCCAGCACGCACTTGGCAGGGTTGACAACAACACCATAATCTGCTAGCTTCTGTAAAAGAGTGCGCAGGTGGTTAGCATGGTCTACACCATTACTGGAGAAAACCAAGATGTCGTCAATATATGGAAAACAGAAATCGAGACCTCTAACGATGTCATATATGAAACGTTGAAACGTTTGGCCGGCATTTCGTAACCCGAACGTCATGTAGGGGAACTCGAATAGGCCGAATGGTGTTGTAATAGCCGTTTTGCAAATGTCAGCTGGGTCCACTGGAATTTGTTGGTACGCTTTCACCAGGTCCAGTGTGCTGAAAATGGTTGACCCAGCCAAATTATGGCCGAAGTCCCCAACATGACGCACGGGAAATCGGTCAGAGATGGTCCGAGCATTTAACGCTCTATAGTCCCCACAGGGACGCCAGGTCGCGTCCTTCTTAGGCGCCAGATGCAGCGGGGAAGCCCAAGGGCTTTTGGATGGTCGAGCTGCACCAGATTGCACCATCTCAGTGAACTCCTTTTCCGCAGCACGCAATTTTTCCGGTGCAAGGCGGCTCGGGCGTGATACAACGGGCGGACCATCAGTTGTCTTTATGTAATGAACTGTGCTATGTTTTATGTCGCGGTAGATACCTGGAGGGCGCGTAACTTGTGGATATTCTGCAAGAATTTTTGAAAAAGGCGAATCCGAGGTATTAACATTAATAGTTTTAATGCTGGGCTGAGGGAGAATGCGGATAGAGGCTGAAACGGTTAGTCCAGTATGTCCATCACGCAACAAACATTTGCGACAATCAGGTAACAAGTTGAAATATGCCAGGAAATCAGAGCCTATAATGGGTGTGTCAACATCTGCAATAACAAAATTCCAGCGTAGTTCTCTTCGTAAGCCTAAATTTAAATTATAGTGTGATACTGCCATAGGTTTTAATAGAGCTGTCATTTGCGGCATTAAGATCATATCCACTTACAGGGTAATGACCTCTCAGTAGGTTACGAGGATAGCAGCATATGTCGGACCCCGTATCAATCAGATATCTCTGGTTGGTATGGCGGTCCGCAATGAATAGGCGGCGACTTTGCGCTGGGCGATCGGTATTTGCCATTACCGACCGCTGTTCTGGTTTTCCTGGTTGTCAACATTTTTTGAAGTCCAGCTACAAGGCTGGATACACTTGGTAGCCTTTGCATTAAAACGATTATGGTACCAGCATAATTTTGGATTGTGAGTACGTGACCTGCTCCTAGAGCGGTCACGGGTTGTGTTGCTACTAGGAATCCTAGTACTCAATGCGGCAACAGTTCGGGTTAGTTCTTCTATCTGCTCTTGAAGCGAGCGTATGGTATTAGTTTCATTATTTAAATTTAACTGGCATACCTCAGTTGGTTGAGAGCTGATCTCCATAAGCTGATCAGCAAGGGTAGCCAGCTCCACCAGGTCCTGTTCCTGTTGAGCAGCCAACACTATTTGCACCTGCCTAGGCAGCCGGCTGGACCACATACTCTTCGAAAGTTGATCCGGAAATGTAGGTCCGGCAAGAGACTTTAGGTGCCGGAGAAAGAATGAAGGCTTACGGTCACCAATGTGTTCCTTCTCCAACAGCCTGCGAATTTTTTCTTCGTAAGATTCAGAAAATCTAGAGATTAAAGCATTTTTTAAGGTGGTATAGGGTTGAGACTCAGGTGGCTGTATTATGATGTCTTCAACCTCTCTAGTGCAGTTTGTATCTAGATGTGCTAATGCATAATGAAATTTAGTAAGCTCCTGAGTAATTTTGTTAATAAAAAATTGCGCTTCCAAGCTAGCAAACCAAAGAGCGGGGCGGTCTTTGCAGAAAGGTGGTGTTCGAATTGACACCCTATATATGTGCTCCCTTTTAGAGGTCCCTTCACCACCATCTGCACCTACGTCCTCGAGTTCGGAACCAGATGTGGAGGGAGGGGGACTATTTACAGTTTTATGACAGTTAGTAGAGTTATTAGCATGAGCATTGTTAGTCGGATTCATCTTGAAAGCTCCGTAAAATTAATTAAAATATATGCAATGACATATAAAAAATAAATAAATAATAAAAAAGCACATTCAAAGCTTCGAACTATTCAAAAGATAATAAAATACACGTAAAATTAGGCAGTCCAACTTGCAATAACTTGTTGACAGGGAACGAGTCGATTGTCAGTTCAATTCCGTTCCGTTCCGTTCATGCACAGGACACAGGTCACTAGGATGCGGAAATAGTTCGTTGTTGCTAAAATGACACGCGAAGATTGAGGCGGCGCCACCATCAATGCGTTATACATGTAAGGCAAGCGTCCAAAATGGCGAATAAAAACTTGTATGAAAAGCGATGCAAACACGAAATGTACATACACACTGAACGCACACAGCACTTTAAAACCTTTTTTTTTTTTTTGCTCCAAAGCAATAGCGTAGTAGCGGAGTTTGTAGCCCTTCCATAAATCAGTGAGCTCGCGCCGGCGTCTAACGTGAACTGCCCCCTTACCACCATCTCTTATTGCGATTCAATAACTGAATAGATTGCTTATTCATACCAATGAATAAGCGACTCTATTTCAAATACAATAGAGTCGCTTATTCATTGGTATGAATAAGCAATCTATCCAAATATTGAATCGCAATAAGAGATGGTGGTAAGGGGGCTGGCCCGTTTTTGCATAGCATCGCGTAAATTGCTGACGTTAGCAAATGGACGGGACGTGGCCCGTACATGCTTCCGGGCCGAAAGATGCGAGAAGCGAGATGAGATGAATTAACTCTAATAACAAGATGATACACAATATTGCCTTAATGCTAGTAACAATGTGATTTCAATATTTGATTTAAAACTACGAATACGAATAGCTTAAAGTCTGCTCTCGGCGACCGTAAATACCGATTGAAAAACCGGTGAGGTGCCTCTGTTCTGTTTCTGATTACGCACATTGGTTTTTGCACTTTCACTTGTTACACTACACTGACACTGCACATCACTTTAATTATTTGATCCACTACACTGCACTTCATTTGGTTGATTATCGACGGAGGGAGCCCGCGCCCGGCGCCAGGAGACCGCTGCACCGACCATGACCGCGCCGCCGATCACCAAGTATATGGCGACGTAATGGTGAACCTCATGATAGGACACTCGCTCCACGAGTTGCTCATTCTGCTTCATTATATCTATTTGCTTTTGTAAGCTGGCCAGTTGAGTTCCATTGATTTCTTCGGTGTTATTGATATGTGGTTCTGATAAAGTTATGTTGAGGAGATGATTTGATAGGCACCATCGCCGGAATCTCAACGTTTGGCTTGATAAATAATTCACTTGTTAATAGTTTATGTGAATACAATGAGAATACAGCTGATTTTATTAAACAATCTTGACTAAGTGTCAATAAACCCGCATTCTTCAGTTGAATGGGAGTAATCTGATCGCTGCATAGTAACTTAAAGTATATAAATATTCGGTTTGTTGGTTGTTATAAACTTATCCTCGCATGGGCTTATAAATGATGTGCAATCAGACTTGTTGTCTCGTCGACACTCATCCTTTAATTGATAGATCGGTTTGTCCAGGTGACATAATATAGTCTCAGGGGATTGATGTAAACAAAATGTTAGTTCTCGCTCTGTTATTATAATAATAGAATCTTTGTTTGTTTGTTTATTTGTTTATAAAACTTTATTGTACACATACATAAAACTTCAAGTACAGAATAACATACACAATGGCGGACTTATCCCAGAAGGGATCTCTTCCAGTCAACCAAAGAATGCTTGTAAGTGAATTTTTAGGTCAGGGTGAGGTACATTAAGTACAGTAGATAAAAAAGCAGTTCTTACAAACACACATATAGAAAAATGTAGACAAATACACACAGTAATACACACAACTGCAAGCAATAAGACACTTTAGATAAAGTGAATTCAAACGTCGGAAACATCAGCGAAGTGCGATCTTAGCTGGCTCTTAAAAGAACTAATAGATTGAGCCATCATCACATTAATTGGAAGTGCATTCCAGAGACGAGCAGCTAACACTGCAAAAGATTTAGAATAGGTAAGGGAGCTATGGGGCGGTATTTGAAGAAACGGAGTGTTTCTGGACCGAAGTCTGTCATCTACAACACGAAACTTGAAACATTCCTTCAGGTAATCCGGCGCTGTTGGGTAGAAAAGGATCTGGTATAGGAAAGTAAGAATGCGGATATTTCGGCGTTGTCGTATTGGTAGCAAACCAAGCTGTTTCCTGTAATGAAAAATGTGATCAAATTTTCGTACTCCAAAGACATACCTAACACACATATTTTGAATGCGATCTAATTTATTAAGGAGTTCTTCTGAAGGGTCTAAATACGCTATATCGCCGTAGTCCAATAGAGGAAGAAGGAGAGTGCGTGCCAATAATAATTTGGTGTTGACAGGAAGAAAGTTTTGGAGTCGTTTCAAGGAATGCAGAGAGGCAAAAATTTTCCTGCTGACATCATTAACTTGAGGGGCCCAGGACAGAGTCTGATCCATGATGACACCCAAATTCTTAACAGTAGAGGAGTAGTTAATAATATTACCATTTAAAGTTACATTTGGGCACATCGAATACGGTAATTTAGAAGTATAATAAGGACTGCCAATTATAATCGCCTGTGATTTAAATGGATTGATATTTAGGCCAAATTTTTCGGACCACTGGGCTATTTTACAGAGATCATTGTTAATAGCACTAATTGCACTATTGAAGTTATCCAATGGAGCTGCAGTATAGATTTGCAGATCATCAGCATATAGGTGATGAGAAGAGGAAAGTAAGGAAGTTAAATTGTTGATAAAAATAGAGAAAAGAATAGGAGATAAAACTCCTCCCTGAGGCACACCCGCACTGAGTCGACACCAGTCCGACCTCGTATCATCAATTTTAACCAGTTGGCGCCGATTAGTTAGATAGGATTTAAACCAGAGTAAAGCCGATTGAGAAGGATTTAAGGCCTGGAGCATGCCCAGCAACATATCAAAATCAACCGAATTGAAGGCATTCGTAAAGTCGAGCAGAACTAAAAGTGTCAACTTTTTATTTTCAACACTAAGTCGAATATCGTCAGTGACTTTGATAAGAGCCGAGACAGTGCTGTGTCCAGTACGAAATCCCGACTGATGCCGACTCAGTAGGTTATGCTTTCGAAGATAACCAGATAACCGCTGGTGCACAAAGTGCTCTAGCACCTTAGAAAGAAACGGCAAAATGGATATAGGGCGAAAGTCCGAGAAAGAGGAAGGTTTCGAGCTTTTAGGAAGAGGAACTACATGTGCATCTTTCCAAAGAGTTGGAAAGATCCCAGAAGAAAGAGAACAATTAATGATATCAGCAAGAATAGGGGCAATGATCTCCTTTATTGGTTCAATCATATGGAGACCAATTTCATCATTGCCAACAGCCTTAGATTTAATAGTGCCAATCAATTTTACTACTTCGTCCGAAGTTATTTCGCCAAGCTCTAACACTGAATTCAAAAGAGGAATCGCTGTATTTAATTCAGACAAAGTTGCCATCTTTGCAGTGGGATCAATTTGAACTGACGATTTCGAAAAATGATTGTTTAAGGCATTAAGATCAATACTTGGATTTACACTTGATTGTACTCTGCCAATACCATTTGCCTTGAGAAATTTCCAGAGTTTACTGGGGGGACAATTTTCAATATTCTCGTGCATGTATTTACGCCTGGCCTCTCTGCATAACTTATTGCACTGGTTACGCAATGACGTATATTTTTCACGATTTACAGGAGTGGGGTAATGACGAAATTTAATTTTTGCTCTATCGCGACGAGCCATGAGCTTTTTAATGTCTTCCGTGAGCCAAGGGGCAGGATAGTGTTTAACTCGTACGGGACGAAGAGGCGCGTGTTTATTATAAACATTCAAAATAATTGTGTTAAACGCATCCACCTTTGCATCAACATCAGGTGTCAACAAGACAGTATCCCAATCTGCTTCACGCACATCATTTAGTAATTTCTCCTTGTCAATTGCAGCAAAGTTCCGTAAAAGGAGAGTTTTGTGTTTTCTTTTAGGAGGACGGATCTTAAAAGAGGCATAGATCAAGTCATGGGCAGAGAATGCCGGCGCGTGAAATTGACCATGTGTTGACACTAACTCCGGACAGGATGTGATGATGAGATCAAGTAAAGAAGGAGGTCCATTATGCGGAAAATGTGTAGGATTAAGGGGAAGGTGATAACAGTTGACAGAATTTAAAATAGAAAGAAGATTTTTGGTACGTGCATCATCCTTTATGAGACAGGTATTAAAGTCTCCCATTATGATGGTGTGATCACACTGTGGAGATAGTTCAGATAGAAGAGTTTCAAAGGAACTAAAATAATTAATATGTAAAGATGGACTATAATAGACACCTAACAACACTTTGGTATGATGGAGGGTTACCTGAAGGAATAGGTGTTCAGGAGAATTAACTTCTGGGGCAGATTGAGACAACAATTCAAAAGGAATATCACTGCGGAGATATATGCCGACACCACCATATCCCACCATTCTTGACATACCGTCCTGTGTCCGGACACACGTACGATCATTTCTAATTAATCTGAAACCAGGCAAAGGGTACAAAGTGGAGGGCAGCGAAGGCTTTAAAAACGTCTCTGAAATTAATATGGCATGTATGTTATTTGATGTAAAGGTATTAAGCAGATCTGCGTAGTGCGCCGCAACACTTTGGGCATTTATATGTATAACATTAAAGTTTTTTACTAATGAAGCAAACACCACGTTAATATTTGTACTTAGAGATGGCTCATCTGAAATATCACTGTTATCTATACTTTCGAAGGAAGAAGACAGAGAAAAATACTCACTATCGGATAATGCCTCCGACATTGTATCAGACAAAAGACTGTAGTAAAAGTGTATGTATCAATAAATTTAATTAATAAAATTTAAGAAAATTCAGTAATTAATTCAATTAAATAAAGTACCGCTTAGAAACCACTTTCAAGCATTCGTCGGCAGCCGAAATATCATAAATAATTTTAACAAAACGAGAAAAAAAAATACAATAAAATAACACTAAAATATTAAACGGACAACTATTATATCCAAGTAAACAATTACGAATCCACGGCATCAACGCAAACAAATAAGCGCATAGAGAACATCAATTTTCCAACATTCAAATTTAATAATACTCATAGACGCAATTTCTGAACGAAACGGAGCAGTCGGCGATATGACATCTGACAGTGATCGAATTGACACATTTCATTCAATACGTCACATGTCATTCTCATTTGTTTAGATTTAGAATAACAAATTTGTAGGTTAACAGAGAAAATAATAATAAAATACATGTTGTATATTAAATTGTGACTACCATACAAACGGTAAACGTATTCATATAGTAATTAAAATTACCCACACAAAGTAAGATGTACAATAAAAATGCTAACATAAAAAGGAAAATTAGAACAAACTACCTATATGGGCAATCAATAAGTGTTTGGAAAGTAGATGATATGAAATACGGATACCGTGCAAGACGTAACTTATCAGGACGACTACTTATTTGCCTTTGCATGTGCCCTTGCAGACCGTGTTTTGGTTGTTGGTTGCACGGCAGGTTCAGTAGACCTGGTAATAGACGCCGAGACCGGCGCGTCCGGAAGAGCAGCATCAGTTTTGCTATTCGTTACATCCACTTTGAAGGAGTCTAACTCAGTCATAGAAGTGCTCTTACGCTTTGAACCATCCGGACAGAGTAACACAATCTTCCCGTTACTGGTCCAGCAACCCTTCACGCCCAGAGCCTTGCGGGCCTCGACAAAAACGGCATGTCTACTAGCTGTTAAAAATTCAGATACTGTTATTCCACTGCCCTTCAAAAGCCTTTTTGCCAGCCAAACTTCATTACGAGACTGCTGGTCATGGAAATGTATGAGAATAGGTCGTGGCTTGCCTGCAATACCGTGAGTTCCTAAACGGTGACACGTAGATATAGATGACTCATTGAAGTCCTTGAGATTCAGATTTTCTTGACAGAGCCTCAATACCATCCCAGCCGGGTCCTCGTTGCTGGACTCATCAATGCCATGCAAGAGAAGCATACCTGAGCGAAATCTCATCTCAAATCCGTCCATAGTATCCAGCATCAACTCCAATTGGGTCCTCAGTCCAGAGACAGCCTTCCAGATTAAGTTTTTAAAATTGTTGTAATCACTCGCCAATGATACAATGTCCTGAGTATGAGCACGTACACCAAGGGAATCCTCAAAGCCTGCCATCCTTGTAGCAAACATAGCAGCCATCTCATCCAGATTTCTTCTCAGCTGTGCCAAGTTGTCCATTCTGCTGGTGTAAATTTAGTGCAGTGTTGTGTTGTATTTCTTTGTTGAAAAATATTTAAGAGAGATTGTTGATATAACGGCTGACAACGAACTATAGCATGTATTAATACATGTAGTGACAATATCAGGTATTTATTTTCCACTTATATATATTTAATTTAAATAAATATTAAAGAGCAAATTTATCACTTGTTAACAGTTGCGCCTACCCTCTTTTTTCAAACTTTGTGTAGATTAATTGCTATATATTCGGTGATAGGTTGAATGTTGATCATATTGTCATTTCATCATTGAGGTATGAGAATTATGCGGAATATTTCGTATAAGTCTCGGGATGTCAGTGGAATTCGTATTTCGAATGATAAATATTGCATTGATAGTCTAGCTTTCACGGATACTAATTTGTACATTTTTCATAAAGGGCTTTGGGTAACTTTGTATGAAGAATGTTGTCATTTTTTGTTCTAGCAGCCATTGATAAAATTTGTGTAGGTTTCAAGAGCATCTATACTAATACATAAATAAACATCATTTCAAGTTCTAAACTGTATCGGAGCTGAGATAAAAAATATTTAAGTTTCATTGTCATTTAGAGAAAAAACACGTAACTCGACTGGAGGCAACGAAAATTACGTTATACAAGTGTACAGAACCTAGTAGAAGGGGATTATTAAAAAAAAAATAAGTAGGTACGTAAGTATTTATTACATTTGAGCAATAAAAAATCTTTATGAGCCACTAAATTGTTACACATCTTCGGGTTCATCATATCGTTGATTTTCTTCATCCTGCCTGATTATAGTAACGAGGAAGAGAGCTGGTGGATTGAGATTTTCCTGATGTCGCCCCCACCCCAAATACCATAGAATTGCCATGACATGGGAACAACACCCCAAAGTTCGTTTTCCTATTACACAAGAACATTAATGTCCTAAAATGGCTCGGATGCCTACTAAGTGTACGTCTCTTTCTATTAATATGTATACATAGTAAACGCTTCTAGAAGTATGTCGTGATTGAATCCTGCCTCTTAATACCCACGGATCAGTTCAATCAATATTTTGAACACCAAAATCAGTTGAATCCTTATGTATTTCTATTAGGTACGATCCATTTTTAATATGTTCTCCATAATAACTGCGAGCTTGTTGTATCTGATACGTGCCCAGCGCATAAATAATTAAATCGTCATCAGTTACAACTGGAAACTCATCCATACCGGGAACAATACCATCTATCGTCTCAAATCTTGCTCTTCTTTGATTAAAATTATTTTCGCCTCACTTAGCCGATTTCGATTACCACTTCTACTAATTTTTCCTAATATATGTTCTACTAATCTGTGATCCGTCAATGGTTTGCCAAAACAATTTAGTAAAGCACCTGCGATTTTTATTTCATCCAGAAGATGTGTTGCAGCTTTATTGAAATTCTGATGGCGAAGTTGTCGAAATTGATTTTTTAATCGTCCGTTTATAGTTTCGACAACCCAGCGACACATTGTCACTTTCCTGGAAGCGTTTGCTTGTGCAACTGTTAGTTGCGTTTCTCCTTCATTTTTACATGCAGGCATATAAGCTTTATAACCACATGATTGAATCTCTGAATCCTCCATCTGATATTAAAACATCATCTTTGCAAAGAAACCAGTGAAATGGATCAGTGGTACTATTAATATTCTCAGAAAGAATCGTAGCATCTGATTTCGTTGCTTCGTACAAGCCATACACATCAAGGATATGCCCATCAGGGCAAACAATTAAAAAAGGCTTCACTAAATTGCGGAACTTGGGAAGACTATAAGACTTCCGCTGAAAATAGTAATTGCTACTCTTTTGTAGGTATATATATGTGCCATCCATTATTACAATAGCATTTGCTCCGTTAAATTACCAAACAAAGCATTCGGTATAGAAAGACAGCGTGATATCACGTCTTCTCGAATCATATGATTATAACCCAGGTTTTGTGGTACGAATTCTTCTATTAAATATGTCCTGACTAGAGCCATCGTCTTTTCAAATGTTTTTCTGGTCATTTGGAATATACTAGATAACCTCTCATTTGATTCACCGGTATGAAGTTTTGTTAGTACTGTAGCTAAAGCAGTTGCTGGTTTTCGAAATCGTTGTGTAATTCCAGGTGTACTTTGTAGAATTTCATTGAATTGAGGTTTTGTAAAACCTATGTAATAATTAAATATTGCATCGTTAATTGATGCGCTCCTTTCAAAGTCTAAAAACACTTTTTGAGTTCTTAAAAGTTCCATCATGTCTGTTACATGGGTTGGTGAAAAATCATAATGAACACTACGGGTTCTTAACTCAATATTATTCCATTACAGGCCTGATGAATGTTCTATACATACACGGCTAAATCGCGGTATATAAAACTTTTTTTCTCTGAGGATTGTAGCTCTAATATCTCTTCTGATATTTTGCAAAATTCTGCTCCTACATTCGGCAAATATGCAGGAACGGGTGTTATAAGGTGCGCGCGTGTACCCTGTTACTGGAATCATTGGCATTCTATTAACATGTATAGCTTGATCTGGAATATGTTCATTTAATATCGGTACCGGATGTTGATTCGCGGGATTCTCTTGTACCAGTTCTTCTTGTTCAACTTCATTTTGCACCATTGGTGTACCTTGCCCAAGACGCGGATCATCTTGTACAAGTTCCTCCGGTTCAAATTCCAAGTTCCAGTTCCTCCAGTTGGACAGTTAATATACCTTGGCCATGACGATCAGCACGTTGAAAGCATGGTCTACAAATACTATCTTCTGCATCGAATTCTTGAACGTTAACAACTTCAAAGTAAGATAACAAAAATGGATGACTTTGAATGAAATCTATACTCAAAACAAATGACCTCAGCCGCCCATTCTATTTAATCTTATTCGACAACAAATACACAAACCACTTACTTTCATGGTGTCCAGGATAACAAATCAAAATCACAAGGCCAATCAGAGTCCGGACACGAAAGCTTAGAACACGTAATGTCTGTCATAAACACGCTGATTCGTAAAGACTATCGAGTAGTTGTAATACGCACGCACACAACACAAAGGAAGAATGGTAAGTGGTGTGTTGCGCGTGCGTCATCGCTTCATTGCATAGAAGAGGCGACAGCGCTGGTACCCACACGATTTCGAGCTCTGTGATTGGTCGGCGCGGCGAGGAGCGATTAGTAAGGGCCATTCTTTTGTTTCTTGGTGTCATGGCATGGCACTTAAGAAGACTAGAAAAAATACAATAAAGAATTTAGAACATGTGGTATAATATCATAATATTGGTAATGATTTTTTAAAACATCTTAATTAATTGTCAGGTCAAATATCTCGGCTCCGATACATTTTAGGCTATCATGTTACATAGAAAATTATGTTTGTGTATGCCTAAACTTTCAATAAAAATAAGTTTCATCCATGGCTGCGAAAACAAAAAATGACAACACTTTTACCCAAAACCCTGTACGTTGTCTGTCGGTAATGATAAATCAGTCGACAATTCTGATTTCTCCCTAAAAAGGTTAAAAGAAGTTACGGAGCTGGCAGTCACTCAGGTCACAGAGGAAGACTGGCGTAGCTTCGACGATCACGTCATAATTTTAGAAAACAATTATTGGCAAAGAGATGGATTAATGGAAGATACCATAGATCGATTCGTAATTGTGGTCAGCGATGGTGAGGATAGTGACACCGATTCAACCAAGTCTGTAATTTCAGAATCTGATGCTGAAAACTTGTATTTTTTTTTATTTGATTTCTATGTGTGAATTAATAAAAAATGTGTGATAATTATTTTCGTTTTTTTTTTTACTTAAAATGTTAAACTTAAAACGATTTTGAAATATATCGACATATTGTCATCATTAATTCTAATTGCTGAAATGCTGCGTTGGCAGCGGGGGTGGCGGCGCGCGAGCGATATTTTATGTTGCGAGCGTTAATATGGCTACGGTAACCTCTTCACATCAAGCGGACCGTATGGTTGTCTGCCATCCGCCGTAGTAAAAAAAATAAAAATTTGGTCACAGCACTATCGCATTCCTGAGCTCTGCATTCAACTCGCGCGCTATGTGTACATGTGAAAATTTGAAAGCGAAAATAACTAACAAAGAGATAAGCAGTACAGAAGCAGTATGAATGAGACACAGCTTAAGTGTCATAACATTAAGGCAGATTTATTTTACTGACGTCATATCCTTCGATTTCAAGCAAAACATTCTTTGTCCTCTTAGGGCATTCGGAGAAGTATTTTATAGCCGCCAGTTATGACTTCATGTCATGTCTGTCTATTCTGGGAAAAGTGGAAGAGGCATGTATTGTTGGCCAGAAAATATTGCCAAAAAGGGAGCCAATGAAGTGGATTTTGAACTAGATCATTACGTCAGTTTGAAAAATAGTGTTAAAAACCTTTTGATATAATTATATTGATGGCTATAGAAGCCAGAATCTTAACCTGAAGTATCCATACTGTGGTCCGCGGACGGATTTGCAAGGCGAATAAACCCATATGTTTACTTTCCTTCACTACAGTTAGTTGTTGCAAAAAAATATAGTTTAGAAAGGCATTATAAGCAAAATCATAATACATTTGAAAAATACTACCCTCTTGCTAGTGCTATCAGAGAAGATTTTTTAAAGAAAAAGAAAAGGGATCTATTCAACCAACAGAACATTTTCGCGAAAATGCACTGAAATTGGAATATATTGCAAGATTTACATGCCACAACCCAAGGTAAAGCGATATATTTTTTAAAAATTGAGAAAAGAGGCTTATCATGGGACACAATGATATGTATTTGCACTGATGGTGCACAGGTTGGAAAATAACAATTATGTGAAGTAGTGTTACTATTTTCGTATCATTGCATTATCCACCAGGAAGCTTTGCCTGCAAAGGACAGACAGTTGGATGATATAATTGATCCAGTGGTACGTTACATAAATTACATACGTGCAAAAGCACTTAATAGACGTCAATTCAGAGTTTTATTTGTAGAAGAAATCAGTGTGAATATGGAGAGCTACAACTGTACTGTGCTGTGCGATGGTCTCTTGTCATCGCACAGCAACATGTTGAAACATCAATTTGAGAGAGCAGGGCTTGGAATATTTGGAGAAAAAGGGGGCGTTACCTTTGGAAACTGATTTACTGAAGAATACACCGCTTGAGTGATCTTGCATTTCTTATTGACGTTACGAATTAACTCAATATTTTAAATATCAAATTGCAAGGCAAAGATTGCTTACTTCTGACTATAATTAGTTTAATAAGCGGATCAAAGCTAAATTAAATCTGTTTTTAATTAATTTATGCACAGAAAATATCGACCATTTTCCCCATACTTAAAGATTTGAAAGATAAGCTTAATATTATCGCAATCAATTGTTCCAAGTATGAATCTAAAATAAGATGCTTATTACAATCGTTTGAGAGAAGATTTCAGGACTGAGAGTAAAAACAAAATACACATTTTTTTGTGAATCCCTTCATAATTAGTTTGGCTGAAATAATTACTTATCCAGCCAATATTCAGTTGGGCTGTTGTATCTGTGGATATGGTTATATTAACTAATATCATGTCATAATATCACTTGATGGCGCGCTGTTTGTGGAAGAAGTCTAAGGATTTATGAAACCAGAGTTTAATACGTTTATAAGTCTTTTTATTCATACAACATGGTGATAACGGTTTCACAAGATAATTAAACAGCGGCACGAGCTGACGGTACTATTGGAATACAGCAGAATGAAGCATGGCATGGTCTCCAAGTAGGGCCGCCGTGCACCGTTTCAACTTCAGAGGCATTTGATTTTGTACCTCAACACTGGGGAAAATAGAGACGAAGATTTGAGAGATACTTGTCTGTCAGCGGCAGTAATGACAAACAAGAGAAAGAAAAAATCAATATGCTTCTGTACGTAATGGAAATAAAGTCTGAAGATCTGGTCATTCAGCTGAAACTTAATGGTAAAATTAGAAGAGAGCTAGAAGATGTGCTGTTGGAGATAAATAAATACTTCAGTCCGAAGAAAAATCCGATATATTCACGGTATGAATTTAATAAAAGAGATCAAGAGATAGGAGAACGTACTCAGGACTTTATAAGGACTGTGTATATTTTGACGGAAAGCTGTGTGTAATTTGGAACACTCAAAGAGGAAATGATTAGAGACCGCATTGTAGTCGGCGTGCATAATAAGAGAGTTTAAGAAAAATTGTTATTAAATGTAAATTTGACATTACACTGAATATAATTCAAATTGTGGATACATATGAAAAGCAAGAAGATTTTGATTACAATGTGAACAAAATTAAAATGGAACAAAATGAAAGAGTTTGTTGGTTTTGTGGTATATCCAGCAGTGGGTAGTCAGCCTGTGTCTACCCACTGCTGGATATAGGCCTTCCCCAATGCCTTCCACCAGATACGATCCTCCGCCTTCCGCATCCAGCCGCTCCCAGCCGCTTTCTTAAGGTCGTCGGACTATCTAGAAGGAGGGCGCCCAACACTTCGTCGTCCTATGCGCGGCCTCCACTCTAATACCTTCCTCCCCCATCTGCCATCACTTACTCGGCAGATGTGACCGGCCCATTGCCACTTCAGCTTACAAACTCTGAAGGCTATGTCGACAACTTTGGTTCTCCGTCGAATTTCTTCGTTCCGGATTCGATCCCGCAGAGAAACCCCGAGCATAGCCCTCTCCATCGCTCGCTGCGCGACCTTTAGCCTGTGGACCAGTCCGATGGTCAGTGTCCAAGTCTCTGCGCCATAAGTCATCACAGGGAGAACGCACTGGTTGAAGACTTTAGTCTTCAAGCACTGGGGTATCTGCGCGGCGAAGATGTGACGAAGCTTACCAAAAGCTGCCCAGCCCAGTCGAATGCGTCTATCGATCTCTTTGTTGAAATTACCCCGGCCAAGCTGTATAGAATGACCAGGTAGACATAGTCATTAACCACTTCAATAGCTACATTCTCTACGATAACCGGTCTAGGGATGACAAAATCGTTGTACATGACTTTCGTCTTGTCAAAATTCATCCCCAGCCCCACACGTCGAGATGCAGCATTGAGATCGACCAACATACGACCGAGATCCCACAGCGATTCAGCCATTATGACCACGTCGTCGGCGAACCGAAGGTGTGAGATGTACTCGCCATTCACATTGACGCCCCGTTTTTTCCAGTCCAGCGTCTTAAATACGTCTTCCAGAGCAGCGGTGAATAGTTTTGGGGTAATGACATCTCCTTGACGTACTCCCCGCTGCAGCTGGATAGGCTTAGACTGCTGGTCCTGGACGCGGACAGTCATTGTCGCAGAGCTATATAGCCATCTCAGCACCTCGATATAGCGGTGGTCGACTTGGCATCGCTGTAAGGATTCCAGAACAGACCAAGTTTCGATGGAGTCGAAGGCTTCCTCGTAGTCCACAAAAGCTACACAGAACGGCAAACTGTACTCTGTGGTTTTCTGCACAATCTGCCGCAATGTATATATGTGGCCCACGGTACTGTAGCCTTTACGAAACCCAGCCTGTTCCGGTGGCTGGTAGTCATCAAGCCTTCGAGCGAGACGATTCGTGATAACCCTTGAAAACAGCTTATACACGTGGGTCAGGAGTGAGATCGGTCTATAATTCTTCAATAAGGTTTTGTCACCTTTCTTGAAGAATAAGACGACCAAACTCCTGGTCCACGCGACTGGTGCGGTCCCTTTGTGAATGACGGAATCAAACAGACGTTGTAGTTCCTTTAGAACCGGAGTTCCTCCAGCTTTCAACAGTTCTGTTGTGATTCCGTCCTCACCGGGAGCCTTACCATTTTTCAGCTGTTCAAGGGCTATCCTAATCTCACCCATGCTGATGTCTGGAATGTCCTCGGTTTCCTGTCGGGTTAGCGGGGCTCGCCGAACACTTACACGAGCAGCTGATGTAGGGACAGGTGCATGTGCAGCATAGAGTTTGCCATAGAATCTCTCCACCTCTGCGAAGATCTCTGACTTAGAAGACACGACTCGGCCATCCTCTAGCTTTTATTATATTTTAGGTGTACCAGTAATAAAAGCAATGGGGTGAGTTAAGATTTATAACGTTAATTGTAGTTCTGTCAGTCAAGTAAACGTTTCTAGAGAATTTCCAAATATATTTAACGAGTTAGATGTTTTTAAAAAGGAATGTCAATTAGGGGTCCAAGTTTCATACATATATCATCAGTAGTCAGAGAATTTGTCCAGATCCTGAAAGGGTATAGGCATAAAGTAAATTTGATACACCAAAAAATAAGAAAAAAATTATGCAAATTTTAGGCATGATAAATTTTAGTGAGCGATTTTTAAAAAATAAATCTGATCTATTATATCGACTGTATTTACTATTAAAACATAATTAAAAATTTATATGGGACAGTTGTCAGCAAAAAGCATTTGAACAAGTAAAAAAATTGGATTATAGTGATTTACCGTGTTTGCTAGCAAATAAATTATTTGTATCTGTATATGTCAGTTGAAATACGGTCGAATTCGGATTAACGTAATGGTAACTCAGAGCGGATGGTGGGTAAAAGAGACAGGGTATAGTTCAGGAGACGTGCGGACGGCGTGCGGCTGTATACGAAAGAAAGAGACGAATGAAACAAAACGTTTCGACTGGCGCTGCAACGCCAATGTGTGTACATTGATTACAAAAAATAGTTTTTTTTTTTATATTAGATCAGCATATTGGCTCCGTTTCGCCTGATGGCAAGCGAAAAGAGGAGCCCCAATCGATACAAGATGCTTCTTCACGCTTCTCTTGAAGGATCCCATATCGTATGAATGAGGAAATACGTATGCCGGCAACGCGTTCCACTTTTTAATGGTGCGACATAGATAGGAGTTGCCAAACTTTTTAGTACGTGACGGAATGATCCCAACGGTAAACTTATGATTTCGCGAGCTTGCACGTGATGTTCTGTGACGGAAAGGGGAGGAAGAGATAAGGGAAAACAGTTCTTCAGAGCACTCACCATGATATAGACGGTAAAATTAATTAGGATAATTTTGTCAAAAATCAATTAGATGTTTCGGTAACGGTACGGTAACGGCTTTACATCAAGCGGGCTCTATGCTTGTTTGTCACTCGACTTATTATAAAAAAGATGGATGGTTACGTATTGAACACTTTGGCCAAGACGGTTTTCACGTTAAACCTCTACAAATATTAAACTATTTATGATAGATATAGTCAATTGCAGGTGTTTAAGATTTATTTTTTACGAAAAATCAAAAAGGTGGGGATACATTGTTATATTCAGATTACCATTATAATTTACAAATTAAAAACAAAAATAAAACCACTTTATGTAAATGTGTCAACCGCAACCTTTTCTTTGGCACTGCCTCTGTTACAACGGATCAACACAAACAAAACATTATTCGCTGTTCTACACATACGTTGTACATATAAACATTCGAATGAAGTATATAAATTATTTGATGAATGCAAGAAAGAAGTCTGCACTAATTTACAACCATTGTCACATATTTTTGAAGAAAAATTTTAATGTTTGTCCAGAAAATATAAAAATGCTATAAACCCAATACCTAATTTAAAAAGTAAACAAGACACACTATATAGAACCCGGAAGAAGTTTTTGGAGACAGTCTTTAAAACTTACAAAACTGAACGATGTGAAAATACCGCTAATTTTAGCACATAACTTTCTTAATATGATATACGATTTTCATTTTTTTTTTTTTTATACTACGTCGCGTGGCAGACAAGCATACGGCCCGCCTGATGTGAAGCGGTTACCATAGCCATATTAACGCGAGCAACATAAAATATCGCTCACGCGCCGCCACCCCCGCTGCCACCGCAGCATCCCCTTCCTTTCTGGTGACCTCACTCACTCGCAGGAACACAACAGCCCTCAAGGGAACCGTTATTTGGCTGCGGTATTCTATGAGGTGGAGGTGCATTCCCCAGTCGTCGGGTAGCTTACGCTCTCTACCTCTCTTTTCGCCAGAGCTTCGTTTGTCAGTCAGCAGGGTGCACCGCGTGGAGGTGAAGTTGGCTTTGGTTCAAAGATGTTGATGAACCACTTACACCACAAAATCATGTATTATATTTGATCAACTTGCTATTATACAAAGAGCATCGTTTTGATGTAATGATTATTCAATTTGCCAAACAAGTTCTCTGAAATTTTAAGGCGTATAATTATGTTGAGCATATTTAAAAATGCTTAATGGGAAATATATTGCAAGAATAGTTATATTGTTACGAGTGTGAGTATCATGTATGTGCGCCCGGGTTAATTTGATGTGCAATCAGTATTTTTGATAAGGATTTTTGGTTAGAGAAAGATTTATTGATTTGCAGTTAAATACTACCCTTAAAGAAATTGTCATGTTAATCGGGCGTCCTGCGTATTGAACATTCTGCGTATTGAACATTTTGCGTATTGAACATTCTGCGTAATGAACATTCTGATATCGTAAAATGAACAAAAATGTACATTTTGCGTTTTGAATGTCTTACGTGTTGAACACTATGCGTCGCGACGGATCATTCCCGTACGTCGAAACTAGAATTAATTTACCAATTCCATTCCTTATATTCCGTACGCTCTAGTACGTTTTGCTCGCTCTATGTTATTGTTAAAGCGGTAGAGGAGAGGGGGATTGGTGGAGGAACATAGGGCCATTGCTTTCGCGTCTGTCATTTATTCGTGCGTCCCCGTTGCCACTGCCCGCTTTTACGTTTGATTTGTTCACTATTATCAATTAATCTAAAGAGTTGCTGGGTTATCATCAATATGGACATCAGAAAGTTTTTTGGTGAGTATCTAAATACTTGCGTTTAGATTTCGTATTTTCCGTGAAATAATATCAATAGGGGAATAAGCAAATAATTAAAATCTTTTTTATTTTTTAAATTTTGACGACCCCGGTGGTCGAATGGCTAGCCATGTCCACTTTGACTCCGAGGTCGCGGGTTCGATCCCCGCTCAAGGCAAATATTTGTGTGCATGAACGTATCTGTTTGTCGTGGTCTGGATGTTTTCTATGTATTATATGTATTCTATGTATTTTATTTTACACACGATGAACGAATGCCTATGAAATCTTCGTAACGGTAGCAAAACGGCCAAGCATCACGTTTTGACTAAAATGTAGAGTATGTGAAGTTAGGCCTGGTAAAGTAAGTGCGCATAGAACAAGAATCTTGGCTCTACATGAGATCTGATAACTTTTTCACAGGGTAAGCTATGTAGACTCGTCTTGGCAACATTTTTACATGAAAATGTTTTTGGTGGGATTTAATTTTTTTTTGTAAGTTGGTTAATGGACGTTTTTGGGTTTAAAAATAACCTATTGTGACCTCGGGCCTTTACTTTCGCCTTACCTTTCGTCTGGAATTTCGATGAATCAACCAGAACACACCGGCCGGTTTTTCTAAGAATTGTTAATTAATTAAATCTAATCGAATAGAAAAGAAATACTTAAAATAATTTGGACCAGTAACTAAAGTAACAAATAATTCGAACGAATTATAGAATTATTACGACAATACGATACGACTACGAAATTACGAATATGAAATGCAAATATTTCCTAACAATCGATCATCATTCGCAGTAGAAAAATGTTGTGTACGACTGAAAACTACCGGTGACCACTTCATTATATATTATATAAGGCTGACAAATGTATAAGTCGATAGCGCATTTCAAAATACAGTCAGCGCCATCTAGTGACGTCGGCTGATGTCACTGCCCCATTTTTAAGGGTTAGGGGTGATTTAAAAAAAAATGATGTTCATATTTTTTTATTTGTTATAAGTATTTTTTTTTTCATATATCTAGCTTTTCAATATTTATTACTGCATGATTATGTAGTTCGTGCAAATGTAGTGATGATCAATTATATTGAGCAATATTTCGAATTGTGCAATATAATTGACCGTTTAGTCTAAATACTGAAGATTGCGCAGATCGAACAAAAGTTTGAACGAGTTTAATTTTTATTGTTCCATATTTTTCCATTGCATCATGTAGGGTAGGTATTGTGCAAGATTTTTTAGTCTGTGTTTCATCCAGACGTGGAGTAAATGCGCGCTCGCAAAAATGGCGGAAAAAAAGAATCTAAAAGTTAAGAGAGTTTATCGTCGAATGTATCCAATTATACAGAGAATTACCATCGCTATGTAATGTCAAGAGCAAAGAATATCACGACCGTGATAAGAAAAATACTGCATACGAAACATTGTTATCAAAATACAAAGAGATGTTTCCTCAGGCCTCAAGATGATGTGAAGAAAAGATTCAATTCTTTGAGAACTAACTATCGGAAGGAGCTCAAAAACACTTCCAGTCCATGAAATCCGGATCTAGTAGTAGATATTATCAAGTATCGATACAAAGCCAAGCGATATACCGATATTTCATATCGATACACGACCATGCGATACGCACCGATATATCAAAAACACTTCCAGTCCATGAAATCCGGATCTAGTAGTAGATATTATCAAGTATCGATACAAAGCCAAGCGATATACCGATATTTCATATCGATACACGACCATGCGATACGCACCGATATATCGTATTCCATAGATAAGAATATCGAATCCATAATCCGGTATCACATTACAATTTGAACTTTATTTCATTAAGCCTCGTATGTTTGTAGTAATAAGAGATCATGTAAACAAACTTTAAGAATAAGCCGACCTGGCGGCGGCGGGCGGCATCGAAACTTTGTTTATATTTTTGCGGGCAGGTAGATAGTTCTTTCTAATGTTACCGACATTAAATAGGTTTATTCAGAGTAACATAACATAGATGGTTTATTATATATCACTCAGCTTCATTTATGTGGTATTTTTTCCAGCTGCACAACCGTTGGTGAATACAAGATACCATCGCCAATAAAATCAAACGTTTGGCCATTTTTTATAAATACAAGTAAAAGCAAAAACTAAAAATAATACTACAAATTTAAGAACTCATTTAAATCGTCACCATAAACAATCCACGACGATTGTCCGAACTCTTGTTTTTACGTAGTTTAAGCGCCTCTCATTGGCAATTGTAATATTAAGCTTGTAGCTTGCTAGTTTTCTTTCATTTTTAGAATAAATAACGTTGTTCTCAAAGTAAGACTTTTATTTTATAACTTATTGAAAAATATCAATACAAAATGTAGCGATATATCATCGTATCGATACGTCGGTTTACGATACGTATCGATACGCTGTATCGATACAAATGGAAATTTTGAACATCTCTACTGACGACATATACCAACCTACTTTTTGTTATTTTCATGAATTGTTTTTTTTACAAGATCATGAATCCACATCTGATTCACAGTCTAGTATGGATACTCAGGCTACTATACGAAGTCCGGCCGGGTGGAGAGAGTGAACATTCTAGTGTGGACAATAATTATATACAGGTAATTTTATAACGCCTAGGCTTATATAACGCCTAGGCTTGACTGCGGGTCAACACATGGTGTTCAATACTGATCTGTTCTATTTTTCTTTGTTTTAAGATCCAGAATGCTATCCTAATCTTACTGAACAGACCCCAATTTTTGATTCCTTCGATTGTGACAAAACAACGTTCATAGATCATGAGACGGTCGAAGTTGGTCCTAAGTCCTAATCAAGACGTAGATGTCTTCATCTACGTCTTGATTATCTTACCGGTTGACCCTGTACTTCAGGGTACATCCGAGGCAGTCGGACAAATCATGTCGACTGAATCTAAAAGGGGTCCAACGCCCCCTATCGATTTAGATCCCGAGCTATTAAAAGCGTTGGGCGAGGCTAAAGATGATAAGCCTGAATTTGGAGAACATATTCAAGCAAATCTGGCGAAGCTATGGTTGCTCTTACTAAAAAAGGGATTAGCAAAGGAAGTAAAAGAAAAAATATGCAACTAGTATCTGGTGCCCGAGAATTGCAATCTTTTGCAGGCGCCAAAATTAAATGCCGAAATTATAGTAGCAGTATCAGAGCTAGCCCGAAATAGAGATAAAAAGATGACAGTTAACCAACAACAGCTAGGTGTAGGCATAACAGCTATAAGCAGGGCCATGACAACTTTATTGCAAAGCGACGACAAGGTAAAGGCAGTTAAACATCTTAGTGATGGATGTCGTTTGCTATGTGATCTCCATTTCCTAAAAACGAACGAACTATTCCAAGAGTTCCTTAGAACCGAAACAAAATTGCAAGTTCTTAGGCTTCAATTTCAATACTTACTTATTACTTACTCTACCGAAGGAAAAAAGACACAGCATTAACTCACTTTTGAAAAAAAATAGTTTACAGTGTAGTATTAGGGAGTTTGCTCAATTGATTGGCACACTGGTAGCTGCTTGTCCAGCTACCAAATGAGGAGCTTCTGTTCAAAATAATAAAATAAAAATGGAATTTCCACTTTCCATTTTTATTTTATTATTTTTCTCTATGTAAGAATACACAACCATGAATATCGGCTATGGATGGTGAAGTGGCAGCGGAGTCGGGACATACCGCAGTCGATTTCTGACCTTATTTTAAATTACGATATTTAGATGTATCCTAATATAAGAAAATCTTTATGTATTATGGCTACACTTCTTGTTAGTGTAGCGACAGCGAAAAGATCTTTCTCTACGTTACGAAAAATCATATCGTGTCTAATAGCTGCAATGGTTGAGGAACGTCTAGCACTTTTCCACGTTCATAAAAATGTACCCATTGATGTAGATGAAGTGATAACGCGTTTTGGGAGAAGACGTAAAAGAAAAAAATATTTTGTTATTTAAATATAAGTAAGTACTTACATTTTTTTTATTAATAATATCTACTTTTTACCCGTTTCTATTATTATCAAAATTAAATTATAACTTGAAGTGACTTTACCACAACCACGTGACACAAAAATGCCACGTACAAAGCGGTCAGCATATCGCAAAAAGTTTCGAAAATATAAAAATAGTTTGAACAGTAAGTACTTTTTTCCTCGTTTGCGTATAATACGCCTGATTTAAACTGTCACCGGTCTGTCAGGATATCATTAAACTGGCTTAGGGATAAGCTGTGGACTAATGTAATGGCAAAATAACGCCTAGGGGTTAGCCGTGAGCTAATAAAATAGTATATAACGCCTAGGGTTGACTACGGGTCAACACACGGTGTTTAATACTGATCTGTTCTATTTTTCTTTGTTTTAAGATCCGGAATGCTATCCTAATCTTACTGAACGGGTCTGTTCAGTTTTTGATTCCTCCGATTGTGACGAAACAACGTTCATAGATCATGAGACGGTCGAAGTTGGTCCTAATCAAGACGTAGATGAATATATCTTACCGGTTGACCCTGTACCTAAGGGTACATCCGAGGCAGTCGGAGAAATCATGTCGACTGAATCTACAAAAAGGGATCCAACGCTATCGATTTAGATATCGATTTAGATCCCGAGCTATTAAAAGCGTTGGGCGAGGCTACAGATGATAAGCCTGAATTTGGAGAACATCAAGCAAATCTGGCGAAGCTATGGCCCTTACTACAAAAGGGATTAGCAAAGGAAGTAAAAGAAAAAATATGCAACGGTGCCCGAGAATTGCAATCTTTTGCAGGCGCCAAAATTAAATGCCGAAATTACGGTAGCAGTATCAGAGCTAGCCCGAAATAGAGATAAAAAGATGACAGTTAACCAACAACAGCTAGGTGTTGCCATAACAGCTATAAGCAGGGCCATGACAACTTTATTGCAAAGCGACGACAAGGTAAAGGCAGTTAAACATCTTAGTGATGGATGTCGTTTGCTATGTGATCTCCATTTCCTAAAAACGAACGAACTATTCCAAGAGTTCCTTAGAACCGAAACAAAATTGCAAGTTCTTAGGCTTCAATTTCAATACTTACTTATTACTTACTCTACCGAAGGAAAAAAGACACAGCATTAACTCACTTTTGAATCACGATTCGGTTCCCCGAGCGTCATCGTCACAGATCGCGGCAGCCAATTCGAGTCTGCGTTATTTAGGCACCTTGGCCAAATCGCAGGCTTCAAACACCGGAGCCTCCAGCCTGCAACGGAATGGTGGAAAGATTCCATCGACAGATTCCAAATTTGGCACGTAGGTTCCTTTACTTAAATTACTTAAAAGGATTTTTCAAATTTTACTCCTAAGAGGGTGAAACGAAGGTCCAAAGTTTGTATGGCGAAACGAGATTAGTTGGACTATTTTATCCTAAACTTTACAGTACTTCTGTAGTTAAATAAGTGAACATGTGATTCAGGATTTTTCAAAATTGAACTGGCTGGCTGGTAAAATGGCGTCAAAAAGCATGAAAATCTTCATGGGGTTGTCTTCATTGTTTTTATGGTTTTATCTGGTTGCAAATTACGAAAATAACAACGATTTTGAAATTTAACGTGGCCAACGTGAACATCATCCCCTATTAGGGTGCGATGGGGTTGAAATGTCTATATCGCCAATCCATACTAATATTATAAATGCGACAGAGTGTCTGTGTGCTACCTCTTCACGCTTAACCTTCAAGGGGTCGCGCGACGTCGAATCGACCGCATTCAATATATTTTCGCTGATATTAACAATAATTCGCATTGAATGCATATCATGCTCTAATTAGCTTGTCATAGTTTCACTACCTATCAAATAAACAGTTTACATTTCCTCCCCGTGCTCCATTTACCGCACGGAGCGTATTTTTGTAGCCCCGGCGCAGTCGTCGAAACGACGCCGCGCGCCTGTCGTCGAAAAGGTTACGCGCGACGCTGAACGCTAAGTTTTTTTTTGGAATATCATAAGGTATTGTCAAATTAAACATTTTATTTACAAAAATGAGTCGTCGACGACCGATAATATAGAGGGCCCTAACGAAAGAAGTACTACGAGAAGATAAAGAGAGTGAATCGGAGCTCAGTGACCAAGTTGAAAATGTAGTAGTAGTAGTGTTAAACACTAGCGCCACACTAGCGCTCTATTAAAGGTAGCGCGAATCATTGTCATAAATGTCAATGTTTTGTGTCAACTGTGAATAGAATATAAATTGTCAAGTTGACTGACAGCTGTCGCTGTCATAGTGACCGATTAGATATTATTAGACATCTGCCATGACATTAAACTGTTTATTTCATTAAGTACATGTTCGGTTTTGTAAATAGTGTAACTTTAATTATAGCGATTCATGATTAATACTAAATAATATAATATATCGCTACAAATCGCTGGACCGATTTAGATGAAATTTGGTTCAGAGATACCTTGGGTAAAGAAAGTAATGTGTACGTAAGTCACGTAGAGAAAGGACATAAGATAGTTTTTGTCCCAGAAATTACATGTTATTGTTATTTATTGTACCTGTACGGCGGTTCTATGTTCGACTGTATGTATTTTTTTAATTGTACAACAATTTTAATAATTCTTATTTGTTTGAGAGAGTACACTCTTTAGGTGGTCCCATATTAATCAAATCAGGATCTGATGATGGGCTCCCTGGGAAATCGAGAGAAAGGGTTGAAATTAATATGCATGGACAATTGGACATGGATACAGTAATTGATGAGTTTTCTGATGTTATTAAGTTACATAATTTGCATTTGGAAGTCATCATATGACACTGCTGAGGTGATGAGGAACGGTTAAGAGTTAGGCAATAGTGTCGACTTTTTTAAATTAAGTTATTAATGTATTTTCGTCTAGAAGGCATCATGTCACTACTACTATTCATCATTATAATGAATAAATAAAAATAAATGAACTAAAAAAAATAAACCAACTGAAAAATCCTGACACGAAGAAGCCAAAAAATAACTACTACCTGCCTCCTGAGATTTTGAAGTCGGTGTAATTTTTTTAAAGTTAGATTTATCCTTTTTAAGCTGATGTAACAAGACTTGTGTTATTCTAATAGGTTTTTTAATTTATATTTGGCGTCAATCAGTGCTTATGCAATCGCGGGCGGAGCGGCAGGAGCGGGACGTGTGTAGTAGTTATTAGGAAAAGTCTTGCATCCGTATTTAATACAATTAAAGGTGCTACATGAAGATGGTCGCGTGTATTCATCATCATGAAATTTTATACACATATTCTTAAAGGTATTAGGAAGGACATAGGATACTTTTCATTAAAAAGAACTAAACGCGGGCGAAGCTGCGGGTGAAAGCTAGTCAGAATATAAGAAGAAGCAAATTAGATGCTAAAAGCAAAATGCTAAAAGCTATGCTAATGCTAAAAGCAAAAGCTTTTGTTGGTTATAGCGAAACCTCTAAGGGTTTTCGGTTAACATATCCTAATAATGTCTTAATTTCAAGGAACATAATATTTCTCGAAAATGCGTCATGTTGTCGGAAGATGTCACGGCGCCTCCCGATGTTCGTCGCAAGCGCAGGCCACCGGTCTGCACCGCACTTCACTCCGCTGATGGCTCACGTACCGGACGCACGCTTGCTGCTTTGTTATATTATTTTCGTTGCTACATACCTGCGCTTCCCGCTTAATAACCTGTACTCGTCTTTTCTATTCTTCCGCTATTATTGGTGTATTGTGCTTGTGACTTTCTTGATACTGTATTTCTGCTTAAATTGTGTGTGGATTACACGTAAGTAAGTGATCGGTGTTTTTTATTGGAAATATCCCGATACACACCCCGACTACACTACATTGGTGACCCCCGAATTGGACATATACCTGGATTGGATTCGAAAACAGTAAGCAATCAATTTATAATGGCGCTAAATAAAGAAACCGCCAATGACGGTGCAAGAATCGAACCATCATCATCGTGATCATCGCATCCAAATGCAACTTCGGTGTACCTACAGTCAAATTCTTAGGCTAATTGATCACAGACGAAGGCGCGAGACCTTTAAAAGAAAAAGTAGAAGCCATTCAAGCATTCCCTCCTCCAAAAACCGTGAAGGAGCTCAGGAGATTCTTAGGAATGATAAACTTCTACCGAAGATTCATCCCTAGAGCAGCAGAACACCAAGGACCGCTCAATGATCTTCTCACCGGTTCCGTAAAAGGATCTCACCCAGTCCATTTGAAAGGAGATCTCATGGAAGCTTTTGAAAAATGCAAGAAGAGCTTATGCGACGCTGCACTACTAGCCCATCCTGATTGTGAAGCCAGACTAGCTCTGGTCACCGATGCTTCAGACGTTGCAGTAGGAGCAGTCTTACAACAATACCAGAACAACTCCTGGCAACCATTGGCGTTCTTCTCAAAGAAGCTTAGCTCAGCCCAGCGAAATTATTCTCCGTATGATCGAGAACTACTCGCGATTTACATGGCAATAAAACATTTTAGGCATATGTTGGAAGCACGATTGTTCACGATATACACAGAACAAAAGCCACTATGTTACGCATTCGACTCAAGAAAAGAAAACTGTCCCCTACGACAATTTCGGCACCTGGATTTTATATCTCAGTTCACTACGGACATACGTTACATCTCAGGAAAAGACAACATAGTAGCTAACACTCTATCTAGGATCGAAGAGCTGGAACAACCAATCAACCTACAACTTTTGGCCAAACTACAAGCCGAAGATACAGGGTTGAAGCAAATTCTCAGCGGCAGCACATCTCTTCAAATGAAAAAAGTTACCATACCTGGGACCCACACTGAGTTGTACTGTGATGACAGCATGTCGGTCGCCAGACCTTACGTCCCACCGCAGTTACGTAAACAAGCGTTCAGAAGTTTGCATTGCTTGAGTCATCCTGGTGCAAATGCCTCGACGAAACTAGTTGCTGAGAGATTTGTGTGGCCTGAAATGCGAAAAGATTGCAGGGAATGGGCACGAGCATGCATTGACTGTCAACGCTCTAAAGTGACACGACATGTAACAGCGCCCATAGTCTCTTACCAATTACCAAGAGCTCGATTTACAGAAGACCACATCGACATAGTTGGCCCACTTCGTCCATCACATGGAGATCGATATTGCCTTACTGCTATCGACAGATTCACGCGATGGCCTGAGGCAATACCAATAGAAGATATAACGGCAGAAACAGTAGCGAAGGCTCTGCTCTCAGGTTAGATATCACGATTCGGTTCCCCGAGCGTCATCGTCACAGATCGCGGCAGCCAATTCGAGTCTGCGTTATTTAGGCACCTTGGCCAAATCGCAGGCTTCAAACACCGGAGCCTCCAGCCTGCAACGGAATGGTGGAAAGATTCCATCGACAGATTCCAAATTTGGCACGTAGGTTCCTTTACTTAAATTACTTAAAAGGATTTTTCAAATTTTACTCCTAAGAGGGTGAAACGAAGGTCCAAAGTTTGTATGGCGAAACGAGATTAGTTGGACTATTTTATCCTAAACTTTACAGTACTTCTGTAGTTAAATAAGTGAACATGTGATTCAGGATTTTTCAAAATTGAACTGGCTGGCTGGTAAAATGGCGTCAAAAAGCATGAAAATCTTCATGGGGTTGTCTTCATTGTTTTTATGGTTTTATCTGGTTGCAAATTACGAAAATAACAACGATTTTGAAATTTAACGTGGCCAACGTGAACATCATCCCCTATTAGGGTGCGATGGGGTTGAAATGTCTATATCGCCAATCCATACTAATATTATAAATGCGACAGAGTGTCTGTGTGCTACCTCTTCACGCTTAACCTTCAAGGGGTCGCGCGACGTCGAATCGACCGCATTCAATATATTTTCGCTGATATTAACAATAATTCGCATTGAATGCATATCATGCTCTAATTAGCTTGTCATAGTTTCACTACCTATCAAATAAACAGTTTACATTTCCTCCCCGTGCTCCATTTACCGCACGGAGCGTATTTTTGTAGCCCCGGCGCAGTCGTCGAAACGACGCCGCGCGCCTGTCGTCGAAAAGGTTACGCGCGACGCTGAACGCTAAGTTTTTTTTTGGAATATCATAAGGTATTGTCAAATTAAACATTTTATTTACAAAAATGAGTCGTCGACGACCGATAATATAGAGGGCCCTAACGAAAGAAGTACTACGAGAAGATAAAGAGAGTGAATCGGAGCTCAGTGACCAAGTTGAAAATGTAGTAGTAGTAGTGTTAAACACTAGCGCCACACTAGCGCTCTATTAAAGGTAGCGCGAATCATTGTCATAAATGTCAATGTTTTGTGTCAACTGTGAATAGAATATAAATTGTCAAGTTGACTGACAGCTGTCGCTGTCATAGTGACCGATTAGATATTATTAGACATCTGCCATGACATTAAACTGTTTATTTCATTAAGTACATGTTCGGTTTTGTAAATAGTGTAACTTTAATTATAGCGATTCATGATTAATACTAAATAATATAATATATCGCTACAAATCGCTGGACCGATTTAGATGAAATTTGGTTCAGAGATACCTTGGGTAAAGAAAGTAATGTGTACGTAAGTCACGTAGAGAAAGGACATAAGATAGTTTTTGTCCCAGAAATTACATGTTATTGTTATTTATTGTACCTGTACGGCGGTTCTATTTTCGACTGTATGTATTTTTTTAATTGTACAACAATTTTAATAATTCTTATTTGTTTGAGAGAGTACACTCTTTAGGTGGTCCCATATTAATCAAATCAGGATCTGATGATGGGCTCCCTGGGAAATCGAGAGAAAGGGTTGAAATTAATATGCATGGACAATTGGACATGGATACAGTAATTGATGAGTTTTCTGATGTTATTAAGTTACATAATTTGCATTTGGAAGTCATCATATGACACTGCTGAGGTGATGAGGAACGGTTAAGAGTTAGGCAATAGTGTCGACTTTTTTAAATTAAGTTATTAATGTATTTTCGTCTAGAAGGCATCATGTCACTACTACTATTCATCATTATAATGAATAAATAAAAATAAATGAACTAAAAAAAATAAACCAACTGAAAAATCCTGACACGAAGAAGCCAAAAAATAACTACTACCTGCCTCCTGAGATTTTGAAGTCGGTGTAATTTTTTTAAAGTTAGATTTATCCTTTTTAAGTTGATGTAACAAGACTTGTGTTATTCTAATAGGTTTTTTAATTTATATTTGGCGTCAATCAGTGCTTATGCAATCGCGGGCGGAGCGGCAGGAGCGGGACGTGTGTAGTAGTTATTAGGAAAAGTCTTGCATCCGTATTTAATACAATTAAAGGTGCTACATGAAGATGGTCGCGTGTATTCATCATCATGAAATTTTATACACATATTCTTAAAGGTATTAGGAAGGACATAGGATACTTTTCATTAAAAAGAACTAAACGCGGGCGAAGCTGCGGGTGAAAGCTAGTCAGAATATAAGAAGAAGCAAATTAGATGCTAAAAGCAAAATGCTAAAAGCTATGCTAATGCTAAAAGCAAAAGCTTTTGTTGGTTATAGCGAAACCTCTAAGGGTTTTCGGTTAACATATCCTAATAATGTCTTAATTTCAAGGAACATAATATTTCTCGAAAATTACTTTAATAATATAATATGTGATACTAAGAGCTATGATGAGAAATATAATTTCTTACAGGCCTGTGACAGCTTAGTTCCAAATTATGCAATTTTACGCTAGTGTTGTCTTTCATTCCTAGTTCACTCGTGAGCCATGATTGAAATGATTGAATGAATATCCGTGATCGTCGATCGATCTGACATTGACAAGACAATTTCGATCATTCGGTTTCTGTCGAAGCTCGCGTGTTGTTGTCGATCTTCGATCAAGTATAAACAACTTGTCGATGTTATAATTCTCCTCGCTTTATTGCTTGAGTTGAGATATACCTTCCGATAAACCCATGCTCGACCCGAATACTTCGCAGTGCTCCTGGTGCTTTGGTTTATAGCCATGGCTCCCCTCAAGTGCTGTGTTGTTGGTTGCACCTCAACCAACGAAACTCATCGTCTGTATACCATGCCAAGGAACGATAATGTTAGGGCTTTGTGGCTGTATTTTTTAGTGTCAGTAAATTCTGGACTTGTTCATCTTAACAAGAATCAACTTTTAAATAAACGTGTGTGCCAAAAACACTTTGATAGACATCAGATGGATGAAAAAGGCAATCGCCTCCAAGGCGGTTATCCATGTTTATTTTCTGAAAAAGAAATTGAGCACGGGATACCTCTATCTCGTAAGTGTATCATCTAGTACATACCCATATTAAAAAATCTTAAGTTTCGAGTTAATTTATCAAGATAAAATTATGTAGGTACTTAAGTATATTTATAACTTCTTCTTCTCCTGAGTCTTTTTCCTTGTTTGATATGTATAAATATCAAATAATAAATAATATAATAAATCTTTATTTCACTAATACAACAACAATGTTACATTACATTCTAATCATTACTTATCTTGTATTTCTTATAAATGAGCCCCGACTCTCAAACTAGGTCTGACCTGTATCTTGAGAATCGGAAATTCCTTCTCGTTTGCTTAAACTTAGTAATATAAAAAACAAGTACATACAGTGCAAATAGGAAGACTATTACATTGTTTACATACCTATTTCGTATTGATAACTGTAAGGTGTCATGCTTAACGATATCACTCACTTAATATTATCACACACATGAAAAATTGCCATTTACATACTATTTATGGTGCAATTAATTTTTGGTCGCACGGACTCCGTACACAATGTAGGTAGAACAATAATAACTATTTTCCAATGTGCTCGCTATGCTATGAGTAAGAGGCGCCTTGCTAAGTTCAACCACTGCAACTATAGACTGAAGACAATTTTAAACATGCTTAAGGATTTTTGAAGATCCCTTGCTAGTTCGATGATTATACATTATGATATGCAATTTTTTAAATTTACAATACACATTAATATTATGTGTATTGTAAATTAAAAAATTGCATACAATAATGCAATAGGGAAGTGTTAAGTAGAGTGCTTTGATATTTATACATATCAAACAAGGAAAAAGACTCAGGAGAAGCTGTAACGATTTAGATGTAAGGAGCAAGGTAATACTTGCTCCTTACATCTAAATTGTTACAGCAACAAATAGTTAATAGTCATATTCATAATTTTATCAGTATTAATAGGTGGTTTACAAGTTGTTTCTATTCTGTATCAAAATGTGTTGCTTAGGTTTGCCTATTTATCTATGTAAATAAAAATAAATCTTTGAAATGTATGTACACTCATAACTTCAGTATGACTGCAGTAAATAGATTAATTATTTTTTGTTTAGTTTCTTGTTGTTATGGCAAAGTTTATGTGAGAAATAAAAAAATATATTATTTCATTTAACCCTACAATGCATGATTTTTTTAAATCGTGTCAAAAAATTATAAGTGGTTCTATATAGTGTCTAGACATAATAAATGATAATAATAACAATTAAAATTAATTGATTTTGTACATATTTATTTTTTCAATTCTGTTCCATATGTGGTACAGTATGCAATTAGACTAATATTTGGCTTTTAATTAGGAACAATGAACATGTTCATATATTTAGTTTTACTTTAAGAATAATACATCTTTTACGAATGAAATTTGTTAATTGTTGTCTTTGTTCAAACATAACTCAACACGACACTTTTCGCAACATATATTGTTTTTCCTTTACACTGTGGATACTTGCAGCGTTGTCTCTTCTCGTTCCATATAGGAAGATGATCAAATTTATCAAGTCTCATATCTCGAGGGGGATGGATTGCTGCATTATTTTTTTTCTTCTTCTCAATCATTTCATCTGCTGCAGAAGATGCGTAAGCCATGCTTCTGTAGTCACATAGCACGAGGAGCTTATATCCCCATTTGTGTGGTTTATTGGGAAGTTAATCACGTAGGAATTTGCAGCTGTCGTCTCGCACATCTGTTCGTCCACGGATAATGTCTCCCTCTTAGGTATATTCTGGCATTTTTTTTTACAGTTTCGAGTATTGGCCTTACTTTGTGGACGCGATCATGTCCTGGATGATCTGAGGGTACTTGTACGGAGTTGTCGTTAAAGTGCAAGAATTGTCTTATCTTCTCAAAATGATTCACGGTCATCTCTCTCTCTGTCTATAGGTATACCTAATTCAGATTTCCAGTACATCCGTATATTAGCTAATGGAGCAATGCTCATGTGCAAACATATACAACGATATAGAACGGTTTAGATGGGTATTTTTGGATGCTGAATTTATGCATTCCTTCAATTATGTGGTTTAGTAGATCATCATCAAAAAATATAAAAAATATTGCAATGTAGTATCTAAATTTGTGATTGGTGTCTCTAAATGTGTATTTCCAGAAAATTGGGGATGATCAGCCTGTAAATATTTCTTTTTCCAATTTAAATTTCTTTTCTTTCTTTTGTTAGCAGTGACATTATTCGAAATTCGATTTCTTCTAACTGGCATAGTGAAAGAATTTCTACTTTGGCGTGATGACCTACTTGGCCCTGAAATGCTGGCTTGAAGATTTGTTGATTCTTCATTTACATCTTCAGCGAGTACCAAAATTAGTAAAAGATAATGGTGCATATCTGGTAGATGCAATATCATTTTCAGAGTCACTATCTTCATTCATTTGGTGCAAATTTTCTCTGATTCTCATCATGTTATCATCACTTTCCGCACCCGAAAAGTCTTGGCCGTCTTCATTCTCTGATGGTATATCTAAAAACTGCTCAATCAACTCGTCAGACAATAACTTCTTCGCCATAATCTGTAATAAAATCCAACCGAAACAAAATGTTAGATGTGAACTAATGCATGGTGTACCATATTTGGACATATAATTAAGTTGATATGTATATACATAAAACAGTAATATTAAAAAAAAATAACTTACCTTTATTTAATATACACTATTTCCAACGTAATTATATTTTTTTCCGCTTCCAAATATTCAAAAAACCATTTTTTTAAGAATTTTCTATTTACGTAAACCATAAGTTCGTGCCGATTTTTCAAATTGTGTACGAATCACATCATCAATCGATAGCTAGCACCATCTGGTGACAATTGCCATTACTGAACCGTTGCTAGGTGTGTAAAGATTCTTCCGTCGGCTGACAGATGACGCCAGGTGTCTTTAAATGAACAGTAGAGTTAATTATTTTGACTGTGCCAGATATGGTACAGTATGCAATGTAGGGTAGTTAGTAGCAAGTTATCTGATCTTTTAAGTTTGAAGTGACGTTAACAACAAATGAGTTATCTTTGTTTTATCTCATGTTGCACTACTTGTACTTTTTTGAAATTATTAGAGGAAATCAATTCAAAATTATTTTATTATTTAACCATTGTTTCATGATAACTTTCAGGAAATGATCACATAAATGATCATAACTACTATAAATCACAAGAAACTGTAGAAATGCTTGAAGATTGTGAAGTAAGCCTAGGTGATCCACTAGTAGTCAAAGGTTTTTTTTTTTTTTTTTTTTTTTTTAACACACTTTTTTATTTTGAACTTTATTCCTATTCCATACAAATTATTATTACTTGAAACTATTTTATTGTTAAGCTATATTATGAAATAACATGAGTGGTATAAAAATGCTTGTATTTGTTTGGAAATCCAGTTGATCATTTATACGCAAGACCAGCCACTGATGCTCCTGACTCACCACTACCTTGTACTGGTATGATTTTTAATAATAATAATCATATATATTTATTGGTACATTTTACCTATTCTTTTCTAAAATGTAAACTTTAAAATTGCAATTCACTGACATTTACTGCTTCCTACCTATCTATTTTATAATTACTCCTAGTTTCCACTGGCTAAACATGTAAAAAAAAAACATGTTGCAAGCACTGACTATCGCTAACGCTTATGGATGGGTAAAGAGATAAGACTGTGCTTGTTTCATGTTTTATTGTGCAGTGCAAACACCCAGTTATATTTACCATTGTTCTAAAACCTTATAGTTTTGTATAAATTTAAATTACAATTAAATTGTTACAGTTCCCAATACAACTTCTTCAGGTGTTGTAAGAGCAGAAATTATCGAAACATCACAATCCACAGGTAACCACCTTTATTTTTATCAATTTATGGTTAGCCTACCTAAAACAAAAAAATTTTTTGTTGAGTTGATATCCAGATACACCCCATTATCGTCTTCTCTACACAGCAAATATAGCTATATTTGTTTTACAGATTTGGCTATGGAGCGAAGGCAAGTTTTGCAAAGAACTCCAAAGATTTTGGTCAGAAAGAGAGAAGGTAACTTTCAGAACTATTTTCCTTTAAAAAATATTTTATTTAAAGATAAAGGCAGCTTTGAAACTAAAGACTCAAGGCATATAAGATACATTAGGTAATAATATTTCTCCACACAAGTTTCTTAATGCTAGTTGCAGTACAATGGTGCTTGTCCAAGTAAACTTGTGAGAAATCAATGACTATACTCATAAAATAGTTAAGAAAAGGTTCTGACTAGTTGCAGGATAATGATTCCAACAAGTTTTGTAAAGTGTTACCGTTTTTGTTACAGATAAAAATAGTAACATTGGCAAAAGCAAGCGTTTTATTAGAACCTTACAAAATCTAGAAGCGAGACAAATTAAAAATCCGAGGCCATTTTTAACCCGACTGGATGAAGCCCGTAATCTTAGTCGCAGCAGCTTATTCAATAAAAATTTTGAAATGATGTCGCGACAAGCCCAGGATTTTGTCATAATGCAATTAAAAATGGCAAATTGCAAGAAAAAAGCGAGGAGATATACAAAAAATGAAATGCTTCTATCATTGTCATTAATGAAGGAAAGCCCTAAGGGATATAGATTACTCCAAAAAATATTTAATTTGCCTACAAAACGGACACTGAATCGTTTAGCTCAACATATTCAGTTCGCTGTTGGATTAAATGATAACCTATTTAATTTAATAAAGCAAAAGACGGAAAATTGGGATTCAAAGAAGAAGTTGTGTTCCATTTTATTCGACGAAGTCGCGCTCGCTCCTCATCTTACGTATGTGGAATCCCAAGATACAATAAGAGGCTTTCAAGACTTCGGCTATGATAAAGACTTGAAATTTTGTGACCACGCTCTGGTGGTTATGCTAAAAGGCATATGCTCCAATTGGCGCCAGCCTATTGCCTTCTATTTTACTGAGGGTACAACTCCTGCACCAATAATTGTAAGAATTTTAAAAGATGTGGTGACTAAAGTCACTGAATCCCACTTAACTCCCTTGGCGATTGTTTGTGATCAAGGGCCAACAAACAGAACAGCTATTAATTTTTTGAGAAAGGAGACGGAACGACAAAATATTTTGGAAGGGAAAAATAATAGTGAGTATAAATTTTTATATACCTTCGGTCTCAAATGCTTTAAGGCGCGCGTTCAGTCGCGGCATGACACGGCTAGCCAATAGATTTTCTTTCTCATCAAACTATTTTTGACTTTATTGTAAGAGATTAAAATTCTAGCTTTCCATGTTACGTTGTGTCACGTCAAAGCACGCCGCAGCGCACCACTACACCCTACAGGACGGAATCTTATCCTTTTGCTATAAGACACATGGAAAGTTGCACTAATTATGAATCCTGAACTAAAAATAACTGCAAAAATATATTGATCAGAAATAAAATCCTTTACTGTGCCGTACCATTCTGTCACTGAGTACTGGCGTTAAGTGTATCAAATTTAATCCTATTTTATATTGCAGATGGGACCATTGATATAGCAGGTCAAGACCTAAATGTGATTTATGATCCGCCACATTTAATCAAAAGTATTAGAAATAATTGGCTTAATAAAGATTTGAATTTTAAAGATAAGGTTGCAACATGGAGGGACATACAAAGTGTGTATAACACTGATTGTCAACTGGGCCACACTAGAATGCACAAAAAGTTGACTGATCATCATATCTACGCAGAAAAAATAAAAAAAATGAAGGTATCCCTAGCAGTTCAAGCTCTGAGTGCAACAACGAGTGGAATGCTGAAATATACTTCCTTATTTAGTAAGTTCAACGTTACAATAAAATCCTTACTAATATCATAAATGCGAAGGTAACTTAGTCTGTCTGTTACGCTTTCACGCCTAAACTACTAAACCGATTTGGATGAAATTTTGTATTAAGGTAGTTTGAGACCCGGGGAAAGAAGCAGGATAGTTTTCATCCGTCTGCGCTAAAAGAGGTTAATTATTTGACGCCATAACTGTTACTTATGTTTATATAATAATATATAAAAACATAAGCCAGATCACGACAGTTATTGACTGTTATTGATAGTAATTTATCTTAAGATATGACTTTTATTTATTTCAGAAATAACGGTCACAGGTGAAAATGTGAGCGAAACAATGGCCACTACTGGAGAAGCTGTGGAGTTTTTTGATAAACTCTTTGACAGCGTAAATGGCTCTCCAAGAAACTCCACAAAAGGAAAGCTTCGTGGTCCCATAAAACAGAATACTGCACATTTTGACTTTTGGATTGATGCAAAGCGGATTTTAAAGAAAGCAACTTTTATTGATAGCAACAGTGCAAGATCCCTAAAAAATAATAAAACTTATAAGGTGCGGGTTCCTTGCCTCGATGGGTGGATTACTTCAATTGAAAGTTTTGAAAGATTATCTAAATTATTGTTCGAAAAATATGACATTAAGTATTTTTATCCACGTCATATAAATCAGGATCCTCTGGAAAATTTCTTTGGCAGAATCAGAGCCATTAATTACAGGAATAATAATCCAGACGCGAATACCTTCATAAATGCATTTAAATCGCTAATAATGTCCAATGTTATGGGTCCACACTCTATTTACGCGAATTGCGAAGCCGAAGATGGCAATATGGTTGTAAACTTTTTAAATATTGATACTCATTCAAAAGAGACTTGCTCAGAGTTTTTAGACGAAGACAAAGAAAATAGCATAGTTTTTACGCAAGACTCAAAAAATACGCCGTCTGGATCCCAAACGTTGGTCGAAAAAAATAAATCCAACCTAGCATTAAGTGCAATTAATGAAAGAATTCGTGTTCACTCTTCTGCTTATACAGCTGGATTTATATGCAGGAGGGTGACAAAAAAATTTAATTGCAAACAATGCTCTGGTTCATACAGTCAAAATCATAAAGAAATATTCCATAAATGGATCCAACAGCGTGAATATAATCTTTTAAAACGTAGTAATCTGACATACCCGTCAAAAAAGTTTCTAATATTATATAGGGATATTTCTGGGCTGATTCACCGATACCTAAATCAATATGCTCATAAAAATAATATTAAAGAAAAAATAATGTACCAAATACAGAAAAATTATAATTTGCAATGGCTTGGTTGTCCGAACCACAAGAAGGAGATGTCAAAATGGTTATTAAACTTAATAGTTAGAATGCAAATACATAATTGGTGCAACATAATTAACAGAGTTATGAAAGGTGGTATCAATCAAATACATGTGAATATGGACAAAATACATCATATGGCTTTAGAAAAATATAGGACTACTAGAATAAGAAAACGCAAATAAAACATGATTTATAAACATAGTAGTTTTATTTTTTGTCATTTGTAGTAATATGTATAATGAAACATCCTAGTTAAAATTGTCGACAGACAGTACGTACATCACTATGCCGTCTCGTTATCGACATATTGGTATTAGTGTGCTGTTGTTACAACCCTACCGCCTGTCAACTAGATTAGGTACCTCAGAACGATACTAGCGCTACGCTAACTGCATAATTTGGAAAAATATATTAATAAATATAAATATATTTTTTTTATTCTTGCATAGTTCACCTTTACAATAGTTAATAGATAGTATTCCAACTTTTTCTAAAAGTAACATAAAAGTTTTGAGAGCATTAAAAAGTATACATTAAAGGTATATAATTTATCATGTTTACCTGATTTGCCTATAGCGAGTTTCTAATTTATATTCATGTAACACTTTCCATGGAAGATTATTCGAATAGGAAGTTATGTTGCCATAATTTTTCCCATTTGTTTTCTCTCAAATAATAAAAAAAAAACAAAACCTATAAAGGATCATTTTATCATTGTCTGGCGTAGAGGTATGAAGATAAAATTAATAAAAAATACTTAGGTCTGCAATCCCTTTGACATCGCCTGTCAACTAGATTAGGTAGGTACCTCAGAACGATACTAGCGCTAACTGCATAATTTGGAACTAATCCTCCAACCATTCACTGTCCTATCTGTCTTAGACTAGTATATAGTTATCTGTGATTTCTTATTTTATACGGTTTTTTTCATGAATTTATTGATAGAAATAATTTAAACAATAATTCTTTATCTAGTCATGTAATTGATAATGAAAATTTTAAATAATTTTAATATTGTTAATTGTAGTGATGAACTGAATTCTAGCACTATAGTAGTAGTAAGCCGAATATTAGTCACACTGTACAATCAAACGAAAGTTTTACATTGACTCCCCCATAACGGCCCCATTACTGGAAGAGGACAATTGCACAATTGGTAACGAGACCGAATACAATTATTGTATTCGGTCTATTACCAATTATTGGTCATCGCCAGGTAATCAACGTGTGACGTCATCACCCGACGTGATGGTTGGAGGGGAAGCAAGTGCTCCCGTGACGCCTGCTGCTGATACGCCTTATCAACAGCCAGTGCGTAGTAGACGTTCTCAATGACCTGCCAGGTACAGAGATTATGATACCGATTTTTCTCTTCTGTCACAAACTGGAGCTGTGTTGGCAATGGAGCCTCTGACTTATGGGGAGGCTATTGCTAGTCCTGATAAACATCGATGGATGGCTGCTATGCAAAGTGAGTACAACTTTATACTCCTCAACGACTGGGCGTATGAACGTAAACATGATGCGTCTGGTAAGGTTGACCGTTGTAAAGCTCGTCTGGTTCCCAAGGGTTTCACGCAAGTTTATGAGATAGATTATGTTGATACTTTTTCTCCAGTAGTAAGACACTCTACTATGAGAATCCTTTAGAATTACTCAGAACGTAAGCTCATCAAGAGCACAGAAGGGAGAAGAAGAACTATTGAATTACTTTGAGAACCTCCGCAATACATTAAGTGGTATACCAGCTAGTAATATACTTAATTACGACGAAACAAACTGCAGCGACGACCCTGGTGCAACAAAGGCAATATTCCGGCGTGATGTAAAATATCCGGACCGTATTCTTAACAGCACAAAAGGATGTGTCAGCATAATGTTCAGCGGCACTGCTGATGGCAAATGTCTGGCCCCTTATATTATATATAAAGCAGAGAACCTTTACAATGAATGGGTCTTGAGTGGGCCTGACAACGCGAGGTACACTTGCACACGTAGTGGTTGGTTTGACTTTGGCATGTTTAAATATTATTTTAAAACAGTTGTTTTGGGATGGGCCAGAAACATTACAGGACACCTGTCAAGTTATCTTAGTCCTGATATAATTAAACTTTGTGAAGAACGTAACATCAGATGTGTGTTTTTGCCGCCAAACTCAACGCATTTGAAAAAGGAATGGCGGAAATACTTCTTCAATATAAAATTGAAAATACAAATCAGAAAAACCTGAATTTGCAAAGCGGGTTTAGAGCGGCAGGGATTTATCCCTTAAATCGGAGACAAGTCCTGAAATGGATCCCGGAATTTGAGTTTCCTGATTCAACTACTTACCAAATTGACAAAGCTTTGCTGGAGTTAGACGGAGATAGCTTCGAATACCAAAGTTTGCCTATTTGGCCGGGTTATCAATGTTTTCTATGTTTACAAAAACTTTGCGTCAACTTCGCTCCTTGCGCTCTACTAAACGGCAGATTTTTTTAGAAGTGATTGCGTTTTTGTGCAGTTTTATAACAGAAAGAGCAAGAACGCCAGAAGGTAAGTTTATAATTTTTTTACACCTTTTAGCATGATTTTCATTGATAACTTTCTTTTCAAACTCAGCCTTGTACAAGTTACAGCACCAATCCTTTTGTTTGTTTTTTGTTTTCTAACATAAAATTTATATGAAATCTCACTAATTACTATGTGTTATCTTATAAATATTATACTTTATCTTAAAAAACAACACAAAGTTGATAGAATTGTGTGTAATGTGAGAAATTAAGGCGAAAATACATATGGGGCATACATCAACCGATAGGCGGCTCATCCACAGACGTAGTCTAATAATCACGTGGCTGATGCCAGTTTAGTATGGATATGCCCGTAGGCAATTTTTATGAGTCAATGAAGAAAAACAAAATTCTACTATTTCTTCTTATTCTATTTCTATTCTTTCTTCTTTTGGTCTTCTTTTGGTACCTGTTTAATTTTTTTTTTGTTTTTTTTCTTTGAAGTGTGTTTTTCTTTGTTTTATGTTACTATATTTTTGCATGTTTATTTTTGGTTGTTTGCGCCATTAGGGAAGAAAGTTCTTTGCGTGGTCAACGAGGCGCAGGCACTCGGAGTGGGACTGGTGATGGTGCGCGTACTCAGGGTGAGGGTGGTGGTTTACGTACTCGGGGTGGAGTTAGTGGTGGTGTGCGTACTCGCGGTGGGTGTGGTGACGGTGCGCAAACTCGAGGGGGTTCACGTACACGGCGTGGGGGTGTTCGTACTCGGGGTGGGGGGCGCGGAAGCAGTAGAGATACGGTTATCCCTCCGAGGGAGGTGGAAGAGCCGAACGCTGATACTGCCAACCCACCATCATCGTCTACGGGCAAACGCCCGTCCGCATCAACGTAAGTAAATAAGATATAATATATGGTTACTATAGTCATAAGCTAGACTTATACTATGAGTATATTATTATGTAATGCATAGAAGCACCAGGAATCAAGACAAACTCCAGTCTATCATAAATATTTATTTGTATCGCGCGGGTATCGACACCTCTCGCTGCAGCAGAAATAGTAACTCTCGACTATGCCAATCAAGTAGTCATTGTCAAAGTATCTTACTAATTATAAACGCGAAAGTTTGTATGGATGTATGTCTGTTTAGATGTTTGTTCCGTTTTCACACTTCAACAGCTGAACGAATCTGGACGAAATTTGGTAGGTAGATAGACGAGGTACTGGATTACAACATAGGTTACTTTTAATGCTAGGCTTAGGTTTTCATACCCGATATAAAATGTAGTCCACGCGGTCAAAGCCGTGGGCATAGTCGGAAATATTTATCTTTTAGATAAAGTGCGTAATTGTAAATATATGATTTCCTTTAATTTGCATTTATTTACTGCTACCTGTATACGATTATCACTATTAATAATAAATATTTTTTTTAGCAAATTCAAGGGAATGATTTCGGATGTACCAACGTGTGACGATGTGTGTAGGTTTAGAAACCCCGATTCACCCAAAAAAGAAACGTTTGCTACCGCCGAAACGTACTGGGTAATAATTATATTTTTTACTTTTTTATTAATGTAGCTATGCCAGTGACCTAATGTCTTATATTTTTCACAGAGGTTCTTACCTGGATTCCCCGTGGTATCAACCTGGGACAGACTCCTCGTCTGAACCGGCGTCACTATCTCTCGCGTGTGATTTGGAGAGCGAGTCGTATGCGGTCCCATCACCAGTGAAGATTTATTTGTAATTCGAAATCGTTGATTTTAATGTAACATGAAAATCAAGACAATGATTTTTTTACAGTTTTATTGAAATTGATAATTCGCCCCGTACACTGCATGCGGTCCCATCACCAGTGAAGTACGTATATAACTTTATTTATTTTTAATTCAAAATCTTTGAATTGTAATGTAACATGAAAATCAAGACAATGATTTTATTACTGTGTCATTGAAATTGGTAATTCGCCCCGTGCATCGACTGTGGCTGCACTTCGCCCGTGTGCGGCTCGTTCTCCGGTGATGTATGTTCAGCTGTGTTTAGCAAGTGGTCAAGGATTCATACTATGATCATGATTATACTCATGATGACGTTTACTTTGCAGCGGAAGAGCCGAGTCGTCACTTGCGCGACCAAGTGGTCATTTTGAGGCAGGCTCTTCATCGTCAAGAGCACCACAGCTGCTGCCCTTGCGTATTACTGGTGATTTGGAGCATAGGGAAAGTGCACCTCCATCGCCAGAGGTGTACGTAAATATTTACGTTTTTTATTTAGATCCAGCTTTTTATTCGTAGCCCGTAATTCATATGATTAATAGCATAGTTATTGTGTTGTTTTCTTTGCAGTAGTAGAAATGTGCCACATTCGGCGAATCGTGCACGTCCTGCTCGTCGTTTGAGGGACGAAGAAATTGACAATATTATCAACTATGGTGTGTAAACTGTCGTATGCCATTCGCTCATATAACAATTCTTTTCTTATCTCTAAATGTTTCTTTCTAGTAATAAAATACTGCAACAAAATATTTCGTCAAAGTATACCTAGTCCGTTTTATTTTCCGTCCGTCGTATTTATTTTACTATTTCATGTAGGTAGCGAGGAGGATTCTGATGACAATTTAGATGAGGAGGACAATCTACTGATAGCAGTTCCGAAAATGGCGCGACTATATCTTCAAGATAAGGATGATAAGGTATACAAAATTGTATTATCATAGTCTCTGCCTACCCTTGCGGGAGAACAAGCGTGATGATATGTATGTAAATGTAAATATTTTTTCTAGGAGGAAGTCGCGATCACCGTGAACACTGTGCCGTGCTATCAGTGGCCATTGCCTCCGACTTTGACGTCATCGTCCTCGTCACCACCAGTTCGGTCCTCAGCGACGCTGCCAATTGCCACTGACGCCCCTCTGCCTGCTATGCCATCATCAGAATCAGATTCACCACCACTCTCTGATCTCCCGAGCTACGGTCCACAAGATAAATGGCACTTTGAATGGCAGCAGATTTCACAGCCGCCCGTGCCGTCAACTACACGCCGCGAATCTTTTAATGCGACTAACTGTGGCCCGCAATCTTCATTCCAAAGCGAACAAGAAGCGTTTAAGTCTATATGGACTTTGGATATAATGGAGCATATAGCTCGGGAGACCAATAGGTATGCTGAGGAACTGGCGACGATCATGCTTGATGCCGGCAGCCTGCAACCAGTTAGCCGTATAACCAATTGGCGTGATACCACCGCGCATGAGCTGTACCTCTATTTTGCAATAATCCTAGCCACCGGGATTGTGGTAAAATCACGTTTGGAGGAGTACTGGAATAAGGACCGAGACATATTCTCTACTCCCGGTTTCTCATGCGTAATGGGGTATGATCGTTTCTTGTTACTGAGCAAATGCCTACATTTTCAGGACAACGCTGGTTTAGATCATCAGTTAATGACCCGATCTCAGGCCAAATTGTTTAAGCTGCAACCCATTTTGGATCACTTGAACAATAAATTTTCTAATTTATATAAAATGCGACAAAATGTAGCACTTGATGAAAGTCTGACGCAGTGGAAAGGTTGGTTGGATATCAACCAATTTATCCGAAATAAAGCAGCTTCAGTCGGTATAAAAACCTTTGAAGTTTGTGAATCCTACACCGGTTACATGTGGCGCTTTGAAGTCCACGCAGGTCACGACCCTGCATCTGCATCACAAGAAGAAACGCCGGTGTCAGGGATAATTCCAGATTTAGTACTTAAGACTTTTACATGGTCTTGAGGGTCAGGGGTACACAATATGGATGGACAACTACTACAATTCTCCCGCTCTTGCACGAGAATTGAAATCTAGGGGGTTGTTTGACCGAAAAGACCAAATGCTGGCCATGTATCCGATTGAACGAAAACGGACTCGCATCTGGTACAAGAAGCTCTTTAGGAGGCTTTTGAATTCTAGTGTATTTTTTTTTTTTTTTATACTACGTAGGGTGGCAGACAAGCACACGGCCCGCCTGATGTGAAGCGGTTACCGTAGCCATATTAACGCTTGCAACATAAAATATTGCTCGCGCGCCGCCACCTCCGCTGCCAACGCAGCATCTGCTTCCTTTCTTTCTGGTGACCTCACTCACTCGCAGGAACACAACAACCCTCAAGGGAATTGTTATTTGGCTGCGGTATTCTGTGAGGTGGAGGTACAATCCCCAGTCGGGTAGCTTACAATTACGCTCCCTACCTCTCTTTTCGCCAGAGCTTCGTTTGTCAGTCAGCAGGGTGCACCACGTGCAGGTGAAGTTGGCTTTGGTTCAAAGATCTTGATGAACCACTTACACCCCAAAAATAGTGTGATGAATAGCTACATACTGTACAAGCATACTCACCCTGTTACACATCGTAACTTCCGAAAAGAGTTGTGTCGACAGCTCCTTTCAACACACTCAACACCACCGCCACCACCCACACCAGAATCCACAAGACCACATTTCCCGGCTGAGTATCCCCATCACAATGCGCCTCCCGGGAAAAAAACAGAGCCTTTGCGCCGAGTTTGCAAGGTTTGCAAGAAGCGCACAACCACGTATTGTGAAGGATGCGACAATGCGTTGTGCCTTTTCCAATGTTTCAAAAAATTCCCCACTACACCTAGTCAATACCACGCTTAACAAAAAACACGAGACATACACACAATACATGTTCATTCGCTCGCACTAGCATGCAGGGGTCTTCTAAAGAGCTGCAAGCTATGAAAAAATAAGTAGGTAAATACGTACATCCATATTGGTTATGATTTTAGAAATCTATGTATCATCATCATTTCAGCCTGTAGACGTCCACTGCACGTGACAAAGGCCTCCCGCAAAGATCTCCGCAATGACCGACAATCTATGTATGTATGTTTGTATTTACGTGTGTTCTACTGTAGCGTCTAAACTGCTGAGACGATTTCTATGTATGTATGTTTGTATTTACGTGTGTTCTACTGTAGCGTCTAAACTGCTGAGACGATTTTTAGTATTTTTTCTTAATCATTTGGCGCATTTTTAATAAAAACGAAAACCTAAGGTCTTGGCCATTTCGCTAGTGATCGCAGCGGGAAGAGGGTGGCATCTTTTGTCCTGAAGGGGGGTGAAGATGATGAGGTGACCAAAGATAGAGGCTTTATTTGAACAGTCATTGGAACATTATTTTTATTAATTAAAATTGACCAACTTCACTTGATACATTGAAATTATCTTTATATGAAACAGATTGGTCAGCATCGTTGACTAAAATAGTGATAATGCCTAAATTGTTTTAATAAAGAAGACCTTAATGGTTCATAAGACAATTTCGCTGTATCTTTAACGGTTTCGGATATCTCCATACTGTCCCATTTAAAAAAAAAAAAAAACACTAAAAGATGACTAACTCCGATATTATATTCCTAGTCTTGAAAGAAGACGATCAAAATGTAATTTATTTTGTTTAAAAAAAAATTGGGGGGGGGAGGGGTGGAAGAATATTGTATAAATTATGACTTTTCATGTGCACACTACGCAAAAAATATTTTTAACAATGTTATAGATAGAAATTAATGTATACATTTCAAAACTTTATTTTGTATAATAAATCATATACCAGTCCCACGGCCATGCCACATGGAGGGAAAGTATATTAAATGCTGAAGATAGAATATTTTACTGAAATAAGACATCATTTTATATGTATAATATTTTACTGAAAGAAAACATCATTTTATTTTTAATAATAAGTAGAACTGCATTCATAGATTTATTGAAAATCGCTTTTATCTTTTTTTATCAACTTTATGAAGGAAAACACTAGGGGTAAAATATTTTTACGACGTCAATTAACCAATATGAAATATGATGAAAGGCAAAAAATGCAAAGTCATTTTACACAATTCGAGGAGATTTTCACACAATTAAAAAATGCCGGGACTAATTTATCTGAAGAGGAAAAGGTAAATTACATATTATTATCTATGCCAAAGTCGTATGAAGCAGTTGTCACTACATTAGAAACAATGCCGGATTTGACTGTAAGTTTTATAAAAGAGAGGTTATTAGGAGAAGAGGAAAAACGAATAAAACAAAATGTATAATATAGCGAACAAGGTAACAATGCATTTCTATGCTTTAATTGTAATCAACCCGGACATAAACAATATGAGTGCCGCCAGCCGACCGGACACAGGCAAAATATAAGAGGAAATAATAGACAAAGATATACACAAGGATGGAATACTGCTAATAGAGGTGCACAGACAAATGCTATACGAGGAAAAAGATGGAATGCGAGAGGACGAGGTCAAGGCCAAGGTCATCCAACAACCTACTCGGCAGAATCAAGTGATGTTGCGTTTACTACAAATTCGGAACAGGTATCGTACAGTATTCAACAAGCAAAAATAGTGTGGTGTATAGATCCGGGGTCATCGGACCACCTTACAAATAGGAAAGACTTGTTTTCAGAATATGTGGACTTGAAAGAACCTAAACCGATTGCATCAGCTAAAAGTGGAGTAATGTTACAAGCAGTAGGTATCGGGAACATTAGAGTAAAGTGTTATGTAGGAAGAAAATCAACAGATTGTGTAATTAAAAATGTTTATTATGTACCAGACTTACGTACAAATTTATTATCTGTGTCAAAGTTAGAAAATGCAAATATGCGAGTAGAATTTTCATTTGGAAAGGTTAGAGTATATTATTGGGATATGTTGCTTATGATTGGGAATCATGAAGGGTCTTTGTATACTATTGAAATGGAACCTAGATTGAATTCAAATTGTAATTATGTTCATAATAATAATGATAAGGTGGTACAGTTGTGGCATAAACGTTTCGGTCACCTTGGATTGAGAAATTTGACTATGTTGTCTAATAATAATTTAGTAAATGGACTGAATGATTTAAAAGGCGTACCAATCAATGAGCATAGTTTGTGTGAACCATGTGTGTTGGCAAAGATGACTAGACAACCTTTTAATAAAACTGGTTATAGGGCAAAGCACTCCTTAGAGTTAGTACATACAAATGTCTGCGGTCCTATTACACCTGTGACTAGAGAGGGATATAGGTATTTTTTAACATTCATTGATGATTTTACTCATTTTACTATGATATACTTACTAAAAGAAAAATCAGAGGTTTGTGAAAAATTTAAAATTTATTATAATTATGTAACCAATTTATTTAATACTAATTTACTTAAACTCAGGGCTGACAACGGAAATGAGTATACTTCAGGTAAACTGCAAAAATTCTGCAATGAAAAAGGTATAAGTATTCAGTATACAGTAGCATACAATCCAGAGATGAATGGAGTTGCTGAAAGGATGAATCGAACGGTGATGGAAAAGGCTAGGACAATTTTACATGATTCAGGACTCGAGAAGAAATTTTGGGGAGATACAGTGTTGTACTCAGCTTATGTAATCAACAGGAGCCCAACAGTGGGAAAGGACAAAACACCAAGTGAGTTATGGACAGGACATAAACCGGATGTATCAAATATACATCCGGTTTATGATATTTGGAAGTATTGCTTATAATCACATACCTAAACAGCTGAGACAGAAACTTGATAACCCTGGAAAAAGAATGATCATGGTTGGATATGGAACATCAGGATATAGATTATGTGATGAAGAAAATGATAAAATTGTAATTGGAAGAAATGTAATATTTAATGAAGACAAAAATGAAAACTTTGTATACATACCGCAATCCAGAAAGGAACACGAAGAACTGGTGTATGACAACGTAGAACATGAAGAACCTGAAAATGAAAACTATGAAGATGCGGACAGTGAAGAATATAGATTAGAAGAAAGAAGAGAAACACCAAGAAAGAAACAGAATGAAAAGGAAAACGGGAATATAGAAAAGAAAAAATTTACTCCAGTAAAGAAACAAGAAGAAAGAATTCATGACGAAAGAACAGAAACAGGGAGAGAGAAAAGAATGAAAAGAATACCAAAGTGGCAGGAAGATTATGAGGTAGATTTAACAGATGATAGCGATGAAGCTCTATATGCGTTGATGGCAAATGTGCCTAGGAATTACCAGGACATAGAAGGAAGAGAAGATGAGAGACTATGGAAGAATGCAGTTAAGGAAGAATTAAAAGTGATAGAAGAAAGTAAAACTTGGAAGAATGTACCTAAACCAGAAAATACAAAAATTATAGATTGTAAATGGATATTCAGTAAGGACTTAGGCGAAAAAGAAATATATAAAGCAAGGCTAGTAGTACGAGGATTTAAACAAAAAGATCAGTTGGAAGACATTTATTCACCGGTTTTGAAGTTACAAACTTTAAGAATTTTATTATCCGTTGCTGCTTACAAGGATTTTCATATAAGTCAAATGGATGTAAAGGGAGCATTTCTATGGAGATATTAAAGAAGAGGTTTATCTTATACCACCTGAAGGCTTACATGTGCAAACAGGGCATGTTTTGAGATTGACAAAATCTTTATACGGATTGAAAAAGTCACCAAAGTACTGGTATGAAAAATTTCATAATACAATCACTAAATATGGATTCAAGAGGTCGCAACAAGATTATTGTTTATATTACAGGGAAAATTTATATCTATTATTGTATGTTGACGATTTATTAATTTTAGGGAGAGAAACACAGGAAATAGAAAGTGTGAAACAATTTTTGTGTACTAAATTCAGGATGAAAGACATGGCTAGTAACAATTTAAAATATTTAGGGATTTCTATCAATAAATTACCAGGAGAGGTTCATATAAATCAGACAAAGTATTTGAAAGGGATTTTAAGCAAGTATGGGTTGCAAGATTGTAAGGGCTGTGATACACCTATGAATGTGAACTTCATTTTGAATATTGACAGTAGCGAGATTGATTTTGATTGGGAATTTAAATGTAAATCATTAATTGGTTCATTATTGTTTGCGATGATAGGTTCAAGACCAGATATTGCCACTTCTGTATGTTACCTTAGTAGATTTCAATCTAAACTATGTGAAAATATATATTTATAGCTTTGAAAAGGATATTAAGATATGTGAAACAAACTATTAACTATTCATTGATTTATAATAACTATGAGTGTAATTCAGATATATTAGTGGGCTATGCAGATGCTGATTTTGCTAGAGATACTATAGACAGAAAGTCAACATCTGGTTATCTATTTAAATTGTTTAATAATACTATAATTTGGAGATTAAAGAAACAGTCAACTGTTGCTCTAAGCACAACTGAGTCAGAGTTAATTTCACTTTGTGAGGCTTCCATGGAAGCATGTTGGATTGTTAAAATTTTGTCAGAATTGAATATTCAAATTGACCATGTTGTAATTTTTGAAGATAATTCTAGTACTATAAAAACAGTTAAAATCCAGATCAAAAACGTTTGAAGCATCTCGATGTAAGGTATAATTTCAGAAAACAAAAGGTGGAAGAAGGAATAATTAAGGTCAAGTACATTTCAACTAAAGATCAAATGGCAGACGTATTAACCAAGCCATTAAGTAAAGTACAAATGTTCAAGTGTGTAAAATGGATGGGTGTGTATTGAGAGATAGAACATTGAGGGAGAGTGATAGTGTACAATGTCCCATCTCTCAATGGTTAAATAAAAAAAAAAACCTGTGTATAGTCTGTGGTTTTCTTTGCTGTCATGTCCGTTCCGGTCAGTGGAGTTGTTTTGTAAAGAAAATGTTTGTGTTTAATTGTAGAGAAACAAATAATGAATAAAGTGATTAGTATTGAAAACATACATCTTTTAATATGTACTACGGATCTCATCAACATTAACCAGAGAAATGCTTCTTTTTTATAAAATAATAAAAAACTAGATGTTCTGTTAATAGTATAAATTTATTATCAACATTAGTTTATTTTTATATTTTTATATACGATGAATATAACAGGTCATTCAATAAGTCCGCAGGATAAGTAAGAAAAAAACTAAATTTTGACAAAACTTGATTTTATTATTCAACATAGTTGCCTTCGAGGGCGATACAATGATTATAGCGATTTTCCAACATTTCGATACCACTTTTACAGTACGATTTCTCTTTATCGTCAAAATAGGTCTCAGATTCAGCTCTTCCAGCAAGTATTCTCTTGAGATCTGAAAACAGGAAAATGTCGCTGGGGGCTAAATCTGGAGAATACGGTATTGCTTATCCACCATAAGCAATTCGAAGCTCAATTCATAAAATTATGCCATCGTTTTCATCGACTTGTGACACGGTGCATTGTCTTGGTGAAACAAAACTTTTTTCTTTTGCAAATGTGGCCGTTTCTTTGCGATTACAGCCTTCAATCTATCCAAAAGTGCACAGGAATAGCCGCTGTTGATGGTGGTTTCTTTTTGGAGATAGTCGATGAATATTATTCCGTTCGCATTCCAAAATACAGACGCCTTCACCTTACCCGCCAACTGTTGCGTCTCTGCGCCCCTTGGATTCGGTTCGTCGACTGCTGTCCACTCAGCTGACTGTCTTTTGGATTCTGGAGTGTAACAGTGAAGCCATGTTTCATCCATTGTCACATATCGATGATAGAACTCCATTTTATTGCGGTTTAACATCGCCAAACACTTCTCAGAAGCATCAATGCGTTGTTGTTTTTGGGTTGACTGTGAGCTCACGCGGCACACACTTTGCACAAAGCTTTCGCATGCCCAAATGTTCGTGTAAAATGGCAATAACACTACCATATAATATCATTACAATGTCAGCTAGCTCGTGCACCTTCAATTTGCGATCGTTCATAATCAATTTGTGGATTTTTTTGATGTTTTCTGGAATAACGGCCTCATTTGGGCGTCCACTGCGTTCTGCATCATTTGTGCTGGTACGACCACGTTTAAATTCAGGAATCCATTTCTCTACTATTTGCCTCGATGGAGCAGAGTTCGGATAATGTTTATTAAGCCATTGTTTGGTTTCCACTGCATTTTTTTCATCAAAAAGTAATGCTTTATCAAAACTCGAAATTAACTTTTTCCATTTTTTTTTCAATAACAAAAGTTGCTTCACACAAAATTTTATAACTCACGAATCAATAGTCAGATTGCTGTCAAATTTATACACGTATCGTTTGAAGGTTAGTACTAACTAAAAACATATGGAAAAATTTCTAGCAACGCCATCTATGTTTCATCCTATGGACTTTTTGAATGGACTAATACAATATAGCAGCAAATTTAATAAGGTTTAATTTTCCCTACTCAATATAGTGCATTACATACATAAATTCAGAAAAATCGCGATTATAAGACAAAGAGGTACTGCCCCGATCCTAGTCTGTGGGGCGACCGATATTCGGTTCCACAGATGTGCATATTCAAGATGGCGGCCGTCCACGTACAAGAGGTGCGAATGTTCTACTGCTAATTCTGAATTCGATCAAACAGCACACCATATTCTCTGGGAGTGTGATCTTTGGCGGCGGGAGCGGGATGACATGTTGAATTCATTGCAAGTTGTGCATCCGGGGTAGTATATTATTCAGATCTCTACTAACTTCTCCCACAGATTTTATTGCTTCTTGGGCAGTTTTCTTTATAACAAGATTAACAATCTTCTTTCGATCTACCGTTTGACCAGGCATGTACGAGTATGTAAAATAGAAGTGAGTAAGTGGCTTAAGATCCTAGACTATGACTCCACGGAGGAATTACTAATTCCAATGACTTGATATCAACACGAAGCCAATAATTTATGGGCACACGCACTCACTCACACTCACGCACGCACGCATACACACACACACACACACACGCACGCACGCACGCACGCACGCACGCACGCACGCACGCACGCACGCACGCACGCACGTACGCATTTTAGCATATTTCCGCTTATGGTATCAATTTATTATTTTTATTCTTAACATTGATCATTATTATCATTTTTATTATTATGTATCTCTTTTTAATCACGGGTCAAGCCCGGTCATTTGATAGGCGTGCGCGGGGATATAGATCCAACGCGTAGAGGCCCCTTTGAGAAGTTTGATGTAATGTTGTACCCCCGCCGTGACCCGCTCACGGATATGTCAATGGACATACCCATGAGCAGGTTTCGACAGGCGTTGAGACTATTGCGAAGTGTGATGGAAAATAAATGGGCTATGGAGATGAGATTTGGGTGAACTTAATACCGGGCTATTACAGAAGAGGGACGGACGTCTGCCATAACTGCTTTTATTGCTAGTTATTTGCGGCAGACGGTGGCTTGCCACTCTCTAGATGGGCCCCCGAAATGCCAGGAAAACGGCCGGGGGCAACACCGGTGTGAGTGACTCAGGGATGTCGAGAGGTGTGCTGCGCTTTCTCCGAAGTTACTCGCGGCGTGATGCCCTTTAACACTTCCACCCCTGGAGCATATAGCTCTAGCGACTCCTCTCTGGACGGCCAATGAAGGCAAGCCAGAGCTGAGAGTCCTGCGGGCCTTCTTGTGTTTACACTCCGACCGATGAAGACACGTCGGAGACGAAGGCCCTGACCGACTCTCTGGAGACTCAGGTCCGTGGTGTCGCTACTCACACAACAGCTCGCCACACAAGCTGCCCTGCGGACTTATTATTATTATTTGTTTTTGTTTGATTTTCTCAAAATATTTTAAGAATATTTTGGTGATCAGAAAGTTACGGGTTGTCCACCAAGTAACATTCATTTTTTTATATGTATAAATTAGTCTTGTAGGAATTTGCGGACTATGCGACAAGTGTTAAGGATAGCCGCTTTTTGTGCTGTGATGTATATAGATTCGGGTAGATCAAGTAGTTTTATGTAGTGATGTAAATTTTTAGGTATTACTCCTGTACCAGAGAGCACCAGCGGGATAATTAAAACATTTTGTAATTTCCAGATCCTTTTTATTTCTTCTTTTAGCTCGGTATATTTCTGTATTTTCTCGGTCACTGTTTTTTGTATGTTGTGTGTATTGGGTATGGCTACGTCTATTATGTAAGCTGTCTTATTTAATTTATTTAATAACGTGATGTCAGGTCTATTGTAATGAATTGTTTTATCAGTTAAGATAGCTCTGTCATAGTACATTTTATAATTTTTGTTCTCTAGTACAGGTTTTGGTGTATATTGGTAATATGGTTTTTGGCTTTCAGTTATTAATTGGTGTTGGATAGCTAATTTCTGGTGTATAATATTGACTATTTGATTGTGGCGGTATGTGTAGTCATTTTGTGCTAAACTAGGGCATGCGCTTGTAATATGCTGAATAGTTTCTGATTGGCTATGACATTTTCTGCACTTGTCAGTATGGATGTTAGGATCTTTTATAATATATTTTTGATAATTTCTAGTTTTTATTACTTGATCTTGAATCGCCAATAAAAATCCTTCTGTTCCGGGAAATAATGAGCCAAACTTTAACCCATTTATTATTATTATTATTAACATTGATATTGTTTACACTAGTGTCTCCTTAGAATAACCCTCTGTATGGTCTTACAAACCTAAACTTGTCTTCCTTGCGGAAAAGGGGACTGGTGACTTGTAATACAGGTGGGTACACATCCACCTAGCTCAGGCACCAGTTGTCTCCATTATTTTAATTGTACCTGATTCAGTGTAATACTTCATTTTGGAGAGAAATAAATTATTTGTATTTGTAGATTTGGTAGCAACAAGGGAGAATTACCAAGCGTTCAGACGATTTTCCAATTCATATTATTGGAATCGATGTCTTAGGTAACAACTCAATGTTTTAGGTCACCAATAGTGTTAGAAACTTAAAATCCGTGGTGCACGGCAGTTGAGCTTCACTTGACTAGCCATCTCTTTAGGCTTTTAATGCCTTATTTGCCATATTGCTGTCTCTCACATTGCTAAGAGCATCATCACATTGCAAATTCCAAAAGCTTCCTACTCCTACTAATTTCTTCTGATTAAATTCGTTGTGAGTTCCAAGGCAGCCGTAGTTTTACCCCTGGGACTGCAATCATTGCCTTTTTTTGCGGTCGCCGCTGTTAATCCTGGCTACACAGGAGATACAGTGGTGGGAATGTGTGGTGGGCCCCCATCCCATCCGGCAAAGTTTTGCCCGTTCTTATCATTTACCCCTACGAAAGGATTCCTCTTGAAATAGCGCGAAATATACCAGATGACTGGGTCATAGAGATGGGTAGGTCCGGTTGGATACGAATTTGTGGACCCGCATCACACGCGTTAGTGATGGATGTACATCCAACGGCCAGTTGGATACCGTTCACTGGAACTGAATCACGCATAGCGGAGCGGGGGTGACGGTGGAGTGCGCGGGCGGGGCGGCGGCGGGCCGCCGGAGCGGCGATCGGAGTCGGATATGCACCGTACACCGTTCGTATTTCGTTCGTAGTTCGTACCCGGGCGGGGGTGATTCGTTACATTTCATTCAACGGTCGATTCGATTCCAATCCGAGTTCCGCGCGCAAATGACGCCACACGTATTTTATACGATCAAAATAATAACCGTTATTGTTATTAACCAAAAAGATAGCTAATGTGAGATTTGTATTACGTCGTGCGATAGCTAAGTGGTTTTTTTTTTTTTTTTTATACTACGTCGGGTGGCAGACAAGCATACGGCCCGGCCCGCCTGATGTGAAGCGGTTACCGCAGCCATATTAACGCTCGCAACATTAAAAACATCGCTCGCGCGCCGCCACCCCCACTGCCAATGCAGCATCTCCTTCCTTTCTGGTGACCTCACTCACTCGCAGGAACACAACAATCCTCAAGGGAGTTGTTATTTGGCTGCGGTATTCTGTGAGGTGGAGGTATATTCCCCAGTCGGGTAGCTTACAATTACGCTCCCTACCTCTCTTTTCGCCAGAGCTTCGTTTGTCTGTCAGCAGGGTGCACCGCGTACAGGTGAAGTTAGCTTTGGTTCACAGATGTTGATGAACCACTTATACCCTAATTTAACAGATTTTTAAATTATAATAATTGTTAGTTATGGGTTATACCACGACATAACGAAATGAGGTTATGAGATTCAAAGTGGCCTGTTTACAAATATAACAAAATGAATTGTACAGGAAAATACTTATTTTTTGTTTAGGTTGGTGTACTATCTTTGTGTGGTAAGACTTGATTTAATAAATATGTAAATCCGGCCACTCTGATTGTTCTTACTATCCCCAAATGATAAGTAATCTATACTAATATTATAAAGCTGAAGAGTTTGTTTGTTTGTTTGTTTGTTTGAACGCGCTAATCTCAGGAACTACTGGTTCGAATTGAAAAATTCTTTTTGTGTTAGGTAGCCTATATTTCAAGGAAGGCTATAGGCTATATAGCATCACGCTACGACTCATAGGAGCGGAGCACCAGTGAAAAATAGGAAAAAAATATTCCTTTTGAGGGCTTACGTCGCGTGCGCTGCGTAAACGGTTGAAGTTACGCAAAAATCATGTATGATGGAATTGTTCCTCTTTAAAAGTTCTAAAAAAAAGTCCGCGACAGCATATGTCTATCTTTTAAGATTAACTCACTATAACCTTTTTTTACCTACTTTCTCCTATTGATTACCATGAAAAAACGATATAGTGTGTCAATATTAAAAGATAGACATATACTGTCGCGGACTTTTTTTTAGAACTTTTAAAGAGGAACAATTCCATCATACATGATTTATGCGTAACTTCAACCGTTTACGCAGCGCACGCGACATAAGCCCTCAAAAGGAATATTTTTTTCCTATTTTTCACCGGTGCTCCGCTCCTATTGGTCGTAGCGTGATGTTATATAGCCTATAGCCTTCCTTGAAATATAGGCTAAGTATCTAACACTAAAATATTTTTTCAAGAGTAGTTCCTGAGATTATCGCGTTCAACCAAACACACTCTTCAGCTTTATAATATTAGTATAGAATTAGATAGTATAGATTAATTTTATATATAAAACTAGCTGTTACCCGCGGCTTCGCCCGCGTGGTCCAGGGAAGCCTGCTGCCATTGATTTGTGTATATTTTTCTTTTGTTGTATTTTTTTTTACTTCGTGGGATAAAAAGTAGTACCAGTAAGTACAAATTTTAATGATGATTGGCTGCATAGTTAAGGCATGAAGAAATAACAAACAAACGAATTTACTTTAACACTTATAATATTTGTATGGATGGAACGCCCACACTCAAGAGAAAATAATTGTTCACCACATAAATGTTTGCCCTCTTTATTTTTTCATCGAATAAAATATTTTTCCTGGATAAAAAGTAACCTATGTCACTCTCCAAACCGGAAACTATCCCCTGTTAAAACATCACGTCAGTACTTACGTTCCTTTCGACGTGATAGAAGGACAAATGATTACAAAGTTTATTTTTTCCCATGGGATTAAATTGTTTTTCCGGGATAAAAAGTAGCTTATGTTACTCTCTAGATTACCCTATTAAAAATTCATGTCTGTACTTAGGTTTCTTCTGACGTGAAAGAAGGACAAATGAACTTTATTTTTTAATAACGTACGTTTACGGTATGGAGAGTGGCATAGGCTACTTTTTATCCAGGAAAAGCATCTTATTTCTACGGGAAAATACATACTTTGTAATCATTTGCCCTTCTTTTAAGTCGAAAGGAACCTAAGTACCGACATGATTTTTTTTTAACGGGATAGTTACGTAGTAGAGTACGGACATGACTTTTTAAAATGGGGTTAGTTTACTGTTTGGAAAGTGACATAGGCTACCTTTTATCCCACAAAAACATCTTAATCCCATGCGAAAAAATAAACTTTGTAATCATTTGGCATTCTATCATGTCGAAAGGAACGTAAGTACCGACATGATTTTTTTACAGGGGATAGTTTCCGGTCTGGATAGTAACATAAGCTACTTTTTATCCATGAAAAAACATTTTATTCCCACGGAAAAAAAAAACGATCCCCGCAGAGGGCAATCATTTACGTGGTGAACAATTTTTTTGTCTTGATCCATACTAATACTATAAGTGTTAAAGTAAGTAAATTCGTTTGTTTGTTATTTCTTAACGCTCTATGTCAGCCGATCATCATTAAACGTTGTACCTATTTTTCTTTTCTTGTATTTTTTTCACAAACGTTCCTTAATTAGTATTATCAATATTATATAAATAGTAATATATCACGAAGTAAAAAAAATACAACAAAAGAAAAATAGGTACAAAGTTTAATGATGATCGGCTACATAGAGCGTTAAGAAATAACAAACAAACGAATTTACTTACTTTAACACTTATAGTATTAGTATGGATCAAGACAAAAAAATTGTTCACCACGTAAATGATTGCCCTCTGCGGGGATCGTTTTTTTTTCCGTGGGAATAAAATGTTTTTTCATGGATAAAAAGTAGCCTATGTTACTATCCAGACCGGAAACTATCCCCTGTTAAAAAATCATGTCGGTACTTACGTTCCTTTCGACATGATAGAATGCCAAATGATTACAAAGTTTATTTTTTCGCATGGGATTAAGATGTTTTTGTGGGATAAAAGGTAGCCTATGTCACTTTCCAAACAGTAAACTAACCCCATTTTAAAAAGTCATGTCCGTACTCTACTACGTAACTATCCCGTTAAAAAAAAATCATGTCGGTACTTAGGTTCCTTTCGACTTAAAAGAAGGGCAAATGATTACAAAGTATGTATTTTCCCGTAGAAATAAGATGCTTTTCCTGGATAAAAAGTAGCCTATGCCACTCTCCATACCGTAAACGTACGTTATTAAAAAATAAAGTTCATTTGTCCTTCTTTCACGTCAGAAGAAACCTAAGTACAGACATGAATTTTTAATAGGGTAATCTAGAGAGTAACATAAGCTACTTTTTATCCCGGAAAAACAATTTAATCCCATGGGAAAAAATAAACTTTGTAATCATTTGTCCTTCTATCACGTCGAAAGGAACGTAAGTACTGAAGTGATGTTTTAACAGGGAATAGTTTCCGGTCTGGAGAGTGACATAGGTTACTTTTTATCCAGGAAAAATATTTTATTCGATGAAAAAATAAAGAGGGCAAACATTTATGTGGTGAACAATTATTTTCTCTTGAGTGTGGGCGTTCCATCCATACAAATATTATAAGTGTTAAAGTAAATTCGTTTGTTTGTTATTTCTTCATGCCTTAACTATGCAGCCAATCATCATTAAAATTTGTACTTACTGGTACTACTTTTTATCCCACGAAGTAAAAAAAAAAATACAACAAAAGAAAAATATACACAAATCAATGGCAGCAGGCTTCCCTGGACCACGCGGGCGAAGCCGCGGGTAACAGCTAGTCTTTAAATATTTTTGTACTAATGATTTTTGTCCTCTTGTCATGCTAGTTGTTATTTATGTGATTTGCATGTGGTGCTTAGCTTAGGTTTTGTTTTGTTTTAGTCTGAATCTATAAACTACTTGCATCATGCCACCGCTTAAGACCAGTGAAGTGTGGAACCACTTCACATGTACGGATAAAAATGCCAAATGCCGATATTGCTCCATTACTCTGTCTTATAATCCACGTAACGGTACGGGTAACATGATGCGACACATAAAAAGGAAGCATGCCAATATTGAGTTACGACGTGAAAGCGTAATTGCACCGCTTATGCCGCGGGATCCAAACTCCTCGACGTCGGCTTCAGCAGCCAGAACCGTCAACATCTGGAACACAACAGCCACAGCGAGTAACGTCGACATCAGGGACCCAACAGCCTCAGCCAGCAACATCAGAAACAGGAGTTTCAGCCAATACGACATTCAAATGCCAATTTAATGCATTAAGACCTCTACCAATTAATCGTTCAAAACAGATAGACAAGCAATTATTAAAAATGGTTGTTAAAGAGTACCATCCTTTCAAAATTGTAGAAGATCTGGAGTTCAGGAACTTAATTCGTTTACTATGTCCAAATTATCGAATTCCCAGTAGAAAAACGATATCTTCGGCCTTGTTGCCCGCTGTTTATAATGAAACAAAAGAAAAAGTTCAATCTATGTTCCAGCCACATACGCCTGTTTGTTTGACAGCCGATGGATGGACTTCCCAGAATAATCAAAATTATTTTTATGCTATCACGGCGCATATCATTGACGAGAATGGCGTACTACAGAATGTTCTGCTCGATTGCATTCATTTTGAAGAAAGACACACTGCGGAAAATATTTCTAATATGTTGAAAAATGTTGTTACTGCATGGAACTTACAAAATAATATCTGGGCCATTGTTACTGACAATGCAAGTAACATGATAAAAGCTGTTCGAAATCTAGGACACACACCTTAAATTTGGCTGTGACTTGTGGCTTACAACAACAAGGTATAAAATCAATAATAACAAAAGTTAAAAGCATTGTTGAGTATTTTAAACGGAGCTCATATGCATTAGCAAAGTTGCAAGACAATGCCAATAAATTGAATATTCCCACGTTAAAATGAAAGCAAGACTGTATGACCAGATGGAACTCGACGTACGATATGCTGTTCAGATTTTTAAAAATGAAAAATGCAGTAATAACTCCTTTGGCTATTGAGAATCCTGAACTTAATAATTTTACAGTGGATGAGTGGGAGACCATAGCAAAATGCGTTGAAGTACTCCAAATATTTCAGCTTGTAACTGAGTCCCTTTGTTCAGAAAAACATGTTACTCTGTCAAAAATTCCAATTTTCGTATCATCTATGGTCGAAACATTAAACAGGCATATGATAGAACTAGTGTCCGACCGAAACTGATTTTTACGACCGAAACCGAAACCGAAACTTTTACGAAACAATTTTCTAACTGTAGGTACTTTTCGTATAATTACGTTACGTTACGTTATAACTTGGTTATAATTATATTTTTTTATACGACATCGGGCGGCAGACAAGCTTATGGCCCACCTGATTGGTGACCTCACTCACTCGCAGGAACACAACAACCCTCAAGGAAATTGTTATTTGGCTGCGGTATTCTGTGAGGTGGAGGTACATTTCCCAGTCGGGTAGCTTACAATTACGCTACCTAACTCTCTTTTCGCCAGAGCTTCGTTTGTCAGTCAGCAGGGTGCACCGCGTGCTGGTGAAGGTGGCTTTGGTTCAAAGATGTTGATGAACCACATACACCCCAAAGAAAATAAAATTGAACGTTGAAACTCTAAATCTTTAATATTATCACCACTAATGCACTATAGCATAGTAAAAATAGAGAAGTAAGGTAACTTCATACAAACGCACCGAGCGCGGTTTGTATGTGAACGCGCCCGTACGTATAGCCGTCGCACGCACATACTTATAGGTGTTTAATAGGGCACTAGTCGGGGCTGCGCCGTACGCAAAATCGGCCGCTCCCACGCAAGATTCGCGCCTGCGCTGACGTTCGTTAATAATTTGAACTTATAGGTACCTACCTACGTCGAATATATTAAAATTTAAAGGCGGCTCCCATACAACAAACATGATTTTTTGTTGTTTTGGTACGGAACCCTTCGTGACCGAGTCCGACTCGCACTTGGCCGGTTTTTTGTTACAGATCCCTAATACTTACCCTACTTAATTTTGTATATAGAGATTGACTAAGTATTTTTGACGGTTGAATAAACTATTAAGTGACAGCCCTACGTGTTTAGGCTATTATCGCCCGCTCGGGGCTTGAGTCGTCTTACTTCTCTATTTTTTTTACTATGACTATAGTAAGTACCAAGTACCTAACTATTGTTTGTTTACGTACAGCATTAACAAATGAGTTAAATTAACCACAAAATATTCAGATAGTTATGTTAAACTTGATTCTACTATAATCTATGCTAATGCATGATTATAGTAGATACTAATGTTTGTTATACCATTTATACTAAATTATTTTTCGATATTTACTACCTACTCTTATACAATATCACAATGATAACACTTCCCGAATTCAAAACAAATCACACGAAAACTCACAAACAACAAACAAAACGCACTGCAAACACAAACATGTCACGACCTGATTAGGCACGTGGACGTGGCAAAATGTCTTCGTCGCTTGGATTGAATTTACCGAGCCGAACATGGCCGAGCACAGCGCGGAAACTCCCGAATGCAGTTTCGGTTTCGGTCGCAGTTACGGCAGGTTTGCCGCCGAAACCGAAACTAAACCGAAACTCGTCTTTTTTGCCGAAACTCGACCGAAACCGAAACCGAATATTCGGTCGGACACTAGATAGAACAGAGTATTCAGAGTAACAGTTCTATCATACAGTTGGGAGAAACAATCCTAACCGAAATACAAACTCGGTTTGATGAGGTTGAGACACAGGAACTCATTGCTGAAGCAACATTATTAGATCCAAGGGTTAAATCCCATGGTTTTTCTAATTCGAAACTCTAAATCTGCCAGAACAAATCCAGATAATATGATATAAATTCTAAATCTGCCAGAACAAATCCAGATTCAGGAACCCTTATATGCTGTTGCTGTAAATGAACCTACATCTGTAGTTACTGTTAACAATGAAACTACTTCTGTGCCCTTAATAGCTATTGACCCTTCAGATTTGGAGAAAATTACAAGCAACCAAGTTGAGATCTACAAAAATCAAGAAGCAATTTTGAATGATGTGACATTACTAAAAGATAATTATAAAAAAATATTGGAAAACCAGCAAAGCATATTGATGGCCATTGCTCACATTTCGGTGAAATTGGATACTTTTATAACTGGAAAATATGAACCACAAGTTACTAAATTAAATGATGCTATGAACAACACACTTGATAATAACCGGGATTTTGTTTAAAACCTATACGAAATATCGAAGAACTATCCAATTTAGAGGCAATTTTAACGACGGCAAAAAAAAAAACTATAAAATGAAATATAGTATTGTGTGCCAACCAGGAAAAGCTGAAAACTGTGCATATCAACTAGTTGATGTGTTTTTTACCAGAGAATTTCTAACCAAATGCTCTTGGTCTGGTAGCGCAAGAGGTGAAGGCACAAAAGTATGTTTAAAACAGTACAAAAATAAAACATTTTTAATGTGTTTTTTGAACTGATTTACGAGTGTGACCTACACTATTGCTATTGCTGGCAATGGGAAGTTTTTTAAATCGGTTTTAAAAAACGCTACAAAGCGTAAAAACTCTAAATTACAAAGATCTTCGACTTGCAGAAATAGTCACAAATGACAGAAGCTGAGTGAAAATCCTGTAAATAATAATGGATCGTCAGAAGAAGGAACTTCCAACGAGGTCCAAAATCTTGTAAATAAAGCCAATGAAGAAAACCGAGAGAATATTCCTCAAGAAGAAAAAACTTTTCTAGAAGAAAATGTGCAAATTTTGGACAGTGTTGTAATTGAAGATAATGTATCTCAGGACAACCATGTCCCAGAACTTCCAGAACAACAGATCATTTCCGGATAATATGATAAAATGAATTTAACACAGTTTAATAATCACCAATTATTTTAATTGTTACTATTAAGTTTTAATTAAGTACAAAGGTTTAAACACAGAGAGTTATCGTCTGTATAACTTTTGTTTGTTTATTATTTAAAATATTTTTTAAATTTTGTTTACATTTGTATGGTTATTGAGATTTGTGAGTGATATCATTCATTTTAAGAGTTCTATTACTTTTGATATTTTTTAGTTGTTTAAGACACGTGTACTTAATAACTCGATACGACACATATGCACACACCCACTCCCAAACACCACAAACACGACGCAATTAACCAACCACTACAACAAACAACAACAATATAATCACAAAACAAAATCAACAAAACAACACAAAAAATATATATATATCTATACATATATAATATAATATATTTTATATATAAATATATATAAATATATAAAATATAAATATAATATAATGAAGAATAAATTAAATTAATAGAGTTTTATAAATGATAGCTAAACTACTCTTTCGTAATTGAGTTAAAAAAAACTTACGTGTTATTTAATATTTCAATTACAGAATTCTCACACACAGTTGTCTTTTTTCATTTCTGCATATTCTGATAAACTCTCCGTACTTTCTTGCGATATCCACCAGTTCTTTGTTTGAACTTCCATGCTTGCAGATCCATATTTATATTATACTGGCTCAAACATTTTATAAAATGTAATTTCTCCAATAAAAATAGCAGAATGTATCCGAATGAGTAGGCAATGTTCATTACTCTCCTGCTTCTATTGTGAAGCCTTAATGTCGCTATTAGTAAAACAGTCGATTAAATTGCTACTTAAGTCTGTGCAAAAGTACAAATCACTTGCAATGAAACTTTCAGTGGCAGAACAGTGATAAATATATATTTTATACAGTTCCGTTAAAAAGTCTGCAATTAAAGTCTTTATGCAGTTCTGAAGCATACAGCAGCGGCAATAGAAGCTTTTTAGCTGCGTTATGCGTTAACATACATGTTTTAGCTCACTTTTAAAACTATAGACGGCAAATGGGTTGTAAAATGAACTCTTATAAAGCCTAGAGTGGCATTTGGTTCAGTTCCTGCTACCCCTAGTGATATTTACAGCTATGAGCAGTTATGGAAGCAATAGTAGAACTTAAAACCACTTGTTGAACCCCTAAATCGCTACTGCACAGCTAAAGGTTGCAAAATAAGCTGCTATTTCCACTAGTGTGCTAGTTGGGACGATAAATGTAAATAATTATTACTCGTTTGTTTTAATTATATACTTTGCCACTGAAAAATTTCGTCATGAATCTAATTTTAAGGGTCAAGTTACGATCCGGGAGGAGGTCACCGACTTCATATAGGGTAAAGAGACCTAATTCTGGCACCCTACTATTTATTGGCACTTCTGTGAATTAACCTCTCTCTTAAGAAAACACCTAATCTCACGGTGTTGCAACTTATTTAAATAGAGTATAGGTAGTACAATCCTGACTGATAACAAGCTGGCAACACATAAAAAAAAATGGTGATAATTGGTGTCATCTTACCTATGATTTTATATATCGAGATAGACAATGCCCTGGCCAAAACTTCGTTGACTGTAAGGTGTGAGATCTCCGTTAGCAGAAAATGTAAACACATTTTCTGCTTACGGAGATCTCACACCTCCAATCGTTATCTTTCCGAATAAGCGACTATCAGCTGACATTACGTCCAAAGTTCCATCAGATGTATAGGGCTCAGCGAGAACGAGTGGATGAAAGCCGAAGTCTTTCACAATTACATCGAGAGTGTACTACATCCTCACTTGATCAAAAAAGGAACTCAATTCCCCGTTATACTGTTTGTCGACGGCCACAAGACCCATTTAACTTATGCCGTTAGTGAGCTAAGTAAGAAGTTTGGAATTGTTTTCATTGCCCTATACCCCAACTGTACCAGATTACTGCAGCCAGCAGATGTGTCAGCATTCAAGACATTGAAATCTGGTTGACAGAAAACTGTTTTGGAGTGGAGGCGAAATAATCCATCAGTAGCTCTTACTAAGATCAATTTCGTACCACTTCAAGTGTCTAGGCAAGACAAATATTCCGCATTCAGAAGCTTTTAATAAAGCTAACAATGAACCAAAAGCGATGACCAAAGAACAATTTAAGAATATTATTGGAGCAAAAAAATTTAGTCAAATTGAACTAGGTATACTAGGACCAGAAGGCAACTATTTGAAAAAAATTGGGATTTTTTTCACGGAAGTGCAAAAGGATTTTAATATACTTCCAGCCAGAAAGGTGTAGATATGATATTAGATGCAATGGATATTGAAAATATGCCAGTTGTTATAAGCGAAGACTTGATAGAAGAGTTTTCCGATTGCGTACCTGCACATGCCTCGGAAATAATTATAACAGCCGAAGATTTTGATAAGTCTCATTATCTTGTAATTTATGTGCCATAGAGTCATCGCTTTCGATTATTCCATTGAAACTGAAGGATATTTGACATACCCTTAAAAGACGTATCCAAGCTTGGCATTAAATGTGAAAAGTTTTTAAGGCAAAATATGAAAATTACAAAAAAAAATAGCCAAACTATCCTAAGTAAAGCCGTACTGATGGTATTACAAGATAATGAGACTTATTTTTGTGTTTAGAACGCCACAATTTAGATCAGTATGTGCTTGGTGGCTACAGGTACTTAATTATGAAATATATAATAGAGACTTATTTTGATATATGACTTAGGTATGAATCAAAAATTACAAACTTATCAAAAGAAACATTAAGAAACTATTTGAACAAAATTGTACTTTTTAGTGGTCAATGAGAATTGTATTGTAATACTTATATAGAAAGAAAAAATATATATTTATTTTGACATTGTTTTATTTCCTGCCCTTTAATTTATTTTTCATCTAAATATACACACGAAATACGTGATGAAATCGTAGCGATTATGTACTATATTTAAATAAAAATGAAATAAAAAAAAAATATTGTTGGTCTAAATTAATGCGAAAGACTATTTTCTGGTTCCATATAAAAGTATAATATCGACAGCCATTCGACTCGCCCGTGGACATCACTATTTCACGCACACATTGACAAATCATAATTGGTTACAAGACAAGGGGCTCTTTGTTCGTCTATAGTGATCCTATGTTTATGGTTCTCTCATATTGACCAATATGAGAGAACCATAAACATAGGTTGTATAGTCTGTTTCGTAATTAATGGGCTAACTTTATTCAAAAGAAATTCAAAATCACTTCGAGATATTCTACTAAAGTATTTGAATAAAATATCATCTTTCCTTCTTGCTAAAAACGATTGCACCCAGATACGCCTATTCCTTTTCTTTCTTTTTTACAAATTTTTGTACCTCATCAGCTTCAGGGACCGTGTCCGAGTGTTGGACGAGTATATGCCACTGTATACTTGTCTGAGGGCATACGCAACGTCTAGTGAATTCCTTCTTGTGCACAGCATTTCACGGCTGATGTTAGCCGCTGGGCTTGGGCGATGGTATTTAAGTCGGAAAAGGTTGGATCTGTCGATGAATGGCAGTTGATTTATATCGCCAAAGAGCAGGACCTTCTTGGCACCGGTAATTCGCACTGCCATCATTATGGCCCCGAAATGGTTCATCAGCGCTTCGTCGATCATAAGTCTTTCGTAGGTGTCTGTCGCTGGGATCCCATTTGCAAGTACTGAGGCCATTGTACGTGCTTTAGCTCTTGTTTTTGTACCGATGCGTTTAGTTATTTTCTCTTTCAGGTCGCGAGTGGATTCAGTCGTGGTTGCAATGACCAAATCTTTGCCTGGATTATAATTCTCGGAAATCCATTTTGATTTTCCACATCCGGGTACTCCGTTGACCCAAGTTATTTCTGGTACCTCCCAGTATTCGAAGGCTCTGCCGATGCCAGTCTCTGATGATAGAGCTTCCGCTTTTTCTAGGAATCTGTCATCTAGCATTACCTTCGTACACTTGGCGGTGACTACAATTGGGTCTTCCGGAGGAGTCTCAAACACCAGCCTTCCAGTCCGCTCTGTCTCTACCTCGTTTAGAGCCACAAAACCATCTGTCGCGTTATATGCAGCCATGTATGTTCCTGATACCTTTCCCTTTACGGTTTCGGCTGTGTCATTATTATACACAGCTGCATCTGCTTCCACTAGTTTTACGCTGAGTTGTCCCTCATTACCTTGCAGATAATTCTGCATGATAGATGAGCAAATTTGCAGGTTGACTTTCTGAGTCGCTTTTGTAATAGCTTTAAACTCGAGGAAAGCGTTGACTATGTGGTCCTTAGGCTCCTTCACAACTTTGAGTTCAGGCGGGTCGACTTGTCCCATTTCGGCTTTTGTCCGGACTTTTTTTTGCCTTTCGCTTTGACCTGTTGGAGATTGCTTAAAAAAGGTCTGCACTGCAAGTGCCTGTTTTTCTGCTACCTTATGCGATGTTACTTTGGATTTATTTGGGCTTACAATGCTGCAGATTGCCTTGGACAGAATTCCAGTTATAGTGGATAACAACTTTTTTGTTGGACTAGGTTGCTTCTTAAGCGCTTCGCCCCTTTCCTGGATCGTCTTCTGTTGTAAGCGTTCAGATCCACTGTATCCTTCTGGATTAACTATGGGATAGCCCCAGCTATCAATGGGGTGTAAAGAGGCATCAGGTCTGACATTTCGTGGCTTCAAGAAATGGAGGTTTTGTCCTCTATCCTCGTACGCCACAACCTCGTGTTTTGATGAGGCTTCAATGTCAATACTAACCAATATTAAAATATTAAAGAATGGAAAAATTTAAATTTTGCATAAAAATAGGACAAAGCCCTATTACTCTTAACAACAAAAAATAATAATAACAATAATATAACGTTATTATTATTTTTTATTTAAAAAAGGGGCATATGATGTATGACATAAGCAATACCTACGTTTTTTCGGCGGGTAGGTGCAATAAGTGTAGACGGTTTTAAATTTGCTCTATATATTTAAAACAGTTAAAAATAATAAATAGCATTTAAATACCTATTTGTTGTTCCCAAATGTGTTAATACATGTTGCACTAATCGTCAGCTGTATAATATTCACTCCAACCATCACTCACTGGATATACACAAAAGTTATAAAAGGACAAACGGTTTCTTTACACACATTACTAAGGTCTCAACAATGGATTCACTGTCGCAATCTTACTCGTTACTTCTCATCTCCAGGGAACCAGCTTTGAGGCTGGCTCAGCTGCACGCGGCGCTGAGCGCCTTAAGTGTGGGAAGTACTCAGAACTGAGTACTTCCTATATATTTAAGGCGTTCGGTGTAGAAACGTTGGGACCGTGGGGGCCATCGGCACGAGATTTATTCAAGGAGATTGCCAAGAAGCTGGTCTTGACTTCGGGTGACCAAAGGGCTGGCCAATATCTAGGCCAAAATATTTCCATCGCTATACAGCGTGGAAATGCGGCCAGCCTTTTGGCCACAATCCCCGAAAATTGTCGGGACAATTAATATGGTAATGATATTTTTTATTGTTTCTGTGTATTTTATTATAATTTTAGTTTTTAATGTAGTTGTATTAATTTTATTATAAATTTAATTTTAAGATATTTATAAATAATTTTAGTTTTGTAATTTAATTAAGTTTTATATAATTAGATTGTATTTTAAGACACCTTTATATAGTTTTAGTTTTCTAACTTAATTAGTTATATATACTGTCGCAATTGTGGAAAAATATGGACGAGATGACTGAGATGTTCACCAAGAAGATGGCCTCATTCGAGGATTCTTTAAGTAGTTGCAGCCAACCTCAGGATGTCATCGCAAGTGACTATAATATGTTTAAAAGTCTGATATGGAAAGCAGTCTCAGGTTTGAAAAGACAAATGGAGTTGGTCCTTGCCACACTTGATGATTTTGAGATGAGATCCCGCTCTTGTACGCTGCTTCTCCATGGTTCTTCAGAAGATACAAATGAAGATGTGTATCAAGATATTCTGAGAATTTGCCATGACTCACTGGAATTGAAAGACTTTGGCATTGATTCACTCGTTACTTGTCATCGATTAGGTGCAAAGACTGATGGCAAGCCTCGGCCAATTTTGATGCGGTTTCGGGATCAACAACTACGCAACAGATTGTGGACATCGAAGAGGTTATTAAAAGGAAGTGGTCTAACAGTGTCAGAGTTCCTGACTAGTAATCGACATGCTGTATTTGTGGAAGCACGCAAAATATTGGGTGTCAAGGATTGCTGGACTAACGGCAATGGCAAGATAGTTGTCGTTGGTCCCAATGGGTCTCGGCGCAAAATTGTGTCAATGGGGGAATTTAATGCCTTCAAATCATCAAATAATATCTTGGAATCTGATGCCGTACCCTCTTCCCCCCGCCCAGATGCACCGACGAATGCTGCAAAGCCTGCTGAGCAACCATCACGTCAACAAGGCAAGTCACGCTCGGCACGTTATCAATCTAAAGCTAAGTAGCCTGCTAGACTTCAGTTTTCTTTATGCACATTGTTTGTTTCTTGAACCATACATAAATAGATATTATCTTCTATCAACTGGTCAAAGCATTACGAACTATTTGCAATTATGTTGCTGATTATAATATGTGCCACTGTTTGGTTGTTCTTTTATAAAACATCATTTCTTTTATAAATCAAATTCATGACGGTACACACATATACTTGCAATGTCGTTTATTTTAACTAGAAGGTACTTGTTTGGTTTGAATATTTTTAAAAAACTTCATTTTGTAGAATGTTAAAATATCACAATAAGGTGACAATATCGCAGTAAACATTGCAAATCAAATTAGTTTATGTCAATCAATTTATTTCACTCTGACTGACAGTGACAGCATTCGACTTACAATTATTTTTCGGTATTGGCAACTACATGACATGGGTACGCCATTTCTTAAATTCTTTATAAATGAATTTGGTTATGAATTCGTAATGTTTTGCATTATTATTATATATTTAAATTTTACATTTTCTTTTCTTTTTGTATAGTTTAATATTTTATTTTGATTTATTTTGTGTATTTTAAATCTACAACAGCTGCCGAATAGTGTAGCTATAACTTTTATAGTTTCGTGTACTGTGTACACATACTATTATTATTATTTTATTTTAGGCAAGGTAATTTAATTCTTATAGTAATTGGTAATAGACTACCAAATGTCGGATGTTAACACATTTAGTTCTGATAGTGAATATTTCTCGTTATCATCGTCATTTGAAAGTGTTGGCAGTTCGAGTGATGATTCCGATGCACCTACCTTGGGTGCAGCTCTGGATGTAACTTTTGCACTATTATCCAAAAATTTTAATGTTGTACATATCAACGCTCAAAGCGTTGCTGCACATTATGCGGATTTGCTCTCCACTTTCACGTCAAACAATGTTCATGCGATACTAATTTCGGAAACATTTCTTAAACCATCTCTTCCTTCCACGCTTTATCCTTTACCAGGGTATAAATTGATCAGGAATGATCGCACATGCTATAGAACCCAAAATAATACCTCCAGGATGGTGGGTTATGGTGGTGTTGCTATTTACCTGCGTGGCGACATCCCTTGTCAAATTATATCCCAATCCTCTCCCCAATTTCAATCACCTGAATACATGTTCCTACAAGTAACCCTTCATCACTCTAAAATCTTGCTGGGCGTATATTATAGTCCTTCGCTCCATATTGACTATTTTGACTCTCTAGAGAACCTTTTGACTGATTTTGCTGGACAGTTTGATCATACAATTTTGATGGGAGACTTTAATACCTGTCTCATTAAGGATGACTCTAGAACAAAGAAGCTCATTTCTCTTTTGAATACCACCAACTTACACCATCTTCCTCTGAGGCCCACCCATTTTCCCCACAATGGTCCTCCGTCCTTGTTGGATCTGATCATCACATCGTCGCCCGAGCTAGTTTCTGCTCATGGGCAATTCAATGCTCCGGCTTTTTCTGCCCATGATCTGATTTACGCTTCCTTCAGGGTACGTCCACCTAAGCGTAGGCACAAAACCATATTAATGCGTAATTTTACTGCTGTGGATAGGGACGAACTATTAAAGGATGTTTATGCTGCAGAGTGGAATTCTGTTCTTTCAGCCTCAGATGTCGATGCGAAGTTAAGTGCTTTCAACAGTCTGATACTAAAATTATACGACAAACACGCGCCTCTTCGCCCTGTCCGCGTAAAACATCTTCCAGCGCCCTGGCTAACGTCAGAAATCAAACAACTTATGGCTAGACGGGATAGAGCCAAAATTAAAATGCGCCATGATCCTACCTTGGAAAATCGGCATAAATATATTGAATTGCGTAACAGGTGCAATAAAACCTGCAGAGCATCTAGGCGTGCCTATATGCACTCGTCAATAGAAGACTGCCCTCCTAACAAACTGTGGAAGTTTCTAAGGTCTAATGGTGTTGGCGGGGAAGATCCATCTGTTACATCCAATGTCGATCTTAATGCCTTGAACAAACATTTCTGTTCATCTCCCGTCAGTCTTGACCCATTCAAAAAGCTCTCAACATTATCTCAGTTGAACTCAGTGACTCCCGATTTTGCCCAGTTAGAACTAGGGGAAATATCAGCAACTGAGGTGGTCAAGCTGCTAGGCACCATCAAGTCCAAGGCTGTAGGTAACGACGACATTGGCATTAATATGTTGCATCCTATAAAAGAGCAAATTGCTCCTATCCTTGCTGACATTTTTAATTGTTCCTTGTCTTCTGGTATCTTTCCTTCATTGTGGAAGGACGCTCACGTAATTCCTCTTCCTAAAAAATCAAACCCCTCATCCTTTTCAGATTACCGACCTATATCCATTTTACCTGTTCTTTCCAAGGTTTTGGAGCACTTTGTGCATCAACGTCTATCCATGCATCTTCGTCATAACAATCTCCTGAGTGAGCACCAGTCGGGGTTTCGCGCAGGGCATAGCACTGTCTCTGCACTTGTTAAGGTCACCGATGACATTAGGCTCAACATGGAAAACAAAAAATTAACAGTCCTGGTTTTACTCGATTTCACAAATGCATTTAATACGGTGGACTTTGACATATTGCTTGGCATGCTGCGTGCGGTAAACCCATCACCATTGGCCTTGTCTTGGTTTAGTTCATATCTTCTTAATCGCCGCCAATTGGTGAAGGTTGAAGGCAACAAATCTGACTGGTGTCAGCTCAACTCCGGTGTTCCTCAGGGGGGAGTACTTTCTCCTATTCTCTTTTCTATTTTTATTAATAATATATCTTCTTTGCTGTCTTCTTCATATCATCTTTATGCTGATGATCTCCAAATCTATGCGGCTGCTTCGCTTGATAATCTTGATGATGCTATTGACGTAATCAATAAAGATCTTTCCACCATTGCTAAATGGTCTAATGAATTTGGGTTGAAGGTCAACCCTTCCAAATCGCAATCTATTATTATTGGCACACCATATTTTATATCTAAATTGCATAATTTGAATGTAGTATGCCCCGATATCGTTTTAAATAATAAAATCATTCCTGTCTCTTCCACCGTTAAAAACTTGGGCATAATTTTCGATCAAACCCAGTCTTGGGCCCCACACATAAGCGAAGTTAGCCGCAGGGTTTTTGCCTCTCTCCACTCCTTGAGACGACTTCAAGCATTTCTCCCTGTCAACACCAAGGCACTATTGGCACGTAGTCTTCTCCTTCCACTCATTGATTATGGGGATGTGGCTTTTTTGGACCCTACGGAAGAATTAGTTAATAAGCTAGAACGTATCCAAAATATGTGTATTAGGTTTGTCTTTGGATTACGTAAATCGGATCATATTTCGGAATTCCGCGCGCGCCTGGATATACTACCAGTAAGACAACGGAGAATCCTTCATATCCTTTCCTTTCTTTATCATCTTCTATTTAATCCCACGGCTCCTTACTATCTACGTCAACGTTTTGAATTTCGCACTATTGATGATCGTCTTAGATCTTGCAGCACTCCTTTATTGAATATTCCTGTCCCAAACTCCTACTCCTACACTAAATCCTTTACTGTGCAAGCAGCTCGTTTATGGAATTCGCTCCCGCTTAATGTGATGATGTCGCAAAGTATCGCATCGTTCAAGCTGCACCTGAGGAAGCATCTGGACGGTGCATCTAATTAGTGATGCTTCGTGTATTTAGTACTTAGTTAAGTCTATTCTTAATGAATGTTACATTATTATTTTTTGTTTTATCGTTACCATGTAAGCGTATTGTACCTAAGTTCGCCATGTTACATAATGTTTTCCTTTTAAATATTAAATGGTTGGCTGGAAGAAATCCCATGTGGGATAAGTCCGCCATTGTACATGTAACTATCCTATTTTTATAACATGTTTGTATTTTTTTTGTGTACAATAAAGATTTTACAACAACAACAACAACAATACCTAGTACATAGAATTCTATTATATAAAAGCTTTGTCTATATATTAAGGTCCAGTATTAAACTAGATTAAGAACGATACACTTGTTTTCATTACGCATCCCGCTCCGCACCTCATAAGATGAGTGAATCTAATGAAGAAATTCGATACATTTTAAAATTTTACTACAAAAAAGGTAAAAAAGCAACGCAAGCTGCGAAAAAAAATTGTGACGTTTATGGACCTAGTGCAGTGTCTGTGAGAGTAGCACAAATTTGGTTTAAGCGATTTCAATCCGGAAATTTTGATGTCAAATATGCAAGTCGCTCTGGTTGCCCTGTTACGGATAAAATGGATGCCTGTCTGTGTCTGACATTATATTGCTATTATATTTTTTCTCCGCCACCATGGCATCCAACCTAAATATCTACTATCAAAATACCCGGGGCTACGCACGAAGACAGATACCTATAAAAGGAATGTATGTCTTAACTCCTATGATATAAAGGGCAGACACCGGGGAAAATGTTTGCAATTTATTTGCGAGATATTTTCAGTCGAACTTCCAAGTACCTGTTGCGGGTAGTAGCCGGACTACTGCAGATGATCATGTTCAGAATTCCATTAGCATTGGTGATATTGAGATTGACAAGGCGGAAGTATTGAAGTTGCTTGAAACTGTATGTTTAACTAAAGGTGCGGGACCTGATAGTATATCTCCCTTGTTAATCTCAAAATGCGCTAAGAGTTTGGTTGCTCCCCTGTGTATACTTTTCAAGCGGTCCCTGGACGAAGGGCTAGTTCCTACGATTTGGAAGTCTGCGTTTATAACACCTGTCCACAAGAGCGGTGATAAAGGAGACGTTATAAACTACAGGCCAATATCAAAGCTATGTGTATTTGCCAAAATTTTTGAAAGAGTAGTCCACAGGCAGGTTTGCTGCTTTATCACTCCGGAACAGCATGGATTTTTAAAAGCGCGCTTAACAGTCTCAAATTTAGTGCTTTCTAACAACTTTGTCACCTCTGTTATGGATTCTGGCGATCAGGTAGATATGATCTTGACTGATTTTTGTAAGGCCTTCGATCGCATAGATAGATCATTCTATCCTACTCCATAAGCTGTACCGTGCAGGAATTCATGGAAATCTATATCGATGGTTTTCCTCATATATAGATAACCGTCTCATATATAGATACCACAGAACACTCCGCCTAATCCTCTATGGAAAGTACAGCCGATTATTGACCAAGTGAGGGAAACTTGTTATAAGTTAGAAAGGGTTCCTGGATATTACAGCATTGACGAACAAAATGATACCCTTTACAGGTCGATGTACATTGAGACAAGTCGTCAGAAATAAGCCACGTCCTACGGGGCTGAAAAACTTTGTTACCACTAGAAGCGATGGCCTCATGGTAGAATTTGGGATAATATAAAATATAATACAAGAAGAGATTCTAGAGGAAAATGTATGGATAAAAAACTATTCAAGAAAACCGTCAGATATTCTGGTTGAGAAAGAAAATATACAAGGTCTGGATGAAAATAAAGAATCGGAAACTAATATACAGGGAGAAATGCAAATTTTTAGTTGCTGGTTATAAATAAGTAACAATAAATTTGTACGAGGTTAGGCTAGCCCCATTTAGAACGGCAACAATGCAGTTGTAGTTACACACAACTGCATTGTTGCCGTTCTATAAAATGCAATACATGTGCACTGCATAATGGCAATTCAGTAAGATACAGTTTCATGTCCTATGTTTTGGAATCAGTAGTTTTAGGATCTTATGAAATTATATTATTATCTGTGGTGCAGATGGAGCCTACATCTAGAGCTGCTGAACGCCAAAAAAAAGTATAGAGAGAGGTTGAAAGCTTTACTGAAAAATACGAAGCAGCTAAGAAGAGGAACGCAGAAAGAATGACCCGTAATAGAAAAAAAAAAATGCAGATTGTAGTAATGAAGAAAAAGAAAGCCTTCGTAAGTCATGGAGAGACCAAAAAAAAAGACAATGAGGAAAGAAGACGCTAAGTGTGAAAATGAAAATCCGTTAACGGAACATGAAGAAAGAAGATGAAGAGAACAATGACAGAAAAGGAAATAATATTTAAAATTTAAAATAACGAGACAAAAGATAATACATTAGTGCCTTCCCTTTTTACGTTGGCCTATTCAAAATGGATCCTCCATTTTCAAGCAGATTCTGAACAAAATACAGCAAAATCGAAGGCAAGCTGTGAAGAAAATATTTTACTACAGCAACACTCTAATTGTGTTAATGGTGATAAAACTAAAAGTGTTTCGATGGAGGAAATTGAAGACTTGCGACAAAAATGGCGGGAATATAAGACAGAAAAGAAGCAAAATGAATATGAAAACCAACTGGAAAAGTGGAGAGAATATAAACGAAAAACAAAGGATGAAGAGGAAGACATTAATCTGAAAATAATGTCTGAAAATAAAAAATTGAAAAACGATAAATTCCAGATAAAAACACAAGTAATTTCTATGAAAAAAAAACTAAAAATACGTGTGGCACTCGGGGACTGCCGCGGTAAAGCTATTGCATAGCATTTTTTATCAACTGATAATTATTTATTTATTTATGCAGTATTTTTATTAAGGCATTTACACCTTCTCAGTAGTCATACAAAACTCAAACTGATATAGAATTGACAATAACATATTTATATTTGAAATAAAATGTTAATCCGAAACTCTTACGGTATTTTACGCGTCAATAAAGTCCAATTTACGCAACAGAACTTTCGATAAAATATCGTTGTTATTAGTAATTTATCAATTAGCATACTACGATTTTAATTGATATTGCATATTAAAATTTTATGCATAAATTGAAAACAATAATTGTCGTATAAAACTTTTTTTCATTTTAATAAATCATTCTATTTACAGCACATGACTTCTTGTGTCAAGCGATTGGTACGTAAAACGGAACGTTTAATAACTCACAGCCATCGGCGCGCGGCCATTTTTGATACAACGGTACGTAGGTGTTATGGTACTAGTGTGGTACTAGGTAGGTACCTAAGCATTGTTAGCGTGCTAGTAGTTTGCGCGCCATCTAGCCATTTTTGATTAAAACAGAAAAGCATAATTAAACAAATTGAGCCTTCGTGTACTGATTTTGTTACTAATCAAATTACCTCTATCTAATTTGGGACTCTTAGCGACCTCTGTTGCTCTTTAGAGTAACTAAAATCTGGTGTACGCAATTTAATCACAGACATTCAATTATAGTAAGCAGACATTAGAAGTTTGAATGCACGCCAAAACAAACCCACGTAAATACCACACACACAACCGCAAATACAGGGACGGAGTTACTAATCACGAAAAACATATTCACAAAAAAAACGAAATCTAAAACAAATATTGCATTGTATCAAATCGCACATCATCCTAATGCAATAGTGTAGTATTCCTATTATCACAACTTGTAATCTATGACAAATAATACATAGAACTATTTAATTGTTGTGAATCCACACAGAATACAGGAGATGAAGTCTAGCTCTTTCACTATAAGGTTTATTAAGCTAATTTATAAGGCTACTAAATGACCCGGTGAACTTTGTTTCACCTACATCTATCTACTTAACAAATATATACGATCTAAGATCTGTGTCTCTTTAAGAAGTGCCTACCCTGTGTGCCCGAACCTGGAGGATGTGCCATTGCAAGACATTTGTTTCCTAACTTGTCGCTTTCCATAAAATTTGACAATACCAGCTTAAATGACTCTCTTGCAGTTTGCTTGCCATGTCCGAGAATTCCTGACGCGGTCCTTCTACGAAACTTCGCGCATACTGCGCAGCATATTCGACTCCATGAAAGACAACACCTGTACGTGTCGCTCAAGTATTGACGATTTTTTACTAACTTATAAAATGGTCTAATCTTGGATTTATATATTTGTCCCAGATGTCACTGGTTACCTCAAGTCACTTAGTCCAAGCTACTGAAATCTCGCAGTCGATTCTATCCGATGATCGAAGAACAGATCCCAAGTACTTAAACCGTCCGTGCATTCGATCATATCCTTAAGTGCACGGTCGTGTCGTGGGATCTGTTGTTTTGCAGCCCAAGTCTTTCCCGTATTCGGATTCAGCCCATAGTTCTCAAGTGACCTCTTCCATTAATTCACTCATCGCATCAAATGCACTCTATCTGCATTCGCCAGTGCAATTATATCAGCATACATGAACACCCGTCGACCCACCGCACAGAGCTGGTCCATGTGGATACATGATACTACTTGACAATTCGTCTAATACCACGAATGTCAAATGAATGAAAAAGCCAGACTACAATGTCTGGTTTTTTCTTAAATATTTTTTTTCTTGTAGAAGCTTTTTTCTCATTCTTCTTTTAGCGTTAGAGTAGGATTTGTATCAGTAGCAGATGTTCTAGTTATAGGTGTATTTTCCAAGACGACATCTGCATATATTTCATCGTCTTAAACTACGACTTTTTCTATAATTATATTTATTTCTTGGCGTAAGTAATGCAACTTTTCTTGGCATGACGAATGTATATGTACGATCTGTATTTTTGATTTCTTCATCGTACTTTTTTGGATTTTGGAAATAAATAAAAAATTACTTAGTTTTAGCGCCAAATTCTTTATTTGCGGGATCCGCGGATCCGCCCTTTGAATGTGCGGGATCCCGCAGATTAATTAAAGCATCGTGATCCCGCGGGAACGCGGGATCCCGCTTTGCGACACTGCCCGTTTTGCTGACACTGGTTACCTCAAGCCACTTAGTCCAAGCTACTGAAATCTCGCAGTCGATGCTATCCGATGATCGAAGAACAGAACCCAAGTACTTACACTGTCCGTGCATTCGACCATATCCTTATGTGCACGGTCGTTCGGGGATCTGTTGTTTTGCAGCCCAAGTACTCGATCTTTCCCGTATTCGGATTCACCCCATAGTTCGCAAGTGACCTCTTCCATTAATTCACTCATCGCACCAACTGCCCTCTATCCGCATCCGCCAGTGCAATTATATCAGCATACATGTACACCTACCGGCTAAGCTGAAAACGATCCCCACCGGTGTTTCTGATCACGAAAATCAAACTTTAACTTAGAAGTATGATACTTGTGTTTAGCTTAACTGACAGTAACTCTGGAGCTCTACGGACTAAGCTGAATATACTTGTCAATAACTTAAACGTAAGACCTATTTTTGGAATCAAAATATTCGATGGTAATCGGCTTCAGCTTCGGCGGTAAGCCCCCTGGTCCATGTGGATCCATGATACTACTTGACAATTCGTCTAATATATAAGAAACCACAAATGTCTAATATATAAGAATATGCCTAATATGAACAAAAACAGACTAAGACTGATCGCTGGAGGACACCGACGTTAATGGGAATTTTGTCTCTCCTCTCCGACAGAGGTCTAAACTATGGATTTGGAATTTCGGTACATGTCTCGGATGATGTCGATATACAAACCTGGCAGCCCTTTAGACTTCAGTAAAGAAAGTTCTCGCCAAATAAATTTATGACTAAATGATAAAATATGATTATATTAAAATTACAGATTTAGGTACTTCAGAAAATAATGAGGATCCGTTTTATTTTGTAATAGGTATCACCATGGTTAACATGACAGACCTATATAATGTAATGTAGGTCTTACCATATGCAAAGTTATACAACTCTATGTGAATCCACAAACCTCGTTCTGCGTTCTGCCCCCATTTTCTGGTTTATTCGCATTGCAGACACTGGTTACATTTTTTGCAATCATTTTTGTAATTTACAATCCGAGTGTTTATGAAATTTACAAATTTCTATTATTTATTCTTAAGTACTGTACAAAGCATGATTTACCATAAACAGTCACTACATATTTCAACTCCTTTCTTGATGTCTATTAGTATTGTGTTATTTCTATGTCACTTCTGAGAAAGTCATATTTGACAACCAACAAATATGACGTCGATTCTTTGTGACAATGACACTATTGATAGGTAGGTTCGCCATCTTTGCTGTTATGACATTCGACTATAGTAGGAACACTTTGTATAGGAAATTAAAATTGTTGTTTTCACTATCTTTCTTGAATTTTTTTCCAAAATTTCTCACCGTTTAAACCTTCCCTGGGCTAAGACAAACATTTCAAAACCAAAATCAGCTAAATCGGCCAAGCCGTTCTCGAGTCTTAGCGAGACTAACAAAAAGCAATTCATTTTTATATATAAGAAGATAGAAGGCCTGTGTCACTCCGCCATTCGGCCGAGTTATTATTACCTACAAGCCCGACGCGCCCACCCGGGAGCACAATTTAGTCGAGTGTCACGCGCGCTCTCTTACGCGACGAGACCAAGATGGTTTCAAGCTTTGGCTTTTATCAGGCATTGTTTTTAGGTTTTTAAATGTGATATTTTGTATTTTGGGATGTAAGTGGCTCACCGTTACCTAACAGCCCAAGTCAACCTCACCTGCCCGTGGTGCACCCTGCATATAAGCAAACGAGGCTAAGCCTGCATATAAGCTAACATCAAGCCTCATCTGACGATAAAACTATTCACTATGTTAGCACTCCTGCATCTTCACCACAGACATCTAATGACACCACAGACACAGCTAATGGAGAACAAGGTTTTGGCGTCACCAATATTAAAAACGGCGAATAAATCCAATACCAATGCAGAACATAAGAAACCCATGATACATATCTTCGGTGATGAACAAATTAGACGCCTTTCATCGCGGCTAATCCACAGTAGATCATGCAAATGGAACGACGTGTATGGTATGGTATCGACGTTCTGAAAGGATTGGATAACGCAGATATTAAGAAGGACGATACCATCGTATTAACCATTGCATCTAATAATAAGGACCCTTATTTATTTCTTACAAGCCTTTGCAACACCTTATTCAAGCATAAAGACAATAAGGTGTTCCTACTAAACCTTTGTACTAACAAATACCCACATTAGAATAATGTTTTAAAGAATGAACTAAAAATGTTTATCAAAAACTATTCAAACTGTAAACTAATTGACTAGTGTAATAATTCTACCGCTCATAGAAATTTTTTTCATAATTTGTTGTATAATATCTGCTTTAATTTAAATATAGAAATTGACTTTTTAAAATATAAAATGGATTATATTGATGACATCCTGAACCAGAGGCGAAGACGTGAAGATAATTATACATAGAAAAGTAAAATTGTCTAAAAAGTGATTTTTTTTTCGCCTATAATGTAAATAGTACGTCTCAGAGCAAGTCTAAATCTAAATGCCTTGTGGACCCAGATAACAAATTGGACATTTTAGAATTGACTTTCGATGACTTAAAAGAGGCTGATAAGGATGTCGATATAATTTGCTTCAGTGAAATTTTCGTTAATCGAGGTTCAGAGACAAACATAAAGCTTAATAATTTTAAATTAGCTGCATCCTATTGCCGCAGCCATAAAAGCCGGGGAGGGACATGCATATTGGTTAAGAATAGTTTTGAAACCAAACATTTACCCCTAATTTATGATCTGGCAACTAATTACTATTTTGAATGGTATGGCACTGAAATTGTAGGCATAGGTCTTATTGTAATAAATATATATCGAATTCCTAAACAAACCAAATCTCATATAGGTCTCTTCCTACATAAGCTAGAACAATTGCTACATCAATTAACTTTAAAATTTAAACATAAGAAAATAGTTTTGCGTGGTGACTGGAACATGGACTTGTTAAAAGATGATACAGCCTCTAAGGATTTGCAAAGTATCCTACATAACTATAATATTAAAGCACATATTTTAACACCTACAAGGTCAAAGTCCTGCATTGATCAAATTGCTAGTAACATTAAGACTGTAACTGCAGAGACTCACCACTTAGGACTTTCAGACCATGAAACCGCACAAACGATAACTCTTAAAATTAAAAGGCAAACAGCTTATTCTGCTTGGTTTCAGTATAAACGAGACTATAGTCAAACAAATGTGAATAAATTCCAGGAATGCATTTCGTCGCTCTCTTTTTCCGATGTTTTGAGCTCGACTAATGCCTCTGAAGCATTTGAAACATTTTATGGTCTAATATGCCTATTTCACAATTTGTGTTTTCCAATAATATAAATAAAAAAAACCGGACAAGTGCGAGTCGGACTCGCCCACCGAGGGTTCCGTAGGTACGAGTACGTAGTATCATTATTAAATTTGATATTTTTCATTATAAATAAGAAATAATGCGTCAAAAAAAATAAATAAAATATATTTTGCAATGTGTACATCAAGCCCTTTCACATGATACCCCATTTGAACTAGTAGTTTCAATTTGAAATTTCGACACCCTATAAAAATATAGACCCCCTATTTTTTAAGATCTATTTACAAATGTATAGTTTTGAGATTTATTCCTGTACTTGTAGTCTATAACGATGTTACTTGCCAAATTTCATAGTTCTAGGTCAACGGGAAGTACCCTATAGGTTTTGATTCCCTTGAGTGTGTCGAAATATGCGTTTTTTGCTGAATAAACGGCCATAACTTTTTTCTACGTAAACTTAGCAGTTTGATTTTTTTTTAACTTCATGGGACCGTAGACCTGAGTATACACTTCAAATTTCAGCTTGATACCTCCACGCATTCTCGACATAGAAATTCTTGACAGACAGACAGACAGACAGACAGACAGACAGACAGACAGACAGACAGACAGACAGACAGACGGACAACAAAGTGATCTTATAAGGGTTCCGTTTTTCCTTTTGAGGTTCGGAACCCTAAAAACAACAATCGGATCACTACAGGCATTAAAAAATCGAGTAAAGTTAAGCGCTCATTACATTTAAACTATAAAAAGAATAATATTAACAAACAAGAAACTAAAGCTAAATTTAAAAAATATAACAAAATTCTTAAAACATGTTTAAGAATTTTGTTCTATTTTTTAACTTCTCAGAAAATTTGGGCTAAAAGATGTATTAAAAACAGTAAAAACAAGTGTAAGGCAACATGGAATACAATATCTTCGACTGTGTCGAATATTAGTAACAATAGTGACGTAAATAAAATCTTTTTTAACAATATGACATATACTGACCCACATGACATTTGCAATATATTTAATTTTGCAATATATTAAATTATTTTATTGATTTGACAAAGACAGTAAACTTGACTCAGAAACCAACACTCCAATCCGAAACTAATTCTGAGGTACCTAATCCAAATACAATTTTCTTAAAACCGGTTGATGAAAAAGAAGTGTACAACATTATGTCGTTGAATAATTGTAAATCCAGCGGAATCGACAATATAATAACTATGACCTCAAAACGTGTGCTCTGAATATGTGTCGCCCACTAGGTCATCTCGTGAATATGTCTTTTACCTACGAACACAGGCAATTACTGCACGCCGCGCCGCAGCTCCTTTTGTTTACATTACGAGAAACGTGGTGGCCAGTCGGCGGCCGCAACCTTGCTAAGCGGGTGGTGCATTCTTGCGTTGCGTGCGCGCGACTACGCGCGGCGACCGCTCGCCCAATCATGGGCAATCTACCTAAGGAGCGCTTGACACCCGGGTTTGCTTTTTTGCGGTGCGCTGTGGATTATTGCGGCCCGGTACTCCTACTGAACCGTAAAGGCAGGGGTGCGAAATTGGAAAAGGCATATATATATCTGCTTATTTATATGTTTTCTTACCCGCGCCGTCCATTTAGAGCAGTGGTCGTCAAACTGCGGCCCGCGGCAAAGTAATTTCTTTAATAGTCAAATACACCTACATGTCATAATCATAAACAAAATCAATAGGTATCAGACTTTGTGTTCAAATCCGGCGACGGTTACAGTGACGAACTGTCGATACTATAGTCTCCCGCACAAACACACACACACGCATCGCGTCGCGTCGCTCATCTACTGAGGCCTGGGGCGTTGCGTTGACCCGTACTGCCAGCTCGTCGCGTGCGCCGCCCGCGCCGCCTGCGTTGACACACCGCCGTCCGCCGCACTGGCGGGAGACGAGAGAGAAATACAAATACAAATACAAAATAATTTATTTGCAATAAACAGGGTAACATTTAAACAGATGTTATTGTAAAATACATCACCAGCCTATTTAGCCATTTTATAATAGCATGCAAATTTAATTTAATTTTAATCTAATTAAATATTTGTTTCAATACATTTAAAATTGATAATTTAACATTAAATTTGTCAGTAATATACATCACCAGTCTATTAATTAAATTATTGTACAATTGCATTCAAATGTCATTGGAAGTAGATTAAACTTAATTATAAATGTAAATAAAATGTAATTGATTAAAAATTTTAACTTTGATTTAGAAGTAATAAATTGCCATTAAAATATTCACGTCCAAACTTTTTCTGACATACAATATAAATTTTAATTAGGTGAATTGATTTCTAGTTATTAGTAATGTTTATTATTTAAAAAATCCTGCACAGTGTAAAAACATTTATCCAAAAGCCATTTATTTAATTTTATTTTGAATCGATTTAATGGCAGTTCACGAATTGATCTGGGAATCTTGTTAAACAATTTAATCACCATAAAATGACAGTTTTTTTGGTAAAGTGTTGTCCTTGAAAACGGTATAAATAGTTTCGATGGATCCCTGGACAAATATTTTTTATATTCATTTGCTTTCCTAAACAGCTCCGGATGTTTCTTCACAAATAAACCTGCCTCCAAAATATATAGAGACGGTAATGTCAACAATTTTAGTTTTTTAAATAAAGGTCTGCATGAGTCCAACGGATAGGCCATGCATATTGCACGGATGCATTTTTTTTGCGTAATAAAGACTTTATTGAATAAGGTCGAACTACCCCATAGAAGGATTCCATATCGTAGTAGTGAACACACATACCCGTGATAAGCAGTCAAAGCCGTCTTTACTCCCGCAGTTTCGCGTACTTTTTTAAGGGCGTAAACGAATTTATTTGTTTTTTTGCACAAATTGATGACATGCGCCTTCCAATTGCAGTTTGCATCTAAAGTCATGCCTAAAAATTTAATTTCATTAACGTCTTCTACGTCAGCATTGTTATGTTTTATGTTAAGTTTAGGTAAATTAGTGTTATAGTTCTTAAATTGTATGTAAGGTATGGAATAAGGGGTAAAGCACTAGATTGGATAATCTAGTGCTTTACCCCTTATTCCATACCGTTCGCATTTGTTCAGTAGTATGGTATGGTCAACAAAATCAAACGCCTTGCTCATGTCGAAAAATATCGCTGAGACACGTTTCTTTTTGTCGATATTTTCAGTAATATTTTGGATCAGTCTGTAAGCTGCTAATGTTGTTGATTTATTTTTCTGAAATCCATTTTGTTCATCTTTAATTAATTTAAATTTGTCCAGAAAACCAAATATTCGTGAGTACATAATTTTTTCATAGACCTTTGAAAATATTGGTATTAGCGCAATTGGTCTGTAATTATTCAGTTCGTTTTCACTTCCTTTTTTATAAAGAGGTTTTAGAATTAAATATTTTAGTTTGTCTGGAAATATTCCTTCGCTAATTGATTGATTTATGAGATGACAAAGTATATCCATTAGTTCCATAGCACATTCCTTGATTACATACGTGGAAATAGCATCATAGCCTACTGCATTAGTATTATTTAATGACCTAATTGCTGCTAGGACTTCATCGATTGATGCAGGTCGAAGGAAGATGGAGTTCTTCACTGGTTCAATAAGATCATAATTAGGCTGTCTGTTTGGCCTAGTAATGTTAGTAGTTGAGATGAAAAAGTCATTAAAGGCTTCGGCAATCTCTTCAGAGGCGGATATTTCGGTACTATTTACAATAATATTATCTATAATTTTAGATTTCTTCTTAATACAATCTGATTTATTTTTAATTACTTGCCATGTGGCCTTGCCTTTCGGTTTCGATTTTTCAATATATTTTATATTGGTATTTGATTTAGACTTCATGATGCATTTTTTTAATAATTTTGCATATTTAATATAATGAACCTTATTTTCTGTAGTTTTGTTTTTATAATATTCAAATCACTAAGATTTGAATATTATAAAAACAAAATTCCGTTTAGTCAAGAATGATTTCTTAATGCCTTTTGTAAGCCATTTAGGGGTTGTGTCCTTTATATTAATCTTAATTTTGTTTATGGGGAAGCACAGATTATAGTAAAGCATGAATATTTCGTGAAATATATTAAATGATCTATTTACATCAGCTTCTTTAATTACGTCGTCCCATGTTAAAGTTCGCAATATTTCCTTAAATTTATTTAAATTGTAATTGTTAAAGTCCCTTTTAAATGTATAGAAATATTTTTTTGTACTTTTGTTCGGGGACTGGGTTTTGAAGGATAGTGATTGACCCGTTTCATGATCTGACAGGTATAAAAAATGAACAGAGCCTTCTGCGTCATGAACATTACTGACTATGTGATCGATACATGACTTTAAGCGTGTAGGTCTATTTATATGTAGTTTTAAGTCATAATTCAAGAGAATTTCTTTATATTCACTACTTATAGTGTCCTTTTTTAGTGTGTCAATATTTGTATCACCTGCAATAATAATTTTCTTATCTTTGCCTGTTATTTTGTGTAATAATAACTGCAATTTATTTAATAAAATTCTTGGATTTGAATTCGGCGTCCTATAAATACAAATAATAATGCAGTTTAACATTGGAAGTTCAACTCCACAACATTCAAAGAAAGAGAGACGAGCCGCGCGCTCCGCGCGCGAATTATTTCATTTGTTTTAGACTGGACGTTCCTTGCTTCATCGAATGCGCGCGCGGTATTCTGTGTACCTATAATGGCGGGAGTATCATCTAAATGTGTTACTAAAAGCAAGATAACTGACGAAAATAGAAGTTTTCTAGAGAAATGGGAGGAAGAATTTTGTTTCATAAGTGGATATAAGGAAGGTACTGCTATTTGTTTAATATGTCGGGAAACTGTCATCGGAATTAAGCGATACAATTTATTTCGGCACTACACAAGTAAGCATAGTTCATTTACCGAAGCCTTCCCTTTAGAAACGATTGAAAGAAAGAATAAAATAATTCATTTGAAATCGTCAATACATCGTCAACAAAACCTAATGACGACAGCAGTTGGGCAAAATGAGGCTATTACAAAAGCATCATACCAAGTGTGTAACATTCTTGCAAAACGCATGAAACCCTTTACTGATGCTGAATTGATTAAAGAGTGTATGAAAACTGTTTCTGAAACTTTATTTCAAAATTTTTCAACAAATAATGGCACAAGTAAACAAGCTTACACTTTCTTTTTTCTTTCTTACACACGGCGGCGACATGTGGATCTTCAATCCACATGTCGCCGCCGTGTTGAAGATATTTCAAAAAATTTGTTTGAGGCTGTTATTAAGAATCTGAAAAAACTGCAAATACTTCAGTCTTGCTTGCGATTCCAGTACGGATATAACTTCTATGTCTCAGTGCTCATTATTTGTTCGGTACTGCACAATGGACGGAATCATAGAAGACTTCTTAGCAGTGATTACCATGAAGGGTCATACGAGAGGTTGTGATTATATGGAAATTCTAAAAGAATTTGTAGAAAAACACGGAATACCTGTAAATAAGTTGATATCAGCGTGTACCGATGGTTGTCCATCAATGTTGGGTGCAAATAATGGTTTGATTGCTTTAATGAAGAAGGAATGGAATTTATCTAATTTATTGGCCATTCACTGCTTGTTGCGTCAAGAAACTTTGGCATGTAAAATTTCGAATAACATATTAAAAGACGTGATGAATACGATTGTAAACATTATAAATTTTATTCGCGCGCGCGAACTTAATCATTGAAAATTCAAAGACCTTCTTGAAGAATTACAAGCTAATTATGAAGATGTTATCTTGCATACGGCCGTCAGATGGTTAAGCAAGGGGAAAGTATTAGAACGGTTCTTTCATTTGACACACGAAATAATACTTTTTTTGCAACAAAGTGGCAAAGAATACCCCCAACTACAGCAAAATGACTGGTGGGCACTTGCGGCTCTTTTGACCGATATCACTATGAAATTCAATAGTCTTAATTTAGAGATGCAAGGACCTAACAAAATAATTGGGCAAATGACAAATAAAGTTTTTGCATTTGAAGACATACTGCGATTAGATATAAACGAACTCGAAGCAGGAGATTTTTCTAATTTTCCAACTGTTGCTGCCCTGCAATCCGAGGTTTCTATTCTCAACAGTACTGTTCATCAAGATTTGATATCCTATTTGAAAGAATATCTGAGAGAAATACAAAATAGATTTGACGATGTGCGAGAGATTAAGAACTGCTTTATACTTGTGGAAAATCCTTGGCACGTTCAAATCGAAGATATGAAATTATTTTGCCAGTTTGGTTTTTCTAAAACACAGTTAATTAATGAAATCATTGAACTAAAGCACGACACGCAGCTCAAACCTAGTTTCATTGAGCACACCGTGAAAAGCAGGAGTACAATGAATTTTGGAAAAATACCCCTAGCAAGTATAAGCGCAGTGCGATGCGCGCTTGGAAACGGACGCGCCACGCTACATTGCACAGTTCCGAATTTCAATAATTCGCGAGTCGCGCGGCGTTCAGCCGCTGCCCGATAAATATGGCTACGGGTTCCGAAAAACTCATAGCCAACGAGCTATTGGCGTTCGTGCAGCACGCCATCGATACAATGGACGAAGTCAGCATCTTGCAAATCTGCAAGTCCACCTTCAGTGAAGAAGAGATTTGCAGTGGTAAGAGGCTGCTGTTCCAGGAGCTCGGCCAGACCGAGCAGATGCCGCCCCGTAGGAGGGACGGAACCGAGAAGAGTGTGCAGGATATCATCACTCTTCTCAAGAAGACCGACCCGGACGACGTGCCAGCCTTCGTGGCGAAACAGCTGCACAAATTACCATCAGTCACCATGGAACACGTCGACGCTGCCAGTATGCTGAAGGACATTAGGGTCCTGAAAGCTACCCTGGCCGAATTTAAGTGTAGGTTTGAGGCCTCGGAATCTACCATCAGTGAGCTGCGTGCGGAATTATTATTATTAAAGAGACGTGATTCCGTAAGTAGGTCACCCGAGGCCGATAACGTCAACACACGTCGCGGAGCTCAGAATGCTAGCGTTAGCAGTTTTCCTTCGCCAACTGTGGCGGCGTGTGATGCACCGCGTCCCACCGTCGCCGCTGCCGCCCGCTCCCCCGATACGAAGATGACGTCAACTCCCCGCACTTACGCCATCGCCGCCCGTGCCGCTTCGCAAACTCAGCGGCCAACTAGTAAGGGGAAAAAACAAAGCCTGCGTGAGCCTGCTCCCAGGGCTGAGCCACTGTGTCCTCAACAGGACAGGAAGCAGTGCGACGAAGAGGGCTTCACCAAGGTGGAGAAAAAGAAGAAGACGAAGCCCGCCAGCCGCAACCTTTGCGGTACCGCCCAGACCGGACCATGCCACCTGCGTGTAGAAACACCATCGACGCAGCTGTATGTGTCCCGATTGCACTGGACTACAAAGGTGGAAGATCTTGTGGAATACGTGCGCGGGAAGACAAAGTTCACCCTTAGGGTTGAGCGGTTGGAGTCTCGCCATAAGGTGAATTTTAATTCATTTGTGGTGAGAGTTCCAACCCACCAGCTATCAACCTTTTTAAGGGAGGAATTTTGGCCGGAGGGCGTCGTATTTCGCAAGTTCCGAGGTCGGTTGTCGAACGCAATGCGATTCACGTCGCCGACTGAACGTCTAAATAAATTAGTTTAGTATATTATTTTATATGTATGTTAGTTTTAAGGTATTTATCTATGGACTTATGTTTATTATTAATAATTGTAAACAGGTCTGAAATAAATGATTTTATTATTATTATTATAAATCTTTACAAGACTGCGCACAATTCGTTTTAACTATTCTTTCTTCAACATATCTCTGTGAAGCTTCATTTTCTAAAATGAGCTTCTTAAAAAATAAATACCGTAATCGTCTTTCCACTCATTTAGAGGACACAATGAGGATTGCATGTAGTCCAAAAGATGCCAATATACAAGAAATAATTAAAAAAGTTCAACAGCACCTAATTATAAAACATAGGTATTTTTGATTACGACATTGACCTTTTCAATCAGTCATTTCTTACTTACTTATGTTTATAAATTAAATTATCCTTTTCTAATAAATATTGTAATGTATAATATATATGAGTACTTTTTTCGATATCAACTCCCACACACACGAACAACGTCGCGCCGCGGGCACGGCTAGTGCGAACTGAATAATGAAATGAGCTGAATACATGTTACGTAATAGTTATTCCCGGGATAAAAATAATCCTATGTCCTTCCCCAGAACTCAAACGTATCTCCATACAAAATTTTTTAGCGTAGAGAGGTAACGCACAGACAGACAGACACACTTTCGCATTTATAAGATTAGTATGGACTAGTATGGATAAATGAGCAAAGGCTCTTGAAGCTTTACATACACTCTGCGGCCCGGCCCTGCTACTCACATTGTCATGTGTGGCCCTTGGCCAGTAAAATGTGACGACCGCTGATTTAGAGTTAGTTACCGATCTTTCCGAGATGCCTATTTGCTAACGCTTAAAAGGTTCATTTCTAGACGCGGAAAACCTATTGAGATTTTTCCGATAACGGAAAAAATATTAAGCGCTGAAGATATTCATAATATTATACGCTGCCTCTGTAAATATTAAATTCAAGATGATTCAATTTTACGCTAGCAATTTCGGAGGCCTGTGGGAGAGGGGAATTCAGAATTGTAAGGAGCACCTGCGTCGCGTAGTAGGCAATGCGCATTTAACATTCGAGTAGTTTAGCACAGTATTGACACAAGTTGAAGCTGTCCTGAACTCCCGTCCTATGACTCCTATGTCCACAGATCCTCATGACTTCCTCTTAGCCCAGCTCATTTTTTGGTTGGTCGCCCGCTGACTGCACCTGTGACTGCAGACCTGCAGGACGTGCCCGCTCATCGACTCACGCGATATCAGAGGGTCGAACAAATAAGACAGCACTTCTGGAACAGGTGGTCAAACGAGTACGTCTCTGAAATGCAAACCAGGAACAAATGGTACCAACATAAGGATTATCTTCAAGAAAACACAATGGTTTTAATTAAGGATGACCGCTTGCCACCTCTCAAGTGGAGTCTGGGACGGATCGTGAAGACTTATCCAGGTCGAGATGTCTTTTCCCGAGTTTCTGACATACGGACTTCTTCGGGCACAATACGACGCGCCTTTTCAAAAATTTATCAACTGCCCGTGAATGTAGAAGACTCGAGCTACTTTTGAGATGATCGTTGGAAGCTGCTCCTTCCAAGGCCGGGAGCATGTCGAAGCATATCACGTTATCACGCCCTCATGACGCGATAATTTCTCAGCCAATCAGAACGCGCGACAGTGGCGTGATATGAGAAGCGATCGTCTTGAAGAACACTTGCAATTGCGAACGTGCCTGGGCAGCTTAACTTATTTTTCTTTATTTTTTTATTTTTATATAATTTTCGCCAAAAGTCTATGTAATAATTTACAAGAATAGACGTCTACGTTTATAAGGCTGTTTCAATTTACCACCACCACATCATTAATATTAGAATTATAATATTGCACAGAAACAACTTGTTGACGATTTTTAGGGTTCCGTACCTCAAAAGGAAAAACGGAACCCTTATAAGATCACTTTGTTGTCCGTCTGTCTGTCTGTCTGTCTGTCTGTCAAGAATTTCTACATCGAGAATGCGTGGAGGCATCAAGCTGAAATTTGAACTGTATACTCAGGTCTACGGTCCCATGAAGTAGTAAAATAATCAAACTGCTAAGTTTACGTAAAAAAAAGATACGGCCGGTTATTCAGCAAAAAACGCATATTTCGACATTCTCAAGGGAATCAAAACCTATAGGGTACTTCCCGTTGACCTAGAACTATGAAATTTGGCAAGTAACATCGTTATAGACTACAAGTACAGGAATAAATCTCAAAACTATACATTTGTAAATAGATCTTAAAAAATAGGGGGTCTATATTTTTTATAGGGTGTCGAAATTTCAAATTGAAACTACTAGTTCAAATGGGGTATCATATGAAAGGGATTGATGTACACATTGCAAAATATATTTTATTTATTTTTTTCGACGCATTATTCCTTATTTATAATGAAAAATATCAAATTTAATATTGATACTACGTACGGAACCCTCGGTGGGCGAGTCCGACTCGCACTTGTCCGGTTTTTTTTTATTATATGTTTAAAAAAAGATATTTAAATATTTAAAAAAATATAGCTCAATGGAATGTGTATACGTGGTAAATAAATAAATTGTACCTGGCAATACTAATATTTCAAGATGGCGGCTTTAGTTCTAAATTTAGCCACCGGGTCAGATAAGTTTGTGGCACTATACGTAGGTGCTATGGTACTAGTGTGGTACTAGGTAGGTACCTAAGCAGAGTAGGTACCTAAGAGTACGTACGCGAACGCAGCGGCAGCGACGTGCACCAATGCAGTCGTAACGCACACGGTAGCAACCAAACCCCCAGCAGCACCGCCCCCACCCAAGCCCGCAATAATAGTAGCAGTCGAGAACGCCCAAACGCACAGCCATACAGTAAATACTTTCAGAAAAAATATAAACTTCAAGAATAGAAAATACGCGCCATCCAAAATCAAACCTATATCAGGAAATAGAATATTGATAGAGTTTGACAAAGAAGAACAATGTAAAGACATGGAGGAAGCAGTTAACAAATGGGGGGGACTAAGCGCCCAAATAGCCAAAAAAAGGCAACCCATGGTAATCCTAAAAGGAGTGCACAATTCTACAAGCACTCAAGAAATAAAAGAAATAATAATTGAACAGAATGAAATAATAAAGAACAATCTAACAAACAAACAAGATATAAGAATAGCTTTCAAGAAGAACAACAAAAATATGCAACTATATAACATAATACTAAGTTACCCACAGTATGCGTGATGTAATGATAAATATGGGCAGAATCAACATAGAACATCAGATGATACACGTAGAAGACTATATCCCGATAGTGCAGTGCTACGAGTGCCTCCAATTTGGGCACATGAAAATAAATTGCAAAACAGAGACAAAAGCATGCTCAATATGTGCCACAACGAATCATACATATGCGAATTGCAAAAAGAAGTCTGACGAGTACACTCCAAAATGCTACAACTGTAAACAGAGGCAACTAAGGAATTATAATGCAAAAGGTACAAGTGACGTACAACATAGTGCAACATCGCCGGCATGCCCGTGCTACCAGGCAGCGATAGAAACAATAAAGAGGAACACGCAGTATAATGGATAACAAAAACAAAATAAATAACCACAATAGTACGATTTATATAGAAGCAGAAGCAACTACATCAATAATGCACCAAGCCCCTGCTGGAGCATCACCTGGCAGCAGCGTACGAGTCATTGGCAGCGCAGCCCCCCCGAGCACTCCCACCGTCTCTGGCCACTTCAACAACTTGCCACTCTCAGTCCATGAGCCCTGTTATAGTAGAAGCAGAAGCAACATCATCAACAATGCATCAGCCCCCGCTGGTGCATAGCCAGGTAGCAGCACACGAATCGTCGTCGGCAGCGCAGTCCCCCCGGGCACCCCCACCGTCTCCGGGCACTTCAACAGCCTGTCACCCTCAGCCCGTGAGCCCTATGATAGCAGGTTGGTCAAATATTCATTCTAGTGAAAGTGATAATGATAGTGATAATGCTAACAATTGCAGCGTAAACACAATAGAGGGTAAACCTCTCAAAGTAATACAGTGCAATATAGGCAGAAGTTATAATGCGCAACACGAACTATACCAGTATATGACTGCAAATTCAATTGACATAGCAATTATATCCGAACCCGACACAGGATCTGCAAATACAACTAAATCTCTAAATGGTTATAATTTATACCAGTTCAACAAGAGTACTCAAAAAGTAAAAGCGTGTATATACAGTAAAAAAGATACCTGTGAAGCGCTCGGACTCACTCAGTATTCAACTGGAAATCTATGTGTAATATGTATAAAAACAGACTTAGGTAATATAATAATATCATCAGTATATGTTCAACCTAGAATAGACACAGATGATACTTTAACTAAATTGAAAATAATGATAGATGCAAACCAGAGACAACACCACCTCATAAGTGGGTACTTTAACGGATGGCATACTTTATGGGGATCAGCTTCCTCCAATGCAAGGGGACGTGAGGTATCTGAACTAATTACTATGAGTGACCTAACAATAACTAACACAGGAACAAATCCAACATTCGAAACAATCATACACAACACACAACGCAAATCAATAATTGATCTAACACTAACAACGCAAGACTTAGCAGAAAACATCAAAAAATGGCAGGTAGATACCACTATATGCCCCTCAACCGAACACAATGCAATAACATTTCAAATTTCAGTACAACAAAACAAAACCACAAGCAACAGGACCAAAAGAACAATCAGATACAACACAAAAACAACCAATTGGAGCAAGTTCAAAGAGCACATACTGTATGTCTTCGAAAACTCAAATACATGGGAAACAGAAATAGAGACACTGAATAAAAATGAAATAGAAAAACTAATACAACAAATCACTGAGAAACTACAAAAATGCTGCAACAAGAAAATTTCCAGAAAAAAGAAAACAAACAAAGATAACAGCTGGTGGACAGACGAATTAACAAACCTCAAAAAAGAAGTGATAAAATTACACCACAAGATAAGGAATAATATCAATAAAGGATTACCAATAGAAGAACTAATAGAAAACAGAAACATAACAAGAAAACAATACGCGGAAGAAATCCGCAAAGCATCCTCAACACACTTTAGAGAATTTTGTAATCAGTCACCGGAAGATGTATGGACAATAACAAACAATATAATTAAAAACACTGCAAGAAGAAACCCGCCAGCAACACTGAAAATTAAAGACAACACATACACACAAAATATACAACACACGGCGGAGGAACTAATGAAACGTTTTTACCCAGATGACACACCAGACACAACACAAAATCAGAAAAACACAAGAATAGCAGCCAAGAATATAATAAATAGCGAATTACGACGAACCAAACTTCACAAAAGAAGAAATAATACAAGTTCTAAAAACAATGAACCCATCCAAAGCACCTGGTGAGGACGGCTTCACCTCAGACATCTGCTTAGCATTTGTTGAGGCATACCCAGAAGAATTCACAAAAATACTAAACAGATGCAATGAATTGGGATATTTCCCAAAAAATTGGAAAAACGCTAATGTTAGTATAGTACAAAAACCAAACAAAGAGGACCCATATGACATCTCCGCCTACAGACCAATAGGCCTACTCAACGTCTTCGGCAAAACATATGAAAAACTAATAATAAACAGACTTACATACTACCTAGAAACGCAGAAGAAACTAAGTCAAAGGCAATACGGCTTTAGAGCACAGACCTCAACGATGGACGCTCTTCATTCGGCAGTAACACAGATAAAAGAAGCAAAAACTAACTCCGAACACGTACTAGCTGTCTCACTAGACATAGCGTCCGCATTCGATAATGTCTGGTGGCCAAAACTTCTGAGTCGACTGGGAGAAATGAGCTGCCCAAGAAACATACTAAAAGTAATACAGAGCTACCTTGAAGAAAGGACTGTCACACTCACATACGGAGATGCCACAGTGACTAATAAAATGACAAAAGGCTGCATACAGGGATCAGTCTGTGGCCCGACGTTTTGGAACATTATATTGGACGAGCTTCTGAAAATAGAGCTCCCCGCTGGGTGCCAACTTCAAGCTTTTGCAGATGACGTATTATTAATAGCACATGCAAAAAACATCGAGGAACTACAAAATATTACCAACAAGACGCTAGAAATAATTGCAGAATGAGGAAAAGAAGCTAAACTCACATTCGGCCCTCAGAAAACGAAATTAGTACCATTCACAAATAAAGCCAAGAAGACAAAAATAATCATGGTAGGGCAGCAAATACAACACACTGACACATTCAAACTGTTAGGAATAATGATTGATAACAAACTTAAGTTCAAACAACACATAGAATATGTCACAGCCAAAGCACATAAAATATATATGAAATTGAGTAAATTTGTCAGGCCAACATGGGGACTACATCAGGAAAATGTTCGAATTATATACCAAATGGTTATAGAACCTATCGTTACCTATGCTGCTGAAATATGGTCCGATGTCATTCAATATGAATATGCAAAAAATATACTCCGCTCTATGCAAAGAGCCTTCGCAATAAGAGCTATAAGAGGATTTCGAATCCTATCTGCAGCGGCAGCAATAGCCCTAGCCGACTTCACCCCCCTACATCTAAAAATATATGAAATATCACAAATACAAAAAACTAAAAGAACTGGAACATACCCTAATCTACCGGATGATATCAAAATCGAAAGAAAAGTACCAAGGCAAACACTACCACACCCCTCACTGCGAGCACCATTACAAATCAAGATAGCCAATAATACCAATGACATTAACAAAATAAGTACAACACTTGACTGCAACATATATATAGATGGAAGCAAACACGATAATAGAGTAGGGGCGGCTTTCGTCGCATATAACCAACACAACAAACCCCACATTCAAAAATATAAACTACACAGTGTCTGTACAGTATTCCAAGCTGAAATGTTAGCAATAGAAAAAGCACTATGGTGGACTATAAACAATAAAATTGCGGGAATAAACATAAATATATTTACAGATTCAAAGTCAGCTGCCTGTGAAATAAGCAGAAACGATAGTTGCCACCCCTTAGCCGCAAGCATACAACAGGCGATACAAATTTTAATCAACAATAACGAAACAAAAATAATACTTATATGGGTTAAAGCACATATAGGGATCGACGGCAATGAACAGGCAGATCAGGCCGCCAAAGCAGCAGCAAATATGCACCAAACGCCGGAGTACAACTACTTCCCCATTAGCTACGCCAAAAGAGAAATAAAAACAAAAATAGCAGCAACAGCAGATGAGGAATATCAGGCAGGCACAAAAGGGGGTCACACAAGACAAATCTTGCCCACTCTAGCGCACGTCACAGCCCTACCCGCAGCAATGACTATCACATTTGCAATAACACAAGTACTGACTGGACACGCATATAATCTACATAACCTGCAAAAGTATAGAATTAGCGAAACCGACAAGTGCCCATGTGATAGCACAACTACACAAACATTACAACAATTCCAAGAACGCTCCAAATATATGATAAAAAGACAGAGACACGAAATGATATGTGACAACCACAGAATTCAACCATATAATGTAAATGAAATAATACGCTAAGTGGACACAATAAATTCATACGTACAATTCATAGAACACATAATATCAACACTGAAGAAATTCAACAACACATAACAATAAACATGGAATACAACTATCGCTGGAAATACCCCCGATAATGTAACTAGTAAGTAAGATAATCTAATTTTCTTTTTTTTATATGTAATAAATTGTTTTTTATATGTAAAATGTGCCAAATATCAATAGTACGGAAGAAAAAAAAAAACCGGACAAGTGCGAGTCGGACTCGCCCACCGAGGGTTCCGTAGGTACGTAGTATCATTATTAAATTTGATATTTTTCATTATAAATAAGAAATAATGCGTCGAAAAAAATAAATAAAATATATTTTGCAATGTGTACATCAAGCCCTTTCATATGATACCCCATTTGAACTAGTAGTTTCAATTTGAAATTTCGACACCCTATAAAAAATATAGACCCCCTATTTTTTAAGATCTATTTACAAATGTATAGTTTTGAGATTTATTCCTGTACTTGTAGTCTATAACGATGTTACTTGCCAAATTTCATAGTTCTAGGTCAACGGGAAGTACCCTATAGGTTTTGATTCCCTTGAGTGTGTCGAAATATGCGTTTTTTGCTGAATAAACGGCCGTAACTTTTTTCTACATAAACTTAGCAGTTTGATTTTTTTTTAACTTCATGGGACCGTAGACCTGAGTATACAGTTCAAATTTCAGCTTGATACCTCCACGCATTCTCGACATATAAATTCTTGACAGACAGACAGACAGACAGACAGACAGACAGACAGACAGACAGACAGACAGACAGACAGACAGACGGACAACAAAGTGATCTTATAAGGGTTCCGTTTTTCCTGTTGAGGTTCGGAACCCTAAAAATGATTGTAAGCTAATAAGTCTATGATAGCGACAGGATCTGGAGAAGGGGAACAGGCTTGCCCCCACTCCAAATCCTATAAAATATATATATCCTGAATATATATACAGGGTGTTCCAAAAAAATACGGACGACCCGAAGCCCAGAGATAGAACACCCTTAGAGGTATCCGAATAACCCCTATGTATGTTCTACGATTTTTTGTAGTTTTCGAGTTATGAATTTTTTTAATTATTTTTTATCATTTTTTGACTTACAAGGCGTTTTTGTTGACGATTTTTTTTTCTTAAAAAGCTGAATGTACGACTATACGAACAAAATAGTCTCTGTTATCCTCAGATGTAACCATCAAGCAAGAAAAAAAATAATATTACCAAAAATGAAAAATTAAAAGATTTGAAAAATCTCCAAGAGCTTTTTATTCAAAACATAACCCATTTTTTTTTCTTTCAAATCGACTTTAAAAACTTGTCTATTTCATCAACTATTTACTCTGAAAATTTCGTTGAGCTATCTCTACGGCATCGTACATAAAATTTAATTCGAAACGCAAAAAGGACGAAATTCGCTTAAGAAACCGGTTTCAAATTCTTACCTGCGCAGATGAGTCATGTGATGTGAAAGGGACAACAAATAGTTAGTGGTGATTAGAATGAGATAGAGAGACGTGCCCGATCTCTAGCATGATCTTTTGTTATCGTATTTAATTTCCTTTCAGTTGTTTGCTTGCCTTTGCGCCCTACGATACGTTCAGTGTACTTACAGTTCCTAATTGATTGTGCGACGATTTTGGCTTTCCCAACGGACTTTTGAAATTGTGCCTATCGATCTGGACATTGACTCGCTTCTGTTATAACGACCTTCGTTTTCTTAACGGACTTGGACGAGCTAATTAAAATGCCTTTTACTGCCAGAGATTATGCAGAAATGCATTATTATTACGGATATGCAAGAGGAAACGCGTCTGAAGCGGCAAGACTGTACCGGGACCAGGTTGTACGTAGGGGTGGACCTCAACCTGAGACATTCCCTGACCGCCGTGTTATACAACGTGTTCATGACGCCTACATGGAAGGTTGCATACCTGGCACAAGGGCTGGTCGTCCTCGACAGTATGACAGAGATTTGGTTGACGCAGTGCTTGAAGAAGTGGATGGGGATTCTTCGATAAGTGTTAGAAGCATAGAACACCGTACCGGAATTCCGAAGTCTCAGGCACATCGCATACTTCAACGTGAGGGTTTTTACCCATACCACATCCAAAGAGTACAACAATTAAAACCTGAGGTTTACCCAAGAAGGTTATCATTCTGCCGCGAAATGTTGCGGCGTCAAAATGAGAATGAATTTTTTTTTAAATGCATTTTGTGGACAGATGAATCTCACTTTAAACGATGTGGGATATTCAATATCCATAATTACCATTCTTGGAGCATTGAAAATCCGCACCTATCTCGTGCCTCCAATTTCCAAGAACAATTTAGTGTCAACTTGTGGAGCGGGATCCTAAATGAACAGCTGATTGGCCCCTTCCAATTACCTGATCGTCTAAATGGGGAATCCTATTTACGATTCCTAGAAGAAAATTTGGATGAATTGTTAGAAGACGTAGATTTAATGACGATCAGGAATATGATCTTTCAGAACGATGGGGCACCGTGCCACTTCGCAGCGAGAGTCAGAAATCATTTGAATGATAGGTTTCCAGGCAGATGGATTGGTCGCGGAGGACCCATTGCTTGGCCGCCCCGGTCCCCAGACCTAAACCCCATAGATTTTTTTGTCTGGGGCTACTTCAAGGAAATAGTTTATGCAAAAGAAATAAGAAGCCTAGCCGAACTACAAGCAAAATTGCGCGATGCACAAGAAACAATTAAGAACAACAGGATGGCATTCATTCGACTTAGACAAAACTTTTTTAGAAGATGCAGTGTCTCATAAACTATTATTATAAGCAACTATTCTGTTTTCAGAAAAATGCCACCAAAAAGAAAATATGACGACAATTATAATAAACTGGGCTTTACTTCCATAGTAATAAATGGGGAAACGAGACCTCAATGCGTGTTATGCACAACTGTTCTCGCTAATGACGCTCTAAAACCGGCAAAGTTGGAACGTCATTTGAAGACCGTACATCCGAATTTTTGGGATCGTCCGCGAGAATTCTTCGAAGGCAAGCTAACAAACCTTAAAAAAATGAAACTGGGTCCCAGTGGTTCGAACATCTGAAAAAACATTATCTGCATCGTTTGAAGTTTCAAAATTGATTGCAAAATCTAAAAAAGCACACACAATCGGCTAATCTCTAATAAAGCCTTGTATGCTGAAAATTGCAGAAGAACTTTTAGGCCACGAAGCTCAAAAGAAAATTCGTGAAATACCACTTTCAAACGACACAGTAAAGTCGCGAATTCAAAAAATGTCAACTGATATTGAAGAACAAGTCATTGACAAGATAAAAAGTAGTCCTTATTTTGCATTACAATGTGATGAATCTACTGACATTGCGCAATGTTGCCAATTACTTGTGTACGTTCGATTTTTGGATGAGAATAAAACATTTAAAGAGGAGTTACTAATAAGCCAAGAACTTGAAACAACGTCGCAAGGTGCAGATGTTATGGATGTAATAAGTCAATATATGGAGAAACATGGACTTATGTGGGAAAACCTTGCAGGGGTTTGCACGGATGGCGCTCCTGCTATGCTTGGTTCCCGATCTGGTCTTGCAGCATTAATAAAATCAAAAAATCCGTCTGCAATCACGACGCACTGTGTTATTCATCGTCAAGCATTGGCAGCCAAAACACTCCCAGAATACTTTGCTCTGACGATGAAAACAGCTATAAAAGTAGTTAACTATATTAAAAAGAGTGCACTCAATACTCGTCTCTTCAAGCAACTGTGCTCTGATATGAACTCTGAACACGAAACTCTGCTTTTCCACACGGAGGTACGTTGGCTTTCCAAAGGAAACATGCTGTCGAGGTTGTACGAACTAAGAGGAGAAGTAAAAATATTCTTAACTAACAAGGAAAACAAAGAGCTATTGGACCAGTTTTGTAGCTTAGAATTCGAAATTGGTTTAGCATATTTAGTCGATTTTTTTACGCAACTAAATAAATTGAACCTTCAACTCCAAGGTTCAGGAAATTTGCAGTTGCAAGGCATAAGCAATATATTTGCTCATGAAGACAAAATCTGTGCATTTATTGCTAAAATCGAGCTATGGATCAACAAAATCGAAAGCAAAAACTTTTCTGCGCTTGATACGCTCAGTAAAATTATTGACGGACAGTGTGCTGAGATTACACAAAAAATGCAGACGAGCATTATACTCCATTTGAAAAACTTAAAAAGTGAATTCATTCGCTACTTTCCTGACTGGGAGGACAAAAGTATTCAGAAACTGATTCGCAATCCTTTCATTATCAACGTTTCTGAGGTGCCTGATGAAATTCAAGAAGAAGTTATTGAAATGCAACACGACAGTAACTTGAAAGATACATTTGAATCAGGGATTACACTTGAAGTTTTTTGGTGTCAAAAGGCTACTTCTTTACCGAAACTTCGAGACATTGCTCTTCGTTACCTCACTTTATTTTCAACAACATATCTATGCGAGCAGGGGTTCTCAGCACTTTTGATTATCAAAACAAACAACGAAATCGTTTGGATGCCACTGCTGACATGCGTTTAGCTTTAAGCAGCACTGAACCAAGGGTCCTGAAATTAGTAAAAAGTATGCAAGCACAAAAATCTCATTAACATCATTCATAATTGTATTAATATTTTTATTCTAACTATTAGTTACAAATAAATTTTAATTTTTGCATTGCTTGCATTGGCTTGTGAACTTACTAACTAAACTAAATAAACAGGTTTTAGTAATTTTATTCGTTTTTTATTTGTTGAAATCTAAAAGAACTCACATTTATTTACTGAATATTTACTCCAAAATAATAAACCAACAAGGTGGTCCATGGCATAACGGAATTTTTGTCAAATGGTCCCCCAGGACTAAAAGGTTAAGAACCACTGATCCATGCAAAGGACATCGATACAAACCCAACCGGGACCTGGACGACCAACTAAAGAGTTTGAAGATTCCAGTCTCAAAACAAAAAGACGTCGCGTAGATGACCTCTTCTTCCCGTCTTCCACTTAGGTAACTAAACTTCTTACAGTCCAGGAGTGGATCATCAGAGCCGGACTAAGGACTGCAGAAGAATTCGTGAATACAACAAAAAAAAAAACAATCTACGAATAGAGATTTACTTAATGTGTTATTGACATCTGACCATGTGAAGTGAATGTGAAGTCTTAGATTTCATAGTTCAACCTTGCTGTAAGAAAGAAAATGTTTTTCATAGTTTTCATAGTTCTGCCACTCATCATCATCATCTTTACAATTCATTGGATGATTCATCTGAGGATAGTGATGATAATGAGAGATAGATTTTGTTGCTGAGTGTTTTATGTATCTGTTATAAGTTATTAAGTTAGATTTAGAGATAAATTATTTTATAAAAATCTTGATAAAAATATAGATATTCTGTACATATTCTTGAACTTTGTTCTTTTTTCACTCAAATGAAAAATTGCCCTCCAAGAAGTACAGAGGACTTTACATCTATGCTTTATAACCTCATTTAGACATAAGAATCAAAGCAAATAATATTGTCTAGCTAACTTGTTCCACACGAACCATAGTGCAATGGTCTGGCCATGATGAGTGTGCACAGAAAACTTATTCATGGGAACTTACAACATTTTCATAATAAAGTGGTCGAAAAGTTTTAAAAAAACCCCCGAAGATTATGTTTTTAACCGACTTCAAAAAAGGAGGAGGTTATCAATTCGACTGAATTTTTTTTTTGTATGTATGTTATTCGATAACTTCGCGAATTGTGAACCGATTTTTAAAATTCTTTTTTTATTTGAAAGGGTATGCTTGCAAGGTGGTCCCATATTCACCAACTCAGGATCTGATGATGGGATCCTAGAGAAATCAAGGGAAACCCTTGAATTTTATAAGCACGTATGGTCAAATTTCCTTTTTTTATTTGAAAGGGTACGATTGCGAGGTGGCTCCATATTCACCAAGTCAGGGTCTGATGATGGGATGTGGTTGCCGGCAGAATATAATTGCGCCACTCTATTGCTCTGCGCTGGACAAGGCGACTAAGGAATCTTGTATAACGCATTAACTTTTCTCCCCGAAGACAGGCAGCAGCGACTCCTAGAGTATTCCACCAATAAGCTGCACTTGCCAACTGAAGTCAGTTTTTATTCTTTTTCAAAAATCAATATTATTAATCTAATCAAAAAAACAATCTTTGTCAACCACTATAATAATAAATTTGGCCATAAGGTTTCCGGCAGACTAGAATAGAAGCACTGCATCTCTTCCCGTGGATAACGTACAACTTACAAGGCAACTAACGGAAATCTCAATATATAAAAAATTCGTGTCACATTGTTTGTTCACGATGGAATCCGAAACTACTAAACCGATTTAAATCAAATTTTGCACACATGTGCAGTTTGATCCAACTTAAGATATAAGATAGTTTTTAACTCAATTTATACTAGCATTTTTTTTTTATTGCAAGTTATTTGTTCGTAATTATCTGTGAGTACCATATCTACTACTGTAACAAATGGCGGGGTAATGTAATTTGGTAGGGTAATCTTAATATATAAAAAATTTGTGTCACATTGTTTGTTCACAATGGAATCCGAAACTACTGAAATGATTTAAATCAAATTTGCACACGTGTGCAGTTTGATGCAACTTGAGATATGGGTCATACTCTTCAATATAAAGTTATTTTGGATTGAGTGTGGCTCAGTAGTATTTTTAGAGCCAAAACCAACCTCACTTTCACATGGTGCATCCCACCGGCTAGCAAAAGGGGCTTTAGTGAAAGAGAAATAGGACATGCCGAGCCTATACTGGTGTAATCATAAAGATTTGATAATAATTGATCTTTGATATGTTGGATTTGTTTCCGCCCCGTATAGAGAATAACTATAAAAAAATCGAAAAAATTAACGTAAAAATATTTAAAGGCGATACGAAGTTCGCCGGGCCAGCTAGTGCATTATAAAACATCAATCAGGCCTCCGCAACCCTCTGGCCAGCGTGGAGAGTGTAGGCCAAACCCTCCTTCTGTCCAGGGCGGATGAGAGAGGGTCCTGCTCCTGTTGTGGAGACCAAAATGACCTGATGATAATAATAATAAAATCTGGTAATTACAAAAAAAAAATACACTGTTTATGTGTTCTATTTCAACCTCCCAAATTATTTTTGGGTAAATGTAATATAAATGTAATAACTTACACATTGGACACTATACCGTTATTATTACAATCGATAAAGATGTAAGGCTTGTACTACAAGTGAAATGCTTCATGAACTCTCGACTTTACCTAAAATTCATACTACATACAACATTCTCCATATCAACTTGCCCCCCCCCCCCCCCCCCCCCCCTCTAAAATTATTATTTTTAGGATTTTGATTATGATGTCGATAACTGGGGCCATCACCCTACTTACGCTAGCTGTATGTAATCTTCTAAAATAAAATAAAAACGAGTGTGCTTTAGACCACACGACTAAAGTAAAACTTCTTTAGCTCTACTAAGTTATATGTCCCACTCAACTTCCGTTCGCCGCTTCCGTAACTCTTCTCACACACGCTTCTCGGGTTTTCATCACACATTCACCAGCTTACTCCCCAAGGCAAACATTCGTAAAGAAGTTTTACTTCAAAAAATTCGTCGACGTCAGACACCTTTTGCGTCTTACGTTCAGATTTTGGTTGATTTTTCCTGTTTATAAACGCCTCTACTTTAGCTCCTTTTACTTTGGCTAAATTGTCTTTCCATTGGTTTTCATCTTTTTTACGTTTTGGAGTAAATACGGATTTTTTCTAGCCTAACAACCATAAAAATATCAGAAACAGGACATAATATATATAAAATAACCAAAACCAAACCACATATTCCACAGACAAAATTTCGTCGGTCGGTTGACATTGACAGTGACGTATACGTAACTAGAGTTGGAAAAAACGGCTTAAAATTAATAAACGTTTAAACGTTGTACTTTTTATCAAAAGCGCGCTTTTTAAGCGCGCTTTTTACTTAAACGCTTTTTTTGTCGTTGATGCTACTTGAGGCGTCTACGCATATGGAAAACGTTTAAACATTTAGTCGCAGCTTTAAGACAATGCAATGTTTAACGATCACAGACAGTATCTATTTGCAGCCGATTTCTTTTCTATAAGTATTTACAATTATTTATAGTTTCGTATACGCATGAACATACTTAACACAGCAAAGCAAAAAAAAATCGCATTAATCGACCGACGACAACAGCAAAAGCGTTGGCGCAAACATTCACACGCGCACTTACCAGTTGACAACAAAAAGCGTACTGCTTAAAAAAGCGTAAGCGTTGTTTATTTAAACGAAACTCATTTTTGAAACTAAAGTGAAAGAAAATTAAACAACATTAATCCTAAGGCTTCTGCGAATAAGGTTCAATATTGAATGTGGATTACTGACGCTTTTTTCAACGAAACGCATTTGTTTAAACGAAAATGAAACGAACGTTAATCGATAGTAAACCTAAACTTGTTGATGGTAAGGTTTATTATTGCATATATGGCTAGCTAATACAGCACGACGCGACGTGGCAGTAATTATGTGTATCAATTATAGATGGCGCTATATCAAATTTGTCAAATCATCAGACAACATTGTAAAAATTTTAAACGAAAAAGGCTTATTTTTATAAGCGTGCTTATCTGCTTACGCTGATAAGCAGACTTTTTTAAGCGCTTTTCGTTTAAGCGCTCAACTCTATACGTAACGTCTATACGTTGCCATGGCAGTCCGAAGAAAAACGGCCCAACTTTAATGGGCTTGTCTTTTAGTCAAATATTCACCAAGTGTCGTATTTGTCTATGGCAATGTACAAAAATTGGACCGTTCTCAAATGGTTCATACGACCAACTAGACAACTATACACAAAAGACGTTTTATATAAAAAAAAACGCTTTAGTGAAAAGTTGTCGATTGGAACCCTCTTCGTTTCACCTCTTCAGTTCTGCCGCGCCCGCTCGCAGCGCATTAACACCTTCCATTCTGGTGACCTTCCTCACTCACAGGAACACAACAAGCCTCAAGGAATTTTTATTTGACTGTGATGTGGAGATACTCTTCCCCTTCCTCTTTTTTGGCTAGAGCCTCGTTAGTCCATCAGCAGGGTGCACCACCTTCACGTGAGGTTCACTTTGATTCATCCATAATCATTTACATCCCTAATCGTCAATAAAAATAGTCATTTAAATGGGGTTGGCAAGTTAAAGCTGATCTCAGATGGCGTCACCACTGTACGAACCTTTGTCATTTATCATTATACGTATCGGATTTGTTTGTTGCGTTGATTTCTTGACAATTTTACGATTTAAAACATGTATTTCAATTGGAAAATATGCGAGTTAATAATTAAAATGGTTAATAATAATAAATAAAATGGTTAATAATATTTATCGCTTTGAGCCACAATTTTTTAAGTTTCTCATCTCGAGGAAACTGGTGGCCTCCAGTTTCTTCACAATTTGGTGCACAACATCTAGGCATTTTCTCAATAATGGTCTCTATTTACGAATTCACTACTAATTTCATACAAAAACTGCTTTGTTATTGGTCTTTGCGCTGCTAGCACCACTTTGACAGTTGTCGACCCCATTGATTCATAATTAGCGGGCAAATTGCGTAACTTACACACAAAAAAAACATACAGTCCAATAGACCCCTATTGGACTGTATGTAGACTATTTTTTGGATTTTTTTTTTTTTTACAAATGTACATTTATTACACCTAAAAAAATAAGTCACGATCCTATAAACAACAACATTGTTTCATATTAAGCGGGTGCAGTTCATTGTATATTTTATGCGTATAGTAAACTGTATAGAAATGGATTACAAGTTCTACAAGTATTGTGCAGTGCCTTTGTGTCAAAATACTACAATCAAAACACTACAAAAACTGTTTGTGCACGTGCCAAAACAAAAAGCAATACGAAAAAAGTGGTTTCAACTTGATATGAGAGATATGAGATAAACCACTAACAGCGCAAAATGTTTATTTATTTTGCGAAGATCATTAATCAAAATATTACTTACATCAAGTAAGTAATATTTTGTTACAATTCTATTACATAATGTCTTGAAGTTCCGTACAAAAATACTGATAACTTGGTGAAGAAGACACAGTCATAGGTTATTTTCCTATATAGGTTAAAAATTTGGTTATGAACAATGTAGGTACTTTGTTATTTCAGATGCCAAATGATATAAAAACTTTACAAATGTTCACTTAATTTCTTCTTTATATCAAATCAAAAGTAAAATGTTCAAGCTAATCTTTATGTTTACATCAAAATGTCACTGTCACACACAATGTTTAGAAGATCGTGACGCCACACGCCATCCACACGCTATGATCGGTGTTTGCGATCACGTGATATTACGGATTAAATATTTACTTTTTATTAATTAAAATAAAAAAGACAATAAATTTAATGAGTAAAAATATGTAATTTTCGGTAATTTTATAATGTAAACTCTCAGAAAAACAATAATTTGTATTATATTTCGTTTACTGTCTACACCCCTATTGTCTGCTCTACACGATAGAGATTCAAATCAGCTTAATGATCGTTTACCCAATCCGTTTCTGCCTTTAAATAATAAATAATAAATTCTTTGACGAATTACACACTGCCATCTAGTACCAAATTAGGAAAAGCTTGCACTATGGGTACTAGATATTATACTTAATTGCATTTTATGTGATTGTGAACATTAAAATATTTCAAATAAATCTTTAGCCATCCTATTAAAAGTAAAATATCGCTCTTCTATTTTGGACATCGATTTTCACATCGTCCATCCCTATCAAACGTCAACGTTCGCCCTGCCATCAAACTGACAGGCAAGTGACATGCATGACCAGGGTTGCCAGATTGAGCGATATGTTGCCGATTGGGCTATTTGAAGCACTGTGGCGGCGAAAAAAAAAATGAATTGGCTACTTACAGCTGATTGAGCTACGTCAGATTCGTGTTGAACGTCAAGGACATAATGTAATATTTTCGAAAAAAAGCTCGCCAGGATACAACTAAAGTCGAAGGACGAAAGTCGAGATAAAACGAAATGAAAATATACGACGACGAACGATACGACATCTTAAAATAAAAAAAAGGTTATCAACATTTTTTTTTTATATTAGCTTAGCATATTGGCTCCGCTTCGCCTGATGGTAAGCGAAACGAGGAGCCCCAATCGCATCGGCAACGGACAAGAGACCTTGATGTCTTGTTAGTTGACGCTGCCATGCTGGCCAACAAGATGCTTCTTCACGCTTCGCTTGAAGGATCCCATATTGTATGAATGAGGAAATACATATGCAATGCGTTCCACTTTTTAATAGTGCGACATAGATAGAAGTTGCCAAACTTTTTAATACGCGAAGGAATGATCCCAACGGTGAATAACGCAAGCCTGTACGTGACGTTCTGTGACTGGTATAGGCGGTAAAATACGCTTAGAAACTGCGATTTCTGGTTACTATATATTCCAAAACTGGCGATATGAGCATGCGAGCATCTGTCAACCCTACCCTGTGCATGACATGCGACAGATTACAAATACATTGCGGTATAGTTTATTGTTTCTTGTCATCAAATCAACATAAAATTTGTAGTAAATTTTCACAGTCATTCTACTGTAATTCTAGCACAGTGCAGGACGTTTACATTCACAAAAGCAGTCTTAAGTTGTTTCAAATTGCGTTACACATCTACCACAAAATGTCACAAGCGAGATTGCCGTCATGTATTCCACTGCCTTTAGAACATAAAGTTTTAGTTAATGTGATAGAAAAAGCAAAAGACTGGGCCTTAATGCATGGAGTCGGTATGAGAGATAAGAAACACTTTACGAAAGATGCCATTCAGGTATGTAAATATCCAAACACTATGATGATTTGTGATGGAGCCGGGTTTTCATGATAATAGTGGACTTGTAAGAATACCAATAAAGAGCTTCTATCTTAATGTGCTACAAATGCTGCAAATAAGTCTTTTTGACGTGTTAACGTCTTATAAATCTATGAACGCCGGCTGCATGCACGAAAAAGCCTGAGTCATTGTCACGTTCCGCCTGCGTGCCGAGCGTGCAAGCGAGGGCGCGGCTTGTGACGCATCTATCTTCATCTTCATCAGCTCATGCATCCGAGTTCATCAATGTTTTCATATGACGTTATCATGTAAAATTATCATCCGTAAACCGACTTTACAGACAACCAATTTTAATACTACATCTGGTAAATAAGAATTCGGTCCTCTTGAATTAAAGCGGTTTACATAGCTACATAAATGCTCAGAACATAAAATATCTTCGCGACCCGTCACTTCGGCTGCCAAGTTCAGAATGACTCGAGGGTATTGTTATTTGCCTGTGGTATTCTGTGAGGTGGAGGCACTTTCCACATCAGAAAGCTTATAAATATGCTGTGCCATACTTCTCCTTGTTTGCCAGTTAGCAGGGTGCACAATGTGCAGGTGAGTTTGGCTTTGGCTCAAAGATAAAGAAGAACCATTTACTTCAGCTACAATTTAAACTTTTAGTACTGAAAATAGTGAGATTATGAGAATTTGATAATAGTCTACTCAAAACGTTGATCACTAGTCCTAGACCATTGTGATTTCAAGCACGTATCTGTGTGCACTTGGAATCAAAGTTTACATGATATAAGAATCAACAGAATACACATGAAAATTATGCAAGGTTTCCGTAAAAAAAGAAGTTTTTATGAAAGCTTCCTGATAACATTCCTATGTTCCCTCCATCCATTTATGCAATGTTTCAGTAAAAAAAAGAGGTTTTTGTGAAAGCTTCCAGAGGGGCAATTCTTGTAATTAAAATATAGTCAAAATTCAGTTTCGATCCAGTCGCACAAATGTCACATTTGGTATTCTCGTAACACAATATGTAACTTCAAAATTAAATTTAAACAGGATTATATCGAAATATGAGTGAAAATCAAACAAACTAAGAATGTTACTTTGCCAACAACAAGAATTGATAATAATTAATTAATGAAATCAAGTATATAATTTTAGTCAATTCACAATTCAATCTCGATTCGGTCAACTTTCAATCTGCGTTCGTAGAAAAATTACGAGAATTAATTAGCCTGATAACTTTCCTAAAGCTTTCCAAATTATGATAATTTATGAAGTTTCTAAAAATCATTATTTCACTTAAAAATAATGTAACAGTAGCTTTTTTAGTGAAAAGATCATGGGACCTTGCTAAACTGCTGCACTCATTGAACTAGGTATCTACTTCTAAGTATTCTAAAACTACAACATCTATAATATAAAAATGAATCGCTGAATGTGTTGCTAAGCGCAACTCGAGAACAGCTGAACCAATTTTGCTAATTCTTTTTTTAGAATATTCCTTGAAGTACGTGGATGGTTCTTACGCAGAGAAAAAATATGCGAGGAAAATACAACACCACTTTTACCCGCGTGCGGACGGGGCGGGCAGCTAGTTATTAAAATAAATCTGAAATTGAAATTACAAAATTAAATTTAAAATATTTTTTTTATACTACGTCGGGTGGCAGGCAAGCATACGTCCCGCCTGATGTGAAGCGGTTACCGTAGCTACATTAACGCTCGCAACATAAATTATTGCTCGTGCGCCGCCGCCACCGCTGCCAACGCAGCATCTCCTTCCTTTCTGGTAAGTCTTCACTCACTTGCAGGAACACAACTCTCAAGGGAATTGTTATTTGGCTGCGGTATTCTGTGAGGTGGAGGTTCATTCCCAGGTCGGGTAGCTTACAATTACGCTCCCTAACTGTGTTTTTGCCAGAGCTTCGTTTGTCAGTCAGCAGGGTGCTCTGCGTGCAGTAGATGTTGGCTTTGGTTCAAAGATGTTGATAAAAATTAATGTAGCTAAGCGCAAAACTCGAAAATGGCTCGACCAATTCTGCTAATTTTAGTTTTAATATTTTCGTTAAGGAATGTTCTTATGGAGAGAAAATATGTAAAAATTGCGAGGAAAATACATGCGCCGCATGCGGCCCTCAGCTTATATTTGTGTGGTCCGTGACATGTTTTTCATTTATCGCTACAGTTTTCGTACAACGAGTCTAACTGAAAATCATATATTTCTAGAAAAGTTAAAGTTTTTTATCTAACTAAACTTTTAAAGTAGTAAAAATGATAGGTAGTAAAAATGTCAAGTACATATTTGTTTCTGCGGCCCGCTAATCTATTAAGTAATTTCTAATAAATAAATAAATATTGTCAGACAAATTACACAGCGCCATCTAGCCTCAAAGTAAGCAAAGCTTGTGGGTACTAGACAACTGATAAACATACGTAAATACATTTTTTTTTGTACATACATACTTATGATACATAGAAAACACCCAAACTAAGACAAACAGTTACTGCACACAAATGTTTGTCCTATGTGGGAATCGAACCCACAAGCGTTGGTGTCGAAGCCGCGTCATTGACCGCTAAGTACGCCACCGAGCTCGTCGGCTCATGGCCCGGTATTGTAAATGGTTTGGACAGCCCTGGACTAAATGACTAAATGACATGAAATGTGTTTTATTATTCAGATTAAAGCTAAAAAAAAATAACGTTATGTGTTTGATTTGTGGTAGGTATTTGTTCATGTTTTCTTATGTTCTTATTGCAAGACAAATGTTACCATAAATGCTTTAATTTGGATGTAAAAATCTAAAATACTTATATATTTTAGCAACATTTTGTAGACTGGTGAAATAAATAAATAAAATAAAATAATATTTTGAATATATTTTAATGTAAAAAAAAAAATACACCTGGACCGATATCGCTATTGCTTTTTATGATGTATTTGTTTTTGTCAAGAGAAGGTTCTTCATCATCAGGTCCATTTTAGTCTCCACTACAGGAGCACGACCCTCTCTCGTCCGTCCTAGACGGAAGGAGGATTTGGCCTACACTCCCCACGCTGTTCAAACGGGTTAGGGAGGCCTGATCGATATTAGATAATATATTACCTTTAGTCGCCTTGTACGACATCCACGGGAAGAAACGGAGTGATTCTATTCTAGTCTGCCAGTAACCACACGGCCATGAAAGAAAAGTAAAAAAGTTGGGCGGGAAAATTAGAAAATTTATTAAGTTTTCGAATTCAATATTCATTGTTAAGGGGCCAGATCGTGAAAACTGTGAAAAGAGTGTTACGATTTTTCATATTTAACCTATTTAGATATGATTGATATCAATGATAATTTGTATATATTACAATCAAAGACCAAAAATTATGGTATGCTTATATTAAACTCTTAAAACCTAATAGTTGTTTTATAATAAAGGTCAACAAACGCACAAAATTGAGAAAAATGGCAAAAACATGCCTTCGTATTTTTCAGATTTAACCCAATAAATCAACACAAATTGATAAAAAGAAACACTTTTTGAATACTGAAGAAACCAATAAATATAACATATACTTTTTTTTTGTACCTTTACAAACAAAGACTTCCTCTTTTAAAGCCCTAAAATCTAGATATGTTTTACGAAAATTCTCCATAGAAAAATGTATGAAAAATAACGCACATTCCGATATTACGAATTAGTACTCAGCGTCGCCACTAATCGCGCCAGTGCGTTTTTATATGTCAAGGTGACACCACGCATGTCAGATGCTCCAGCAAAATTACGTGTTGTGAATTTGTGTTTTTTGTGAAAAACTGTAAGTATAACTAATTTACCGATATAATGAATGTATATAAATCGTAAAAAATACAAAGAATGAATTAGATACTTTGTTGAGTAGGTAATTTTATGAACCTTGTAAAGTATGTATCAATTCAGGCTTGAAACATGATTTCAACATGATAAAGCCAATATCATAAACGTATCTAGTCGGTAATCGAGGGTTTTTTTCGCAGGACTGATTGAATTTGAATTTGCTGAGTGCCATGCCAGGGAAAAGAAAATTTAGTACGCATTATAAAAATATGAAAGCCAAAAGATCTCGGAATAAAATGTAAGTTCCTTCCTACTTATTTATTTATCTGCCTACTTTACTACGTCTTGTCCTAAATACCTACCTAGAAAAAAATTACGAGATTTCTGTGAAAGTGTCATGTAAAAATCCTAGTTTTATTTGTGTGCTTATCCTGTATAAGTAGTAATAATAATATAATTTATTTGCATTTGAACAGGGTACATTACAAAGCTAATACAATACCTATGTCATATGATTTAGATCGCTTGATTCAGACATATACAATAGCATGTAAATATTGGTTTGTATTGTAAGTAATAAAGTCAATTTCTATAGGAACAATTTTTATTAGTTTTCATGTTCATCATTATTGTCTAAATATCAGATTGAGGAAGTAGGTATGTTTCTTAGCAGAAATAGCACGGGCGCGCGGCTTTGTCGACATACTTACCGCCAAAGAGACGCGACGCGCCTAGGGTCTGGCTTAGTGTTGTACAAAAATTGCAAAATAAATAAAAAGTGGATAATAATGATGAATAATATTTCCAGTATTGAAAATAAAGAAAACCTTCAGGCCGAGACTACGAGCAACACTGCTACGCGCTGTATAGACGTAAGTTGTTATACGTAATTCTTGTAGACTTTTTTTTTTTTTATACTACGTTGGGTGGCAGACAAGCATACGGCCCGCCTGATGTGAAGCAGTTACCGTAGCCATATTAACGCTCGCAACATAAAATATCGCTCGCGCGCCGCCACCCCCGCTGCCAACGCAGCATCTCCTTCTTTCCTGGTGACCTCACTCACTCGCAGGAACACAACAACCCTCAAGGGAATTGTTATTTGGCGGCGGTATTCTGTGAGGTGGACGTACATTCCCCAGTCGGGTAGCTTACAATTACGCTCCCTACCTCTCTTTTCGCCAGAGCTTCGTTTGTCAGTCAGCAGGGTGCACCACGTGCAGGTGAAGTTGGCTTTGGTTCAAAGATGTTGATGAACCACTTACACCCCAATAGACTTATTACATAAATAAACAAACTACCTAGTTAGTGATGGACGAAGACAAAATCTCAGTAGGGTGAAGTCTCCTAGTATCGGCCTCCTCCTAATATCGGCCTTTGCGAGAAAATGGAATATAGGGTAAGTGCTCAATTGAATGAACCCTTAAGGGCATTCCAAACTTTGAAAATTACCGCCAGCTACTTATGAGATCCTAACCAAAAAATATTTTATTATATTATGTTCACAATTTATTCATGATTGATACAGTATACATATTTTAGCATAAATGCTGATAGTTATTGAGATAATCTGCATTTTATCAAACCCCGGCCACTCACGTGCCTATGTTTGAGTGACGTTCTCTAGGGCTGACATTATTCAATTATTAGTCGGACATGTAAGGGGGTGTAAGTGGTTCATCAACATCTTTGAACCAAAGTCAATCTTACCTACACGGGGTACACCCTGCTGACTGACAGACGAGGCTCTGACGAAAAGAGAGGTAGGACATAGCGTATTTTTTAAGAGCCCGACTGACGAAGTACCACCACCTCACAGAATACCGCAGTCAAATAACAATTTCCTTGAGGGTTGTTGTGTTCCTGCGAGTGAGTGAGGTCACCAGAGAGGATGGAGTTGCTGCGTTGATGGCATGGCGCGAGCGATATTTAATGTTGCGACCGTTAATATGGTTACGGTAACCGCTTCGTAGATATAATAGACGATATGATTACTATTATAATTTCGTGTTACTTGATATTTTATAACCTAAAGAGAACTATCTAACATAATATTAATACTGGATTATTATTATAAAATATTTAATATTATTATTCATCACTTCTATGTTAGATTCTCCTTTCTCTTCTAAACTATTATATTTCTATAATAGAAGATTGATTCTATATGTCATCATTATTTATTAAATTTTTTTAAGCTTGCATTTTGCTGTCTTTCCATGGTCGTTTTAGCTGAAAGGCACTTCTATGTGGAGATCTTTATTTATTTTATTTAATCAGTTCACTTCGTCTGGTTTTCGTCCTGGGCACAGTACTATTACTGCACTTCTAAAAGTTACTGAAGATATCAGGCTAGGCATAGGTATGGAGGATAAACTGGTAATAATAAAAGAACACCTCGTTCGAATATTGGTCCAAAAATTGACAACCGTTTATAAAAGCTGTGTACAAAAAATTAGCCAACTGCATTAAGGCTAAGATGCCAAATGCTTAAAACTATAAAATAAGTCAATTCCTATGAATGAACCGTCTGTTCATTGACTAGATTTTCTTCAATTTCGTGATCCAATTATCGAACACCCCTATAATTTATTTATGATAATTAAAATTTATGCAATCTGCTTTTTATAAGATAAAACAGTCCTTTTTACATCCTACTACCAAATTTTGTTAACACTATCACACTTATAGTGACTACAAAGTGAATATCAAAACACGAAGTCTCAGCAATGCCCTAAATTCTGCTCCATACCATCAAAAATACGACAGAATACTTTCATTTTAGGCGGTCGCGATTTTGAAACTACAGGTCACAGGCAAACACCTGTGTGTCCAGTTGACGTAATATAATGTTTCGATTGAGAAAAAAAATACTGGCTTGAGTAGAAAAGCTTAGATTTTTTATTATATTGAAAAATGTGTGTTTTGTTCATTCACTGGTGGGTGTTCATTCACTGGAGCACTTACCCTAACTATTAAAATAACCCTAAAATTATAATAGTTTTTATTCAAAAAGCGACTCTATATACGAATAATCCATATTTTGGTGCGGGTGCTTCAATATTTGAACGTTCAGTTGGCAATAGAGCACGTGCCGGTACCGACTTGTGTCGTTTAGTGGCAGTGGCGAGTCAAATCCCGGTTGCGAACGCATTGAGTTAGTTAGTATTTCAATGGAACTATGGTATTTTATATTGTTTTTTATTGAAGAAAAACACACGTTTTTACATTTACTTGTCTTTTTTATGAAATAATCGCAGGGTCGAGGTTAGGGATCTTTATTTATTGATAAATCCCAATATCGGCCACCCGGCCGACATTAGGAAAATGCATGAAAACGCTAAACAACATGTTTAGCTATTTTATATATTAACAGGAATATTAATAAGGTTAAAAATGAAACAACCGGTTTTTTTTGTTCACTAGATCCTGACGTTATCCCATAAAATTATTGTCCTAAACCGACTTTACAAACAACCAGTTTTTATTACGTTTATTTATATAAAACGTTCAAGATTTTGATCTAGTGTTATGTGTTTCAAAGATGTATTCTAAGGGAGTTCTTAGCTATATTTGAAGAAATTTGGCCCATTCTTTTTTAATTATTTTTTATAAAAAAAAAATAAAGCCATTATCTTTCTTTACAGGAACTAATTATTGAAAACAGTCAAGAGGGAAAGGTGGATGAAGTGGAAGTTGGGCGTAGAGTAGTAGATATTTCTTTTTTTTTTAAAGCTCTTCAGGCCATAGGGGACCACGGTCCAATGGATTGTAAGTTAAGTTACCTCAGTATAATAGGTGAAGTAAAAGTTGGTCTGGACTCAAAACTCATCATGAAATGTAGTATGTGTAGTATGAAATTTACTGTGTGTTTGGTTGAAAAGAAAGAAGATAGCATGGAAGTGAATCATCAAATTGTATCTGGTATCATATCATCTGGTGGGAGCTACTCTCAGTTAAAAACATTAACTGCCGCAGTAGCCCTACCAATCATGTCACCTTCATTATACAATGAAATTAATAATACGGTTTGCGATTGGTGGGAAAAGACAGCAGCACATTCCATGGCAGAAGCTGTCAAGGAAGAAGCAGAGTACTCAGTGTCTATAGGTAGTGTTGATAAAAATGGTACACCATTAATATCTGTTGCTGTTGACGGTTGTTGGAGCAAGAGATCTTATGGTAAGAATTTTTCCGCCTTATCCGGCGCAGCTGCGATAATTGGCATTAAAACTAATAAAGTATTGTTTTTTGGAGTTAAAAATAAATACTGCGTAGTCTGTGCACGAGCCGCAAAGAACAACAGTCAGCCCCCGGAACACCATTGTTTCAAGAATTATTCAGGATCATCTACCGGGATGGAATCGACCATAATAGTTGAGGGGTTTAAACGTTCCATTGTTGATCACGGTGTAATTTATAATAAATTTGTAGCAGACGGCGATTCCAGTACTTATAAAAAAATATTAGATTCGCGTCCGTACGATAATTTAATAGTAGAGAAAATTGAATGCAAAAATCATCTTTTACGAAACTACTGCAATAGCTTGGAGAAACTGTCGAAAGACACTAAGTATCCTTGCGAATTGCGGAAATTCCTAAAAGAAAGGTATTTGCGTTTAAGAACGGGTGTAAAATGCGCGATTAAATATTGGGCGGATCAAAATCAGTCACTCGAAGAAAAAATAAAAAATCTTAGTGAAGATATCCTAAATGGTCCACAACACGTATTTGGCAATCACCAACATTGCAAGGAGTATTTCTGTAGACCTGATACTCGTCGAATAGAACCTGTTGGATTACTTCCAGCAATTGTTGGATGCGGATTAATGGACGCGGTAGAAATTTTAAGTAAAAGACTGTCATATCATTCTAGAAGTTTAATTCATAATTGCACAAGTAATATAGTTGAAAGTTTTAACGGAGTAATTGCCAAATTAGTTGGGGGTAAGCGTGTAAATTATTCTTCCCGTGGTTCTTATGCGGGCCGATGCGCAGCTGCTGTTGTGTCTTTTAATACGGGATCGATTCATAGTAAAACTCATGAAGTCATATTTAAATGTAGTCCGAATCCTTTGATCGCGAAAGTGGAAAATTGTAATCGTAGAAACCGTTTATTTGCTAAACCTAAATTAAGATTGAAAAAAAGCCACAACGCTGTATCGAAAGACGCTCACTATGGACCAAACTGCGAAAAACCTGATCTGAGTCCAGAATTATATGAGAAAGCCAAGTCATCTTTTCTAGCCGATTTAAAGTTGTCTTGTGCTGAAAGAGAGGAGCTTGAAAGGTCGACCCATTTGCAAAGAAGTAGTGCTGAGTGGATGAGTACAAGGAGAAAATTACTAACCTCATCATCATTCGGGGAAGTTTGTAAAAAACGAGAGAGCACAAGTTGTGCTGCTCTTGTTGGTAAAATCGTTTATGGTAGTAATATCTCCAGTTTGCCTGCTGTACGGTACGGTATCGAAAACGAAGAAACCGCAATTAGACAGTTAGAAATTCAAGAGAATATTAGTATACAAGGTTGCGGTTTGTTCGTCGACGATCAATATTAATTTCTTGGTACTACACCAGATGGCATTTATGCAAACGGTTTAATTGAAATTAAGTGCCCACATTCTTTAGCTGGCATGACTCTTGATGAAGCAATGGCCAAACATACCTTTTGGGTTAAGGACAAGGCTTCCAAGGGTTATGTCATAAATAAAAATCATAACTGGTATTTCCAAATTCAGGGACAGGTACATATTACTAAAAGAAACGTTTGCATGCTTGGCATCTGGTTTGGTGCTACTGTACCTATGAAAGTTTATATTATAGAAAAGGACGACAAATTTTGGAAGGAGAAAATGGAGATGAAATTAGTTAGGTTTTATTACGATTGCCTACTTCCAGAATTAGTTGATCCTCGGCAGTCACGAAGCATGCCCATTCGTGACGCGCCCAGTATCATAGAGGCTATGAAAGAGAGGAAAGAAAGAGCTTTACGTGTTTTGAAAGAGAAGAACGCCTAATGATTTTGAAAGAGACTGAGGTAACTTAACTATCCAGCCGGTCGATTCACGTAAACACGCCAGTCCAAAAGTCGTTTTAACTTAGAAACTTAGAAATCGCCTTTTGGTTTTCTGTTTTAAACGCACTTACTTATCTAGTCTTGGATTGTCATAAATCTTTCAATAGCTCAATTACTATACAATTCCTATATGATTTTGAAGAGTTACCTGGTGTAAAGAATCATCAAAATCGTTTTAAAAATACAGCGAATTGAGAAGCTTCTTCTTTTTTTAAGTCGGTTAAAAGGGCTTAATTTGCAAAAAACGATGTGACATTTTTAAGCCCCTACGCTACGGTTTTTATTACGTGAATCGGGCAGCTGGTAACATTTTAATTCTGATAGGTTTTGCAATAGCAATTGATTTTATCATCAAATTAGCAGAAATCAGAATTTGATCAGTAATCGTAGAATTTTGAACTCATATTTTGTTATTGTTTACTTACTTTTAATTAGTATATTAATAATTTATAAACTTGTGTTTCATTTATTTTTGTACAACCCTAGCACGCTTTTTAGATGGCGACTCATATTTGTTATTGTTTACTTACTTTTAATTATATGAATCATTTTTATACTTTCCTATACTAGCGTAGCAAAAGTGCAAACAAAGTTGAAAAAAAGTTGACATGGCCGATAATTGGTGCCACCACCCTATTTGAGTTTACGCAATAGGCACATTTCCTTGCGTACAGATATACACTAGCGAGGAAAGCTCGATGTTATTTCGACCGTACTTCCTACTGAATTTGCAATTATTTTGTTGAATTAATATTTTACGAAATAAGAATAAACTTTGGTAGTAAAATTACAAAGAAATACATAGTTGGAATTTTTGGTAAGTAGAATACAAAAAGGTCAGTCCGGACCTGCTCTTGATTGTTTAATAAAAATAGAAAAACATAAAAATTGTGTCTCAACTACTCTTATTATTCTAGTAGTTAGGATCATTTTATAACGAAAAACTAGTCTTAGAATATTTTACACTCGTCGTTTATTTCCAATTAGTATTTCCATTTTTGTTATGCTGTAAATATTCAACTTCAATAACAATATAACTCAACGTGGAACGTTTGTCGCAAAACATTTTGAAAATCGCGCTGTCTTTGGGTCATTCACCCGCCCCGTCGGTTGTTTCAGTAAACAGTAGCGCTGCGGTCGCTCAAAAACGATGTCGCGCCTAGGCAATCTGGGCCCTTAAGAACACAGACGGGTCAGCTAGTACCTAATAAATAAACTTTCTTACAACTTAGACAATATCACAATATACAGCAGTAAGCTATGTCATAAATAATTACTAATGTTTGCTTACAAATTCCAAAAGCTTCCTACTCCTACTAATTTCTTCTGATTAAATTCGTTGTAAGTTCCAAGGCAGCCGTAGTTTTACCCCCGGGACTGCAATGGACTTCACTGTTCATTGTCTTTTTTTGCGGTCGCCGCTGTTAATCCTGGCTACACACTTAGATACACAAAATGGTTTTTTTTTTTAATCTAAGGCTACACAGGAGACACAGTGGTGGGAATGTGTGGTGGGCCTCCGTCCCATTCCGTATTACAATCAATTCATTAATACAATTGGGTATTTGACTAACATTTTTTTCTGTTTGATATGTAGGGACGTCTCCATAATATAACCATAGGTGAAAGAATTACTTCGATAGCACAAAAATCTCTCGAGATATGGTAATTTGAAAATCACAATTTTTAGACTGCCCCAAAACGCTCCATACAAAAGACTACTGAATTATGACGTCACAGATCTGTATTTTGTATGCATCAAATCAGAAATTTGTACGACAGCTATGTTAAATATTACGTTTATGTGATTAGTATCATAATAAAAGTTATAGCATTTTTTATTGCTTCTCCAATGGAAATATTATTTTTTAATAATTTCATACTTTTAAAATGGACTTTCCCGCCAACCTTTGATCGACGCTAAAAAAAGTCTGACTGAATATATTAGAATGAAAGTTTGCAGATCTTTATAGTTTTGTGTATTTTACGATATTGTTAATTTATTTGTACAATTTTTAAACATTGGAAACAACCCAATTGTGGGGTGTAAGAAGCTCCCCATGATTTTTGATGCCTAAACTGACCTCAACTGCAAATGGTGCACCCTGCTGACTAGTGAACGGGGCTCTGGCAAAAGAGAGGTAGAGTACAGCATATTTGTAAGATGCCCGACTGGGGAAGTACCTCCACTTAACAGAATACAGCAACCAAATAACAATTCCCTTTAGGGTTGTTGTGTTCCTGCTAGTGAGAGAGGTCACTAGAAAATGAGTTGCTGCGTTGGCAACGGAGGTATCGGCGTGCGAGCTCCCCAAGTCAAGCGCGCGTAAAGTTCTGTTTAAAAAAAAAAAAAAAACTAATTTTTTTTGGGGTGTAAGTGACTCATCAACATCTTTGAACCAAAGCCAACTTCACCTGCACGCGGTGCACCCTGCTGACTTACAAACGAAGCTCTGGCGAAAAGAGAGGTAGAGAGCGTAATTGTAAGCTACCCGACTGGGGAATGTACCTCCACCTAAAAGAATACCGCAGCCAAATAACAATTCCCTTGAGGGTTGTTGTGTTCCTGCGAGTGAGTGAGGTCACCAGAAAAGAAGGAGATGCTGCGTTGGCAGCGGGGGTGGCTGCGCGCAAGTGATATATTATGTTGCGAGCGTTAATACAGTTACGGTAACCGATTCACATCAGGCGGGCCGTATGCTTGTCTGCCACCCGACGTAGTATAAAAAAAAAAAAAACATGCATTGCAGAATACGCGTGCTCGATATGTCCCCGCTCAGGCCACAGCCTAAACCTAATGGACCGTTTCACAGTAGAATTGTGGACAGTTAAGCAACAATAATAATAAGATGATTGCCAACAGATTGCCCCATTTGCGTTGCTGCCGTCGCCTTTCCCTCGCACCGAGTTCAACAAAGCTGTGGAATTGCAACCTATTCTCAACCAATTGATGCATAAAGTAAGATTTTTTTTACCGTACTTTTAGCGTTAATTCTCACTACAAGAGCAGCGGGCGGCAACGGCCTAAAGACTGTCATCTAACGACAACGGCCGGGACCGACGGCTTCACGTGCCCACTGAAGCACGGAGGAGATATCCATAGACATGCTACGTTCGACATTCGACGACGGGGGTTAAGCCAAAGTCACCTTCATTCTGAGGGTCGAGAGGTTGATACCTCGCCACAGAGTCAATTTTAGCTCGTTTGTGGTTAGGGTACCGACCCACCATCTGCAGACCTTCATGAAGGAAGACTTCTGGCCGCAGGGCGTCGTGTTCCGGAGATTCCGTGGACGGCTACCTACCGATTCGCCATACACGTCGCCGACACTGCGTGTATAATATAATAATACTAGAGTTAAGTTTTTATATAAATATGTATGTTAGTTTATAAGGTATTTATAATATGGGTGTATTGTTTTTGTAAACATTGCCTGAAATAAAATGATTATTATATTATTATTTGGGCGGTTTGAAAACACTATCGTCCGCCAAAGAGCAGCGTGGTGGAGTACGAGTATAATCTAAACCCCCTTCGATTGAGAGGAACCAATATCCCAACAGTGGGATCATTATGGGTTGGTGCCGGGTGCCAAACAAGCATACGACTCTGGTGTAAATCGTAGCCGCTTTGCATCAGACGGGCCGTACCCTTGTACGAAGGAACACAACATAAAGCAAAACAACGAAGTTGATAGATTTCTTACGTATGCGAGTGATAGACGTCCATATCAAGGTACCTAAGCGTTCGGACGCTTACTGTTGACACGCGTATCGGCATAATTGTGACAAGATTCATCAAAATCTGTTCAGTGGTTTTGGAGCCTATTCATTTCCAAGAATGACTTTTCGGCGTATACAAGCTTTGCTCATCCACTCTTTAATCTATAATATAAAAATGAGAGATTCTTTTTTTAGAATATTCCTTGCAGTACGAGGATGGTTCTTACGCAGAGAAAAATTTAAAACATTGCCTGAAAAAGTCACTTTTCTATACTCACAAACGATTCGTAATAATACTTAAAAGTTTTCTTTTTTATTTTTCTTCTACGTACCTACTATCAAGCTGTGGAATGAATTACCTGTTGAGGTTTTCCCAGGAGACTACAGCATGGGGTTCTTCAAAATGGGCGTTAAGAGGTTTTTACCGGGTCGGCAACGCGCATGTGATGCCTGTGGTGTTACAGGCGTCCATAGGCTGCGGTAACTGCTTTCCATCAGGCGGACCGTGTGCTTGTTTGTCACCTTAGTGGTATAAAAAAAAAGTCACTTTGAACTTTAATACCATACCATAAAGATCAAGTGTTACTGGAGAGGTTCCGGGAAGGCAAAACAATTGAGTGACGTTAGTTACTCCTTACCTCCTACGTAAGACTTTGTTCTGTGTTCGAAGCTATTTATAACCGACTCCAAAAAAAGAGGAGGTTCTCTATTCGGCTGTATTTTTTTTTTATGTTTGCAGAATTCAATATAATTGTTAAGAAGACAGGACAAGGTCTGTCTGGTCAGCTAGTATTTATATAATTATGATTCATCATCATCATCAGGTCTAGTCTCCACTACAGGAGCACGACCCTCTCTCGTCCGTCTCAGACAGAAGGGTAATTTGGCCTACACTCCCCACGCTGGCCAGACGGGTTGGGAGGCCTGATCGATGTTTTATAATGTATTTCCCTTAGCCGCCTTGTACAAAATCCACCGGAAGAGACGGAGTGCTTCTATTCTAGTCTGCTGGAAAATACACGGCTAATATAATTATGATTATAATATGTATATGTCAACAGGTTGCCCACGACGATGAATTCCTAGAGCAGACATTGCAGAATGCTCTCCAAGTGGACGAGTTTACAGCAAGCCTGTACGATATTTGGATGAAAGTTCGCAAGGAAGGAATTACACAGGTGAATAACTTTTCAATGCATATTACACTTAAGACTGAGGCACATCAAGGCAAGACGCAATGCAGCGCGTTGCGATAAAAAAAAATCCATGCATTTTGTATGAGCCAACAAACTGTCTTTTTTACATTTAAAGGTGATACTGCTTTGACATAGGGGCCATAGCGAGGAGTTTATAATGTTATGATGTATTTTAATATTTGAATTGGTTAAAACTATTTCTATAAAGGCAGCTTAGAACCCGGTATTAAAGCTCCAATTTAGGGGGCGTTCATTAATTACGTGAGGCATTTTTGAGGATTTTTGAACCCCTTCACCCCTTTTCATCAGGAGGGTCGTGTGCTTGTTTTTCACCTTAGTTGTATAAAAAACACACACACAATCACAGTGTAGTATTGCTTAGTACAGTATGGCGCCCTACACACGAGCTCATTCCTCGTTCACGCTCTGACAGACGTCATTGTTTATGTAATAGAACACCACAGCCACTCCATACAAAAAACGACAACACAAACAGACCGCGTCTGTATACGTGCAAATGTGTGTGTAGCTGCTTTAGGGTTGACTGCATAACGTTAAAGACCTTGCGCTGTGACGTAAAATGTTATACTTTAGGTAATATTGTAATTATAAATATCTTTAAACGTTTATTTTGAGTGATTGTGAGACTACATTAAATCCAGTTACCGTGGTACGCTAAATATTTCACACGAGTTGTAATTGGTCTATAATACAATCTAATGTCTATTGAAAATGAGTAATAAATATCAATATTCGACTTTCAAAAACGTCGGACTGTTGAGTCAAGTATCGAATCAACGATTTCGATGATAAATATGCAAAATTCATTGTTAAAACGTGAAAAAATAAATTTATTTTTTTATGAAAAAAAACAAATAGTTTAATGATAATGATGACATAATAAGAAATAAATCAATTAAAAGTTCAATTGAGAATAGATTATATACTATGAACGAACTTGCGTAATAAGCGGCGCCGCGTGGCAGCCCTTGGGATCGGTTTCACATTTGACATATAGGAGAGGTGAGGTCGCCTTTTGAGAGCGAGAGGGAGCGACCATACTGTACGTAGTACTATTACTGCTATTGTGTGATTAACGAACGCGCTTCATACAACGGAATGAAGAGGCCTGGGTGTGTCTCCACCGTCACTATAAGTACATTAGCATTACCTATCATTGAATAAAATCTGTTATATTTCAGTGTTTGAAATAATCTTTGTCCTAACTACACTTCCCCTTTTAAAGTGATGCGTTTTTTTCACCGCATCCGTATATAAAATACCTTTTAGTGCCTTTTTAGCGTAACACACGCATTGTAGGGAATTTACTACGACACATTCCGCATGCGGAGCGTAAAACGAATGAGTAAAAAGGCCCTTACTTTGACACGTACGCATGCGGGGCTAAATACGCATGTCAAGTATACCCTTAAACAAAGCAAACAAAGCAGTATCATCGTTAATGTAAAGTTTTAAGTTGTGTCAAACGGATGATGGACTCGGGAATATTTTCTTTTTGACTAATTTGCTGGCCAGTGATGTAACTATACCATCTGGGACACACATAAAGCAATAACAATTAATAAAAAATAATAAAGCTAGGCGGTATTTTACATCCCGACACCGCCTTCAACTATACAAAGCCCAGGTTCGACCTCACATGGAATACTGTTCGCATCTCTGGGCCGGTGCACCCCAGTACTTGCTTGCTCCATTTGACCGCATACAACGAAGAGTTCGAATCGTCGGTGACCCAATGATCTCGGATCGATTGGACTCTCTCTCTACACGCAGAGATGTAGCGTCTCTTTGCGTTCTATACAAATTATATCACGGGGAGTGCTCGGATGACCTGTTTGATTTGATACCTGCCGCTGAATTCCACTATCGTACAACTCACCATAAATTAAAATTCCATCCATATCATCTTGATAAATCGCGATCTATTGGGAAATGGGTCATTATCTAGGGTCGGGGCCCTCTTGGGTCGGGGGCCCATGGCATTTTGCCAGCCCTGCCACCGTATAGTTACGTCACTGGTGCTGGGTGTCCATGAACATTCGAGTCACGTAGCGAAGTTAATAAGTAGTTGAAAAAGTATTTAAAGAAGTTCTATTGATCTATCCGCTTGACACAGCATTAGACTTAAGCCAAGCCTTATCGTATCAATATTGCGGCGTCTATAGTCATGCGTTTTTGTTCCCGCATGCGGATTTTTTGGTACTATGACAAAGCCATATGCAGGGCAAAGTATGCATGACTCTAAGAACGTCACTACGCAAATATTTTTAATCCATAGGTCAGTTATTTAAATTGCATGGTCGAGAAATGAATGCCACGGATTTTCAAAAGCAAATTCAATAGTATACTTTAACTGGGTATTGTTAGCGCTGGGAATATATCGACATTAAAAGTATCGATGGATTTCAACCGATCACCTTTGTCATAATACCTTTGTCATTTATAGAGTATGTATTTTGAAAAACTCTCATTAATCACTTGTGTTATTGATATATATAGGGGGTTAATAGAAAATATTGTATTAAAAATATTTATATTATATTTTTTAGAAAAACTATTATAATAGAACGAAATAAGGCATGTATTGATTAGTAAACGATTGAATTGGATATTTAAATAACTTTCGACACATAATTATGGGAAAAATACAAGCAACCTTCAACATCTGCGAAAGGTTACGTATGTAAACTTAGTTGCACCATCGTGTCAAAGATGGATCTTTTGTTGGAAATCATTGATACTTCATCTTATTTTATGGCGATTTTATCGGCATAGCCGATATCGCTAGGCATGCTGCGGTCTGACATCATGCTGGAGTCAAGATGTCCCCACACTGAGAACCAGTGTGCGAAACACACACCGTACTGTTCGTGGAAGCAAGTCGAAATCAACAGCATTGCGTCGGGATTTGGCCATCTTGGGCCAGTGTCGAGAGAGATACAGAGGTAGCGGTCAATCGGGGGACCTGTTCGATTGCGCCCATTTTATAGTATGGTACATACAGGTTTGCAGACTTCTGATTTTATCGATAATGTGGTACAACACTAAACAATTGTATATGTTTTTCGTTTGAATGTTGCTTATTTTGACATTTAAAATACGATTCTTAAAATATTTAATATGACCAAAATATTTCAAAACTTATAGTTGAAAACGGTGTCTTTAGAGAAATTAAAGTAGTACTTAAAAAAATATATTTATTATTTGTCTCTTAAATTATTTGAATCTCTTATGTTCTTTGTGAGTCTCTTAGATTAATTGAAATCACAAAAAATTTTTTCTTTATAATTATATATTTATTTTTAAACAAAAGCATGCATAAAATATATCTGGTCATTTAACTATTGTCCTTTTCTGTTAATTAATTAATAAACGCATGCTTTTGTTTACATAAATAAATCTAAACTAATATTGTACTGCATTTAAGATATCGAAGTTTGTATAACTTTGTACCCATTCTAATACTAACACGCATTAGTTAATGCTTCTTTTAGTTAACAAGTAATTAGTTTCCATTTTATAATTATCGGGGCATACAAAAGTATTTTTAGATAATAATAAAAGTGTACATTATTGTAAATATTTTTTAAAGTGTTTTAAAGTGGATTTAATTAGAAATAATATTGAAATAGTTACTTGGCCAAGAATCTAAAATCATTCGCATTTTTAGACGGCTTTTAAACAAAAAAAAAAGTTATATAGCAGTTTTCAATTTTTTATTTTATTTCGTTTGCATTTATTGTTTAAATAATATTAGCTACGAATTTGAAAATAAAAGTCGTTAAATAACTTTATATAAAATTTTGCCGGATTGATTTTAAAACTGATTTATTATGAAGTAGATAGAGCAGTTTTAAAACAGAGATTCGTGACCTAACCTTTTTATGCGACAACACTAAAATTGGGATGTTGATGATAACGTTTACACTTTTTTATGTGACTAATTCCGCGGTAATTTCTTAAAATTATAAATTTAATAATATTTAGGGCAGATCGAGTGGGGAGCTCAAATGATGAAAATTTGAATTAAAATACATTATTTTAAAAGCTTTCAGTGTTTATAGCATGTCTTAGGGAATGTGAGACAATGATTTTTGTGAATTAGATACCGTGTTTTTTTTTTTAATTTGTAAGGCTTTAGCAATTTGAAATTAGCGTTACTAAAATCATAAATTAGTTCTTGTCGTAATTAATGCATGGTTCGTTTTCGAATTACTTTTTAATTTTGAGTTCATTTACTTCAATTCAATAGTGCTAGTATTGTGAAGAATAATCTAAAAGTAAGTTATTTATACGGAATCATAAATCCTAGGCCGCAATTTGTACGTGACCGGTTTTTTTTTTTTATAAAACGACGTTTGCGTGATTTCTAATAAATTCTGCATAGGTACGTTTCTCTACAAATTCGCTGTCTCTTTTTTTGATTAATAAAAGTCATGTTATGTCGTACATCATTGTTTAATCTTGTTTGACGTATAACTTCAGGGTTGCCAATTATACAATTTAAAAAATATTTTTAATTCGTTTTTAATGTTAATAGATTTAATGCTAAACTGAATTTATATATTAATTCAATTGCTTGCTGTACTAACGGTTTGAGCCAAAACATATTGCAAGCTACAGTACAAGGACATATTATATTTTTACGGTCGATATATATGTATTAAAAGTTAATTGGCAACCCTACTAACAATACACGTGTAAATAATGATGATAGTGGCAAATACGTAACATAACAATTCCTTAATAAGTATCAATATTGAATTTTACGATGTCAACTAACCTTAGTAATGTATAAACCATTGTTATATTGTAACAAAAGCATGGTTCTTTGTGACTTTAGTAAGGCGAATATCTATATGTTTTTTAATTATTATTTTAGGTTTTATTAGTCGCAATCATGAATAATTTCTACAATGTGACGCGCTTCTATAATAAATTCATAGAGATAAAATAAATCTACGATTCCATATAGGGTTGCCAAATGTCCATCTAAGGCGGACATGTCCGACAATTGTTAATTATTTACGTGTCCGACTTGTCCGGCTTTTGAAGTAAATACGACTTTAAAATTGCTTCCATGGGAGGCATTTAAAAAAAAACGAATGATATCAAAATCGGGGAATCAGTTTGGTGTTGCAGCTACAAATCTAACATCTCCATCCAAAATTCAATCACACCAATGGATAGATGAAGGATTAAATAACTTAATACGCTTAATAAGGACTATGGAAAATCGCATGCGGGGCAGGGGGAAGTGATATTGAGATAATTTTAGTGCGTATAACGTATTCACGCACACACACGGCCGTATCCGTCACACAGCCACACCCCATTTTTTTATTATTGTAATCATAAACAATTTCTTCAATGGAACGCGTCTCTATAATAAAAGAGATAAAATCTTCGGTTCCATATAGGGTTGTCAGATGTCCGACTAAACCGGACATGTCCGACTAAACCAGATATGTCCAACAATTGCTAAATATTTACGTGTCCGGCTTTTTTTCTACCGTTTTGTCTATATACGCGTGCGAGCTTGTACAATATCGCGCTAGACGGTGGCCTTAGTAATAAATTAAATTATATGAAACAAGTCAATAGTCAAAAAGCTGCGGTATTCTGTGAGGTGGAGGTACTTCCCCAGCTTACAAAATACGCTATGTCCTACCTCTCTTTTCGCCAGAGCCTCGTTTGTCAGTCAGTAGGGTGCAGGTTCAGCAGCACACGTCAGGTGAGGTTGACTTTGGTTTAAAGATATTGATGAAACTTACACTCCAAAATACAGAAATAGTAATAGTAATACAGAAATAGACAGATAATAATGTAAAATTATAACTGAATGTGAAAAATAGAATAGCAATTAAATAAAAATGGACAAATGACATTTCTATTTTTACATTTATTAATCATTTTACATTATTATCTCTGTATTTCTGTATTATTATTATTATTTCTGTATTTCTTATTATTATTTCTGTAGTTCACCGACGTCTTTGAACCAAAGCCAGTCTCACCTGAATATGTAATCATATTTTTTTATGAAAATTTAGATCAACGTTTGAAATGTCGTTTGTCTGTTAATTCACTGTAAATATAATATGTATATACACACGGGCTTACAAGGTGATTAGGTGATAAGTATTGTAAAAAAAAGTTTTGTAAGAAAAAGTGTAAGTAATTAAGATTAGGTGATTACACAATGACTGGACAGAATAAACAAATAGGTGTTTTACGTCGCCTAAATGAAATTATATATTTTATAAATTTTATCAAGGAAATGTAAATTAATTATAAATATTTAATTACAATTCATAAATTTCAGGTTAAAAGAACCACTCCGAGAGAAAATAATTACATATTTTCAATTCCAGCCTTCTGATAGTCGCATATAACATAGCAAAATAACGTCATAACAACAACATAACATAAATTGTGATGTTTTCTATAGGTTATACAACAGGGTGTATTTTTAAAGGCTGATCAAATTCAATGAGACGATTATATTGTTAGTATTAATCACGAATCAATAAAAAAAACAAACATTAATCAACCATAAACGCGGTATCGAAAGATTTCGTGTTTATCTCCGAGGTTCAAGTTTACTATGTAGGTAGGAAACACGACGTGGGGTCGTCGCGCATGCTCCCTCTGCGCGCTTTTCGTTATGACTGCTTTCAGCGGTTATCGACATTATAGTATACGCTAAAATAACAGATACAAAAGAAAAATATTTTGATGTATTTTTAAGGTATAGTTTTTTTTATTGAATCGTGATCAGTAACAGCTACATAATCGCCTCTATCAATTTGACCAGTTTATAAAATTACACTCTGTATATTAATTACTGTAATTTTGACAATGTAATGACATGTTTTAATTAGAATTGATGAATATCTGCTATTAAAACAACATTTAAATTTAATATTGATTGTAATATAAGTATATGTTCCACAGTCTGCCGCCTGTCATTACAAATATACTATATACAATAAAATGACAATTCATATTTTATCTGTGGGTTTTCCTATTGAATTTTGCAGTCTCTCAGCCTGGGACTCTTCAGATCTGACTACCTGATGCAGAGAGGAGATGCAAACTGCATAAAACAAGTGGAGATAAACACAATAGCCTCAAGTTTTGGCGCCATCACGTCGTATCTTCCCGCTATGTCTCGGTACCGACATGTTTGTTGAGAGCCAAAATCTGGATATATTTCAAATAGGCATATAATGTGAACAAAATAATAAATACATAATTCCGGGCAAATAACACAGCTCCATCTAGTGATAAACTAAAAAATAATTAATTCGAAACAAATATACTTGAATTCTTTCTTTGTAAGTGATACTTACGAGACAGAAAATACGCTTTAAACTGGTCCTAGTTAAAACAAACCCTAGCGCTACTGCTGATAGGGGTCTCCCCCTCAATCGTAAGGGTTTAGAGCGTACTCCACAACGTTATTCAACTGCTATTTAGTGCTCACCTGTTGGTATACGGATCACCCCTCAATTGAAGGGGTTTAAAGCGTGCTCCATCACGTTGCTCAACTGCGATTTAGCAGAGGTTAGTGTTTTTGAGGCGCCCAAGGACTTGACTTAAAGACTGTCATCGAATGATTACAACCGAAACCGACGGCGTAGCTTGCCCTCCGGAGCACGGATAAGCTCGAGATTAATGAATTCATCTATGGACAACGTCCCAATGCCAATAGCTAATGCTCCGCTGTGCTGTTATATCACACGATTGCGAGCCTGTTGACCTGGCTTAACCAGGTTGGTTGGTTCAACCAGTCAAGAGGACCTTTACCAGCCCCGCTATTGCGCCCAGTAAACCAACCAGGCACTCAAGCGGGTTGGTATTATGTTACTAAAAATTAAACGCAATCGCTGGTCTCGTAAGTACACTTTTCAAGAAAGTGTATTGAGAAAATATCATTATCTTGCAAAGGAATCGATACATAATCCACATAATGCCACGAAAATATATCCAGGTTTGTAAAGCTCTTGATTCAGTCGACATCTCTCATGTGGTTCTGTCTCTGTCTTGCACGCTCTGTATATCTATCCATCTTCATAAAAAATGCTTCTTATTTTTTATTTCTTTTTTTATTGTTGCATTTGCTTTGTGTTTATGGCACGTAGACTATGTTATCTGTTATGCAATTGGATGTAATTTTCTTTTTCTTTTTTTTTTTTGCTTTTTTGTTAGCTGTAGTTTCTTTTTATTTGATTGGGTAATGTGCATGTATTTTGAGGTTATGCTTATTAGAACTGCGAGACACTAAACTTGAGAGATGTTACCTGATGGCTTACAGTGTCGGTTCCAATAGTGACGTGCTATATTTTTTTTGTTTTTATTCTGTCCAGTTGTTGCTGGGTTCTGCTTTAGGGTACACATCTTTCAAAATTGTGTTTCAGAAAAACGCTTTTCAGTCATGCACTACTAGAGATGGGAATGCCCAAAAAGTACTTATAAATTCGCTATTTATGCCAAAAACTAGGCATTCATTGGGCATTTATAAGTACTTACTAGGCACTTATTGTAAATGCCTGGCTATTTGCCCATCTCTATGCACTACACACTCATAGACAATTATGTATATATTTTTGGATATTAGTTTAAGTTCAACTGTTTGTTAGACTTAGTAACATCCAATCTTATATTTTAAATACACAGGCAAGCTAATTAGTATTTTACACAAAAAAATCTAATTTACCTATCGCCTGCCGCGGTTCCATGGTGGGTACGGCGATAGTACAGTGCTCGGGACAGAATTGACTGGTCGCGGCACGCGAGGGGTTAAGAAACAATTTATGAAACATTGATTTGGATGTCAATTTTTTTTAATACTCAAAAATGTGTGTAAGTGTTTCATCAATATCTATAAACCAAAGCCTCACCTGCACGTGGTGCACGCTGCTGACTGACAAACAAGGCTCTGGCAAAAAGAGAGGTAGGGCATAGCGTATTTATTTAACAGGTTCAGTCCCGAAGCAAGTTTTGATCTTCTTTGTATACGTCCCCATAGTAATAATGACACCTAACGCTCATGAAGTTTCGTATTAAGTTACGCCATTCTCTTCAACTATTTTATGATACTTTATGTGTCACAGTGATTGAAATAATAATCTACATCACTGGTCATGAAGCACATATGCCTCATGGACATACCACTGAAGTCGCCCATGAGGCACATGTGCCTCATTGGACTGCGAACCGGTTATGCTGCCCAACTGGGGAAGTATCTCCATCTCACAGAATACCGCAGCCAAATAACAATTCCATTGAGGGTTGTTGTGTTCCTGCGAATGCGTGAGGTCACCAGAAAAAAAAAAGAAGTATATGCTGGCAACAGATCGGCGACCCCTTGGGGGCCATCCATAAATTACGTCACACGTTAAGGGGGAGGGAGGGGGTCGACGAAGTGTGACACTGTGTGACAAGGGGGTGGGAGGGGTCCTAATTTTTGTGACGAAACATTTCAAAATCTATTATAATCTAAGTGTTAAAACACGACCTTTGAACTATTAACGAAAAACTCAACATTTGCAACTCTAGATGTAAAATTGCAAAATATGTGACGTCACACTAGGGAGGGGGGAGTCTCACAAATGTGACCAGCTGTGACAAGGACGGGGGGAGGGGTCAAAAAATCATTAAATTCGTGTGACGTAATTTATGGATGGCCCCTTGGTGTAAAAATATCACGCCGTATAGTTTAGCATATGCCATCAAACTGCTAGAATTTGTTGCGAATATATCGCTCATTGGCTGCAATATGAACACAACGTACATTTATGTCTTTGTTGCACTTAGATCACTTTTGTGATTGTCCAACTAAACAACATTTATTAATTGCAACAATAATAAACTAAAAGAATAATTAGCTACTTCTAATACGTTATAAGCCTATTAAGAAGAATCTGAAAGTATAAGTATAGTAAACTTTATTCTGCATAACACGGTCCAATTACAAGGAAAACTATAAGAACTGATATTGTTTTAAAACAATCAGTCAATTTTATTGCGTTTTCCTCGTTAGTAACCATAGTTAAATTATTGATTCATAAAATATATGAATGAATGAACTGAAATTCCTGTAGGTAATGTAATTAATATATTTGTCATTATTATGACAAGTATTACTTATTGACCGATGTCACCTCAAAAAAGTGGCAAATAAGCCATAAAAAGCTTGAAAAATGGCTAGTCAATCGAAGCGTTCCAGGTGGGTGGTACGCTTGTTTGCCACCACAGTGATTTAAAAAAAGTCAACTGCCATGCACACAGATATTAAATATTTAACACTATTGGGAACCTTAAATAGGACAGTATCTAAATATATAAAAGAAGAAACTGACTGACTGACTGACATATATATTAACGCACAGCCCAAACCGCTGGGTCTAGAGATTCTAAATTTGGCAAGTAGGTTCCTTATGACGTCTAGGGGTGCACTAAGAAAGGATTTTTCAAAATTCATCCTCTAAAGGGGTGAAACGGGGGTCCAAAGTTTGTATGGGGAAACAAGATTAGTTGGAGTATTTTATTAACTTTACACGAGTACTTCTATAGATAAATGAGTAAACACGTGTTTGCCCCGAATTTCACTTGCGGCGAAGCCGCGGGCGAGTTTCCAAATAAATACGACATGGGAGACTTCAAGAAAGAGTTAATATTTTCTTTAAAAGGCTGGCGGATCAGCGACCCCTTGGTGTTGTTGATACTCCATAGGCGGTGGTGATTGCTTTCTACCAGGCGACCTCTCGCTCGTTTGCCCCCCTCATATAAAAAAAATATAGACTAGTAGCAGTGGAGTAGCTTATAAATACGCTCCTTTGATGTGGTATCAAAAATTTAAACCTAACCCATCTCAAGGTGCACGTACCATAGACGCCCCCACGCCTTCTATATGATGGTACATCATATTAGATTTGTACCATTAGTATATAGTATATAGATTGGCCGTGTGGTTTCTGGCAGACTAGAATATCGATCAGGCCTCCCCAACCCGTTTGGCCAGCGTGGGGAGTGTAGGCCAAATCCTCCTTTCATCTAGGACGGACGAGAGAGGGTCGTGCTCCTGTAGTGGAGACTAAAATGGACCTGAGAATGATGATATAGATATGACGTTTTTGAAACAAAATAAGTCTCTTTAAGTTATAAGTTTTTGGGTTACGTCATTCTTGTCACGAATAGGCGACATAGACATTTGGATGTGGGCTGGGGCCCTACCGCCTATGCTGAATCCAATGGGGATGTTTGATATTTTTTCTGACATTAGATGTCGCTAGGTAGGCGTCGGGTCCAGATTGTCAAAATGTACTGAATTTTTTGACAGTGAACCTTTATGACGACAAGATAACACAAGACGTCAACAAGACATTTGACAAGATGCTATGAATTGACAATAGTCTTGTGCTTAATCGGACACTCTAAAGTGCGCACTGTAATAGTACAGTCCGATTAATGTACTAGTACACCTTAATAGTACTATTAGTACCTATTAGTACTCAGAAATGTAGCCGATAATATAATCATTTAACAATGTAAATTTGGTAATTACAAGCACTATACAGCGCTGTAAGATTTTCTATGAATAAAACACGCGGCGCTGGAAGCGATTTATACCAGTGCAGTGCGCTTACCTCCTATCTCGCTTACTCTTACGATACCATAAATGCAAGACGCTATAATCTTTGTCTCTCGGACAGACCACAGACAAGTATTTCGGGCTTGGATAACCTAGTACACTGTACGAATAGTCCGATTAGGTCCGAATAAGAGTTCGCGTTTGGTAACGTTTCTTTTAGTACAGTGTCAAGTACCGTCACCTATTAGTACATAGTACATGTACTACTCAAGACTAATTGACAAATGATTGGACCCTACGCTACAGTGCTGCCAAAAATCATTACCATAAGATTTTTGAATTGCGAGTAACAAATATTTGCTTAAGTTAGTGCTAATAGTAATAAGCTTAGCCGATAGGGAGAGAACCGCTCTACCGATTATACTAAAGGTTTATCACAAATTTAAACATAACTCTAATATTCTCAATCAAAAAACCCAATGCGTATCGGTTTCAGCTTAGGCGGTAGGCACCTGATTGGAGTGAGATTACATATTAAAACACGCACAATAGTCCAATCAAATGGCTAAGTACAGGAACAGCCAGGTGAAACTAAATTAAGCAACGTATATGCAACAAAGTACCAGTAAACTAAGACCTTGCATTGACAATTTAATATTTAAATAGTAATGACACGCTGTAGACGCTATTCAGTATAACTAAGATAATACCGTACAGTATTTTATGTTAATGACTGATATGCTAAATTACCTAATACTGTACGTAGTATGTAAAAGTTAAATAATATAATATCCTTATCTTGTATGTCGTAAGTTATCGTGCAGCCACACCTTGAGTTACACTGGTGGAACCGAAAGTTAAAGATGGTCGACAAAATAGGAGTCGGTTAAGAAATTCCCATTCAGATGAAAATGTTTTAAATGAGATTAGACGCATGAAGAGCCTTAAAGTGCATTTCCGAGATAAGCGACAACGGCTTACCGCGCCTGAAAATCGCGAGCGATACAGCAGCGATCGGTGATTTGCTGTTGCAGTTTATTGTCCTTTTCGGAACTGTATCTTAAATGGCATGGTAATATCATGATTGCAAAGTAAACATTCGGAGGATTTAGATTATTTTTAGGCACTAAAATGCTTATTGATGCGTTCAATACAATACTACAGTACATATCTTTATAGATTAATATTTACGTAAACATTGGACACGTATGATTTAAAATATGAATCAATTCGACAATCATAATTTTATTTAAATTAAATTAAAATATACACCTATGTTAAAAAAATATTTCTCTATATTGCTTCAAATTTATATGTACTGCCAGCGTCTTGTGATAATTTACTGTAAATGTTTTAATTTTCGATGGGTTCAACACTCGGCGAACACTCCGAAGTGTAAAATCCGAAAGTTTGGGCGTGTGTTTCATATTTATTGTACTATTTAGACAGTAAATTAGATCTTGTTGGATAACAAGTCCACATCCACCCAGTCAATCGAATGAAATTCATTTCCCGAAAGAGTGTAACAGTGTAGACCCCCGATAAGTGCCCCAAAACCCGCAAAAAAGCAAACTTGCAAACACTAGAGCTGCATAACAGAACAACGTACTGACGAACAACTCATTAACTTAGTTCATCCTGCTACACCCTTCCGAATTTTCACAGTGGAGTAGGCCCCCTAATCATTTTGATGCTGACTGTCCATTAATTGCCAATAATATATACGCTGATTAAAATACGTATACGTAGCTTAGCACATCTATAACATAATGTAGTTTAGTTGGCCCCAAATGCCATAACTTCACAAGTTAGTTTAGTCCTTACGTAGTTAGTTAGTTATCCGCTAGAGGCGCTGTGAATATTTTCTATATGCTTAGTACAAATGGTCAATACGAATAGGATGTTGTATAAAAATATACCTTAAATGTACGTGGTTATATTTTAATTTCGAAATTAGAAAAGTAGTGATTTGTAACAGCATTCGCTGTTGCAGTTTGTGATCGATTTAAGGTACAGTTCCGAAAAGGAACTGTACCTTAAATGATTATAATATTATTATATTCAAAATTAGACTTTTTATGTAGTATTTGTAAGCGCATGTATTGTTTTGTGTTCGTGATTTCCTTAAGCATGGTATGTTAATTAACATTTTTCTTTTATAAAAATAAATTGTGTGACAGCACCACAGAGGTTGAGTGGAGCGAGTAGATTCGCTGAGTGTATGTTTTCCATTGATTTCAATAGAAAATGTATTTGATGATCATTCCTCAAGTACATGATCGATCTCAATTTTTTTTCGACACAAACCTCAAGCATGTCGAGGTTTTTAATTGTGACAAGTTTAATCAAAATTGGTTCAGTAGTTTTAGAGCCTATTCATTACTAAGAGTGACTTATATAGTGGCGTATATAGGGGATTCCGCTCGCTCCACACAATTAAAAAAGATCATAGGAGATTTTTACAACATACTAAGGTACAGAAAAAATATATCATATTGCGGTTATAATATACTGTGCTCTGTCTCCGATTTATTTTTATATGATTGACTTAAGAGCGTTTATGTTATTCATAACTCGGGAATAAATATAAAAGTTTAATTATGATCTGTATCAACGTGAAATATAATTATTGTGATATATTCGAAATGTTGGATAAGTGACGCAATTGATATTTCGGCGACTATTTTGTAATGATAGGTATATGAACTAAAAATGAGTGTACCAGAGCCAGAGATGTCATGATTGCAAGGTAAACAATAGAAGGATGTAGATCAAGTAGTGTTAGACAATAAAATTATTAGCATAATAGCGACATGCAATTAATAAATTGTGAGAAATAGTACGAACCCCGGGATTTGTGGATTGTAATTATTAAAAATTAAAAAAATCATGAGAGTGAGTTTTTGGGGCTAGCCGACCGAAGCGAAAGCTTGTTGTTTTACACACGATTTCACCTAGAGTTTTCGATTCACCCGTTAAGTCGTGAAAAGTAACAAACATATAGGCTGACACACTTTCGTATTTATAAGATGTCATGATGATACAGATCATAATTTATTTAACTACTTTTGCGAGACTATATTTTTTTATAGCGGAACGCTCTTAAAAATTTATAATACTTATTGACTTTTAATTTTAAATATCTTTTTTTTTCAGCTATATCTTAAGATCACTCGGGCATCATGACTTGATTAAAAATGTAAGTACTTTACATACGTAAGTTTGAAGAGAATAAGAGTGCCGATTGGCACTCACGGGGTTTGACGGATGTGCCGTTGCTAGAGAAGTTAAAGAATGACTTACCTTCCAGATGCCAGAGAATCTCGCCCTGTCGGGGCTATGTGCTGGTATAATAGAGGCGTACGACCTGTTCGGCGTCCCCACAGCGGCGGTGCTGTTCGTCGTTGAGGAGATATCATACAACATCTGCGACCAGAGGTTCCATGAGTTCCACATATCTGAAGCGAGACCTGACATACCGGTAAGTAGATAAATAGATAGGCCACATATCCCTAATACAGAGTTTGCAAGCTGAAGTGGCAATGGGCCGGTCACATCTGCCGAGTAAGTGATGGCGGATGGGGAAGAAAGGTATTAGAGTGGATGCCGCGCGTAGGACGACGAAGCATTGGGCGCCCTCTTTCTAGATGGTCCGATGACCTTAAGAAAGCGGCTGGATGCAAAAGGCGGAGGATCGTATTTGGTGGAAAGCATTAGGGAAGTCTTATGTCCACCAGCAGCAGCGTGATGGAGTATGCTCTAAAGCTCTTCGATTGAGGGAAAGCCCATATCCCAGCAGTGGGATGAATAAGCGTTGACGACGGTATTCCTATCATCATCATCATCAGCCTGTATCTGTGGGTAGTACATGTATTAACCGCCTTGATTTTGAGGTACTCAATGGATTTTCATACAAATTTACGTCCCGGAAATAATGAGCGATTTTCTCTTCTATTGTTAGGGTAGTAAGTTCAGATTATAAAGCAAATGTGATATAAAATATCTTTGACCCTTTATTAACCCTAATGATAACATATGTAAAAATACAAAAGTAATGTAGGTATATTTTAGGCAATGTAATAAATTGGTAATTATTTATAATGGCTCGCCAATGTATTAAATTTTTAAATTATTAATAATGAAGCTTAATTGAAACCACATCATTCATCATCTAAGTTTACGGAGCTCTGCTTCGCAGAGCTCCTATTTCCGATGACAGGACACAAGAAAATCCTAACCTAACCAAAAATCAACTCAAATCTAACCAAAAACACGTTTTATTACATTGACCATAACATATACACTAATTAATAAATTGTTAACAGGTAATCAGAAAAACATTGAACGAAATATACGAAGAGACCGAATTGAATGACAAGAAGCAGCTAATTCTGTAAGTATAATGTATACATTACATAATACAAAACTGTCAAAATCATAATATGTATAAACATATTATGATTGACAATAATGTCAAACTGGAATTCACAGATATATATATAGTAGTAGTAGTGGTAGTAGCGCAGTTCGTACCTTACAGTTAGGCATACAATATAAATAATGGAATATTTCACCTCCTCGCCACCACAGGTAGGATTTGAACCCACATCCTCTCGATTATCGGTCGAGTGCTCTTTCCAACAGAGCTACCAGGAAGGTTTGTGATGGTAGCGAATTTTTACATTTATAGTTACACTAATATTATAAGATTTACAGATTACAATACAATTTATAATTTTAACACGTGTCAATATCTAGAGAAGAATTCATTCAAATTATAATATTATACATTATCGATTATCTATTTCTTTAATACATTTTTTCCCCATGTTAACCCTTGAGTTATATAAATGTAGTCAATATTGCACAACTAATAATTTATAGTTCTATTTCATTTTTTTTTGTCGCACAATAATATTTGTACACTGGACAGCAAATAAACCTCCCGCTACCTTGAATCTCTAATCCGATTTTCTCAAAAAGCATAAAACTTACAACTATCAAAGTTATACCTGCAAAAAGTGCGTTTCATCACGATTAAAATGATTAAAAACACATTGGGATTGATCAATTTATTAAGTGTTTATTAAGAATTTTTCGAAGAAGAGTTGTTTTCCAGTCGTGTTAATCGTTATTAATCACCAAGTGAAAAAATGTATATCACATATCTAGTATTAATTTTGCTTAGTTTGGTACTAAATGCTGTCTGATTTTTCCAAAAATATTAAAATTACAGGGACGGCAAACCAGTAGCAGTGGTGTACTACAGGTCTGGGTACGAGCCGGCGCAGTACCCCAGCTCGCGCGAGTGGGACGCGAGGCTGCGCGTCGAAAGATCCACGTGAGTGACCCTTGCTTTTCTTTTCTTTTCTCTCTTTCTTTGCCAATTTCCAGTGTTGTACATACATCGCGCGATATGTACTTCTATATTTTTTTTCTTGTCTCGAAGGTTGACTGGTAGAGAATGCTTTTAGTGTTGAGTCCGCCTTTTGTACCCTTATATAATTTGAGGTCAATAAAGTTTTTAAATAAATAAATACATTAAGTCACCTATTTGATAAAAACGTTTGAAATAATAATAGAAGAAACTTTGAGAAATGAGAGAACTTTATTTGCCTAGAGTTCTAGACCGATGGTATGTAAAACACCGAGAAGGCCTCGCAGAGTATTTCAATATAACGCCATCTGTTAACAATTGTTAGGAAATAGCTAAGGACAATAGATGGCGCTACACACTTATGTGATTGTATGAAAAAATATAGAACTGTGAACATTTTTTTTTAAATATGAGCACTCACTATCTTTCGCCAACCCGCGGTTAAGCATCGTGGTGGAGTATATTCTAAACCCCTTCGATTGAGCGGAGACAAGTATCTAAATATGATTAACTAGCGACCCGCCCCGGCTTCGCACGGGTGCAATGCTGATACTAAATGTACTACAGAAGGTCTTTGCGCTTTGTCCTATCCAGTCCTTCCCCAGTTATAGGCACACGCCGCCGGCTCCGCGGCCGGTACCGCCACAGCCGTTATGTCCCTGCATTTTAAATGTGTAATATCTTCTAAACTATTCATTTAAATTACATGCTGTGAAGGGCCATATTGATCTATATTAAATGCGCAATGTATTTAAGGTACTTAATTGGATAAGGATTAATTCTGTATTGCTTAAAATCGCTTCGTAAATAAGGCATTATTTCTTGTAAAAAGCAAAGGATAAAATAACGGTTATTGTGTGTTACCACTAAGAGATAGACATATACCATCGCGAACTTTTTTGTAGACCATTTTAAGGTGAACAATACTGTACTACATTATTTTGATCTATCTCGTTGGGTTCAGCCAGCGTTTGCAATGAAAGAGCAAAAAAATGTGTTTATTTACGACATCACATTAGAAACCTCTAAATTATCAGTGTTTTTCTACTATGTTATGCATATATTATACATATAAACTTTCCAGTTGAATCACTCTATCTATTAAAAAAAACCGCATCATAATCCGTTGCGTAGTTTCAAAGATTTAAGCATACATGGGGACATAGGGACAGAGAAAGCGACTTTGTTTTATACTATGTAGTGATAAGTGTTGACAATGACCACCTATCATTATACGTAACATGGACGAGAGAGTAATTGACGAGCTCGGTGGTCGAATGATTACCAATGGCCACTTTGACTCCGAGATTGCGGGTTCGATCCCCGCACAAGACAAATATTTGTGTGCATAAACTTGTCTGTCTTGGTCTGGGTGTTTTTTATGTATTATATGTTTTTATTTACAAAAAAAAAATTTAAGTATATATCAGTTATCTAGTACCCATAGCACAAGCTTTGCTTAGTTTGGGACTAGATGGCCTTGTGTAATTTGTCCAGAAATATTTATTTATTATGTGTAACAATTTTTAGAACCATTTCATATTTTTATCCACAGTGCAATAAAATGCCCGTCAATCCATTACCAACTAGCGGGCACCAAGAAAGTGCAGCAGGCGCTAGCTGCACCCGGGGTCCTGGAGAAGTTCATGGGCACTGGAGTAGTCACCGGGAGGGTCAGGGATATCTTCACTGGACTATACGCCCTGGACTTCGATGAGAACGGGGAGAGAGCCGTTGAAATGGCCCTCGCTGACGCTGAGAGGTGAGTAAATATATACAGACTAGTAGGTGGCTATTAATACTTCTTGCTAGAGTTCCCTATGCCTTCATGGGCAGCAAAGTAATCACCGGGAATGTCTGGAATATCTTCACTGGTTTATGCGCTCTGTACTTCGATGAGAATGGGGAGAGAACCGTTGCAATGGCTAACGCTGACGTTGAGAGGTGAGTAAATAAAAACAGACTAGTAGGTGGCTATTAATACTTCTTGCTAGATTGCCCTATGTGTTCATGGGCAGCAAAATAGTCACCACCCGGTCTGGAACATCTTCACTGGTCTATGCGCTCTGGACTTAGATGAGAATAGGGAGAGAGCCGTTGGAATGACTCTCGCTGATGCTTAGAGGTGAGGATGATAGTGTGTGTGGGATGGACCTAGATAATTTAGTACTTATAATTTTATAATCCCTAACATCGACAAATCCCCCGTAACAACTATATTGTACCCCATCTATAGCAAATAAAGTTCATTCATTCATTCATTCTTGGTGAATAATATCGTCGTTGTCAAACCAAAACCTACTATGTACATTTTTTATAATTTTTACATTTTGACAATTGCGACAGCAAGCAGCAGTTTAGCAGTTTTTTCATACCATTTACCAGTCGCAATTGTCAAAATGTAAAAAATTCACATAGCAGATTTTGGTTTGACAACGTTAACCATAGGTGAAAGAATTACTTCAATAGCACAAAAATCTCTCGAGATATGTTGATTTGAAAATCACAATTTTGGACTTTCCCGAAAACGCTCCATACAAAAGACTACTGAGTTATGACGTTTGTATTTTGTATGCATCAAAACAGAAATTTGTACGACAGCTATGTTAAATATTACGTTTATGAAATTGGTATCATAATAAAAGTTATAGTATTTTTTATTGCTTCTCCAATGGAAATATTATTTTTTTAATAATTTCGTACTATTAAAGTGGAGTTTCCCGTTTTGATCGACCCTAAAATAAGTCGAACGGAAGATAGAAGAATTAAAGTTTGCGGATCTTTATAGTTTTGTGTATTTTACGAATTTAAATAATTTATACAATTTTTGAACAATGTCAAACAGCCTATTATTGAATAAATAAATAAATATACTATTCTTTGGTGGTAGATTCGTGCTGAAGCCGCAGCGGGAGGGCGGCGGTAACAACCTGTACGGCGAGGACGTGCGCGACGCGCTGCTGCGCATGAGGCACAGCCGCGAGCGCGCCGCGTACATACTCATGGAGAGGATACTACCACCGCTGGTAAAAAATATATTTACTAGGGCAATGTTTTTCAAAGTGTAGGTCGGGACCTCATAGGGGGTCGCCTAGCTCAGTGTTCCGCAAACTTTGTGTTTAAGGTACATCTAGGAAAACGAAAATTTTTGGCGGTACACCATAAATTAAAAAACAGATTTTATTTGTGGAAGTAATTTTCTTCGTTCTGTCTATTTAGTTTTATGGGATAACCTTATTTTTCTGAGGCACACTAACTAATGCCTACGGTACACCAGTGTGCCGCGGCACACACTTTGCGGAACACTACCTTAGCTTCTACAAGAGGGTCGCAAAAGGTGTTCATTTCGGAACGTAACCGACGGTTGTGATAGATACTTCATTATTTATTATATTAACCGCTACATAACTATGAAAATAAATAAAAATTTGTAATTTAATAAAATACATGCAGATTAGGAACCTTGAAGGTAAAGGGTCGCAAAAGATTTCTACATACTAAGGGGGTCGCCACGAAAAAGTTTGAAAAAAAATTGGTTGCCTGTAAAGTCGGTATACGGGCGAAAGTTTTACGTGACAACGACTTTGAGTGGTAAAATGTTTTCGAGTGGAAGGGACGCATGCCTTTCACTTTTTATGTCTGTCTCTCTCGCTCTTAGAAGGGACGCGTGCCTTTCACTCGCTCTCATTGTGAGCGCATAACGTGAGCCAGTTTCTTGAAGTGTCACCCGGCTAACCAATTTATAAGACGTTGTCACGTCAACACTGAACTAACGTTGATACTGTTGATTGTTGGCACTTGGTGGAACATTATTATCATGTTACAATCAGTGATCGGCGTTAGTAGTGCCATTTGGGGTCAATGGACTTGAATGTTGATGTTAATATGGATATGACCACGGGATTCCGGGATTACGTTAAGTCTAGTTTAGTAGTACATTATATTTTTCTAGTTGTCGCTGTATCGTTAAGTGTGTAATACGTGAAAATTCGATTATATAGAAATTAAAACTTGGCCATTATGTTGCTTCAAAGGTGCTCACGCAGGGCTGCCCCCAGGATTCAGTGTTGGGACCGTATCTCTGGAATATCGGTTTTGATGATTTTTTTAGCCTACCCTTACCGGAAGGGTGCTCGTTAACTGGTTACGCTGACGATGGTCTCTTATTAATCAATGCTAATTCAAGATCTAGCATAGAGAAACTAGCCAGCACTAGCCTAGTCTTAATTTCAGATTGGGGTTATCGTAATCGTCTCGATTTTGCGCCACATAAAACATATCAACTCTTGCTAATCTTGGGAAATTTACAGGTTTCACCGCGATTTCATTTTAATGGAGTATCAGTTGCTAATAGAAGTTCGGTTTGTTACTTAGGTTTGCTTTTGGATAGAAAATTTAATTATATGAAGCACATGAAGCAAGTAGGTGAAAAAGCAAAAAAGAATTTCTATGCCTTAACACGAATTTCTACCTCTACGTGGGGATTAACTTTCAAAACGTTAAAAATTATTTATACCGCCACATACTTAGGATGTGTTACGTACGGTTCACCTGCGTGGGCTGATAGGGCTACTATAGGTGCAGCACGTCGTAAATTGCTTCAAAGCCAGCGCCTTGCTCTGATATTTTTATGTAAGTCGTATAGAACTGTAAGCACCGAGGCACTACCCGTGCTAGCAGGTGTGTTACCAGTAGACTTAGAAGTACAACGCCGCGCTTCAATGTACTATACATCTAAAAATATGGTCCCTGATTTCTTGAAAACTCGTGATCGTGAAAAAATAGTTAGACTGTTCAAACCTATTAATGAAGTATTGCTGTCTGAATGGCAGGAAAGGTGGGAAACTTCTACCAAAGGACGCCAAAGGACTTGTATCTGTTCTTTCAATCGGTAAGAGATAGATTAAAGAAAAAGTGGTTAGAAGTCGACCACCCCGTTGCGCAATTTTTAACTGGACATGGCAATTTTAAGGTAAAACTCTTTTCGTTTAAATTAGTGCCGTCGCCCTTATGCGAATGTTCTACTGCTAATTCGGAATTCGATCAAACAGCACACCATGTTCTCTGGGAGTGTGATCTTTGGCGGCGGGAGCGGGATGACATGTTGAATTCATTGCAAGTTGCATCCGGGGTAGTATACTATTCAGATTTGGTAACAACAAGGGAGAATTACCAAGGGTTCAGACGATTTTGCAATTCATATTATTGGAATCGATGTGTTAGGAAACAACTAAATGTTTTAGGTCCCCAATAGTGTTAGAAACTTAAAATCCGTGGTGCACGGCAGTTGAGCTTCACTTGACTAGCCATCCCTTTAGACTTTTAATGCCTTATTTGCCATATTGCTGTCTCTCACATTGCTAAGAGGGGAAGTCAAATTCCAAAAGCTTCCTACTCCTACTAATTTCTTCTGATTAAATTCGTTGTGAGTTCCAAGACAGCCGTAGTTTTACCCCCGGGACTGCAATGGACTTAATTGTTCATTGCCTTTTTTTGGCGGTCGCCGCCGTTAATCCTGGCTACACAGGAGACACAGTGGTGGGAATGTGTGGTGGGCCCCCGTCCCATTTTATATAGAAATTAGAAAAAGAAATTCTCCAGACGAACAGTTAAGAAAAACAATAAAATAAAAGTTAAGTTAAGTTAAATAATAGCATGGTAAAGCATATAAATAGGTACGTAAAATACAAATAATACTAAAATAATTCACAGTTAAATAAAATTGTTTAATGAAAATGCCGGGATTTGGGAGGCATATCCATATTAAGACAATGGTTACAAATCCCGCGTAATGGCACTACCAACGCCGATCACTGGTTATAATAAAGCACTTGTACTGTTCCACGTAATTACTTTTAATTCGGTTTTGCCGCTTAGGCATTTTGATAATGCCTTAGCGGCAAAACCGGTCGATAAGCAGGTGGTTTTTGTGTTTTTACTAAACTAGCGCAATAATAATAACTAATAAAATTACAACATTACATCAAACTTCTCAAAGGGGCCTACGTCTTGGATCTATATCCCCGCGCACGCCTAGCAAATGACGGGGCTTGACCCGTGAATTAAGAGAGACTAATAAATGTAATTACGTGCAACAGTACAAGTGCTATATTATAACACTAGCTTTCGCCCGCGGCTTCGCTCGCGTGACATTCGGGGCAAACACGTGTTTACTCATTAATCAATAGAAGTACTCGTGAAAAATTTTGGATAAAATAGTCCAACTAATCTCGTTTTCCCATACAAACTTTGGACCTCCGTTTCACCCTCTTAGAGGTAAAATTTGAAAAATCTTTAAGTAATTCGTGTCCACTACGTTATATTTTCAAATCGATGCCATTGTCGTAATTAACGTCCCAGATAACCTAAGAATCAACACCCATATTGATATTATGTCATTTCAACCCCATTAAAGCCCTACAGAGTTGTCACGTCGGCTATGTTGGATTCTTAAATAGCTATTTTTTTCGTTATCAGCGACCCGATATACCATAAAAACAAAACCTATGACGATTTTCACACTTTTTCATCACATTTCAGACATTTCAACGCCATCGCACGCCAAATCATAGGTATGTCCTTTCTTAGGACTCAAGCTATCTCTCAACCAAATTTCATCTAAATCGATCCAGCGATTTAAGCGTGAAGAGTAACAGACATTCTGTCGCATTTATAATATTAGTATGGATTGGCGTTCCGAAAACCCGAAAAAACGACACATTTAATGATATATATAGACATTTCAACCTCATCGCACCTCAATAGAGGATGCTCGTCACGTTAGCCACGTTGAATTTTAAAATCGTTGTTGTTTTCGTAATCAGCGACCCGATAAACCATAAAAACAATACCCATGACGATTTTCAGACTTTTTGACCCATTTTACACTTTTCGGGGTTGATATTTTCAAATCGATGCCATTTTTGTAATTGACGTCCCAGAAAACCATAAAATCAACACCCATATTGATATTATGACATTTCAACCCCACCGCACCCCCACAAGGTGATTTTATGTCATGTCAGCTATGTTGGATTATAAAATAGTCGTTGTTTTCGTAATCAGCGACCCATTAAACCATAAAAACAATACCCATGACGATTTTCAGACTTTTTCAGCCCGTTTTACTACTTTAGGGGTTGAATTTTGAAAAATCCTGAAACACGTGTTTACTCATTTATTTATAGAAGTACTCGTGTACAGTTTCGGATAAAATAGTCCAACTAATCTCGATTCCCCATACAAATTTTGAACCCCCGTTTCACCCCCTTAGGGGATGAATTTTGAAAAATCCTTTCTTAGTGTACCCCTAGACTTCATAAAGAACCTACGTGCCAAATTTGGAATCTCTAGACCCAGCGGTTTGGGCTGTGTGTTGATATATCAGTCAGTCAGTCAGGACTTTGAATTTTATATTTATAGATTACTGTATGTAATAATGTGTATGTAATAATCGAATATTTGCAAGCACTAGCGTCGTCGTGCAAAAATCATGGTGTGCAAGGCTCTATGCCTTATGGTTTAGATGACTTGCTACTTCCTATTATTTTGCAACTTTGTATCAGTATATTTGATTTTAAAATTTTCAGGTATCTGGATACGTGGTCCGTCCGGGCGCTCCGGTGCCGCCCCAACTCGTCGATCTCGTCTCCGAGCTTGGGATATTTGGAGTTATCATTGGGTAAGTTGAATACAATAACCATTTTTACATAAACACAAGGAGATCGGTGACATTATGCGTATCAGTCTAATCGAACACGCAAGTTAAGCAATGTTGACCGTAGCCTATCCAGCTGCGCCATGTTATGTACGATAATCACAAACGAGCTCTGGACAAAGAAATGATACGATCAAAAGACGCCAAAACCATTATTTTTGACGGTTATTTAATACTGGAGGTGTAACATAAAGTCTGGTATATTGTTTATCTTGATACAATATATTTTATTGCACATAAAGGTAAATAATAATTTACCCTTATATGAATAAATGTAAATTATTATTTAGTTTCTGTTTCATGTTATCAATAATAACATGAAAGAGAAACAACAAGGGCGATACGAATAGAAGTAATTATATAAATTATGCATATTATGTGTGTGTGTATTTATAATATAATACATAATTTATTACTTTATATTATTACACGAATTTTTTTACGTTTCACTAGGGAATATTTTTATGTCAAGTTGTTATGCTTTGTTTTCTGTAACAGTTCAATAGTAGTTTACTTGTTTATTTGGTCTCCCGTCTATAAATTTTCTGGTACTATCTCTATGTTATCTGGAAGAGATCTCTTCTAGAGATAAGCTCACCTTTGTATACCACTGATATTACTATGTTATGTAATTGTTTATGTTCGTAATTGGTTTTGGAGTCTAAGTGGTCGCGTACTGTGCGGTTCCAGAGAAGTTTTCTCCCGCGTACTGTCAAGTTGTGGAATGAACTGCCTGTCGAGGTTTTCTCAGGAGACTACAGCACGGGGTTCTTCAAAAAGGGCGTAAGATGTTTTTACAGGTTCTGCAACGCGCGTGTGATGGTGTTGCAGTCGTTCATAGGCTGCGGTAACTGCTTGCTATCAGGCGGGCTGTATGTTTGTTGACCATTTAGCGGTATAAAAAAAAATTGCGATAATATAATAATAGAGTATAATTTATTTTTCTCCATCCCCAGAACCAAAGATAAAATCTACTGCAACAAGCAAGTGGGTCACATGCTACGGACCAAGTTGGCAGACGTCAACGAGGGCGGAGTCGCCGCCGGCCTTGGAGCCCTAGACTCGCCCTACTTGTTGGATATGTAGCCGCTACTATTAAAATTGAACACTGATTAAAATGTTTACTTTAGGTCACACTCGGTGCTGGTTCATTCCCCGTACTAGTATAAAAAATAATACAAATATTAAAGTAATTGTATATATGTATAAAAATGTTGGCCCCTGCCTATAAGGAGCCATCCATAAATTACGTCACATGAATTTCATGATTTTTGACCCCTCCCCCCGTCCTTGTCACAGCTGGTCACATTTGTGAGACTCCCCCCTCCCTAGTGTGACGTCACATATCTAATATATTACATATATATTGCAAATTTACATTTAAAGTTAATATTAATATTAAAACACGAACTTTGATCAAATTCGTGTTTTAACACTTAGATTAGAATAGATTTTGAAATGTCACGTCACGAAATTTAGGACCCCTCCCACCCCCTTGTCGCACAATATCACACCCCCTCTCGCCCCCTTAACGTGTGACGTAATTTATGGATGGCCCCTAATCTGTTCGTTGAGAGTTGATAAAAAAAAATAAAAAAAACCAGGGTTTCTAATCTCATTATAGATTGCGGCCCGCTTGACAACAGCTGCGTGCCTCGTACCATAAAACATAGCGAGCGCACATCGATTGTTACACACGTGACCTCTCGTCATACTGTATGCGACACTTAAGCGATAATCTTTACTTCAAGACTTCTTACGAGAAGTCTTGAAGTAAAGATTATAAATATTACGATATTTATCAACTCTCGGCGACCAGCTTTAATTTTATTATATTCATAATGTGCTTTCCTAAAACGTTCCTCTCCCAGAATTTCCCTTTTGCGAAGTCGTCCTCCCAAGAAGTCTATTTTACTTATGTGAATGTATCACTTATGTGAAATAGACAGGATAAAGGTGTTATGAAAATGGGTCATTTTTACCAGTAAGAATATTCTCATATTGCCTTCACTGGTAAAAATGCCCTATTTTCATAATATAATATAGACAGGACAATGGTATGACAATGCTCTTTGTACTTGCAATTCGGAATGAAGTGATACACTTCACAAACCAAATTTATTTTGTTAAAATAAAATAGCTAGACAAAAACAAAAAAAAATAATTAATAAACTGGTATAATATTTATTGTTATTTGTCCTTTCTGACGTTTTTATGTTCATTTCTATTTGTCGAAAAATTTATGTTTAAAATGTTAGCCTTTATACTACGTACTTATCGAATTTAATTTGCACTTATTTTTGTTAGCACTAGAAAAAAAATGTTACCAAACAATATGTTATTATAATTAAAGTATAAGTAGGTAATCGACTGATCTGTAGAATAAAGTGCCAGTACAGAGTACGTCCGATATTTTGAATCAAATAACGTTCAGTCTGACATTAGACCCCCATTAAAAGGCACGGAAGTGAACTACGAACAGGGACAGCCCTACCGGCTAAGCTGAAGACTGTTGCCATCCGATTTTTTTAGTGCGAAAATTAAACTTTTACCACAGTATAAGGGGCCATCCATAAATTACGTCACACGAATTTCATGATTTTTTTGACCCATCCCCCGTCCTTGTCACAGCTGGTCCATTTGTGAGACTCCCCCTCCCTAGTGTCACGTTACATATTTCAAATTTACACCTAGAGTTGCAAATGGTTTTGATTATTCCGTTAATAGTTCAAAGTTAGTATTTTAACACTTAGATTATAATAGATTTTGAAATGTCACGTCACGAAATTTAGGACGCCTTCCACCCCATTGTCACACAATGTCACACTTCATCGACCCCCTAACTCCCCCTTAACGTGTGACGTAATTTATGGATGGCCCCTAAGGCCCCTGTTGATAGTTCACTTTCGTGCGTTTTTATGGGGAGCTAATGTCAGATTGAACGTTATTTGATTCTAAATCGGTGTCTACGAACCTCGTGTCATTTGTGACCCAGCTGATTGATAATGTTGATAGAAGGACGCAAGTCGATGCGATCTACACAGATTTCAGCAGTGCGTTCGATAAAGTGAATCATTCTCTCCTGTTGCAAAAGCTGTCTGTTCTGGGTGTCTGTGGTGCAATGCATGATTGGTTCCATTCTTACCTGAAATCTCGCAAATTGACAGTGATGACAAATGGTTACTCATCAAAGCCGTATGTGGCTACTTCTGGGGTGCCTCAGGGTTCGCACTTGGGTCCTATATTATTCTTAGTATTTATAAATGATATTGTAAATCATATAAAATATAGTAACTGCTCACTGTTTGCGGATGACATGAAGATATACAAGGCTATTACTAACGCGAATGACATCGAACTGTTGCAGGAAGATTTGGATCGCATAGATGACTGGTGCACCACTAATCGAATGGTTATCAATCCCAGTAAGTGCTACCATATAAAGTTTACCCGCAACAAGAACTTATTTCGATCATCGTACAGTATAGGCAGATCCGTGCTGAAGAAAGTGGATCACATTCGCGACCTCGGTGTGACTCTCGACAGCAAACTCAGTTTTGTGCCACATTATAATGCAACGGTTTCTAAGTCATTTCAGATGCTCGGTTTTATTAGACGAAACACGTCCGAATTTAAGAATGTTAAAACTTTGATAACTCTCTACAATGCATTGGTCCGCAGTCATCTCGAGTTTGCGAGTGTGGTATGGAACCCATGTTATGCAACGCACGTGAATAGATTGGAACGTGTACAGAGGGTTTTCACGCGCCAATTAGCTTTCATAACACCCCATTTCAGTCACCGTAATGAATATAGTGACCGCTTATCAAAATTTAAACTGTCTTCGCTGGCCGATCGCCGTGAGACCCATGACGTGGTATTTTTGCACAAGTTGACACATGGCGCTGTTGATTGCCAAAATATTTTGAACGAAGTACGTCTTGCTGTACCTAGACTCGACTCAAGGCGGAAGCTCACAAAAACCTACGTCATACCTCAGGCACGGACGAACCTGGGTAGAAATGCACCTTTGCCACGAATCCTTTCTAGCTATAATAAAATCAACAACTCATGTGATCTGGACATTAATCATGACTCACTTTTGAAGTTTAAGCGAAAGGTTCAGTCGTTTCATGGCGCTTGTTGATTATTATGGGATTGTCGTGATTTGTTAGATAAAGATAAAGATAAAGAATTTATTTATTTGCACAAAACATGAGTAGATTACATACATTTGCATGCAAGTGTCTTTGAAATTGTGAATTCTAGTTCATCATGTTTTGCCTTGTCGGCGTACAAACATTTGAGAAAGAGCAGCTAATTACAATGTTGTCGAAATTTTGTATATGTCAAACTTAAATATGACAATTGATATTGTTATATTTGGAGGATTACCCTTTAAGTTTTTTTTATTTTGTTAATTTCTTGTAAAAGTTGTGTTCACCTGTAATTGGGTTGCATGCTGGGCCCAGATTTGTACAATTACTTATATTGAATGTAATCATGTAACCTGTTGGTGTACCTTAATAAATAAATAAATAAATAAATAAATATCGGAAGATAAATGAGATAAGAAATTTCTAAAAACGTATGTCTGTAGAATTCATATTGCTTCTAGTGTAGCTAGCTTAAATCGATTTTGTTCCATTATCATATACGACTTTGTTCACATCGGAGATTAGAAAATTCTAAAATCGTATGTCGGAAGAATTCAAATTGCTTAACTTGTTTTTTTTTTCCATGATCACATAGTACTTTGTTCTACACATAAGTCGACATGTATTAATGTAATTAAACTATGAAAAAATGGCGTGTAATATATTTTTATATTATTGACATTCCTATTAACGTAATAATTTTGATGTATTAAATATAAATAATTAATTAATTAGGGTCACTATAAATAAAATTATTTGTTTTGATGAAATTGCTCGTCGAATATTTAGTATGTTTAGTAAATATCTTTATCAATTTGATTAATATAATAGAACAAAACATCTTGTCAAACATTATGTATTCCAAACTTATTTGTATTTGTCATACAAAACAAATTTAATTATTGTGTAACAAAATACATAATACACAAAAATTAAATTAAATTGAAACTGAATTTTGACTAAATTTTAATTAACGAGAAATCATCGGCTACTATAAGGCATGTCGCAAGCTTGTTTTCATCTTAATGGCATAGACAATAGTAACTGTATTAATAAAGTTTATTGGTGCTGTGTACACATTATAGCTGTTTTATACAATTTTAATAATTAATAAGACAATAAAGCTATTGAAGGCTAATATTTGTTATTATTTCATTGATTACTTCTTCCCCCTAAATATTTAAGTACCTAATGGTCTCTTTAACCCCCTCCTAATTCTTTTTTTTATACTACGTCGGGTAGCAGACAAGCATACGGCCCGCCTGATGTGACGCGGTTACCGTAGCCATATTAACGCTCGCAACATAAAATATCGCTCGCGTGCCGCCACCCCCGCTGCCAACGCAGCATCTCCTTTACTTACTCACTCGCAGGAACACAACCCTCAAGGGAATTGTTATTTGGCTGCGGTATTCTGTTAGGTGGAGATACATTCCCCAGTCGGGCAGACAATTACGCTCCCTACCTCTCTTTTCGCCAGATCTTCGTTTGTTAGTCAGCAGGGTGCGCCGCGTGCAGGTCAAGTTAGCTTTGGTTCAAAGATGTTGATGAACCACTTATACCCCAAAAAGGAAACACGGAAGTCATTTGCAAAACATTATAATGCGGGAAAATAATAATAGTAGTAAGTATTCGACTTACTTTCGAAATTTCAGCTTAATAATTCAGCTTAAAGCAAATTTGTTTTTTATAATAAAGCAGCAAAATTATAATAAAGCAAAGTAAGTAGTAGGCCCGGAAATACAACGTTGCCTACGGCCCGCTTTACCCTTAGTCCGCCACTGTCTGTACAGACGCAATAGGCTATTTTCCAATGTTTAAAAATTGTATAAATTATTTAACAGTATCTTAAAATACACAAAACTTTGTGTGCCTTATTTCGGCACTGCCCAGGTCTCAGATCTTGATTGACAAAAAAATTGTCGTCAATTTGTCGAAATTTGTAGCCCAAGGCAAAAAATTTGTCGGTCTCCCGTTAAAGAGTTATAAGGCTTTTTTTGTGGCAGTGCCGAAATAAGCTTATTTCGGCACAGCCCACTCGGGATCTATGAAACTACATAACATAGCGAAGATATTATTTTCCCCAGAATTAGTCGTCAATTTGTCGAATTCAGAAACCAAGTATCAGAATTAGTCGACCTCCCGTTAAAAAGTTATAAGTATTAGTTTGTGGCAGTGCCGAAATAAGCCTTATTTCGGCACTGCCCAATAAAACTACACCACCTAGCGAAAATCTAATTTCACCCAGATGTTGCCTTGAATTTGTCGAAATTTGTCGGATATAAAACACAACTGGTCGATGCGTAATTAAAAAGTTTTATTGGGCAGTGCCGAAATAAGGCTTATTTCGGCACTGCCACAAACAAATACTTATAACTTTTTAACGGGAGGTCGACTAATTCTGATACTTGGTTTCTGAATTCGACAAATTGACGACTAATTCTGGGGAAAATAATATCTTCGCTATGTTATGTAGTTTCATAGATCCCGAGTGGGCTGTGCCGAAATAAGCTTATTTCGGCACAGCCCACAAAAAAAGCCTTATAACTCTTTAACGAGAGACCGACAAATTTTTTGCCTTGGGCGACAAATTTCGACAAATTGACGACTAATTTTTTGTCTAGTTAAAATCAAGATCTGAGACCTGGGCAGTGCCGAAATAAGGCACACCAAAACTTTAAAGATCTGCAAACTTTCATTCTAATATTTTTAGTCAGTTTTTTTTATCGTCGATCAAAGTTTGGCGGGAAAGTCCATTTTAAAAGTATGAAATTATTAAAAAATAATATTTCCATTGGAGAAGCAATAAAAAATGCTATAACTTTTATTATGATACTAACCACATAAACGTAATATTTAACATAGCTGTCGTACAAATTTCTGATTTGATGCATACAAAATACAAACCTGTGACGTCATAATTCGGTAGTCTTTTGTATGGAGCGTTTTGGGGCAGTCTAAAAATTTTGATTTTCAAATTACCATATCTCGAGAGGTTTTTGTGCTATCGAAGTAATTCTTTCACCTATGGTTATATTATGTAGACGTCCCTACATATCAAACAGATAAAAATGTTAGTCAAATAGCCTATTGTATAAGTAGTATAACGATACGACGATATGGAATGACCGGAGTTTGCGATACCAAGTCGGATGCAGGTGGGAATGCATAATCTCCTCGGCTACTGCCATCAGTAGAAGTTGTCCTAGACCCATGTCTAGGACAACTTCTAATAAATACAACGAAAATGACGAAAAGAACAAAACTGTATTTTTAAATAATTACTTTATTAAATATGTCACCATCTACGTAAATTATCTATTTATATAAATTCATGGTATTTGGGTAACTTGTTCTTCAGCAAGGTTCCGCCCTCGTTGTAGCCCTGCTCGTATTGGAAAGCGGGATGCCCGTACACCACCTGCCGGCATAAACCAATATTATAACTACAAATCAGTCAGCCCCCTTACCACCAACTCTTATTGCGATTCAATAACTGAGTAGAATGCTTATTCATACCAATGAATAAGCGACTCTATTCAATTTGAAATAGAGTCGCTTATTCATTGGTATGAATAAGCATTGCATTCAGTTATTGAATCGCAATAAGAGTTGGTGGTAAGGGGGCAGGTCCGTTCAAACAAACCGGCTCGCAGAGGAGAGCAGATTTTGGATGCGTTTAAAATAGAGTTTTATATCATTGGCATAAGGTTTACTTTAAAAATCCACATCGGCTCTCGACCATTCTCATATAACAAAAGAAGTGAATTAAAAAAATAAACCTTATACCACCAACCACTAAAGTGGAAAACAAGCATACGGCCCGCCTGATGGAAAGCAGTTACCGTAGCCTATAAACAACATCAGGGACATCACATACGCGTTGTGTAAAAATCTTTTCACGCCCATTTTGAAGAACCCCATGTTGTAGTCTCCTGGGAAAACCTCGACAGGCAGTTCATTGCACACAGCTTGATATTAACCTCTCTGGAACAGATTCGGCTCTAATATGTTCTATACTCACCTTGTCCCTCTCATACGCGTCCTCAGCGCTGGTTATCAACTCGGGGACGTCCAGCCTCGGTATCAGCATCAGGTTCATGAGGTAATGCTTGTTGTTCGTGTACAGCATCCTCTGGTCGGCCCAGTCCATCTCCTTGGGCAGCCGCCAGTCCTTCATCTTGGGGTCCACTCGCTCAGTGTACTTATCGAAGTCCAGCCGCTCTATGTCTTCAACTACCTGGAATGGTACAGCATCTAGAATGGTTATAATGTACAGAAAGGTTCAGATGACCACACAATCTAGTCAACTAGACGAGCTCGTGGATTCGATTCCCACACAGGACAAACATTTGTGTGCATGAATATGTCTGTCTGGGTGTTTTCTATGTATCAAAAAAAAACAATGAATTTACGTATGTTTATCAGTTGTATAGTACCCATAACACAAGCTTCGCTTACTTTGGGGCTAGATGGCGCTGTGTAATTTGTCGGACAATAAAAAATAAAAATAAAACTACTGAGATCCATCAAAAAGTTTTAAAATGAGGTATTTGAGTTTGTCAGTTAGGCCATAGGTACATTTTTTTCTCAACGCATCAACAAGTTGTGTAGAAGGGAATCAAAAGTGCCCACGGCACAACCAGTTGGGCATAGTAGTCGTGCCGTGAATCTGGAAGGAACTAAACCCGGAGGAAGAGAGCTCCATTTTGAAAAAACCGGCCAATGCGAGACGGACTCGCTAACGAAGGGTTCCATACCATTATCTATAAAAACGGCAAAAAAAATCACGTTTGTTGTATGGGAGCCCTCTTAAATATTTTGATTTATTTTAATTTAATTATTTATTTTTAAAGTGAATATATAACTAAATATTCTGTGAATATTTCAAGCGTCTACTTGATGCCGTTATCAATATCGAGCAAAAACAAGCAAAAAAAAAATCACGTTTGTTTTATGGGAGCCCCCTTACATATTTATTTTATTGTTTTTATTAGTTGTTGTTATAGCGGCAACAGAAATACATCATTAGAAAAAAATTCAACTGTCTAACTATCACGGTTTATGAGATATAACCTGGTGACAGACGGGCGGGCGGATAGACGGACGGACGGACAGCGGAGTCTCAGTAATACCAGGATCACAGTGTCAGTTTTATCCTTTGGGTACGGAACCCTAATAAAAAAACGTTAGTTCATGCAAAATACGGCAAGCCGGCACCCACCCACTACCGTTAGCAAATGCATGCGACCGTGGCTGCTTTGGTCGTCTCTGCTCCAGCTGCTGCAGTCGTCTCTGCGATTCTCCAACATCTGAAACAGAAGATCCATGCGACTGCTTCCGCCTCGACTGCCGTGGTCGTCTCTGCGACACGTGTTTCGCCTATTGGCAAGGCATCATCAGGCGATCTGTAGATAACCGTCTAAAGAAGTTTTCACTTAATAAACTATAATTTTAACAAAAAAAAAACACACTCCAACAATTACTTACAATCGCACTACTAAAAAGTTAAAAACACTATTAGAACTGAATTTAATGATATGAAAAAAAAAAAAATACGACCAATCTAGAAGAATATACTCTTTCAAATAAAAAAAAGTTTTTTTCCAAATCGCTTTAAAAATGACGGAGTAAATAAGTAAAAAAAAAAGTACAATCAAATTGAGAACCTCCTCCTTTTTTCGAGTCGGTTAAAAGAATGACGATGGCTTACCACTTCAACATCACCACCGCCGGTCCAGTCGTAGACCAGTAGCTCGGCGTGCGAGGAGATGTCCCTGAGGTATTTGTTCTTGTATTGCCGCTCCACCTCAGTAAGGTAGGGGATGGTGAGGGCCTTGCCGTTGATCTCGTGGGGGATGGCTCGTCGCTTCACATTCTCTTGTACCTGTGTCAGTTTTAGTATAGTTGTAGTTCGATGAGCTCGGTGGTCGAATGATTAGCAATGGCCACTTCGACTCCGAGGTCGCAGGTTCGATTCCCGCACAAGACTAACATGTGTGTGCCTGAACATGTCTGTTAGTTTTGGTCTGGGTGTTTTCTATGTGTTATAAGTATGTATTTACAAAAAAAAATGTATTTATATACATTTATCAGTTGTCTAATACCCATAACACAAGCTTTACGCTTAATTTGGGACTAGGTGGCGCTGTGTAAATTGTCCAGAAATATTTATTTACTATTTATTTATTCATTATCTTATTTTTTTGCAAACAAATTATCATATCTAACTGCTTTACATCAGATGTGCTGTATGCTTGTTTGGCATTTGTAATAGCAATTTTTTTTACTTTCATATTACCTTATCAACAGGCACGTCCAAGTAGATGACTAGATGTGGTCGCATCAACTCTTCGATGGAGTACCCCTTCAGCTCATAGTACACCGATCGTACACCCTTGCTGATGTACTTCTGAGACACCATGGCCTCCAGGAACACAAAGTCGGAGTAAGGGGACCTGAAAATTAAATCATTTAAGAATTGGGGTGACTCTAAATCCGTTAATACGGTTTGAGGTGTAAGTGGTTCAACAACATCTTTGAACCAAAGCCAACTCTGAGGCTCTGGCGAAAAGAGAAGTTAAGCATAGCGTAAACTGCCTGACTGGGGATGTGCCTCCACCTCACAGAATACAGCAGCCATATAACAACAACAAACAATAACAACATCCCTCCTTGAGGGAAATTTCATTTTGCTATTTGCAAGGGTTTATATTTTTTTTTTTTTTGACAATTAACACAGCGCCATCTAGTCCTAAATCAGGCGCAAAGCTTGTACTATGGGTACTAGACAACTGATAGATTTACTTAAATATTTTTTTTAGACAACTGATTTACTTCAATATTTTTTTTTGTAAATAAATACATACTTATTGCAAACATTGCAAACACCTAGACCAAGACAAATAGACAAGTTCATGCACACAAATGTTTGTCTTGTGCGGGAATCAACCTCGGAGTCAAAGTGGCCATTGCTAGCTATGTGACCAGCGAGCTTGTCATAGGAGTAGGAGGTTGTAAAGGTAGGAAGCTTTTGGAATATTACTTCCCTCTTGGCAATATGAGACAGCAGCATTAAAAGCCTAAAACGATAACTAGCCAAGTAAAACTGAACTGCTGTGCACCCTGGATTTTAAATTATTGTACATCGAAATAATCATTTGGTTGCCCTTCACAGGATTTTGCACAACTCTACATTCATATTAAATATAAATAAATCATTATTGATTTATTCCTCTTAATGATAATCTAGGATTTATTATCTAATATATTATTTATTAATTTTAAAATTAATTGATAATCTTGGATGAATTACACACGGCCATCTAGCCCCAAACTAAGCAAAGCTTGTACTATGGGTACTAGATAACTGATATTATACTTAAATACATTTTTTTTTGTAAATACATGATAGAAAACACCCAGACCAAGACAAACAGACATGTTCAGCACACAAATATTTGTCTGGTGCAAGGATTGAATTTGCAACACTGGAGTCAAAGTGGACATGGTTAGCCATTCAACTCGTCTCGCCAAATCGTTGTTATGGTGTGACAGCAATAAACGGGTCTAGTGTTAATGTCATAATAACAGTAATACAAACCTTTCTAGCACAACACCTTGACCGGTATTAAATAAATGAGCCAAAGCATCAACATACTGGCTATAACGTGCTGTATACATCATAATCTGGAAATTGCCAGCCAAGCGGTGATCTGGGTACATGTTGAAGTTAACATGATCAAATGTTCTACAATCTTCAGGAACCTGGTCATCAAACATTCTTAAGTCACATCCATTTGGGCGTATGTAGTGATGGTCCATGGTTGGCTCAGGAAAGTGTTTCATGCCGAGGTCTTCGGCTAATGCTGCGGCGAAAGCAGTCTTGCCTGCAGCAACAGGACCTTCCACCAACACTACCTTCGTGTTCTCATCAAACCTGTGCGTTGTACGATCGAACCAGCTCCGGAACATGGTATAATCCTTATTCACATAGTCAAAAGGTGCCGGTTTGGGCGGCCGTGGTGGCAGTGACTCTCTAAGGGCTTTTCCAGCGATATTACGATTTTGCACGAATGTACATGCTGCTATTTTGCTCCCTTGACCAGGGGCAATCACTTTGACGACAGCGGTTCGAATAAGAGTCGCCATTCTGGCTGGAGGTATCGTCTTTTGCCCGATACCTGCCGAAGAAAGGAGTATTATTTTATGAAGTTATTCAAGGAGTTTAAAAGGCTGAAAAGGCTTAATTCTTACCTCAATTCTAGTAAATCATAACAAAATTTCGTCAAAGAAATTGTGACATAACCATACTGTAGGGTTGTTGAAAATTTTTTGACATTATCGATATTAGGGCACAGTATATCGATATTTAAAACAATATTTATTATATCGATATCACAATGTATGTATACATAAATACAATACTGTATAAGGATTCAACGACTCCTGTCAGAAAATTATTATGATAATTAAGTAGAAATATGAACAATCACAATGTATCGTAAGCAAAATGAGTGTTAATTAATATGTTGTCTAAGTAAAATATAATCATTATGTCACATAAAAAAATTGGCCGAAGAGTAGAATGACAGAATAAATAATGTCAGTGGTGCGTCTTTTAAATCCGTCTTTTAAGCGGTTGTAGCCTATGTGTTTAAATATACACCTGTTTTTGTTTCATTTAAATAAAACGAGTAGCAATTAACTTTTAGTATTAGTGTGTTTCTACTTCATGCGATCGCGAAGGATATTCTCAATTTTATAATTTGGTTGGTATGTAGCAAAGAGGCTCTGGCAAAAGTGAGGTAGAGCACAGTTTATTTCTAAGCTGCCCGTCTGGGCAACTTCTATATCACAGAATACCACAGCCAAACAATTCTCTTAAGGATTGTTTTGTTACTGTTAGTGGATGTGGCCACAAGTAAGCTGTTAAGCTTAAGCTGTTGTAGCTGCTCGCAAAAGGTATATGGCTACGGTATGTTGCGAGCTCTTCTATGGCTACGCTAGACACTTCACATCAAACGGGCCTTACACGGTCCGTTTGTCTCCCACCCGACGTAGTATAAAAAAGGTTCTAAATATCGAAAGACACGACCAAAATCGTTGTTACTAAGTCGAGGAAACCAACGGTTCTCAAATTTTTCGAATATGGAGAAACCCTCAAAACTAGGGATTAGTTAAATTAGTACTGTAGCAATTTCGATATAAAGTATCGATACTTATGAAACTTTCGAAGTCAACCCTTGGGCTCAATCTATAATGCAAATGTCATTGTCACACAGGACATTAGAAGATCTCTTTGTTTATTTAATTTGGCAATCTTTTTTGAGTCGAAAATTATTTTGCCAAGGTAATTTGTATACCTATATTTTCATCATCCCGGATTCAGAGATATGCCAGCCGAAAAAGTAATTTATATATACATTGTCATGAATCCACTAGTTCCTCGATCTGGTTCTTGGCCACTTGATCACGTCGTACACTATTTTGTAATTCATATTCATTTATTTTGTTTTTTTTTACTACTAGAATTTCGGATAGTGCAATTATGCTGCTGTTTTACAGTTATTGGAACTACTCGACAGCGGCGATTTAAAGTATTATAAGATTTCATAGCTGAATTTTTGAATAAAAATCTAAAATTCAGCTATGAAATCTTTGATTAAATGTGCAAATCATTTTAATGCTGTGAGTGAGTTCACCTTAAACATACTTGAAGTAGGTAACTGGCTCCCGTTCGTCTATACGTCGGTTAAATGGCTTATGTAGCGTGGTAATTAATCTATATCCAAATCAAATCGGTTCTACCGTTTAGCCGGAATAAACATAACAAACAAACGATCTGCCTGATAATAAGTAGTCATTGCAACTATGTATTCAAATATAGAACGAAATAATGTTGCAATGAAACTGTTCGCGGAGCGATTGGAGGGCTGGTGGGTAACAATACTTATTTAAATCACGATCTGATTTTTGGAAAATGAACAGTCTTCTTATATGCTTTGGGTAAGTGCTTTTGGTTCATCAAGATCTTTGAACTAAAACCAATTTCACCTGCACGTGGTGCACCCTGCTAAATGACTAACGAGGCTCTGGCGAAGAGACAGGGCATAATAACGTATTTTGTAAGCTGCCCAACCAGCCCAACAGTGATAGTACCTCCACCTCACAGAATCATCATCAGGTCCATTTTAGTCTTCACTACAGGAGCACGACCCTCTCTCGTCCGTCCTAGACGGATGGAGGATTTGGCCTACATTCCCCACGCTGGTAAAACAGTTTGGGTAGGCCTGATCGATATTTGACAATTTATTTCCCTTAGTCGCCTTGTACGACAGCCACGGGAAGAAACGGAGTGATTCTATTCTAGTCTGCCGGAAACCACATGGCCTCACAGAATACCGCAGCCAAATAACGATTTCCTTAAGAGGTGTTGTGTTCATGAGAGTGATTGTGGGTACCAGGAAGGAAGGAGTTGCTGCATTGGCTGCGGGGGTGGCAGCACGCGAGCGATTTCATGTTACAAGCGTTTATATGGCTATTATAACAGTTTCAGATCAGCCGACCCTCTTGTTTCCCACCAGACAGAGTAGTATAAAAAATGCTAAATACGTATTTACTTATAGTGCAGTGCACAAAAGATCCAAGAGGGTCAACGTGACACTGGTGCTGCAGCAATGACCAGACCCATTTCAAGATAAGATACTTATAGTGCATATTAATGTAATAAAAATATCATAATTTATAAATATACTTTTATTTACAACTAAAATCTCTCTGCGACCCTATTAGCTACATTTCTCAGATTTCCATACACTTTAGACGGAGGAGACCCCAATATAAGGTTACATATAGCTCTTCTAGCTAAGGCGATGTTCTGGTAACTCCCCAAGATGTAAATTTTCGAGTCCGCAAGCACTATTCTTGTTTTTGTCACATTTTCAATGGTAAATTTTGTACGTCCTGCCTTGCCAGCCAACCGACCAATCGCTCGGCCCAGATGGTCTCCTTGAAGAGTCTTAACATCTTTGATTTCAAAGGATTCTACAAATAAGTCATCTAATCGAAGCAGGGCGAGGGCATCTTCAACATCAAAACCGTAAACAAATGCCTGAAAAAAAACATTGATTATCTGTAAAGTCGGTTTACGCTCGAAAATCTTACGTGTTATCGCCATAAGAAAACATCGGCCGATGAAGTGGATGAGAGATAGATGCGTCACAAGTCGAACGCTTAGGCCGATCGTGCCTTGCTATCGCTTGTATTGCACGCTCGGTCAGGCGTACCATGACAATGACTCATGCATTTTCGTGCGTGCAGGCGCGTTCATCGGTTTATAAGACGTTATCACGCCAAAAAAAAAATGAATAAACATTCTTAGAATGAGAACTTTGAAGAATATAAACTTTGAGATACATTTGGAGATAAAAAGAGCTATTCAAGCTTTTTGGCTAGTTTTGAATAGCCATTAAATAAGTCAAAAATTGCTACCAAACAATTTTCCATCACGCCAAGGGTATGTTAGATTACAATCGTCAAGCCAAGTCAGTGGCCCTTAGTTGGCCTGAAAACACTGGTCTCTGCCAACCCACAGTTGAGCAGCATGGTGGAGTATGCTCTAAATGCCCTCCGATTGAGTGGAGATCTGTATTCCAGCAGTGGGATGAATAAGGTTGATGATGACGAATTTAGTGAAATCTTACTTTTACGAAATCGCTAGCTTTCTGTAAATTTGCAATATCTTTTGTTTCCGGACCCACTTTGATCTCAACATTTCTTGTCTTTGTGTTGAATCGGACCTGCAGTAATAAATGTTCCACTATGGGTGTGAAGATCTTGAGCCAGTTCTCTTTGAGTGGTGTGTATCTGAAAGGTAGAACAAGTTCCTAAGTTTTAAAATTGACATCATAAATTATCAATAAAATAGTATTGATACTATTTCTTTATCCAAAAAATCAGTATAGCAATTCAGTGACAGGAAAGAAATTTAGATTAGTAACCCACAATTTCGAGGGGGGCAGGGGCGGGGGAGGTAGAGGGGGAGGGGGCACCCCCTCGGTACCCCTCCACACTCTCGGAAATACTTAGTTTTGGGAAAATAATAATTTTAATTTTTGTGCTTTGTTATGCAAAGGTGGAGTGGCTGCACTTCCCGCAGCTCCGGAGACATTGCATAAGGAATTTCTAGACATAGAGAGGCTACAATACTCAATGCTGGTCAGAATATATGCTTGATTTTCACTTAAATTATTTAAAAGGTATAAATTGCAGTAAATTTTAAAACATTTTGTTTTGCATGCATAGTTTTGAAGTTATTTTTATATGAAATTCAAATTATAATTTTTCCAAAACTAAGTATTTTCGAGAGCGGGAGGGGTACCGAGGGCGTGACCCCCTCCCCCTCAACCGCCCCCGCCCCCTTGATATGGTGAGTGACTAATTTAAATCTGAGCCGAGTTAGGTCACCAGGAAGGAAGGAGTTAACAGTAGAGGTGGTGGTACACAAGTAATATTGTGCAATATTTCATGTTGCAATTTCAAATTTGTGAATGTTTATATGGTAACCGTTTAACATCAGGCGGGTCGTATGCTTGTCTACCACTCGACGTAGTATAAAAAAATATGGGTTAATTGACAAGCCTGGTCTGTCTCGTTAGAGTTCCCGTTATGTATGCTGAGACCTACACTAGCTGAATTGTTTGAATAAATTTATTATTGTCATTATGAGTTTTAACTATTTTGGTAAAAATATCACACGGCAAACTACTGTAAACAAGAGGCTCATTAGTTAAGTAAGTATTACATGAAACTACATGAAACTACATTCTAGAACTTATACCTGTGCGCTGGTACGGCCACTTTTCTCATGTTCTCTTTGGACTCGTTTGGCTCTGTGTCCTTCTTCTTTTTCTTTGGCCTGGATCGTTTTAATATAGGCTGGCCTTGTGTCTCATTGTGCTCTTCTACTTCCATGTTATTGAGAGACTCAGATATTGCTCTTCGCTTTACTGTCTTCTTCGCCGGTAAGAAATCATTTACACTAATATCGTCCATTTTAGTCGCTTATTAAAATTATAAGATACGCAAGAAGCAAATTATAACCTACACATTGCCATATACAATGAAAGGAAGAAAGACGGAACGGAACGGACGAGCTACGGAGTACGGTATGGGATTTATTTGACATTGACAGCTACTGTCTTCTTCTTTTCGTTGCTGGCAACTACTGTTCAGCCGAAGATTATCCTTGCTATTTTCAAGTTAAAGTTTCCCAATTTATTTGGAAATCTGATATCTTGTAAACCGTTACTGCTGTGAGCACAACAGTACCGCTGTTTTGTGTTTATTGGATTGGATTGAGATAGTGGTATGAAACATTTGGCGATTAGTATATAGGGATAACAGGTCCTTATTATCGAAACGGTAGTGGAAATAAGGAAATGATAGATACAAATAATATGAAGGAAAAAGATAATATATATAAAACTGCTAAAATAAAAACGGTAGTGGAACTAAGGAAACAATAGATAGAAATATGAAGGAAAAGGATAATATATCTAAAACTGCTAAAATAAATATATTTGAAGAAAATATTGAGCAGTGAGAAATTTTATCTGAGATTTAGTAGGTAGGTATATGTAATCAATTATGGACGATATAGAAAAGGGGTCACATGGAAGAAGAACCTTACTTTTAATCAAAATGTCATACAACGGTAAAGCACCAAAAGAATTAACAAACAAATTATGAACGGATATCTTCCAAGCCACAATTACAGAATGTTCTTAACGCGCAATCTCGCTAAAAGAGCTGGAAAGCTACAATGACCCAATCCGAGCTTTAATATGGTGGATATGACTATTTTGCTAACCTTCAGTTTAGAGAACCAAGGAGTAAGAGTTATTTCAGGATGGATTCGCATCTTACTTTTGGCTAGTAGTCTTACATACCAACTCTCAAGCGTTGATGAGAGATTGGCATGAAAGATAGAGCACGACTTGACTTAAAACCTGGATACTATAACAAATTACCTACCTTGGGCAGCTGCTAAATAAGCTAAGTTGTCTGCTATTTCTTTGCCTCGTATGATCCCGAATGACCAGCAAGGCTATTATCTAATTTTTATTTCAGTGAACAACGAAATTCAGTTGTACACCGAACTTTGATGACAACCGAGAAAACATAAATTTAGATGTAACATGTAAAATTTAGATGGCATTAATTAGTTGGTAAAATGTTTTCGGGACTCGGGAATTCGTAGTGTATAGATAGGGTGAAATTAGGCAGAGGGTGTAGATACAAATAAATCAACATGTATTTATAAATTAAGAATATTTTATTACAATATAAACCGAAACATAAAATCTGACTGAGAAATTCTATCATTTTATTTAACCTCCAATTTTTTGCAATGCAAAGACATTCAATATTTCATAGTTAAATTCGCTTTTGATGATCACAAGCATAATCCAACCTAACCCTATTATGTCAGAATGACAATCTTACCGAAATTCTACATTCTATGCTTCAGGTCGCAATTTCCTTGACGTAAAGCACGCCAAGGTGACTAATACTGGGAGAAATCATATCTTCGTCATGTTATGTAGTTTAAAATGAGATCCCGAGTGGGATGTGCCGAAATATGCTTATTTCGGCACTGCCACAAAAAAAACCTTATAGCTCTTTGATGGGGAGCGACAAATTTTCTCCTTTGGCGACAAATTTCGACAAATTAACGACTAATATTCTGTCTAGTTAAAATCTAGATCTGAAACATGGGCTGTGGCGAAATAAGGCACGGATTTCCTTGCATTCAATATTATTCTTTGGCAAGTCTAAAGTATTTTTAGATTTGCCAAAAAATATACCTGAATTTATTTATTTGGCAAATCTTCGCGATTTCACTAGACAAATAGTAAAACCCATGAGTGGCTAGTCTTCGAAGATTGACTACGACATATAAACCATTTTTATTGACAGACAGTCATAGTGGAATGGTTAGTAAATTTTGTATAAAATAAATATTTCTGGATACTTTGCATAGCGCCATCTAGTTGTGTACCATGGGTACTAGATAACTGATATTATACTTAAATACATTTTTTTTTGTAAATACATACAACACCCAGACCAAGACAAACAGATATGTTCATGCACACAAATATTTGTCTTGAGTGCGGATCGAACCGGCGACCTCGGGGTTAAAGTGAACATTGCCAGTCATTCGACCATCGAGCTCGTCGTCATCATCATCGTATACATGTATTATGTACACCGAGTGGTCATGTTGTTCAGAGCAGTATCTTGTATTTGAAGCGTCTGGAGTCTCTACAAAGCTGACGTCGTAACTGAGCGAGTCGAAGGTCCAGGGCTCCGCGGCGCTCCACTCGGGCAGTACACTAGTGCCCTGCTGTTCAGAGCAGTATCTTGTACTTGAAGTGTCTGGGGACTCTGGACAGCACGAGCCTGGCGTCGTAGCTGAGCGAGGCGAAGGTCCAGGGCTCCGCGGCGCTCCACTCGGCGCAGTATACCGAGTGCTCGTGCTGTTCATACGACTGCAGCACGCCGTCCTCCAACCTGATAACAATAGGTTAATAATTTAGGTAGGGTAACAGCGTATTTGTAAGCTGCCCGATTGGGGAAGTACAATAACAATTCGCTTTAGGGTTGTTGTGTTCCTGCGAGTGAGTGAGGTCACCAGAAAGGAGTTGCTGCGTTGGCAACGAGGTTGGCGGGGCACGATCAATAGTTCATGTTGCGAGCGTTAATATCAGGCTTCACATCAGGCGTACCGTATGCCTGCCACCAGACAGACAGAAAAAAATCAGCTATAAACGAAGAGTCACGAAAATTGCACATAATTAGGTCTTAATATATTCGTGTGATGTTATTATCACATTCGCCTTCGGCTCATGTGATAAACTCACGCTCGTATTTTAAGAACCCTTATTATGCAACAGTTTCATAAACTACCATTTTATTGTTGGTAACTTAGATGATTCATTAGAGAGGGCCCCATCCTCTGAGGGCCCATCTGATGAACTCGACACGGGCCCCTGATGGTATAGGTACGTCACTGTCTATAGAAATATAACTGTCATTGCTAGTGGATGAATAAATGTAAGGTAGGTACACTTGGCTGAGCCTGCGGCCGTCGTCGTCGAGGTCCCGGCAGACGCTGGCGGCGGCCGTGAGCAGCGCGCGCGCGTCCGAGCTGCCCGTCAGCAACAGCTGCTCGTGGTACGTGTTGTATCGCACCGTCCACACCCTGCACACATACAGACACGTGATTATACAGGGCGTATTGTTAAAGGCTGGTCAAATTCAAGGAGATGTTGTTCGTATTAATCCCGAATCAATAAAAAAAGCAAAAATTAATCAACCATAGACTATATCATAGTACAAATATATAAGTAAGGTAACTTCATACAAACGCACCGAGCGTGGTTTGTATGTGAGCGCGCCCGTACGTATGGCCGTCGCACGCACATACTGACAACATTTAGGGAGGTTAAATGGACCGCCAGTCAAGGCTGCGCCGTACGCAAAACCGCCCGCTCTCACACAAGATTCGCGCCTGCTGCGCTGACGTTCGTTAACAATTTTAACATAGAGGTACCTATCTACGTCGTATATAACTGCACGTAAAAGATGGCTACAAAGTCGACTAGCCATAAAACATATTGCAGTGTTCATGGATGTCTCAACAGCAATTTGTCAAATCCAAAATTATCTTTCTTCACACTACCTACCGAACAAGAACGGTGAGTACCTATGTGATCTATTACTACCTATATCATACGTAGCTACCTACATACATAATTTTATGTTAGCTATTTACCAGTACCTATCGAAATTGCTTAGTTGGGAAATAGTTCTGGTCCAGATTTGATGTAAAGTTATCTCATTCCTACCTATTTATGTGGATCACTTGAATCCTTGATTTCATTTGATTATGTATAACGTAGGCACAGGAATAAACGTAGGTTTAAATTTATAAATTAGGTAGTAACATCGTAACGACCGTTGAAAAAATAAAACGTACTTACCTATATACACCGGGAGCCAGACTTTTGTTAACAAAGATAAGATTTATAAATAAAATCGTAATTTGTGTTTCTATGTGTACAACGATTTGCTTGCTTTGTCCTGGCCCCACGGCTCATTAATGTATTGAGTGAGAACTTTCAAGCTTAGCAACCAGGAGGTGTTAGGTTTCAGTGCCGATAGTGAGCCGCTGTGTACATGTTTATGTTAACGTAATTTGAGCCAGTAGGAGCCATGAGCTCGCTACTGGAACTCTTCAGTGGCTAATAGTTAACCCCTCGAGTTTGGGCTCATTAGATTGCTCTTGATGAAGCCTTTTCATTACACTTGGTAACGAGGGTCTGATGATGGAGCAGGACGGAAAACAGTGGAACTCCTGCATTACTGATAGGAAAAATATTCTGTTTGAACTCATATGATCTTCCTGACGAGACCCGTTCGTTACACTCGATGACGATGAATCTTTGGGAACTCAGTCACCCAATTAGATAAATAAAAAAACATCATTGACGAGCTTGGTGGCGTAGCGGTCAATGACGCGGCTTCGACACCAACGCTCGTGGGTTCGATTCCCACATAGGACAAACATTTGTGTGCATGAACATGTCTGTTTGTCTTAGTCTGGGTGTTTTCTATGTATCATAAGTATGTATTTACAAAAAAAACCGGACAAGTGCGAGTCGGACTCGCCCACCGAGGGTTCCGTAGGTACGTAGTATCATTATTAAATTTGATATTTTTCATTATAAATAAGAAATAATGCGTCGAAAAAAATAAATAAAATATATTTTGCGATGTGTACATCAAGCCCTTTCATATTTGTCCATTTGAACTAGTAGGTTCAATTTGAAATTTCGACACACTATAAAAAATATAGACCCCCTATTTTTTAAGATCTATTTACAAATATATAGTTTTGAGATTTATTCCTGTACTTGTTTGTAGTCTATAACGATGTTACTTGACAAATTTCATAGTTCTAGGTCAACGGGAAGTACCCTATAGGTTTTGATTCCCTTGAGTGTGTCGAAATATGCGTTTTTTGCTGAATAAACGGCCGTAACTTTTTGCTACGTAAACTTAGCAGTTTGATTTTTTTTTAACTTCATGGGACCGTAGACCTGAGTATACAGTTCAAATTTCAGCTTGATACCTCCACGCATTCTCGACATAGAAATTCTTGACAGACAGACAGACAGACAGACAGACAGACAGACAGACAGACGGACAGACGGACAGACAGACAGACAGACAGACAGACAGACAGACAGACAGACAGACGGACAACAAAGTGATCTTATAAGGGTTCCGTTTTTTCCTTTTGAGGTTCGGAACCCTAAAAAAATGTATTTACGTATGTTTATCAGTGGTCTAGTACCCATAACACAAGCTTCGCTTACTTTGGGGCTAGATGGCGCTGTGTAATTTGTCTGACAATATTTATTTATTTATTATTATCATTCTGGTGATGTTGATGTTCTATATGTAGGTGTTTTTTGGCGTTCCGTACCCAAAGGGTAAAAAAGAACCCTATCACTAAGGCTCCGCTGTCCGTCCGTCCGTCCGTCCGTCGGTCCGTCTGTCACCAGGCTGTATCTCATAAACCGCGAAAGTTAGACAGTTAAAATTTTCACAGGTGATGTATTTCTTTTGCCGCTATAACAACAAATACTAAAAAAACTGAAGAAAATAAATATTTAAGGGGGCTCCCATACAACAAACGTATTTCTTTTTGCTCGTTTTTGCTCCCAATTTATAATGGCAATAGGTAGACGCTTGAAATACTTACATAATATTTAGTTATATATTCACGTTAAAAATAAAACAATTATTTAAGGGGGGCTCCCATACAACAAACATGATTGTTTGTCGTTTTTGGCACGGAACCCTTCGTGACCGAGTCCGACTCGCATTTGGCCGGTTTCTTGTTACAGATCCCTAATACTTACTCTACTTAATTTTGTATTTTCTACCTTACTCGTACTTATTTTTTTATATAGAGATTGACTAAGTATTTTTGACGGTTGAATAAACTATTAAGCGACAGCCCTACGTGTTTAGGCTATTATCCTCCGCTCGGGGCTTGAGTTGTCTTACTTATATATTTGTACTATGACTATATCACATATGGCTATCCAAAGATTTCTTATTTATCTCCGAGATTCATGTTTACTATGTAGGTAGGAGACACGTGGGGTTGTCGCAAATGCGCCCTTTGCGTGTGCGCCGCTGTCGCTTCAATGAAAATTTTGCGTACGGAAAGTGTCGACCAACTCGCACGCGCGGCAGTTGGCAGTGGCTTTGATCAACGATATCCGTTGTGACCGCTTTCAGCGGTTATCAATATTACAGTATACGCTAAAATGACAGATACTAAAAAACTAAACTGATTTTGATGTTTTATTAATGTATAGTTTTTTTTTATTGTTTCGTGAACAGTAACAGCTACACAATCGCCTTATCATTTTGACCAGTTTTAAAATTACACCCTGTACATATATTGCATACATGCAAGACGGCGGCCATCACAAATAAAAAAAACCGGCCAAGTACGAGTCGGACTCGCCAACCGAGGGTTCCGTACGTAGGATCATTATAAATTTGATATTTTTCATTATAAATAAGAAATAATGCGTCGGAAAATATAAATAAAATATATTTTGCAATGTGCACATCAAGCCCTTTCATATGATACCCCATTTGAACTAGTAGCTTCAATTTGGAATTACGACCTTCTATAAAAAATATAGACCCCCTATTTTTTAAGATTTAATTACAAATGTATAGTTTTGAGATTTATTCCTGTACTTGTAGTCTATAACGATGTTACTTGCCAAATTTCATAGTTCTAGGTCAACGGGAAGTACCCTATAGGTTTTGATTCCCTTGAGAATGTCGAAATATGCGTTTTTTGCTGAATAAACAGCCGTAACTTTTTTTTACGTAAACTGAGCAGTTTGATTTTTTTACAACTTCATGGGACCGTACCGGATCGCTTGATACCTCCACGCATTCTCGACTTAGAGGGTCAGACAGACAGACAGACGGACAACAAAGTGATCTTATAAGGGTTCCGTTTTTCCTTTTCAGGTACGGAACCCTAAAAACAACATTATGTCATTTTATGGAATCAATCGAGTGTCATTCATAAGAATCACATCTCTCTAATAAACATAAATGAATATATAATATACCTATATGTCGAGGTTCAGTCAATGTCAATGTAATAAATAACGTTAATTTCGGGTTAAAAGTTCATAAACGCAATATTTAACACAGTTCTCGTAGAAATTTCAGATTTAATGCATATAAAATTGGAAGGTGTGACGTCATAACGTGTTGGCCTTTAGTATGAAGCGTTTTCGGGATAGTCCTATATTGTGATTTTCAAGTTATCATATCTCGAGAAGATTTTCTGCTATCGAAGTAATTCTTTCACCTATAGTTATATTATTGTGACGTCACATAATAAATGTTACATAATAAATAAATAAAAATGGTTCTCTGTACAGTCGGTTTACGGACAACGTCATAAGAAAACATCGGCCGATCGAGTGGAAGAGGTAGATGCGTCACATCACAAGCCGAACGCTTAGGCTGATCGTGCCTCTCTATCGCTGGTTCCGCGCTCTCGCTTGCACGCTCGGCTCAGGCGGAACGTGACAATGAGCGATGTTTTTGCTATACCAAACTTACCAATGCGAGTGGTCTGTTCTGCTGAAAATGGACTCCTTGCCATTCCTGTAGTCCCAAATATTGAGTGCGCCGTCATCGCCCGCCGTTGCCAAATGGAATTGTCTGAAAGAGAATGAAATAAATAAATATACTAGGCCAGATTCTAGCCCATGGGGCCGAAATCGAAGTAGATTCGCTGAGTGTATGTTTTCCAATGATTCCAATGGAAAATGTATTTGATGATCATTCCTCAAGGACATGATCGATCTCAATTTTTTTTCGAGACAAACCTCAAGCATTTCGAGATCTTTAATTGTGACAAGTTTCATCAAAATCGGTTCAGTGGTTTTGGGGACTATTCATTTTCAAGAATGACTTTTCGGCGTATATAACCGTTCCGCTCGGGACCGAGCGGAATAAATATTCCTGGACAAATTACACACGGCCTTCTAGTCCCAAACTAAGCAAAGCTTGTGCTATGTATACCAGATAATTGATATACGTCAGCAGGGTGCACAGCGTGCAGGTGTAGTTGGCTTTAGTTCAAAGATGTTGATGAACCACTTACACCCCTAGCTCAATCCACAGCCTGACAGTACGCGGAAGAAAACTTCTCTGGAACCGCACAGTACGCGACCACTTACGCTCCAATGTGTGAGGATGATTTTTTTTTTTTTTTTATATAACGTCGGGTGGCAGACAAGCATACGGCCCGCCTGATGTAAAGCGGTTACCGTAACCGTATTAACGCTCGCAACATAATATATCACTTGCGTGCCGCCCGCTGCCAACGCAGCATCTCCTTCCATTCTGGTGACCTCACTCACTCGCAGGAACACAACAACCCTCAAGGGAATTATTTGGCTGCGGTATTCTGTGAGGTGGAGGTACATTCCCCAGTCGAGTAGCTTACAATTACGCTCCCTACCTCTCTTTTCGCCAGAGCTTCGTTTGTCAGTCAGCAGGGTGCACCACGTGCAGGTGAAGTTGGCTTTGGTTCAAAGATGTTGATAAACCACTTACACCCCTGAACTGTCCCTGGCAATAGGTATAACCATGTTTCACCTGTTAGGGTTGAAGTCCAGGTCCCTGGCGAGTTGTCTATGCGCGTTGTCGATGGTCCACGACGGCTTGCTGCAGTCGGTCCTCGTGTCGTAACATTTTACATGCATGTCTTGTAATAATGCGAACTGTACACAATAGAATAGAATAGAATTTATTTTTATAACATAGGTGTTCGGATACAGCAGGTGTTTTGATAAATACATTTGTGTGCATAGAAAACTAGTTCAGTACATTTACAATTGATTACATGTATTACATATACACATACATGATTAATGTCTAAATTACAAAAAATAGTATGCATGGAGAAAAAAAAAACAAATATTATACAATCATTAAATTATGTCATTCAAATAGTCATTTAAAGAATAAGTAGCATTTATCAATAAGTATAGTCCGTAATTTTTGTTTAAATAGTTCTAATTTTAACGTTGTGATCTGTGCTGGTATTTTATTGACGAGCTCGGTGGCATAGCGGTCAATGACGCGGCTTCTACACCAACGCTCGTGGGTTCGATTCCCACACAGGACAAACATTTGTGTGCATGAACATGTCTGTTTGTCTTGGTCTGGGTGTTTTCTATGTATCGTAAGTATGTATTTACAAAAAAAAATGTATTTACGTATGTTTATCAGTTGTTTAGTACCCATAACACAAGCTTCGCTCACTTTGGGCTAGATGGCGCTGTGTAATTTGTCTGACAATATTTATTTATTATTTATATATTTTTTTATAAATATTAGTTGCCATTCCTAACACGCTTAATAAATTGATGTATGGCTGCTATTTATTTTATAGGGGCCATCCATAAATTGCGTCACACGTTAAGGGGGAAGGAGGGGGGCGACGAAGTGTGATATTGTGTGACAAGGAAGTGGGAGTGGTCCTAAATTTCAAAATCTAATATAAGTGTTAAAACACGAACTTTGAACTATTAACGAAAAACTCAAAAACATTTGCAACTTTAGATGTAAAATTGCAAAATATGTGACGTCACACTAGGGAGGGGGGGAATCTCACAAATGTGACCAGCTGTCACAAGGACGGGGGAGGGTAAAAAAAAACATGTGAAATCCGTGTGACGTAATTTATGGATGGCCCCTAATACGTCGAGTAGGAAACAATTATACGGCTCGCCTGATGTGAAGCGGTTACCATAGGCATATTATCATATTATCGCTCACAACATGATATATACAAATACAAAATAAGTAAAGTGTGTGCCTGTGTGTGTGTGTGTGTGTAAGAGAGAGAGAGAGTGAGTGTCTCTCTGTGTGTGTATGAGTGTGTGTTTCACAATACAGTAATAACACATACCAGCGTGTGTCCTTGGTGCGGGTTCCACTTGCCGCCGGTGAACTTGAGTCGGGCTCTGCCCTCGGGCGCCACGGTCGTGACCGCAGCCCCCGCGGCCGCGTCGTGCACGCTCATGCTGCTCTCGTAGACGATCCCCAGGCGGCTGGCGTCGGTGGGATGCCATTCAGCGCACCGGATTTCTTCTTCTGGTTTCTATTGGAATAAATAAATAAATATTTCTGGACAATTTACACAGCGCCATCTAGTCCCAAATTAAGCGCAAAGCTTATGTTATGGGTACTAGACAGCTGATAAATGTACTTAAATACATTTTTTTTTGTAAATAAATACTTATAATACATAGAAAACACCCAGACCAAGACAAACAGACATGTTCATGCACACAAATGTTTGTCTTGTGCGGGAATCGAACCCGCGACCTCGGAGTCAAAGTGGCCATTGCTAACCATTCGACCACCGAGCTCGTCTAATAATGGAATGGAAGAACACTCGACCGGTCATCGACAGCACGACCTCTCGATGACCGGTCGAGTGCTCTTCCAACTGGGCTACCGAGAAGGTTTGTGATGGTGGCGAATTTATGCATTTTATATTTTACTGCTGTAAAGTCGCAGTGTGGCGCTATCTATCACCTATTAATTATTACACTACTAAACAAGGCATAGTAGTCCATTGTTGTAGATGAACATCGAGAGGTCGTAGGTTCAAATACCACAAGGTCCAAATAACAGTAGGCGGAAGAGGTGAGATTTTCCATTTTTAAAATATTTATAATATTCTTGTAAGTTGGGCGAAATTTAAAATTTAAATAATAAATTTTAAATTTCGCCCAATTAATTAAATTTATGATATTTGTCAACCTCTATTCATGTCACTGTTTCGATATGCGTCTCCCCTATAGTTGTTAACGAGCAGTTTTTAACCGGTTTAAAACGAAACGGAGTCCTCCGTGCTTCGGAGGGCACGTCAAGCCTTCGGTACCGATAGTTGTGATTATATGGCAGTCTTTAAGCCACTGAACACTGGCCTTCACCAACCTGCAGTTGAGCAGTGTGGTGGAGTAAGCGCAAACCCCTTCAATTGAGGGGAGACTCCGTCACCCAACAGTGGGATGATTATGGGTTAATGACGACGTAAGACAAGGGCACAATTTTTTTGTTTTTTTTTTTTGTAAATATATACATATAATACGTACATAGAAAACGCCCAGACCAAGACAAACAGACAAGTTCATGCACATAAATGTTTGTCTTGTGAGGGGATCGAACCCGCGACTTCGGAGTCAAAGTGGCCTTTGCTAACCATTCGACCACCGAGCTCGTCAATGGCAGAATAAATAATTTCATTTCATGATCCAGAAAGTGTTTACCTCCGGTGTAATAGTTTGGAGCGGTTCCATATCCTCAGCATTTCGCCCTTGCATTGCACTCAAGTCGTCCAAATCTTTGGGTATAACCTGTAATAAAAAACAACGACTTGTGACTAACAATAAAAAAAAAACCCAATGGCAAAACCACACATTTTTGTTAGTAGCCTCTGGTTTTTTTTTCCCGGATATCATATTGCAGTGATTTTCAAACTGTGAGTCGAGACCCCCAGAAGAGGAGGGGGGTCGCCAAGTTACGTGCAGGGAGTCGCGGGGGAAAACAGCAAATGTTTAGGTAGTTGTAGGTCATTATGCTACAATAAAAAACGCTAGCAGTCCTGATTTTTGTTTAATAATCCATCAACTCACATCTTTAAGAAACTCTTTTTCCACTTCGCCTATTTCTCTAAGAATAAAATCGGCAGCAAATAGCACTAACAATTTTAAAGGTTCCATCAGCTATAAGGGTCCCATATTCAAAGATTTAAAACCACTGCCATATTGAAATAAAATACGCTATACATATACCGTCCATAGCGGAGATGAATCTAATGACACCTCACTTTTTTTATACTACGCCCCCTCCCACCCCCTGCCTCTCTCTCGTGTGTTTGTTGTTGTTGTTTTATATGGTGTTTTATATGTTGTTTTATACTACGCCGTTTAGTCACTAGGCACTTCTCCGTTCCTGGTGACATCACTCACTCGCAGAAACACAACAACTCTCAAGGAAATTGTAATTTGACTGCAGTATTCTGTGAGGTGGATACTTAGGGCTACTACATCCGCTTATAAATATGCTTAGCCCCACTCCTCTTTCGCCAGAGCCTAGTTAGTCTATCAGCAGGGCGCACCACGTGCAGGTAAGGGGCCATCCATAAATTACGTCACACGAATTTCATGTTTTTTTATCCTCCTCCTCCCGTCCTTGTGACAGCTGGTCACATTTGTGAGACTCCTCCCCTCCCTAGTGTGACGTCACATATTTTGCAATTTTACATCTAGAAATTACTGAATTAAAATTCCATGTTTATACACCTAGAGAGAGTTTTTCGTTAATAGTTCAAAGTTCGTGTTTTAACACTTATAATAGATTTTGAAATGTCATGTCACGTAATTTAGGACCCCTCCCACCCCCTTGTAAGAAATAGTACTGTGTACAGTGATGTCACTCCCTGCCTCTCTCTCGTGTCTACTCTCCCCTCAGAGACAAATCAGCCCCCCTGGCCAAATGTAATTCGTAGCATTTCACGTGAATCACGTGACATTTGTCCCAAAATCCAACATCTTATTATGAGAATTGACAAATGTCACGTGATCTATCTAACGTTCGTTACGCTACGAATTACACTTGGCTAGGGGGGCTGGAACAGTTTGTACGGCGCCGCACGCACACATGCTCATTCACGCTTTGCACAGACGACATTGTATATGTTGTACTAAACGACGCGACATTTGTATGGAGTGGTCGGGGTTTGATTGTACTAAGAATACTATACCTCAACAGTTGGCAACTTGTAGATGGTCACACCCATGGTGCATTGCGATGTGTTCAGATCATAGGCGTTGTGGACGGTAAGAAGAGTGGCCACGTCGTGTGGTGAACAACGCAGGTGCCAGATCTCACCGATGTCATGTTTGAACACCTGGATGAAATACATTAACAATTACAGAATTTTTGTTGATTTAATAAGAATATTTGCATGTAAAAGACCATTTAATTTAAGGATTTTGTTTGTTATAACTAACGTCATGGCATACTAGCTTTCGCCCACTGCTACGTCTGCATTTACAAAACCTCACAAACTTTACCTCTTCATAATATTAGCATAGAATTAAAATTCTTGCGACAAAATTTATTAATGACTAATTTGTACAAATGGTTGTTAACCCTTATGTCACTATTATTTATGTAATTCACATAATTTCACATCACGTAATTTTATTGTGTATGTCACTCTTGGGATACGGGTCACTCTTAGGATTGTGTATGTCACTCTTGGGATACACCTTAATCGAAGGGGTTTAAAGCAGAATCCACCACGCAACTCAACTTCAGGTTTAGTGGAAACCAGTGTTTTCAGGCCGCCTAAAGGCCACTTACTTAACTTAACTGTCATTTAATCACAAAAGCTGAGACATGAAAGTTCAGTAGCATTCACCTGTATATACACTTCTGGACACATCTATTGGCCCACCTTGCATTTTCAGTTTCGTTTGGTCCTAGCTAAAATTTTATATTAATTGGAGCAAAAAGTTTTATGCAGTTTTGAACCTGGCACATTCATAATTTCATTCAACAGTCTTTTTTTGAATTTCGAACACAGAATTTAAAGAAACAAAAGACAATTTGGAGCCTGTTCGTTGATATCCAACAATCGAATACTAAGAAAACTTGATTTTATTGGTTTACTTGGATTTAATTCTTGAAAGTGTGATTTTTCTCTTTGGTTTTGCAACAAACATTACTTATTCTTAACATTAAAGTGAGGTTCTATCAATAATCTATGGATACTTCGCCTGAAGTCGCCGCCCAAGCTGTGGCACTTATCCAGGCCGGACACAGCCAAAGAAATGTGAGTGCTCAACTTAATTTAAGTCGATCTGCGGTCCGAAATGTTTATCGGAGGTACCTAGAGACTGGCGGCTTTCAAGGGCGGATCCACCGTTGTTGGCACGGTGGGCATACCCACAACCCTAATCCATACTAATATTACAAATGTGAACCTAAGTACCGACATGATTATTTAACAGGGGATATTTTCCGGTCTGGAGAGTGACATAGGCTATTTTTTATCCAGGAAACCATTTTATTCCCACGGAAAAAAATAAAGTTTATAATCATTTTTAACAGGTTTTATCCCACGAAGTAAAAAAATTACAACAAAAAAAAATACACAAATCAATGGCAACTCCCCTGGACGACGCGGGCGAAGCCGCGGGTAACAGTTAGTATACTTTTAAGTCACACTTTCATGGTCTATTGAGATCGATAGGCTTATAATAATGAACGCTGAAAAAAACACAATTTCGGGTTTTCGGGTGGCTGTGCCTACAACCTTTCTTCATGGCTGGATCCGCGCCTGGCGGCTTTGTTCGTCGCCAAGGAAGGCCACAATTTCGGGTCACAACTGAAAGGCAGGATCGATTCATCGTGACGACCAGCTTGAGAAATCGTCACCTTACCTCCATTGAGATACAAAACCAACTTCGTGACTTCCACGGAGTATCTGTGAGCGCTCGAACTGTTCGGAGAAGGTTAAAAGAACGCGATATGGTACCACACAAGCCAGCTAATGACCCCAAACTAACGCGAGCCCACCGAACAGCGCGCCTTCATTTCGCGCGCACTCATTTAAATTGGACTCAGCAGCATTGGAGCCGTGTACTCTTTTCTGATGAGTCTAAAATTGTGTTACATGGCAATGATGGAAGGAAGAAGGTCTACCGACGTAAGGGAGAGCGTTTCACACAATGCTGCTCTGAAGAGAGGGTTGCTTATGGCGGTGGCTCATGGACTGTCTGGGGCGATATATCCGCGAGCGGCAAAACTCAACTTGAGGTCGTTACGGGACCACGGCTGCCAACATTAAATGCTGAAAGGTACATTCGTGAGTGCTTAGAACCTCGCGTGATGCCATACACGGACTATGTGGGCCCAAATTTCCTTTTTATGCATGATAATGCAAGAGCCCATACGGCCGGCATCGTCAGGGAATATCTTCGGGATGTGAACATCACAGTTATGGACTGGCCAGCAAGAAGCCCAGACATGAACCCCATTGAGCACATGTGGGACGAGCTAAAAAGACGTGTTAGGGCTCGTCAGCCAGTTGCCCAGACGATGCAGGAGTTGAAAACTGCCATAGAAGAGGAATGGGGGAGGATCCCTCAAAATTTCATAGAGCGGTTGATAAACTCTATGCCTAATCGTATGAGAGCTGTGGTAGATGCCCATGGAGGCAACACGCGTTATTAAATTAAACTTTTATTTATTAAAAAATGTTTTTTATTCAAAAATCAACTGCCTTAATCAAGGCGTATACCCGACTTGTTAGGCGTAGCTCCATGTCGTGTGGTATTCTGAATTCAAATTTAAAACAATATGATCGAAAAAGATGGTAAAATGTATAAGGTTTAAAACTGCATCAATAGTTTTTGTTCAATCTAGCAATCATATTTCGGTAGGGGCCATCGAAACCTAAACTCTAAGGTGGGCCAATAGATGTGTCCAGAAGTGTATATGAAACGGCTCTTTTTGTTAAACGTAACCCAGATTTATTCGAAAAACTTGACGATGCGAACAGACGTAAATACAATTTAATTTACCCTAATACTAAATTAAAATATAAGAGCAACAGCTCATACTGCATGTGCATTAAAATATATAATAAGCTACCAGACTCATTATATAAATTAAAAAAAATGTTTTTTTGATTTCCTGGTCACAAATTATTTTTATTCAATAAATGACTTTTTCAATTATAAATTCTAAAATTATGACATGTTTATAAGTACTTAATATTTAATTTGCAATTTTTTTTTTTTTAATATTTTATTCTACTATATTGGGTATAAGCTAGAAAGATAATATTTACAATAAGAATATTTACAAATAAAATATTTACGAAGAGGTAGAAAAAAAAGGAAGAAAAGAAATTTAATTTGCAATGTAAAACGTTAATTTAAATATACATATAACTTTGTTTTTCTTATTTATATATAAATATTCACATGCCATTTTGGTGGAATATGCTGAGGACCATACAATTTGTAACGCCTTATTGTTAACTGTGAATAAAGTATCATTCATTCATACCGTAGCCTGTCAATGGATTGGTTTATTTATCTTCAGCTTCTCCATGTTTCAGAAGGCATATTAAGCTGTCTTATTATGTCCTATAGAGCATGGAGTTCGAGATGAATAAACCAATGCATCAACAGGCTATGGTCAATGTTGCTGAACTTGCATGTTCAATTAGACCAGGGCTGTCCAAACCTATAAATTACAAATTTCTAAATAGATATACACATGCCCACAGAAACAAATATCTACTTGACATTTTTACTACCTACTTTGAAAGTTTAAACTTAGTTTATAAATAGTTAGTTTAACTTTAACTTTTTTTAGAAATATATAATTTTCCGGTAACACCAATAAATGAAAAACATGTCACGGGCTGCATAAATTAACCGAGAGCCGCATGCGGCCCACGGGCCGTGCTTTGGACAGCCCTGAATTAGACTAACACATACCGCAACGCCATTAAGCTCTTCAATTAATATAAACATACATTCTAATAGCAAAGATAAATTTAGATTATGCATATTTGGCATTTACTTTATGTAATAAATAATGCATGCATATTGTACCATTCTATCTGTGTATCATCATCATCAGGTCCATTTTAATCTCCACTACAGGAGCACGACCCTCTCTTGTCCGTCCTAGAGGGAAGGAGGATTTGGCCTACACTCCCCACGCTGGCCAAACGGGATGGGGAGGCCTGATCGATATTTGATAATGTATTTCCTTTAGTCGCCTTGTACGACATCAACGGGAAGAAATGGAGTGATTCTATTCTAGTCTGCCGGACACCACACGACCTATAATACGGCCTATATATACGGTAATAAATAATGCATGCATATTTTACCATTCTATTTGTGTATATCATCTCAGAAATTAGGTACAATCAGACAACAGCAGGACTATTTCTTTGAATGTTGTCTGAGTAGCATAAAAAAAGGGGTGCGACTGTGTTATGGACAGGCCGTGTGTTGTACGTGAATAAGTTATATGCATTAATATTAGCTCCAAATGGCAGCGCTTCCCCCTCCCCCACATGCGATGTTCAATAGTACTTATTATTATTTTTATTGTTTCCAACGGGGATGCCGGTTGTCGGGCGGGTGATCAGCATTACCTGAGGCCATTTCACCAATTTTCCCTGGTCCTCCCTTTTGGGGGAGGATGTGGGTTTATCCAGCAATCACGGCGTTCCGTCGAACCTACCTGTTTCCTTGCAAAACCTTACGATCTGTTCCACCTTCAGGTCTTCCAGGTCTTCTTTGTCTAACGTGTCCACCCCCATGGTCTCCCATCTTATCAGTGAGTACATGGGGCACTCGGCAAGCAGGTGGAAGCTTGTTTCGTCGTCATCCATGCACTCAGGGCATTTGGGGTTGGTTTTCACTCCTATTAGTGTCAGGTGCCTGTTCAGTCGGCAGTGTCCTGTTAACACTTCTATGACAAGCCTCATGTTGCCTCTGGAGAGTTTCATCAGTTGGCTGGTCCTTCTTTTGTCTAGGCCTTTGATGAAGATCTTCGACTGTCTCATGTCTGTCGAGGACTCCCATCTTTGGTTGGTCTCTATTACTGTTCTTCAATAGTACTTACTTACCGGAATAAATTATTTAATCCTTCATCTATCCAGTGGTGTGATTGAATTTTGGATGTAGAGCATAGATTCGAAACTTCAACGCCAAACTGTATCCCCCGATTTTGTTATCATTAATTTTTTTGGATTGCCCCCGTGTGGTATCAAATTTAAAGACGTATTCACGTGAAAAAACAAACCTTAGTGTGCAGAGCTCCAGTGTCCTCTTCTAATTCTACAACATGTACTTGATTAGACTGTGGCTTCAAACTCTGAGTGCCGATCAGAAACCTTATGGCATCACTCTCCCCATATTGTGGTGATAAAGCTCTAGTCTATAAATTAAATATAATTAATTATAACAAATTTTGGTTGTATATAAAGGAATTGTAATTAGATAAATTGTAAACAAAATGAAGCGATTACCTGATGTTCAAGACCGTATATAATAGAATTACCTTCTTCCATTATTTCTTACAGTCGTAACAATACTTTAAATAAACATTTTATTTGATAAAGTATTTTCCTTACAATTTTATTTGCTGTAAAACTAAAAAACTTTCAAAATAAAATTTATTTGGGGAAAGGAAATTCTCAATTCTCATCTACTACCACTCTTTATTTTCACAAAATGACATTTAACAATTTGAGACATCTCGATGTGACAATGACGTTAATAATGACAGCTATTAGTTTCTTTCATTTCGTTAGGCAATCACACTTTAGTCGAAGATTATTTTTGCAATTATCAAGCTAATTTGTATAATTCCATCATCCCGAGCTCATGGGTATTCCGAAAATTATCCTCAATAATCCACTAATCCTATTGGATTAGTGGATTATTTGTGTAATCATAAATCACAGTGATATAATCCACTAATCCTATTGGATTAGAGGATTATTGAGGATAATTTTCAGTATTACTCCACAGCAAAAACGATAGTGCAAATATTAAGTTTTGCATGAGTTGTTCCAGTACAATAAACTAGGAAGATACCAAATTTCACTCAAAGTAAACATTCCTTTATTTTTGATTAGAAACAAAACTGCATTTAAACGATTTTGAAAATATGTGTAGGAAACATATTTTCAAAGTCGTTTAAATGCAGTTTTGATCCAGTAATCCAATTGTTCCAGTGTTGATCCAGTAAACCAATTCGAAAAAACAATATCCTAAACGGCATCCCGTATATATGTCGATAGAATCAATTTTAACTTCCACAGTATTTGGTTTTGTGTAATCATAAATCACAGTGATAAAATTAGATAATAGATTCTTAGACGAAAATTAAAAATATTAATTTTAATTCAGTCTATTGGAACCAACGTAATCAAAAAAATGCGTGATATTTGCCAAGACCCCCCGTCCCCAAGTGAGATTTAGTAACATTCGGCTCCCCCCACCTCTCCCCTGAACATTTCACGTAAATAATGGACGCCCCCGTACTACATACATATAGTAAGATAAGCCCAGAGAATCATAACACCTACTATTATTAACTGTATGACACCTACGTACAGTGCTACAAACTTATCTGACCCGGTGGCCAAATTTAGAACTAAAGCCGCCATCTTGAAATGTATTATTGCCAGGTACAATTTATTTATTTACCGCGTATGTACATTCCATTGGGGTGTATTTTTTTAAATACATATTATCTTTTTCTACACATATTTCATTTCTTACGATAAATAAATCGTCAACGAGTTGTTTCTGTGCAATATTATAACTCTCTAATATTATATAATAGCTATGATAGCGACTTAACGTGGTGCATTTTTAAAATTAATCAACAAAAAATAGAAGGCAATTGATATTTAATTGAAACACCACACAACACAATTAATAAGTATATCAATGCTATTATTTTAACAGTGTATATATTTCTTTGATTTTTATGTTTCCTCTAAAACGGGCGGTATTTCGTTTAATGGCAACACTTAAGTCGATCGTACCGCCCCCGCCACCGGGCCAGATAAGTTTGTGGCACTATAGTTCTTCGACCGGTCATTTTTACCCGACTACGAAGCCAAAAGAGTTGTATTTGTCGTAATGACGTAAGATTAATCTCTATGACATAGTATCTGTGTTGTCAGAGGATGTTCCCACGGCTATCGCGGGTCAGTTCCGGTGCTGGGCTACAGATATCTGGTGTATATCCTCCGAATGACGAATTCGATGGTTCATGACTACTTAATAATTAAAAAGATTAGCTTTGAACAAAATCAGGGCCCTACCGCCGAAGCTGAAGCCGATTACCGTCGCAGGTTTTGACTATGAATAAATAAATTTTAAATTAAATATTTCTGGACAATTTACACAGCGCCATCAAGTCCCAAATTAAGCGCAAAGCTTGTGTTATGGGTACTAGACAACTGATAAATGTACTTAAATACATTTTTTTAATATACATACCTATAATACATAGAAAACACCCAGACCAAGACAAATAGACATGTTCATGCACACAAATGTTTGTCTTGTGCGGGAATCGAACCCACGACCTCGGAGTTAAAGTGGCCATTGCTAACCATTCGACCATCGAGCTTGTCAAAATTCTATATAAAAACTATGAAAATCTAACTTGAGCTCAGATTGGCGGTAATTGTGTAGAAACCATAGAGCTCTTGGCCGTGTGGTATCCGGCAGACTAGAATAGAATCACTCCGTCTCTTCCCGTGGATGTCATATAAGGCGACTAAGGGAAATACATTATCAAAAACCCGTCTGGCTAGCGTGGGGAGTGTAGGCCAAATCCTCCTGTAATGATGATAAAAGAATATATATTAAAACCAAAAAATTTTTTTTTTATACGATGGGGGGGGGGGGGCAAACAATGTGGGTCATCTGATGGAAAGCAATCACCACCGCCCATGGAGATCAATAACACCTCGGGGTCGCCGATTTGTTGCCAGCCTATACTCCTTCCTTTCTTTCTGGTGACCTCACTCACTCGCAGGAACACAACAACCCTCAAGGGAATTGTTATTTGGCTGCAGTATTCTGTGAGGTCCAGATACTTCCCCAGTCGGGCTGCTTAAAAATACGCTATGCCCTAACTCTCTTTTCGCCAGAGCCTCGTTTGTCAGTCAGCATGGCGCACCACGTGCAGGTGAGGATGGCTTTGGTTCAAAAACGTTTATGAACCACTTACACACCACTTAAAACTCAATAAAAGCTCAGTAAAAATCAAAGACCTCGTGACGTTTTTCCGACCGTACCGTTCCGCGTTCTAAATAATAAATATTTCTTGACAATTTACACAGCGCCTTCTATAGTCCCAAATTAAGCACAAAACTTGTACTATGGGTACTAGACAACTGATAAATGTACTTAAATACTTACATAGTTTTTTGTAAGTGTATATGTTACGGTAACTAGTAATAATATGAATACTTACCTCATGATTTGGTAAATGTGATGAAAACTGTATGTGATGAATACTTGGCACCACATCATTCATCATCTAGGTTGACGGAGCTCCGTTTCGCGGAGCTCCTTTTTCCGGTGACAGGACACAAGAAAACCCTAACCTAACCAAAAATCAACTCAAATCTAACCAAAACATGATTTATCACATTGACAAAGTATTAGTCATTGTCAATAATTACCAATTTCTTACATTGACCATAACATATACATTAATACATAGAAAACACCCAGACAATGTATGAATGAATAGACATGTTCATGCACACAAATTTCCTTCCCAAAAGACACGGAATATAAAAAATCCTGCCCAGTGGCGGACGAGGGCTTAAACAGGCCCTAGGCAACATTGTATTTCTGAACCTACTAAAGAAGTTTTCATTTCAAAAATAAAAATTAAACTTTCGGGCCCCAAAAATTACGGACCCTAGGTTGCCTAGCCCTTAGTTCGCCCCTGTCCTGCCTCAGAATAGTCGTAACTTGGAATCTATTTCGAGAACTCTACAAGTAGTCCACGTAAAAAAATATAATATATATATAATAATGACGTAACTTTAAGACGCCTATTTCTGTCGCAGGCTGTGTCTCATGTCGGCTCGGTCAAAGCTGACTGAAATCTTAAAAAAGAAACAAAAATTGACTTAGCAACGGACTGGGCATACGTGCAGGGACACGGCCAATTCGAAATTGTGATAAGTGCGTAATGTTATATAAGCCTGGGTTCTGTACAGCTCGCTGTCCACGGGAACGAGACGTCGCGCTCCAAAAAGACAACAATTTATGCCACCTAGTCAGCAAACAAAATGCCGCAATTTTGAGCAATAATTCGTGTCAAGAGCAAATTAATACTCTAGAATAGTGAGCATTCCAAAAGACAGCTAGCTCACCGCTCCCTGTAGAGTTAATAGCAAAAAATAAAAATAAAAGACAAAAAAAAACACCTTCTATAATATCGTTTTGTCTGTTTTTTGACGTGAATATGTCTTTAAAATTTCTTCCTTAGGGAAGCAATTAAAAAAGAAACGAATGATAACAAAATCGAGGGATACAGTTTGATGTTACATCTACAAATCTATAATCTCCATCCAAAATTCAATCACACCACTGGATCAAAGAATTTATTACGTTATGTAAGGACTATGGAACATCGCGTGCGGGGGAGGGGGAAAGCGCTGCCATTTTGACATAATTTTAGTGCATACAACGTATTTACGTATAACACACGGCCGTGTCCACGACACAGCCACATACCATATTTTTTGTTTGGGACAGAAGGCACTGCTTCCGGCTTTTCACTCCATTCCGATCCATTTTTGCATTTCTATATTGAACAAATGTTTAAGACAGAAATTTAAAAAGAAGACCGTATTTAGATTTCTGTGGTTCAAGAAGACCGATAAAAAAAAGGTAACATTATTTCCCCACAGTACCCTAAGAATAAGAATAAAAGCCGTGGAAAATGCGAATTCTAAATTTAAACACAGTTAATATTCAAAAGAGAACAAGTTTGTAGTAATCGTAAAAAGCGCATAAAGCTTAGAGCGGAGCCTTTGACGGCCCGCGGATGGCCCCGCGGTAGGGCTGGCGCACATTTTTATAAGCATAAAATATGTTTAAATCGGATTTCAAGCATACTAATATCTTATTTTTTTTATACAACGTCGGTTGGCAATCAAATATACGGCCCGCCTGATGTGAAGCGGTTACCATTGCCAAATTTTATTGCTGTTTATTTGTAATATTACTATGGCTCATCATATCATACCTTACCTGCACGTGGTGCACTCTGCTAATTAACTAAACCGCACCTGGCAAAAGAGAGGTGGTGTATAGCGGAATTAAATAATATAATTGTTAAAAATGAGCAATAAGACACAGTTGTGTTTTTACGTTAAGTTCTAAGTCAATTCATAGAAACCCAGAGGGTTGTTGTGCTCCTGTGATTGCGTAAAGTTACCAGGAAAATGCAAGCGTCTATAGGCTTCGATAATCTCTTCACATCAAGCGAGTCGTATACTTCTGCCGTCCAGAGTGGTAGCAAAAAAAGTGTTAAGAGTTAATATTGTAGAAATGAATATTATGACATGCAAGTTGCCAAGAGGTGTTAAGAGGTGGTGTTAAGTGTTATTTAATTTTAATGAGATAAAAGTTATTAAAAAAATAACACGTTATGGAAACTGTTAATTAACATAACATGTTATTTAAGTATTCAGGCACGTTCAAATTAACCCTTAATTTCGTAATTTTTAACTTTCCATCCAAAAGAGTTAGTTCTAATCGTATTAGCGTTATGTTAAAATAAACAAAACGTTGGATAAAATAACAATCAATGATTGAGTTGATGGCAGTAATTAATGGATAAATACAGGACGTTAAAAAAAACAGTATTCTGACGTATGTCTCAACAGTGTTATACGTAAAAATTAATTAACATATTGATTTAGTTGCTATAACTTTTAACACCCACCTCTATTCCTGTTAAGTCCTTTACGCTTAACTAGCTTGTGCCCTCGACATCGTACGTGCGTGTCTCAGTGTTCAGTGAGGATTTTCAAAAAAGGCTTTCTTAGCTTACTTGTACCTACGTCATAATCGCTACTTGTATTGCGATTCGGGTAGTGGTTTGAACTGTGCGTTGATTCGCGCCCGCGACTTTATACATGCGTCTCCTGGTATCCCATGGGAATTTCCATAAATAATTTCTTAGTTAAGTTATAAAAATTGAATGTGTGCCAAACTTTAATCCAGACACAGAGACGACGAGGGAATTTCCAAGAATTCTTTCTTAGCGCATTCTTACGTCATAATAGCTTTTTTTATACTATGTACTTCCTGTGGCAGACATGAAGATGATGACAGAAGGATATTAGTATAGATCTATAATATTAGTATAGATTAATACAGTACACGAAAAGACAATTAATTCATTTATAAAAAATAAACTAATTTAATAAGATTATTCTCGTAAAAAAAATAGAAATAGAATGTTTTTAAATTTTAATAATCTTTATAAGTTATAGTCGGAAATTGAATATTGAATTTAATATGAAAATTGAATATCAATAAATTATAGTCTGCTAAATAATAGTTATAATAATTATGTATGTTTAGGTACACTAAAAATATGATTATAACGCCCGATTTAGCGTCTGATTTATTATCTACAGGTTACCTGCCCTGTTAATTATGAAGCATAAAAAGAATAAAAAATAAATTCTGTGACACATCCCTAACGAGCCGGTATCCGAGACGCTACGCGAAATGATTCAAGATTACCCTACGACAACGGACAATGGCTTAAACAAAACGAATGTCTGTGTCTGTCTACGTTCATTTAATATCAATGTTAAAAAAAATTCAACCTGACTAAGAAAAAAAAAGATTAAAAATTGAAGTCGGTTAAAATGCCTGTTACCCGGGCCATAATAACGATTCGATGGACACCATTTTTGAAAATCGAATTAAGGCGCTACGGAAACTTAAGTACGTAAACACAAACATACATAATAGACTGCTAAAATGATATCTATTATACTATTAAAAATATTGTTAGATGTCTAAATTTACAATATCTATAATATGTTTTCTAAACGTGTCAAAATGAGGACGAAATTTGTATGAAAACTCCATAATTTTATTCCATAATATGAAATCTACATACATATATATTATAGTCAATGCCCGAAATCTAGGCGTTCCTAGGTTTGTTCCTAGGTTCTTTAGCGTAAATCATCGAAATGCTATCAAAATGTTTACAGATTCCCGCTGAAACACTGGCGCTACTCGTGTAGAAAAAAAAATCGATAAAATACTTCACATTTGATAATATTAAAAAAAGATTAGCTATCTTTTGTCTTTTGTCTATCACAATACGAAAGTGACATTAAAGGCAGGTTTTTCTCACTTAAGCCTTTTTGTGGACTTACCGCAATATCGTTTATAGTAAATAAAAAAAAGAAATAATAGATAAATTATTTTGTAAAGGATTTTTTAACAAGCATACGGACTGTCTGATGAAAGCAGGGACCGTAGCCTATGAACGCCTGTAGCACCAGAAGCATCACGCCCGACATCCGTTGCCGAACCTAAACATCAATTTGCAAGTGACTCCAAAAATTTAAAATTTATTCATTTTTTAAATTAAATGTGGCTGGTATAAACAAGGCAGTTTTTATTTTTTAACATGAATACCTAGGTATATTTATTTATTTTTGGTTATTAAATAACTATTTACCAATGACGTTATTTACTACATAATTGCTATTTACTGTTACGCTAACAAATTACAATACAGTTGCATTGAAAGTTTGAACTTATGGATGAAAAACTTTAAATAATAAAAAAAAAAAAAAAAAAAATAATTAGATCCCGGGGCCTCACCGCCGAAGCTGAAGCTGAGTACCAACGAATATCTTGATTCGAAAAGTAGGTCTTACGTTTAAGTTATTGCCAAACATCTTCAACTTAGTCGGTAGAGCTTCATCGTTTATATCAGAAGGCCAATTTTTCTATGATCGCAGATTGAAAGTTGACGGAATCGAGATTGAATTGTGAATAATAATTAGATCCCGGGGCCTCACCGCCGAAGCTGAAGCTGAGTACCAACGAATATCTTGATTCGAAAAGTAGGTCTTACGTTTAAGTTATTGCCAAACACCTTCAACTTAGTCGGTAGAGCTTCATCGTTTATATCAGAAGGCCAATTTTTCTATGATCGCAGATTGAAAGTTGACGGAATCGAGATTGAATTGTGAATTGACTAAAATTTTACTACACTTGATTTCATTAATTCATTATAAGAAATTCTTATTGTTGACAAAGTAATATTCTTAATTTGCTTCATTTTCGGTCACATTTCGATAAAATCCTACTTGAATCAAACTTTCAAGTTACATAATGTGATACGAGAATATGTACCAAATTTGACATAATTTGTGAGATTGAGACTGGATCGAAACTGAAGTTTGACTACATTTTAATTACGAGAATTACCCTCAGTTAAGCTAAACACAAGTAGCATAAATCTAAGTTGATATTTGATTTTCGCAATCAAAAATTCCGATGGTAATCAGCCTCAGCTTCGGCGGTACTGCACATCACTAAAAACTTTTTACTAATAACCCGGTGCGCTTAGAACACTTTAGACATTGATAATAATTACACAATATAGGTACACTTACATAAACGGTTATCATAGCAAACTGTGCCTTACGTCATTGTGTTAAGTATACGGGGTTAAAACAATTGACTTTTCAAACGGCATTGCTAATTTTGTAGAGGTAATATTTGGTATAAAGATCAGAGGAGGGCTAGCTAGTCTGTTGAATTCCGTGCTATCGAGCAGTCGTGTGAAGTGAATAAGTGTAGTGAAATGAAGTGGTTAGTTCTAATCGGTTGTTTGGCGACACTGACGAGGTGCAGCCAAGGCAATGGTGAGGTTCTTTTTTTGATTTTTTATAAAGCGTGTTTCTGAATACTAGCAACATTGAATTTAAAAAAAAATATACATTTTTTTTAAAGAGGCAATTTGTTATTTTTGTTATTTTATTTTATTAATGCTATTAGCACATGTCTCGCCTAATGTAAAGTGTTTCTCGATATTGAACAGGCGCTTGACCGTAGCTTATATACGTTCGCAACACTCATATTCGAATTCACATTAGAACTACTACTAATAATTAAAGAAAAGTAAATTAAACTTAAACTAATCTAAAAACCTATATATTTTATCTATAAAGAAAAGAAAAATTACGCGACATAACAAAAAGAAAAAAATAAATAGAAATTTAAATTTACATTTAGAACTACTTTTTGAATTAACATTCGAATATTTGTCATAAAACCTCTGGACCTGTTGTGATTCTGCGAATGCGCAAAGTGTCCATAACGTAGGGAAGTGCGGCATCAGCAGTGAGGTAGCGAGATCATCAGGATATCGCTAGCGTGTAGCAACTCGCTTATCTCTATCCCTCGTGTTGCATCCTTCTCTAAGTCCATATATCCGTCATGTCAAAATGTCAGTGTACACAGAGTGACATAACGCCCCATTGTCATTCTGTGCTATTTTTATTTATTTTTATTTTTTTTATACTACGTCGGGTGGCAGACAAGCATACGGCCCGCCTGATGTGAAGCGGTTACCGTAGCCATATTAACGCTCGCAACATAAAATATCGCTCGCGCGCCGCCACCCCCGCTGCCATCGCAGCATCTCCTTCCTTGCTGGTGACCTCACTCACTCGCAGAAAAGAAGGAGATGCTGCGTTGGCAGTGGGGGTGGCGGCGCGCGAGCGATATTTTTAATGTTGCGAGCGTTAATATGGCTGCGGTAACCGCTTCACATCAGGCGGGCCGTATGCTTGTCCGCCACACGACGTTGTATAAAAAAAAAAAAAAAAAAAGGAACACAACAGCCCTCAAGGGAACCGTTATTTGGCTGCGGTATTCTGTGAGGTGGAGGTACATTCCCCAGCTATTGTAAAAGAATTAAAATTCGAAAGATTGACGAGCGCTGTGGGTGAATGGATAGTAATGGATATTTTGACTCCGATCAGGGATCCTACCGCCGAAGCTAAAGCCGATTACGACCGGATTTATTGATCGCAAAAATTAGAGTTCACCTTACATTAGTGGCAATTGTGTTTAGCTTAGGGGCCGTCCATTAATCACGTGAGGCTCGAAAGAGGGGGGAGGGGGTTCGGCAAATATCACGAAACATCACAAGGGGGGGTGTAGTAAGATATCACGTGTATTTATTTTTGACGTGACAACGTCTTATAAATTGGTTAGCCGGGTGACACTTCAAGAAACTGGCTCACGTTATGCGCTTACAATGAGAGCGAGTGAAAGGCACGCGTCCCTTCTAAGAGCGAAAGAGACAGACATAAAAAGTGAAAGGCATGCGTCCCTTCCACTCGAAAACATTTTACCACTCAAAGTCGTTGTCACGTAAAACTTTCGCCCGTATACCGACTTTACAGGCAACCAATTTTTTTTTTTAAGTGCTTTCCATCAGGCGGACTGTTAGGTTAGGAAGCCAAAAATAAAAGATTCGTTCAGTGCAAATTATAATAATTAAATTTATTTTATGCACTCTTAGAAAGGTGTGTTCTACTACAAGAAGTCGGACGATACTGAACTGGAATATGATTTCTACTGAACCACAGAGCTTGGTTAGCTGACTAAGGCATACAGAGCATTTAACAATGTAGCCCTTTGTTTAAAGATATTATAAACAATATTGTGTGACTAAGACAGATGTCTATTAAACAGAGCGAGATAGATTTATTTTTGTATACTTATTCCAACACGCCCCCTCAAAAATAAATAATAATAATAAAAAAAAAAATCTACCACAAGCTATTTACAATATCAAACTTATGAACACACCATTCTTTGTCTGGGGAAACAATCATCAATATCTTGGTCCAACATTCGTTGCGCAGGATTAGGGAAACCCCAGTAAAACCTAATCAGACCAAGTCAACTTAATTATGCTCTTATATATTTACACTACACACTTTTCATTAGACAGAACTTTAACATTAAATTATAATACACCAAGTTTTTCTCTCAGTGCCGAAAAACGAGCGGCTGGTAATGCCTTTGTAAACATATCTGCCAGTTGATTACCTGTGGACACATAAATCATTTTAATTACATTTTTCTCAACTTGTTCCCTAGAAAAATGATATTTTATGTCAATATGTTTTGACCGTTTATGACTTGTCGGATTACTTGCAATGCTTATGCATCCGTTATTATCCTCAAAAATAGGAATCGGATTTGAAATTTCTACATGAATACTAGTCACTAATGACTTTAACCACAGAGCTTCTCTCACGGCTTCAAACAAAGCCATATACTCTGCTTCAGTAGATGACGCTGCCACTGTTGACTGGCGCTTTGTTTGCCAACAAATTGTGCATTGTTCAAACAATTTGAACAAGTATCCTGTTGTACTTTTACGATCAACTTCATCACTTCCCCAATCGGAATCAACAAAGCCACTGAGAATGTTATTATAAACATTTGGATTCCGCTTATAAGTTAGTTTCAAGTCAGTAGTTCCCTTTAAATAACGTAACACTCGTTTTAAATGTGACCAAAGTGAGTTATTATTTCTGTTACCAAATCTACTTAGAATGTTTACAGCAAAGCTTAAATCGGGACGAGTACATAACATAACATACATCAAACACCCGATAAGATTTTTACATGGAGCTTTTGTTGTTTCAATTGCACTCAAAGCGTCAAAGTCTACTTTGTTTTCCAAAGGTGTACTGACAGAATTACAGTCATTCATGTTAAACTTTTCTAAGACCGTTTTTATGTACATTGCTTGGTCTAATGTAACTGTATCATGTGATCTTTCCACTTTAATTCCTAGGAAACATTTGAGCTCCATCAAGTCTAACATTTTAAACTTTTTCATTAAATAAGTTTTGAAACTATTCATGGTATTTATATCAGCAGTCGAAATAACAAGATCATCGACATAAAGTACAACATAAATATTTTTTGAAATGTCACCGGCATCTAGGAAATAAATACAACGATCAGCTGATGAGTATTGAAAACCCTTTTCAATCAAAGTTTGTTCGAACATTTGAAACCAACAACGTGCAGATTGTTTTAAACCATATAAAGCTTTATTCAATCACAAACTAAGTTGTTTGCGTTTGGAATTCCTTCAGGAATTTTCATGTAAATTTCCTCTTTTAGTTTGTCGTTCAAAAATGCAGTTTTGCGTCCATATGGTGAACGAGCAAATTGAATTGATTTGCAAATGCTAATATAAATCTAAAACTTGAAATTCTTGCAACTGGCGCAAAAGTTTCGTCATAGTCAATTAAATATTCTTGACTAAAACCACGAGCGACCAAACGCGCTTTATATTTCAAAGGTTTGCCAAACTCATCATTTTTAATATTAAATATCCATTTACAGTCAACAATATTTCTGTTTTCAGGTTTCGGAACAAGCGTCCAAGTGTCATTTTCAATAAGTGATTTAATTTCCTCATCAACAGCTTTTTGCCACAAAAGCCTATCATGCCTGGTTTGAATTTCGGTATACGATGTAGGAATTGTACATATTAAAAACTTTGCGTATAATAAATAGCTCACAGAAATATCATTACTGTTTTCATCATAAGACACTGTAGGCAAATTTTTAATTCGATCACTTCTTCTAATAACACTCGAACTACTAGAAGCTACTTCATTCCGAGATCCAGTCAATTTATCTTGAAATGAATCATAGCATGTATGCCCATCTGCACTGCGTACAGATTTATTAGGTGGTGGACCTAATGCGCAGGGTACACTGCCCGTTTGTTTCACATCATCTGATCTTATATTATCAGATGCGCACAACCTGCTACACATGTGCTCGTCAGAGTTATTGGTATTTTCAGATACAATACCTTCAGGCTTCACTGGCCTACTTGACAAGAAATTAATCTCATCAACAATTACATCTCTGACTCTTACAAACTTTTCTTCTACCACATTCCACACCTTATAACCATTCGGTTCATAACCAACCAATATCCCTTTCAAGGATTTCTCATCGAATTTTGCTTTTCTACTTTTGTTAAGAAAATACACAGTTGAACCGAAAACCTTTAAATACTTAAGTTGCGGCTTCTTATTATGCCACAATTCAAACGGTGTGTTATCTACTTTCAGTGCTTTTGTGGGGCTGACATTGATAAGATAAGTAGCAGTTAACACAGCCTCACCCCAGAACGACTTGTCTAACTTAGCACCTGCTATTAAAGTTCGACTTCGTTCTGTTAACGTTCTTATCATACGTTCGGCAATACCATTCAAAGCAGGGGTATGCGGCACTGTTAAATGGTAGGTTATACCTTTTTGCATACAGTATTCTTTCATTTCACTCGATAAATATTCGCCACCATTGTCACAATATAAATTGACAAGTCTCAAACTAAAATGAGCTTCGCACTTAGCAACATAATCTCGAAAAGCAGCAAAAACGTCTGATTTATGAGCTATTAAGTATGTCGCACAGTAGTGAGTGTATTCGTCTACAAATATCACAAAATAGTTTTTGCCGTCAAGTGTCGAAGGAGTGATCATACCACACACGTCGGAATGCACATTAAATAGAGGTCGTTTAATAATTTTAGATTTACTTTTATGAAATGACAGACTTGCTTGTTTTCCATATATGCAAGCTTCACATAAACTTTCACTGGGTGTAATATTATGTAATCGATCAATATCAGAAAACATTTGTTTGGTTTTAATTTGCAAGAACTTAGATTTGCCCATGTGACCCAATCTTTGATGCCACAAATCATAGTTACTATTCATGACCCTATTTGATGAGCAATTCAAAGCACATTTATTAAGCATGAAATTAATACCAATTAAATTATTCAAAGACTCACCCTTTGTTACCATCTTACCCTCTTTGTTGAGTATTTGTACACCATTTTGACCAAAAATTATGGTCATTCCAGCCTGTTGCATTCTTTTGACCGATAACAAATTATATGGAATTTCTGAGCAGAAAAGAACATCTGTAGCAATCCACTCATTCCCGTATCAGTGGTAATAGATAGAGTGCCTCTTTTTGTCGCACTAATGAACGTTCCGTTTTTAGCTACAGAAATATTTACTGGAGACTGAAGTTCTATGAACCCACGTGTTAGATCTTCTCTGTTAATTAAATGATCTGAGGCACCAGAGTCTAATATGAATGTAATTTTATTGGTGCTGTTGCCTTCTTCAGAATAGCATTCGTTTCCAACCATGAAAGCAAACCCTGAGATATTCGATTTTTTCTCTGTCTTCTAATTTCAAATTCAATAACCTTTTTCTCAATGCCAATTGGGATGCGATACTTTTTCTTTCATACACTGCGTCGAGTTTTATGAAAATCTGTTTTGCTGTTTCTTCATTAGCAAACCCCAGCAAAGAATCTGATAAATATTCGATGATGGTATTTTTCGCTATCTTTTCTTTCTTCGTCCAATCACTGTTGATGCGTACAGGAGGCTCTTCGTCAATTACTTGCAGCACTTCAAGTTCGTTTAATAAACTGCGTATTCTAAGTTTCCATAAAGAATACTTTTCGCCGTCAAACAGTCTAATATTTCTTTTTACTTTTGAACCGTCCATCGTTACAGTTAGAAAATAACACAAAAAGTCACTTAGAATACGTAAATAGTTTCTCTACCAAAATTACAAAAATCACAAGTCTTAAACGTTGCCACTTAAAGCGTTTTTTATCGTATTTAAAAAAAGAGTCTGTTTCTTTCAATCACTTAAAAGTCCACTTTGTACTGTACACTGGGCCCATAACCTGTTAGGTTAGGAAGCCAAAAATAAAAGATTCGTTCAGTGCAAATTATAATAATTAAATTTATTTTATGCACTCTTAGAAAGGTGTGTTCTACTACAAGAAGTCGGACGATACTGAACTGGAATATGATTTCTACTGAACCACAGAGCTTGGTTAGCTGACTAAGGCATACAGAGCATTTAACAATGTAGCCCTTTGTTTAAAGATATTATAAACAATATTGTGTGACTAAGACAGATGTCTATTAAACAGAGCGAGATAGATTTATTTTTGTATACTTATTCCAACACGGACCGTATGCTTGTTTGTCACCTTAGTGGTGTAACAAAAATCCTTATTAATATTCTGTAAATTTTAGGATTCTTTGTAAATACAAAAATACACGTGATTTGAAGGGGGGGGGGGGGGAGGGGGGGGTAGCCTTACATCTCACCAAGTATCACCAAGGGGGTGGGGGGTGTTAAAAATGCAAAAATAAACCTCACGTGATTAATGGACGGCCCCTTAGCTGGTGGAAACCATGAAGCTGACAAAGCTAAAATATTTGTCAATAACTCAAACCAAACATATATTTTTGGGGATCAAAATATTTTGACGAGCTCGGTGGCTCGTGGGTTCGATTCCCACACAGGACAAACATTTGTGTGCATGAACATGTCTGTTTGTCTTGGTCTGGGTGTATTCTATGTATCATAAGTATGTATTTACAAAAAAAAAAATGTATTTACGTATGTTTATCAGTTGTCTAGTACCCATAACACAAGCGTTGCGCTTACTTTGGGGCTAGATGGCGCTGTGCAATTTGTGTGACAATATTTATTTATTTATTAAAAATAAATAAATAAATATTGTCACACAAATTCAATGGTAATCGGCTTCAGCTTCGGCGGTAGGGACCCTGGTCGCGGGTTCGAACCCCGCACATGACAAATATTTGAGTGCATGAATATGGTCTGTTTGTCATGGTATGGGTGTTTTCTACATATTTATTTACAAAAACAAATGTATTTATGTACATATCAGTTATCTATTACCTTAGTACAAGCTTTACTTAGTTTGGACTAGATGGCGCTGTGTAATATATTAAGGAATATTTATTTATTTATAATTCAAACCTCATTTTTTTTTTCGTTACACCATTTATTTACTTTTGATATCAGTTAAAAGTTTTTTCTTATCTTTTTATTGGCGGAATCGTGTAGTAATTAATAGCTGCTATTTGCCATTACGTCTTTTATGCATCACAAAAATAGTTTATTATGGTAGGTCTATATAGGCATACCTGGTTGGCAAACAAGCATACTGTCTACCTGATGTAAAGCGGTTACCATAAACTAAAGACGCTTAGAATAAACGTATGTTTACGTGTGGTTATATTGGTGATTGTTGGTTTGGGGTGTAAGTGAATCAACATCTTTGAACCAAAGCCAACTTCACCTGCATGCGGTGCACCCTGCTGACAGACAAGCACACGGCCCGCCTGATGTGAAGCGGTTACCGTAGCCATATTAACGCTCGCAACATAAAATATCGCTCGCGCGCGGCCACCCCCGCTGCCAACGCAGCATCTCCTTCCTTTCTGGCGACCTCACTCACTCGCAGGAACACAATAACCCTCAAGGAAATTGCTATTTGGCTGCGGTATTCTGTGAGGTGGAGGTAGATTCCCCAGTCGGGTAGCATACAATTACGCTTCCTACCTCTCTTTTCGCCAGTGCTTCGTTTGTCAGTCATCAGGGTGCACCGCGTGCAGGTGAAGTTGGCTTTGGTTCAAAGATGTTGATGCCCACTTACACCCCAAGTATAGTTTACATTCAGTAATTATTTATCTCAATTGTTAAGAAAGATGTCTGCCTTCAAAATCGTCAATGTGTCGTTTTCATCCGTTCAGTAGATTTGGAGAAAATTGACTGTGATACTATAGTCAGATAGATATAAACGATTGAATTATTTTACTATATCGTTTTCGTAGAGTTTCGTTCGTTTTTAGGGTTCCGTACCTTTGGGTACGGAACCCTAAAAACGAACGAAACTACGGACGGACGGGACGGACGGACAGCGGAGCCTTAGTAATAGGGTACAAAGGAACCCTATTACTAAGGCTCCGCTGTCCGTCCGTCCGTCCTTCTGTCACCAGGCTGTATCTCATGAACCGTGATAGTTAGACAGTTGAAATTTTCACAGATGATGGTATTTCTGTTGCCGCTATAACAACAAATACTAAAACACAGTATAAAATAAATATTTAAGGGGGCTCCCATACAACAAACGTGATATTTTGCTCGTTTTTGGTCGCAATTGATAACGGCAATAGGTAGACGTTTGAAATACTCACATAATATTTAGTTATATTTTCACTTTAAAAATAAATAAAGAAATAAAAATAAAACAAATAATTAAGGGGGCTCCCATACAACAGACGTGATTTTTTTGCCGTTTTTATAGATAATGGTAAAATGGTTTTTATAGGTAAAGGGAAAAAATAATTTAAGTGGTCTACCTACTTGATGAGTCATCAAGTAGGTAGACCACTTAAATTATATGAAAATGCATTAGGACATAATAGGAAATCGAATGCATACCAATCTACATTAATATTATAAAGAGGAAAGATTTGTATTTTTGTGTGTGTGCAGTGGCGGATTAAGACTTTCTGAGGCCCTAAGCATAGAGTTCATGTGGGCCCTCTGTACCTTTAATTTGGAAGATAGGAATCCTTACTAATATTATGTATGCGAAAGTGTGTTTGTTTGTTTTTTGTCCGTCTCATTTCTCATTTGTTCATGGCTCAATTGTTTTTAATTAAATTTGGTATATAGTTTGGTATAGGATAGGGGCCCCTGGAAACCAGGGGCCCCAAGCACGTGCTTATAATGTTTATACGTTGATCCGCCACTGTGTGTGTGTATGTTTGTAATGAATAAACTCAAAAACTACTATGCCGATTTCAAAAATTCTTTCACCATTGGAAAGCTACATTCACCCTGAATAACATAGGCTATATAAAAAAATCTTATGTCCACCCGTGCGAAACCGGGACTGGCCGCTAGTATTTTATAATTTGCTCGCCGAAAGGCAGAATGTGGCAGTTCAATGTTATAAATAAGTATTATAATGCAACTGTTTATAATATACATATATTCGCGAAATAAATGATTGGAATTACTAAGAGTAAAATAGTCTACGAGTAAAGTCTGATTGTCATAACAAAAAAGATGAAGAAGAACCATAATTTTTATGAGTTTCGCAAGGAATGTGTAATACCTACCATTGATGGGTTTTGCTGCATTGAATGCTTTTTTTTTTAATATTTTGCACACATTTCTTTGTTTCGATGTTTTACTGAATTTCGAATAAATTCAATTTCAAAAAGATAACCCATGAAATTCTTTTAGACGATTTATCTAAGCACTAAATCAAAACCGCATTCGTGATTGTCTGCTTGTCCCGAAGGTTGACTGGTAAAGAATACTTTTAGCGTTTAATCCGCCTTTTGTACCCTTAAATATAATTTGTAGTCAACAAAGTTTTTAAATAAATACAGACATGAATGTTTCGGAAAGAACTCTAGCAGGAAGTATCCATGTACATACGAATTTTATAAAATGCAGTTTTTACTGTAGAGATGTGTCTACGGATCTATAATAAAAAGGGTGACGATATTTTGTCTATCATGTCACGAGAAACTGATGTATTCCCGTCATTACGCTATGTTTTATTAATCATTAAGTACTTTAATTATGTATTAGATAACGAATTTATGAAGTCAATGACACAAGGCACGATACAAAGTCGCCGCCGGAATAAAATTGATATCTACATCGATTTAACTCGAATTGAAACTAAATATAACGAAGGCCCATCAGTCGGCTTAGGACAAGAAATTATTAACTGTTTTTAACCGACTCCATAAAAGGAGGAGGTTCTCAATATGGCTGTATTTTTTTTAATGTTTGTTACTTAATTACTCCGTGATTTCTAAACAGATATGCAAAAAAACTTTTTTATTTGAAAGAGATTATATATCATCAGCCTGTATCTACATAAATAAATGTAGAGTATGTTTGGAGTCGTTTTTTTTTTGTTAAAATTATTTTAATATGAAGAGGGCAAACGATCATGTGGGTCATTTGATGGAAACCAATCACCACCGCCCATGGAGACCAGCAACACCAAGGCGTCGCCGATCCGTTGCCAGCTTATACTCCTTCCTGTTTTTCTTTCTGGTGACCTCACTCACTCTCTGGAACACATAAACCCTCAATGAAATTGTTATTTGGCTGCGGTATTCTGTGAGGTGGAGGTACTTTCCCAGTTGGGCAGCTTAAAAAACAACTGTCCCAAATATCCCGACAAAATTCTAACATTTTTTTTAAACTATCCTCCTATTTTTTTTGGGTAGCCACATTGAAGGCTACGGTTCTCATCCTTACCACACCTTTAGTTGGCGCCACTGTCGCGTGAGGTCCTGCAGTACCTACAGCTACAGTTTTTTTTTAAATATTTTTTTTTAAATATTCGGTTTTGTTCGAACACTCAAACGAGAACGGAACTCAACTCATAACTCATATTTGCCTGAATTAATCTCAGTCATTGCAAATATTCATAACATTTACTACAAATAGAAATAAATCCGAGAAAGTCCACGTACAAACAGTAACATCTGAGATTCTTAATAAATTACACATCGCCAACAAAAAAACAATATTTTCCTCGTACAAATATTAGGCTGATATGTCCTCATACCTTCTTCTTTAATAAATCTATAAACAATCCTCAATTTTTAATAAAATAAAAAACAATATAATTATGTACTAGTTGACCCGGCAAACGTTTTTTTCCATATAAATTTAGGGGTTGATGGTAGAAGGGTGAAAATTTAGGGTTGTATGTATTTCCTAATGCCACATTATAAAAAAATAAATATAAAATAATTTGTCCAAAAATTAAAAAAAAAATGTTAGGGGTGGACTACCCTTATCACTTAACGGTATGAAAAATAGATAGTAGCCGATTCTCAGACCTACTGAATATGTATATGTAAAAAAAAATTCATATAAATCGGTCAAGTCGTTTCAGAGGAGTATGGTAACTAACATTGTGACACGAGAATTTTAATACCTATCCCATACTCACTTAAGTACGAGTATAGACTCAAATCGTTGGACCATCTTCGCTTTCAACCAGGACATTTTCCAACTGTATTGGTCACCGTTTGGTCCTTTTGCGTCGGAATCTTTACGATGTTGTAATCCTCCCAGTGTATAATGTCACGTTGGCAAAATGCCTAGAAGTCAAGTCATGCAATGGATGGAATTATATTTCAATGATAAGCGTTTTAATCAATAACAATCTATCACGTCATACAAAAATAAAAATACGGCGTACGTTACTAAGGTTTCTAATTTCACTTTATTATGCTTCATTAGTAAAGTCAGCTATTTCGACTTGCAATATCCACAGATAATTAATTTAATTAAAGAAGCTTATAATATAAATAAATGAAGGAGATGCTGCGTTGGCAGCGGGGGTGGTGGCGCGCGAGCAATATTTTATGTTGCAAGCGTTAATATGGCTACGGTACCCGCTTCACATCAGGCGGGCCGTATGCTTGTCTGCCACCCGACGTAGTATAAAAAAAAAATATATATTTACTAACGAACGATCTTGTATTAGCTAGCTACTAGGTTTAAATACTTAGGTGATTGATCCTAGCGGCGAGACATGCTTGCCAAATTATTACTGCGACCGTCGTCCACGTGACCATTTTGACATGATAGGGGGCCATTCATAAATTACGTCACACGTTAAGGGGGAGGGAGGTGGTCGACGAAGTGTGACACTGTGTGACAAGGGGGTGCGAGGGGTCCTAAATTTTGTGACGTAACATTTCAAAATCTATTATAATATAAGTGTTAAAACACGAACTTTGAACTATTAACGAAAAACTCAACATTTGCAACTCTAGATGTAAAATTGCAAAATATGTGACGTCACACTAGGGAGGGGGGGAGTCTCACAAATGTGACCAGCTGTGACAAGGACGGGGGGAGGGGTCAAAAGAGGGTTGTTGTGTTCCTGCGAGTGAGTGAGGTCACCAGAAACAAAGAAAGGAAGGAGAATAGGCTGGCAACGGATCGCCGACCCCCTTGGTGTTGCTGATCTCCATGGGCTGTGGTGATTGCTTTCCACCAGGTGACCCACATGCTCGTTTGCTACCCTCTCATATAAAAAAAAAAAAAAAAAAAATGTTATCACGTAAAATTATCGTCCGTAAACCGACTTTACAGACAACCAACTATTCTTGATCGGCACCAATATGAACATATTTCCGAAGTCAAATTCCAAAAGCTACCTACTACTAATTTCCTCTGATTAAATTCGTTGTGAGTTTCAAGGCAGCCCTAGTTGTACCCCCGGGACTGCAATGGGCTTCACTGTTCATTGCCTTTTTTGGCGGTCGCCGCTGTTAATCCTGGCTACACAGGAGACACAGTGGCGGGAATGTGTGGTGGGCCCCGTCCCAATTATTATGCACATATTTCTTCAGAACAAAGTCCAAACTATAATGGATACTCGTAGAATATACAACAGTGTACCATAAATATAATTCTACCATTTCTAAAAGCTAATAATAATAATGACAGACGTGGCGGCAATGGCGACCAATCGACATCAATTAGATGTTATTGAACAGAGACGAAAATAATTTATAGTGATATATCTTTACTGGCTTGTGCACGCGGCTTCGCTTCGCCTACTGCCAAGACAAAAATAAACCTATATTGTTGAGTTAGCCTGAAATTGTTTTTTTTATACCACTAGAGTGGCAAACAAGCATACGGCCCGCCTGATGGAAAGCAGTTACCGTAGCCTATGAACGCCTGTAACACCAGGGGCATCACACGATTTTGTAAAAAAATGCTCAACTTTGTGACGAGCTCGGTGGTCGAATGGCAATTTGGCCATTTTGACTCCGAGGTCGCGAGTTCGATTCCCGCACAAGATAAACATTTGTGTGCATAAATATGTCTGTTTGTGTTGGTCTGGGTGTTTTCTATGTTTCATAAGTATGTATTTACAAAAAAAAATGTATTTACGTGGGGCTAGATGGCGCTGTGTAATTTGTCTGACAATATTTATTTACTTATATACATTTTTTTTTGTACATACGTACGTGGGAATCGAACCCACGAGCGTTGGTGTGGAAGCCGCGTCATTGACCGCTACGCCACCGAGCTCGTCTCATAAGTAAAAGTTGATACTGTTGATTGTTGGCACTTGGTGGAACATTATTATCATAATGTTGTAGCACTTTTACTGTTCCACGTAATTACATTTATTTTTACCGGCCGGTTTCGCCGCTAAGGCATTATCAAGGTAAACCGACGGTGTTTGTCAACCAAAGACAAACCCGTCTGTTTACCTTGATAATGCCTTAGCGGCGTAACCGGTCGATAATTAAGTATATTATTTATTTAATACATTCATTTGGATGAATCCACCTCGATTTGATAACACTTTTCTCGAATTTGATGAACAAGATTCAACTCAATGTTTTAAGTTCCCAATAGTGTTAGCTACTTAAAATCCATGTTTAACAAACAGCATGGACAGGCTGCGGTCGAGGTTGCTTAACTTGTGTGTTCGATTAGATTGACGCGCGATTGACGGCTTGTTCGAGAAGCCCCGTCGCCGGAACTGGCACTTAAATTCACTTTCACATTCAAGATAGTGTGATGAAAGTGAATCTAAGCTCTGTGGATTTAGAGTAGTAATGATTTAGATACATGTTCTTATATTTAACTAGCTGTCCCGGCGAACTTCATACCGCCTAACAGTCAATGAATGTCGTGATGTACATATATATATGAACAAAATTTATGATTTCTTGAAATTAATACAATGAATAATAGAAAATAATAGAGAAGCACGATGGCGTGAGGCACGTGTCAGTCTAATTGTACACGCAAGTTAAGCAACGTCAACCGTAGCCTGTTCATGGATGAGTTTATGTTATCTCGAGCTCGTCCGTGCTTCGGAAGGCACGTTAAGCCGTCGGTCCTGGTGTTTATCATTAGATGGCAGTCCTTAAGCCAAGTTAGTGGCCCAACCCGTAGTTGAGCAGCGTGTTGAAGTATGCTCTAAACATCTTCGGTTGAGGGAAGACCCGTATCCCAGCAGTGGGTAAATAATAAGTTCAGTACTTTACAAAGTCACAAAAAAAGTACCAATTGACAACTGTGCGAGATGCTGGGATTGTTGGAGAGAGTGTGATCGAGTAAAAATCCGATGCCAAATCACTAGGTACACAGCGTGGATTTATTTGCCACAAGTCTTCTTACAGAGTAACTATTTTCTACTCAGGAGCGCTTCAGTGTTTTCTTTCTTCTATTTTCTTATTCAGGAGCGCTTGAGTATTTTTCTTGTTTGCCCGTCGTCTTCAACTGGAGCTGGAACTGGAACTGACGAACGTAGGACATGCTCCGATTAATAAAATGAAATTAAAAGTAGGTCAATCTATAAGGTCGCGAAAAGGGTTGACCAATCAGAGCGATTGAATTATTTATAATCGACTCTATCTCTATCTCTTTCTAAAATTTGCTATCTCTTCCTATCGGCATGTCCTGACATTCGAAAGTTTTACAAATATTGTACAATCTATTTTTCTATAACGAGGGCTTATATAACTAACTTATTATAACAAGAATTATCTAAATACGATCATTATTTACAAAGTTATAAGCATTTTAGTGCAAAGTGCTTACGTCGCGGTAACGCCTCTTCAGGGCACCCTAGCGGGATATTGAAAAACGTCAATTTCTATCCTTTATTGGTTTAAAACTTACAATCTAATGTTAAACACGTAAAATATACATTATCATCTATTAACCAAAACAATAATTACACTTAAGGATCTATTACAAGCAAAGTTATACGACTTTCAAATTTTCATAATAAAAAGTGATTCTTACTATTTCTTACGAACTATCTTATAATTTTATAAACTTATAACTACGTATAACCGTTATCTATACATAATATCTATTAGTAATCGTTGTCCTGCACATTTCTCCCGCCGTGCATCGTAGTCGCCGCCGCTCGACACGATGCAGTAGATGCCTGTGCAGGCTTGCTGGTGTTCACCGGGATGACGATGACTTTCTTAGCTGGCCGTCGGAGCACTCCCCCTCTGGTAGCCACGTCGACTGTTCTGACGACTCCGTCGGGGCCCGGGTATGTGGCGCAGATTCGTCCACGTACCCAGGTGTTGCGTGGATGGTTGCCGTCGACGATGAGGACCAGGTCGCCGTTGTGCAGAGCAGGCCCTCGTCCATGGGGCTCCCGCCGGTTTCGGAGTTCAGGCAGGTACTCCCGGACCCATCGGGCCCAGAAGATGTCGGCAAGGCGCTGTGAGGCGCGCCAGCAGGCGCGCAGGTTCAGGTCGCGCTCGCTAAACTCGCCCGGTGACTGCAGGCGTCCTGGCCCGCCCAGGAGGAAGTGGTTCGGTGTGAGGGCTTCTGGGTCTTCTGTGCTGACGGAGACGTGCGTGAGTGGCCTGCTGTTCACCGTGTGCTCGGCCTCGACGAGCAAGGTCTGCAGGACTTCTTCCGACGGGTGGCGCTCATGCAGTGTGGCAGAGAGCGCTGTCTTTACAGAGCGCACCATACGCTCCCAAGCGCCGCCCATGAATGGAGCGCCCGGGGGTATGAAGCGCCAGTCGATGGTCTTCTTTGATGCTTCCTCTGCCATGGCCGAGTTGATCGCCTGGCGTAGTTCCTTGTCGGCTCCGTGGAAGTTGGTTGCGTTGTCGGACCACAGTTGCGTTGGACGTCCTCGGCGTGCGATCATGCGTCTCAGCGCCATGATGGCGGAGTCGGTGCTGAGGGAGGCGGCCATTTCCAGATGGACAGCGCGCGTGGTGAGACACGTGAATAGAGCCACGTATCGTTTCTGGTGGGTCCGTCCCACGGTGATTGTGAGTGGACCGAAGAAGTCCCACCCGGTGTAGGTGAAGCTTCGCTGATGGTGTGCGAGGCGACATGGAGGGAGGTCACCAGTCGCAGGGTGCGGTGGAGACGCCGTACGCATACGGCACCTGATGCAGCTTCTGATGACCGCCTTCACAGTGGGTCTGAGGCGTATGACCCATCGTTCTTGACGGCACTCGTTGACGGTTGCTTCGACGCCCGCGTGATGGAGCTGCTGATGAATGTGTTCAATCCACAGCCTTGTTGCACGGTGTTCGCCATGCACCACCAGTGGATTCTTCAAGTCTTCAGGTACACCGGTAGCTGCTTCTATTCGTGTTTTCAGCCGTAGTTCGTTGTCGGTGAATTCGACGGTCAGCTGATGCAACTTACTATTTTTCTGTAGTGGTCTTCCGATCTTCATATCGCCGATTTCTTCACCAAAGGAGTCTTCTTGTGATGCTCGGATGATTAAGTTCTCGGCGCGGCGTAACAAGTCAGCTGAGATCGGCCTATAGTGCCTTATTGAAGTTGCAGTGATTTTTTCTGTGTGTTTGACTGCTTGTTTCTTCTTATAAGTTCGGCGCCAATCTGAATCATCCGTAGCATTTTTCTTTGTTCGTTTATAACTCACTATTTGTTTTGGCGGTCGACATAGTTCGATAAATTGAAGTACTCGTGCCGTTGCGCGTAGATAGCGTTCCCATTTTGAAAATCGCTCGACTGTAGGTAGACTGTATACTAGGCTCGGCGACGCTTCTTTGGTTGTTACGGCGTATGTTCTTTCTTCTCCCGTGTCCTTCTGCGTACTTCTTTCTGCTTCCTGTGGCCATAATTCGGGTTCCTCGTACAAAAATTCGGGGCCACGGAACCAACGGTGAAGGCTGGTGAAGTCTGTAGGGACGTCTCTGGTAGCGTCGTCGGCGACGTTGATTTTCGTAGGTAGCCACCTCCATTCGTTCGCCGCGCTGTGTTCTTCGATTGCTGCGATGCGGTGAGCGACGAAAGGTTTGTAAGACCTTGAACCCGTGCGAATCCAAGTGAGCGATGTCCTGCTGTCAGTCCAGTAGTATGTGGCTTCGGGCTTCTGCTCGTGTTCCTTCCTTACAGCTGTTGCCATGCGTGCACCCAACACTGCTGCCTGTAGCTCGAGTCGCGGAATCGAAGTAAGCTTGAGCGGTGCGACTTTAGCTTTGGCCGTGATGAGTGTCACGTTAACGCTGTCGTCTTCAGAAACAGTGCGCCAATATAGCGCGGCGGCGTACGAGGCTTCGCTGGCATCCACGAAGACATGCAGTTGGAGTGATCTTGCCGTACTGTAGCCTGGGTAGCATCTTGGCACGGTGACGTCGCTGAGATTCTTGAGGTGTTGCATCCATCGGCTCCATGCTTCTGCCAGGTCTTGATCCAAGCATTCATCCCAGTCGGTGCCACGCCTCCAGACTTCTTGAAGTATCTGCTTGGCTCTAATGGTGATTGGCGACACCAGGCCGAGCGGGTCGAAGAGTGACATCACTATCTTCAATGCTTCTCTCTTGGTCGGCGTGTTGCTGTTCAGTACCGTTGCTGGGACGCGCACCAGGTCCAAATTGAAACCCAGCTGGTCTTCATTCGGTCGCCATATGAGACCGAGTACTCGTTCGAGCTGGCATCCATCTTCTAAGTTCACCATGGAGTCTTCCGATGCTGCTTCTCCCAGCTGTTGCAGTAGTTGGATGGAATTCGAAGACCATTTCTTGAGTTCGAAGTGTGCGTGTTGATGGATTCTTCGAACTTCTCGGGCGATGTGAACGGCGTCTTCGATGTTTCTGAAACTATCTAGGTAGTCGTCGACGTAATGATTCTTCTTGATGGCTTCTACGGCGTGTGGGCTTTCTTCTATGAACTTCTCAGCGTTGATGTTCTTCACGTAGATTGCAGTCGCAGGCGAGCTTGACGCGCCGAAAATCACGGATTTCATTCTATATTCTTCTGGCGGTTTGCTGTCACGTCGATTTCCACGCCACAAATAACGCAATGCATCTCTATCTTGTTCGCGCAGTTCTATTTGCATAAACATTTCCGCTATATCTGCAGTTACGGCGATCGGATATTGACGGAAACGCATCAGTACACTCGGCAGCGGCTGCAGTAAGTCAGGACCGATGAGTAGTTGATCGTTGAGTGAAGTCCCATTAGTCTTGGCTGCGGCATCATGCACTATTCTCATTTTCTCGGGTTTCTTCGGGTTGAAGACAGGAAAGTGCGGTAGGTACCAACTTCTATTAGCGTTTGTTCTTGTAGGCGGCGCAAGTTCGGCGTAGCCCTTTGCTACGAGTGCCTCCATTTGTTCGCAGTACCTCTTCCTGAACTCTGTGTCACGATCTAATCTTTTCTCAACTGTGTGAAGCCTCCTTAGAGTATTTTCGTAATTATCTGGCATCTTGATTTCTTCACTCTTCCATAATAAGGCGGTCTGGTACTTTCCCTCCGAAGTCCTCTTAGTGTGTTCTTGCAAAATACGAAGTGCCTTTTCCCCTGGGTCGCTGTTTGGTCTTCTTGGATCGATGTAGAGGTTGTCAGCTGTTATGAAGTTCTTCACTACTCGGTCCATGTCTTCATCAGCTGAGTGGTTGATGAAGTTGACTCGATGTCCCAAGGTTCGAGTGTGGCTGCCGTGTAACACCCATCCTAGTTGTGTACGCGATGCAACTGGCTGATTTCTTCTACCTATTCGGGATTCTGTAGACAGCAGAAGGTGCCAGTTATCCTGGCCGATGAGGATCTTTGGCTTCATGATGCCATGCTGTAGCTGATGAGAGATGTCCCGTAGATGTTCGCACCCAGTGATTGCTTCTTGAGGTATCTTCTGAGCTGCCAAGTCCAAGTTCTTCATGGTGCGCGCCTCTATCTGTAGCTTGTTTGCTCCATGTCCTCTTGCGTTGAAGGTTACACGATGAGACTTCTTGTAGGTGGCGGTGTCTCCATCGAAGGTCGAGATGTGCAGCGTTTCCTCCGGGCCGTTGGCTCCTATTTGTTGAGCTAGTTCTTCATCTATAAGGGTGATGGTGGAACCATCATCCAGTAGCGCGAAGGTGTCCGCTTCTCCCGCCGGTCCGGAGATGTGCACTGGTGCAATCTTCAAATACGAGGCTGGTTGCGGCGCCCATGCTGAGTTGATCTTCTCTTCGACTTCGGTCTTCAGGTCTTCCTTCTGTGAATGAAGCATTCGGTGGTGGTAGTGCTTGCAGTCGTTTACTTCGCATCTCTTGGGACGGCAGCTATGTGTACTTTTCCTATATCGCAAACATCGGAAGCAAAGTCGGTGTTTCTTCGCCATATCCCAACGGTCGTGCACTGTTGCGTTCTTGAATTTGTAGCAGTCAGCTGTGGCGTGTCCTTGGCGATCACACAGGTTACATTTCGGCTGCCACTGTTGATTCTGCATATTGTTTACTCGATGACGACGGCGAGTTTCATAACTGTCTGTTGATCCTCCTATGTTCTCTGGCGGTGCATACGGGCTGCATATTTCCGCTTCTCTTCTTATGAAACGGCTAAACTTCAACAGGTCGGGCTCTTCTCTCGGTTGGGTGGCTGCATATTCATACCACTGCCTCTTCATTGTTGGAGTCAATTTCTCAACTATATTCTTCGAGACTTCGGGGTTGTACAGATAATACACACAGTTGAGGGCTTGCATTGTTGCAACGATGTTTTCGACTTTCGTTGCGAAAGTGCAGATATCTCGTGGTGAGTCGGTGAGGCGTGGCAATGCTCGTAGTCGATCCATTTCTGCCATTGCTATTGAGTCTGGCCTCCCGAATCTTGTTTCTAACGTCTTCATAATGCAGTTTGCGTCTGCGTTCGCTATAAATAATCCTTGTACGGCTTCTTTTGCAGCTCCCTTTAAACTTCTTCGTAGTCTCGACAAGTTGTCCGTTGTTGAATATTGATGGGCCGACTCGTAGTACGCTGCTTTGAACGTCAAGTAATCTTGATACGCTCCATTGAAGTTCGGTAGTTCGTGCGTTCTTGATCCTGTGTGTCGGGCTGATAGGACGGCTTGTGAGATGGCTGCTGTTAGTTCTTGCAACTCGGTTCGCCGTTCTTGTTCTTGAGTAGGCGCGGTTGCATGCGGCGTGAAGCTGTTCGGCTGCCAAGAAGCTGCTGTGCTTGCTTGCGGCTGTGACGTCGCTGCGATGTTCACTGGTGACGCAGCGTTGTAGTTCGGATGCCAGGGCGCTGCGATGGCTGCTGGCTGTGACGGCTGCGTCATGTTCGTTGGTGGCAAGGCGGACGACGGAGCGTAGAAGTTCAAGTGCCAGGGAGCTGCAAAGGCTGCTGGCTGGAGTTGCTGCGTCGTCGCAAAGTTCGGTGCCACATTGACAGGCGGTGCGCTGGAGATCGGTGGCCACGGAGCGACTGTGTCCGTTGGCCTGTAGGGCTGCATCGCTGTCTGGTTCGGTGTAGGTGCAGTCGTAGATCTTCCTGCTGGCGGCGGAGGAGGCGGCATCAGTATTGCGGCGTGTTCGTTCACGGAGAGACGCGGAGCCGACGGGAGTGCGGCGGTGACTCCCGCCGGTGTTGGCGCTGGGGTGCTCCAGGATGCGGCAGTGATCACTGGAGCCGGTTCAATAGTCGCCTCTGGTTCTGGTTCATGCTGTCCCTCTGTGATGGCAAGGTGGCTGGTCTGTAGCCACGTGCGGACGCGTTTTTCTCCTCCCTCGCTGTCGACTGCAGATGCTGCGTCTTCTTCATCACTTGATTGTGCTTCTATTTCTGCTATACGAGCTTTGGCGAGTTCCAGCTTCGCTTTGGCGAGTTCATGAAGGGCTTCGGCAAGACGACGGGTTTTCGCAGACTTATGGCTTGAGCTCTTGACACGCGACGGCACGGCTGAAGGCGCACGGAAGTGATGACCGGTGGCAGCAGGCGGCGCGGTGGGCTGCTCTGGACGCGGCGCGAAAGGTTCGGTGGCAGCCTGCGGAACGGCAGGTTGCTCAAGACGCGGCGCGTGTGAATCCAGGGCGGCCTGTTGCATGACTGGCCGCACGGCGCTGGACTCGTTGGCTGTGGCAGCCCGTGGCGATGATGTCTGCTCGGTCGTGGCGGATGTGGCGCCGGTGACTGTAGACTCCGTCGCGGTGGTGGCTTCAGACGACGTAGTCTTCTCTGCAGATGACCCTGTAGCCGTTGTTCCCGATGGTGTGGATCCTCGTGGTTTTCCACCATGCTGTGACCTGGTAACAGGCATCTTGGAAATTACTCGATGATCTCTCCCCAAAAGATCCGGCTCGAAGGACCACTCGATGTGCGAGATGCTGGGATTGTTGGAGAGAGTGTGATCGAGTAAAAATCCGATGCCAAATCACTAGGTACACAGCGTGGATTTATTTGCCACAAGTCTTCTTACAGAGTAACTATTTTCTACTCAGGAGCGCTTCAGTGTTTTCTTTCTTCTATTTTCTTATTCAGGAGCGCTTGAGTATTTTTCTTGTTTGCCCGTCGTCTTCAACTGGAGCTGGAACTGGAACTGACGAACGTAGGACATGCTCCGATTAATAAAATGAAATTAAAAGTAGGTCAATCTATAAGGTCGCGAAAAGGGTTGACCAATCAGAGCGATTGAATTATTTATAATCGACTCTATCTCTATCTCTTTCTAAAATTTGCTATCTCTTCCTATCGGCATGTCCTGACATTCGAAAGTTTTACAAATATTGTACAATCTATTTTTCTATAACGAGGGCTTATATAACTAACTTATTATAACAAGAATTATCTAAATACGATCATTATTTACAAAGTTATAAGCATTTTAGTGCAAAGTGCTTACGTCGCGGTAACGCCTCTTCAGGGCACCCTAGCGGGATATTGAAAAACGTCAATTTCTATCCTTTATTGGTTTAAAACTTACAATCTAATGTTAAACACGTAAAATATACATTATCATCTATTAACCAAAACAATAATTACACTTAAGGATCTATTACAAGCAAAGTTATACGACTTTCAAATTTTCATAATAAAAAGTGATTCTTACTATTTCTTACGAACTATCTTATAATTTTATAAACTTATAACTACGTATAACCGTTATCTATACATAATATCTATTAGTAATCGTTGTCCTGCACAACAACAATAAATATTTCAATCCACAAAACAAATCACAGACAACATTCGCGACGTAAAAGTGAGACCAATCGATTTGACATTTACATAACAATCAATAAATATTCCAATCCTTTTTAACTGGCACTATTTGTATGGGAAAACGTTTTTTCTTTTATTTAATTCTTTCGTCAATTTTTCAATGTTTTTAATACTTTCCCGACCAAGACACGACATTATTTTATATATTATATAGATTTATGGAGCTTGATTTAAATTTCTGAACGCACGCATAAATATTTTAGAACCAATAAATCAGCCTGGCGCAACTCAAAGTAAAAAAACGACTCTATGAATCGGAAGCGAATTTGGTACAAATTCTGATTGTTTTCGCTTCCATTTCATACATATTAGAATTACGCTATTTGTATGGCACATCCGTCTCTTAAAACGTAGTGGTTACATTCTCTTTGCAATAAATATTTAAATCCACAAAACGGTTTTCAAAACAAATCACAGCCAACTTTCAAGACGTAAAAATGAGACCAATAGAGTTAACATTTGTTTTTAATCTATGACATTTGTTCTATAATGAGCTTATTATACATTTCTGAACGCACGCATACATTTGGCGTACACACGTACGACAACGTCACATTTGACAGCTACGACAACCACGAACATTTTGTATGGGAAAATGTTTTTTCTTTTATTTTATTTTTTCGAGCATTTTCCAATGTTTTTAAGAGTTATTCTGCTATTCGGGACGGAAACAAATCCAACAAATCAAAAACCATGGCAATCGGTCCAGCCGTTCTCGAGTTATAAGTGTTGTAACAAACACGACTTTCTTTTATATATATAGATTTGTATGACGTTTCTAAGTGTTTTATAAAGTCCAAGGAATAAAGATATTTTGATTTGATTTGATTTGCGCGCAACGACTATCGAGCTCCTCACAGGATTTGGCCTACACTCCCCACGCTCTGGCCAAACGGTATTTCCCTTAGTTGCCTTACAGTGAGACGGAGTGATTCTATTCTAGTCTGCCGGAAACCACACGGGTTGGCCGTGTGGTTTACGTCATTATCAATGGAATATTTGTTTCATTGAGGAAACTTTTGATAAATTTAATTAAGGAACAGAGAATACAAATAAACAAAATGTTAACGAAGTTCTAATAAGTGCCAGTCACACACAAGTACCAACATAGTATTTCTGAGAAATTAATGACCAATATGAATTATATTCAAGTTGATTTCTAAGAAGGGAATGCAGGCAATGAGGGGTGTAAGTGGTTTATCAACATCTTTGAACCAAAGCCAACTTCACCTGCACGCGGTGCACCCTGCTGACTGACAAACGAAGCTCTGGCGAAAAGAGAGGTAGGGAGCGTAATTCTAAGCTACCTGACTGAGGAATGTACCTCTACCTCACAGAATACCGCAGCCAAATAACAATTCCCTTGAGGGTTGTTGTGTTCCTGCGAATGAGTGAGGTCACCAGAAAGGATGGAGATGCTGAGCTGGCAGCGGGGGTGGTGGCGCGCGAGCGACATTTTGTTGTGAGCGTTAATATGGCAACGGTGACCGCTTCACATCAGGTGGCCCTTATGCTTGTCTACCACCCGACGTAGTATAAAAAAAAAATCCAAATTGAGAGATTATGTACGCAGCATCTCCTTCCTTTCTGGTTCTTCTCTATTTGGTCGGTTTGTTTACGTTGACTTGAACGAAAGCGAACTAAAAACTCGCAATAAGCACTCAGTAGAAATATCGCATACGGAGCAGTGCTCGAAAGCTAGTTATTCAATAATTTACTTACATTACGATTTTGATATACAATTGCGGGCAAAAAGTAGACAATAGTGTCAGGAGCATGCAACTCGACATAATTACTCGGTACTACAATAACTCTATTATACTGTGGGAAGTGGAAGTGGCTGGCCTTTTCCTCATGGTTTGATATGATAGGGTTGGCAATCCACGGGTTGAATTTAGCAGTCGCGTTTTTTGGTTTCTTAAATATTATTGAAACATTTAACAAAATAAAGAACGCGACATAAAATATATTTTTTTTTGTTATTATTCTTCATTTTTTTAGCGTATGCCATATTGAAATTATATACTCTTTTCAATTCGGATTTAGAGTAGTAATGATTTAGATACATGTTCTTATATTTAATTTGTATGACGTTTCTAAGTACTTTATAAAGTCCAAGGAATAAAGATATTTTGATTTGATTTGATTCGAAGGATATTATAAAATCAATGCCGACTGAATTAAATATGTGATTGAATAATAATTTTACTTAATAGAAAAATAATAAAATATTTCTTTTAGTCATAAAATTTCCTGGCGAGTGTTAGCAACTTGATGATTTATGATGTGTTGAAATATCGTTGAGTGCCAAGTACAAAACTGACTACATTGAAATACTGAATTTTATGGCAAAATGGTCAGTTATTTTAGGGAACCGACCGATCATACACTCAAAAAACATTTTTTTTTTACTACGTTGAGTGGCAGACAAGCATACGCCCCGCCTGATGTGAAGCGGTTACCGTAGCCATATTAACGCTCGCAACATAAAATATCGCTCGCGCGCCGCCACCACCGCTGCCATCGCAGCATCTCCTTTCTTTTTGGTGGCGTCACTCACTCGCAGGAACACAACAGCCCTCAAGGGAACCGTTATTTGGCTGCGGTATATTATATGTACCTCCACCTCACAAGGTGAATTACGTTCCCTATCTCTCTTTTCGCCAGAGCTTCGTTTGTCAGTCAGCAGGGTGCAGCGCGTGCAGGTGAAGTTGGCTTTGATTCAAAGATGTTGATGAACCTCTTACACCCCATTATCTTCTTCTTTGGCAGTTGGCTAAAAAGAATAAATTCATTTATAAAATTTCCTAACGAATGTCATATACTAGCAGCCTACCCCGGCTTCGCACGGGTAGAAGAACAAAACGTTTTATATTTCTCCATAAGAACCTTCCTTATGTCTTAACTAAAATATGAAAACTAATTCGAATTAGTCAAGCCGTTCTCGAATTTTGCGCTTAGCAACGTTCATATTTATTTATACGAGTAATATGTACATCATTGAGTGGCAGCCCTAAGCTCGGTCGGCCGCTGTACATGAAGAGCTACGATCAAAGTGATGAGTTGATGATGCACCTATTTTTAAACCCGGATAGACTTGCACCAACAACCCTTCTTACGCAAGTAAGCTTTTTATATCCTTGTTTTCGCTGTATTAATATACTTACGCGTTAACACGCGCGAAAATAAGCTGCTTTAAAAATACTTTTTTATGGTTCATTTTTAACTAATGGTATCATGAAATTTCGGTACGCTTCCGTGAGAACAAATACTTTATTAATATCTTGCGATCCAGCCCGGATGTAAAAGAAATTAACCTATGTTAACTCTTTGATTATGTAGGTAACTATTGCAACTATTATGTAACTTTATTTATATAGGCGAAAGAATTTTAAAATAATTATAAATCATTTATTGCAGTCCAACATGTTTACAAATAATTACGAACTTATCTATAGACGTTGTCACGTCAAAAATACGCTATGCCTTTCTTTTCGTCAGAGAGTTGTCAGTCAGCAGGACCACCACGTGCAGGTGAAGTTGGCTTTGGTTTAAAGATGTTGATGAACTACTTACACCTAGGGTTGCCAACCCTCCCGGATTGCCCGGGAGACTCCGGTAATAATGGTCAATCTCCCGACCTCCCGGCGAACAATAATTTCTCCGGTTTTTCTAATTATACGCATCCTTCAAATTCATTTATTGTATCTTTATAGGTAATGTACATATGATCTTAAAATTAATAACCGTGCTGCTACAACTTGCCGTTTTGGCGTACAATATTTTTAATCCTTCGCTCGCACGTCATTACTCGTTCTCCATTCATTTTCCATTTTCCATGTAAACACTTTTATGATCCTGTTCGAAAGCAGAATAAATATAAATTTAAAAAATTATTGAGATTTTCTTTCCACGTCAACAGTCTCCCGGGTTAGTCCTTTTAAGACTTGGCAACCCTACTTACACCCCAAATAAATACAATCTTTGCTTTTTGAGAACTTTACAGTATAAAAAAATAGGGTGTGGCTGTGTCATCGACTGGACCGTGTGTTGTACGTGAATACGTTATATGCACTAAAATTATCTCAAAATGGCAGCGCTTCCCCCGCCCCCGCACGTAATGTTCAATAGTTCTTATTTAGCCATAGTATAATAATAAATTCTTTGACCCTTTAACTATCGTCAAATTACGTCAAAGTCTTACAAGGCAGTGATTATGAGAATGCTTTAAAAAAAAACTTAAAGGTAAAGTATACCTACTATAGCTTCAAAAAGTATTTAGAAGACAATTTTTAATTCAAATTGACATTAAATTCAGCCGCCATTTCTTTTATTTATTTGACGTAAATACTATGCATTAAGCAATTAAATTTAGCTGTCATTTTTTTTTATTTATCTCTCATAAATCACGGGATTATTATTATTCGACAATTATTATATGACATTTTAATCAAATTGACATTTAATTTAGTAGCATTATTTTATTAAGTTATTTAATTAATTTCTTTTTATTATTAAATTTATTTGATATTCTTATTCGAGAAATCTATAGTCACGAGTGCTTTAATATGGTGATTTGTAACAGTATAAATTGTCTATTTTTTTTACCACTATGTGCATTGAACCCTATGTTATAAATGATTGTGAATAAATGAATATGAATATGAATATCCAGTGGTGTGATTGAATTTTGAATGTACATTATAGATTCGAAACTACAACGTCAAACTGTATCACTCCGATTTTATTATCATTTGATTTTTTTGGATTGCCCCCGTATGGTAGCAAATTCAAAGACGCATTCGCGTCAAAACAATCTTTAATTGAGCATCGATTCAAAAAAACAGTCGCGTAGTCTCAGTTTCCAGTAATACGAGTAAATAATACCAAACAATTAACAAAAGCAGCAGGCGCACCGCACACGTCACGGCGATATCAAAGGGCGGAGGTCGCGTTCATTCATACGTCGCGTTATCTGCCGTGATGTCAGAACACGCGCCGATAGATTATAAAATCAACAGTAAATATTTTACATTTTAAAATACTTAAGTGATACATTTTAAAGTGTTGTATTGTCCGGGCTGCGATAGTTGATAGTTAAGAGGTTAGACGTGTAACTTGAATTGAAGGGCTTAGTCATAACCATTTTTTCCGTAACCTAATACATAAATTATGTTGTTTCATTTTTTATATTAATTGATAATAGCTTGGGTTTTTTTTTTTTTTTTTATTTTTTTTTTTTATACTACGTCGGGTGGCAGACAAGCATACGGCCCGCCTGATGTGAAGCGGTTGCCGTAGCCATATTAACGCTCGCAACATAAAATATCGCTCGCGCGCCACCACCCCCGCTGCCAACGCAGCATCTCCTTCCTTTCTGGTGACCTCACTCACTCGCAGGAACACAACAACCCTCAAGGGAATTGTTATTTGGCTGCGGTATTCTATAAGGTGGAGGTACATTCCCCAGTCGGGTAGCTTACAATGACGCTCCCTACCTCTCTTTTCGCCAGAGCTTCGTTTGTCAGTCAGCAGGGTGCACCGCGTGCAGGTGAAGTTGCCTTTGGTTCAAAGGTGTTGATGAACCACTTACACCCCAAAAGTTATCATGGCAGTTATTAAGAATATTTTATAAAATTTAAAAAAATCCAAAGGGCACCAAATGTTCAGTTATATGCATGTGATTTGTATATGTGCATAATAATTTTCAAAACTTTTAGATTTTAGGAATGTTACTATGATTAGTTGTAAAAATTAATGGGCAGTTATTTAACTTTCTGGTGGGCGGTTAACTGACCATTAATACAATATTTATTTAATTGCCCATTTCAATATTTCTTACGAATCATTTCGATTTAGTTTACTGCTCAGATTTTACTGTCGACCTTGATAATAAACACGCTTTTTTTTTCACAATTTTTGACTTACCTATCTACAATACAGAACTGCCATTTTAAATCTATGCCTTTGCAAATTACAGACCTTTTTAATATGTTCTTAAAATTTACGGATTATGACACATTTATTGCAATAACGCACGCGTCGCTTTCCCTATAGAAAGTTGTGGTGGTATCCTCTTAAGGTTTCACTCAGCATACGTGACGGGATGATACCTGGACGGGACGGTCACGTGACGTTGATAACGGCGTAAAGTGACGATGATGATAATAAAATTTCTGGTGATAAACAATAAACGTGTTCGTGTTGGACCATATTTTAGCTCGAAATGTTTATTTTTTCTATTGAATCCGTGACAGTCATTACTGTAGCATGGGGAACGGGGTATTCTATCAAGTACCGTCTCGCCCCGTCCGTTTTCTCGTGAAATTTGTTACTATATTATACTTGTTTGTTTGTTACCACATTATACTTGCACTCGCGACTTCGTACGCACGCATTCCGTTATCCCATGGAATTTATCAAAAATCCTTTCTTGGTAGATGTCTACGTCATAATATCTATCCACATTTCAACCCTTCCTTCAGTGGTTTGAGCTGTGCGTTGAGAGATTAGACAGTAACGCTTGCCTTTTACAGATACACAGACAAGACAGACGATGTCTCATTCCGTACGGAACTAGAAAAAAACGTTGCGTATGCAAATGACCTTTAGTCTCATTTGAAACTGTAGCCGTAGAATGAGACGAGACATAGGTAATATTTTGGCTAAAAATTCTAATATGTTTTAACAATTTTTCTACTTAATAAGATATTACTGTAATTAACCTATATTAGTATACTATATATATAGTTCCTTATTAATTATTATCATTCATTATTATTTCGGAATGCAAAGATAAATGAGTAAAATAAAAAAAAGTTAACAAGGACATTTTGTACGCCAGTTTCTGGTGAAGTGTTTATTATTCTAATTAATTTACTAATTCCTTTGTATTTAGTATACGTAGAAATAAATTCATTAATTAAATTATGCCCCTTTCATTATGCTAAAGTAGCAGGGTAATTTAACTTCATCATCATCATCAGGTCCATTTTAGTCTCCACTACAGGAGCACGCAGGAGTCCTAAACGGAAGGAGGATTTCACCTACACTCCTTTATTAATTTAACTTACGATATCATAAAATTACCCAGCGAGGTTACTAATAAGATTTACACAAATCTGGCCTTAAGAACATTTGTTTTACTAATTATTATTATCATTGTGTACCTTTATATATAGGTATAATATTTTGTCACGTCATAAATAAAATGTTAACGTAAAAAATCAATTGTTCTAATAATAATATTCACAAATATGACCATAAAAATATTTTTGTTTTGGTAATTAGCATCATTGTGTAAATATAATATTTAGTCACATCATTAAAAATATTAACGTAACCAATCAATTACTATTTACAATTATATTCTCATAAATCTGGGTATAAAAGGAAACATTTGTTTTGGTAATTAGTATCGTTATGTTTAATATTTTTTCACACCATTAAAATTTTCACGTAACCAATCAATTACTCTACAAATAGTATTTCTCAAAATCTGACCTAAAAATTATAATCTTTTGCTATTGAGCATTATTGGATATATGTTATTATATATTTTATCACGTCATTAAATAATAAATAAATATTGTCAGACAAATTACACAGCGTCATCTAGCTCCAAAGTAAGCGAAGTTTGTGTTATGGGTACTAGACAAGTGATAAACATACGTAAATACATTTTTTTTTGTTAATACAGACTTATGATACATAGAAAACACCCAGACTAATATAAACAGACATGTTCATGCACACAAATGTTTGTCCTATGTGGGAATCGAACCCACGAGCGTTGGTGCCGAAGCCGCGTCATTGACTGTCACTGAGCTCGTCAAATCATTAAAAAATATTTTTCACATCATTAAAAATATTACAAGTAACCTCATTGTTTGCTGTGATCTGAGCAAGTAACGTTACAAATTATTTACGCTACTAATAAGATTTCCACAAATCTGTACATAAAATACTTATTTGTTGTAACTAGCGTCATTGTGTGAATATAATATTTAGTTACGCAATTAAAAAACATTAACGTAGCTAATCAATTACTCTACTAATATTTTCTGAAATCTCACAAAAACATTTTTTTTTCTAATTAGCATCGACCATTATTGTCCATCGAATGGAACCCGCGCTCTATGTTTTTTATTGTTTATTAAAATAACAATATATTTTTTGCTACAAAACAGTTTATCGGTGTACTTTTACATATATATTTTTTATACTACGTCGGGTGGCAGACAAGCATACGGCCCGCCTGATGTGAAGCGTGTTACCGTAGCCATATTAACGCTCGTATCACAAAATTACGCGCCGCCACCAACGCTGGCATCGCAGCATCTCCTTCCTTTCTGGTGACCTCACTCACTCGCAGGAACACAACAATCCTCAAGGGAATTGTTATTTGGCTGCGGTATTCTGTGAGATGGAGGTACATTCCCCAGTCGGGTAGCTTACAATTACCCTCCCTACCTCTCTTTTCGCCAGAGCTTCGTTTGTCAGTGAGCAGGGTGCACCGCTTGCAGGTGAAGTTGGCTTTGGTTCAAAGATGTTGATGAACCACTTACACCTCAAAATATATTTAACATCCACAAAATATTTCAACAAAAATATATTCAACATCTTGCGCACGGCTTTGCGGCCGTGAGGTTTCCGGCAGACTAGAATAGAATCACTCCGTCTCTTCCCGTGGATGTCGTACAAGGCGACTAAGGGAAATACATTATAAAACATCGATCAGGCCTCCCCAACCCGTCTGGCCAGCGTGGGGAGTGTAGGCCAAATCCTCCTTCTGTCTGGGACGGACGAGAGAGGGTCGTGCTCTTGTAGTGGAGACTAAAATGACCTGATGATGATGATGACATAGACAGTAGATATATAATATTTATATATAAGCAGAAGCAATAATAACAATCAAGTAGTTATTCTGGGTAGCCATACTCACACAATATGTCGTTATAGCGACTTAAAACTTCCGCTACTGATCACACATCTCTGCTGAATACTTATTGCGAGATTTATGTTCGCGTTCGATCATATCAACGTAAACAAACCGACCAAATACAGAATAACTCTCATGTTGTCAATTTATAAGACGCGTGTTACATTCCAAAATTACTCGTATGTAGCTTCATCATCATCAGGTCATTTTAGTCTCCACTACAGGAGCACGACCCTCTCTCCTCCGTCCCAGACAGAAGGAGGATTTGGCCTACACTCCCCACGCTGGCCAGACGGGTTGGGGAGGCACGTATGTAGCTTACTTGATCACATTTTGAAGTGAGCAACCCGGCTAATTTGTGTATGTAACACGCGTCTGGTAAATTCACAATATGAAACTTTTTCTCAATTTGGTCGGCTTGTAAACGTTAACCCGTTCGAATGTGACCAAAAAACTCGCAGGAAGCACTCTAATGTGGACTGACTATTAATTTACTTAGTTAACATCAATAGAAGATGTCCGAACTCCGGTAGCGCTCAGCTTTGAATGTATCCAATGTCCATCAAACGCTATGGACACAAAATTTTAAAAATAATATTAAAATTCTGTGTTTTGAATATATTGGGTACATATATTCATATGTACATACTCAATATATTCAATAATTATTCACATTCAAATATTTATAAATAAATTTGCCAGTGAGCGCCGGTTCAGACATATCATTGTTACTTTTTAAATATTGATTTATCAATAAAAATCATATAGATCTTTTTCTATAAAGGGTTATTATGCAGTATATGCAATGTAGCACTCACTCCGTCAATCAAGCTCTCCATGTCGTACCTACACCAAAAAGTATACTCCTACTAAGGGGCCATCCATAAATTACGTCACACGAATTTCATGCTTTTTTGACCCCTCCCCCGTCCTTGTCACACATGGTCACATTTGTGAGACTCCCCCCCTCCCTAGTGTGACGTCACATATTTTGCAATTTACGTCTAGAGTTGCAAATGTTTCTGAGTTTTTCGTTAATAGTTCAAAGTTCGTGTTAACACTTAGATAATAATAGATTTAGAAATGTGATGTCACGAAATTTAGGACCCCTCCCACCCCCTTGTCACACTATGTCACACTTCATCGACCCCCTCCCTCCCCCTTAACGTGTAACGTAATTTATGGATGGCCCCTAATCATGAATTCGAACAACCAGCAGCAGCATTATAGGGCCTCGGATCATTTATGTAAAGGGATTCATTTTGTCAGTTGCCGCATGCAACACATCCGGTCGTATGTGTAATATCTTACTAATTACTAGGTAGTTGTTTATTATTCCAATTTGGTTCAATATTAGTATAGTTAATTAAAATATTTGTGTTTCCAACAAATTAATTCCCAGTGCAGTCTGTTCATCACAGGTTCCTACAGAATTCAAGGAAGCGATAATGTGAACAAGAAATTATCGATACGATAAGGAATTGTTTTGACTTGAAATAGTATATTCAGCTACAACACTACATATGTATTATAGACGCACATAGTATATGACGTAATGAATATATAATTTTAACAAAAAAAAAAAACAACTCCAAACATTACTCTACATGTATGTATATACAGGCTAATGATGATGAAAAAAATGGGACCAATCTGGAAGTATATTTATAAAAACAAAAAAATTTTTGCAAATTGGTTTAAAAATCACGGAGTAATTAACTCCTCCTTTTTTGGAGTCGGTTAAAAATTATTAACGCCGGCTACACTCACGAAAAAGCATGACTAATGGTCACGTTCCGCCTGAGTCGAACGTGCAAACGAGACCGTGTAACAAGCGATAGACAGGCACGATAGGCCAAAGCGTTGGGCTTGTGACGCATCTATCTCTCTTCCACTCCATCGGCCGATGTTTTCTTATGACGTTATCGCGTAAAATTATCGTCCGTAAACCGACTTAACAGACAAACATTTTTTTTAAATTAGCTATATCAGAATTCGATCGATGTGGATATTAGATTTTTTTGTCGATCAACAATATGAATGAATGAATGAATATATATTTGCCATTTAAATAAGGTAGTAACAAGGTATTATGGTAAATATAGTTTCCTCTTATTTAGCTACTTTCATAGCATGCAAAAATATTGATATTATAAATTGTCAAATTAATGTATTATTATAATTTAAGTTATAGAAATTTTACATAATAATCTATATAAACTACTTACCAATAATTAAAAATATACAATTAAATTAAAAACTAAATATGGCTAACTATATATACAAACAAAACGGAAATGACTATTTGAAATGACATCATCAAATTAATAATTTATCAGATATTATTTATAATATAATACGTACTATATATATTCGCAAGTACGTTATTACGTAAAATTATCGTCCGTAAACCGACTTTACAAACAACCAATTTTTAGTAAACGCGGGGGAAGCCGCGGGCAGAATCTAGTCTAGTATAAAACGGTAACTACTCACTGTGAATATGAAATCTTTCAAGTCCATATAACGGGCTTGTTAATATTACCACTAGTATCGCTGTGTCTTCAAAGGATTTATGTGCAGATCGTCGGGCTCTCGGAATATATTAGCATTATGTATCAGGATATCGAGGAATACCGTTATGTCATAGAGTAGAGAAATAACAGACAGCTAGCTAACACCATACTATAAGACTATTTATCTATATATATAAAAATCAATGCCAATTTTCGTTGTAATTTTATAACTCAAGAACGGGCTCACCTATCCAAACCAAATGTTTAGGCTTTGTTCGGACTATTTAGTAGATGGTTTATGTGAAGTTTGCACAAAATCGGTAGAGCGGTTCTTCAATTATCACATTTTTTGTAACAAATGAATTCAATAAATGGCGGATCATTTTGTTAATGGGGATTTTGCTGTCAAATTGAAATTTATTTCAGTGTTGACAGTACAAGCATGTTGTTATGTCATTCATGCGGTCATTTCATTTTGGACGTGATACGACTTTATGTTGCCTGTTCCAGAGTCGGTACCCCTCCCCCAGCCTTTTGTTTATTCATGCTCAAAATGGAAAAACAAAAAATATTGTTTATCCAAATGTTTTGGATTAAATTTTAAAATAGCTAGCAATTAATAAAATATTTTTTTGTTTGAATAAATGAATTTAATGTTCCAATTATTTTTTTTGTATTACACTTTATACGTAGCGAAGCACGTACCGGGCCGCTAGTATTGTATATAAACTGGGCCGCAATGAAAGCGGGTCGGTAACAAAAACATCAATTTTTGAAATCGTCTTTATTTTTTATTTATGGTTTTAATACAATCCCTAAAAAGGAATAAAATGATTTTACTTCTGCCTATATTTGTAAGGAAATAAACTTTAATTTAGTCTTTATTTCATAAAGCTAGTTTCAATATTTTGGAAGTTATTGACGTTTTTGTTACCGACCCGCTTTCATTGCGGCCCAGTGTTTATGGTGTCACATATGATGACAAGCTCGGTGGTCGAATAGTTAGCAATGGCCACTTTGTCTCTGAAGTCGCGGGTTTGATTCCCGCACAAGACAAAAATTTTGTGTGCGTGAACATGTCTGTTTGTCTTGGTCTGGGTGTTTTTTTTTTATACTACGTCCGGTGGCAGACAAGCATACGGCCGCCTGATGTGAAGCGGTTACCGTAGCCATATTATTGCTCGCAACATAACATATCGCTCACGCGCCGCCACCCCCGCTGCCATCGCAGCATCTCCTTTTTTTTTCTTTCTATATAATTTAAACATACTTATAATATTATTATAATGTATTTACAAAAAAAAAATGTATTTAAGTACATTTATCAGTTGTCTAGTACCCATAACACAAGCTTTGCGCTTAATTTGGGACTAGATGGCGCTGTGTAAATTGACCAGAAATATTTATTTACGTATAAATAAATCTAATATATAAAATTCTCGTGACGCGGTGTTTGTTGCCAAACTCCTCCGAAACTGGACCGATTTTTATGAAATTTAGTGTGCATATCGATTAGGTCTGAGAATCAGCCAACATCTAATTATTCATACCCCTAAATGATAAGGGTGACCTCACTCCTAAATATTTTTATTTTATTTTATGCCGCCAGCCTTCTGGGCACGATGCCTGTAGTTATATATTTTTTTTTTTTTCCTTATTTATTTTTAATTACTTAAGTTTGTATTTTAAGATTAGTCTATTTTTAGTTAATTTAGTTTATAGTGTAAATTTATATCATAATAGCTTATTATCTGTTGTAGAAATTAAATTAAAAATTTAGATAGTATTATCAAACAAATTTTATTTTATTGTCAATATTTTTATTTATTTCATTATGATTTAGCATTGAACAATACATACAACTCAAAATTTTTACCCTTCTACCATCAACCCCTAAATTTATATGACAAAACAACGTTTGCCGGGTCAGCTTACTCTTATAATATGGTGACCCCGGCAGTCGAACGGTTAGCAATTACCCAAGTTATGTTTCCAAGTTTGTTGTATGGGAGCCCCCCCCCCCCCCCCCCCGGAAATATTTGCTTTATTTTAATTTTATTATTTATTTTTAAAGTGAATATATAACTAAATATTCTGTGAATATTTCAAGCGACTACCTGTTTGCCGTTATCAATATAGAGCAAAAACGTACAAACAAATCAGGTTTGTTGAATGGGAGCCCCATTAAATATTTATTTTATTCTGTTTTTTACTATTTGTTGTTATAGCAGCAATACATCATCTGTGAAAATTTCAACTGTCTAACTATCACGGTTCATGAGATACAGCCTGGTGACAGAGGGACGGACGGATCTCAGTAATAGGGTCCATTTTATGCTTTGGGTACGGAACCCTAAAACTGTATTCAAAGAACAGAACAGAGTATCGTCTGTTACATTATTAAATCTCAGACATAATACGTGATATAACAGCATTCAGTCAGCGTTTTCTGCTTAGTACACGCTTTGCATTATGTAGGAAATGTACACTTGCGGACAAAACTTAAATAAGTAAATAATAAAATATTCCTGGACAAATTACACACGGGCATTCAGTTCCAAACTAAGTAAAGCTTGTACTATGGGTACTAGATAACTGTATTTTTTGTATATACATACATATAATACATAGAAATTGAGTTCTGAAAAGTAACTATTAACGCGGCGGCTGAGACGGCTGAGCGACTTAAAATGAAGAAATTTATTGTTATCGGCCCTGAATACTCATTTTGTTCCATTTGGGGTCGAAACCCTTGGTCCATGGGGTCCCAGCACTAAAAACTTCAAAAGAGAATTAGGAAAAAGATTGGTCGACGTAGTTCTGGTGACCCAAGATTAGCACATTCCTCGTCCAAAGGATCAATTTAGCCATCCAGCGAGGTAATGCTGCTAGCATCCTGGGAACGATGCCACATGGGCCAAACTTTTTACATTTATTTTAGTTTTAGGTTAGTTTTATTTTAGTATTATTTAATTTTAGGTACTTTAGTTTTATAGTTGAATAAAACATTTTTTTCGGTTTGATATGTAGGGACGTCTGAATAATATAACCATTGGTGAAAGAATTACTTCGATAGCATAAAAATCTCTCGAGATATCTTAATTTGAAAATCACAATTTTAAACTTAACCGAAAATGCTCCATACAAAAGGCTACCGAGTTATGACGTCACAGGTTTGTACATATTTTGAATGCATCAATTCAGAAAATGTTAAATATTACATTTATATAATTAGTATCATAATAAATTTATAGTATTTTTTATTGCTTCTACAATGGAAATATTTTTTTTTTATAATTTAATATTTTTAAAATGAACTTTCCCACCAAACTTTGATCGACCCTAAAATAAGTCGGACGGAAGATATTAGCATGAAAGTTTACAGATCTTTATAGTTTTCTGCATTTTACGATATTGCTAAATAATTTATACAATTTTAGCTGTGGTTTGTACAAATTTCTGATTTGCTGTATACAAAATACTTGTTTGTGACGTCACTCATAACCTAGTAGCCTGTTGTATAAAGCGTTTTCGGGAAAGTCAAAAATTGTAATTTTCAAATTAACATATCTCGATAGATTTTAATGCTATCAAAGTAATTATTTCACGTGTAGTTTTATTATTGTGACGTTCTTACATATACGAAAAAAACGTAGGTCAAATAGCCTATTACGTCATTGATAAATGACGATTTTTAATATGTTTCACATATTTTTATTATAGTTAAACAGTTTTACTGTTAATTAATGCAGATTGATACGTTGTTGTTGGCAGCAAGTGTACGGCGGTCCTCGATACCTGTTGTGAGCAAGCCAGGGGGCAATAGCCTTGCTTGTCCTGCCAACCTGTACAGTAATATCATGTAATATGAGTATTGTACCGTTTTTATCATCTGCCACTTTTATTAGCTTGTTTAATTTGTTTATACTGTGGCTTGGTTCACTTTTGAGATTTTACAGTAGCTGTTTCTAGCATTTTTGTGTATATTGTCAAGTGGTGGTCAAATGGTTAGCTACGGTCACTTTGACTCCGAGGTCGTGGGTTCGATCTCTGCACAAGACAAACATTTGTGTGCATAAACATGTCTGATTGTCGTGGTCTGGGTGTTTTCGAAGTATTTTAAGTGTGTATTTACAAAAAAAAAATGTATTTAAGTATTATATCAGTTATCTAGTACCCATAGTACAAGCTTTGCTTAGTTAGGGACTAGATGGCCGTGTGTGAATTATACAGGAATATTTATTTATTATTATATTCATATAGCTTACAAGCAGGGGTTTTTTATTATTATTTATATAAATGTATAGATGTACTGCCCCCTTACCACCATCTCTTATTGCGATTCAATAATTGAATAGATTGCTTATTCATACCAATGAATAAGCGACTCTATTCCCATTTGAATTAGAGTCGATTATTCATTGGTATGAATAAGCATTCTATTCAGTTATTGAATCGCAATAAGAGATGGTGGTAAGGGGGCTGTACCTTTATATTTATAGTTTACTAGCGGCCCGGTACGTGCATCGCTACGTATAAAGTGAAATAATAAAAAACAAAAACCGGACAAGTGCGAGTCGGACTCGCCCACCGAGGGTTCCGTAGGTACGTAGTATCATTATTAAATTTGATATTTTTAATAAGAAATAATGCGTCGAAAAAAATAAATAAAATATATTTTGCAATGTGTACATCAAGCCCTTTCATATGATACCCCATTTGAACTAGTAGTTTCAATTTGAAATTTCGACACCCTATAAAAAATATAGACCCCTATTTTTTAAGATCTATTTACAAATGTATAGTTTTGAGATTTATTCCTGTACTTGTAGTCTATAACGATGTTACTTGCCAAATTTCATAGTTCTAGGTCAACGGGAAGTACCCTATAGGTTTTGATTCCCTTGAGTGTGTCGAAATATGCGTTTTTTGCTGAATAAACGGCCGTAACTTTTTGCTACGTAAACTTAGCAGTTTGATTTTTTTTTAACTTCATGGGACCGTAGACCTGAGTATACAGTTCAAATTTCAGCTTGATACCTCCACGCATTCTCGACATAGAAATTCTTGACAGACAGACAGACAGACAGACAGACAGACAGACAGACAGACAGACAGACAGACAGACAGACAGACAGACAGACAGACGGACAACAAAGTGATCTTATAAGGGTTCCGTTTTTCCTTTTGAGGTTCGGAACCCTAAAAATTAATTGGAACATCAAATTCATTTATTCAAACAAAAAAATATTTTATTAATTGCTATTATATACCATCATTACCATCGCATATTTTGTTTCCAAATATAGGTCTTACGTTTAAGTTATCGACAAACATCTCATAAGCTAAGCTAAACACAAGTACCATAAATCCAATAGGTTTCAGCTTAGCCGGTAGGGCCTCAGGACAACGTCAGTCGAGTCAACAATAATAAATAAATCATTTATTAATTGTGTTGTCATCATCATCATCATCAGGTCCATTTTAGTCTCCACTACAGGGGCACGACCCTCTCTCGTCCGTCACAGACAGAAGGAGGATTTGGCCTACACTCCCCACGCTGGCCAGACGGGTTGGGGAGGCCAGATCGATATTTGATGTATTTCCCTTAATCGCCTTGTACGACATCCACGGGAAGAAACGGAGTGATTCTATTCTAGTCTGCCGGAAACCACACAGCCAATTGTGATGTGCAATAGGCTATATGCAATTTTCAAAAATTGTATAAATTATTTAACAATATCGTAAAATACATAAAACTATAAAAATCTGCAAACTTTCATACTAATAATTAATTATCTTCTGTCCGACTTATTTTAGGGTCGATCAAAGTTTGACGGGAAAGTCCTTTTTAAAAGTATGAAATTATAAAAAAAATATATTTCCATTGGAGAAGCAATAAAAAATACTATAATTTCTATTATGATACTAATTACATAAACGTAATATTTAACATACCTGTCGTACAAATTACTGATTTAATCCATACATGATACAAACATGTGATGTCATAACCTAGTAGCCTGTTTATGGAGCGTTTCGGGAAAGTCTAAAATTGTAATTTTCAAATTACCATATCTCGAGAGATTTTTGTGCCATCAAAGTAATTATTTCACGTGTGGGTTTACTGTTGTGACGTAAGAATGTCACAATAATAAAACCACATATAAAACCATATAAGTGAAAGAAACACATACATATAAAACCGAAAGAAACGTTGGTCAAATAGTCTATTGTACAAAGTCCAGAAATGCACAACTCCGCATATTATTATTGTATACATTTAATATATTAAACTTTAATTATTAAACACATAATTACACTACATTAATCAATGTTTATCTCAAACATCATCATATGTTTGTGCTCATCAATGCCGCGTGGAAATCTTCCCGTTTTGTTTACTATAGCGTCATTGTTATTGATTATTATAACATTTATTATTATTTTTAATATATACGCCTTATTATATAATTTGATGATAAAATAATTCCTACATGTGGGGTGAAAACTCTACCCCCTCGAAATGGCTGTCATTTTAAGTTTGTGGTGATTATCAAGTTTAGCAAGCGCCTTAGTAAAAGTAGATTATTGCGATAATTCACATTGACTTAAAAAAACCGGACAAGTGCGAGTCGGACTCGCCCACCGAGGGTTCCGTAGGTACGTAGTATCATTATTAAATTTGATATTTTTCATTATAAATAAGAAATAATGCGTCGAAAAAAATAAATAAAATATATTTTGCAATGTGTACATCAAGCCCTTTCATATGATACCCCATTTGAACTAGTAGTTTCAATTTGAAATTTCGACACCCTATAAAAAATATAGACCCCCTATTTTTTTAGATCTATTTACAAATGTATAGTTTTGAGATTTATTCCTGTACTTGTAGTCTATAACGATGTTACTTGCCAAATTTCATAGTTCTAGGTCAACGGGAAGTACCCTATAGGTTTTGATTCCTTTGAGTGTGTCGAAATATGCGTTTTTTGCTGAATAAACGGCCGTAACTTTTTTCTACGTAAACTTAGCAGTTTGATTTTTTTTTAACTTCATGGGACCGTAGACCTGTGTATACAGTTCAAATTTCAGCTTGATACCTCCACGCATTCTCGACATAGAAATGTTTGACAGACAGACAGACAGACAGACAGACAGACAGACGGACAACAAAGTGATCTTATAAGGGTTCCGTTTTTCCTTTTGAGGTTCGGAACCCTAAAAAAACAGTGCCGGATAGCCAAAAAGAGTGGCAACTAAGTATGACTAAAATGCCGGAAAGAAAATGTTACATTGTAAAAAAAAACAACATTTTTACGTACAAAAACAGAAAAAAAAACCGGACAAGTGCGAGTCGGACTCGCCCACCGAGGGTTCCGTAGGTACGTAGTATCATTATTAAATTTGATATTTTTCATTATAAATAAGAAATAATGCGTCGAAAAAAATAAATAAAATATATTTTGCAATGTGTACATCAAGCCCTTTCATATGATACCCCATTTGAACTAGTAGTTTCAATTTGAAATTTCGACACCCTATAAAAAATATAGACCCCCTATTTTTTAAGATCTATTTACAAATGTATAGTTTTGAGATTTATTCCTGTACTTGTAGTCTATAACGATGTTACTTGCCAAATTTCATAGTTCTAGGTCAACGGGAAGTACCTTATAGGTTTTGATTCCCTTGAGTGTGTCGAAATATGCGTTTTTTGCTGAATAAACGGCCGTAACTTTTTTCTACGTAAACTTAGCAGTTTGATTATTTTACAACTTCATGGGACCGTAGACCTGAGTATACAGTTCAAATTTCAGCTTGATACCTCCACGCATTCTCAACATAGAAATTCTTGACAGACAGACAGACAGACAGACAGACAGACAGACAGACAGACGGACAACAAAGTGATCTTATAAGGGTTCCGTTTTTTCCTTTTGAGGTACGGAACCCTAAAAATAAGTTTGTTTGGTTTATTCCAAAAATCTTCCCATTATGACGGATTTTTTTATGATTACAAAATCATAAAAAAATCCTTCATAATGGGAAGATTCTTTTTTTTTTACATAAATAAAAACTATTTGAGTTTTTCTAAAAAACAATACCAAAATCGTAGCTTCATCATAGCTTACAGACGCGATGCGCTTAATAAATTAATAGCCTTGTTAATTGAAATAATTATGATCAATAACTATGTATTATCAGGAGTTCCCCTTAGGAGTATTTCTCTGAAATTGATCTGTAAATATATAAAATATGGAACAGTTCCATTTGCCTTGTTTACATTAGTGTTTATAATATACTGTACATACTACTTAGTGTGAGATTTTGTTCGCGTTCGAACTTCTCAACGTAAACAAACGTAGCAAATAAAGAAGAAGATATTGCGAATTTATAATCATTATTCACATTTTCGATTTAAAAAAAATCGAATATTAGTTTTAAAATTGTCGGATTCTCTTAATTTACAAGATAATTATTATGGTCAAGCGTAGACTAGACATGGTTCCATAGTTTTTTTTTAAATAAAAGTGTAATCTTGATAATCTATGCAGCTCTTATAATCATATGTGACTAGATTGAGCCCACAATCTACATATTACGCGTGTATCCCGGTATTCAGTGGAAAATTTCAAAAATCCTTTCTAAGCAACCGATACTCTTAGCCAGTGTTCCTCAAACTTTTTGTGTCTAAAGTACCTACAAGAAAAACGGAATTTTTTGGAGGTCCCTAAATAATAAATCAGTTTTTATTCGTGCAAGTATTTTTCTTCCGTCCGTCTATTTAGCTTTATGAGATAACCTTATTTTTCCGAGGCACACCAACTAACTCCCACGGTACACCAGTGTGCCGCGACACACACTTTAAGGAACACTGCCCCCTTCCTTACCAGCATCTCTTATTCATACCAATGAATAAGCGGCTCTATTACAAACGGAATAGAGTCGCTTATTCATTGGTATGAATATGCAATCTATTCAATTATTGAATCGCAATAAGAGATGGTGGTAAGGGGGCTGGTCTAAATGCTTAGACCAGTGTTCCTTAAAGTGTGTATGTATGCACCTACGCCATGAAATAGCTCCTCGTATGCCAAATTTCAACCGGGGGCCGTACCGCCGAAGTTTAAAGCCGATTACCATAGTATTTTTTGATTGCGAAATTCAAACTTTAGCTTAGATTGGCCGTAATTGTGTTTAGCTTAGCTGCTAGAAACCCTAGAGCTCTATCGACTAAGCTGAATATGTTTGTCATTAACTGAAACCTAAGATCTATTTAATTGGCTTCAGCTTAAGCCCCCGATCCGGGGCCCTACCGCTGAATCTGAAGCCGATTACCACCGAATATCTTGATTCGAAAAATAGGTCTTACGTTTAAGTTATTATATTGACGAGCCCGGTGGTCGAATGGTTAGCAATGGCCACTTTGACTCCGAGATTGCGGGTTCGATTCCCGCACAAGACAAATATTTGTGTGCATGAACATGTCTGTTTGTCTTGGTCTGGGTATTTTCTAAGTATTATATTTATGTATTTACAAAAAAAAATGTATTTAAGTATTATCACAGTATAAGTAAATTATATCAGGTTATCTAGTACAAGTTTTGCTTAGTTTGGGACTGGATGGCCGTGTGTAATTAGGAATATTTATTTATTTATTTATTACTTATTGGCAAACTCCTTCAGCTTAGTCAGTTAGAGCTCCATCGTTTCTACCAGATAAGCTAAACACAAGTAGCATAAATCTAAGTTGAAATTTGAATTTCGCAATAAAAAAATCCGACGGTAATCTGCTTCAGCTTCGGCGGTAACCCCCCCGTTCAGCGATTTGAGATGTACGTTGGTAGACGTTGATATATCAGTCAGTAACGGTTGCCGTTTATAGATACACAAGAAGATAAGTAGAATTATCGCAGAAATCCCATGTGACAGCAATTATATCTATTGAAACGGAGGACAAACAAACAAACAGTTGTCACCTATTATCTCGGGTCAAGTAAACAACGTATGTTGTGTTTTACTACGAATAGTCATTGATGGATCTAAGATGGGTTATACACTGACCGTGGACTTAGATTAGGCCTGCGGTTTTCTATGAAGGTACAATATAAGCTGTACGACTGAAGGATGTACTTTCTTTTTGGGGTGTAAGTGGTTCATCAACATCTTTGAACCAAAGCCAACTTCACCTGCACGCGGTGCACCCTGCTGACTGATAAACGAAGCTCTGGCGGAAAGAGAGGTAGGGAGCGTAATTGTAAGCTACCCGACTGGAGAATGTACCTCCACCTCACAGAATACCGCAGCCAAATAACAATTTCCTTGAGGGTTGTTGTGTTCCTGCGAGTGAGTGAGGTCACCAGAAATGAAGGAGATGCTGCGTTGGCAGCGGGGGTGGCGGCGCGCGAGCGATATTTTATGTTGCGAGCGTTTATATGGCTAAGGTAACCGCTTCACATCAGGCGGACCGTATGCTTATCTGCCACCAGACGTAGTATATAAAAAAAAAACTTATAATGATTACACTATGCCTTACGTCTCTATTCTAGAGCCTGCCCCCTTACCACCATCTCTTATTGCGACTCAATAACTGAATAGATTGCTTATTCATACCAATGAATAAGCGATTCTATTTCAAATGGAATAGAGTCGCTTATTCATTGGTATGAATAAGCAATCTACTCAATTATTGAATCGCAATAAGAGATGGTGGTAAGGGGGCTGTTTTTTATATGACCTCGGGTCGCAGACAAGCATACGGCCCTGAGCGGAGGCGGCGCCGCCACCCCCGCTGCCAATGCAGCAACTCCTTCCTTTCTGGTGACTTCATTCACTCACAGGAATACATCAACCGTCAAGGGAATTGTTCTCTCTCAACTTAGTTTCCCATTTATAATATTAGTAAAGATTAAATAAGGTTAAAACTGCATTGCAACTGCAAATACCTTTTTCATCATGCTATAACGCTGAAATTTAATATAATGTAAGGCTTTGTGTATATACGGTTATACTATAGGAGCTAAAATCAAACGGCAGTGCTTGATGGACACTTGGTTGTGAATACTGATCCGGTGCGATGTTAGAAATCGGATGCCGGATCGAAATAATGTGTAATGGTCTTAATAATGCTAATCGAAAGATAGGGTTCCAGGAAAGTTGCGGAAATGAGTAAATTATTTCATAGTATGTCGCGACCGACATATAATATTATAACATAGCGTCAAAATGGTTAAAATTAACTATTTGAATGGAAGGTTAATAGACAAGACAATGAAATACTAGAATAGAGTTAGTTTGAACGTGTCTCAATAAATAACATATTGTAATGTTAATTAACAGTTTCCTTAACATTCCTTCGGGGTGTAAGTGGTTCATCAACATCTTTGAACCAAAGCCAACTTCACCTGCACGCGGTGCACATTTCTCACTGACAAACGAAGCTCTGTCGAAAAGAGAGGTAGGGAAGCGTAATTGTAAGCTACCCGACTGGGGAATGTACCTCACAGAATACCGCAGCAAAATAACAAGTTGTTGAACTTGAGGGTTGTTATGTTCCTGCGAGTGAATGAGGTCACCAGAAAGGAAGGTAGGAGATGCTGCGCTGGCAGCGGGGGTTACGGCGCGCGAGCGATATTTTATCTTGCGAGCGTTAATATGAATATGGCTATGGTAACGCGGTAGAAAGAGGGATATTACTTCCTCTCCTACGCCGCGTCGGCGGTCTACTTTCCCTCCGTCTTACGAATTTCCGATCAGGTCACGTATCCTGACGCGAGTTTAAAATTTTTTACCCATCCAAAAAGTGCACAACGCCGCTTAAGAAGTTTTTACATAAAAAAAAATTGTCGATGTACACGTAGATTCAAAAATTCTTGGCCTCGTTCGATTCCCGCGTTACTGCGCTGCGTTTCGGGAACACGATCAGATATATCTATCGTCTTTTTGATTTAAAAATTCAATATTCCCGCCGCCAGGGCTATCTCGACGTGATCAGTAATTATTGAAGCAATTGTTGACGCTATTAATAGGACTGCAATAATTGTGAAGGTCAAAGGGCAAATTGAGGATCGGCCGGGCGCGTTGCGTTGATGGAATCGTGTCACGTGACTTTCGGCGGCCAAGGAAATTGTGGCGGGAAACGATGCCATAGATAATTGCTTTTTTTTTCCACTGATGCAAGAGACAAGAGAATTTCTAAGGATTAAACTGTAGAAGTGTTTGGTTAGGGACTCACTACGATCTTTAGAGCTTAAGTCAACCACACCAGAGCGAGACTGAGTGAATGCCGGGCATTTACCTTGCTGTCTTATTGCCACAATGGAGCCAGGCATCTATAAGTGAAAACATATTAGCCAATAATGTTATAAATACTATAGATATGACATAAGCACCAAAAACGTATACCCGTAAAGTGAGCCAACTGTCTCACCACGTAATTAGTTCACGAAGCTCTGGAGAAAAGAGAGGTAGGGAAGCGTAATTGTAAGCTACCCGACTGGGGAATGTACCTCACAGAATACCGTAGCAAAATAACAATTCTCTTGAGGGTTGGTGTGTTCCTGCGAGTGAGTGAGATCACCAGAAAGGAATACTATAGCCAACGAAACTGACGTTCGTGACAATTGATTAAAATAAGTAAAAATGCCTTCTTCTGTTTAACGTAAACATAAATAAAGCCAAGAGATCACATACACACTAAAGTACACAATAATATTTGTTGGTAACGCGTATTTTAGCTTAATTTCATATTTTTGCAAGAAAAAAAGACGCCATTGCGCAGATTACGTACTCAACAAGGGACAGAGGTAGTAAGTGTATTAAAGCACCGAGATGATAAGGATAGCGAGAGCATAGATCTCCCAGCCGCCGGAAACTGTTGTCTGACGCAATTTCATATGGGTACGGTATATCTATAGCATTCATAAGATCATTGATCCTAAGTAGTCATAAAAACCTACTAAATATACAAAATAATATAATAGTACCTACTAATTAAACATTATTAATATTATACTTATTATTTTCGCGTTTGGTCATTGCCGTTGGAGACCAGAGCGCTGTTTTTTTTAAACCCCGACACAAAAAGAGTTGTGTTGCAAAAATAAATGTGTGTGTGATGTGTGTTGTTATGTGTGTTGGTGTGTATTTCGAAGTGTCTTTGGTACCATAGCATTTAAACGTATGAACTGATGAATATATTTTTTTTTATTTGAAATCAGAAGGCCAATGCTGGTAATTATTTTACAAACGAGGAATGAAAGTTGACCGAATCTAGATTGAGTTATGAATTTCCCTCAAAGATAATTCTTTCAATGGTAATACTAATGTATCATCATCATCACGTCATTTTTTTTTAGTCTCCACTACAGGAGCACGGTCCTCTCTCGTCCGTCCCAGACAGAAGGAGAATTTGGCCTACACTACCCACGCTGGCCAGACGGGTTGGGGAGGCCTGATCGATGTTTTATAATATATTTCCCTTAGTCGCCTTGTACGACATCCACGAGAAGAGACGGAGTTATTCTATTCTAGTCTGCCGGAAACCACACTAACGTATAGCTACATATTAAACGAGAAAATACATCCAGTGCGTTGTTCTCGACAAAAATTGATATTTTATTCTTATTATTTTTCAGCATTGAGATGTTCGCCGGGCAGCCCGGGGTGCACAGAAAACGTAGGAGAAAAAGGTAGCTATAGTTCTTATTTGTTTATTTAAACTTTATGTATGTACCACAATTTAAGGGTACATAGTCGGTCTTAATCCTAAAAGCATTCTCTACCACAGTGTTCCACAGTGGTCATTAGTTGGTTGGTTTATTCATGGTGTACCTCCAAAAATTTTCGTTTTCCTAGATGTACCTGTAAGCACACAAATTTTGCGGAACACTGCTCTACCAGACAATCTTTAGGAAGAGCAGATATACACGAATGCGGCATACAAAAATAAATTAACAACAATATAGTACAATAGAAAATATACATACATACACAATAGGTACATAAATAACAAAACATATATTATATATAAAATAATATAAACATAAATATACATATGAATAAGAGGATTATTCATAGTTTTGGCAAATTGTTCAAGGGGTAAGCATTAACATGAAAGAGGTATGTATAAATTTATGGAATACAATAAATTGGTACAAAAGGCGGACTTAATGTTAATAGCAGCCTCTACCAATCCAACCATTCGGATTGGAGAAGATCTTGAAAGCGATTTAAGAATAAATACATAATATTATAAACCTAAATAATAAAAATATAAATAGCCAATTGATTAAAATTGATGTTCAAATAAACGGCTAGCTGTTTTATTGAACAACGCCATTCAATCATACACCTGGTTTTATAGTTGAATCAATATGGCAATATTATTGTGTGTTGTGCAGCAGAATGTTCAACACAACAGCTGATTGAAAAACCCCTGTATCATTGAATTAGTGAGTTACAAATATGTATTTATTACAATAATAATCTTAATCATTCTCTAGAAATTAAATTAAAATTAAGGAAATTTTAATATCGTAATAAATGCGTACATGTTTTATTTAAAATTAAGGGTAGTTACAATCAAGGATAATAATCCTTGACTACGATCCTTAACTGTACAGCGTACCTTTAATTTTGATAGTGCATTACCACTCGTACTGTACTGTTATTATGTGTCTTCACTGTACAAATGTGAGCTTATCTTTACGAGAAGGGTTGCTATATATTTAAAAAAGCGTTGCGTGAATGGCTGATCGGCAAAGTATTTCATATACTTTGTATCAATGAATATTATACGTCAATGAATATTTACAAACTAAATTATAAATATCATTTGAGAATAATAGTAATCTTAATGTATGTAAAAATATAATATAATATATGTAATTCATAAATAATAATATTCCCTGACATATAATTGTGACATTCAACATTGATGTAATTTGTATCGTATTGTCATAATATAATTATCTTGTAACATAATGACGTTCTGACATATCGTTATACATACTTTGTTTGACCTTATAATCTAATTTGATTTATTGAATTTCTTGACAATATTTTATTGTACTGTAATTTTGACAATTGATTGAATTAACATAGCATTATCGTGTAATTTTATTTGTTTAATACAATTTGTTATTTAAATTTAATTTTGCATGCCGAAACCGGTTAAGTGTGCGATCTGTTACTGGTTTTTTTTGCAATTTTAACACCCCCCCTCTCCTTGGTGATACTTGGTGAGGTCTTGGAAATATAACCCCCCCCCCCCCCTCAAATCACGTGTATTTTTTGTAGCTACAAAGAATCTTAAAGCTTTTAGAATATTAATAAGGATTTTTGTTATATACGGTCCGCCTCCACAGGCAGTTCATTCCACAGCTTGATAGTACGGAACTTCTCTGGAACCGCACAGTACGTGACCTCTTCGGTTCTAATATGTGAGGATGAATTCCCCCTGTCGATGGCGAGCGGTGCGACAGTAGGAGGAGGCCGTGTGTATTATGTCAAATAACTCCTCTGAACACACCCCATTGTACAATCGGCAGAACACACAAAGGGACGGAAAATCTCTTCTCAGACTCAAAGGTTCTAAACCATCCGTTCGTCAACAGTCATGAAGAAAAGGATGCTGTCTTTTGCCTTATCGTGGCATAAAAGTTCTGCCCCCTTGCCACCAACTCTTATTGCGATTCAATAACTGAATAGAATGCTTATTCATACCAATGAATAAGCGACTCATTTAATTGAATAGTCGCTTATTCATTGGTATGAATAAGCATTCTATTCAATTATTGAATCGCAATAATAGTTTGTGGTCAGGGGGCTGTTCGTGCAAGCGTGAACATGCCAGACGCGCTACAGAATCGTGGTAGCTCCATCAATACTATGAAACCATTATTATACTGTATGCGCAAGGAGTTGTAGGCCGTCATCGTCTTCAACTTCGTTCGTTGCCTAGCATCAGCGAGTCAAGGTCTTCAACACGCCGCTTTTCGGTTTAGAAATCGCGCGTTTGACAAAAAAATAAATACACGTGATATTTTACTACACCCCCCCCCTCCCCCCTTGTGATATTTCGTGATTTTTACCGAACCCCCTCCCCCTCTTTTGAGCCTCACGTGATTAATGGATGGCCCCTAACCACAACTTAATGTGAAATAAATATCATTCATTCATTCATTCATATATCCGTCGGGGTTTCCCCGGATTTGTCCTAGTTTGGAGGGCGTCCGGGCCGTACGGGCGTGGTTTCATTTGTAGTCCAGGGTTAATAGTTTTAAATCACTGCCGCCCGCTCCATGCTGCGAGTAACTGTCTTGTAACAGAATAAATAATAGTACTAGTACTAAAAACACTGATGACATGTCCGGGTTTTAACATTCAAAATACGGAGTTTTCACGGATCTTCTGGATGATCCTGGTTGCTAGCGTTTAGAGATGGCAACACTATTTACGAGTGATCTCTTCCATGATGATGATGAGATGGTTTACTGTATTCCAGATGCTAATGATGCAGTCTTCTTTGATGACCCAGAGCCATCTCCGGTAAAGAAACCTTCAGAACATGTGAGTGTATAATTCTAAGTAATATTTAATTGTTTAAGGTTCATTAATAGTAACATTCATAATAACTAACATAATTTTGAGAAATTAGATAATAAGATTACTTCGAAAAAGGTCCTTGATATTGAGTAGAGATCCTTAGGAAATATACATTTTTTGTATTAAGTAAGTTGTTAGTGCTCTTTCTACTGCATAAAAAAAACCGGGAGATTGAAAATCGCTTCAATAACGTATTTGTCAATATTAAACACAATATGAAGAAATCGTTAAATTAAATGACATTGTTATTTATTGGGATTTCGTTATGTATGAAGACGTAAAACCGTGTGACTTAAGTGTAGTATGTTAATGAGATCTATAGTTATAGTAAACATATGAAAAAAAGTATTTTAAAGAGCACCTCATGATCAAAATCAATTCTCCATAAACACATGCAATTTGTAAATAACAAAACAAAAACACCGTTATACCGCGGTGCGCACTGCACACATTTTGTGATTAATTTTTTATAATTTTTTTTCGTAAAAAAAATGTAGCTACGTCAAACACCTACCGCCGAAGCTGAATCCGATTACCATCTAATATTTTGATTTGAAGTATTACGTTTTAGTTATTGACAAACATCTTTAGCTTAGTCGCTCGGTAGAGCTCTAGGGTTACCAGTTAGGCTAAATACAAGTATCATAAATATGAGCTGACATTTGATTTTTGAAATCAAAAAATGCGATGGGAATCGATTTCAGCTTAACCGGGAAGGCCCCAGTTCCTCACTAAGGCCAACGGCGAAGTTTTTATTCTGCTACCGTCACATTCTTTAATAATTAGGTACTTTTTGAGATGAATTAAATTATTTTTATTATATTTATAATTAGATGCTGGGTATGTCGAACTGCAAGGGATCTTTTTGTATGTTACAACCCTGGCATATATAATCAATGTCGATGAAGGACAGCAATAAAATAAGTACACTAATAGCTTGGCAACACAAGTAAGTACACAAAATACTGACCACAGTATGTCAAAGTGATACTATCATAATTAAAAATCACAGTAGCTCAAGTAAGTGATGAGAATTACTTAATTAATACCTATTTAATAAAATTAAGAGTGCACATAATTAACGAAGGCTGTGGTTTACGGTTTTCTGGTGGGCACTTTGGTGGCTGGGCAGCACTGTAATTAAAAGTAAGTACATAATTTTAATTAATAAAATAATAATTAAGTTACATTTAATTATTTAGATAAAGCTATAAAATTGTCGCATAATCCAGAACTGAAAAATAGTCTCAGTTTGTTTGATTAGTATTCCGTTTCGTCTTCACAAAAGCAGAAGGAGACTTCTGACATATTTCACCACCGGCATACCATACAACGGTCTTTTAAAAAAAATTATACGTCGGATGCCAAACGAGCATACAGCTCGCCTGTGGACCGATTCTCGTAATGTTCAATCGTCGCGTTCATAGCGACTTGATCGTTGGTTGCCTTCACACGATAAGTATGAGATTCGAATATTTCATGTATTCTGTTTGGCTGTATATTCAAAGATAATTCGAGATCATTGAGGACCATTCTATAAGTTATAATTGTACGTTTCAATAGAATTTGTTGGTCCTTATGTGAATGAGTATCGCGTATATGGAGAAATGGTAAACGTTAAGAAATCTAATCGAGTTGTCGTCGTGTGAACGTATCCAAAGTGCTTCAGCGACTGAGTCGCTGCGATACGTTATGGTTGAACATTTACGAGAATCGAAGCACTGATGCCAAGCGGTTATCATAACCATACGCAGGTCTTCAATCAAAGATTTGAAGAGGACCATATTCTGACCATCAGTTTCACTGCAGGTTACTGCATATCTTCAAACCTCCTGGAGGGCACTTGCTTTAGAACTTATCATCCAACGAACCGGCTTTATGTGCCCAGTAATGTATAGAACTTCAGCTGAAAAAATGTTATTTATTCTATATATATATATCTGTCGCTCTGTATGCAAAAAAGAATCCAGGCGGATTAAATTTTGTTAGCAAAATGTTGCCAGGGCATAATATAAGTCAAGGATAAGTTTATCGCCATATAAGGCAGAGAAATGTAGGATTACAATAAAGACTATAACTAATTAAAATTATATTTCAGCAAGATAACACTATAGACAAAGGCCACAAATCAACAAAGCGATCGGTGTGCAAACCGAACCAGGAGTTCCCATCGGAATGCAACACTTGTAAATGTGCAGCGGACGGACTGACCTACTCGTGCACTCAGAACGAATGCCTCGAACGAGATATGAACAAAGAAGTGGAAGTCTTCATGGAAAGCGAGGTAATTATATCAATAACCGAATAATCATTGGTGACCTTACTCGCAGGAACACAAAAAGCCTCAAGGGGGCATTGTTATTTGGCTGCGGTATTCTGTGAAGTGGAGGATACTTCCCTAGTCGGGCAGCTTACAAATAAGCTGTACCTTTGCCAGAGCCTCTGTCGATAGTTGGCAGGGTGCAGGTGAATTTGATTGATGATTCTTGATTCTTCACTCATCAGGAATAGGATGAGGCTGAGGAAAAAACAACCCTGGTGTTAGTGTGATTAAGAATAAGCACCAGAGAAGGCGTAACGTACGATACTTATGATATGCTTGTTACAAAAGAAACACCATCGAATTATTTTTCTTTTAGGGAGTGGATCACATAGAACGTCATTCTGTATGCAAGCCAAGTGACACATTTTACATCAGCTGCAACACCTGCCACTGCAACTCCGATGGCACAAATTACACGTGCACTAATAAGCTTTGCCCGTTACCTGAAGATGTCGAACTGTTTCACGAGCTTAAGGTAAATATTACATTGCATGCATAATAATGTCATCTATTTCAATATCGCTTGTTTTTTTTAATTATATCCTTTAGCTAAACAGCCATACTTGTGTCAACCACTGTCATCTAATTGGGATTGATGCTTTCTATAGTTTCAGTATAAATTGTATAATGTCTAAGTCATCGTCTCTTCATCATCATCAGCCTATATCTATCCACTGCTGGATATAAGCCTTCCCCAATGCTTTCCACCAAATACGATCATCCGCCTTCCGCATCCAGCCGCTTTCTCGAGGTCACCGGACCATCTAGAGCAGTGGTTCCTAACCTTTTTTTGTCCGCGGATCACTACGAAGTTACGAGGAGATAAATCCAATATTCTATAACTCGAGATTTGAGTATTTTGTGTAATAGTGCTCAATCTCTTTCATTATAAATTGTTATATACCGGTTGGGAACGTCTGATCTAGAGGGAGGTCGTCCAATGTTTAAGTATACATGTATAATATATATGTTTTGTTTCAGGAAATGAAACCAATAGTCCCTTTGAAAGATAACAAGAATAGTAAACCGGCTCAACTGTAACATAATAAAAATAAGTAGTCATTTGTAACATTGGCAAATTATTGCAACGATACCAAATATGACAGTCCTGTTTGTAATAAATGATTACCAAATATTTATTTTTAATTTTATTTAGCTTTCCGCGTCTTTACATAAATTAAAAATGGAAGATTATCAATCGTATAAAGTAACCTTAATTATCAAAGTTACTTTTAATTAAGATTACTTACTTTTTAATTAACAATTAAGAAACCTCCCAGTTTTGACATCTTTACTCTGTATTTATTTTTAATTATTAACAATTGAAATTAGAGCTTATTTTCGTAATTGGATACAAGATTATTTTATGATTGCATCTCATTATTTTTTTTGCAAAAGACGTAATGTATAAGAAAAAATATAAAATCTTACTTATCTTAATATGTACCCACCATATGCAACTAAAATTATATAATGATTAAAAATAATAATAATAATAATAATTGTTTATTTACTACTCACAAGGTTTTACATAGTTGTAGTACAAACATATTGCAGACTGTCATAGATCTCGTCCTTGTGAGAGTCTGGAGTCTGAACTAGGCCTAGACCTGTATAAAAGCTACATCCTATAATAAAATGCACAGTATTAGTTTACGTCGTGGTTTAGTTTAACCCTCGGACTGTCATTGGGATTAAAGAATATTACTGATGTTCTTCCAAACCAACCCCATTATTGGTTCTTTCTTAGACGTTCCGTTCTTTTTTCGGATTTTAAATATAAACCCATTGACTAATTAGGATTAATTTACTGTTGAGGCAACATTGTGGTAACAGCGTTATTCAAAACATTTTTTGTTTTAATCTCTGACGTTTCTCATTATCTTCTTTCTTACATATTCCATCATCCCATTCATAGGTCGCCAGTGCATCTAAAAATAAAACCATCATATGCGAGGCAAACCGCTCTTTTAAGAAGGACTGCAACACTTGCTGGTGCAATGAGGATGGCACCAGTTTCTACTGTACTAGGAAGGCTTGTGTCCCTGAGCTACCTGATGGAAATGAAGATGAAGAAAAACCTGAGGTTATCCAAATTCTCCGTTGTTTTGCTGAAACTCTGTCCATGGAAGAGGTCGTGTGAATAATAATAATGCATGCAGGCGTACAACATTACATCAAACTTCTCAAAGGGGCCTCTACGCATTGGATCCATATCCCCGCGCACGCCTTTCAAATGACCGAGCTTGACCCGTGATAAAAAAAAGATAATAATAATCTTTAATCTTTAATGCCTGCCGCCAATAACTAGCAATAAAAGCAGTTATGGCAGGCGTCCGTCCCTCTTCTGTAATAGCCCGGTATTAAGTTCACCCAGATCTCATCTCCATAGCCCATTTATTTTCCATCACACTTCGCAATAGTCTCAACGCCTGCCGAGACCTGCTCATGGGTATGTCGTTCCATTGACATATCCTGGAGCGGGTCACGGCGGACGTACAACATTACATCAAAATCTCAAAGGGGCCTCTACACGTTGGATCCATATCCCCGCGCACGCCTATCAAATGACCGGGCTTGACCCGTGATTAAAAAGAGATCTTTAATGACAAACATAAGTGACTAAAACGTAGCTTAGGTCTAAAGCAACATAATGAAAGCGACAGCATTAGGAAAATCTTTGTAACAAGTTAGCACAAATGCAATCGAATGAGACTAATGACATTATGTTAGCAAAACGTTAAATATAATATATTAACTGGACATTAGCTAACAAAACGTCAAGCGATATAGCGTGCGCTCTTTTATATACGCCGAAAAGTCATTCTTAGGAATGAATATGGCTCCAAAACCACAGAACCGATTTTGATGAAACTTGTCACAATTAAAGACCTCGACATGCTTGAGGTTTGTGCCAGAAAAGTAATTGAGATCGATCATTTCCTTGAGGAATGATCATCAGATACATTTTCCATTGAAATCAATGGAAAACATACACTCAGCGAATCTACTCGCTTCATTCAACTTTGATTTCGGCGAGATTCAGGGCTAGTCATACATTCTAATGTTACAAAAGCTGAAAGCTATTGGTTTAGGGGTTTAGAGTTTGATTATTCTGACATATAAATAATAATCAAAGAAAGGTTGTTACTTTGTCAGTACTTACTCTTCTGTGGACAGAAAAGCAAAACGAAAATTTTAGCATGCTTCTGATTTGAATTTCAATTTCAAATAAATCTTTTTAAGGCTTATTATGTCTTTGATATTTCCTTATATTTCTAATACAGATATTATTCTCATTAAATTAAGTATTACATATTCGTATATTATTCTTTATTTTATTAATCTAATGATTAGCCTTGTTGTATAATATGCTTTGTAATAATGGAAAGGTTAATTGATTTTTTTGGGCGTGGAAGTTTGTTATCGATCCTGTTTCTATAGCAGTGTATCCGAGTAAGTTTTATATTCTATACAATTTCTTTTTATTTAAGCATATCTTCATCTTGATTTATTTTCTCCCTGCCTTTTATCTTCTTACCAGCTTTTGGTGATGGTATAATGTTATATAATATTGATGTCACGAAAGATGTTAATTTTCTACTTTTGCAAGCAGGATCTCAGGATAATCATGAGAGAGTGCCGTCCTAATGAGGTGTTCGAATGGGATTGTAACATGTGCCGTTGCAATCCTGATGGAAAATCATTCTCTTGCACCAGACGAGCGTGCATTGAACAAGTCGAAGACGTTAAGGTTTGGTTCGGTGATGGGTGATGGAACTTCTACTACGACAATTCTTTCATTTTCTTTATTAACTAATGTTAAGGTGGTGGTATACAAGGGCGGATCCAACTTTGGCGCCAGGGGGTGGTCACATAGTTGTGGTCAAGTCACACTCAAGTTATATTTGAATTGTGATAATAATAGATACAGGTAAAAAGTAGGTATTTTTTTAATGTATGTACTCGTAAGTACTATAATTAATCTATATTGGGACATCTAGGTCCTGGACCCAGCCCAGGGGGTGGTCATGACCCCCATGACCCTCCCCCTGGATCCGCCCTTGGTGGTATATCTGTCTCTTGTTTCAGAAGTGAATGTTTTAGTCAGGATCAGTTCAGTAATCAGTGTTGCCTGAAATTGGTTGATTAGGTGCTCTGTTGTAATCGAGATTTTAACTTCATTTAAACGATACAATTTAAGTCGATTGCCACGATTTAATGTTCATCAGTACATTAAGTTGTCAGTAAGTGTATAGATACTACACTGGGCAAAAACATTGTGAGCACTGTCAGACTACTGATAGTCAATTACTTTTTTTGATTTCACAGTCAACTTGAATTAAGAGAAATTTAGGGTTGCCACCTTTTTTTTTGCAATTATAGTACATTAGTAGCTATACTAATAGGTAAGAAAAAAGGTACACAGTATCAAAATAAAGTACAATTTATTTTTCTATTTTATATTAAATATTCTTAAATATACAATTTATTATGTTTAAAAACATATTACAACATACGGCACAAGCATACTTTTGCTTAAAAGGAGACTCCAGCATCTACTATTGTTTTTGTATCTCAAGTTACTGAAATAAATTATTTTGTATTTGTATATTTTTATTGCTCTTTGCAGTTTTTATCAAATTTGTATCTCTACTAAACACACTGCACATCATCTTCACAGTCTATAGTTAAATCAATATAGTCAATAAGTAATTCATTTTCTTTTCAAATTCAGATGCTCTGTTTCTTTCGTATTGACTAAACTTTTCAAAATCTCAAAGTAATCAAATCATGCGAAATAAAGTATTTTCGTGTTCTTTATTATTCTCGAAAATAGTACAATTACCGTAAATAATGTAAAATACTTTATTATAAAGTACGGGTGGCAACACTAGAGAAGCCATTCAACACAGTGATTTGATATGATTACTTTTGTTCATCTAATTGGAGCAAATATTATTTTACAATTCTTGTCTTTAACTCACTCCTATACGTACTTCCCTATACTTTATAACAGTAAACTTATTTTTCTGTAACCAACTGTTCTTTCCTTATGATGTAACCTGGTAGATATGTCACGGCATGCAATTCTTTTCACAAGATACAAAAAGATCTATTTTGAAATAACGCAAACATCACCGGCTTAGAAGCTTACAATATCCATACTTGACTTGACTTAATGACTGTCATCTAATCCCCGGTATTCCGTGGGCATTTTCAATAATCCATTCTCAGTGCACCCCTAGACCTCATATGGAACGTGCCAAATTTGGAATCTCTAGAGCAGCCAGATTCAACGTTTTTATTAGGCCACAAACCGTACAACAACATTTCACGGAGGCCACTTACGTTAAAATTTAACGATCCAGTATTGATCTTTTCTCAATGTTTTAGGTCCTCAATAGCGTTAGAAAAATAAAATTCGTGGTGCAGGGCAGTTGAGCTTCACTTGACTAGCCTTTTTTTCAGACTTTTAATGCCTTACCTGCCATATTGCTGTCTCTCACATTGCTGAGAGGGGAAGTCAAATTCCAAAAGCTTTAATTTCTTCTGGTTATATTCGTTGTGAGTTCCAAAGCAGCCGTAATTTTACCCCTGGGACTGCAATGGACTTCACTGCTCATTGTCTTTTTTGGCGGTAGCCGCTATTATTCCTGGCTACACAGGAGATATAGTGGCGGGAATGTGTGGTGGGCCCCCGTCCCGTACCAGTATTGACTAATTAAATTTACCGGACCATTTAGATAAGCCCAGCGGGCCATATGTGGCCCGTGGGCCCCAGGTTGATTATGACTGCTCTAGAGTCTAGACCTAGCAGTATAAGCAGTGTGTTGGTATATGAGGCCGTTTCTTCTTATATAGGTCATTGGGCAATGTCATTCAGTTTTACAACCTGTCAGGTTTGTTTGTATTTCAAAATAACTGTATGCATGTTACAGAACCTGTGAATAACATTTTTGAAATTAATGTGTTTTTTATGGAAGAGGGAGGCAAGAGCATGTGGATCACCTGATGGAAAGCAATCACCACCGCCCATAGAGATCAGCAACACCAAAGGGTCGCCAATCCGTTGCCAGCCTATACTCCTTTCTTTCTGGTGATCTCACTTACAGGAGCACAACAACCCTTAAGGGAATTGTTATTTGGCTGCGGTATTCTGTGAGGTGGAGATACTTCCCCAGTCGGGCAGCTTAAAAAATACGCTATGCCCTATCTCTCTTATCATCGGAGTCTCGTGTGTCAGTCAGCAGGATGCGCCAGGTGAGGTTGGCTTTGGTTCAAAGATGTTGACGAACCACTTACTTACACCCCAAAACAGTACTTGACAGTTACAGAATAAGTAACAGGATTAATGTACCTGTTTATGGTATTTTATAACTTAGCCAAATGTGTTAACGAGATCTTTGTTTATTCATCAAAATTGCAATTTAACCAGGGGCAATAGGTTGCCCTAGGCACGTGCCCGTAATTTTTGGGGCCCGAAAAATATGTTTTTAATTTTTATTTCTGATGAAGTGAAAACTTCTTTAGTAGACCCCGAAATACAAGGTTGTCTAGGACTCGCTTTGGCCTTAATCCGACACTGAGTTCAGCCAAATAAATTTGCAATTTCATTTTACTTAAATCAAAATATTATTTTAGTCAATTAAAGAGTTTATACAAATCCTTTTTCTTTTTTTCACAGCAAAGTGTAATGAGTTTAATAAGAAATGAACGAGCTTTATCGCAGGTAAGCGTATGAATTAATTTGATACAAATACATACGGGAACTAATAAATTAAGTAAATTATAGAAAGAAATAGGTTTCTTCCTATAGATAAACCACTAAGGAGGCGTCCATAAATTACGTCAGGTGTTCAGAGGATGGGATGGGGGATGGGGGGGGGGGGGGGGGATCGAGCCGAATCTCACTACATCTGGGGGAGATGGGCGGGGGGGTCTTGGAAAATATCACGTAATATTTTGGATAATATCTAAAAAATTACAAAACAAAAAATGTTTCAAAATGAGAAATAGTATGTTGGAACCAACATATTATGTTGGTTCCAATAGTCACTCTTGAGACCGCACGAGTCTACATGGACTGAATTAGAATAAATATTTTATTAATTTTCGTTTAAGTATTTATTATAAAAACACACGTGAAAATCACTTTTACTTTTGGGGTGTAAGTGGTTCATCAAGATCTTTGAACCAAAGCCTCACTCACCTGCACCCTGCTGACTGACAAACGAAGCTCTGGCGAAAAGAGAGGTAGGGAGCGTAATTATTAGCTACCCGACTGGGGAATGTACCTCCACCTCACAGAATACCGCAGCCAAATAACAATTCCCTAGAGGGTTGTTGTGTTTCTGCGAGTGAGTGAGGTCACCAGAAAGGAAAAAGATGCTGCGTTGGCAGCGGGGGTGGCGGCGCGCGAGCGATATTTTATGTTGCTAGCGTTAATATGGCTACAATAATCGCTTCACATCAGGCGGGCCGTATGCTTGTCTGCCACCCAACGTAGTATTATGCTTCACGTAATTTATGGACGGTCCCTAAGCGTCAAAAACGAACACCCGAAAAATTAGCCAAATTGTCTTTACTCACAATTAGGTACACAGTAATAATTGATTTTAACACGTACTTTAGTTAATTTCATATTTTGGCAAGGAAAATTGGCGCCATTTTCGATCGGCGAGGAAAAGAGAGGAAATAGATTAAATCGCTGATATAATAAGGATGGCAATAGTATATGTTCCTGACCTCAGCAGGAACCATTTTCTGTCTCAATTAGTATGGGTATGCCATGTCTATAGAAATATAGCATCATTAGCCAATAAAAAAGGGGTACTTAATAATAAACCGAGCACCTAAAATTGTGAAACTGACGACTATTATACTGACTTGGCGACTAAAGTTGATATAAAACATACCAAACCTAACCTAACCTAGTATTTCTGTGGCTCATTTAATATTTTTTGTGGCTCATGTTATTATTTTCCCTAAAAAATATGTATATAATGGGCGACTGGAATACTAGGTTAGTTTTGATATGTTTTATGTCATCTTTAGTCGCCAAGTTAGCATTTAGTCGCCCAGTTTTATAATTTTACGATACACATTTTATTAAGAAGTAGAAGAACATTTACATAGCACTACACAAACAAACAGACACAATTATTATATAAGAAAGTTGAAATTACTGTGCAATGTCGCAGAATGGTCCCATCTCTGTATAGAAACCGAAATCTGTAGCAAACTCGGCACTGCAGGTTGACTTTTAAATATTTGCGTCAAAAGTCAGCCTGCTGATTTTTAGTTAGAACCAGCAGGCTGACTTTTGAATATGATTTGATTCTGTTGTTGACTTTCATATGAGAACGATTTGATTTCAATTCGATTACTCCTATTTTATTCGATGCAAGGATGTGTGCTTTTAAGAAAAAAGATGGCGGCGTACGTCCAATTGCTATCAGCTGTACCTTTCGCCAATTAGCTTCCAAACTTGCTTGTTCACACATCATCGCAATCCTTAGACCAAAATTACAACCGTTACAACTAGGACTCGATAGCAAAGGTGTGTGTGAAGCAGCACACCACACATTCCCACCACTGTGTCTCCTGTGTAGCCAGGATTAACAGCGGCGACCGCCAAAAAAGGCAATGAACAATGAAGTCCATTGCAGTCACGGGGGTAAAACTACGGCTGCCTTGGAACTCAACGAATTTAATCAGAAGAAATTATTAGGAGTAGGAAGCTTTTGGAATTTGACTGCCCCTCTTAGCAATGTGAGAGACAGCAATATGGCAAATAAGGCATTTAAAGTCTAAAGAGAGGGCTAGTCAAGTGAAGTTCAACTGCCGTGTACCACGGATTTTAAGTATCTAACACTATTGGGGGCCTAACACATCGATGCCAATAATATGATTTGTGTGTGTCAAGCAGCAGTACACTCTGTTCATACTTTTCTAAAAAGCAACTAGGTTGAAGATATCAAAAATGCATTTAATTCTATCGACGGAATCGCTCTGTTGAACGAAGTATCATCTATCCCATGTATCCACCCATCTATCTCATCACCTTCATAATAATGTAATTTCTTCTGCGACAGGTGTTCAGCAGGGTGGTCGCCGTGGCAACGTACTTTTTAGGCTCGGAATCAATCACATAATTAAATCACTAAACTCTAACTTGAACGTATCTCGATGACTGAGCTTTGGGAGGTGAAGTGAATTCAGTATTTGATGATTTCATTCATAGAGTTGGGAAAAAAGTATGATTAACTCATTGATTATCTCCAATAAAAATAGAAAAATAATGAATTTTTATAAAAAAATAATTGTAAGTCAGAAAATAAATGATATCAGTGGATAAATCCTTCTATAATTTCAAATACTGCTCATATATCTATAGGAGCAGTATTTGAAATTCCTCTACTTTGTTACGACTTATTTCAATTTATATATGAAAGCGACGGGCAATATGTACATATTTGAATTTTTAATCATTTTATTAAATTAAATTACATGTAAATCCCAAAACCTAAAACCTTCAGTTATTTTTTTATAAAATATTTTTTTTGTATTGTTTAATAATAGGTCCTAATTTTAATTTTGTTAAATGTGAAATATACACTCCCGGTAAACCAAAAGAGAGCCTGCCTATGAAAAATTTCATTCAATAGCTTTCCATCCATAAAAATTTTAGATGAACATTCACTTCATCTCCTCGGAGCCTCGTTTCTGGATGAAAGTATCCGACCTTTATTAAATAAGAAAATAAATCATTTTTCGTTTTTCGAATTTTAAAATATTATCATTTTGTTCCAAAATTCACATACTGCGCGCAAGCCCAATCGGCTTCAGCTTCGACCGTAGGGGCCCAGGTCGATATCTTTAATTGTGACAAGTTCATCAAACTCGGTTCAGTGGTTGAGATTAGTGTCGAAAAAAAAAAATTGCCACAGATCATGTCCTTGAAGAATGATCATCAAATACATTTTCCATTGAAATCTGTCGACCAGCTAGACCTTTACAACCCGCTGGTTCACCAATAGGCTATTTGACAATGTTTAAAAATTGTACACATTATATAACAATATCGTAAAATACACCAAACTCTGATCTCTGAAGACTGAAGATCTGCAAACTTTCATTCTAATATCTTCCGTCCGACTTATTTTAGGGTCGATCAAAGTTTGGCGGGAAAGTCCATTTTAAAAGTATGAAATTATAGAAGCAATAAAAAATACTATAACTTTTATTATCATACTAATTACATAAACGTAATATTTAACATAGCTGTCGTACAAATTTCTGATTTGATGCATCAAAATACAAAACTGTGACGTCATAACTCAGTAGCCTTTTGTATGGAGCGTTTTCGGAAAAGTCCAAAATTGTGATTTTCAAATTAACATATCTCGAGAGATTTTTGTGCTATCGAAGTAATTCTTTCACTTATGATTATATTATTGGACGTCCCAACATATCAAATCGAAAAAATTTTGGTCAAATAGCCTATTCTATCATAACCTAGCAGACAACTTCACAGCCCATAAATACTCCTTGACGCTTTCCACAGCCCAACAGTGAAGAGAGACCTACTGAATCAAGACAAAGGGCCAGACAAAGGCGTGAAACTGGTGCAGCTTACATATCAAGACATCTTCTTCAAGATCAGCACGATGAGACGGATCGCCGAGTGAATATTGAGGCAAAAAGAGTGGAGCAGAGCCAGCAGCTCTGCTCCACTCTTTTTCTCTACAGCATGCTCAAAATAAAGCAGGGATGTTATGGATATGAAATTTCGGATTCGGATACGGTTAAGGATGTGTAAATAATATTATATCTGTTTCGGATACGGTTATGAAAGTTACGGATAGTTACGGATATGAAAGTCAGATACGGATGTATTTTTTTTTTTTAAATTAAAATTTTATTACAATGTATACTTTCAAAAAATGGAAACCTAGTTCAAGTAAGTCCAAAATCAGCAAATCACGAGAAACTACTTTTGGACTAAGTAGAAATCATATCATCCATAGCTCCTCCCATGTTAAGTGATGGAAATCATCTGTCATAATAGAATAGGCCTTAATTTTTTAGGTAATTTTAATCGCACAAGAATGACTGACAGATGTGGAGAAGTATTTAATTATTATGTAGAAGATGAATCCGTCGAGCGACGCAGTTGCAACGTCGTCGTCTTGGCCAGCGAAAATCGACCAAAGCTTGTCTCATTTAGATTCCGCCTCTATCCGACATTATCCGAAACTTTTATATCGGTTTTGGTTACGGTTTCGGATAGATTTTTATTTCGGATATCCGATAGTTTCGGTTTCGGTTATCCATAACATCCCTAAACTAAAGCACCAGCTATAAATAGACTGGCTGATGCTGTGAACATCACATCAGCCACTCCAATAATAGAATTATTGAAGGAAGATAATACAATTATGAAGTAAATTAATTTAGAAAAAATATATATATATAATGTATCTTTCTTCAATGATTACATTTTTTATACCACATTTTATGAGAAGCAAGCATACGGGTGGATTGAAACAAATCAGTTACTGTAGCCCAATGGTTCCCAACCTTTTTTTATTCGCGGACCACTAAGAGGTTTTTGTTGGGTGTAGGGTCGCCGAGTGTCATATAAATCCATTATTCTATAACTCGAGATTTTAGTATTTTGTATAATAATTCTCAATCTATTTCATTATAAATTTGTACCACGGACCATAAACTACCTCTCACGGACCACTGGTGGTCCGCCGGTTGGGAACCCCTGCTGTAGCCTATTGATGTTTCAATACATATTCCTCGAGCGTTGCCACCTGAGAGCGGAGAACCTTCTTAGGAGTTTTAAGATGACCTTAACGTTACTGTAAGGACATAATAAAACCCCTTCATTCTTAGAAAAAAAGAAAATATGTTTAACATCACAATATGAAACAATAAATTTATACAATATACAATAACATTGTAACATTTTGGGGTGTATGTGGTTCATCAACATCTTTGAACCAAAGCCATCTTCACCTGCACGCGGTGCACCCTGCTGACTGACAAACGAAGCTCTGGCGAAAAAAGAGGTAGGGAGCGTAATTGTAAGCTACCCGACTGGGGAATGTACCTCCATCTCACAGAATTCCGCAGCCAAATAACAATTCCCTTGAGGGTTGTTGTGTTCCTGCGAGTGAGTGGGGTCACCAGAAAGGAAGTAGATGCTGCATTGGCAGCGGGGGTGGCGGCGCGCGAGCGATATTTTATGTTGCCAGTGTTAATATGGCTACGGTAGCCTCTTCACATCAGGTGGGCCGTATGCTTGTCTGCCGCCCGACGTAGTATAAAAAAAAAACATTTCAAACAACATGTACCTACATAATTATGATGTTAATTGGCTATCGCTGCTAATGCTGTGTATACACACAGCGCCGGTATTCTGTGGCAGCCAACAGGTGCACACGAACCTCGTCGGCCGGGGTATACCTTTTAAAAAAAAAACAATTGACGCATCCAAGGCCGTCAGACTATCGAGCACGTGTAATGGGGACAGCCCCCTTACCACCATTTCTTATTGCGATTCAATAACTGAATAGAATGCTTATTCATACCAATGAATAAGCGACTCTATTCCATTATGGAATAGAGTTCCAATCAGTTCAGTTATTGCATTCTATTCAGTTATTGAATCACAATAAGAAATGGTGGTAAGGGGGCAGTTCCCCACAACACATACCGAACAGACAGACGGCACCGGATGGCATAGTATGTAGCACAGACACGACTCTACAGACATTGTGCAATTGACAGCTCGACACATCACCTCCCCACCCCCATCTCACTTTAGAAGATTCTGCATTCTCAGATGGCAACTAAAGGACCAGAGGAAATTGTTATTCGACAGCAGGTAGGGTTGCCACCTTTTTTTTTTTTGCAATTAAAGTACATTGGTTATTATAGGTAAGAAAAAAAAAGTATCAAAAAAAAGTACATTTTTTTTTCTTTATGTTTAAAACATATTTTTATAGCTTTTTACAGTTTGTATCAAATTTGTATCTCCACTAAACAATTGCACAGCATCTTTACAGGCTATATTTAAATTAAAATAAATAAGTAATTAATTTTTTATCGTAATCTCAATCTCAACGAAATCAAATCATGCGAAATAAAGTACTTTCATGGACTTTATTATTCTCATAAATTACCTATAGAGTACAATTACCTGAAATAACGTACAATATTTTAATATAAAGTACCGGTGGCAACCCTGGCAGCAGTCGTTTGTAAGATACTTCTCCAGCTCAGGGGCCCTACCGGCTAAGCTGAACCCAAATTTCCACCGGATTTTTTGATCATCATCATCATCAGGTCATTTTAGTCTCCACTACAGGAGCACGACCCTCTCTCGTCTGTCCCAGACAGAAGGAGGATTTGGCCTACACTCCCCACGCTGGCCAGACGGATTGGGGAGGCCTGATCGATGTTTTATAATGTATTTCCCTTAGCCCCCTTGTACGACATCCACGGGAAGAGACGGAGTGATTCTATTCTAGTCTGCCGGAAACCACACGGCAGATTTTTTGATCGCCAAAATAGATCTTAGGTTTAAGTTTAATGATAAACATCTTCAGCTTACTCGGTATAGCTCTATGGTTTCTACGGACTAAGCTAAACACAGTTACCGCCAATTTAAGCGATACTTTGATTTTCTCTATTAAAAAATCCGAAGGTAATCAGCTTAAGCTACCGCGTAGGCTGAAGCCGATTCCCATCAGATCAGATGATTCCCATCAGATCAGATGATTTTTTGATTGAGAAAATCTAACTTCTACTTGGATTTATGGTAATCGTATTTAACTTATCTGGTAGAAACCCTGGAGCACTACCGACTAAGCATAAGATGTTTGACAATAACGAAATCGTGAGACCTATTTTTCGAATCAAAATCATCATCATCATCAGGTCCATTTTAGTCTCCACTACAGGAGCACGACCCTCTCTCGTCCGTCCTTGACGGAAGGAGGATTTAGCCTACACTCCCCACGCTGGCCAGACGGGTTGGGGAGGAGAATCAAAATATTCGGTGGTAATCGGCTTCAGCTTCAACGGTAGGGCCTCTGGTCCGGGCTAGCTGCTTCTATCTATATTGGCGTACCTTACCCACATTGCCTATCATTAAATATTTATAATTTAATTTTATGACGTCAAAGTTGACTTAAGAGTAAACAAGATTTACTTGAATCCTCATTAGTACGAATAAATGAGTATTATGATTATATTTATACTAAGTATACTAGTATACCTATGAAAATTGATTTCACTTTCCAAAGCACCAGTGCTTTAAGGCTAGTTTACACGAGGCCATCGCTGGCTGCCAGTGTCACTGGCATCCAGCGATGGCTTGGTATTTGCCTTGTGTGAACAGTTTTTCAAGCCAAGCCAGCGCTGGCTGCCAACGCTGGCGAGAATAGAGCGCCCGTCTATTTTACAAGCCAGTGACCTCCGCCCGCATACCCCTCGACCCCCGCGCCACCGTTGCGGACACGTGTAGACGCATCACGCCACGTAGAAAAATCCGTGGCTGAATGGCCTCGTCTAAACAACAGGGGCCAGGCCAACGCTGGCTTGTCTGCAGGACTGGCGCCAGCATTACTGGCTTCGTATAAACTCTGCTTTAAGTAATGTTGAATTCTCATGGTCAAATCAGTTGGACTAATGCTCATCTTACTCTCAATTTATACCGCCGCGGAATGGAATGGAAGCGTCAATTTCGCATCATGACGCGAGAAGACGCGCGAATTCCCTGGAATGCTCGAGTATTCTCGCGTATTCCTTTGCAGTGACCAACCCGATCGATTCCCCGTTCGCGCCACTTCCCGCGGATTCCACAGGCAGCGCCGACAGTAGCTAGAGAAATTCTCGAGAATGCGCGAAGATTGAGGAGAACTTTATGTCAATTCAAAATCACACCTATGCGGGGATGTGGACATTTCAACTTAAAAAGAATATTGTTTGCACATATTATGAAACACAGCACAAGCATTAATATTTTTCGCCATTCAGTCTGGCTTATATGCAACACACGGTGTGTCAATAGACACCTCCACCGAGCTTTAAGGAGACCGTTAAAAGGAGATAGCTAAAAGTCAGCCTGCAGTTGCGACATAACGGACATACATGGTCAAAACCGACAAGAAACAACATAAACAATTACTTATACACAAAATAGAAGATAAGTTAAAATAACAAATTGTGCTGAGAGTACTATTACATTTTTTTTTATTGTGAAACACTTTCGGGTGGAAAACGAGCATATAGCCGTTTAATAACCGTAACTAGCTAACCTCACGAAATCTCATCAGGTCACAAAATCCTCAAAACGCCTCACGAAATTAATGGACGCCCCCTTATTTCCTCCGAATTAGTCTCTGATTTTAAGATAAGATAACGTAATTCTGTAACGTATTTATTAGGACGCCCCGAGAGTCTGCTTGCCCGGCACCGAGTTCAGAAAGGACTGCAACACGTGTCTCTGTGATGACCGGGGTGAACACTACTCCTGCACTAGGAAAGACTGCTACAGCGGTTTACCGAATGCATACAATGACAGCAGGCGAGCTAAAAGAGGTGAGTATTTGTTACGTATACGAGCTAAAACGGATGTTTTTTGTTATGCGGGCTCTACATCTGTGCATGCCGTGTTGCCTGCGGTCGCAGCCTTCTCTATTCCGAGGAACCACGCATGCCGCGGCTGCAGACCTAAGTCACTCCTTTACCTTTGCCGAGACAGAATGTCGTACTACGCTAACGATAGTCTATTAATTTCTCTTCATCATCTTCCGCAAAAGTCGTCATTTTTGTACGTGTGAACTCTGCCTGGTTCGCGACACCACTGTCGCGCGCTGCTGTCGTGGTCTGCAGTCGCTGAGCACCGTGGCTGCAGAGAGCAGTGTTGCCGCGGTCGGAAACAGCTTAGTGGTGTCGCTTGCAGTTTGCGGACTGCGGTCCGTTTTGGAAAGGAACCTTAATATGCAAAGAGGCTATGTTAGCCGTATTTTTTTAAATTTCAATAACGAAGATTCATACCAGAAGTAGGATGAATATAAGTCGACGAATGGACGAGATCACATCAGATCAGACTTGATTGATGACACGACTTGATGGCACGAGATAGAATATAAATAAATCGCTGTTTGCTGGAGTTGGATTAGGAAAATTATTCACTTTAATTGCGAGGAATTGAAAACAATAAAAAATCTATATCGCGTTATAGAATGGTAATTACATAGATTAATCATTCAACGGTATTTAGTTTGTGGATTAGCATAAATAATGACTATGATTTTATCTAACTGGTTTTTGCACGGCAATTCGCAATGAACCCACTGGTTTATATAGATATTATTTATAGCACTAGGGTGACAAACGAGCATACGGCCTGCCTGATGTATAGCAGTTGCCGCAGCATATAGACCTGCAATAACAGGGGCATCACACGCGTTGCCGATTCTATAAAAACCTTTTCACGCCCGTTTTAGAAAACGGCATGTTGTAGTCTCATGGGAAACAGGTGATTCATTCCACAGCTTGATATAAAACATTATTATTTTTAGACAATATAGACATAAACATCACAACAGCTCCTATAAGTTTAATAACCATATTTGGCTACTCTTCAGGTGGTGGGATGGCAATATCATCATTATCTAACGGTGCATACTCATCATTACTGTCTGCGTTGTAATATCTGCCTTAGTGGTCACCTCTGCTATTGTCTGTGTGGTCTGTTTGTACAGGTGGTCAAAGACGGCGGTAGCTAGCATCATCCTCAACGCGTTCTTTATACATTGCTGGACCACAACTCCTTCACGTTGCCTCGTCTGATTAACGTTATTTCTTTTCAACAATATAATGATCATCAATCTTAAAATCTTTTTCTTACCTCTCCTATCTCTCTCCTTATTCGAGTCACGGGACAAATTTATGACAGTGTATTGCAATTGATGTTCTATGCTTTCTACTGTTCAATAACTCTGCAAGAGCTTTTCCTGTAACTGTGGTTTGTGCAGTACGCTTATGTAATAATACCTGTATTATGAGGTATTGGTATTTTTGCAGATAACAGGAAACAAAGGTGCAAAAAAAACATTATGGCAATTGAAACTGTTTTCAAGTATAATGCACTAATGCCTTGTAGGCTAAAAAGACGACTTAGTTAATTGTGTCTTCGAATATTGCAAATGATATAACAATTATCGAACTTCGCTTTGGTAAGTTCGTTTGATATTATAGGTATTATACTTACGTTATAGTATAAATATATAATCGGAGTAATTTCAACAAATAGATTGATAGACGCATTCGACTTCGCTGGGCAGCTTTTGACAAGCTTCACCACATCCTCACCGCATCCTCACCGCACATATACTTCAATGCTTGAAGACCAAAGTGTTCAATCAGTGCATCCTCCCCGCTATGACCTACGATGCAGAAACTTGGACGATGACCGTTGGGTTGGTGTACAGACCAAAAGTCACAGCAAGCTATGGAGAGAGCAATGCTTGGAGTTTCTCTAAGGGATTGAAACCGGAACGCAGAAATTCGACGGAGAACCAAAGTGGTCGACATAGCTCTCAAATTCAGCAAGTCCTAGTGTGCAGACCACGTATGGGGCGAAGAAACGTTGGGCGCCTCCCCTATAGATGGACCGATGATCTGAAGAAAGTGATGTAGCGGTTGGATGCAGAATGCGGAGGATAGCATATGGTGGAAAGCATTGGTAAAGGCCTATATCCAGCAGTGGGTAAATAAAACCTGATAATGATGACATATAATCTCTTTTATACTATAACCACAGATGAGTAATAGTACTACGTACAGTATGGACACTCCCTGCCGCTCTCTTGTGTCGACCTCACCTCCCCTCTGACAAATAGGGAACTGTTTGTATAGCGCCGCATGCACACACGCTCATTCGCGCTTTGCGCAGACTTCATTGTTTATATAGTAGTAAATTTGGGGTTAGTATCATAATGACTTAGTCTACAAATTGACCTAAGCACTATAAAGATTCGATATCAGAACAACCCACCATGCAAAAAGTCTATATCTGAAATTGACATGGTAGCATGACTGGTTATTGAAAGGACTATTATCCTGAAATGACCATGTCGCAGATTCATGGAGTGGCCGGGGTGTGCTATAACGTAAGTATAATATAACAACAAACGAACATACTTAAGCTAAGTTAGATCATTATTATATCATTTGCATTATTTTAAGACACAATTAACTAAGTAGGACTACTTAACCCACAATGCATTATTCGCACGTTTATGATCGTTTATGATAGATCGCGTCATATGCCGTGGGAGTGGCGTGATTCTTGTGCCTGGTTGCAGCGGGCGAATTACTTGTGTATACATGTAACTTGCATACTCGTCACAAAAGTTTGAGTATGTCTGGAAGGGGGTTGGCATGATGAAAAGTGTCTGGCACTGAATGACTTGGTTTATGATATTATTCTGTTGAAAATAAAAGTAATTTAGCACTTTGAAGATTTTGGGGAGCAATTTTTTGCACCTTGTTACCTGTTACCACTGAAATGAAATCAAATGGAAATGGTATGCAATTTGATTTGTATGGGAACCATGCGAGCCAAACTCACACAATGGCAGGCAAGCATGAGTATACTACTAATAACTTAGTTTTGTAATTGGTTGAATAGGTTATTTTCCAATGTTTAAAAATTGTATAAATTATTTAACAATATCGTAAAATACACAAAACTATAAAGATCTGCAAACTTTCATTCTAATATCTTCAGTCAGATTTTTTTTAGCGTCGATCAAAGTTTGGCGGGAAAGTCCATTTTAAAAGTATGAAATTATTAAAAAATAATATTTCCATTGGAGAAGCAATAAAAAATGCTATAACTTTTATTATGATACTAATAACATAAACGTAATATTTAACATAGCTGTCGTACAAATTTCTCATTTGATGCATACAAAATACAAACCTGTGTCGTCATAATTCGGTAGTCTTTTGTATGGAGCGTTTTGGGGCAGTCTAAAAATTGTGATTTTCAAATTACCATATCTCGAGAGATTTGTGCTATCGAAGTAATTCTTTCACCTATGGTTATGTTATGTAGACGTCCCTACATATCAAACAGAAAAAAATGTTAGTCAAATAGCCTATTTGGTTGTATTGTGTCATAAAAACATAAAGCAGATTAGAGCATATGAAATCAACTTACCAAGATTTATTATGTAATAAACGTATGCGATTGACAGAAACCCATAACAATTTAAATGTTCGCATGCTTACTGTTGACACGCGCGCCAGGCATACATCCCATGTCTATTATAATACCTACTTGGTCTTGCTTGGGGCATGCACAGAGAAATTTTAAGCTTTTTTAGAATGAAGAACTTCTGGCAGTCACGGGCTCTTAGGCTATAAAGAGTCCGGAATGGGGTGTAAGTGGCTCACCACAATCTTTGATGATGAGCCAAAACCAACCTCACGTGGTGCACCCTGCTAACTGAGAAACGAGGCTCTGGCGAAAAGATAGTATTTTTTAAGCTGCCCGACTGGGGAAGTACCTCTACGTCATAGAATACCGCAGAAAAATAACAATTACCTTGAGGCTTGTTGTGTTCCTGCGAGTGAGAGAGGTCACCAGAAAAGAAGGAATTGCTGCGCTGGCTATGAGGGCGGCAGCACGTGAGGGATATTTCATGTTGCGAGTGTTAATATGACTATGGTAACTGTTTGACATCCGGCGGGGCGTATGCTTGTTTGCCACCCAACGGAAATCCCAATTTATATATTCATCAATCTTTTCTGTTCTAATTAATGGCTTTGAATCAATTTGATCCTAATCTATTTCGGTTCGGTATAGACGAGCTCGGTGGTCGAATGGTTAGCAATGGCCTCTTTGACTCCGAGGTCGCGGGTTCGATTCCCGCACAAGACAAACATTTGTGTGCATGAACATGCCTATTTGTCTTGGTCTGAGTGTTTTCTATGTATTATAAAATATATTGAAATAGATTTATCAGTTGTCTAATACACACAAGCGTTGCGCTTAATTTAGGACTAGATGGCACTGTGTTAAATTGTCCAGAAATATTTATTAATTATTTATTTATTTCACCAATCCAGAAGCCACAGAGAAAGTGTCCATGGACTGCACACCAAGCAGCGTGTTCGAGAGAGGCTGCAACGTGTGCCGATGCACTGATGAAGGTCACGCTTTGTGCACCACCAACAAATGCAAAGACCAGGCTAACAAACCCAGCACAGAGGTACAAGGTCCTGGTGAGTTCATCATTATCATCATCATCAGGTCATTTTAGTCTCCACTACAGGAGCACGACCCTCTCTCGTCCGTCTCAGACAGGAGGATTTGACCTACACTCCCCACGCTGGCCAGACGGGTTGGGGAGGCCAGATGGATGTTTTATAATGTATTTCCCATAATCGCCTTGTACGATATCTACGGGAAGACACGGAGTGACTCTATTCTAGTCTGCCGGAAACCACACGGCCTGGTGGTGAGCTTAACAATTCGTTTTTCTTTGGACTCCGAGTTTTAAAGTCATCGACGCCAGGCGCAAAGTTAACTCTACCAAGTTGTACATACAGAGTGCTTTGCGAGTTTTTTTGTTCGCTTTCGATCATGTCAACGTAAACAAACCGACCAAATAGAGAAGAACTCTCATGTTGTGAATTTATAAGACACGTGTTACAATCAAATATATGTGGCTTACTTGCTCACATTTTGAAGTGAGCAACCCGGTTAATTTAGATATGTAACACGCGTCTGGTAAGTCCACAATATGAAACTTTTTCTCACAGCCGTCAAGGTAAATTATTTTGCTTTTTAGCCGACTGACGAAGGAGAGAGGGTTATGTTTTACCCGAAGTTTGTATGTAGATTTCTTTAACACGCTCTACAGTAACTTGATGGATTTCAACATATGAAGAATGAAACGTTCGATTTGTCTAAGCTGTGAGTGTGATTTATGAGCATATTATTTCAAAATGGCGACCCCAAAAAAATAAATTGCAGGATAAAAATATTAGAACTGACAGTCGGGTTTTTTTTTGACGTGAATACGTCTTCAAAATTGCTTCCATAGGGCGGCAATTAAAAAAAACGAATGATAACAAAATCGGGGGTTACAAAATGGTACAGCTACAAATCTATCATCTCCATCCAAAATAATCACACGGTTGTATTTTTCTTTAATATTTGTTACTTATTTACTCCGTCATTTATAAACCGATTTGAAAAAACTTTTTTTATTTGAAAGATTATACTTCCAGGTCCCACATTTTTTTCATCATCATCTTCATCAGCCTACGTAAATGTAGAGTAATGTTTAGAGTCGGTTTTTTTTGTTAAAATTATTATTTTAATTAATAATTTATTGTTTGTTTAGACTTCGACAAGGACTTCCGATGCAACCCCGGCGAACAGTACGGCTTTGATTGCAACGACTGCACATGCTCAGCAGACGGGAAAAGTATCTTCTGTACAGTACGCTTTTGCGACCAACACTTATCAGTTTAATTATTTATGATATTAATATCAAAAGACTAGTGTATAGTTTTTCACTAGACTGCGTAAAACGCGTTGAGACTTCTTCCTTTTATTATGAATATATATTACCCAATACGAATGCAACTAACTAAAGTGCGGCCAACAAAAGAATGCGACTCTGACTGCCGGATAGAAGATGTGGAACACATCTGTCTCTCATGAGAAACGCGCGATACAGAAAGAGATAGCTATCGGTAGGGTTGCCATCTTTAAACGCCTTAAAACCCGAACATGTCATCAGTGTTTTAGTACTAGTACTATTTTTTATTCTGTGGCAAAATGGTTATTCACAGCATTTAGCCCACAGTAGTGATTTAAAACTTTTAGGGGAAACAGACGGATGGCAACCCTAGCTATAGGTCATAAATATCTGACTGACAGCTGTCAAAATGATTTCTTTCGGCAACCACACTGTAAAGCGAAACACGGTAAATACACTTCTTAGTTCTTTTTTTAAAGAATAAGAGCTTGTCACAAAAAAAAAAATGTTCTTCTTGGTTACTTATGTCATACGGCTCTCCACTAGATATGTTGGTACCAAAAAATATTGATCACAGTTCAACTTACGCAGTCTATTATAGGCTTCAAGGTGATGAGGACATAATATTTATGTCGCAGCCAATTGGTTGAACAATTGCTACTCAATTAAACGGCTAGCTGTTTCATTGAACACACCTAGTTTTATAGCTGAATCATTATGGCATTTAAATCTTTCTGCACCACAACTGTCTGAAAAGCGGCTGTTTTATTAGTTTATAGCATAAATGTTATGTCGTCATCTCCATGGGGCCTAGAATAAATAATAATGATGTATCGATTAATTTATGCCCCAATAATAGTAATCAATTATGGTTGTACCGACTTGATTCAATTATAATTTCATTTTTGTAATTAATTATTAATTATAAAACGATTCTTTTAAAGAATATTTATGATGTATCCTGTTTTTATGTTATAATGATGGAAAAATGTTTTAATGGCTCTTGTACTTTTTAGAGCATATTTATTCGGTTTAGTACTTTGAATTTAGATTACTTGGCGGTTAAAATGTAACTATTTAAAAAAAGTTAAACACGAAGCTATTTTGTTTGACAGTTGAAATTACGCCATCATATTTTTAGTTTATTAAATTGTTAATGTTAGATACATGTATGACTGTATCGGAAATATTCAGAGGATGAAAACAATAATTTTGTGCATATGTCTAGATGTTTTAAGTATTTGTGACTATTTTTTTAAATTAGTTTTTAAGGAGTGAATGATTTGAACAAAAAAAAAATAGCTCTATATGGTGAGACTGGGTGAATAGCGCAGTCGGACATTATATACAATAATAATTGAATGACACAGCAATGGATAACCTGTACAGAAATTCACTCTCTTAGTAATTTATTAAGATCGTCCCAGTCCCACGCAAGCTAATTAAATATTAATATAACATTAATATTTAAGTCAAACATCGGATACGTATATCCCAGTCCCACGCAAGCTAATTAAATATAGCATTAATATTTAAGTCAAACATCAGATACGTATAATAATATTAAAATACGTTTTATTATTTTTGATTATTAACCTAGGTACTACTCATTTGAAAATACTGTTCAATTAATTTTATTAGCTAATAAAGAAGGAATAACCAAATTATGGTATATTATATTACTATCTATATAGCTACCAGCCACGGCTGCGCCCGTGTGGGATTTCCTCCGTTTTTGTGTCATTTTTCAATGAGCAGATTAAACATAAATAAAATAATAATTATATTGATTAATCCAAAGTATAATAATGATTATTTAAAAGGTACAATTCCTAGAATAATTCGATTAAATAGTTGAACTTTTATTTACGTATTTTACTTTGTATCAAAAAACGATGTGCTATTTACACGTGTGGGCGTGTAATAACTTTGATTCAAAATATACAACTACTACAACATTTTAGATTCTTTTCCTCTTTTTCGTACGACATAGTTTGATATTATTGCACAATAAAATCAATTAAATCATTGAATGGTATCAATAAATTAATTGTTATATTAATAAATCACTACTCTTGAGTTTTACTCGGTTGAAGTGAACTATTTACGATTATTGCGATTATCAACCGATAATCGATTAAAGTATTGTAACTAATTTGTAGTGTTGGTCGTATATTTTCAGTGACATCGAATAAAGCCGGATCTCCTGCAAAAGATTTTTCTAAACTATTACAGGAGACCTTGCTTAAGCTCCACCATGGTTTAAGCTGCGTTTTCACATAACGAGCATTCGCTCAGAGTGCTTAGTGCAAGTTTATTGGTCACATTCGAACGTGTTAACGTTTACAAGCCGACCAAAGTGAGAAAAAGTTTCATATTGTGAATTTACCAGACGCGTGTTACATATTCAAAATAGTCAGGTTGCTCACTTCAAAATGTGAGCAAGTAAGCCACACAATTTTGATATGTAACATGCGTGTTATAAATTGACAACATGAGAGTTCTTCTTTATTTGGTCGGTTTGCAATCAAAAAACTCTCCCTAAGCACTCACAAGGGAAAAAGCGGCTTCAATCAGTGATTGTATCTTAGTGACGAATTTTGTTATCAATTTTCATTCATTTTCATTCCTTAGTGTTAGTTGTTGCGGAGTATGGTGTGGGTATCTAAGTGATTTTTATTAGTTAGAGAATTACTATTCGGTAAGCGGCTTATTTTAATTATTACCCTCGCGTATTAAATAATACGTAATTAGGTTAGGAAATGAAAAATTAATGACACGAATAAATGATTTTGAATTTATTATTCTATCTTTTTTTTATTATGACCCATAATTCATGTCCGTCCCTCTTCGATACAATAAGGTATAAAGTATATTTCTATATTCATAATACGGAGGCAAATGTTATAATACTGTGTGTCTGGAATAGTCTGGATGCGGCAACAATGGACCCTATGCCTACAGCTAATGCGCCCCAGTGCACCAACCTTTCAGTTATATCACAGGTTTGCGAGTCTCTCGTCTAGCAAACCAACCAGACGAGAAGACCTTTACCCTCACCGCCATCGCGCCCGCTAGACCAACCACGCACTCAAGCAGCTGGTAGCTGTATTCAATAACTGAATAGAATGCTTATTAATACCAATGAATAAGCGACTCTATTTCAAATGGAATAGAGTCGCTTATTCATTGGTATGAATAAGCAATCTATTCAATTATTGAATCGCAATAAGAGATGGTGGTAAGGGGGCAGGTCTTATTCCCCTTTCACTTGCAAGCAAACTAATTGGACACTCTTAAGTGGATGCAGCAACTGTGGGAAACGTAAATTTGACATATATCACATGCAGGTGAAGTTAGCTAAGTAGAAGCATAGAGTAAATAGAAGGGAGGGACTCTTACCGCATATGGTCCCCGCAGGATGTATCCTGCGAGGACTTATATGGTAGGTAGCAAACAAGCATGTGGGTCACCTGATTGATGGAAAGCAATCACCACCGCTCATAAAGATCAGCAACACCAAGGGGTCGCCGATCCGTTGCCTTCCTTACGAGTATTTGGTATTTTGGAGCGTAAGGAGCTCGGCTTAATCTGTAGCCATAGTCAACTTGACCAGGGGCCTTACCACAAGCTCTAAACGCAGGAATGGAACCATCATGGTTTCGAATTTATGAATGAAATTCATTGATAAATGCGTTTAGAGCTTGTGGTAAGGCCCTTGAGCTTTATGCATGCCATTAACTAAAAGAAGCTCTGATGTAAGAGAGGTAGGGTGTGTCGACTTTCCATCTTACAGAATAGCGCAGATAAATAACTACGTGTTTGAAAATTATGTTCCTGGGAATGAGTTGAGTGAGGTCCTCAGACGCAAAAAGATGCTGCTTTAGCTGCGGGGATGCCAGTGCGCAAGCAATACGTCTTGTATTTGAAAAATCTATTGGGCTGAGCCCGATGTCGTTTGAAAAATGTAATCCATTTCCAATTTTCAAACATTAATTAAACTCACTTAAGATTATCACAAGTAATCTAAGATTAATAAATTAAACAATGCCTGGATGATTTTAATTAGTCGTAATTAATAATTAATTCACAAAAATGGTCAATAAAATCTTACGATCGCTTTAATTGCATTTTTACGAGTTTAATTTATTAAGACTTTTGGAAAATGTATTTTTAATTAAGTTTTGGAAGCCATCGAAGTATGCTGCATTCAACTATATTGTTATGTTTCATTGTTTTCTACAGCACTAGTGTTGATTGCTTTTACCGTAAGTTTTGTTACGTTTTGTCGTCAACCCTTATTCATCCCCCCTCAATCGAAAAGATTTAGAGACCACCACGCTGCCCAACTGCGGGTTGGCGGTGGCCAGTATTTTCAAGCCGGTAAAAGGGCACTGACTTGGCTTAAGGATGGTCATCTAATGACAACAGCCGTGACCGACGGCTTAACGTGTCCACCAAAGCACTGAGGAGCTCGAGATAAACCCATCTATGGATAGGCTGCTGTCGACGTTGCTTAACTTGCGTGTTCGATTACACTTACAAGCGCAACGACGCTATCGAGCTATTTTTGTATAATTACAGTTTAATAGTGCAAGTAATGTATGCATGCAATAGATTTTTTTTATTTGTTAAATATCAACATTTTTCATGAGTTTGGCGTACGGAGGAACATTTATTTTACAAAAATCTAATGTTATCATTTTAGTTTTTATACAAATCGGCCACGGGCCCCTTATGGCTTGAAACACACCTGAAAGCGAATAACTTTCATATTATATCAATCATATTTTTTTCCATTATCAAAATAGAAAATAACGGCAACTATTGAAGACGGGCAACTATTTAGGGGATTTTTTAATTACTTTTATTTTTAGTTTCGTTTCTTTTTTCAATCTTTTTTAAATTTCTTTTTTAAATTTTATTTGTAAAAATTAAGTTTATATAGGCTTTTCTGTATAGTAAATAAATATTATAATAGCGTAAAAGTATTACATCTATAATATTTGCTCAAATATAAATAGAAAATTTTCAATAATCGTGATAACGAAACGTAACTGAAATGATAATTTCAGATATTAACATAAATTAAGGACAATGTGATAAATAATTTCTTTTATTTGAAAAAAAAATATCCATCTGTTTAAAATGATTTCCATATTTGTTGACCTTTTCCATACTTGTTGTTATGTCAGTTCGATAATTAATTAGATATTCGAAAATTAATTATATACCTACCTATTTAAAATATATAGGTATGTTACAGTCAAAACTCATAACCGGTCATTACCACTTTTGACTGCGTGAATAAATTGTTTTTTGCAGTCAAAAGTTTTTGTTGGCTAAACTGTCCAAGTCTTGTAGAGCGGAACATACTTATCATGTGATGCGGGTCCTGCTCGACCCATAACTACGTGTATGGCAAGATTCAATTCGATCCGTCTAGTTTGAGCTGTGCGTTTATAGATCAGCCAGTAAAGCCCTTGGTTGCTTTTATCGGCATCATCATCATCATCATCAGGTCATTATAGTCTCCACTACAGGAGCACGACCCTCTCGTCCGTCGCCGACAGAAGAAGGATTTGGCCTACACTCCCCACGCTGGCGAGGCCTGATCGATGTTTTATAATGTATTTCCCTTAGTCGCCTTTTACGACAGAGACGGAGTGATTCTATTCTAGTCTGCTGGAAACCACACGGTCATTTATCGGCATACTCCGAGTAAAATATTTCAAACAAAGGAGATTGACCACAGGCAGTACTCTTAGATAATTAGTTGTGTCTTAGGAAAAAGTTTACTGTCAAAGTTCTAAAATAAAGAATTGATTTTACAGTAGGTTTTCATAAAAGTTCTCTTCGAGGATAAGTTTATCAGAATTTTTAAGTTTATTGTTCTTCCGATCTAAAATAAAACCATAATGGCGGTACCTACTAATGAGAGTTGCCAACATCTATAAATGCAAGTCCCAAGATTTAACAAAAATCGCAAAAACCAGTGTTTCACATATTTATACCACCATTTATACCATATTACCATTCGGGCCATACACATGTAACCCGCTCCATCTGACGATTTTGTGATTATTTCTTTTTTGTCGCTAACACTTAAACAAAAATCACCACTTCAAGTGACGAGCTCGGTGGCGTAGCGGTCAATGACGCGGCTTCGACACCAACGCTCGTGGGTTCGATTCCCACACAGGACAAACATTTGTGTGCATGAACATGTCTGTTTGTCTTAGTCTGGGTGTTTTCTATGTATCATAAGTGACAATATTGCTAAATTGGCAACACTACTATTAATATGTCACATGATAGGGATGTGGTTTCTTATTGATTCGCGAATCAAATAATATCGATTAGGATTAATTATTATTATCATTGTGTGTTTTGTGTTTTTAAAATCCCATTTAATTTAGTACTGACAATAATTAACGCGAAAATGATAATGCTAATTCGCTGGATGTACGTTTACGTAGTTCTATTAGTACGTAGTACTATTACTTATACTGTGATAATGGTCTAACATAACCTAAAATCAAACGCATGTTATTTCTTAAATATTTCTGATCTCCGGAAACCAATGCCCTCCAAACTGTCTAGAACGTATCTAGTGACGATATAGAACTAAGTGAAGGTTATTTGGTGATGACACAACAATTTTATTATCAGTACTTTTTTCCATGCCCATCTCCTTTGTATTTTTAATAATTCTTTTATAATATCAGTTCCTATAATAAAATACATTAAATACAACATAAATTAAACTTAAAATTAGTAAATACATCTAAATTTAAATTGATTACACATAGATAAACTAAAAGAAAAACTAATCTAATAAACCGATGCCCGTATGCAAAGTTATCAATATGCTGGACCCGTTGCATTGTTGGATCGCAACACATTTTTTTTTGCGCAAAGTAGAAGTCACATTTTGGTCAAGAGATGTATCGACAAGAAGCGACGAAAGTTCTTAAAAAAAAATTGGTTGTCTGTAAAGTCGGTTTACGGACGATAATTTTACGTGATAACGTCATAAGAAAACGTCACAAGCCGAACGCTTAGGCAGATTGTGGCTCTCTATCGCTTGTTCCGTGCTGACACGCTCGGCCCAGGCGGACCCTGACAATGAGTTATGTTTTTTCGTGCGTGCAGGCGGCGCTCATCGATTTATAAAACGTTATCACTTCACGTGGTTGTAGTGAGTTTTCATAATTACGTGGTGTTAGTCAGTTCAGTTGTACCTAAAAATTATCTTTACTATCGCGGCAGCTGAGCCGAAGAAACGATGTGTACCTACTGCATCTGCAGAAGGTCCGTGTCATACGTGCCAGTGCTCCACCGAAGGTATATATCACTGTTGGGCAAGAAAATGCATCGAACATAATTCGGGTGAGTTAATAGATGAATTAAATTTTGATCCAAATGACCCACTGATAGCCGAGCTGTTTTTGCAGCTCGCAAAAACAGAGCAGGTACCTGCTAAAACTAATGTCTATTAGTACATATATAGATCCCGTTACCACTAACAAGTGTGATATACGTCGGCTCCAACTAACCGATTATTCATAATAAGTAAAATGTATTTTCTACCTATGTACTGCTAAAGATCGAAGGGATGATGAAGGTAAAAGGCATATAACAGATCATTTTGGAAATCTGTAAATATCTGAAGCTACAGCTTCTGAATATTGTAACAATTTTAAATTCGATAAAAACGGAGCAGAGAGAATAGTTAACAAAGAAACATTTACTGTATTAGTTGAGATTTATGCTATTCTTTGCTTTACAGACGTAAAAGGTGCGGTCTGTGAACCAGGAGCAATGTATCGTGAAGACAATTTACTATGTACCTGCAATGACAGCGGTATATGGAGGTCAGACAACTGCCAAGATAAATTTCTGTATATCCGTCAAAAGCCAGCCCCTACACGCCAGAAATTGCGGTCCAAAATACCTTGCACTGCGGGCACTTTGTACTTGGTTGACTGTAATATTTGTCAATGCGAGCCCAATGGATACATTGAACCTAATTCATGCACCCATCGACAATGCAGAAAAGGACACAAAGCTGATAAATGCAAACATGGCGACATTCTCAGAACTGATGAAGAGCTATGTTCATGCAGCGACATCAATTACTACATAGATCGTTTGTGTTTGAATATAACTGGACGTAAAATTCAAAAGATTGAAAGAAATGATATAAAAACTCTAATAGAAATTGGAAAGATTTGGAAGAGAACTCGGGAAATTACTAAATTGAATGGTTGTAATAAAGATGACATTTATTGGATTGATTGTAATCACTGTTTCTGCAGTGATGGCCACTCTTTAGCTTGCACGAATAAGCTTTGCACTTTGCGACAAAATAGGCCGAGTTCGGTCAGATCTAAATCAGATTATCTTTCTTTACCTGTAGTTGGAAGCGACAACGACAGATGCAATCCTGGACAGAAGTATAGATTTGATTGTAACACTTGTTTTTGTGAACCAGATGAGACGTTAATCTGCACAACGATGATGTGTCTGGATAAAGGCAGCTTATACGATAAAACTATAACTATTAGTTAGAATATTTATTGATCATTTGAAATAAATATTTTTGTCTACTTCTCGGTGTTTGATTTTTATACAAGTTACTGTCTATGGCTAGTGAATAATATAGCTATGAAACTACTGTTAAGTATGTTCACATTCTGTCTTATAGTGCTACAAACTTATCTGACCCGGTGGCCAAATTTAGAACTAAAGCCGCCATCTTGAAATGTAGTATTGCCAGGTATAATTTATTTATTTACCGCGTATGCACATTCCATTGGGGTGTATTTTTTTAAATACATATTATCTTTTTCTACACATATTTCATTTCTTACTATAAAAAATCGTCAACGAGTTGTTTCTGTGCAATATTATAACTCTCTAATATTATATAATAGCCATGATCGCGACTAAACGTGGTGCATTTTTAAAACTAATCAACAAAAAATAGAAGGCAATTGATATTTAATTGAAACACCACACAACACAATTAATAAGTATATCAATGCTATTATTTTAACAGTGTATATATTTCTTTGATTTTTATGTTTCCTCTAAAACAGGCGGCATTAGGTTTAATGGCAACACTTAAGTCGATTGTACCGCCCCCGCCACCGGGCCAGATAAGTTTGTGGCACTCTACTACTGTCTGAGCCTGTCAGAGTGGTCTATTCTAAATTACTATAGCAATAGCTACATTGATATCAAAGATAGCGAGTTCATCCCTTGCTCTAGACAAACATTTGTAGCATGAATATGTATGTATTTGTTTGTAATGTTCTGGGTATTTTCTATAGTGTTATGTAAGTATGTTATTTGAGGAGTTAGACGGCGTCGTTGCGCGTGTCAGTCTTATCGATCACACAAGTTAAGCAACATCAGCCGTAGCCTGTCCAAGGATGGGTTTATTTATCTCTAGCTCCTCCGTGCTTTGGAGGGCACGTTAAGCCGTCAATCCCGGTTGTTGTCGTCAGATGACAGTCTTTAAGCCAAGTCAAAGAAGAAGAAGTATGTTTGTATTCAACCCTTACTTAGTTTGGGGGCTAGAACTAGAGCAAGCGCTGTGTAATTTGTCCAGGAATATTTATATATTAAATAAAGAAGAATTTTGTACTAGAAACAAGTATAATATCTTGAAAGATGTTCCAATACAGCTTGGTCGAAAAGTAAATAATAATGAAATATTTTTGTTTCATATAAGTCATATAATGAATTTTTTCGCAATAAATTCTAGTACTTCAAGCATCAATCTGCATCAATCCAAATTCATCCCTTATTCTGAGTTTAGAACAATTCAAGAGTTTAGTAGTAGTAGTATACTGCACCACGCTGCTCAACTGCGCTTTGGCGGATTTGGTAGCGTTTTCAAGCTGCCCAAAGGCACTGACTTAACGTCCCTTATCTAATGAGAACAGTCTGGATCGACGGCTATAAATGTCCTCCGAAGCACGGAGAAGTTCGAGATAAGTTGCTTAACTTCCGTGATCGATGTAACTGACATGCGCAACGACGCCATCGAGCTCCTCTCCCAAGCATCTGAAGCAGGCTGAGATAACTTCAGCTTACAATTAAGCAGACTGTAAGTTTGTTTACCATATTCATCATCATCATTATCAGCCATACTACTGCTGGATATAGACCTTTCCCAATGCTTTCCATCATAGTCGATTCTCCGCTTTCGGCATCCACTTTTTTGAAGCAGTCGTAGAGGGAGCGCTCTACGCTTCGTCGCCCGATACGTGGCTTCCACTCTTTCCTCCCCCATATGCCACCATATATTAGTATAATAAAAATATGATCAGGAATCACAATCACAAAAAAGTCAGTACTTCGACCCACCTAAAAACTCAAATGTGTCATTATGCAATTAAACCTGAATTAACTCTACAAAAACACAAACATACTATAAAAATAAACCATATTTTATTTATAGACGATGTAAAAGGACAAAGCACTGATCTTCCCGAGATCAGAGATGGAGAGTCATGTATCCCAGGAAACATATACAAAATGGAATGCAATTCATGCAAGTGCGGTGTAAATAACACTCTTCTGTGCACTAAAATGGGTTGTCCCACACACGAAGAGATAAAAGCTACGTTCCCTAAAAGAAATAGAAGGCAGAATTATATAAAAGCAGATGGAAAGAACGTAGGTATACAGTTACCTGATTTGCCAAAAGACAAGTGCAAACCTGGGAGGTTGTACAAGAAGATCTGTCAGACGTGTTATTGCAATGAGAAAGGCAAAGGTGTTTGCACTAATGAACGTAATTCCTGTCATCGTTTAAAAGCTAGTGAGTAATTTTCAGAAATAGTAATTAAGAACTAGTATATAAATGGAAATGAGGATATTCTCGGCACACTATCATGAAAGTTTCGATTCGTCATGAAAAAACTGGCTCACCTAATTTTGAGGAGTGTGGGGTAATGATGAGTAACATGTCGGGAATTTGTGATAAATCCCCGACTTATAAATGTCTAGTAATTGGGCATTAATAGGGAATTTATATATCATCATCATTATCAGCCTGTATCTACCCACTGCTGGATATAGGTCTTTCCCAATGCTTGATGCGGAAAGCGCATGACCGCATATGGTGGAAACCATATGCGGTCATGCGCTTTCCGCATCCAACTACTACCAGCCATTTTTTTGAGGTTGTCGGTCCATCTAGAGAGGTGGCGCCCTACGCTTCGTCGCCCCACACTTGGTTTCTGCTCTAGAATTTCCCTCCCCCAAATTGTCATCGCTCATTCGGTAGAGGGTCCAGCCCACTGCCACTTCAACTTGCTGACTCTGAGAGCTATGTCGACCACTTTGGTTCTCCTTCGAATTTCTTCGTTCCGGATTCGATTCTTTAGAGAAACTCCAAGCATTGCTCTCTCCATCGCTCGCTGTGCGACTTTTAGTCTGTGAACCAGCCCAACGGTAAGCGTCCAAGTCTCTGTACTGTATTTCGTAAATGCCCGGCATGTTGTTCATCTCTAGTGTGGACAATGACGATAGACGATAGACGATATTGTGGACGATGATGGTAGACAAATGTTGGTCATACATGTTAAGTTTAAACAGAAAAAGACTCACTGATGAGAAAATAAAATTGAACATCATCGATGTGGGATTGACCCATCTATATTGACTAATCATACATCAGTGCTGGAAAGAAAGCTCTTCGAGTTAATTATCGCATCTCTGAGTCTCTTGGATAAAAGCCCCTAAATATAACGCGCGAGTGATACCTCTGGGCCTATAGGCTGCCCTGACTGTTTACTATCAGGAAAGTGGCATGCTTGTTGTCCACGTTTGTCAGCTGAGATGACTGAGCAACCTTAAGCATATTTTTTTTTAAATGACCCAATATACTCATTGCCTATTTTTTTTATCTATAGCCTAATTTTATAATAATTATATATACATTATATTTACATGTATTAATTGCCTTATTTCAGTGACTTCATTAGGATCTCCAGAAGATTTTGGTTTGAAAGTGACTGAAAAATCAGCACAGAAGCTGCCTGCTCTCCTACATGCGGCGGAGAAGTGTGAGCCAGGGCAGGCTTACAGGGTGGACTGCAATTCGTGTATATGCTTATCTAACAAAAACCTATTTTGCACTGCAATGCTTTGCATCAGTTACGAAGATATGAACAGGGTTGAAGCGAAAAACCTACACGGTAACTTAATATTTAGATAATTATATTAAAGATAGATTGGGGTGTAACTTGTTCTGAGCCAAAGCCAACCTCATCTGAACGTGGTACTCCCTGATGACTGACAAACGAGGCTCTGACGAAAAGAGAAGTAGCGCATAGCGTTTTTAATAAGCTATCCGACTGGCGAAGTACCTCCACCTCACAAAATGCCGCAGCCAAATAACAATTCCCTTGAGAGTGAGTGAGATTACTAGAAAGAAAGAAAGCCCTAAGGCAGGTGTTGTTGATCTCCATGGGCGGTGGTGATTGCTTTCTATCAGGTGACCCTCATGCTCGTTTGCTCCCTTCTCACATAAAATAATAATAATATTTAGCTGCGTGTTTGACGTGTTGTCTGTGGGTCTCTATGTTTGTGTATCTGTCTGTATCAACATAACTTCTAAACGAATGACCATTGATGTAAGTTTTTATTTTGTTTGAAACCTGACGTGTCGAGATGGTTTTTAGCTATATTTTAAAAAAATCTATACAGCCATTTGAAGATCATCTATCTCTCTCTATTTTATGAAAGGATATAAACAACTTCCGGGGGTCTAATTGATTCGAAATTGATAACAACAACATGATGAGCTTGAGTTGGGAGCGGAGTTGGCGAGGAGAGGGTATGTGATTGGGTCTTGAGTTGCAGTCATGTATTGCGCTTCACTCGTCTTTGAACCCCGTCACACGTTACAAGTCAATGGCTTTGAGGCGGCTTGAAAACACCGCCAACCCGCAGTTGAGCAGCGTGGTGGAGTATGCTCTAAACCCCTCTATTGAGGGAAGACCCGTATCCCAGCAGTGGGATGAATAAAGATTGACGACGACACTTGTTATATCGTCATCACCATCAGCCTGTATCAACCCCACTGCTGGAGATACAACTACTACTATATTGTTAATGTTATCATCATCATCAGGTCCATTTTAGTCTCCACTACAGGAGCACGACACTCTCTAGTCCGCCCTAGACGGAAGGAGGATTTAGCCTACACTCCCCACGCTAGCCAAACGGGTTGGGGAGGCCTGATCGATATTTGATAATGTATTTCCCTTAGTCGCCTTGTACGACATCCACGGGAAGAAACGGAGTGATTCTATTCTAGTCTGCCGGAAACCACACGGCCATTGTTGATATTGTTGATGTACGATTGACGAATTATGTATATGCGATCCACTGTTTTCTTCGTCCACTTTTTATATGCGTTTCCAATAATTACAGGGAAACCTTGCAAGACCATGAAAGATTTAAGAAGTTCCAACCAATGCATAAAATGTACGTGCAAAGAAGAGAAATTCCACTGTGAACCAGTGCCGGGCTGCAAGACGTATTTCAGGAAGTCCATCCACGGACCAGTAGAAATATTTAAACCCAAGTTAGACCTGACAGTTGAAACGGGCAAAAAGTGCCTGCCTACTTCAATTTATAAGTAAGAATTTGATTTATTTTCTAGATTTTCACTTATATATTTACAGAAACGAAAATAAATGCGACATGGAGGAAATTTATAGGGGTACACCGTCTATAAGTTCACCATCATTTTTAAGGAGATACGCCGCTCAAATCTGGTTTGGCGGAGTCCAGTGTTTTGAAGACGTCCAATGTAAGCCGGGACGGCTTAACGTACCCTCCGAAGCACGGTACACAATAGTATCTTTGAATTATTTGCATTTGTGTGAAATATTCCGCAGATCCAACTGTAACAGATGCTACTGCCAAGAATCCGGCTACCTCAGGTGCACTCAGAAAATATGCCTCACATACGTCCAGTCTCTCATCTTGAAGAAACAGCGCCTTCAACTAGAGAGAGAAGAGGAATTGGAGGAAGAAGAAAAGTTAAGAAATAAAATATGAAATAGGCTTTAAAAACATGTAGTTTGTAAGTATATACTATATACAAGTGAATATGTACGTGAGAACATATTCATTCCGCTTGGGTTTGCAATTTTATTGTTCGGTAATTTTCGATATTCGAATAATTGGACAATTCGAATATATAATTTTTTTTTTTTTAGGTTATTCACATCGCTATTATAAATACGGGACTTACCGCGATTTACTTTTATATATAATTAAAAAATATAAAATACTTTTTCATCCCCCCATCTCGGTAAGAGTAGTTTTGCTCTTCTTTATCTGTATTGCACTCGAGTGCAAAGATTTTTCACCTCGTGCTCTTTTGATTCCCTCGCTAACGCTCAGGATTCTAATTTTTGAACACTCGAAACGAAAATTTTTTAACTTCGCTTGCTCGGTCATCAAAATCAAGCACGCGGTTAAAAAGCAACTTTGCACTCTTGTATAACAAATATAACCATTAACACAGGTAGGTTGTAAGTATGTACTATATACAAGCGAAGTGAATGAATATGTACGTGAGGACATATTCATTCCACGTGGGCTTGCAATTGTTCGGTAATTTTAGACATTCGAATAATTGGGCAAGTATTCCAATATATAATTTAAATTTTTTACGGTTATTCACATCACTATTATAACACGGGTCTTACCGAATTTGACTTTTATATTTTCCCGATATTTTAGCGACGTTGTCATCCCGTGACCGTCATCTTGTGATTATGACATTGTATTCGAATGATCATCTATTTTTCGTCTATTACAAAAGAAACTCTATCTATCTATTCTATTACAGAAAAATCTTTATGAAATTAGTTTTATTAATTAACATAGTACCTACGAAAAGAGACGACCCTACGACTTTTCACTTATAAATTGAAAATGCTGTAGAATTAGATTAATAGAAAGATATATACTTTTAGAACTGGCTGTTTATTTTACTTATCTACTTTACTTTCATACTTAATGTCATGTTTTCATTGTTTTTTTGTTTAGACTCCAATAAAACGTACAATGTAAACTATACAATGTAGACTATTTCAATTTTACTTCAGTAAGCCCTGGTGAAATCAAAAAGATTATCCTATCCATTAAGTCCAAGGCTGTCGGTTGTGATGGCGTTAGTCGTTACATGATAATTACTATCCTGGAACAGCTACTCCCGGTCATTACACACATTGTTAACTTTTCCCTTTTAACTGGCCAATTCCCCTCGTTGTGGCGTAATGCTCTCGTAATTCCATTACCTAAAATATCTAATCCAACCCTTCCAAAACACCTTCGTCCCATCTCCATACTTCCCTTTCTTTCAAAGGTGCTGGAAGCCTGTGTTCACAAACAACTGTCCCGTTTCGTATTTAGCAATAATCTACTCAGTGATTTCCAATCTGGATTTCGGCCAGGTCACAGTACTGTAACTGCTCTTCTTAAAGTGATCCAAGATATTAGAGACAATATGGAGGATTCTAGGCTTACTGTGTTAACCCTAGTAGACTTCTCAAATGCTTTTAATACCGTGGACCATGATATCCTACTTGCGATCCTATCCTATCTCAAGGTTTCACCTCTGGCACTGGAATGGTTTTCTAGTTATCTTCGTGGCCGCTGGCAGTCTGTTCGACTTGGGGAAACTTCCTCTAGCTGGACTGTACTTGATGCTGGTGTACCACAAGGCGGTATTCTTTCTCCTCTTCTATTCTCCATTTTCATTAATCAACTTGTCTCTAGTTTTCAGTGTTCATTTCATTTATATGCTGATGACTTGCAGCTTTACTCTCATGACGAATTAAACGATCTCCCACTAGCGGTTCATAGGCTCAATCAAGATCTAGTTCGCCTTATGACTTGGTCTAAGCAGTTTGGGGTCACTATAAATACTACAAAATGTCAAGCCATAATTGTGGGTAGTTCGCGAATGCTGAATAAACTTGACCTGACCACTATACCACCTGTCATTTTTGATGGTGAGACCATTCCGTATTGCGGTTCTGTAAAAAACCTTGGATTGCACATTGACTCATCTCTGACTTGGCAAGTTCAAATCTCCAGCATTTGTCAGAAGGTGGTGGGATCTTTGCGTAATCTTTATCGTTTTAAAAACTTTCTTCCTGTCAAAACAAAGATTATGCTAGTGCAAAGCCTTATCCTTCCCATAATTGACTATGGTGATGTGTGCTACACTGACTTAAACTCAGACCTACTCAACAGACTTGAACGGCTTCTTAACAATTGCATTCGTTTTGTCTTTGGGCTTAGAAAGTATGACCATGTATCTACTTACCGATCTCAACTGAAATGGTTACCCATTCGCCAGCGAAGAAATGTTCGTATCCTCACCACTCTGTTTTCTATAATTAATGGTACTACATCCCCTACTTATTTAAAAACCCAATTTCAACACCTTTGTTCTGTTCACAGTAAGAACCTTCGTTCTGCTGATAATCTTCTTCTTTTGTGCCCTCCTCATCATTCGGGGTTTGTAGACCAATCTTTCAAAATCCAGGCTGTTCGTCTTTGGAATGCGCTACCTGTCGAAATCAGGAGGGCCTTGACTCGGAACTCATTCAAATCAATGACACGTGCCTATTTTCTTAAATCTATTCAGGAATTGCAGACATAATTATTTTCTGATTACCTATGTGTATCTATATGTATGTGTGTTTATATGTGTGTGTATATATATATTTATATATATATATATATATATATATATATATATATATATTAGGGTGTCCCTTATTTTTCAAAGTTTTTATTTTCTAACGCATAGGTCTTAGTTTTGTTCATTTGCTTCTAAATCACTCGGAAATTAATTTTTAACTTATTTGGAATACGATAACCCGTGCCGACTTACATCGAATGATGTTCATACAAGTTGCGCAAAAGTAGCGGCGCGTACTTGCGGGATTTGTCATTTGTTCTCAGTGATTATCGTGATTAACACGTATTATTTTACATTTAAAATATGACAATCTAATTAAGACGCAATAATAAAAGTATTTTCTTATTTGATGCCATCAATTATCAATTAACAGGCGCAAAGCTACCTAACCTAAGTCTAACCGTCAAGTTCTTGCAGTACTTTTTTTTAACATTCATGAAGCTAAATTGACTGTTAGTAAAAGCGCAAATCTCGTCATTCGAGAGTATATTATATTTTTGGAAAAAGGTTAGAATCCTTACTAGAGCTATACCTAACTGTGTAAAACAACTTATGGATCTTCACCATACTTGGAGGGAGTTGCAAAATAAATTCCAAAAACATACAAGATTTTTAAAAGCGCCGTGAGGAGGTTTTCCAGAACAATTTAGATAATTTAATATATAGATAATTTATTTGATATAGCACATGCTTTGGAAAGAATGAAAATAGAAGACGATAAAATATTTTTATTAAAACAAAGAGAACCAGGGGCGTCCAGGATGATTGCCGAGTTTAGACAAAAAGTAAGCCGAAAAGGAAGGATTCTTACTACACAAGATTTTAGACAAACGCAAGGACCTGATAATCAACCAACCAGTTCTGTTGATAGCCATAAGGAATACTTGCCATCCACCAGACAAAAGGTAAGTTCTGGAAATACTACAAAAAGAGGAAGGAAAGACTATATCGCGCCTAAGTTAGTTGGAACATTAGATAGATGTCAATTAACCATAAGGGATTCTGTCTATATACTTCAGGCTGTAGTAGAAGCAATATATCTAAGCTGCGATGATTTTCCGACAAACAAATCGTCCTTTTAACGCATTCGCGCAGAGCAAGTTAGAGTGCAATCTATAAAATCAGATTTTCAGAATAATATGCCTGAAATAGTGACCGTTCACTGTGATGGGAAATTATTACCTGGACTGGACGTCAGAAGTTCTAAAGAAGAACGTCTGTCAATTTTAATTTCATTCGGAGAAAATGTACAACTTCTGGCTGTACCCAAACTGGAGAGCTCTACCGGCCAGGTTCAAGCTAAAGCTGTGTTAAACGCACTTTATGACTGGAACCTCGACGACAAAGTACACATAATGTGCTGTGACACAATTGCGTTTAATACAGGGCGATTGAAAGGAGCTTGTGTACTTTTGGAACAAAAACTAGACAGGGAATTACTACTCTTTGCTTGCCGCCAAGACATTGCTTGATCACTGTAAAAAAAGAATAAAAGCAATTTTTGCGACGCTTCAAAGAACACAGAAATCTGTAATCAGGCTGTAAAAGAGACCCTTAAAAGAAAATATCCTGCCTGATCTGTAATTTTATCTGTTATAATAAATATTTTGTAAAATATAAATATTTATATATATATTTTAATTTCTTTAGCTATATAACAGTCAGGGTTAAAAACAGCAATTTTCGAAATCTTCAAGGTTCTGTCGGCACGGGTTAATGGTGACGTAGGAAGATAAAATTGTATATTAAAGTAAGTCTGGGCAGTTTAAAAAGAATTAGGGGGTATGCGTTTCGATATTCAAAAAAAATTTTTTTTTACCCATATAAGGGACACCCTAATATATATATATATATATATATATATGTATATGTATGTGTTTATATGTATGTGTGTATATGTATGTGTGTGTATGTGTGTATATTTACATACCTATATGTATTTGTGTTTATATGTATGTATTTTTATAAAAGTAAAATATTTTATTTAATATGTATTTGCATTCGTTTAAATTTATAATATACCTAAATTAACACTTTAATTTTCTATTACACCTTTCCTGTGCACCTGCCATGTATTATCTCTGCATCACACTATGGTTGACTGGTAGAGAATGCTTGTATAGCATTAAGTCCGCCTGTGTACAATTTTGTGCATGAAGTTTAAATAAATAAATAAATAAATAAATAAAACGTCAAATCATTGGGACATATAATTTTCGCTTTTATTTCATATACTGCAATAAGGTTCTAATACCTTATTGCAGGATTCTAGATATTTTATAATTAATACGTAGTTTATAGGTGGAATTATAAATATTATAATTAAATTACAAGAGGATTTATAAACAAAGGACTGCCAATGCGTAAAATGGATTCTGAGATATTCTTTAATTCAAAGAGAGTTGGGGAATAAATTTTATGCTCTCGTATTGTTGTTTTATTTATTTCTCTAACGTCTTCTTCCAGTGGTTGGTTTGCCTTTATTTTCCAGATAAATAGACAAATATGACCCAAGGTGCCCTTGTATTAGAGAAATTTCATGTTCTTACTATAAATACATGAATATTATAGGAGGTAGCTACTTATAAAATCTGCACAAAGAGAGGTTATAAGAGCTTGAAGGTTGTTGTGTTCATACGAGTGAGTGAGGTCACCAGGAAGGATGGAGCGGGGCATTAACGCGCTAGCGATATTTCTTGTTGCGGGCGTTGATATTGCTACGGTAACTCTAACTGCTTAACATCATGTGGGCCGTATGATTGTCCTCCACTCGACGTAGTATAAACAAATAAATAATAAATTAAGTACATTTTTTTATGTAATAATAAATGTTTTTAGTATTTAGAACCAAATTTATTAAAAAAAGAACGAGTACATAGTCTAACTTGTCTAACGTTTCCCAGTAATTTTTTAATGCTTCATTTTTTTGAAAGCTCGGCCTAATCGGACTATGAATTATGATGTGACCCAGATAATCTACCATAGTATTAAGAAACGTGCACCTGTGAAGGTTAATCGAAAACCCTGCTTTCCTGAGCGTTTCTTATACCTAGCATAATAATTTAATTCTATCATCAACAGCTCATGCTCAAGAGAAGTATATCATAGATATTATACACAAGGATGCTACGCGACTAAACTTTCCGAGGGTATTATTGATGATTCGTTGATATACCATTGGGGAATTACATAATCCATAGGGCATTTTAAATATTCGCAATGCCCCTCAGGTGTCACAAACCCTGTACGATGAATCGACTCCTCATCAATGGAAATTTGGTGAAATCCAGACGCCATATCAAGACTTGTGAAGAATATCGAGCATCCAAGCCGATCTATGTGTGTATCTATTCTTGACTGTTATTCCCGTTGAGTGCTCGAAAGTCCACACACATCCTGTCACCACCATCCTTTTTCATGATTAGAAGAAAGGACTGGCATATTCGGATTCTGACTCCCTAACTAAGTATGCCATTGTCCATTAATTTTTTTGCTACATCCCGAACTTTAAATCTATGGTGTTGAAAATTGTGCTCTCAATATTCTCCTATCCTAACATCATGAATCCAGAAAGTAGGTGTAAATAAACCGCTTTAATAGGATGTTCTAACAGTTTAGGCTTACCCTAAGCTACTTTTAATCTACATAAATGAACCTATATTCGCTGGTAGTACTACGTTATTAAACATTTTTGTATATTTATGTGTACATATTAAAACGTACGAACCCGGTTTGAAAGTTATAGCGACATATTCGTTCTAGATGTCACTATGATCTATAAACGATAATGTAGAGATTAAACGTTAGTTTATGACAAGCGAGACAGATATTTTCTCTGTTACACTAATTATTAAGAACTTTATAAAGAACTGGTGGTGAAACCACTAACACATGATCAATTGATCATGATGATGATAAATAATATAAATAATCTATAGATAAACCATGTTTTGTACAATCTAACTTTGAAAATAACCCTCCGGATCAGTAGTACCATTGACTAGTACCATTGATGGTACAAGTGACACAACTTTGTATCTCTAGTACCATCAATGGTACTAGTGACACTAATAAGTAGTCGTAGCTAGAAAGTCACGTAAGTAATTAATTACGTGACTTTCTAGCTACGAATTTTACAGCGCAATTGCGCGTGATGCTTAAAATCAATTGGCAAAACCAAGTTTATAATAAAATTTTCAATTACGTCCTTATCAGAGGAACGTCGTAATACGTAGGTAAAAGAATTAAAACAATTTGCTTGAAAAGTTGAAGTTTATTGGTTTACACGCATTCCAAGCGTGAAATTAGGATTTATTTTTTTACAAACATTATAGAACATTTTTAGTTACAGCCAGAAAATGTCAATGACAGTGACATTTTTAGTTTTATTGTCAGGATTCTCAGCTGGATCCAGAAGTTTCCGTAAGTTTGTCATCATTTATTTTTCACTTACACTTTCTTCATGATTTAAACCACACCATATATATTGCAGATACGTGCGTTCCCAACACAAGGTTTCAACTGAATGGTCGACTGTGTGTTTGCGATAGTATTGGTCGCTGGAGTGAGACGTATTGCTACACACTTGAACGTCAGGTATGTGACTCTGGTCAAATTATATGGTATGACTGCAGCCGATGCGTATGTCAAGATAATGGTCAACTATCGTGTACCAACTTAGGATGTCACGGTGAAACCACTGAAGTAATGTCCCCAATTCTTCGCCAGGAGTTCCCGACAATCAGTCCGAGGTGTACTCCATTCAAGTCTTATTATGTTAACTGCAGTATCTGTATCTGCCCAGCTTCAGGACTGACAGCTGATGCGCACTGCGCAAAGGATATTTCATGTCGCCCACACCAACCACCATCACTGGGTATAAAGGGTGCAAGTTACAAAAATGTTTGTATACCTAACGTGATGTATTTATTCCCTTGTTTACATTGTCTCTGTAGCAATGAAGGTTATTTCGCTTTGGATAAATGTGTAGAAACTTGTAAGAGCCTCCAGCAAATTGAAACTTTACGAAGATGTGCTCCCGGGAAGTTTTACAGAAACAATTGTACTGTTTGTTGGTGTCCCGCAAATGGCATATCTAATGAAAAGTATTGTACAAAAGCTCCTTGTAAGAAAAGATCAAAATATTTTTTATTTCCAAATTTAACAATACCAATGAAATGTGTACCAAACAGTTTTACAAAACCAAAATGTTTATACTGCGACTGCAATACTGAAGGCACTATCAATGAAAGTGCTTGTCTCGAGTTGGATTGTTTAAGAGTGAATGATTTTAAATATGACACCCCTAAACAAACCTGTAGCCCAGGAGAAATCGTTCCTATTTGCATTGAGTGTTTGTGTCTTCGCAATGGCCAAACGAATCACTCTTATTGCACAAAGACTTGTTCCCAAGAAAGCAAACTTAGTGTACTCCGTAAAATTTTAAATCAAGTCAATAAAATTAATCATATGATCGACATAAACTTAATGACGAGAACTACAAATGAATATTGTGAACCGAATACTGTATACATGGACCAAGGGAATTATTGTATATGTCCAAAAACTGGTGACACTAAATTCAAAGCTTGCATAACAATGCCAAGAGAGAGACAAACAATTGACGCAAAAGAGTCATCCACAGACACAGCTAAAGAATACAGTATACATTCTCCATGCGAACCAAACACATTCGTAGAATTTGATTGTAATACCTGTTATTGTTCTAAAAATGGCATTATTGATCCTAAATGGTGTACGTATGACGATTGTGAATCTAAAAGAAAAATATTGAAAAAACATAAGGCAGCCAAGCCGTCGACTACAACACCTGAATTGAGCGAAACTTGCAATCCAGGATCAATTTCAAAAGAAGACTGTAATTTTTGTATTTGTCCAAACAACGGTATTACAAATGAAAGGGTTTGCACTAAAAATACGTGCGAAGAATTAGACGCTGCGATAAGCATGGACGTTTTTACATGTGAGCCTAAGGCATATTATTTGGTTGACTGCAATATTTGCTTATGTCCGATTGATGGTTTGAAAAATGTAGATAAGTGTACAAAACATCTTTGTGAAAAGAGTTTTCTGAGATCTACAACTTGTGTATCTGGTGAATTGTTCAGCGACGACTGCAATGTGTGTGTATGTCCACCCAATGGTGATAAGCGGGACAGAGTTTGCACTAACCATACCTGTTCCGAATTCGACACACCTTGGAAGAGGATCTTTAAGATATCTCAAGATTTGCTCACGGATCAGGGCATCGAACACACAACTAGAAAGTTGGATGTCTGTTTCCGTGGAGAAGAGTTTGTGGTTGGTTGCAAAGTATGTGTGTGTCCTGACGTGGGTCTGCGGGCGTATGCTACGTGTACACCTATGCTTTGTAATGAAGAGCATGGTTTGAAAGATTTTGTAAGTATACAATTTTTTATGCAAAATGTCTATTGTAATATGTATAAATTAGGCTCAAAGAATGAGAAGCTCGATGCCGTCGCTGCGTATGTCAGTCTAATCATACGACGAATACACAAGTTAAGCAACGTCGGCCGTAGCCTGTCCATGGATGGGTTTAATCTCGAACTCCTACTTTGGACAGCATGTTGAGCCGTCTATGCCAGCCGTTGTCATTAGATGACAGTCTTCAAGCCAAGTCGCTAATACGCTATTCCGCAGTTGAGCAGCGTGGTGGAATATACCTTGCCCTTCAATTGAGGGGAAATGAGTCCTTTTTAATAAAAAAGACTCATTTTTTGTTCTTTATTTTAACAGCAATATCACCCATTAGATGAGCTAAAGCGAAAAAATCATCATACGAGATCCAGGCGGGGCGAATTGAGTCAAATCTGCATCGTACAAAACGTCTCCCAGGTTGAGCAGAATGTCAAGGCGTGCACTCCTGGCTCCATGTACATTATCAAGTAAGTCAAATGTCTCCAAACAAGATCCGGGGCCCTACCGCCGAAGCTGAAGCCTTTTTTTTTACACACACAAAGAATTGATTGATTGCGACAAAGATTGGACAAAGAAAAATGTCATTAGTAAGATATCTCGAGAAGTTTTTATGCTATCGAAGTAATTCTGTCATCTATATATTATGATGACGTCCTTACATAACAAATCGAAAGAAAAAGTGGTCGTCTAGCCTATCGTCCTCCCTGCAATGACATATGGTGCAGAGACTTGGACACTGACCATCGGACTGGTCCACAGGCTAAAGGTCGCGAAGCGAGCGATGGAGAGGGCTCGGGGTTTCTCTGCGAGATCGAATCCGGAACGAAGAAATTCGACGGAAAACCTAAGTTGTCGACATAGCCTTCAGAGTTTGCAAGCTGAAGTGGCAATCGCCGGTCACATCTGCTGAGTAACAGATGGCAGATGGGGGAGGAAGGTACGAATGGAGGCCGCGCATAGGATGACGATGTGTTGGGCACCCTCCTTCTAGATGGTCGGATGACCTTAAGAAAGTGGTTGGATGCGGAAGGCTCCTCTTTTCGCTTACCATCAGGCGAAGTAGAGCCAATATGCTGTGCTAATATATATATAAAAAAAAAAAGGCGGAGGATCGTATCTGGTGGAAAGCATTGGAGAAGGCTTACCCAGCAGTGGGTAGATATAGGTTGATGATGATGATGATGATGATGTCTAGCCTATTGTTCATGCACACAAATCTGTCTTATGCGGGGATAGAAAGACCTCGGAGGAGGAGTTTTAAATCTTTTCAATAGATTTTTCTTTTTTCAGTTGCCAGCAGTGCATCTGTCCATATATAGGCAGCATCTCCCATTTCTGCCGTCCGTTACCGGCAGGAACTTACTGCGAGCAGGCTTACCCGAATTATAACTACTACCCTATGGGCAGAAGAACTGACGAAAGTAAGTTATTGTGCTGTTCCAATCCTCAAGGCTTGGCTTATCCTCTGTAGCGACATCAGCAATATGAATATGGCGCGATGCATTCCCGGCCACGTTCACCAGTCGGTCCACGTCCATTACGAATATACGTTGGATTCCCTTCCGACTCCTGTCTCCCCTGACGGCCCCCCTCGGGGAGACATCAGGACTTCTACAGTACTGGCGTCTCCCCAATGCTGGGGAGACATCCGAACTTCCTTTTGTTGCCATTCATCCGAGTTTCCCCGGATTTGTCCTAATTTGGAGGGCGTCCGGGGAGCGTCCGGGCGGGGTTTCATTTGCAGCCCAGGATTAAAAGTTTTAAATCGTCTTGTCACAGAATAAAAAATAGTACTAGTATTAAAAACACTGATGACATGTCCGGGTCTTAAGATTCAAAATCCGGAGCTTTCACGCATCTTGTCCTGGTTGCTAGCGTTTAGCGTTTAGCCAAGTGGCAACTCTAGGTTGGATTTACAAATTGCTATAAATATTAATAGGAACTAGTACTGTGTAACTGAAATTATTTGTACTATTTTATTTATTTATTTCATTTCATTTTAATATAATTTTAAAACTATTATTAAGTGAAAAACTAAGTAGGGTTGCCAGGCGTCCGGATAAAGCCGGACATAGTTAGGTTTTTTGATTGCGTGTCCGGCCAAAATAAACGGTGTCCGACTTTCGTTAGGCTTTTTAAATATTTTTTTTATACTACAACAATATATAAAATACTACAAACTACGACGGGTGGTAGACAAGCATACAGCCTGCCTGATGTAAAGCGGTTACCGTAGCCATATTAACGTACGCAGCATAAAATATTGCTCGCGCGCCGCCACCCCCGCTGCTAACGCAGCATCTCCTTCCTTTCTGGTGACCTCACTCTTTCGCAGGAACATAACAACCCTCAAGGGAATTGTTATTTGGCTGCGGCATTCTGTGAGGTGGAGGTACATTCCCCTGCCGGGTAGCTTGCAATTACGCTCCCTACCTCTCTTTTCGCCAGAGCTTCGGTTGTCAGTCAGCAGGGTGCACCGCGTGCAGGTGAAGTTGGCTTTGGTTCAAAGATGTTGATGAACCAGTTACACCCCAATACGCAAACGAGCGAGAGCGCCGAGCGTGGCCGAGCGCAGAGCGAATCGAGCGTTGATTTTATATAACATACCACCTATTAATACTGAGACACAAAATCCTCAATATCGTAAGGTGTCCGGCTTTTTGTCCGGCCAAACTGGCTATTAGGTTTGGCGACCTGGCAGCCCTACTCTTAAGATTGTTATTCTTTCAGATTCCACTACGATAGATTCAAATTCTACATCAACGTATGTGCCGATGAACCACGAGCACACAAAGCACCGATGTTCAAAGCCTGGCAAAATATTGGATGACTGCTTCGTTTGCGAGTGTGAGGAGGGGGACAACACCGTGATTGAAGAACACTGCTTCAGAAGTAATCATGAAAAGTGTAAAGATGCTATGCCTACTTTCTTGAGAGAATATACAATTATGGATGATGAGTGACTCACTAGTTGTTTTATTAATCCCTGGCGTTATTTTGTAGGCTCCTGGCGCCGGCTTTTAGAAAACCTCATGGGTGCTCATGCTTATTTGATGACTCGAAAAAAACGAAGTGTGAGACCCACAAACACCCAGACCCAACACAAATATCTTTTTCATCAGCAAACATTTGTGTTGGTGCGGGAATCGAACCCGCGACCCTTGCGTCTCAACCGGTGCTCTAAACCACTATGCTAAACGGGTCATCAGGTACCTAATGAAAAAGCGCCCATCCCTAAAAGGCCATTACTGATCTGTTTCTTGATGTCTATTCTCAGGGGGTGCTCGGCACCCACTGTTTATTTCTCATGGGTGCTCGAGCCCCCAAGCACCCACGGAGTCGGCGCCCCTGCCTCTACTGTCACTAATCTGAGAATAACCATTGATGAAATTCTTTCAACAAACATTAACAAAATGGCCAAAGACTGCACTATGATGACGTCGAATCAATTGTTTACAATGTTATTTGATCTAATTGTGCAAACTAATTGTGTTATAATTGCTATTCCTATACATATTACCTTTAATGCATTAGATTCTAGTGCACTAGAATCTAATGCATTAAAGGTAATATGTATAGGATCTAGTTAAATTAATTAGATAAATTAAACGGGTCACTCACGTCTTTTTGTCGGGAAAGCCGACTAGTTTCGATCTCAAAAGGAGACCTTCTTCAGGGCGAATGTCCAGACACGTCCACCCTTTTGTCTCAATCAATAATGCCACTGTGTATTGTATAGAGTATATAAATTTCGATACTGATCATGAACTTAAGATGACAAGGTACAAGAGGAATGTTATTGAACGGATCACTTTTAAAATGATCGAATTGAAGGACGGAGCAGGTAAAAAGAAAATAAAAGATGTATATTTTGTTAATAATCTGTATTAGTTAATTGATTCAGGTGTTATTTTGCGGAAGTCAAATTTACAGGCAATTTGATCTACACTACTTAACGAGCTACGAGCTTGTGAACGTGTTGACAGCAGGGATTGAATAACCGAAAAAATTTGGATATATCGGTTAAAGGTATGACGTCATACCTTTAAATTTCGATACCTTAAAGTAAAGGTATCTTAATAATTTCGGTATTGTAATATTTCGGTATCGTTATTTTTTTAGGTATCTAAATTATAAAATAAAGGTTTTCTTTCCACAATGTCGGCCGCATTGGTAGGTAAGTACTTGATCGATACCTACGTCGCGTCGTTGTCGCATCATTTTTTCGGTACCGAAATGGTTTTGGTTAAGGTACTGGTAATATAAAGGTATAATGGTACCGTAAAAAAATAAAGGTATTTTTCTTGTTTTACCGGTATCGTAACCACAATTCTCAACCGTTTTGGCTCTACCTTTAAATCAAAACGATATTGTAATTTTATACCAGTACCATACCCTTAAACCTTTACCGCTTTCAATCCCTGGTTGACAGTCATCACAGAACAACTTACAGACTCCGGATTTTTTATTGGGAGGGATTATATCTTTACTATTGCAAAGTGATTTGAGGTAATTATTTGTTTCGGGGCGGCAGCAGTCGCATGTTTCTTCTGTTTCAGATGTTGGAGGTTCGCCGAGACGACCAAAGCAGCCACGGCAGTCACATGCAACTACTTACGCGTTACGGTGCGCTGGGTCTTAGACTAAAAAAAAAACTCGCCGGCGATGCATTCATTCATTCGAGTCCGAAGCCTTCGCTTGCATCCACAATACTGTTTCGTTTTCAGGAAATCCGGCCGTTTTTATTGGATCATTAACTGGAGCTTTTCTTTTCCTCATATCATTATTTATATGCGGTTGGAGATATTGGAAGAGGAACCAAATTAAAACACCACAACAGCCGACGCCCGAAGGGCCAGTTTACGAGGAAATAAACTACGATGCAATAATAAGTAGCTGGAAGACGAGGGAAGCTCGCTGAACATAAACTGACTTTAAAAATATATAAATAAATATATTTTAAAAAGCTAACATTTATATGATAGCATAGATTTTTGAAATAGAATATATATATATATATATATATAGATATATATATATATATATCTATATATATATATAATATATATATATATATATATATATATATATATATATATCTATATATATATATATAATATATATATGTAGCTTCCTTCGGAGCCACAAGTGTCACGATGAGAAATAATAATAATTAAGGGATTTTTATACAAATGTACCTTTTTGGCGTATGAGCAGTTGTTGATCCAATTCAAATGGGCCAATCAGGGCGCAGCATTTGCCAAGGGCTTCCTCATTGGCAAGTTTGGGCTACTATATTACTGTCTACAGTAACTTATTATTGTCTAGCTAGTATTTCAAATTCCCTCAAAGTAGTAGAGAATCTTGTCTTAAAAAAAACGTGTGGCATGAGTTGAGTGTTGAGTTGAGTGTTGAGTTGATTTGAGTGTAGTTGAGTGGTGAGTTGAGTTCAGTTTTGAGTGGAGTTTTGAGTTGAGTTTTGAGTTGAGTTTTGAGTTGAGTTTTGAGTTGAGTTTAGAGTTGAGTTTTGAGTTGAGTTTTGCGTTGATTCGAGTTTTGAGTTCAATTTTGAACTGAGTTTTGAGCGGAGTTTTGAGCAGAGTTTAGTTTCGAGGTGAGTTGAGTTTTTAGCTGAGCTTTGAGCTGAATTTAGAGTTGTTTTGAGTAGAGTTTTGATTTGAGTTTTGAGTAGAGTTTTGCGTTGAGTTTTGAGTTGAGTATTGAGTAGAGTTTTGCGTTGAGTTTTGAGTTTATTCGAGTTTTGAGTTGAGTTTTGAGTTCAGTTTTGAGCTGAGTTTAGAGTTGAGTTTTGAGGTGAGTTGGGTTTTGAGTTGAGTTTTGATTTGATTCGAGTTTTGAGTTTAGTTTTGAGTTCAGTTTTGAGCTGAGTTTGAGCTGACTTAGAGTTGAGTTTTGCGTTGAGTTTTGAGTTGATTCGAGTTTTCAGTTGAGTTATGAGTTGATTCGCGTTTTGAGTTGAGTATTGAGTAGAGTTTTGCGTTGAGTTTTGAGTTGAGTTTTAAGTTCAGTTTTGAGCTGAGTTTAGAGTTGACTTTTGAGTTGAGTTTTGAGGTGAGTTGGGTTTTAAGTTGAGTTTTGAGTTGATTCGAATTTTGAGTTGAGTTTTGAGCTGAGTTTAGAGTTGAGTTTTGAGTTGAGTTGTGAGGTGATGTGGGTTTTGAGTTGAATTTTAAGTTTTGATCTGAGTTTTGAGCTGAGTTATGAGCTGAGTTTTGAGATGAGTTTTGAGCTGAGTTTTGAGCTGAGTTTTGAGTTCAGTTATGAGTTGAGTTTTGAGGTGAGTTGAGTTTTAAGTTGAGTTAAGTGTTGAGTAGAGTTGAGTGTTGAGTGAAGTTGAGTGTTGAGTTGAGTTTAGAGTTCAGTTTCGAGTTCAGTTTTCAGTTGTTTTGAGTTGAGTTTTGAGTTTAGTGTTGAGTTGAGTTTTGAGTTCAGTTTTCAGTTGTTTTGAGTTGAGTTTTGAGGTTAGTTTTGAGTTGAGTTTTGAGTTGTTTTGAGTTGAGTTTTGAGTTGTTTTGAGTTGAGTTTTGTGTTCAGATTTGAGTTGAGTTTTGAGTTCGGTTTTGAGTTGAGTTTTACGCTATTTATACCTAATTATTTATACCTATAATTTATACCTAGCTCTTTACGTTCTATAGAGAAGAAAAACTAAAGAGCTAAAAAGAAAAAGAAATTATGAACGTCAAAGGGCATATTATCAACGTCAGAAAGAATTGAAGAAAAATAAGTTGATAAAAAATGCTATGCAATAGCTTTACCGCCGCAGTCCCCGAGTGCCACACGTTTCTTTATTTAACTCGTTTTCTCGTCCATGCTCGTCCGTGCTCGCTCGTGCTGGTCCGTGCTTATTAACTCAACTCAACTCAACCCCCAACTCAACTCAACTCAACCCCCAACTCGACCCCGAACTCGATCCCCAACTCGACCCCCAGCTCGACTCCGAACACGACCCCAAACTCGAAGCCCAACTCGACCCCAAATTTATCCGCAACTCGCCCCCAACTCGACCCCCACCTCGACATCCAACTCTATCCCCAATTCGACCCCCAACTCGACTCCCAACTCGATCGCCTACACGACCCCCAACTCAACCCCCAACTCGACCCCCAACTCGATCCCCAACTCGAACCCTAACTCGACCCCCAACTCGACTCACAATTCGATCCCCAACTCGATCCCCAACACGACCCCCAACTCGACCCCCAACTCGACCCCCAACTCGACCCCCAACTCGACCCCCAACTCGACCCCCAACTCGACCCCCAACTCGACCCCCAACTCGATCCCTAACTCGACCCCTAACTCGACCCCTAACTCGACTCACAATTCGACCCCCAACTCGACCCCCAACTCGACCCCAACTCGATCCCCAACTCGATCCCCAACTCAATCCCCAACTCAATCCCCAACTCGAACCCCAACTCGACCCCCAACTCGATCTCCAATTCAACCCCCAACTCGACTCACAATTCGACCCCCAACTCGACCCCCAACTCGATCCCTAACACGACCCCCAACTCGACCCCCAACTCGACCCCCAACTCGACCCCCAACTCGACCCCCAACTCTACTCACAATTCGACCCCCAACACGACCCCCAACTCGACCCCAACTAGATCCCCAACTCGACGCCCTACTCGACCCCCAACTCGACACCCAACACGACCCCCAACTCGTCCCCCAACTCGACCCCCACCTCGACATCCAACTCGAAGACTGTTCGACCCCCAACTCGACTCCCAACTCGACCACCAACTCGACCCCCAACTCGACGCCCAACTCGACCCCCAACTCGACCCCCAACTCGACCCCCAACTCGACCCCCAACTCGACCGCCAACTCGACCCCCAATTTGACCCCCAACTCAACCCCGCTATTTGGAAAATATATTAAACTCGCATCAGGACACGTGAATTGATGGAAAATTCGTAAGGCGGAGGGAGAGAAGACCACCGGCGCGGCGTAGGAAAGGAAGTAACATCTCTTTCTGCCGCGCGGTAAAAATGTATGCAGTCATCGCAGCCTATGAACTCAACGACAACAGAGGCATCACTCATACGTTGCAACTGTAAAAACTCCTTCACGCCTTTCTTGAAAAACCCCATACTCAATGTCCTGGGAAAACCAAAGGGCGCGAGGTTACACCCGAGGCGGATCTTTTTTTTTTATACTACGTCGGGTGGCACACAAGCATACGGCCCGCCTGATGTGAAGCGGTTACCGTAGCCATATTTCTGTGTGACCTCACTCACTCGCAGGAACACAACAGCCCTCAAGGGAACCGTTATTTGGCTGCGGTATTCTGTGAGGTGGAGGAACATTCACTAGTCGGGTAGCTTACAATTACGCTCCCTACCTCTCTTTTCGCGAGAGCTTCGTTTGTCAGTCAGCAGGGTGCACCGCGTGCAGGTGAAGTTGGCTTTGGTTCAAAGATGTTGATGAACCACTTACACCCCTAAACTTACAATGTATGGAGCATTGCGAATATAAAATATCTAGATTAGGTATAATATATTCATAATTGATCGACCGTTACGGTATCGGTACCTATTCGGATCAAAACAAGTATTACTGGAAGTACGAGTATATAAGCCTCCCCAACCCGTCTGGCCAGCGTGGGGAGTGTAGGCCAAATCCTCCTTCCGTTTAGGACGGACGAGAGAGGGTCGTGCTCCTGTAGTGGAGACTAAAATGGACCTGATGATGATGATGACGAGTATATATATTGATCAACACAAGTAATTGATTTTTGAAATATATACAGAGCCAAAAAGTCTTCGTGCATTTAAAAAATTTAGTCGTTACGGATCGACTATTGCATGAAATTGTTGAAAAAATATGTATGGAGTATAATGTACTATCGACGAATACATTTGGCAACAGCGCATAATAGAACGCGACGTTGCCATTTCGCCCGAGAAATACGCAACTGGATTCAAGTTATTCGGTGCAAAAGGTGGAGTCGGCAATGTACGGGGTCGTGGCGGGATCAACTTAGTGTGCAAAGAGGTGTTTATATATATATATATATATATATATATATATATATATATATATATCTATAAAAGTAAAAAATATTTTAATTAATATGTATTTGCATATGTTTATTTCCACTGACTTGCGTACATTTTTACTGTGCATGAAGTAAAATAAATAAATGTCTTTCACGTCTATAATTAGCAACATTAAAGCAATAGTGTTAGGCGGTACTCCTCCAGGTGTTGTGACGTGTTACGTGATACCCGGCGACGAGACCATTATGTCAATGTTCTTGTTTCAAAGGAACTCCTAGAGAGTGTAATAACTTCTGTGAATTGTTAAAAGCAGAAAATCCTCTTGTTTTTACTTTTCCCTGCGTCCCCGCTGGCGGCGGTCACGGCGGTGTACTCGGCGTCGTCTCTCTGGGGCAGACGCCCGCTCATTGGGCCCAGGCTTAAACTTGCATACTCAATTGGTATATTCTAAAATCCAATATAAATAACTGTATGAGTTTTAGTCTAAAATAGTTAACCTCAATCTGTCTTTGGATCTCTCTTAAATTTGGAGCTGAATATTGCACTGGAACGTCTCAGATTTAAGTCCGTTCGGTTTAATAAAATATTATGATCGGCATTCACTTGTTTTTTTTTGACATCTAACAAATAAACCACCCTACCGCCGAAGTTGAAGCCGATTACGATCGGGTTTTTTGATCTCGAAACTAGATCTTAAGTTTAAGCTAATGATAAACATCTTTCGCTTAGTCGGTATGGTTTCTACCAACTAAGCTAGACACAAATACCGCTAATCTAAACTAAAGTTTGATTTTGATAACAAATAAATATGATGGTAATCGGCTTCAGCTGTGGCGGTAGGGCGTAGGGCCCCCGATCGCTGTACGCCGCCGTAGTAGGTTTGGTTAAGCCTAAAGATTTTTTTCACAGTAACCCAGTTTCGTCTAGGACATACTTACGTTTACACTTATATAAGTACGGTTATTATCAAACTAAATGTATATGTAAATAAAACTTGAATTATTTAAGTACAATAGCCAATAATAGTCCCTCCATTGCAGCATATTCATATCTGGCGCCCACTGTCGGCACGGTTCCTAGGACACTGAGGGCTGTTATGGCCGAGGCACCATTAAGCATATTGAAGCATACCATTTCAACAGCAGGTGCTGCTGCTCTCCATAACACTGGTGTTCTTTCACAGTTCTGAAGGCTGCTGAAGTAATCCGACGGCTGTCTAAACAACTTGAGGACTACCAAGCGGTACTGACCCGTGCCGATAGTAAATGCTGGTCTCAGGAAAAAAAACGACTTAGATTCTTCGCTCCGAATATCCCCCGCTGCCAAAGCACATCTCCTTCTTTCTGGTGATCTCACTCACTCGCAGGAATACAACAACCCTCAAGGGAATTGTTATTTGGCTGCGGTATCCTGTGAGGTGGAGGTACATTTCCCAGATCGGGTAGCTTACAATTATGCTCTCTACCTTTCTTTTGGCCATTTTTGTCAGTCAGCAGGGTGCACCGCGTGCAGGTGAAGTTGGCTTTGGTTCTAAGATCTTGATGAACCACTTAGACCCCAAAACGCTTTCAGCAGCAGGAGCACCGCAGGCACCCCCGCAACTAACGCAACATCTCACATGCCCAGGATCTCATACTCGTGGGAATATAACAAACAATCCTCAAGAATATTGCCACTTGGCTGCGGCCTTCTGTGATGTGTTAGTACATATATCCCCAATCGGGCTCGAAATTTTCTACATCTCTTTCACTAGAGCCACGTCAGATGAGGATGGCTTCAACTCCAAAGGCGATGGTAAGCGTCAAAAAATAATTAGGGAAGAAACGTAAAACAACAAATATACTCACAAGCTTCCCAAAGTCAAGATTATTGTACAGAGGCTCGTCGTGCGAAGCTGCGGCCGGCTGTGGTGAACGATTACTTGAATGCTGAGCGAGCCTTCTCAACAGGTTCCAAATTATTAGCAGTAATATAAAAATGGTCACTAAGGACACCATGAAAGCGATCAACACGGAGGTCACGACCCCCGTGTTGACCGGCACTATTGATGAACTATCTGAAAGTAAACACAGAAGTGAGTCCGGTACATTTTGTCATATCATAGAACCAACAGTAAAAGTGGCTAAAAAGTACTCTTTATAACCGGCAACAATATAAAGAAATTATAAATATTGACCAAACTAATGTTGAAAAATCTTATAAATCTAATAGTGCAAGAAATAATATGGACGTCCCTCTGGGCACCACATTAGGTCCTTTATTATATATAAATGACTTGCCTAACATAACAACTCATCAATCTAATTTATTCGCAAATATATCTACAGTATGAAATCAAAATCAAAATATCTTTATTCCTTGGACTTTATAAAGCACTTAGAATTAGTATGCAATACCAAAGTTTAAATCCCCTGACATCTAATATAATAATGACATAGTATAAATAATATTATCGCCTGGCTCTCAAGATATTGAAATTTGTACGAAGTAGTACAAATTATTTGTCCAAAATTTCCTCAATTTTCGGCAAGAGACAAAACTGCGACGTGTGGTGAGCGTCATAATCCAACAATTGTTAAGTTTTTACACTTACCCTTAACAGCGGCGTCGTTCTTTATTAACTGGAGTGTGATTGATTTCAATATGACTCTGCTGCAGTCCTTAACATTACTTGTATAGTAATTTAAAGGAACGCAGCGAAAATGAAAACAATATAGCTTTGTGCCATTGTCAGCCGAGGTCAGATGTAACGGTACAATCAGATGAGCTGTTTTGGTGTGACTTCCAGTTTGGATCTTATCGTCTGTAAGTATACCGAGTTTGTTAATAATTTGTAGAGAATGTGATGTAAAGGCAGTTAAGCTTCACTTGACTAGACATCTCATTTAAATGCCAGGCATAGGTATAATACGAAAGGGAAGCGAAAATCCTTTAACTAATAAAAAATGTTCTAAATTAAAAACGGGTTGCACTCCGGGAGTGCTGGCAGAGGTGAAAACTTGAACATTAACGTTGTGCATTTTTGAATATTTTGGAATGGTTAGGGAATAATTTCACCAGTATAAAAGTACTATAATTTGTGTGGTCAAATACAATATTCATTTATTGCGATATCGTAGACAAACATTTATTTATTTATTTATATTCCATTAAAAACATAATTTAATTTATAAATAATTTATAACATGATAATTTATATTCCATTAAAAATATACACCAGGAGCAGGCATACATTTTCGCCTCGCGGTAGAAAGAGAGGGGGATATTACTTCCTCTCCTACGCTGCGCCGGCGGTCTACTCTCTCTCCGTCTTACGAATTTTCGATCAGAATACCAAAAAGTGCACAACGCCGCTAAAGAAGTTTTCACTTCAAAAAAATTTTTTGTTAAAAATTTACTTACCATTGACTTTAATCCAAGACAAGTCCTCGACCGCGCTCTGCTCATAATCAAAATAATATGTCTCGTTGTCGCGATAATAATGTACTTCGGACGTCACCGGTGCAGCTGGAAGAGAGGACTATATTAATGTCTGATGTTCCAAACCAAAGGCAGCAGACCACGGCCTGACTACAATCTACTGGTCACCAGGCAGATGGATAGACTTAGTGGATTGCACTAGAGTTATGTAGTTCCTGAGTGAGTAGTTCAATTGTACCAGTGCACCATTCAAGCCGGTTCTTATCAGTCACTCTTTCTTGTCCAATATCGTTCACTACGTCATCTAGTTCAATCTATCTTTGAGTGACAAAGTAGTTCATTTGCATCAAAAGAACAGCATCACTGTTTTCAGTTCAGTGAACTGTCTTGCGCAATAGACTTGCGCAAAACAGTTCACTGAACTGAAAATAGAGATGCAGTTCTTTTGACGCAAATGAACTATATCACTCATCTAGTTCATTTAGTTCATTTAGTTCAATTGCTTCTGTAGTTCTTTTGACTCATTTAGTTCGTTTAGTTCAATGTATCTTTGATTCAATCGACCTAGTAGTTCTGTTGATTGATTCCTTCTACATTCTTCTATGTTCTATTGCATCATTTTGATGACATTGTATTTTTAAGTATAACTAATTAAATATTTTATAAATTTCCTTCCAAATATTGATTTTCCTTCAAACTTTTCACAGGCTTAGGACTGTCAAGCTTGAGTAAAAAGAAATTATTTAGTGGTTAAAATAATAATTAATATAAAAATTGAGCCTTGTACTACTACTATAGCATATTTTCGCTAACAGCTTATTGTTCTTATGTCCTTAACCTTAGAGTTCTAATTCGGTCAGTCAACCACGCACGAAACTATCTGTCTCGTTTTATCACGAACAATTTCAGAATCTTCCGTCCTTTTCGCTCTCTATCAGCAATTTTGGCATTACAACGTATCTCTCTCATTCTAGCTCGTACGCTTTATGTATTTCCGTTCTTTTTACTCTTTGTCACTCATTGAACTAAATGACGCAGTGAACTACATGGGACAAGAAAGAGTGAGTGACAAGAACCGGCTTGTATGGTGAACTGGTACAATTGAACTACTCACTCAGGAACTACACAAGTCTATTGCGCAAGTCTAAATTGCACTGAGGATTGCAAGATTGTTGTTACTTTATTCTTCGCAATGCTATGAAATGAACTTACCGACAGGTAAGTTGGTTGTTCGTGTTGTATTCCATATACTAAAGTTGATCCCATACGTATCCGGTGGCTTTGTTATCATCGGTATGCATTTGAGAGTCAGCTCGTTATCGAATTGATTTAATGTTAAATGTAGACGGATATATCCATAACCAGTTGATGTCAACTCCGCGATTTCTGGAAACAAAATATCCATGATTTTTTTTCATACTTATAAAGATTTTTTCCCTATGAGCTCAGTTCTTGATTGTTATAATAACTACTCGTTGGTGCAATTAAATCTCTATACGTAGGTCACACTAAAAGTTTTGCGTAACTTAAAAAAATAACGTGTTATAACCAAAATATTATGTTTTTTGCTTTTCAAAATACTCTCCTTTACATTTTAAACATTTTTTCATGCGATCGAGCCATTTTTTAAAACAGGAGGACCACAGTTCTGAAGGCATGTTTTCTACGTGCTGATTGAACGCTATCACTGCCTCTTCGGAGTTGGTAAAAGTGAAACCTCTCATCAAATCTTTGATTTTGGGGAAAATACAGAAATCACAGAGTGCTAGGTCGGGGCTATGTGCAGGATGGGTGACGAGTTGTACTTTTTCGGAAGCTAAAAATGACTTTGTTTTGTTGGCCGTGTGTGAAGAAGCGTTGTCATGATGTAGGAGAACGCGGCTTTTTGGTCGTCTTTCGCGAACTTCTTCTAACACCCTGGGTAAACAAATGGTAGAATACCACTTGGCATTAACACTCTTTTGATCTTCAAGTGGAATTGTGCAGATGGGACCCGTAGCTGAAAAAAAAAACGCGATCATTTTTTTACCAACGTTTCTCGCCTGCCTCACTTTTGTTGGCCTGTTCTCATTTTCAAACACAATGGGTGTTTGAAAATGAGAAAGTTGTCACAAGATTGCTGTTTTTTTTCGGGTTCAAAACAATAAATCCACGTTTCGTCTCCTGTGACAATGTCATAAACAGCATTAGGATGTCCGTGGTTGTACTTCAGTAGCATCTGTGAGCACCATTCCACGCGAGCCCGCTTCTGCTCCGCTGACAGTTCATGAGGGATCCAACGACAACAACGTATCGGAACTTTTAATTCTTCGTGTAAAATTTTCTGAATTTGGCTCATACCAATCCCCAATAGTCCTCGAATTGTTTCATAGATAATCTGCGGGTTTTCTTCAATTAGCCGCTTAACAGTAGCCACATTATTTTCGTTGACGGCAGTTGAAGGCCGCCCTTCACGAAATTCGTCGTGTAAAGAAACCCGAACTCTCTCAAATTCAGCAAAGCATCACCTCACGGTGCTTAAACAAGGTGGTTCTCTCCCAAAAGCATTTTAAAGACGAGCGGCACAGTCTTGCGGAGAGAGAGAACTTTTAAAATCGTAAAAAATCTTCGCTCTAAAATCTTTTCGACTTGATTCCATTTTCGTTGCGTACGTAGAACCTTGAAGTTTGATTAAAAACTTTTAAAAAATATAATATTCGAAATTAAAACAGTTCCGATTAGCTAGCAGTGCAAAATTTTTAGTGTGCCCTATGTATAAGTAAAAAAATTGAGTATGCTCAATTTCCAACCTGTTTAGAAAAAAACAAATATACTATTTAACATGTCACTTAAAATCAAAATCTTCAACGCAAATCAATGATTTTTCATGTCAAAAAAAAAACCGATTCATTATACTTTACATAAATATCAATTCATAGACGTAAATGAATATTTTACTGCAATTTCGTACTGATTATTGTGTTGAATTAGTTGAATATTAGTTAATAATTCGTTTAATATTACTAATAGAATTATTAGAATAGGGGCTGGGGATAAACTTGGACAAGACAAAAGTCATGTACAGCGAATGCATCACCCCCAGCCCCGTGGCTCTTGACAACGTGGACTACCACCTTCCACTAGGAAGTGGTTATAGACTATGGCTACCTCGGACAAGTGATGCAGCTGGGCCGGGGTAACATCAATAAAAAGATCGATAGAAGCATTCCACTGGGCTCGACAGTTTTATTTTTCAATTCGATAATTTCCATAATTATGCTTGGTAAAGTAGTAGACAGGTCAGCTGTAATAACTGCCTATCATGAGTATGTATCAACTTCAATGGAAGTTGAGTAGAATTTCCCCAAAATACTATTCCATAGCGAATGCGCTAAATAGTATTTTGGGGAAATTCTACTGAGAGGGAAGTCGTGTTTAGAGCACAAAAGAGGTGCATAAGGGCAATTTGTAAGTTGCAAAAACAGACAGATAGCTGTAGATCCCATTTCAAAGATTTAGGACTATTAACGGTTCCTTGTGTATACATATTTGAATGTGTAATATTTGTTAAAAAAAAATATAGCCTTATACACCATACGTACCAGTAGACGATATCCTGATAAAGTTTTTCATCCGCTCTGTAGAACCGCACATCGAAACTTTATATTTATGGCATCTAAATTGTATAATCACTTACCAAGAGCAATTCTATCTCTAGATTATTTACAGTTTAAACGCAGTGTCCTCAACTTACTTAAGGAAAAGGTATATAATAGTGTAAATGAATACCTCTTCGACATTTTATAATAATTTTAATTGTAATTGACATAATGTAATTGACTGATTTAATGTACTCTCTGACATTGCGATGCTTGAATTAATAATTGAATTTGATATGATTTAACATTGGTGTGATATAAATATTGAAAGTACAATATACCTCCATTAATGACAATGTTATAATGTATTTAGTTATTTAAAATATAGATTTGCATGCCGTAAGGTAAAATGTAGTAGAGGTTGCTATTATGTATTTCTTACATCTATTGTTACTTACATTTGCAAATAAATTGATTGATTGATTGACATGTTTCGGGAAACTTTGGCACATCCTCACAGAGTAAATACCGCAAACTTTAGAAACCTAAGTGTTCAACGAGAGCGTCCTCCGCGCCATGATGACCATGACCTACGTGCAGCAACTTGGACTCTCGATTTAAAGTCGCAGAGCGAGCGATAGAGAAAGCCATGACCTGCATTTCTCTAAGGGACCGAATACCGGAAAACCAAAATTGCAGTGGACCGACCACATCTGCCGTGTCAGTGAGGGCTTCTGTGGGACCTCAAGGGAACGGCCGGAAGTGGCTGAATGTGGAAATAAATGCGATAATGCAGGCTGATGATGACGATGAAAATAATGTTTATTAGCTATATGAGGCATAGAATAGAATAGAATACACTTTATTGCACCAATATGACAAATACATACAAGAAAGTTGCAAATTAAATAGTACGCTAAAAGCAATCTCTTCCAGACAACCTTAACAAAAGATAAATCATGATAAAAATTAGGTAGGTGGCGCATCACTAGTTGTTATAAAAATTATACAATAGGTATAATACAAATAGATATATAACTATAAGTAAATATATATGTGATCAAACATATCCTATATGCATACACATATATATATATATATAAATACACACATACATAAATATATCAAATATGATATAATATATACATAGCATTTATATGCTGCCAGACTGGGGACGTACCTCCACCTCGCAGAACACCGCAGCCATATAACAATTCACTTGAAGATTGTTGTGTTCCTGCGAGAGAGTGAGATCACCAGAAAGGAAACAGTTGCTGTGTTGGCAGCCGGGGTGGCGGCGCGTGAGCAATATTTCATATTGCTCACGCGCACATTACATTACATTTAGTCCAGTCTGGGCCCCATTCAATGTGTGTGAAAATATTCAATAATATTCCCGAAGAAATAAAATGCGAACAAAACCCAATTAAATTTAAGGCATCATTGAAATCTCTACTGATTGGAAAATGTTACTATTCTCTTGACGAATTTTTTGATGGACATGTGTAATTTTGAATCTTGTTATTATTATTTGTAGATAGTTAAGGACATATTGGACTTTAATTTTTTTATTTATTATTATAATTGCTTATTGATGTTAAATTTAAATGATATTAATTTTAATTTTATTATTATATTACGAAATTTAATTCCTTTATTAGACTTTGCGTGTATTGATTGACTGTTGTAATTTGATTTATTTTAATATTTGACTATTTATGTGTTATCGCTTACATTTTATGCTGTGCCCTACACAGGGTTCATGTTAGAAACTTTTTGAGATGTACTACCACCACTTGTAACGACATGGAAATGCAATAAATAAATAAATATTGCGAGTGTTAATATGGCTACGGTTCATATCAGGCGTGTCGTTTGCTCGTCTTCCACCCGACGAAGTATAAAAAAATGAAGTTCCTTACCCAAATTATCCTTAGTGACCAGCAGCGCGCGGTATGTAGCGTCGCCATTGTAATTGGAACCGTACAGAGGGCAGTAGTAATAATAGCGGCTCCCAATGTATACGTTTTCAGTCCACGCGTCTGCAATCATTCAAATGACACGGTTTGTGAGGAGCTCACGATATTGCCTAGAGCAGGGCTGTCCAAACCATATACAACACCGGGCCATTACAAAATACTAAATAGATTAGCGGGCCGCAGAAACAAATACCTACTTGACATTTTTACTACCTACATTGAAAATTTAAGCTTAGTTATAACTAGTTAGTTATAAACTTTTATTTTTCTAAAATATACAATTTTCGGTCAGATTCGTTGTACAATACCTATAGCGGTAAAAAACTGTATAAAAACCGTTAAAGCGGCCCTCGGCTTATATTTGTGCGGCGCGGGCCGTACCTTGGACAGCCCTGATCAGAGCATGTGGCGTATTAGCATAGTACAAATAGAGAAGTAGGAGAACTCAAGCCCCGAGCGGGAGATAATAGCCTAAACACGTAGGGCTGTCGCTTAATAGTTTATTCAACCGTCAAAAATACTTAGTCAATCTCTATTATACAAAATTAAGTAAGGTACAAAATACAAAATTAAGTAGGATAAGTGTTAGGGATCTGTAACAAAAAGCCGGCCAAGTGCGAGTCGGACTCGGTCACGAAGGGTTCCGTACCAAAAACGTCACACAATCACGTTTGTTGTATGGGAGCCCCCCTTAAATATTTATTTTATTCTGTTTTTATTATTTGTTGTTATAGCGCCAACAGAAATACATCATTTGTGAAAATTTTAACTGTCTAGCTACCACGGTTCATGAGATACCTACAGCCCTTGGTGACAGACGGACAGACAGACGGACACCGGAGTCTTAGTAATAGGGTCCCGTTTTTATCCTTTGGGTGTGGAAATCTAAAAAGAATAAAAATAATTACTTTTGTAGACAGCCCACCTGATGGTGAGCGGTAACTGTCGCCCATAACATCCACGATTCACGCATTCAAGCTGTTGGCAACAAAAATGCAGAATCGCAGGTGCGTTGTCCTTCAAACCGGAACACAAAACACAACAATGCAAGCATTGTTGCTTGGCGGCAGAAATAGATAAGGCAGTGGTCCTCACCCAGGTGGACTCCTACCATTTGATAAAACCTACTTCATGTTATCTGTTTAGTGATTTGAAAAATTACGGTCTAAATAGGAATAGGATTAATTAAAACGTAGCTTTACTGAATCATAATATTTATTCAAATAATCTAAATTATTATGCAAATATATTTTTATTAAGTACCTATTATATATTATTTTTTACACTAAACTATTTTTAATACTTTTTAATTTACACGCATAACATGTGATTATTAGGAGTGTCGGTGGCCGAATGGTTAGGGTATCCGACAAATTGTTATTGAGACATCCCTGAACACTGCAATGTTTTTATGGCTAGTCGACTTTGTAGCCATCTTTAACGAATTTGTAGTTATATACGACGTAGGAAGGTACCTAAATGTTCAAATTATTAACGAACGTCAGCGCAGGCGCGAATCTTGCGCGGTTTTGCGTACGGCGCAGCTCCGACCCCTACTGGCGCTCCATATAACCTCCTATAAATGTTGTCAGTGTGTACGTGCGACGGCCATACGTACGGGCGCGCTCACATACAAACCGCGCTCGGTGCGTTTGTATGAAGTTACCTTACTTCTCTATTTGTACTATGGTATTAGGCTAAGTTCAGATGGTAGCGCGGTACCGCGCTGAACGCTTGCCGCGCGGTACAAGATCAAAGTAAACGATGGTTATCGTTTACATGACCGCGCGGCGCGCTCCGTATATATGCCGTCATGTGAACGCACCAACCGCGCGTTATGTGAACTTAGCCTTAGTGTACGTTTTAGTCCGCAGACTCCGCCAACCCGCAGCTGAGCAGCGTGGTGGAGTATGGTCTAAACCCATTCGATTGAGAGAAGACCCGTATCTTAGCAGTGGGATGAATGAGGGTCGACGACGATAGCATTATATACAGCCTGATTTGAGTGGCCGGGCCGAGGAAATATCCTCACTATATATTTGGAAGACTATAGATAACTAACAATCCCTTCGTCATCTTTCGTGTTCTTGCGAAAAAGTTCCAGCAGAAAGGGTCGGAGAAGGTGCCGCGTGCAGATGGAGCAGCCAGCAGAGACAACTGCGATGTCTGCGATCCAAGACAATTGTTCACATTATAATATTTGAATAACTCGCATCGAGTAGAAGCGGTCTCGCCGTACAAATGTCGCGTCGTCAGTAAACGACGCGTCGTTTACTACTATATAAACAATGACGTCAATACACAGCGTCCAGATTTGTCTCAGAGGGGAGGTGAGGTCGACACGAGAGATCGGCGGGGAGCGGCATACTTGATCGACTGAGTGCTTCATCATGAGATCATGTCAACGTAAACAAACCGAACAAATAGCGAAGATTTCTCATATTGTGAATTTATAAGACGCGTGTTATATATCAAAATTATTTAAAGGTTTACTTACTCGCATTTCGAAGTGAGCAACCCGGCTAATTTGAATATGTAGCATGCGTATAGTAAATTCACAATATACGAGTTCCTCTCTATTTGGTCGGTTTGTTTACGTTGACATCCGCGATGGTGAACAAAAAACTCGCACTACACTTTGGGGTACACCCCAACTTACACCACCACCACTTACAAGTGGTTCATCAACATCTTTGAACCAAAGCCAACTTCACCTGCACGCGGTGCACCCTGCTGACTGACAAACGAAGCTCTGGCGAAAAGAGAGGTAGGGAGCGTAATTGTAAGCTACCCGACTGGGGAATGTACCTTCACCTCACAAAATACCGCAGCCAAATAACGGTTCCTTTGAGGGCTGTTGTGTTCCTGCGAGTGAGTGAGGTCACCATAAAGGAAGGAGATGCTGCGATGGCAGCGGGGGTGGCGGCGCGCGAGCGATATTTTATGTTCCGAGCGTTAATATGGCTACGGTAACCGCTTCACATCAGGCGGGCCGTATGCTTGTCTGCCATCCGACGTAGTATAAAAAAAAACTAAGCACTCTGATCACAAGTTGGGTATAATCACTGTTCAAAACAAAAATGAAAAACTCATGATAAAAAAGTTGATTTAAAAAAAAAAAATTACACCGACTTCAGTTGGCGAGCGCAGCTTATTGGTGGAATACCCCAGACGCTGCTGCCCGTCTTCCGGGAGAAAAGTTATCGCGTGACACAAGATTCCTTAGTCGCCTTGTACGACACAATTTTATTCTGCCGGCTACCATAGGGCAGATTTAAAGGCTTCCCTCGATTTTTCTGGGATCCTATCATCGGACCCTGACTTGGTGAATATGGAACCACCTCGCAATTACCCTTTCAAATAAAAAAATGAATTTGACCATACGTGCTTATAAAATTTAAGGGTTTCTCTTGATTTCCCTGGTATCCCATCATCAGATCCTGACTTGGTGAATATGGGACCACCTTGCAATCATACCCTTTCAAATAAAAAAAGAATTATGAAAATCGGTTCACAATTCGCAACGATATCGAATAACGATATCGAGAACCTCCTCCTTTTTTGAAGTCGGTTAAATGCTAAATACGTCTACAAGAAGATAAAAAATAGGTAACTGTGTCTTACACAACAGCTGATTATTCATTTGTGATTGAAATATAGGTACAAAAGGTGACATATTACATGACGTCAACACAAGAGTAGAACCAATCACACGAGCTGCGGCTTCAGAGGAACAATGGCCGACGTAAATATATCTCGGCATTATTATTATGTTTGAAATTTCCTGTTATTATATTGTTCTGTAATATGTCTCATACGACTTACAAAAGAGCGTTCAATATCTGAACATTTAAAGATAATTATATGACAGCAAACACTGTCTCAGTTTCGGACGTATTTGAAGAATCCTCAGATTTCAACTTCCCTCGGCGGTTTTTCCGAATAACTAAGACATGGGTGCCTTCAAGAACAGAGTTTTCATTTTCCTTAAAAGGCTGGCAACAGATCGGCGACCCCTTGGTGTCGCTGGTCTCCATGGGCGGTGGTGATTGCTTTCCACCAGGTGACCCACATGCTCGTTTGCCCCTCTCACATAAAAAAAAAATACAGGTTGTATTTTTAAAGGATGGTCAAATTGAAGGAGACGTTTATGTTGTTAGTATTAATCACGAATCAATAAAAACACCCAAAAATTAATCAACCATAACAAAGATTTCTTGTTTATCTTTGAGATTTAAGTTTACTATGTACGTCTCGCATGCGCCCTCATAAAATATTGTTCGCGCGCCGCCACCCCCGCTGCCAACGCAGCATCTTCTTCCTTTCTGGTGACCTCACTCACGCGCAGGAACACAACAACCCTCAAAGGAATTAATAATACACTCCGACCAAGGTAGGAACTTTGAGTCACAGATATTTCAAGAACTCTGCAAAATATTGGGTATGCATAAGACTAGGACCACCCCATATCATCCTCAATCCTACGGCATGGTAGAGAGATTTAATCAGACACTTGAGAGACATTTGGCGAAACACGTTGACAACCACCAGAGAGATTGGGACAAATATACCGCCGTTTCTCCTGGCCTACCGAACAGCAGAACATGAAAGCACAAAGGAAACCCCAGCACGCGTCAATTTTGGGCGAGAACTGAGAGTACCAGTAGATCTGCTAACTAGAGGACCTCCTGACGACCCACGTACTCTACACGATTACATTTCCGAGTTACGTGAGAAAATGCGAGAAATTCATGCCATTGTTCGGGATAATGGGTTGCAGTCGAGTGAAAAGATGAAAACTAGGTACGACCGTCGAGCAAATACAAACGGCTTCGAAGAAGGAGCACTAGTATGGCTTCACAACGTAACTCGAAAGGAAAATCTCCGAAATTACAGACAAGATGGGAAGGACAGTACAAAGTGGTAACTCGGTTGAATGACGTGACATATCGAATTCAACGGCAGTCGAGAGGTGCACATTGACCGCTTAGCTTCTTATCACGGCAGTAATGAAGATGCTCGGGACGAGCATCCGCCGTGGCGCACAGGCAGTTCAGTTTGGACTTCGGAAGAGTAAACTTTGAGCGAATCTACCTGCGAGACAAGTGATAACCTACGACCTCAGCGATACTATTCGACTTCGATTTGACCTGCGATTTGGAATCTTCGTGTGGACTTCGTGTTGTGAAGACCTGCAAACCAGACCCTGCGTGAATAAATCCTTGGAAGTTGTCATTGGCGTTTTACATCCTAATCTAGAATCCTAGCTCGTAACAGTATGGATTGTCGTTCCGAAAAACCGTAAAAACGTCACTTATATTGATATATTGACATTGCAACCCCATCGCACACCAATAGGGGACGATGGTCACGTTAGCCACGTTGAATTTTAAAAATTATTAATCCTGAAACACGTGTTTACTCATTTATCTATAGAAGTATCTAATCGTGTAAATTATTTCCCTATACAAACTTTGGACCTCCGTTTCACCCCCTTAGGGGTTGAATTTTCCAAATTCCAATCTTAGTGAGCACCTACGTCCTAAAAGGAATCAACCCCATGCAAAATTTGATACTCCTAGCATCTGTAGTTTGTGAGATTTCGTGATGAGTGAGTGAGTTTTCTCTTTTTTATATATTTATATTTAATTAGTAGGTATAGCAGCTGAACCTCCGAATCTACATGTCGTCCAGCTTAAAAAAGGTATGTATATTCACAGAAAACAATACTTACCGACCGATGCAACAATCGTAATAAATAATATGCAAATATTTTTACGTCTCATTATGAATTACTATTGACACTTGCTTCACTGACCATAACAATAGTCTATTTGACGGAGATAATGGAGTCACTAAATGCAGTTTAAAGTAACGCATATGACAAATAATATGACTCACAGAGTAGGTACATAAATACAGTTTATATCGCAATAATTAATAAGTTACTTACAGAATGTCTACTCAATAATGGTAACAGTATATAGGTATAATAGGATGTCATTAAATATATTTTTCGGTACCCACAATACAGACTAGTCTAGTGTGGATGCCACTGGTTAAAAAAATAAAGATAAGTCTAATCTATATATATAAAATTCAAAGTCCTGACTAACTGTTAAATCAACGCACAGCCCAAACCGCTGGGTCTAGAGATTCCAAATTTGGCACGTAGGTTCCTTATGACGTCTATGGGTACACTAAGGATTTTTCAAAATTCATCCCCTAAGAGGGTGAAAAGAGGGTCCAAAGTTTGTATGGGGAAACAAGATTAGTTGGACTATTTTATCCGAAACTTTACACGAGTACTTCTAGAGATAAATGAGTAAACACGTGTTTCAGGGTTTTTCAATATTCAACCCCCTCAATAGGGGTTAAATGGGGCGAAAAAATCTGAAAATCGTCATGGGTATTGTTTTTATGGTTTATCGGGTCGCTGATTACGAAAACAACCACGATTTTAATATTCAACGTAGTTAACTTGACCATCATTCCCTATTGGAGTGCGATGGGGTTTAAATGTAAAATAGGGTGAAAAAGTCTGAAAATCGTCATGGGTATTGTTTTTTGGTTTATCGCGTCGCTGATTACGAAAAACACAACTATTTAATAATCCAACATAGCCGACGTGACATAAAATCACCCCTGTGAGGTGCGATGGGGTTAAAATGTCATAATATCAATATGGGTGTTGATACTATGGTTTTCTGGGACGTCAATTACGAAAATCGCATCGATTGGAAAATACAACATAGTGGACACGAAATTACTTTTAAAGGAATTTTTAAACTTTACCCCTAAGAGGGTGAAACGGAGGTCCAAAATTTGTATGGGAAAACGAGATTAGTTTGACTATTTTATCTTAAACTTTACACGAGTACTTCTATAGATAATTGAGTGAACACGTGTTTCAGGATTTTTCTAAATTCAACCCCTAAAAGGGTAAAATGGGGTCAAAATGTCTGAAAATCGTCAATGGGTATTGTTTTTACGGTTTATTGGGTCGCTGATTACGAAAACAACAACGATTTTAAACTTCAACGTGGGTAACGTGACAATCATTCCCTATTGGGGTACGATGGGGTTGAAATGTCTAAAATGGGGAGAAGAAGCCTGAAAATCGTCATGGGTATTGTTTTTAGCAGCTGTTGTTAAAGCAGCTGACATTGATAAAATTTTTGTATTACAAAAGAGAGCCATTAGATCAATTTACAATTTGGGTTCTAGGGATTCACTCCGTGAGTTATTTAAGGAGATAAACATCCTCACTGTCGCTTCTCAATATATTTATGTAAATATTATGTACGTCCGTAAAAATATTTCGAATTTTACAAAACTATGTGATATAACTAATGTCAACTTGCGGAACAAAAACAAATTGGTTATTCCAAAACATAGACTGGGGAAGGTCAATAATTCGTTTGTCGTAAATTGCATCCGCTACTGCAATAAGTTGCCGGAGTCGGTCCTGATTTCACTAAATTCAAACAGCTTATTAAGACCAACTTATGCAAAAAGGCTTACTACAGGACCGACGATTACCTTAATGATAAAAATGTATGGCAAATTCTCGGCACAGGATGTGAAGCACAGGCGTCTTATCTTTACAAGTAGTATTGTGGATAATAATATACATATTTAGACTTTTATACAATATGTATATACACTCTATACTATGATTGTTTATATTTTAATTCTTTTTACTATTTTATTTTACTTTAATTTTTTTTTCTCTTATTTTGGTTGAATACCATTTTTTTTATTGTATTATGATAATATTGTATTATGTATAATGATAATATTGTATGGCTATTTAAAAAAAGACCTATATTGACAGAGTTTCTTTCGGCATTTCTTCTCGTCAATGGTCATTCCGAAATGCTGGTAGATAAAAAAAATATACCTAATTGTAAAAGACGTGTCTTAAGTGCCCGCGAGGGCCCACAGAATAAAGAATTTTGACTTTGACTTTTCATAGTTTATCGGGTCGCTTATTACGAAAAAAGCAACTATTTTATAATCCAACATAGCCGACGTGACATAAAATCACACCTGTGGGGTGCGATGGGATTGAAATGTCATAATATCAATATGGGTGTTGATTCTTTTGTTTTCTGGGACGTCAATTACGAAAATGGCATCAATTTGAAAATACAACATAGTGGACACAAAATTAGTTGAAAGGACTTTTAAAATTTTACCCTTAAGAGAATAAAAACTGGAGCCATTGAACTAGGCGGAGAGCCTGTATCTCAAGGCACCAGGACTCACCCCTCGAGATGAGAAGTACATGAATTTCATAAATCATAACGTTGAAACACATAAGGCAAGGAGAAATGTAGCAATGAATACAGTAACATGTATATATAAATAAGGAAATTATAAATGAAACTGAAGGTATTGTTTTGGTGTAGGTGAAACATGTGTTGATACCTTACAGAGGCTTCTTATCTCCAGGGAACCAGCTTTGAGGCTGGCTCAGCTGCACGCGGTACTGCACGCCTTAAGTGTGGGAAGTACTCGGAACTGAGTACTTCCTATATTATTTAAGGCGTTCGGTGTAGAAACGTTGGGACCATGGGGGCCATCGGCACGAGAATTATTCAAGGAGGTTGCCAAGAAGCTGGTCTTGACTTCGGGTGACCAAAGGGCTGGCCAATATCTAGGCCAAAATATATCCATCGCTATACAGCGTGGAAATGCGGCCAGCCTTTTGGCCACAATCCCCGAAAATTGTCGGGACAATTAATATAGGTAATGATATTTTTTATTTTTCTGTGTATTTTATTATAATTTTAGTTTTTAATGTAGTTGTATTAATTTAATTTTAAGATATTTATAAACTCCTACAAATAGTTTTCTACAAATAGATTCATGATGTATATAAAATTTCAACTTTAGTATATATTATTACAAATTATTAAAAACATTTACAAAAATTTATTCGTTCCAAAATCCACTTACCTGCTGCGTTGCTGCCCTGTTTGGAAATTTCCACGCCTTGTTTCAGGTCTCGACAACTCTTTAAAATTCCAAATTGAGTCGATTATTAATATAAATCTCAGCGCGCACGCATGGACTCAAGCCTCTCTACCTATTAGGTATGGTGGCTTGGGAACCCGCAAAATTTCAAGTGTAGCTCTTCCAGCGTTCTTATCTTCGATCCATAGCACGACTGATCTCGCAGGGAAAATTCTAAAAGCCCCTGTGGCAACAAACTGCGAGATTTCGTGCTTGACCGAAGGTATGAACGCTTGGCTAGCTGGACCGAGCCCGGAGTTACCACCCAAACCCAAAAATCAAAGGGCCTGGGATGACATAGCTTCTGTCGCCACCTTAAACAACTTGTTAAATTCCCACACTGGTAAGGATCGCGCTAGGTTGGTTGCCGTGTCCAGGTGGGAATCAGGGCACTGGCTTCATTCCTATCCTTCTCCAAACACTGGAACCTTCATAGACCCCAACACCCTCCGCATTGCAATTGGTCTCCGGCTGGGGGCCCCGGTATGTACAGCCCATAGCTGTGCCTCTTGCGGAGCCAGTGTGGACCACTATGGTCACCACGGACTGGTCTGTCTTTCCGGTGCTGGCCGCCACTCCCGCCACACAGCACTAAACGACATCCTCAGGAGGGCACTCGTCAGTGCAAACGTCCCTGCGGCTCTTGAGCCTCAAATCGCACGGGACGATGGCAAGAGGCCCGACGGGATGTCGTTGGTACCCTGGAGGATGGGTCGCGCGCTGGTGTGGGATGCCACGTGCGCCGACACACAGCGGCGACCTATCTCCCAGCGACCATAAAGAAAGCGGGCGCGGCGGCCGAGGCCCGGGAGCGGGCAAAAACAAGCAAATATAGTTGTCTCGGCGCCCAATACGATTTTGTGGCTTTTGGCGTCGAGACACTCGGTCCGTGGGGAGGTGGTGCACACGGGCTCTTCAAGGAGTTAAGCAAGCGCCTGAGGGAGGCGACAGGGGACCCCCGCGCAGGCGGCTTTCTCGCGCAAAGGCTCAGCCTAGCCATCCAGCGCGGGAACGCCGCCTGCATTATGGGTACATTACCCCGGGGGCCTAATTTGTACAGTACTTAGTTAAATTTAGTTGTATGTATGATATTATATATTTTGAAAATTTATAGTGTAAATAAACGTATTTACAAAAAAAAGTTGTATAATAGGTATTTGATCCAAATCATGAAATTTATATGTGGCAATCAAGAATTTCACCCGCTGATTAATCGTAATAAAGTTATGTGGAACAGAACCATCTTCCAATTACATTTTTTTATTCCACCAACCATACCAACCATACCAACTTCTAACATGTATTTAATATTTTTTAAGTGCATTTTTATTTCTCTTTTTGTGTCTACATCTTGTGAGTTTATTGGTAGGTAGCATAGCAATGAGGCATCCTACCGACTAAGTTGGAGCCGATTCTCATCGGATTTTTTGGTTAATCGACAAATGTCAGATTCTGGAAATATCAGACAAGTTTAAAATGCCAGATTCTATGCACGCAAGATTTTACAAGTGCCAGATTCTACAAATGTCAGATTCTAATAATGCCAGATTCTATAAATGTCAGATTTTTGAACTTGTTTGACTTGGCTTAACGGCTATCATCTAATGACAGCCAGGACCGACCCTCGTAATTCCGTCCGAAGCACGTAGGAACCCGAGATAAACCCATCCATGGACAGGCTACGGTCGACGTTGCTTAACTTGCGTGTTCCTTTAGAGTAACACACAACGACGCCATCGAACTCCTTATCCGAGCTTATTATTAAAAAATGTTGTTATTTCAGATTACCTCACATATCAATGTGTCACTGGTGAAATACTTGAAAATGACTGTAATGTATGTGTTTGTAACACTAGAGGTATTTTTGACTGCTACACTATACAGCGTAACGACACGAAAGGTACCTAAGTTTTTTTGTTTGTTTGTTATATACATTATTTTTATGCATAAATATAATATTTTATGTTTTTCTGTGTGTCATGTACATAAATGTATGATTTTAATAATTCATCACATTATCATATTTTATCATAAGCCTATTTATATCCTAATTAATGAAACAAATTATTTTCTTCGTTTCTAGAACATAAAAGAGACAAAGGAATATATAAATGTCACCCAAATGTGATATACGCACAAAATGACACCATCTGTATATGTAATAAGATGGGAGAATGGCCCCATGGAGAATGTGACCAAACCTTCCAATCACTCCCAGTAAATGATACAAAATATCAATGTGAACCAAATAATTACGTTGTTATAAACTGCAATGTATGTAGATGCAATGCAAATGGCGAAATAGACAAAGGACACTGCACAAAAAATAAATGCAATGAAGATGTGCTGAAGCCCAAACAACCGACAAGAAAATCTTACCGTATATTTGGACATTGTGAAAGTGGTAATTGGTACTCAATAGCACCGTGCCAAATGTGCTATTGTGTCAACGAACATCGCTTAAAATGCAATACCCTTGATAAAAACTTAGATAATCTAGAAATAGGAAGCTACAATATGAGCGTATGCAACCAAAATCTTATTAAGCAAGCTCTGGATCTTGTACCTAAAAGCGGAAAAGTGATGCGAAATTCAAAACCTGAGGATGATAGCGAAAACGATAATGATTCAGACGATATAAATGAAAAGAATAAAGAGAAACACCAAGATTTCATTGATAAACATCAAGAAAAGTTACAACAGCTACAAACTGCTGATGGTGAAAGTAAATATGATATAGATTCAGATGATAAAGAACGGAAAGAAGAAAAACAGCATTTAAAAAATAAACAAGCAGAAAGATCAGGCAGAAAAGCAACTAAAGAATATTCTGGAAGCTTAGAATTTTCTGAAAGCTCAGAATTTTCTGATCCAGGTATTATAGAAAGTAAACGCGATAGACATATCAGAATGCAGTCAGACACCGATAAAGAAGCTGAACCAAAAAACATTTTGAAATTGAATACAACTATTGATATTGATTCAAATTATTTATTAATGTTTAACATTAGTTCGCTGATTTCGTTTTTTGACAAATTAAAATGGAGTCTTTATTTAGATATGCCTGAAACGTTCAATAAATTCCTTGAAATAGCTGCAAGAAAATCTATGGTCAGTGTCTCAAAAAATGCAAACTGTGTGCCAGGAGCAACCGAAGCAGTAGATTGTAACACTTGTTTTTGTTTGAAAAATGGTAAAATGATTTGCACTAATAAATCTTGCTAACCGATATATTATTTTAATTACTTACTATCTGGTGTATCCGATTGTGCTCAGAGGATAAATGATCCACAGCATTCCAGAACATTCCCTAAGTAGCATTCGAGAGATTTATTCCGAATTTTCCACAACGATCTGGGATATTCCGGAATCTTCCCAAACGTTTCAGACTATTCCCAAAACATTCCACATTTCAAAATGCTCTGGAATATAGGTATATTATTATTTATTGCTTAACATCAAATACAGAAATTAGTGAACAGACAAGTATACAAAGAAAATCTCTTATAGCTTGTCGTTTTAAGAGATTTTTTCCAGCCAGCCCTACTGTGTATAAAAAAAATCACGAAGCTGGGAGTCAAGCAAGCTATACATAATTATTATTACTTGCCAGAATGTTATAAATATTTTGAAAAATGGAAAAATTCACCTGGCCCCCCTAGGTGGGATTTGAAACCACGACCTCTCGATGACCGGTCGAGTGCTCTTCCAACTGAGCTACCAGGAAGGTTTGTGTTGCTGACGAATTTTTACATCTTATATTTTACCGTGTGAGTCACAGTGTGGCGTCATCAACCTATTAGTAATTACACTACTAAAAAGGCATAGCAGTCCATGAAATTCGGCTTTTCAGTTTTGTAAATTTGAGTAAGGTAGTGCTCCTTTGATTGGAAATTGGAAGTTGAATTAGAAGTGGATGGTTTTTAATCTTGTTTTCTGGATTCTAATGGTAGTTGGTGTTGAATTATCAGGTGTGTTAGATGTTACAGAAACTATTATTAATTGTTAGTCATTTGGCAATGTCCGGCCCGGCGGACGTAGGTACTTTATACCGTCTTTGGCATTTGGCAGGCATGTCTCATACGTAAGTAATTTTTATGTTCTCTTTTGAATTTTCTTATGTATGTGTTTTTATTATAAAATTTTGATATTATATCGCGATATCTTCAGCGGACATTGCCAACTCGAATAGTCGGCAATGTCCGCTGTAACGAACATTCAATTCTGCATGTGTGTTTTACCTAATTTGACAATATCCGCCTCGAGGGACACTGAATTTCTAGAAAAGTATAAATATAATAGATTTTTTTAATTAATTTTCTAGAGGTCCCTAGATGTCACCTTAATATAAAATAGTGAAAGCAATATCAATCTGCAACTTTATTCTTTCTGCCAAATTAAGGGTTAACCTGTGGCCCGCGGACCCCTGGGGGTCTACGAGTATGTGTATGGGGGTCCGCCATCTTATCTATGAACATTTGAATTAATATATAATGCCAGCAAGACTTGCAAAAAAGCACAAAAGCCTTCACATTAATACAGTATTTTTAAATGTAATTTGTTTTCAGTACTAAAATAAATTGTCCTAAATTTATTCCTGTGGTTTTTATTAAGGGGGTCCTTGAAATTGTACTTGATGTTCTAGGGGTTTGCAGAGGTTAGTAAACGCTGTTCTGGACCGTTTCGAAATTTTTCTTCACACATCAAAATCGGTCCATTTGTTTAGGAGCTACAATAAGACAGACAGACACGTCAAGTTTATAACAACTTGGATCCGGAGTTAAAATATAGTCAACTTGCGAATCTCCTCTTTTTTTAAGTCGGTTAAAAGGCAAGTCTGAAATTTAGTTTATCTAAAAGGTATTTAAATTCATCAGTGAATCGAATCCACTTGATTGGAAACAGAATTTAATAGCAAGTTTGATTGCAGAAATGTCAGCGAGAATAGTATTGCTGACGGTTGTTCAATTTGGATTCACATATTCATTAAATTTGGCGAAAAGTGAGTTAAAATTTAATAACATTTATAATAATAAAAATCATGCGCCCCCAGGGCAGGTTGTGGCTAGCTGTTGGTGAGTAACGACACCACGGACTCGAGTCTCCAGAGAGTCGGTCATTGCCTTCGTCTCCGGCGTGTCTTCATCGGTCACACAAGAATGCCCGCGGGCTCGCACCTCTGGCTTGCCTTCATTAGCTGTCCAGAGAGGAAAATTAAACTATATGCTCCAGGTGTGCAAGTGTTAAAGGGCATAACGCCGTGAGTAATTACGGAGAAAGTGCAGCACATCCCTATGTCACTCACACCGGTGCTGCTCCCGGGCCGATTTCCTGGCATTTCAGGGGCCCATCTCGTGCGTGGCGAGCCATCGCCTGCCGCAAATAACGAGCAATAGAAGCAGTTATGGCAGGCGTCCGTCCCTCTTCTGCAATAACCCAGTATTTAGTCTACCCAGACCACATCTATATAGCCCATTTATTTTCCATCCCACTTTGCAATAGTCTCAACGCCTAACCGAGGCCTGCTCACGGGTATATCGATCCATTGATACATCAAACTTCTTAATGGGGCCTCTACGCTTTGGATCCATATCCTCGCCTATGAAGTGACCGAGCTTGACCCGTGAATTAAAATAAATAATATTAATATAAAGAATTTGCAGCAGGATGCACCACGTGCAGGTGAGGTTGGCTTTGGTTTATAGATGATGATTTTTTTTATACCAGTAAGGTGACAAACAAGCATACGGTCCGTTACCGTAGCCAATGGACTCCTGTAACACCAGAGGCATCACATGCGCGTTGCCGACCCTATAAAAACCTCTTAACGTCTTTATGATGAACCATTTACACCCCATGAACCACTTACACCCCACTCCACAAACGTCTAAAACAGGGTTTACCAACCTTTTTTAGGCTCCCCCGCATCACAAATAATATTTTCATGCCCCCGGGCCCTCCCAATAATTTTTTCAGTAAGTAAGTACCTACAATAAAAATCGCGTTATTTTAACAACATTTATTTTTATGTAATTTGTACAAAAAGAATAACAAAATGAACTTTGACTATTAAAACGTTTTTTATCAACCAATCTTTAAGAGTACTAGGGAGTATAGTGACAATACTAGTGAGATACTTGAGCTTGCATTCTCCCTACAGTGTTTACTTCATTAACGCATTGAAATAATTTTTCTATTGAAAACACAAACGTCTCAAGCCCCCCTTGACATCCCTCTACGCCCCACTAGGCGCGCCCCCCTGGTTGGGAAACCCTGGTCTAAAATGTCTTAATTTTATTACAGCTGAAATAGCATGGAAAGGTAGATGCGACAAGGAAAAGATAGCAATGAACGACTGCAACGTGTGCTATTGCAACATGAACCATCGCTATGTTTGCAAGTCCCGGATTTGCACTGCAGTCGACATTTTTGGACATTTCAATGGTAAAAACTATCTTGACTGAAAATTTTATCCTATAATATTTACTTGTTATCATCACAAATATATACATACCTATATTTATTTTTAACCGACACAAAAAAAGGAGGAGGTTCCCAAGTCGTTTGTATTTCTTTTTATAGTTTGTTACTTCATTACTCCGTCATTTATAAATCGATTTGAAAAAAACTTTTTTTATTTGATAGAACATACTTCCAGATTGGTCCCATTTTTTTTTATATTATAAAGTTCAGTTCTGACAGTATTTTCAACTTTTTAGTGGTGCTTACGATTGAAGTAATAGTGTTCGGTTTTTTTTGTTTAACTTATGGTTCAGTAAGGTAATATTGATATTCTCGTTAACGAATAGAATCATAAAATGCGTTTTTATTTATTTTATTTTATTTTATTTTATTTTATTTTATTTTATTTTATTTTATTTTATTTTATTTTATTTTATTTTATTTTATTTTATTTTATTTTATTTTATTTTATTTTATTTTATTTTATTTTATTTCATTTTATTTCATTTTATTTTATATTATTTATCTCTTACACAAAGGACAATAATACATGTATTACACATAATTCTATACAAATATACCTTTGTGAGAGACTGGTATCTGCACTAGGTTGCCCTGTATTACGGATACGGTGAACGTTTTCACTTAACGTTCAAAAGTTCAAAAGTCAAATTCCAAAAGCTTCCTACTCCTACTAATTTTTTCTGATTAAATTCGTTGTGAGTTCCAAGGAAGCCGTAGTTGTACCCCCGGGACTGCAATGGACTTCACTGTTCATTGCCTTTTTTGGCGGTCGCTGCTGTTAATCCTGGCTACACAGGAGACACAGTGGTGGGAATGTGTGGTGGGCCCCCGTACCTTAGCGTTCAAAGTGCTTAGTGCGAGTTTTATGTTCGCGTGCGATCATGTCAACGTAAACAAACCGACCAAATAGAGAAGAACTCTCATGTTGTGAACTTATAAGACGCGCGTTATTTCAAAATGATTAGAGTCGCTTATTCATTGGTATAAATAAGCATTCTATTCAATTATTAAATCGCAATAAGAGTTGATGTTAAGGGGGCAGAACAGAGGCCCTACCGGCTAAGTTGAAGCCGATTCCCATGGGATTTTTTGATAGCGAAAATCAAACTTCAACCTAGATCTATGATATTTGTGTTTAGCTTAGCTGGGAAAAACCATGGAGCTCTACCGACTAAGCTGAAGATGTTTGTCAATACCTTAAAATTAGGACCTGTTTTCCGAATCAAAATATTCGATGGTAATCGGCTTCAGCTTCGGCGGTAGGGCCTCTGTTCAGAATGCTAAATGAAAACGCAGCTGTAGGTAATTGTAATGTACCTGTAACTCTACAGAGTTGCAGGTACTTTAAAAGAATGTTGTAGGTATAACCACTGATTGAATATACAAAATATTTCAATCTATATTTAACATTCTCCATTCTATATTTTACATCTTTCTAGTGAGTAAATTTCTCAAACTAAAAAAAATTCTCAAACTAAATAAATATATGGGGATATTTTTTATTTGTAAGTATATTATTTATTATATAGGTATTTATTTTTTATCACGTAACTTTTTCTTTGGTTTATAGATAAATTAGATAGTATTTTAGATTAGTTTTATTTTAATATACATTTTAGAATATTAAAAATTAAAAAAATTAAAAAGCCTTTTTATTTCTTACAGATTACTTATATAAGTTTAAATTTCATGTATATATAGTTTTTATGTTAGTATTTAAGTTTGGTTTCAAAATTTTTGTTGTTAGTTTTTATTTTTACATATCTAAATATTTTAATACATATTATAATATTACTCTATTACCTAATTTCTGCAAGAACCCCTCTGTAGGTGAAGGCCTCCTCCAAAGACAGCCAGTCCTCTCTAGATTTGGCTACCTGAATCCAGCTGGGGCCGGCTGTTTTTTTGAGATCGTCTTCCCAGCTAGCTCCAGGTCTACCTCTCTTCCTTTTGCCTTGAGGACCCGTCCACGTGGTCACCCTATGCGTCCATCTCTGGTCTCGCAGGCGCGCCACATGCCCCGCCCACTTCCATTTTGATGCTTGAACGTGTACTAATGCATCCTTTGCCTTGGTGATATGTCTAATTTTTGTGTGTCTTATTTTCTGTATTTTTTTAATATTCAGCATACTGCGCTCTAATCCTCGTTGGCATGAAATTATTTTGTCCTTTGTTTTTTTGTTGAACTTCCACGTTTGGCAAGCATACGTTAGGCACGGTATAAGGGATGAGTTTAACACCTTAGTTTTAATTTTTATCGGCATATTGCCTTTAAATATATCCTTCATTGTCCAGTATTTGTTCCACGTTAACTGTGCCCTACGCTCTACTTCTCGATCGTTGCTATTCTGGTCGAAGCTAATTTGTTTGCCCAGGTATATGTAGTTGTCTGTATATTTGAGAGGCTCGTTACCAACATATAGTGTTTTCTTTTTGCTGTTAGTCATCAGCATTGTTTTGGATAAGTTCATTTCCAAGCCTACTATCTTACTGGCATCATTGAGTGATTCTAACATATACTGGATTCCTGAACTTGTTTCAGATAGCAGAATCAAGTCGTCTGCGAATCTTAGGTGGCTTAAGTAGGCTTCTTTAATCTTAATACCTTGACCTTTCCAATTGAGTTTACTTATAAGCGATTCCAGTGTTGCTATAAACAACAACGGTGAAAGAGGATCGCCTTGTCTTACTCCTCTGTTTATCGGAAACCAAGGCCCAGCTGTCTCTAGTTTGACTCTGCTCTTACTGTTATGGTATATACTCTTTAATATACAAATGTATTCTTTTTCTACCCCTTGTGTTGCTAGGCTTTCCCATATGCTTGTATGTGATATGCAGTCAAATGCTTTTTGGTAGTCAATGTATGCAATGTAGAGTGGTCTATTTTTCTCTCGGTATTTTTCAATAATAAGTTCTATTGTGTGTATGTGGTCAATTGTTGAGTCCTTTTCGAAATCCGGCTTGCTCGATAGGTTGATGCGCTTCAAGTGTATAGTTTATTCTTTTATTTATTATTGAGGAGAAGAGTTTGTAGATGGTAGGTAGCAGGCTTATTGGTCTGTAGTTCCCTATATCATTCGGGTCACCTTTTTTGTAAATAAGGATAATGTCTGATTCAGACCATTGGGTGGGCGTCTCTCCAGTTTCAATAATGAGGTTAAACAGTTCAGTCAGGTGAGTTATAAGGGTTGCTGAACCAGTTTTTAGCATCTCATTTGTAATGCCGTCAGATCCTGGGCTTTTCTCTAACTTCAGTGTTTTGATAGCTGTTAATACTTCACTTATTTCAATCTGAGGTATAGGTGGATTTCTGTTGTTTAGGTTTGAATAATGATCTCTACTGTCCGCACTTGTCGTTACTCTACTACTGTATAGGTTCTTATAAAAGTCAGTTGCTACAGTGATGATATCTTTGCGGATGTTGTGTATTTTTTCTCCCTGTTTCAGTCCTTCGATCCACGCTTTTTTCGTTCTCAGCTGTTTGTAAGCTTTCTTTGTGCCTCCCGTTTGCGTTATGTGTTTTTCGATAGTGTTGTATCTGTGGTTTGTGTAATCCTTCCTAATATATTTACTTATGAGCTTATAAAGAGCAGAGATCTCATTTTTTATTGCTCTGGATTTGTTTTTTGTCCTCTGAAGTTCCTTCCGTCTCTCCATAAGCTTTAGTGTGCGCTCGGACAAAATTTTATGTGTTTTTTTATCTTTATTTTTGTTTTGGATTACTTGCAGGCTTCCAGTAATAGCTCTGATAATATTTTCGTAACAGCTTTGGACCGATTTGTTTGACGGTGGATTCAGTGTCTCATTTATGTTCTCAGTTGCCGCTCGGCTACATTATCGATTAGACGCTTGTTTGTTTTTTGCTTAATCTCAGTGGTTCTCAATCTTTTACCTGGCCATGTTTGACTGTGCGAGCTGCGGCGTTCAACACTCCGAGGGAACAATCTGTAGCGCTTGTAAAAAGCGCTATGACTTCCCGTGTTCGGGTATTACTGAGGCTGGCTACCGAAAATTAGGTGACCGAAAAAATTCATGGCGCTGCCCTACATGTAAGACAAGTGCGTGCCCGTCGCCAGCTGCGGTGTCGCCGCGGCCCGGTCAGTTGGACAGGATACAGGAGCAGCTTGAGAAAATAACGTCCCAGCTTGCACCCCTATCGTCACTAGTGGAGGATGTTAAATTAATTAGGAGTGAAATCAGCGGTCTTAAAGATTCACTGGAAATGGCGCATGCGGCAGTGGAAGCTTTGTCGGACAAGGTTGACAGCCTGGAAACGCGAATCATTGAAGCGGAAAACCTAGCAGGTGAAGTTCCAGCTCTTCAAAACGAGGTTGCCAGACTTAACCAACAGCTGCATGATCGAGATCAGTGGGCTAGAAATAATAACGTGGAAGTCCGGGGGATACCATTAAAGAAAAACGAAAATTTGTATGAAGTTGCTGAAAAAATTGGTATCTTATGTGACTTTCATTTCCGAAAAGAAGAGATAAACTATATTGCACGTATTCCCAGCCGTGTCTCCGATGACAAACTAATAGTAATAGCTTTCAACAACCGTTACAGGAAGGAAGAATTAGTAGCTATGGCAAGAAAAAGTACCCGGATGTGTTTGTCCAATTTGGGCTTCCCCTCACCTGGGACGTTCTATGTCAATGATCATCTGACGCCATTTAACAAATCCTTACTAAATAAAGCACGGTTATTGGCTAAGGAAAAAAACTTCAAGTTTATCTGGGTCAAACATTCGAAGATTATGGCCAGGAAGTCGGAAACATCATCCATGTTTTATATAAAGTGCGAGAAAGATCTACTAAAAATCACTTAGTTATTTGTCGGAAGTTTCTATTATTTAATATAATTATAGTCATAGTGTATATTGCACAGTTTGGGAACCGCATCCAACAATTCACTTGCCTATTGTCTATTGGATATTCTGTAGTCATCGGAGTCGTCAACCAATTAATGCACGTAAGTTACTATTCGCTCATACAGTTATCGCTTGTCCGCGCATTCATCGTCGGCTGCATTCGGGTTAATTTCGTTCGAGATCGTATCAATATAGTGCCATGTTCGCTTACAAGTTACTTATACTGCATGCATCTCGTACTAAATAAATGTTATGCTTGTACCTTACATTACTGTGAATTATTAGATTCGCATAATTGGTATCATATACAGATGCAATTTATTTATTATTTGTACATCATAATTATGCAAATGGAATGCTTTAGTAAATCTAAAATATTTATAGCGATATTTAATTTAATTGTATTAAAATATATTATTGATTCTGCCCGGGTTCATAGTTGTATCGTGGATGTTTTGGTATTTTTAGGAATTTATTGTGATATAATATTGTTTCGCTTGAGGTGTAGTATTATTATTGTTAAAAATGGCTAGTATTAATTTATATTATCAAAATACTCGAGGGCTGCGTACTAAAACACACCTTTTTAAACGTAATTTGCTTCTAAATCAATATGATATAGTGTCGCTTACTGAAACATGGTTAACCGATGGTATCAGCAATAGCGAACTCTTTGACGATAGGTACCTAGTTTTTCGTCGTGATAGGGATTATTTACGTACCAAAGAAAAGTACGGCGGTGGTGTACTACTGGCCATACGACGTGAATTAACTGTGCTGCATCGTCCGGAGTGGCGTTCTTCTGCCGAGGATATATGGGTCACGATAACTTATAGGGCAAGGGACCGTTCACTTAGCCGAGTACATCTTTGTACATTGTATCTTTGCAATGAAAAAGATGGCCACTCGTTTAACGTCCAGTTGCAAAATTTTTCCGATAAATTATCTTCCATAATTAATAGTTGTCCGAATGATACTTTCTTAATAATGGGAGATTTTAATCTGAGTAATATAACATGGCACAATGACGGATTTCACCTGCAGCCAAATGCAATCGCAGGCGGGACCCAAATATACTTCTTTGATACGTTACTAGAATGTAATTTAAATCAATTTAATTATTGTCAGAATATTAATAATAGAATCTTGGATTTAGTTTTGTGTAACACAGAGTTATCTATTACTTCTTGTGACGACGATGCTCTGGTACCAGAAGATGTACATCACAAATCATTGTCTATTTATTTGTGTTGTAATATAGTCGAGCCCTTATTATCAAAACCAAGACGGAAATATTTTTATGAATCGGGAGATTATGAAAAAATTAACGCAGCCCTAAATGATGTCGACTGGGATTATAATTTAAATAACAAACCTTTAGATGACGCCGTTGATTACTTTTACCAATGCCTATATAGTTTAAGAGAGAAGTATATACCACACAAAACTGTTTGCTCCTCAAGCTATCCTCCTTGGTATACCACTCCACTAAAAAAAGCTCTTAAAGAAAAATTTAAGTACCTTAAAAAGTTTCGAACTTATGGCAATACAGCCGACTACGACACCTTCTCCTTCTTAAGAAAGAGATGTAAAATGCTAGAGCAGCAATGCTATAAAACGTATTTGGAAAAAGCGGAAAATTCCATTGTCAAAAATCCAAAATTATTCTGGTCATTCATTAAATCAAACAAAAAACAAACAAATACGCTACCATCTACTTTAAGTTATGAGGGGCAATCAGTTGATACTGGAGAAGGCATTTGTAATCTTTTTGCAACATATTTTCAGTCAAATTTTCTCTCAACACCTAATAATGGTCACTCTCTTAATACTAGTTGCACTAACTCCTCCAATCTCTCGCAGACAATAAATGATATTGAAATTGACTCTGAGAGTGTATATAAACTGCTGAAAACGCTCGATATAACGAAGGGTGCTGGACCGGACGACATATCTCCTAAATTTATCGTCAACTGTGCCAGTAGCTTAGCCAGACCTCTGACGATCCTGTTTAAAAGATCTACTAAAGAAGGTATCGTTCCTAAACTTTGGAAGTCCGCTTTTGTCACTCCAGTTCACAAAACGGGTAGTAAAAGTGAGATAAAAAACTATCGTCCAATATCGAAATTATGTTTGTTCGCGAAAATCCTTGAACGCCTTGTCTACAATCAGGTCTACGATGCGCTATCGAGTACATTTATACCTGAACAACACGGATTTCTCAAAAATCGGTCAACTACATCAAACCTCCTGTTGTTTACGGAATATACAACATCTCGTATGGATGCTGGTGGACAAGTAGACGCCATTTTCACTGACTACAGCAAAGCCTTCGATCGGATTGACCATAAGATACTGCTGCAGAAGCTTCTAGCAGCCGGAATACATGGTAACCTGTTCAGGTGGTTTATTTCTTATATAGACAATCGATCGCAAGCTGTAGCAGTAAATGGATACTCATCTAAGTGGCATTTTGTACCTTCTGGAGTCCCACAAGGATCGTTGATCGGTCCTCTTCTATTTAATCTGTTCATTAACGACATAAACTCCTGCTTTATCTACTCTAAATTTTTAATGTACGCAGATGATATGAAAATCTTTAAGCAAATCCATGATGTCAGTGACTGTCTGCTCCTACAGCTGGATCTTAACAAATTTGAGGAGTACTGTAAACTCAATAATTTAGATTTAAACGTTTCGAAATGCTTCAGTATGACGTTTAGTCGAAAACCAAAAATAGTTGACTTTAGATATACACTTAAAGGATCGCCACTTGTCAGGGTTGATAAAATTCGTGACTTAGGAGTTATTCATGATTGCAAACTGACATATGCAAATCACATAGATGCTATCGCTAAAAAGGCAAACAAAGCTTTAGGCTTTACTTTTAGATCCTGTTCTCAGTTTACTAACATAAAAATTGTAAAAGTTTTGTACTCCTCATATGTGCGTAGCATTCTTGAGTACTGCTCAGAGATATGGAATCCGCAATATGACGTTTATATCAATAGGCTAGAGTCAATTCAACGTAAGTTCATGAGATTTTTGCAGCATAAGTGCAATAGCTTTCAAAACAATTATGAAGCGAGGTGTAAGAAACAACATACATTGCCTCTTGTGATGAGACGAAAAATTGCCGACAAAACGTTTTTAGTAAAAATCGCACAATCTAAAATAGATTCTCCTGAACTTCTATCGTTAATAAATCTTCGAGTTCCAAACCGTTTTCACGTTAGACGACCTACTACTTTCCTTATTCCTTTCTGTTCCACGAATTATCGATACAATTCGTTTTTCGCCAGATCTGCAAATAGCTACAATGAAATGGTTGACGATTCCGAGTTAGATCTTTTTAATAGCAAACCATTTAATTTCAAAAATATTATAACTAAAGCGTGGTTTGATGCGATTCCATAGCTGGTTGTGTGTTCTATTTCTTGTGATTTGTTGTTTTTTTTTTCTATGATCTATTTATCTTAGATAGTAACTCTCCCACTGAAATAATAGAATTTTCATTGTATTAATACGTAGGTATGCGTTCTGCTAAAATGTTTTTTGTGTAGGCACAAAAACATACAAGTTTTATTAGATGTTAAATGCGAAAACTTTGTAAATGTGTATCTATTGCTTTGTAACCAGTAACTAATGTTGTGTATATACATTACTGTTATGTTTTCCAAATAAATAAAAATAAAAATAAATAAAAATAAATGTACTCGTTGAATTTAGAAATGTTATCTTCATTAGTTATATTTTTCTTTTGATTATTGTATTTTGTTCGACTTTTCCTTGATTGTGTATGTGTGATCGTTGCTCTAACTGGCCTGTGATCTGAAGGGTAGTTTATATTCAGTACTTCTATATTTTGAAAAATATGGGGACGGTTTGATAGAATAAGATCAATTTCGTTTTTGTATTTTTTATCAGGAGAGAGCCATGTCCATCTGTTTTTTAATTTTTTCTTGTAAAATGTGTTTAAAATTGACAATTTATTTTCAGTTGCAAATTCTATTAATCTCTGTCCTCTCTCATTCCTTTCGCCATAGCCGTTCGGTTTCATGATTAGATATTCTTCTCTTTTTGGTTTTCCAATTTTTGCATTCCAGTCTCCCATCACTATGAGGTCTTTATATGATATTTCTATCGCTTTGTTGAGTGTACAATAGAAATTGTCGATTTCGTCTTGGTTTGCTTTTTCCGTGGGGGCATAGACTTGTATAATTGATAGCCGGGTATCTTTAAATGCCATGTTTAAGACTGCGACTCTTTCTGTAAGGCCAATGTAGCTTTCTATGTTATTTTTGTGACATTTCTTTACTATAAAGCCTATGCCATACAAGCCAGGCGTTTGTCCCGTATGACACAGTATAAAATTATCATACTCTTCTATTCTGTTTCCCATACGCCTCGTTTCAGCCAGTCCTATTACGTCGTATTTTATGTCTGATAAAGATTCATTTAATTCTATTAAGCGTTCATATGTTGAGAGTGTTTTAACATTGTATGTTAAGATGTAGAGCTTTCCTGATGTAGTTGTAGTGGTGGTAGTATTAGTTATAGTAGATATTGTTGTTGCTAATTTTGTTTGATTCTTTGGAGGGTTTTGGTCGTATTCTTCCTCGGTGACCAACCGGCTTGGAAGAATTGAATTATTTCTTGCTGTCGATTTTCTAATGTTATCAGTGCGAGAGGGGTGCTGTAGTTGCTACATCAATTCTTTGTTATCATCCTTTTTTGGTAATCATTACTAGGGTTTTTGGTAATCAAGAAGTTCAAAATCCCTGGTCTTATGAATTCTTCTGACATACTAGAAGATTTTTTACGTGTCGACTGGGTAATCGTATATTGGGTTTTGTTCTTCTTGGTGGCCTGCGTTGTGTTTTTGTCGTGTTCGGCAGGGTTGGTTTCAGGAGACGCTGAAAGCATTCTTTTATTTTTGTTTGTTGTGTTCTTTTTGTCTCGTATTATTAGTTTATCGTACTTTATTATTACAGAATTTCCTTTCTCTTTCTCAATTCGTGCCTGTTCTTGTAGCTCTCTTCTTTTTTCAAGTATATTTTGTGGATAATCTTCTGTTATATAGAACGATGTATTTTTCAAGGAACTGCTTCTTTTGAATATGTTGATTTTCATACCAAGTGTGGCAAATGTGACTATTATTGGTCTAGGTCTGTCCCCTTTTCTTCCTATTCTTTTTATTTCTTGTATGTCCCTGTGGTCCAGGTCCAATGAGAAGCGTTCTTTTATAAAGTCGATCATAATATTTTCTAGATTTGAATATGATTTTTCTGATTCTTCTAACCCAAAAAAGACAACATTATTCTTTCTTATTTGTTTTTCTATAAAATAAAGTCTTTTTTCTTGATTTTCTATTTTTTCCTTGAGATTTTCGTATTTGTCGTCTAATATTTTGAATTTTTCTTCTAAAATGCAGTTTATATTTTGGGTTACTTGCTCGGTAACTCTTTCTCCATTTTTTAAGATCGTATTTTTTTGTTCATCGAGTTCTCTTTGGATATTTTTTAGTGCGTTCATAACTTCTTCCATATTTGTAAATAGTATGTTGTTGTTCGATATTGCAATATTATGGTACGAGTAACGCCCTCTCTTGGCAGCCTTCTATAGTTCTTACAGAGTTGACAGCCGCTCGATCGAGTTGCTCAGACAGTTCGTGGTTGATATTTGTTGTTATGGTACGAATATTCATTAACAGAGGTCGCTAGTGACTATGCAGTAATGTTATCTTTAGCAAAGTCATTTAGCGAAATAGGTTATTTTTTTATTGATTTTATGTTAAAGGCTTCACGATTGTGTAGTTGTTCGTCACTTAATTTGTACACGACTGTTTTGGTAAATCACTGTTATTTTGTTTCTGATGGGTGTCCTTTTATAGCACTATAACGGTTTTTTTGTTTGCTTCTATTTTTCACAATTTAGCACTGAATTACTTGATAAGATGGTTTGTCCACACTTTACGTTATGAATTGTAAACTTAATTTTCACTTCTTCTTCTTTTTGCTGAGTAAAAAGTTTATATTTTGTTTTTAACGATACGATAATACGAAGACGAAGTAAACAGTAGCACAGTGGCGCCACCTCCCCCATTTTAGAATATAACAGTGATTAATTAATTTAATAATTTATTTTAATAATAATTTGTTAGTAAATTTAATACTGATATGTATATTGGCTATTAAAAAAAAATTGAATTGGCGAATAATTCGCTCAATAAAGAGATCAACAAAATTTAAACCCAAAACTGGGGAAGGGTTCCCAACTACTATGTTAAAGGATAAATTATTTTTCTACACCAACTGATTTAAAAAAAAAACATGTTCAGTAGTAGAAGAGAATAGTAAAAAGAAACATAGAATACTCATAACCAGCTAATATTGTATAATAGACACAGGCGTGAATATCTTATTATAAATTGTCGTTATAATTTTTACAGACGCTATCAGAGATATTGACGTGGGTATGGAAGGTAAAGGAGCCTGGCGTTCAGAAGAAAAAGCTTGTGAACCAGGAGTCGAGTACCGCAGAGGTGACCTCCTTTGTATTTGTGGAGAAGACGGCACTTGGCCAAACCCTATATGCAGAGATATCTTCAGAGTCCTCCATATACTCGAAGTCATCGGTGAAAAAGAACCCGGCAGTCAAAAATGCACCTCAACAAAACTTTATTTGATTGGCTGTAAAGTTTGTTTCTGCCCATCACAAGGTATCATCGATCCAGAACTATGTACAAAACAGTTTTGTGAAGGTGAATCTATTCTAAGTAATAACATTCAGAAATTAGACAAAGAGAACGCTAAAGAAGATTACGCGGTATATGCAACTTGTGATCCGAATCAAAAGTACAAATTGGGTTGCAAAACTTGCATATGCCTTAAAAACAATAGGCTACATTGTGATAATTGTACTAATAGTAATAATATACAGTCTTATTGCGAAAGCGTTACGCCAGGACAAGTATTTAATAGAGATTGTAACTTATGCTACTGCGATAAAGAAGATTATTCATACTGCACAGCGAAGAAATGTCTTCCATATACAAAGAGATCCTTCAAAAATCTAATTGATACATCAGAAAAAATTACAGATATTGCAAATGATGTGCCAGTCACTGCGGAAACTTGCGAAGAAGGGAAAGTTTACACTCGTGATTGTAATATTTGCAAATGTTCTTTGCATAAAGGTAAAAAACTATTCAGTTGTACATTAAAATTCTGTGGTCGAACGAAAAGCCTGGAAAGCATGTATCAGGATTGCGTTGAAAATACAGTTTACGAATATAATTGTCTTATATGCAGTTGCGAAGTAATAAACGGGACCAAAGTACAAGTTTGTGAAACGAATACTGATTGTAATAATGGAGATTACGAAAGGTCTTCCAAATTGGACTTAATGCATGGGTATTGTGAACCTTTAAGGTTTTATAAGAGAGATTGTAATGATTGTCGATGTTTATCCGATGCAAGGACTTTGATGTGCACATCACGGTTTTGTAGTAAACCTGACGAGTCGATCGCGGTGGACATAATACCAGTTACTCAGCTCGGTGAGAGATGTCGTAAGGGTGCTTCTTATAAGATCGACTGCAACTTTTGTTTCTGCCTGTCTAATGGCAATGCGATATGTACTACGGCTGATTGTAACAGTAGAGCTTAGTTAGAGAAATAATGTTTGTATTTGTTAACAAATTAATAGACGTAGCTATATTTTAGTCTTTTATTTTGTCGTGATCGTGATCGTGACGTGATACAGGGACAAAAGCGAAATGGTTTAAGGCACTCCACTGCTGGAGATTTTTCTGTATTCAAAACGAAAATGATAGTAGAATAGATATCGAATGTATTGACAGAAGTTTTATAGCTTAATTTATTAGCTATCTATTAGCTTATTTCTATCGTACATATTAGTGGAATGCTACTCACCTTCTTAAAAACATAGGTAAATTACCTACACATAAACACATAGGGGACACCATTAGTAATGGTGTTTCTCCCCTATGTGTTTACCATCGCTCTCATGATCCTCCCACTGCGTAACGCTTCTCTCACGACACAAAACACAATTCAGTCAGTTCACCACTTACTACGATGCTTTTAGCATATAATGCCATATAAATGATCACAACATGAAGTAATCCCCCCCCCCCCCCCCGTAGTCTGTACAGAACCACCTCGTGCTCATAACGTGAACCTAACCGAAAGACAACCTTTGTACCTACAAATTTCCTTGCATCTTGCAATAATATATTTCGTAGTTTCTTATATAAATACTCTAGAGCAAAAAGCATTTCAACACAGACACTTTGTCTTGATATGCAGTACGAGTATGCTCTACAACTTCAAACGCAAACTGCAATAGATCGCAGAGCAGCGTGTGTCTGTAACAGTATGCACTTTGGCAACATGCTTCCTGCTGACAACTCACTAGCAGTAACACAACCCTCAAGGGAATTGTTATTTGGCTCCAGTATTCTGTGAGGAGGAAGTACTTCCCCATAGGCCTTTTTCGCCAGAGTAGCTAGCGAATGGGGTACTCGTATGGTGAGACACATACGCCCCATATGCTAGCTTCTGTCATCATGTGTTTGACATTCAATACTAACGTAGCTAAGCTTGCACCAACCTATATATATACCCAGATTTTTTTCCTGGACAATTTACACACGGCCATGTAGTCCCAAACTAAGCAAAGCTTGTACTATGGACACTAGGTAACTGATATTATTTTTTGTAGTTTTTGTAAATATATACGTATGAATACATAGAAAATACACAGACGAAGTCAAATAGACATGTTCATGTACAAATATTTGTCTTATGCGGGAATCGAACCCGCAACCGCGGAGTCTAAGTGGCCATTGCTAATCATTCGACCACCGAGCTCGTCACCTCGTCGTGAGTGACTTGAAACGTGGTGGAGTACGCTTTAAGCCCTTCAAGTGTGAGAAGATCACTAGAAAGCCCTTATCCCAACAATGACATGAATAATGGCTTGATAAAATAACGGCTTGATTTTGAAAAGTTCAAAAGTGAAATAAAACTTCAAAATAATATATGAACTATATTTTTATTTTCTAAAATAACAGCTGACGTCTTTTAAATAAACTCACAATAGCACAGAACACTCTAAATACACCACTTAATAAATAAATATATAAAATTAAAAATTCATACAAAATTAGGCAATGTTTCTTGTGTAAATTTTACATTCTGTTATAGATAGCAGTTTTCAATCTTTCCAATCTAGAAACGCCGTAGCGTGTCAAGCCAAGTTCAAGCTAACAGAACTGGCGAGCAGCACCGTGTGTAATATTACACGAACCATTTGGAGCCACTTTTGACCCCCTCATAACTCAGAAACTATTTCACATAAACATGTCAAATTTGGCACATGTATTGAAACTTGCGAGTTACATATGTCCTCCAATTTTCATAAACACACCTCAAACGGTTATTTAGATATTAACGTCCAAAAATCGCCATTTTTATCATTGACTGACCTAACGATCAAAAGTCTAACCCCAGTTCCAGATGACCTAGAAAGCTCCAATTTGGCATCCAGATAGTTGGGTAAATAAAGGAAAAATCAGAAACTAGTAAGTTTTTATCATTTTATTATATTTTTTCAATCAAATTGATTCTATTAGGAACACTTGTAGTTATAATGTCTGTAAGCCTCTAATAGTGCCTGTAATGAAAGAATCAGTTCCGATGTGTGAATATTGAAGATTGAAAACCACTATCGACGACGTGGTTTTTACAGTAACTATTTAAATTAAACATAATTTGTGCTTAATATTCTACATGTATACTGTAAAATTTGAGCGATATGCGATTCCGGCAATATTACACGAGGCGAATATTCTCTATGAGGAAATTTGGGAATTTTCCCAGCAATTTCAGCAATATTGCCAGAAATGATAAATTTCTACTCATGTAATATTTACTAAGTAGCAAATATTTTATACTGTAAATTTGGAATATTCCATTTTGTCGCTAATTGTAAAATGAATTTATCAATATGGTTGCATGTCACATGTCAGAGGTACAGTGTAGCTACCATCTTTGAAGTTTGTGTTTCGGCAGCTTTAGAGCTAGGGTTGCCATCCGTCCATGTTTCCCAGAATTTGTCCTAGTTTAGAGGGCATCCTGGGAGCGTCCGGGCGGGGTTTCATTTGTAGTCGCAATAAGAGTTGGTGGTAAGGGGGCTGGCCGTATTTTGTAGTCAGACTTTAAATAATATAGATACTCTTGTTCGACCGACATGTGACACGTTGCTTCTAATGCTTCTGTAGTACAAATGTCTAACCATGCGTCACATCGCATCGCAATAAATGAATAAACAATATCTTTAGCAGTCAAATAGAATTTGCTAGCTATTTTATACAGCAACGCTATGGGATAGATAAGTCACTTTTATAGGCTGTTTTCTAAATTTACAAAAACTATTTTTTGCACATTGGCACTCAAAATGCTCCCACACACTAATAGAGGGTATGTGAGCAGTTTTAGTTACATAATATTGACCGTGAAGAAATATCTCAACAACCGATATATCCAGTTGGTTTGGTCTTTATCTGATATATCCATTTTTTTTATAACTCAACAGGAACCACAGTCACGTGCAGAATTAGGTTTCCAAACAAAACATGGTTTTCTAATTTTAGAGTTAAACGATTTCGTTTAACTCTAAAATTAGAAAACCATGAACTTGGCCATATTTTTACATTTTTCCACGAAAAGCAAAAGTGTGATTTATCGGTTTTAATTCTGACGCTCCTCAACTAGTATAATTAAAAATATAAATAATCAACAATTTAATTAATACACAAAGAGGTATTTGAAGCTGATTAACATTATAATTAACATTTAAAAGGTATCTTAGATTTACAAGTGGTCTAATGCTTGCTTCATTTTATGTTTCGTGGACTGCTAAAACTTTGAGTATATAGAATGGAGATTTTTAGAATAAATAAATATTCCTGGACACATTACACACATGGCCATCTAGTCCCAAACTAAGCAAAGCTTGTATAATGGGCACTAGATATCAGATATAATACATAAATACATTTTTTTTGTAATAACATACTTGTAATACATAGAAAACACCCAAAACAAGACAAACAGACATGTTCATGATCACAAATATTTGTCTTGTCCGGGGATCGAACCAATGACCGCGACCTACAGTTATCTAATACCCATACTCCAAGCTTTGTTTAGTCTGGGACTAGATGTCGGCGTGGAATTTATCTAGGAATATTAATTATTATTTATTTTAATATTAAATTTTCCTATAATTTCATTATTGCCGTGGATCTAAATTTGTGGTTACAAACGTTGTATGGTATTTTTTTGTATGAAAAAGGATTAAGTACAATACTTAAATTATTCACTATTCTAATGATAATCAAAATATTTAATAATAGTATATCCCTGTCTCAGCGGAAAAGCATTAAAAGCTGCCTCTTCTTCTAAATACTCAAAGGTAAAGCAGTACAGCATGAGATGTTAATAATATTAAAAACGATTGTAGACAAAATGCTTTATTATTTTTCTACTTGGCCTACAAAAATATTAAGTATAAGTATTCTTCTAGAACATTCTGATGAAGACAAGGCGATCTATTCATAGCGTAATTAATTGTCTATTAACAGTAATTCTCGTAAATTTAAGCAGAATATAATAAATACTTTATCATAACAATTCGATTCGTCTAACTACAAGGGCATGTCATGGGGTCCATGTATAAATTCCTTAATTTTACAGGCAACTGATTAATTTAAGGTTACGGCGAGGTATCCTCAAGTAATATCTTATATTATTACTAGCTGACCCGGCAAACGTTGTTTTGTCATAAAAATAGATAAGAACCTATTCCAAGACCTACTGAATATGTATATAAAATTTCATCAAAATCGGTCAAGCCGTTTCGGAGGAGTATGGTAACTAACACTGTGACACGACAATTTTATATATTAGAACAACTTTAATTATCGTCAACCCTTATTCATCCCACTGCTGGGATAAGGCTCTCCCCTCAATCGAAGGCGCGTAGAGCATACTCCACCACTGCTAAACTGCGGGGTGGCGGAGGTCAAGTGTTTTCAAGCCGCCTAAAGGCCACTGACTTGGCTAAACGACTGTCAACTAACGACAACAGCCAGGACCGACGGCTTAACGTGCCCTCCGAAGCACGGAGGAGCTCGACGTAAATAAAACCCATCCATCAACAGGCTACGGTCGACGTTGCTTAACTTGCATGATCGATTGGACACGCGCAACGAAGCCATCGAGCTCTTCCTATTTCCGGATACATAATGCTTTTTGCGTGCGAAAATGGTTAACGAAGACGAATCACTATTCTTTTTCTACCATAGTTAGATCTCGTCTGTGGATTACCGTACTTTAAAATTTACAATAATTTGGTAACAGGAGTCTACCAATAAATAGTAGATCTACATTTATAATAACTCTTGTTGCCTTCCCTATGAGGTGCTAGATGGCGTGTAATCGAACACGCAAGTTAAGTAAATTCGACCGTAGCCTGTCGATGGATGGGTTTATTGATTTCTCCTCCGTGCTTAAGAGGGTACGTTAAGACTCGCCACCGCCGCGTGTAAGGCTAGTGAATAATGAAGCGGCGCCGCGGCGGCGACGGTAGCGCTGCCGCCACGGTGTCATGTGAAAGCGGCCTAAGGATTGTCGCCGACGACGACGACGATGTGTTGCCTAAAGGCAAGACATTCTAAAAAATGTCTTTAATTTGTGCTCCATGGACCCCATAACTTGTGACAAAACAGAGGTCAAGAGACCCAAACAGTACCCATCCAAAACTAGCACCATCGAATTGATCGCTGTGGCTAACAATGAGACTAAACGACACGCATCTCGCACAGATCATGGCGGACTGACGCTAGCAGGGTTTAAAAATGAAGGCGTCAATACAGATACAAATAAAGCTATTTAAAATATACATTCCATTCGTATAATACCTAAACGTAGTTTGCACATTGTTTTAATGAGCACACTCTGGTACATACAAATACGTATGCAGAGTGTGCGAGTGTGTGTGTGTGTGTGTGTGTGTGTGCGAGTGTGTGTGTGTGTGTGTGTGTGTGTGTGTGTGTGTGTGCCTGTGTTTGTGTGACTGTGTTTGTGTGACTGTGTTTGTGTGACTGTGTTTGTGTGAGTGTATGTGAGCGTGAGGCCTCGAACAACACTGTTCGAGATTCTACTCAGAGGAAACTCAGTTTACACTTTACGTACAAATTACGCACAATATATTCGTAATGTAGCATAATTAAACCCTGCCGCGTCACATCCGCCCCTAACTCTAGCAGATCTGAATCCACCAGGAGTACCAGGACTTCATAAGTTAAGAGAAGCTATCGTTGACCTGCCTACAGCACCTGATGAAAGTGGCCCTTCTGGGCAGCTCCCTGAGTCGCGCGGCTCCGACGTAGGTGCACGCGGACCGTAGGCCTCCGAGGATGTCTTTAACTGTAGTGCCCACATCACCTCTGTATTCAACTTCTACTGTTTTTCCTGGAAAATATTTTATGTGCTTAAGTTTTTTTTCTAGAGTAAGAGAATAGAATACTATACTCATACTCTCTCTCTCTCTATTCTATGAGATGACGGGGGGGCACACATTCCCACTGTACTGTACTGTGTCTCCTGTGCAACCAGGATTAACAGCGGCGACCAACAAAAAAGACAAGAACAGTGAAGTCCGTTGTAGTGCCGGGGGTGAAACTACGGCTGCGTCGGAACTCACAACGAATTTAATAAGAGAAAATTAGTAGGAGTAAGAGGCTTTTGGATATTTGACTTCCCCTCCTAGCGATGTGAGAGACAGCAATACGACAAATAACCCATTAAAATTGTAATAGGTAATTAAAATCTTTAATGATTGAGATGATTAAAGAGTTCACGTAGGCGATGCAGCAGTTTCAATATCCTTCTTACCTTCAGAAGACCTATAATCAGCGACTCCACCAGAATGCTTCAGCATAGCGGTAGACGAGGACATGCCGTAGAACAGCTTCACCTTCCTGCCATCACCAGCAGTGACCACCTCTCCGCCGCACTGGTCGTGGCCGGCGAACATGCCACCAGCCATGACGAAGTCTGCTCCAGCACCAAAGGCTTTGGCAACATCGCCTGGGCAAGTGCAGCCGCCATCCTGGCAACATTCGGACATCGTAGAAATACATATAGTAGGTACTTTAGCGACAGATGAGGTCACGTAATTTAACTACCTTACGTCACGTACATCAGCTCTATTTTTAACCCCTGACGCAAAAACTGTTATAAGTTTGACGTGCCTCTGACGATTCTATGTGTATGTGTGTGTGTGTGTGTTGTGTGTGTGTGTGTGAGAGAGAGTGTGTGTGTGTGTGTGTTGTGTGTGTGTGTGAGAGAGAGAGTGTGTGTGTGTGTGTGTGTGTGTGTGTGAGTGTGTGGTGTGTTTTTTTATTTGAAATTTGAATTAGTCGGTAGTGTTCCTTAGCTATGTTTCATGAATATCGGTCCAAGATGGCCGCCGCCAAAAAATGATGGATTACATATTTTTTCGCAACCCCTTCAATATGGGTATCAAATGAAAGGGCTTGACTAGTACAATACTACACTATGATAATTTTCAAATCCAAGAGGCCGCCACCACAAACTCAATATGGGTATGAAATGAAAGGGCTTGGCTAGACTGAAGGTTATTAAAATTTTTAATTTAAATGACAGATTTTGACAACCAAATACATGACATGACAAGATTTGTCTACATACAGGAAGAACATATCCTGTTTCTTTCTACCATACATTCAGCTATCATCTCCAAAACACACGTGTAGCCTAAATTTTATTTATTTCTGAGAGGTGAGAGGAGGAATGATGGAGCTCCTTGGCATCGTAGCGCGTGTCAGTCAAATCGAACACACAAGTTAAACAACGTCGACCGTAGCCTGTCCATGGATGGGTTTATATTATTTCGAGCTCCTCCGTGCTTCGGAGGGTACTTTAAGCCGTCGGCCCCAGCTATTGCCGTTAGTCGTTAAGCTAATTCTGTGGCCTTTAGACGGCTTGAACACCGCCAATCCGCAGTTGAGCAGCGTGGTAGAGTATGCTCTAAACCCCTTCGATTGATCGGAGACCCGTATCCCAGCAGTGGGATAAGTAAGGCTTGACTTGACCACGACGATGAGAGGTCGATGAGATATTATTTTATTTTAAAACTGGATTAAAAAGATTCATTACTGATGAGACTTGAAGTTATATAATACTAGCGACCCGCCCCGGCTTCGCACGGGTGCAATGCTGATACTAAATGTACTACAGAAGGTCTTTGCGCTTTGTCCTATCCAGTCCTTCCCCAGTTATAGGCACACGCCGCCGGCTCCGCGGCCGGTACCGCCACAGCCGTTATGTCCCTGCATTTTAAATGTGTAATATCTTCTAAACTATTCATTTAAATTACATGCTGTGAAGGGCCATATTGTTCTATATTAAATGCGCAATGTATTTAAGGTACTTAATTGGATAAGGATTAATTCTGTATTGCTTAAAATCGCTTCGTAAATAAGGCATTATTTCTTGTAAAAAGCAAAGGATAAAATAACGGTTATTGTGTGTTACCACTAAGAGATAGACATATACCATCGCGAACTTTTTTGTAGACCATTTTAAGGTGAACAATACTGTACTACATTATTTTGATCTATCTCGTTGGGTTCAGCCAGCGTTTGCAATGAAAGAGCAAAAAAATGTGTTTATTTACGACATCACATTAGAAACCTCTAAATTATCAGTGTTTTTCTACTATGTTATGCATATATTATACATATAAACTTTCCAGTTGAATCACTCTATCTATTAAAAAAAACCGCATCATAATCCGTTGCGTAGTTTCAAAGATTTAAGCATACATGGGGACATAGGGACAGAGAAAGCGACTTTGTTTTATACTATGTAGTGATTTTCATTGCCTGTATACTATTTTTACATTTACATTGATTTATAATTTATTTTATTTTAGCTACATATTTGAGCCGTTTGGGGTAGAGACGCTAGGTCCGTGGGGACCATCAGCACATAAACTGTTTCAACAGTTGTCAAAAAGATTGATCGAAGTTTCACATGACTAGGGATTGCAATCCGGAAAACCGGATCCGGTAATCCGGCGGATCCGGCATTATTAAACGGTTACCGGATCCGGTACAAATATACCGGATCCGTACTACGGATCCGGTGCTAGCAATTTTTGGCAAAATAATAGATCTCTGCATGAGTAGGTACTTTAAATGCATTGCGCGTGGTGTCACAATTAACACTATTTATTTTCTACGATCCTTTTTTCAAAATAAAAATGATTTTCGTATGATATACCTATCATGAATATTAAGACAATTATTACTTAAAATTCTACTTAAAATAATTATTTATCGTAAGCTGATTAAACTAAAGAGTTGTAATAATAAAACAAACTCATTATTGTGATAATTGTGCCATTCTTTAGACAGATTCATCAAATCATGATGGTGTATGTCATAAATATAAGACTTGTTTGTTAGCATTCTCAAATACTTTAATGATTATTGTGAACTCATCTCAGTAAATTACGTAAGGTTAATTATATTAGATTTTATAAAGTTACTTACTAAAATAATGGATCTATCATTGAAAGTGAAATCTAGGAAGACTGAGCTATTCGTTAGTCGTTACATCGTTAAAATTTTGCTGGTTACCTATACTACTAGATTTTAATTGTTTGCTCGTTGTCTAATCTTACCATTAGATTAGAAATAAAATTGATTTTATATATTTTTTATAAACTACCTATATAAAGTATGTACATGTCACTTGATTCACTTACTAACAGTTCATTTTGAATTGAAAAGCGAAAATCATTCTGATTTGATCAATCCGGCCGGATCCGGTCGGATCCGGCCGGATCGATGGGAATCGGGTCGGATCCGGCCGGACTGAAAATGATGCCGGATTGCAATCCCTACACATGACCAAAGGGCTGGCCAATATCTCGGCCAGAGGATTAGCATTGCCATTCAACGTGGCAATGCTGCCAGCCTTTTGGGCACTTTTCAAGTGGGTAACGATTTGACAGGGCTTCATTATTTATAGTTATTTATTTCTAAGTTATATTTAAGTAGGTATTTTATTTATAAGTTATTTATATTATTTCATTAATTGATTGTTGGATGAATAATAAATAAATAAAAATTATTTTATTTTATTTATTATTGTTTGGGCGACTTACAGCGAAATAGGTGTAAATATATAATACTTATGAGTAAAAGTATGCTAATTACAAGTCTCCGCAATTTAAACAATTTAGTTATTCATTAATTTTGTTTATTTATTACTCGATGTTCTACTTGCCAATCGTTGTATGTACACTCCATGCAGTTTATTTATTTAATTCAACATTGCATTAAATATGGGCCTTAATTAAATTAAATTAATTAAATCAGATACATATGCAAACAAGTCAAGTCAAGTCAATGTCAAGCATCGCAATGGTCGAGTTACTCTAAGATTGACTGGAAGAGATCCCCATGTGGGATAAGTCCGCCTTTGTACCGCTTTATTTTTCATGTACTTTTTCATTATGTAATTTCAACAATCAAGATAATACAAACAAACAAGATGAGAGGATCTTACCGATATGATGTGTCCTTTAAGCCCGTGTGCAGCGTCAGCGCATTCAATGACTGCAGACAACTGCGGGTAGCCCACACCGGTCTTGATTCGCGTGGTACATACTGATCCTGGGCCGATTCCAACCTGTGGAGGAAATGAATTAAAATATATATATATATATATATATATATATATATATATATATTCCTTTCATTAGGTATTTAGCTTTTTCGATTATAATAGAAAAATATTTGCAAATAACTAACTCCACGCGTACGAAGTCGCGGGCGGCCGCTAGTATATATATATATATGTATTTTTCAATCCTAAATCGTATAAAATAAAAAAATTGTTAAATTGTAGGGGTGGGTCATCATTTAGGGGTATGAAAAATAGATGTTGACCGATACTCAGACCTACCCGATATGCACACAAAATTTCATAAAAAACGGTTTGGTCACAAACACCAGGACACGAGAATTTTATATCTTCATATACCTATAAAAATTTCGTGTCACGTTGTTTGTCCACGATGGAATCCTAAACTACTGGACCGATTTTAATAAAATTTTGCACACTGTGTGCAGTTTGATCCAACTTGAGAGATAGAATAGTTTATAACTCATCGGAAAATTTACGTTAAAATATTTAAAAGCGATACGAAATAGGCCAGCTAGCATATGTATAATATCTTCGATCATTGATACTAGAACTAGATGCACAATTAACACCCAAAAAACTTAAATGAATGACTGTCTTTGTCTTAGGGTGAGACTCCACCAAAGCGGAGATGTGCGAAGATGTCTAAAGCGGAGACTGAGACTGAGAGAGAACTGGAGCTGAGCGGAGACGAGATGTGTGAATAACGAAATTCTATTGTTTTTAAAAACTAAGGTCTCGTCTCCGCTCGCACATCTCCGCTTTGGTGGAGTCTCACCCTGAATCTTGTTTTTAACGCAGCTACGACAAAGGAATGTAACTTGAAATCAACTCACCTTTATGATATCAGCGCCTGATAGAATTAATTCTTCTACCATTTCTCCAGTCACCACATTGCCAGCCTGTAACCATAGGACAAGATTATGTAATTATATAATAAAAAGGGCTCAATCCAATTTAGCCAGTGCCGGATTAGCCCTAAAGCCCTAAAATTAAGCAATTGCTTAGGGCATCATGTCATACTATACTTAAATACACTTTTTGTTTTGTAAATACATACATATAATACATGGAAGACGAAGAGAAATGTTCATGCACACACATGTTTGTCATGTGCGGGGATCGAACCCGCGACCTCGACGTGAAAGTGACCATTGCTAGCCATTCGACCACCGAGCTCGTCCTACTCAAATATAGCAAATTACTCTAAACCCCTTTGATTGAGGGGAGGCCCGTTTCCCGACAGTGGGACGAACAAGGGTTGACAACGATCAGATTACGTAATTTGAAAATTGATTAAAAAGTCGCATAGTTGATGTTGCGACGACGCGACGCAGAGCAGCGCAACGCACTAATGAGGCCTCACTCTAAGCAGTGACAAAAATAATGTGAGCTTACGTAACATAAGTAATAATGAAAAAATCCAGTATAGCTATTGAGCTTTTAATCTCAGCATGACAATAACATATTAATTATAACTACAATAATTGTATTTAAGTACATTTCATCATCATCTGGTCATGTTAGTCTCCACTACAGGAGCATGACCTTCTTTCGTCCGTCCCTGACAGAAGGAGGATTTGGCCTACACTCCCCACGCTGGCCAGACGGGTTGGGGATTGGGGAGGCCTGGTCGATGTTTTATAATGTATTTGTATTGTAAGTACATTTATCAGTTGTCTAGTACCATACAATAAAGTGCAATTAGATAGCTAAAAGAAACTTAGAATATTTTTAATCCTAAGCTAGTTTTATATACATATAAAGATATTAAAGGATCCTGTATTGCAAAAAAGAAACATTGCAAGCTCTCGTTTGCAACAGCGGTGCTAACGTGAGCTTTGCAAAATACATAGTAACGTATTGATTTATTTAAGTGATTGTACTTATTGACCGTGTGGTTTCCGATAGACTAGATCTATTCTAGTCTGTCGGAAACCACACGGTCACCACACGGAAACCATCACTCCGTCTCTTCCCGTGGATGTCGTACAAGGCGACTAAGGGAAATACATTAATTAGAAAATATCGATCAGGCCTCCCCAACCCGTTTGGCCAGCGTGGGGAGTGTAGGCCAAATCCTCCTTCTTTCTGGGACGGAGGAGAGAGGGTCGGGCTCCTGTAGCGGAGACTAAAATGACCTGAAGATGATGATGATTGTATTTATGAATTATTAGAGGTGGGAACCTCTAACGGTGAAAAGTGGCTATTATAATAACTTTGTAAAGTTTAACTGTACACATTTTTGTTGTTAGATATAAAAAAAATATTGTCAATGTACCCTCTTTTATAGCTTTGTATGAACACACATGTTTGTGGATAACAACCTAGATTGTAACTTATTAAGGTTTTCGTATGTATATTTTGTAATAGTTACGTAGTCTGTTTTGTGTGAATAAATAAATAAACAACTAATTCCACAATTTAACTTATTGTTAACGCGCCATTCTAGCTAGCTGTCAAACCTGTCAACCAGACCAATTCTTGCCACAGATAATCTAGCACTCGTAATCTGACACAACATATATATCAATGGACACAACAGCATTTATTACTCACAATGATGGTATGCGTTGGGTAAGCCGCCCTCACTCTCCGTACGTACTCCACAAAATGCTGCGAATACCCGTTGGCAACGTCCAGACACACGAACTTCAGGTCTTTTATATTATTGAGGATCTCTGATAGACGCTCGAAGTCTGCTTCTGCTGTACCAGAACTTGCGGCTGAAACAATAAAGAAATAAATATTTCTGGACGATTTACACAGCGCCATCTAGTCCCAAATTAAGCGCAAAGCTTGTACTATGGGTAGGTACTAGACAACTGATACTCGTAAATGTACTTAAATATGTACTTTTATTTTGTAAATACATAAAGTGGAGCGTCGATTATTCGAACGTCGCTCAACTGAACGACCGCTTATCCGAACTACTAACACCTCATCAATTACAAGTTCAGATAATGAAGACGAAATGATAATTGGTGCTTCTGAAGCGTTTACTTGCTTAGATATTGCCTTGCGTTGGTTTGAATGAAACACAGGCTGAAAGCGACCAGCCCCCTTACCACCATCTCTTATTGCGATTCAATAATTGACTAGATTGCTTATTCATCCCAATGAATAAGCGACTCTATAAAATTTGAAATAGAGTCGCTTATTCATTGGTATGAATAATCATTCTATTCAGTTATTGAATCGCAATAAGAGATGGTGGTAAGGGGCCAGTATCAAATATTTGTCCTTACGTGTATAATACGTGACCTAGCCACCCGTAAGTGGGTCGGCTTGCTTCGGCAAACGAAGATTAAAGATTTTTTAACCGACGAAAAAACGGAGGAGGGTCTCAAGTCGACGCGTATGTATTTTTTTTATGTATGATCACACACAACTTTTTATAGAGTAGTCCGATTTTGATAATTCTTTTTTATTGGAAAGGGTATACCCCGAAGTTGGTCCCATATAAATTTGGAAAAAAATCAACCCCAAGGGTAGGAAAACAGAGGATGATTGATTGATTGTTCACTCACTGATTGTAATGTATGACGCTAATAATAATTAGTAGTTCGCCGGGTCATCTAGTTATGAAATAAAAACTTTTTAACAAAAAAATTAAACCGCCGAAAAAACTGAAAAGCAAAAAATAATAAACTTGGTTAATAACTAAGTTCTTACACTAATTTAAGGACACCTAAGTAATTTTGAGTCGGCGCCAAACAGTCAGTGAACAAAGATCACAAAATTACCTCAAATGTAAAGAAATAACAAATCAAATTAACAATGCAAATGTTTGTAAAACACGCATTTTTTGGAATATTATTGTTTATCGCTGGAGATTTCACATTGCATTGATGATTTGCTTTGGTTATTTCTTTCAATTTGAGGTAATTTTGTGATCTTTGAATGTTACGTACAGGTTAATGAAAATCATATGTACATATGGTTTTCATTAACTTGTACGTAAATATATTTTGTGTAATAATTGTGTCGCGTAAAATATTTGGCTGAATCATTGGCTGTGTAGCTCGCACTGCATGCAACTGTTTGCTGTTCTTAGAAATGATATTGACTTTTAATACCTACGCTTCTAATAAAGTCTTTTGGGGTGTAAGGGGTTCATCAACATCTCTGAAACTAAGCCAACTTCACCTGCACGCGGTACACCCTGCTGACTGACAAACGAAGCTCAGGCGAAAAGAGAGGTAGGGAGCGTAATTGTCAGCTACCAGACTGGGGAATGTACCTCCACCTCACAGAATACCGCAGCCAAATAACAATTTCCTTGAGGGCTGTTGTGTTCCTGCGAGTGAGTGAGTTCACCAGAAAGGAAGGAGATACTGCGTTGGCAGCGGGGGTGGCGGCGCGCGAGCGATATTTTTAATGTTGCGAGCGTTAATATGGCTACGGTAATCGCTTCACATCAGGCGGGCGGTATGCTTGTCTGCCACCCGACGTAGTATAAAAAAAAAGTCTAAATTCGAATGTTTTGAAGACCTAATTAGGTCTCACCAAAGCGATTAACAAAAGTAATTACTTTTGTTAATCGCTGTGGTAATTTCCAATACAAGTATTTACTGTGCTTATCGGTGTGCGGTCTATGGGCGGAATTGATTACTTTCCATCAGGTGACCCTCATGCTCGCTTGCCCCTTCTCTCATATAAAAAAATGGGGTGTACCTGTGTCATTCACACGGACGTGTGTTGTACGTGAATACGTTATATGCACTAAACTTGTCTCAATATGGCAGCGCTTCCCCCTCCCCAGCACGCGATGTCCCATAGTCCTTACTTAGCGTACCGTAAAATGTTGCAACTTTGCCTGTTTTTTGAGGTTTTCTGTGTATTTCTCCTATCCTTTAAACCTATTTATTGCTATAAATTTTAATGAGTTGCTAAAGGAATATAGACATTATGCCCTGCCAGAGACGATCCAAATCTTTTTAAATCATGCATATTTTCCGAATTATAAATACTCAAAGTCATAAGCAAAGTTGTAGGTGAAAGACGCAACTTTGCCTATAAGGATGTCTGAATAGTTATGAAGTTTACATTATTAGTATTTTTTTTTCTATACGCATGACACGCCGTGCTTGTATCCGTCAGTAAAATTATTGCCATTTCGGTAATATATTTTTTTCCACAGCTAATAGACAAAGTTGTAGCAGGTACCACAAACTCTTCATACAAAAATGTCGTTGAGTGTAGGGTTGCTCCAAAATAAAAACAGATTCTTTCTTTTTACTTTTAAAAAAATAATTGTTGCTTAATATGAATATTATTTTCAGTAGATATTTTAAGAACAAAAATGTTATATCTAAATGAAATTAAACAAAAATATCGTAAATTACGTAGGTGCTCACTTCTTCTACACGTTAAAATTATGTAAGTAAATTAATTACATTTTAAGAACACAACGTAGGGACAAATTGAAGACTTTGGTATTGAACACAACACACGTCACACACACACAACGTCTGCGATATGCTTCTTCCTCGGCGGACAACTCTGTAGGTCGACCAAACGGTTTGTTATGTAAGTATTTGGATGTGTTTATAATTGTCCGACCCGGAATCCTGAACAACTTTTCTGCTTCGTATGTTAAATTTTTTTTATTTCTCGCACCAGATCAGCAGCCATTTCTAACATTTCTGTTGAATAATCAGCATAGTTACTAGCTCCAGGTTTTCTCCTGCTACGTTTGTTTTTAATTTTTCCCATTTCATGTAACTGCAACAGAAATAAAAATTATTTAAATACCGTGGCTTAGTGGTAAACACTCAGATTGATCGATCATGCAGGTTAAGGAATGTCAGGTGCAGTTAGTTTTTGGATGCGTGATCGCTAGTGGCATAACATATCTAGACCCCATTCGGGTTTCAGATTAGCACCTTGAACTTTTCCACCAGCAGTGGCAAAAAAAGAATTTCAAAAATAACGGAGTTCTGAAGTAACAAACATAAAAAAATACAACCGAATTGAGATCCTCCTTTTATTAAATTGGTTAAAAATATACTAATTCTGACTGCGTGATCAGGTCAGGCTTATTTGGAAAATATATTGTGAGACTAGCTACAAAACTGCGATATATTCGCTCTATATTTTTTAGCATACACTATGCTATGTACCGTACTATGGTAGAATACAAGCAAAGTTAAATACAGACTTATTACAATAATAAACTGAGTTAGAGTATGTATCTTGTGGGTAAGTTTTTATGTACGTATTCTTACGTTTTTCTTAAATCAATAATATGCAACAAGTGACAACCCTAAACCTAGGCAAAGTTGTATCACTGAAGATTCCAGATCAGTTGACAATTTTGCCTGCCAGATTTTTTTGCGGAAATCGCAAATTTATAATGTCATGTTTATAAAAATATGATGCATTACGGAAAATAAACAGTATTTACTTACCCTGGGACGTTTCCACTGCACGAAAACACCTTTTTTTTTTGACAGAAACTGAAAATTATATCGGACGCTCGAAATTTTCCTGCTTATGCGTCGACTTTGTTCATTCAACTGTCTGAGCAATAGTGGAGTTGCCAGTAAAAAAAAAGGGAGAATATGTTGCCATAATAATGTACAATTACTACCAAAAGGCAGAAAATAAAAAAGGACTAAGCAAACGCGAAATATCGTTACCGAAACAAAATAGGCAAAATTGCGCCTTGTTGGCAAAGTTGCAGCATTTTACGGTAATAAATTATTTGATCCTTCATCTATTAAATGGTGTAATTGAACTTTGGAGATGATAGAGTTGTAACTGCAACACCAAACTGTGTCCCCCGATTTTGTTATCATTCGTTTTTTTTAGGCAGCAATTTGCTGGCCGTGTGGTTTCCGGCAGACTAGAATAGAATCACTCCGTTTCATCCCGTGGATGTCGTACAAGGCGACTAAGGGAAATACATTATCAAATATCGATCAGGCCTCCCCAACCCGTTTGGCCAGCGTGGGGAGTGTAGGCCAAATCCTCCTTCCATCTAGGACGGACGAAAGAGGGTCGTGCTCCTGTAGTGGAGACTAAAATGGACCTGATGATGATGATGATGACGTATTCACGTGAAAAATATTGTGTTCACGCAGCCGAGTCGTCAACCCTTACTCTTCCCACTGCTGGGATACGAGTCTCCCCTCAAACTGAAGGGGTTAAGAGCATACTCCACCACGCTGCTCAACTGCGGGTTGGCGGAGGCCAGTGTCGCCTAAAGGCCACTGACTTGGCTTAACGATTGTCATCTTGTGGCAACAGCCGGAACCGACGGCTTAACGTGCCCTCCGAAGCACGGAGGAGCTTGAGATAATATAAACCCTTCCATAGACAGGCTACGGGCGATGTTGCTTAACTTGCGTGTTCCATTAGACTGATTCGTACAACACCGCCACCGAGCTCCTCAGGTCGCCGACGCCGAGGTCGTATTGAATCTACAAAGCGAATCTTACCCATCTGCTCCAAGCATTCCGGGTGATCTTCAGCGAATTTCTTCCACTCTTCTATCGTGTAATATTTGTGTATGCATGTAAATAGGCCATGCTGAAAAAAAAAAAATACTTTTAGAGAATAACCTTTTTAAAAAATAAATTAATTAAAATTATACAGAAATGGCTTACAATTAAATACATATACACGGCATTTGATCGTAAAATACACAAAACAAGAACGATCTGTGATTTAAAAAATCAACAATTTATTGTTTAAATTTAACATTATTTATGTGCAATAAAGAATAAATCTCGTACCCGTACGAGAATTCTCGTCTGACAATCTTAAATACACTTATCTTAAATACCTTAACCCATTAGAGGTCAAATGAAAACAAACAACATTTTATTAAAATTATCTTTATTCTCATTTTGAATTATGAATAAAAAAAACACGAAATACCAAAAAAAGAAAAAAAAAAGTATTTATCATGAAATTACAGGGATGTACTCAATTGAGTACACTGACCACCTAAGTATGAAAATTTTCGAAACAAGCTTTTTCGACGCAAAGTGTCTTTAGGCACTTCTTACATTGCCAGCGTACTCTAGAATGACAAATGACACACCGTAGCTGTTTTTCAATTTTTACTGGATAATGTCCAACTCCATCTTGAGGCAGACCTTCGACTATTGATGCAGCTTGGCGCGATTTTCTTGGTTCGCCTTGTCGTAAATAATAACGTGCGATATGACGGCGGAACATGAGTTGATCCATAGGATTGTCATTACTCATTACATGTAAACGCCAGGAATTAGCAACAGTCATGTCTAACAAGTAGGTAAATAACACCCACCACCACTTTTTACCATGAACAGCAATTCTATACAATGAGACTGACTGATCGAATTCATCCACACCTCCCATATTTTTATTGTATGTTTGGAATAAACGTGGTATCGCTACGTCTCTCTTCTCCTTCTTTATTGGACACCATCGCTTCGCAGTTCCTAGCGGTTGAATGGTGTCGTAGTTGGTTGCCATGGTACACACACTGTTATCTTTCCATCTTACCATTAAAAGTTCACCTTTTTTGTCAAATCTGTAGTCATAAGTGGCACGTTCTTTCTTTTTCATTTCCTTTGTGCTAGTCAGTGTACATTTTTTAGTCCTATTTTCACGTACTGTTCCCGTAGCACGGTAGCCTAGCTTTTTCAATTCCAGTAAAAGATCGTAGCTTGTAAAAAAATTATCAAAAAAAACTTCATGATTAGCTGAGGTACAATTCAGTTTCTCCAATAACTTTTTGACTACGCGGGAACCCAAAGGATCAGAAGTCGGTGACTGTGATTTTCCACAGTAAAAATCGAATGAGTAACAGTATCCGGTCGAACTGGCTGCAACCCAATTTTTGTATCCAAAACGGACTGGTTTTCCTCGAATGAATTGTTTAGCGGGATGGTGGCCATAGTACTTCACCATTGATTCGTCGATAGAGATACTATCATGAAACACTCCCCACTGTAAAAATTTCTGCATAAGTTGGTCTGCCAATGGTCTTACTTTGAACATTTTATCGTTCGACGTTGCTGCTAAGTTGTTGTTTACAAGATGAAGGTTTCTTTTTATATCTCGAAACCTATGCCTCGACATGGCTTTGCTGACCAATTCTACGCTTACATCTTCATCTAGAGACCAGTACATTGGTTCTCGAGGTAGCTTATGATACCCAGATAATATCAAAACCCCTAAAAACTTTTTCAAATCTGAGGAATCTAGTTGAAACTCATGTCTATTGTTTTGATTAGCGTATAGTATGCTATTAGATATAATAATATCAAAAATATCATTGTCAAACAATTTTTCAAATATTTGTACAGGGTTGAGGCCCTTCATTTCTTCACAAATAGTATTCTTCCTGTCAGCAACTTCGGAAGTACTCTGCGAAGTAGACGAGTATGATGGGTCACATTTCCGCCAAATTGGGTTCGAATCTGAAGTGGATAGGCGGTTAGTACCTTTTCGTCTTCTTTTTGCCGCCAGCGGTTCATTATCACTGTCGTCGTCAGAACTATTTTCGCTACTACTATCCTGACGATTCATAAACACCTCGAGAGTACCAGGGACGTCGTGAGGTATGAAACTTACCGCCATATTCTCATCGACACCTTCTTCTTCATCGGTCAATGCACTTGGATCAGGTGGTATGATAGCCAAGTCACATTCATCATCATCGCTATGCTGTAAAATAGCTTCAATAGCTTCCTCAAGCCCCTTGTAGCTCATTTGAGCTGTAAATCGCTGTTTAGCCATTGCAAGGAATCTGAAAAAAAAACATTCATTTTACTTACGTTTGTTGTCAGTGTACTCAACTGAGTACAATAACAAATATGAGACCCTAGTTTTATTTTTGTTATACAAAAACAATTATATTTTTCTTTATTTACTTACTTTGACTTATAATTTACAACAATGAAATAAATAAAACAACTTATAAGCAGTAATTATTTAAAAAAATATAAAATCATTTACTTACCTCCACAGTGTTTCGGTCTCAAAACTTCAACTGACACATTTTATCAAGAAAAGTAACACTACCCACTTAATATCTATAAATATACTTGAACAGTATTATGACGAAGTGAAATAAACAAAGTAACCCACTTAAACTTTAAGATTTTGTAAATAACACTTAAGGATATGGCTGTGCTCAAATGAGTACAGTGACTTCTAATGGGTTAAAAGGATAATGTTTGATGTGCTAAGTTTTTGATGAGCCGAGATACGTAGAAATTGTTATTTTTTTTAAATGAACTTTTTTCTACGTAAATTTAACAGTTTGAATTTTTTAAAATCTCGTACCCGTACGAGAATTCTCGTCTGACAATCTTAAATACAGGCGTATTATCGCCTTAAAAGGATAATGTTTGATGTGCTAAGTTTTTGATGAGCCGAGGATATTTAAACTGGCTTACTTGTTTGAAATTGACGGCTTATAATATTTATCCGATAATCCCAGTTTTAGCCTCACTGGCCTAAAAAGCTTATTCCTTTACGTTCTTTCTTAGCCCATGTGACTTAAAACGTATTTGGGGTACCTAACAATTGTAGAGAATTAATCAAAATTGTATGTATTGTAACCACAAATACATTGTTGTATTTTTGTATTTGGGGTACCTAACAAATTGATAGGTACCACAAATATACATACCTATTTTACAAAATGGTCAAATAAAAACTAAAAATGAAAACAGTTTAAGGTACCTCCCCTATATGTAATTTGGGGATGATTCTTTTTCCCTTATCTATCTATGCCTTTTATATACATATTAATTAGCTCTTTGCCTTGCAACTATAAAAAAAAAACCGGACAAGTGCGAGTCGGACTCGCCCACCGAGGGTTCCGTACGTAGTATCATTATTAAATTTGATATTTTTCATTATAAATAAGAAATAATGCGTCGAAAAATATAAATAAAATATATTTTGCAATGTGTACATCAAGCCCTTTCATATGATACCCCATTTGAACTAGTAGTTTCAATTTGAAATTTCGACACCCTATAAAAAATATAGACCCCCTATTTTTTAAGATCTATTTACAAATGTTATAGTTTTCAGATTTATTCCTGTACTTGTAGTCTATAACGATGTTACTTGCCAAATTTCATAGTTCTAGGTCAACGGGAAGTACCCTATAGGTTTTGATTCCCTTGAGAATGTGTCGAAATATGCGTTTTTTGCTGAATAAACGGCCGTAACTTTTTTCTACGTAAACTTAACAGTTTGATTTTTTTACAACTTCATGGGACCGTAGACCTGAGTATACAGTTTAAATTTCAGCTTGATACCTCCACGCATTCTCGACATAGAAATTCTTGACAGACGGACAACAAAGTGATCTTATAAGGGTTCCGTTTTTCCTTTTAAGGTACGGAACCCTAAAAAGAGATAAATAACTTTGTCGAGTTTCATAAACGAAACTGTTGGTACAGTTATAAAAATACAAACTTTATGACTGCATTTAATACATTGTTTATAATTATATTTATATACAAAATAAGTTTCAACAAAGGACTGCGGACGTATTTGAACTAACGTTTCCTAGAACAAGATAATAAAATAACACGTAGGTAGAACTCACGTAGAACAGTTTCATCATTGTTTGGTCCGGTACATTGAATGTCATATTAGAACACTTCGGCGTCACCCGCATAAATTTTTTTTTTTTTTGTTTGTATATGATGGAATAAAAAAAACACCACAATTTGGGGTATAAGTGGTTTATCAACATCTTTGAACCAAAGCCAACTTCACCTGCACGTGCACCCTGCTGACTGACAAACGAAGCTCTGGCGAAAAGAGAGGTAGGGAGCTTAATTGTAAGCTACCCGACTGGGGAATGTACCTCCACCTCACAGAATACCGCAGCCAAATATACAATTCCCTTGAGGGTTGTTGTGTTCCTGCGAGTGAGTGAGGTCACCAGAAAAGAAGGAGATGCTGCGATGGCAGCGGGGGTGGCGGCGCGCAAGTGATACATTATGTTGCGAGCGTTAATACGGTTACGGTAACCGCTTCACATCAGGCGGGCCGTATGCTTGTCTGCCACCCGACGTAGTATTAGGTTGGGGAAAAAGTCTTTTCGTATTTTATATGAAAATTCAAAACATTTTTTACTAAAGTTTATGTATTTACATTTAACTAAAGTATGTAGGTGCCATTTTGTTCGATAACTTTTTGCCATCTTGTAGGTAGAGACATGATCCCATTACTATAGAAATTTTGGGACTTCTGTTCAAAAAACCACGACAAGTGGTTTTGGCAGTCTTCTCGTGATGTTAACCTGACATTGCCTAAAGAATTCTGAAGAGACCGAAACAGGTAGAAATCAGAAGGTGCAAGGTCAGGACTATACGGCGGATGCATTAACACCTTCCAGTCAAACTCTCTTAATTTTTGCTGAGTGGCTAAAGATGTGTGAGGTCTAGCGTTATCATGATGAAAAATCCCACCCCTTCTGTTAATTTATTCCGGCCGCTTTCTCTCAACTTTTTGCTTTAATCTCATCAGTTGTTCACAGTAGAGTTCAGAATCGATAGTCCTGCCTGGCGGTAACAGCTCATAATGAATAATGCCCTTCCAATCCCACCATACACACAGCATCACCTTATTGCGGGTTAACCCGGGTTTTGCCAGAGTCTGTGAAGCCTGACCGGCCTTTGACCACGACCTTTTTCGCACGTTCTTGTCGTACATGATCCACTTTACATCACCAGTTATAAGCTTCTTCAAAAACGGTTCGCTTTCATTACGTCGTAGTAAAGAATCGCAAATGAGTACACGGTTCATTAAGTTTCTTTCAGTGAGATCGTGAGGCACCCAAATATCGAGCTTTTTAGTGTACCCAGCTTTTTTCAAATGCGCCAAAACTGTTTTGTGGTCAATTCCTAATTCTTCAGCTACGTCGTAACTACTGATATGCTGATCTTGCTCCACTTTTTCAAAAATGGCATCCATTTTATCCGTAACAGGGCGACCAGAGCGACGTGCATCTTTCACATCAAAATTTCCTGATTGAAAACGCTTAAACCAAATTTGTGCTACTCTCACAAACACTGCACTAGATCCATAAACGTCACAAATTTTTTTCGCAGCTTGCGTTGAATTTTTACCTTTTTTGTAGTAAAATTTTAAAATGAATCGAATTTCTTCATTAGATTCACTCATCTTGACAGTAAAAAAAACAAATGAAAATCACACATTTACCTAATTTGAATTTGGAATTATCTTTTTTAAAATTTAAACTTTTTAAAGATATCAAAACCTGCTAGATACAAATGGTATAACCAAAGAGATTTTATTACAAGTTCATACATACTAAAATGCGAAAAGACTTTTTCCCCTACCTATTATATAAAAAAAAAACCCAGACCAAGACGACGATTTTGACGAGCCGGTGGTCGAATTGCTAGAAGGACCACTTTGACTCCGAGGTCGTGACTTCTCCTTCTAAACCTCTATTAAAATGTTATTTAGCTGCGGTAACTGTAAAGAAGAGTTTCTTCCTTAGTCGATCTACTGATAATTTAATATCTCATGCGCTTGCTCATCTCTGTTTCTGGCGAAGTTTTGACTGCTTGCCACGCACAGGAAAGGCTTTGGCCCTAAAAATCTACAGTATGTTTAAAGCCAAAGCCAACGTCACCTGCATGTGGGATTGCTAACAAAGGTACAGCCTGCATACTGCCCTCTATCATACTAGGATCGAAGCATACTGAAGATAATTCAAAATCAAACGAACTTACCAAATGAAATTTCGATGACACTTATGCAAACAGCTTCATTCGACGCGATTTATTCATACAATATACAAACAAACGTTGATATGCCAATAATAACTAAATTTTAAATCATTTTGTCATAATTGCAATGCAGCATCGAATATCTACATTTCGACATCATGCGTGATGCGCGCACGTGACAGTCAAACAGTCGTTACAGCAAAAATACAAAACTATGACCCCCTTCGATAAATTAGCGAGCCTCTTGCGTAAATTTGTGTAACACACTTTGAGAAACTCATAATTTTAACAAAAGAAACAGACTCCAAAATGTAGAGTAATGACTCTACATTTATGTAAATACAGACTGATGATGAAAAAAATATGGGACCAGTCTGAAAGTATACCTACTCTTTCAAATAAAAAAAGTTTTTTTTCAAATCGGTTTATAAATCACGGAGTAATGAAATAACAAACCTAACAGTGGGTAGATACAGGCTGATGCTGATGACGATGATGATGTAAAAAATATAGGACCAATCTGGTAATATACTTTTTCAAATAAAAAAAGTTTTTTTCAAATCGGTTTATAAATCAGGGAGTAATTAAGTAACAAACATAAAAAAAAATACAGCCAAATTGAGAACCTCCTCCTTTTTTGGAGTCCGTTAAAAATGGGGTGTGGCTGTGACACGACCGTGTCTTGTACGTGAACATGTTATATGCACTAAAATTATCTCAAAATGGCAGCGCCCCCTTCCCCGCACGAGATGTTCCTTGATTAGCGTAATAAATACTTTGATCCTTCATCTATCCAGTGCAGCAGTGGTGTGATTCAAAGTCAAAGTCAAAATTCTTTACTCTGTGGGCCCTCGCGGGCACTTAGACACGTCTTTTACAATTAGGTATATTTTTTTATCTACCAGCATTTCGGAATGACCATTGTCGAGAAGAAATGCCGAAAGAAACTCTGTCTATTGACAGAGTTTCTTTCGGCATTTCTTCTCGTCTTTTCCAAATAGCCAATTGACTTTTGGATGGAGATGATAGATTTGTAACTGCAACACTAAACTGTATTCCCCGATTTTATTAGCATTCATTTCATCGTCGTCAACTCTCTCTCTCTACACGTAGAAATGTAAGGTCTCTTTGCGTTCTATATAAATTATATCACGGGGCGTGCTTGGATGAGCTGTTTGAATTGTTGTTCCACTATCGTACAACTAGACTTATTGGCGATCTACTATCAGTACTTTTACTAAGTCATTTTGTACCACGAACAGTGAAACTGTGGAATCAACTTCCCTCAGTGGCGTAACTACAGGGTGTCAGTGCAGGCAAAATGCCACGGGCCCCAGATTAAGGGGGACCCAGGCTTGAGAGCTTAGTACAAACATAGACAAAAATAACATTATCATAATTCTTGAAAATAAAATTATAGATTATTAGCCAAAAATGTACAAAATACTTCTCTAGTGTTGGTAACGTAGATGACTTATTAGAGAGGGCCCCATCCTCTGAGGGCCCATCTGATGAATTTGCCATCAGCCCCTGATGGTATAGTCACGCCACTGACTTCCCTAGCAGTATTTCCGAACAATTACGACATGGGAGCCTTCAAGAAAGTCTTTATTACCCTTAAAAGACTGCCATCGGATCGGCGACCCTGTGGTGTTGCTGATCTCTATAGGCGATCGTGATTGCTTTTCACCAGATAACCACATGCTCGTTTGCGCCTCTCTGATACAAATTGGTTGTCTGTAAAGTCGGTTTACAGACGATAATTTTCGTGATAACGTCATAAGAAAACATCGGCCGATGGAGTGGAAGAGAGATAGATACGTCACAAGCCGAACGCATAGGCCGATCGTGCCTCTTTATCGCTTGTTCTGCGCTCTCGCTTGCACGCTCGATTCAGGCGGAACGTGACAATGAACCATGCTTTTTCGTGCGTGCAGCCGTCGTATATCTATTTATAAGGCGTCATCACGTCAAAAAAGATGATCCTAGTACAATCACAGATTACATAATAGTTACTACGTAAGTACAATGAACAATGGATAGCACAGTCCTTACCTTACTCAACCGGACGTTCCTGCCTTATCAACATTGTTTTATGTAATTCTTTTATTTATTTTTTTATACTACTTCGGGTGGCAGACAAGCATACGGCCCGCCTGATGTGAAGCGGTTACCGTAGCAATATTAACGCTCGCAACTTAAAATATCGCTCGCGCGCCGCCAGCCCCGCTGCCTACGCAGGATCTCCTTCCTCTCTGGTGACCTCACTCACTCGCAGGAACACAACAACCCTCAAGGGAATTGTTATTTGGCTGCGGTATTCTGTGAGGTGGAGGTACTTCCCCAGTCGGGTAGCTTATAATTTACGCTCCCCACCTATCTTTTTGCCAGAGCTTCGTTTGTCAGTCAGCGGGGTGCACCGCGTGCATGTGAAGTTGGCTTTGGTTCAAAGATGTTGATGAACCACTTACACCCCAAAATTACTGTGTACTTCAAACAACATTTTTCCCATAGGAACTTAATTTGCTATCATTATTAACACTTTTCGAGTTATAGGAAAAAGTCTTACCATAATTCGGGTTTGTAGCCTGTGACACTCATAAATAACGTGGCTTTCTATTGGTAAAAAAAAAATCTAAATCGGTTCAGCAGTTCCAGAGATTACCCCTACAACCTAACAAACTTTACCTCTATAGAATAATAGTTTAGATCTAGTTCACACAGAACAACTCGCTGCCAAGGTGTCTTCTTATTTGAACCTTACCTTGGACAATTCCCTCGCCATCTCGAAGGTGCCAACCGTGTCCATGTTGCTGGCCATCACGGGCACCCCGCGGTAGGTCTGCCCTGAATTCTTGAACGTGATCTCTCGGTATAAATCAACCTGAAAATAATGGAAACAAGAAATTATTAACAGAAAGAAAAAACCCTTTTTAGGATTCCCTACTCAAAGGAAAAAAGGAACCCTATTAATAAGGCTCCGCTGACCGTCCGTCCGTCCGTCTGTAACCAGGCTGTATCTCATGAACTGTGATAGTTAGACAGTTGAAATTTTCACAGATGATGTATTTTTATTGCCGCTATAACAACAAATACTAAAAAACAGAATAAAATTAATATTTAAGGGGGCTCCCATACAACAAACGTGATTTTTTTGCTCGTTTTTGCTCGCAATTCAAAACGCTTGAAATACTCACATAATATTTAGTTTTATATTCACTTTATAAATAAATAATTAAATAAAAATAAAAATAAAACAAACATTTAAGGGGGCTCCCATACAACAAACGTGATTTTTTTTGGCATTTTTAATAATTGATAATGGTACGAAACCCTTCGTGCGCGAGTCCGACTCGCACTTGACCGGTTTTTTTAATCTGCCGAGTCAACGATAACATGGGGGAGGAAAGACCTAGATTGGAGACCTCGTATGGGGCGACGGGTTAGGATATGAGAATAAAACGTTTCCACGTTTTATTGCTGGAAAATATCATGTGACCTTTACGCCTGTGTAGGCGTAAAGGTATTTCAAACTCGAATCGACGTCAACCCTCATCCCACTGCTGGGTGCTGGGATACGGGTAAAACCATCAGAAAGCAAAGGCAAGATTTTTATTACGTGTAGTGAGCGTTTTTTTTTTTATACTACGTCGGGTGGCAGACAAGCATACGGCACGCCTGATGTGAAGCGGTTGCCGTAGCCATATTAACGCTCGCAACATAAAATATCGCTCGCGCGCCGCCACCTCCGCTGCCCACGCAGCATCTCCTTCCTTTCTGGTGACCTAACTCACTCGCAGGAACACAACAACCCTCAAGGGAATTGTTATTTGGCGGCGGTATTCTGTGAGGTGGAGGTACATTCCCCAGTCGGGTAGCTTACAATTACGCTCCCTACCTCTCTTTGAGTGTAAAGCTGTAAAGTCTTTCTTGGAAAATAATAGACTCCAAAACCACTGAACCGATTTTGATGAAACTTGTCACAATTAAAGACCTCGACATGCTTGAGGTTTGTGTCGAAAAAAAATTGAGATCGATCATGTCCTTGAGGAGTGATCATCAAATACATTTTCCATTGAAATCAATGGAAAATATGCACTCAGCGAATCTACTCTCTACATTCAACCTCGATTTCGTCCCAGAATCCGCTATCCTAGTATATTGTGGTTCTAACACAGGTTAATAAAATGTTGATACTGTCCCTATACAATACCCCTGTGTGCGGATTAAATGAAACTGGTTAAGGTGAAGTTTATTTTAGACCCCAGAGGAGGGGTAGTTACTGACCTCGGAATTCATCTACTATATAAAAATAAGTCGGGTTTTCCTTCCTGACGCTATAACTCCAGAACGCACGAACCGATTTCCACGGTTTTGCATTCGTTGGAAAGGTCTCGGGCTCCGTGAGGTTTATAGCAAAGAAAATTCTGGAAAAATTTGAAAAGAAAAGCGGGAAAATCTTTTTTCACATACAGCGCCATCTGGTGGCGAAACGGAGTTCGCCGGGTTTGCTAGTGCGGTATACATATATAATCTAGGTATATAAAACTAGGTATCGATGGCGACATTCCGCGTGTCACTCTAATCGAACATGCAAGTTGAGCAACGTCGGTCGTAGCCTGTGCATGGATAGGTTTATTTATCGCGAGTTGCTCCGTGCTTCGGAATGCACGTTAACCCGTCGGGCTTGCCGTTGTCAGTAGAAGACAGTCGTTAAGCCAAGTCAGTGGCCTTTAGGCGGCTTGAAAACACTGGCCTCGGCTACCCCAGAGTTGAACAGCGTGGTGGAGTATACTCTAAATATATATTGTATATACATTGAGAAGCTCGGTGGTCGAATGGTTAGCAATGGCCACTTTGACTCCGAGGTCGCGGTTTTGATTCCCGCACAAGGCAAACATTTGTGTGCATGAACATGTCTGTTTGTCTTGGTCTGGATATTTTCTATGTATTATAAGTATGTATTTACAAAATAAAAAGTATTTAAGTACATCTATCAGTTGTCTAGTACCCATAACACAAGCTTTGTGTTTAATTTGGGACTAGATGGCGCTGTGTAAAATTGTCCAGAAATATTTATTTATTTATTATATAAATATATACATTCATAGTTCAGACACCTTTATTACTTAACTAATTAAAATTTTGTTTAGATCATGTTAGAAGTCTAGAATATAAATAGGATAGGTACCTATTAGCCCAATATTTCCGAACCTATAAACTATTCCAGCGGGGGTAAAACAGGGATTCTATAGGGGTAATAAATGTGATAAAAGATATCAAATTAGTTTAAACCATTAAGGTCTATTCTAGGGAGGGGCTAGAATCAGATTCTTTCATCGGTTGTAGGTGTAACAACATTGAAAAGATTAGGAATCTCTGCATTAACCCGAAAAAATGAACTGTTCCCGAGAGAAAACCAAGTTTTTAACCAAAATACACGCGGAAAATATGCTATATTTATTTTCCTGAACTTCTTTTACACTATTATTCAAAGTCATATGTTCAGCGAAATTTGTTGCGCTTATAAAATCGTCCGGTCGTTCTGTCTGTCCGTCCTGAAACTCAAAATTTCGAAATTCTGACTTCGGATTCGTGTAGAGCATCAAAAAGTAGTACTGTAAAGTGACCTTGGTTTTCCGATATCAATTCGGGAAAGTGGCCAAAATAAATAAATAAATAAATTATGTCTATCCGTCTGTTGCCACGAAACTCAAAATTTCGAAATTCTGACTTCGGATTCGTGTAGAGCATCAAAAAGTAGTACTGTAAAGTGACCTTGGTTTTCCGATATCAATTCGGGAAAGTGGCCAAAATAAATAAATAAATAAATTTCGCTATGGTGGCGCATGCTGCGCGTCCGATGTTTTTTATTTAGACTTGTTATTATTATCAACATTATATACATTAGTTTTGCGTAACTTTTACAGTTTTGTTTTTTTTTTTTACATGATTTATACCATTGTCATAGTTATTATCATATGTTTAAAATAAACTCGCTTAGGTTAGCGAGGAGCGAAGCGAGGAGCGGGTAGGTTGACATAAACATAACGCAGGAGCCGAGCGAGCGCAGCGAGTGAGCTACTTTCATGCGTTTCTCAAATTAGGGTAAAAATATTATTGAAATTATGTTTAGGAATAAAAGCGTTATGAAACACAACTGTAGGAGTTGAAATATATTTACGCATGTCATAATTATTAATTACAATTTTCGGTGACATGACTGTTATGGAAATCGTCGTCATACTAAAATTTATATATTTTATGATTGAAAAGTTTAGGAAGAAAAATTAAAATAAGGAAGAGTGATCATTCGGATTACAAATCGGTATGAAGAACAATTTCGGATAATAAACTTTAGATGAGCCAATATGGACGCGGAAAATATAAGTAATGAATTTGTAGTCAACATGACATCGTTGGGAGACTTCCTTAAAGCCGATGTTTACGTCTCAGATCTCAAATCTATTTAAATAAAATTCAAAGTCCTAATTGACTGACAGATATATCAACGCACAGCCCAAACCGCTGGGTCTAGAGATTCTAAATTTGGTACGTAAGTTCCTTAGGAGGCCTAGGGGTACACTAAGAAAGGATTTTTCAAAATTCATCCTAAGGTCACCCCCTTAGGATGAATTTGAAACAGGGGTCCAAAGTTTGTATGGGGAAACGAGATTAGTTAGACTATTTTATCCTAAACTTTACACGAGTACTTCTATACATAAATGAGTAAACACGTGTTTGCCCCGAATTTCACGCGAGCAAAGCCGCGGGCATAAGCTAGTGGATTAATAAGCCAATTGAAAGAATATAGAAAGCATTGATAGGATATGGAAGCTTCTACGTAGTCTGACTGGAAGCTAATCGAGTTGCTTGCGTCGTCATAGCGAGACTGGCGGGAGTCGAGAGTACTAGAGCGAAACAGACGGCACGCTGCCAAATACCCACGACAATGCCGGCTGTACGAAATTCTCTAAATACGCTCAGATTTGTGCGATCGACCTAGTAACGCAAGGGCTCAGAGTGCTTATTGAGAGTTTTTTGATCGCGTTCCATCATGTCGCGTTCAATCGTAAACAACCCAACCAAATAGAGAAGAACTCTCATATTGTGAATTTATAAGACGCGTGTTACATATTCAAAATTATGTGCCTTACTTGCTCACATTTTGAAGTGAGCAACCCGGCTAATTTGAACAAAACACATCATCATCATCACGTTCATTTTAGTCTCCACTACAGGAGCACGACCCTCTCTCGTCCGTCCTAGACGGAAGGAGGATTTGGCCTACACTCTCCACGCCAAACGGGTTGGGGAGGCCTGATCGATATTTGATAATGTATTTCCCTTAGTCGCCTTGTACGACATCCACGGGAAGAGATGGCGTGATTCTATTCTAGTCGGCCGGAAACCACACGGCCAATTTGGACAAAACACGCGTCTGAAAAATTCACAACTTTTTCTCAATTTGATCGGCTTGCAACACGTTCGAATGTGACCAAATAACTCGCACTAAGCATTCTGGCTTATTCTCTTTTACTGCTAAGGTGGCAAACAATACAGACCGCCTGATCTGATGATAAACAATTACTTCTTTGCTTGCTGCTTGATAAAGACAGTAAAGATTTACATAGATGAGAAATAATATACTAAAGTAATAATACCTACTTAACCCATTCAGTGCCGAGGCCGCCCATCGGCGTCCTAAAAATCTTTAATCACATGCCAAAGACGTCTAGGTTTTGTATTCAATATCTAGGATAAATAGTATGGCGGCATGAGGGTAAAGTTCTTAATACGTAAGCCTATTGCTATATATAGTTTAAAGAGAAGTAGGGAGCGTAATTGTAAGCTACCCGACTGGGGAATGTACCTCCACCTCACATAATACCGCAGCCAAGTAACAATTCCCTTGAGGGTTGTTGTGTTCCGGCGAGTGAGTGAGATCACCAGAAAGGAAGGAGATGCTGCGTTTTCAGCGGAGGTGGCGGCGCGGGAGCAATATGTATATTGCTAGCGTTACTAAAGCTACGGTAACCGCTTTACATTAAATTATCATTAAAAAAAAAACAAAAATCCGGCAATGAATGGGTTAAACAAATTAACCTATGTATTAACAAGTGTACCTAAACCAATTTGAAATGCACTATTTGTAAAAATTGCTAATTTGTTTTGAATTGACGAGCCCCGCGGTGGTCGAATGGCTAGCAATGGCTACTTGACTCCTAAGTCGTGAGTTCGATCCCCGCACAAGACAAACATTTTGTACCTATGCATGAACATGTCTGTTTGTGTAGGTGTTGTCTATGTGTTATAAGTATGTATTTACAAAAAAAAAAGATGTACCTATTTAAGTACATTTATCAGTTGACTAGTTTCCATAGCACAAGCTTTGCGTTTAATTTGGGACTAGATGGCGCTGTGTAAACTGTCCAGAAATATTTATTTATTTAATAGAATGGACTGAAATGTGTATTGTGTTTTAATATTATGAATATTTACTCGTATATAATCTGAAACTCCAGCAAGAAGTGATTTGTTCTAATATCTGAACGGAAAGCATAAACTAGACAGGACATAAAATTTTGGGAAACAATTATCTACATAGTTTTGATGGCATGCCAAGGAAATTATGCTTTCTTTTCAGGCTGCTCGCCAAAACCTACTACTCTCGCCCCATTAGGCAGTAAGTCAAGGACGAGGGATATTGCCAACGTATACATATAACTACATGTTAATATCAGGGATGTCATAAATATGAAATATCGGATTCGGATACGGTTACGGGTAAGTAGTAAAAAAATAAATATTTTTGGACAATTTACACGGCGCCATCTAGTCCCAAATTAAGTGCAAAGCTTGTACTATGGGTACTAGACAACTGATAAATGTACTTAAATACATTTTTTTTTAATACATACTTATAAAAACAGAAAGAAAAAAACGCTACCGGCAGCACAATTTATTCGAGTGTCACGCCCGCGCTATGTGACGCGACCAAGATGGTTAAACAAAAAAGCGTTACTGTTCTGCATTCAGATGCACGAACACAAATTTTAAAGAGTTTTAATTTTAAGCAGTGTGTGAGTGCCTCGGGCGATCACTCGCACCTGTTAAAAAATGTACGCTAATTGATCTATCGGCGCGTGAGTTCTGCTGACATGACATTATGACTTTAGTAGATTAGAGACTTAAAATACATACCTACACGAATGTTACAAATACTTTCCGTGTTAACCCATTAGAGGTCAAATGACAACAAACAACGATTTATTAAAATTATCTCTATTTTCATTTTCAATTATGAATAAAAAGAACACGAAATACACAAAAAAAATTAAAAATAGTATTTATCATGAAATTACAGGGGTGTACTCAATTGAGTACACTGACCACCTAAGTATGAAAATTTTCGAAACAAGCTTTTTCGACGCAAAGTGTCTTTAGGCTCTTCTTACATTGCCAGCGTACTCTAGAATGACAAATGACACACCGCAGCTGTTTTTCAAATTTTACTGGATAATGTCCAACTCCATCTTGAGGCAGACCTTCCACTATTGATGCAGCTTGGCGCGATTTTCTTGGTTCGCCTTGTCGTATGACGGCGGAACATGAGTTGATACATAGTCATTACTCATTGTCATTACATTTTTATTGTACGTTTGGAATAAACGTGGTATCGCTACGTCTCTCTTCTCCTTCTTTATTGGACACCATCGCTTGACAGTTCCTAGCGATTGAATAGTTCGACGTTGCTGCTAAGTCGTTGTCTAAAAGATAAAGGTTTATTTTTATATCTCGAAACCTATGCCTCGACCCGGCTTTGCTGAGCAATTCTACACTTACATCTTCATCTAGAGACCAGTACATTGGTTCTCGAGGTAGCTTATGATACCCAGATAATATCAAAACCCCTAAAAGCTTTTTCAAATCCGAGGAATCCAGTTGAAACTCATATCTATTGTATTGATTAGCGTATAGTATGCTATTAGATATAATCATATCAATAATATCATAATCAAACAATTTTTCAAATATTTGTAAAGGGTTGAGGCCCTGCATTTCTTGACAAATAGTATTCTTCCTGTCAGACACTTCGGAAGTACTCTGCGAAGTAGACGAGTATCATGGGGCACATTCCGCCAAATTGGGTTCGAATCTGAAGTGGATTGGCGGTTAGTATCTTTTCGTCTTCTTTTTGCCGCCAGCGGTTCATTATCACTGTCGTCGTACGAAATATTTTCGCTACTACTATCCTGACGATTCATAAACACCTCAAGAGTACCAGGGACGTCTTGGGGTATGAAACTTGACGCCATATCCTCATCGACACCTTCCTCTTCATCGGACAATGCACTTGGATCAGGTGGTATGATAGCCAAGTCACATTCATCATCATCGCTATGCTGTAAAATAGCTTCAATAGCTTATTCAAGCCCCTTGTAGCTCATTTGAGCTGTAAATCGCTGTTTATCCATTGCAAGGAATCTGAAAAAAAAATCATTCATTTTACTTACGTATGTTGTCACTGTACTCAACCGAGTACAGTAACATTTATGAGACCCTAGTTTTATTTTAGTTATACAAAAACAATTATATTTTTCTTTATTTACTTACTCTGACTTCTAATTTACAACAATGAAATAAATAAAACAAATTATAAGCAGTAATTATTTAAAAAAAATCTAAAATCATATACTTACCTCCACAGTGTTTCGGTGTCAAAACTTTAACTGACACATTTATTAAGAAAAGTAACACTACCCGCTTAATATCTATAAATATACTTGAACAGTATTATGACGAAGTAAAATAAACAAAGTAATCCACTTAAACTTTAAGATTTTGTAAATAACACTTAAGGATATGGCTGTACTCGAATGAGTACAGTGACTTCTAATGGGTTAAAGATACATCCGAGCTATTATTGGGACAACGTGAATAGTAAACCTGATCTGTAAGTACGTACAGTCATGATTCCTGTTAAAACTTACACTAAAATTATACATTCTATCAGTGTCAACATTACCTAATATTATTGTTACTAAGTGCCTACCTATGTACTTAATAATCACAGAGTATGATATAGTAACATAAGTAAGTACAACAGAGTAATAAACGTACACATACGTAAACCTACTACAATTTTTGGTAGTTTAAGTATATGTGTTTTATTGAACATTAATAAACAAGCATATGTATTTATACCTCTATTTACGCGGCTCGGTCGCGAGCGTTTTGGTTCAACCCTATGAGCGACACGCTGCCGAGTTACGTCAAGGCCGAGACAAACCATTTTGTAAAAGCAGCGGCTGTCGCTCGTAACACGTTAGATATAGGGGTTACTTTCGATTGTCCCTGCCGCTGAAAGACTCAGGTACGAGTACAGCTGCAGAATTATTTTGGACCGTATTAGCGCGTATCGAAGGTTGATATTTTAATTGTGATTATTCCAATTGTGTCGGAAGTGAATCTTCTGTTAGAGTATATTTATTCTGTGATATTACATCGGTTTTGGTTACGGTTATGGATATGGAAATTATTCGATATTTACGGATAGTTTCAGATACGGATGTAAATTTTTTTTTTAGGAATTGTAAAAGTAAAGTTTTAATACAAGGTAAACTTTAAAAAAATAGAAACCTGAATATAGTAAATGCGAAATCAGCAAATAACGAGAAGCAACTTATGGACTAAGGAAAAGTCATCATCATCACCATCATCATCAGGTCCATTTAAGTCTCTACTACAGGAGCTGCACGACCCTCTCTCGTCCGTCCTAGACGGAAGGAGGATTTGGCCTACACTCCCCACGCTGGCCAAACGGGTTGGAGAGGAAATGTCATATATTCCTCTAATGTCAAGTGGTGGAAATCATCTGTCATAACATAATCGAATATTTTTTTAGGTAATTTTAATCTCACAAAAATGGATAACAGATATGAAGAAGTCATTGAGTTATAAGTAGGTACTACGTCTTATATCTCAATGGGAGAAGTGTGTAATTATTATGTAAATCAGGGCTGTCCAAACCTTGGACAATACTGGGCCATTACAAATTACTAAATACTCGTAGATTAGCGGGCCGCAGAAATAAATACCTACTTGACATTTTTACCACCTATGTACCTACTTTGAACGTTTAAGCTTAGCTATAACTAGTTAGTTATAAAATTTTTACTTTTTCTGATATATATAATTTTCAGTCAATGTAGCGATAAAAATTGCCTAAAAACCGTTAAATGAAAAATAGGTGATGAGATGTCGTGAGATTTTATTCAACCCCCATCCCCCAATCTCACGTGAGATTTTTCAAAATGTGGGTCTTACGTAAACGCTTTGGATTGTTATTGTAAAATGAAAAAAAAATTGCTTCGTGCTTTTATTTCCGACTAGTTAAGACTAGTAATCAATATTGCTGAGAGTTTAATTATAAGTGAAATAAAAATTTTACAATAGAATACTTAAATCGGAACTACTGTGATTAAAAAAAGAATATCTACTCTAATTCAGTCCATGGAGAATCATGCGCGGTCTCAAGAGAGACTATTGGAACCAACATGTCCATATGATTTTCAGTAAAATCATCTGTTCCTTCAACTTCGATCTGATCTAGCTACTCTAAGGCGTTGGCGCTTGCGCTCATTAGCTCGTCTTGTGACAATCCGTGAGTGTCGCACTTTGTGGAACATACGCGCTTGCTTAGCTGGTGCAATGTGGGTTGCTTGCCTGTGCTCTGCAGCTCTTGTGCTAGATGCAAAGTAAATACCGCATGTACTGCAGCATCTTTTCTCTAAATCATCACGTACACTTGGGCAATAGAGATCATAGGGCGTGCTGATGAAGGCATTCAGCGGTTGAATCGGTAGGCAGTGGCGTATTAGAAATGGAGCAAATGGCTTTCCGTTATGCTCTTTAAATCCGGAATTGTCCGGAATTGTCAAATGTCCATCAACTTGAGTGATAGGGTATGGAGGTGGCAGAAAACGGTCGTGACGAATTATATGCAGATCACTCCGGCGTGGGCTGCAGCACTTCTGGTCTTCGGTCATCGGTCAGTCAGTATATGCATAACGTCGAAGTATGAATGAAATTATTTTCTTTCGAACGAATAGTGAATGATCTAATCGTATTACGATATTAAATCTTAAGCGTGTACAATCTGGATTAAATGGACCAAAATAGCATATATTTTTTTTTAATCAGTAAAAAATATGCGTGATATTTGCCGAGCCCCCCCCCCCCCCCCTCTCTCCAACGTAAGATTAGATGAGATTTGACTCGATCCCCTCCCCCCTTAAACATCTCACGTAATTTATGGACGCTCCCTAAACGATGCAAGCGTCGAGCGACGCAGTTAGTATGTCGTCTTGGCCCGCGAAAACTTTTTTTTTTTATACCACTAGAGAGGCAAACAAGCTTACGGCCCGCCTGATGGAAAGCAGCTACCGCAGCCTATGAACGCCTGTAACACTAGGGGCATCACACGCGCGTTATCGACCCTGAAACCTATCAAAACGTCTCATTTGATTCCGGCTCTATCCGAAACTATACGAAACTTATCGGTTTTGGTTACGGTTTCAGATAGGTTTTTATTTCGGATATCCGATAGTTTCGGTTACGGTTTCGTAGCTCCAAAACATCCCTAGTTAATATGACAGGATTATGCATGTTTATAGGCACGTAAACTTCGTCCCTTGTTATGGGACTATAACACTATATCTTGAGATAATTAAATATTGCTTTTATTAGAACTAGCTTACAACCGCGAGTTTGCACGATTACCTGTTTCTTGTGGATATTTCTTATGATACATGCTGGTCTTGTCTGCCCAGACGTAGTATAAAAAAAGCTAGAATTTTCTATGCAAGGAAATTAAATCTATATAACATTATGAAATTAAGTCTATTAGTTAGTAGAGCGAGGAACACGCAAGTTAAGCAATGTTGACCGCAGCCTATGGATGGGTTTTATCTCGAGCTCCTCCGTGCTTCGGAGGGCACGTTACGCTTTCGGTCCCGGCTGTCATTAGATATCACAGTTGCCATTAGGCGGCTTGAATGCACTGGACTCCGCCAACCCGCAGTTGAGCAGCGTGGTGGAGTATGCGCTAAATCCTTTCCGTTGAGGGGAGACCAGTATCCGAACAGTGGCATAATTATGGGTTGATGACAAATAACCAATAACCACCTAAATTGAAAAAAAAAATAATGCGGTTAAAAACCAGTGGCAATTCTCGTAATTAAAATGTAGTCAAAATTCAGTTTCAAACCAGTCTCGATCTCACAAATGTCACATTTGGTATTCTCGTAACACAATATGTAACTTCAAAATTAAATTTAAGCGGGATTATATCGAAATATGAGTGAAAATTAAACAAACTAAGAATGTTATTTTGCCAACAACAAAAATTGATAATAATTAATTAATGAAATCAAGTATATAATTTTAGTCAATTCACAATTCAATCTCAATTCGGTCAACTTTCAATCTGCGATCGTAGAAAAATTACGAGAATTGGCCTTCATAAGTATAGTTCAGATAATTACAGAGAGGAAATAACCACTACGTTCAATTTTAGCTTTCTAGATATTACTGATATTACCTACATTAAGTTTCGATAAGAGTAATATCAAAACCGGAAAATACCGGTTGTAGTGTGTGTGTCAATCGAATCACGAGTCAGCGGCGCGTGCGCACGTGATTGACGCGTCTTTCCGATCCCGCAGATAAATCTATTTCATATTTGACGAGCTCGGTGGCGTAGCGGTCAATGACGCGGCTTCGACATCAACGCTCGTGGGTTCGATTTCCACACAGGACAAACATTTGTGTGCATGAACATGTCTGTTTGTCTTGGTCTGGGTGTTTTCTATGTATCATAAGTATGTATTTACAAAAAAAAATGTATTTACGTATGCTTATCAGTTGTCTAGTACCCATAACACAAGCTTCGCTTACTTTGGGGATAGATGGCGCTGTGTAATTTGTCTGACAAATATTATTATTTAATATTATGTATCTCTTTTTAATCACGGGTCAAGCCCGGTCATTTGATAGGCGTGCGCGGGGATATGGATCCAACGCGTATAGGCCCCTTTGAGAAGTTTGATGTAATGTTGTACGCCCGCCGTGACCCGCTCCAGGATATGTCAATGGAACGACATACCCATGAGCAGTTCTCGACAGGCGTTGAGACTATTGCGAAGTGTGATGGAAAATAAATGGGCTATGGAGATGAGATCTGGGTGAACTTAATACGGTAATTGCTTCACATCAGGCGGACGTATGCATAATGATTTTTGATTTTAATATATGACAGACATGTAATAATAATAATAATAATCCATCCAGCTCTGAATCCACTTAGCACTCTGTTAAGGGATTCAGGGTTAGGCATCCGACTTCATAAAGAGGGTGAGATCATCTCTCATCTGCTGTATATGGATGACCTCAAGTTGTTTGCACCAAACAAACCGGACCTTTTGGAGTTACTAAAAGTAACAGAAACTTTCAGTAACGCCATTTGTATGGAGTTTGGTGTTGACAAATGTGCGGTCATGCATGTACAGCGGGGTAGAGTTGCAAACTCGGAAAGTTTGCAACTCTCGGAGACGATGTCCCTCAGATCTCTTTCTGAAGTCGAAACCTACAAATATCTTGGTATGTCGGAGTCTTTAGGTATAGCCGCCGGGGACATAAAACAATCGGTGACGGACCGATTCTTTGGTCGCCTGACAAAAGTCTTAAAAAGTCTGTTGTCGGGTGGTAATAAGGTTCGGGCCTTCAACGGTTGGGTTATGCCCCTGCTGATATACACCTTCGGCATACTAAGGTGGACTCAGAAAGAACTGGACGCCCTGGATGTAAAGGTCCGAAAACTGCTTACGACGTATCGCATGCATCACCCACGATCATCAGTGATGAGATTGTACATCCCACGGAAGTGTGGGGGTCGTGGTTTTTTAAATGCCAAAAACCTACACAACCGTGAGGTGTGCAATCTCAGGGAATATTTCCTAAACTGTGATAGTGGGATGCATCGCGACGTTGTAGCAGTTGATAAGGGCCTTACACCACTATCCTTGGCAAACGAGAATTGGCGTAAACCATCTGTGCTTACCACCCAGGGCCGCAAGGATATATGGAAAAGCAAGGAGCTACATGGGCGATTCTACCGGGCTCTGAATGGGCCTGATGTAGACTCGCTCGCGTCGGTGGCCTGGCTACGTTTCGGCAACCTCTTTGGGGAAACCGAAGGTTTTGTCTGTGCAATTACGGACGAAGTTATCAAGACGAATAACTACCGGAAATATATCCTGAAGGACGGTACGGTCGACATCTGTCGAGCATGCCACCGTCCCGGTGAGTCACTCAGGCATATTGTTTCCGGTTGTTCTCATCTTGCTAACGGCGAGTACTTGCATAGACACAATCAAGTAGCTAGGATTATACACCAGCAACTTGCTCTTAAATATCGCCTTGTGAGCTCTGAAGTACCATACTACAGGTATGCACCTGCGCCAGTTCTCGAGAACGGTAGTGTCACGCTCTACTGGGACCGGTCTATTATCACGGACAGAACTATTGTCGCAAATAGACCTGATATCGTGGTATTAGACCGGGTGACGAACCGTGCAATTCTTGTTGACGTCACCATTCCCCATGATGAGAACCTCGTTAAGGCCGAGAAAGAGAAACTTTCTAAGTACTTGGACTTGGCCCACGAGGTTACCAACATGTGGCATGTGGACTCAACGATTATTGTTCCGATAGTCGTATCAGTAAACGGACTTATAGCTAAGAGCCTCGACCATCACCTCGAGAGGCTCTCGCTAGGCAGTTGGGTCAAGAACCAGCTACAGAAGGCGGTTCTCCTGGACACGGCCCGCATCGTGAGAAGGTTCCTCACTCTGGAGCCCTGACCACCGGTAGTTTGAGTCTTCGCTCCACTACCGGCGGGTGCCCCTGTTTTTTTTATATTTTTAAATGTATTTTTTTTTTATATATTTATATTTAAAAATGTAAAAAAAAGGAGAAAAATATTAAATAAATGGTATAATAATAATAATGCTTTATTCATCAACTTAAATATTACACATTAACGATTGCTGGTGTCCCCATTTAAGCTACAGTGCTTGTGGTTGGGAACACCGCTCTTCTATAACAAACATTGTTGACATTTTGAAAAAATAAAATACTTAATAATTATACCTAGAATTTAATGTTAATGTAACAAATAACAATATCTAAAATCTCGAATACTTGATATCTTAATTACGAAATGTATATATACAAATTATATCTTCTTTTATATATATAACTAGCTGTCCCGGCGAACTTCGTACCGCCTAACAATCAATGAATGTCGTGATGTACATATATATATGAACAAAATTTATGATTTCTTGAAATTAATACAATGAATAATAGAAAATAATAGAGAAGCACATGGCGTGAGGCACGTGTCAGTCTAATTGTACACGCAAGTTAACCCATTAGAAGTCACTGTACTCATTTGAGTACAGCCATATTCTTAAGTGTCATTTACAAAATCTTAAAGTTTAAGTGGGTTGCTTTGTTTATTTTACTTCGTCATAATACTGTTCAAGTATATTTATAGATATTAAGCGGGTAGTGTTACTTTTCTTAATAAAATGTGTCAGTTGAAGTTTTGACACCGAAACACTGTGGAGGTATGTAAATGATTTTAGTTTTTTTTTAAATAATTACTGCTTATAATTTGTTTTATTTATTTCATTGTTGTAAATTAGAAGTCAGAGTAAGTAAATAAAGAAAAATATAATTGTTTTTGTATAACTAAAATAAAACTAGGGTCTCATAAATGTTACTGTACTCGGTTGAGTACAGTGACAACATACGTAAGTAAAATGAATGCTTTTTTCTCCAAATTCCTTGCAATGGATAAACAGCGATTTACAGCTCAAATGAGCTACAAGGGGCTTGAGGAAGCTATTGAAGTTATTTTACAGCATAGCGATGATGATGAATGTGACTTGGCTATCATACCACCTGATCCAAGTGCATTGACCGATGAAGAGGAAGGAGTCGATGAGGATATGGCGGCAAGTTTCATACCGCAAGACGTCCCTGGTACTCTTGATATGTTTATGAATCGTCAGGATAGTAGTAGCGAAAATAGTTCGTACGACGACAGTGATAATGAACCGCTGGCGGCAAAAAGAAAACGAAAAGATACTGATAAACCGCCAATCCACTTCAGATTCGAACTCAATTTGGCGGAATGTGCCCCATCATACTCGTCTACTTCGCAGAGTACTTCCGAAGTGTCTGATAGGAAGAATACTATTTGTCAAGGAATGCCGGGCCTCAACCCTGTACAATATTTGAAAAAATGTTTGATAATGATATTAGTGATATGATTATATCTAATAGCATACTATACGCTAACGAGTGTCAACTGGATTCCTTGAATTTGAAAAAAATTTTAGGGGTTTTGATATTATCTGGGTATCTAGCTACCTCGAGAACCAATGTACTGGTCTCTAGATGAAGGTGTAAGCGTAGAATTTGCCAGCAAAGCGTGTCGAGGCATAGGTTTCGAGATATAAAAAGAAACCTTCATCTTGTAGACAACGACTTAGTACCATTCAACCGCTAGGAACTGTCAAGCGATGGTGTCCAATAAAGAAGGAGAAGAGAGACATAGCGATACCGCGTTTATTCCAAACGTACAATAACAATATGGGAGGTGTGTATGAATTCGACCAGTCAGTCTCATTATATCGAATTGCTGTTCATGGTAAAATGTGGTGGTGGGTGTTATTTACCCACTTGTTTACCTACTTGTTAGACATGACTGTTGCTAATTCCTGGCGTTTACATGTAATGAGTAACGACAATGAGTAATGATTATGGATCAACTCATGTTCCACCGTCATATTGCACGTTATTATTTACGACAAGGCGAACCAAGAAAATTGCGCCAAGCTGCATCAATAGTCGAAGGTCTGCCTCAAGATGGAGTTGGTCATTATCCAGTAAAATTTGAAAAACAGTTGCGGTGTGTCATTTGTGATTCTAGAGTTCGATGGCAATGTAAGAAGTGTCTAAAGACACTTTGCGTCGAAAAAGCTTGTTACGAAAATTTTCATACTTAGGTGGTCAGTGTACTCAATTGAGTACACCCCTGTAATTTCATGATAAATACTATTTTAATTTTTTTTGTGTATTTCGTGTTTTTTTTATTCATAATTGAAAATGAAAATAGAGATAATTTTATTAAAACGTTGTTTGTTGTCATTTGACCTCTAATGGGTTAAGCAACGTCAACCGTAGCCTGTTCATGGATGAGTTTATGTTATCTCGAGCTCGTCCGTGCTTCGGAAGGCACGTTAAGCCGTCGGTCCTGGTGTTTATCATTACATGGCAGTCCTTAAGCCAAGTTAGTGGCCCAACCCGTAGTTGAGCAGCGTGTTGGAGTATGCTCTAAACATCTTCGGTTGAGGGAAGACCCGCATCCCAGCAGTGGGTAAATAATAAGTTCAGTACTTTACAAAGTCACAAAAAAAGTACCAATTGACAACAATAAATATTTCAATCCACAAAACAAATCACAGACAACATTCGCGACGTAAAACTGAGACCAATCGATTTGACATTTACATAACAATCAATAAATATTCCAATCCTTTTTAACTGGCACTATTTGTATGGGAAAACGTTTTTTCTTTTATTTAATTCTTTCGTCAATTTTTCAATGTTTTTAATGATTTATGGAGCTTGATTTAAATTTCTGAACGCACGCATAAATATTTTAGAACCAATAAATCAGCCTGGCGCAACTCAAAGTAAAAAAACGACTCTATGAATCGGAAGCGAATTTGGTACAAATTCTGATTGTTTTCTTCCATTTCATACATTTTAGAATTACGCTATTTGTATGGCACATCCGTCTCTTAAAACGTAGTGGTTACATTCTCTTTGCAATAAATATTTAAATCCACAAAACTGTTTTCAAAACAAATCACAGCCAACTTTCAAGACGTAAAAATGAGACCAATAGAGTTAACATTTGTTTTTAATCTATGACATTTGTTCTATAATGAGCTTAATATACATTTCTGAACGCACGCATACATTTGGCGTACGCACGCACAACAACGTCACATTTGACAGCTACGACAACCACGAACATTTTGTATGGGAAAATGTTTTTTCTTTTATTTTATTTTTTCGAGAATTTTCCAATGTTTTTAAGAGTTATTCTGCTATTCGGGACGGAAACAAATCCAACAAATCAAAAACCATGGCAATCGGTTCAGCCGTTCTCGAGTTATAAGTGTTGTAACAAACACGACTTTCTTTTATATATATAGATTCTACTGTACGTGTGTATGTCACTGAACTCCTCCTAAACGGCTTGACAGATTTGGATGAATTTTTTTGTATGGGTTTGGGTGGCGCCCTGGATGGTTTAGATTCACAAATCAGCCCGGCAGATGGCGTCGCAGTAATGGGAACGGGAAGATTGAGGCACAACAAGCATGGGCGGGCCGCTAGTGTAATATAATATTTAAAAAAAGTGTAAGACGTGTCTAATAGATCACAAGGGCCCAATGGAAGAATAAATAATTTCATCACATTTCTAACTCTAGTGGTATGGATGAAATATTCGTCTTTGTTTCTCATAAGTTTCATCATCGCATCTACATCATCTCCCCTGGAAAAAGAGATTTCGCATTGAAAAATATATTTGTCTCAATTTCGTGATATTACTTCATCATCATCAGGTCATTTTTAGTCTCCACTACAGGAGCACGACCCTCTCTCGTCCGTCATAGACAGAAGGATTTGGCCTACACTCCCCACGCTGGCCAGACGGGTTGGGGAGGCCTGATCGATGTTTTATAATGTATTTATTTCCCTTAGTCGCCTTGTACGACATCCACGGGAAGAGATCGAGTGATTCTATTCTAGTCTGCCGGAAACCACACGGCTAATCTAATAATAACAGGTAATCACTTGATTATCTGTAGTAATTTTATATCCTGTGTTGAAGTATATTGCTAAATATAAATATTGCAAAAATACATTTACTACAATACCTCGGTAAGCTGATAAGTATATCGTCAACCGGAAATGATAATGACGGTCAGTATTGCACCTGCTCGGAAGCAGGCAATGGGGTCTGATTGCAAAGAAAGTAACAATTTAAAGTAATTTAATTTAAAAATGCTAGGTTTTTTTGTACAACGCGACGTGTCTGGTAAGACATATGGCCCGCCTAATGTGAAGCGGTTACCTAGCCATATTAACTTTTGCTTTTCTATGTATTATATACATGTATTTACCTAAAATATACTTTTTTTGTAAATTCAACCTTACATAGAAAATACCCATACCATGACAAACAGACATGTTCATGCACACAAATATGCATGAACATGTCTGTTTGTCATGTACGGGGATCAAACCCACGACCTGTGAGTCAAAGCGGCCATCGCTAGCATTATTTTTTATACTAAGTCGGGTTGCAGACAAGCATACGGTCCGCCTGATGTGAAGATATTAACGCTCGCAACATAAAATATAGCTCGCACGCCGCCACCCCCGCTGCAACCGCAGCATCTCCTTCCTTTCTGGTGACCTCACTCACTCGCAGGAGCACAACAACCCTCAAGGGATTTTTTATTTGGCTGCAGTATTCTATGAGGTGGAGGTACATAAAAAAATCGACCACCGGGTTCGGCATGTAATCAAGTCGTTTATCACAAGTATGATTGAATCGTACATGATGATAACGGATTGATAACTGACGTGATGACATGACATAATATGCAATTTTGATTAATTTTGTACTATCATATTGATAAAATAATTTACATACCGAGGGGCTCGATGGCGTCGTTGCGCGTGGTAGTCTAATCGATCACGCAACACAGAAAAATACAGGGATGGGTTTATTTATTACGAACTCCGTGGTTCGGAGGGCACGTGTCGGTCCCGGCTGTTGTCTTTAGATGACAGTGGTTAAGCCGAGTCAGTGGCCTGGGCGGCTTGACAACATGTTTTTATATGTATGTTTATTAAATATTTATATATTTAATAAACATACATATAAAAACATGTTTTCAAGCCGCCCAGGCAATTATGCTATGTATGTTTATTATATTTTCTGCAGCAATTATAATATGATTTTGTTACGATTCTTCAGAACTGCATTCGTGATTTTCTGCTTGTCCCGAAGGTTGACTGGTAGAGAATGCTTTTAGCATTAAGTCCGTCTTTTACCCTTGTCTTGTACCCTTATAAAGATTTTAAATAAAAATAAATAAATAAAATTAATTAAAAAAAAATTAAGTTGGATAACCTACAATTGTAACATCTTTTGTACCTTATTTTCGCAAATAAATTTATCTTATCTTATCTTAAAACACTGACCTCCGCCAACCCGCATTTGAGTAGAGTGGTGGAGTATGGTCTAAGCCGCTTCGATTGAGGGGAGACCCGTATCGCACGCGTTGTTCAGTAGTCCTTACTTAGCGTAATAAATTCTTTGATCCTTCATCTATCAGTGGTGTGATTGAATTTTCGATGTACAGCATCTATGCTGTACGTCGAAAATTCATTCTATAGATTCTATAAATAAATAAAATCTATAGATTCGAAACTATAAAGTGAAACTGTATTATGCCCCTGTATGGTAGCAAATTTAAAGCGTATTCAAGTCAATAGAAAACAACTAATGCAAATACTGTTTCCAAACTTTCATTAAATGAATGCAAAATAACCAGAACATTGAAAGACAAAAGTCACGATATGCGTGACTGTACGTACATTTTCCAATTCAAATTAGTTAAGGGATGCGGTGACGTGACTCTATCTATTAATAAAATGTCGATCGATCTACCTTACTAATAAAAATACCCGTTTATATACGGTAAAGACTAATAACCATAAGCAATGATGTTATATTTCTATAGTCATGGCATACCTACTCATAATAGGGTTACTGGACTGAAAAACTAATTATACTCTACACACAATACACAACAAATCAAAAAACTGTGTTACATGATTGTTTATTAAACTCCATAGTTTTTAGGGTTCCGTACCCAAAGGGTAAAAAGGAACCCTATTACTAAGGCTCCGTTGTCCGTCCGTCCGTCTGTCACCAGGCTGTATCTCAAGAACTGTGATAGTTAGACAGTTGAACTTTTCACAGATGATGTATTTCTATTGCCGCTAAATAACAAATACTAAAACACAGAATAAAGTTATTAATATTTAAGGGGGCTCCCATACAACAAACGTGATTTTTTTTGCTCGTTTTTGCTCGCAATTGATAACGGTAATAGGTAGACGCTTGAAATACTCACACAATATTTAGTTTTATATTCACTTTATAAATAAATAATTAAATAAAAATAAAACAAATATGCAAACATTCCATCAGTATTTTCTTATGACGTTGTCACGTTCAACTATCGTCAGTAAACCGACTTTACAGACAACCGATTTTTTTTTTACGTGAATAAGTCTTTAAAATTGCTTCCATAGGGAGGCAATTCAAAAAAAACCGGCCAAGTGCGGGTCGGACTCGCCCACCGAGGGTTCCGTACGTAGGATCATCATAATTTTGTTATTTTAAGAAATAATGCGTGGAAAAAAATAAATAAAATATATTTTGCAATGTGCACATCAAGCCGTTTCATATGATACCCCATTTGAATTAGTAGCTTCAATTTAAAATTTCGACGTATAAAAAAATATAGACCCCCTATTTTTTAAGATTTAATTACAAATATATAGCTTTGAGAGTTATTCTTGTACTTGTAGTCTATAACGATGTTACTTGCCAAATTTCATAGTTCTAGGTCAACGGGAAGAACCTTATGAGGAATGTGTCGAAATATGCGTTTTTTGCTGAATAAACGTCCGTAACTTTTTGTTACGTAAACTTAGCAGTTTGATTTTTTTACAACTTAATGGGACCGTTGACCTGAGTATACAGTTCAAATTTCAGCTTGCTCCACGTATTCTCGACATAGAGGGTCTTGACAGACAGACAGACAACAAAGTGATCTTATAAGGGTTCCGTTTTTCCTTTTGATGTACAGAACCCTAAAAACGAGTGATAACAAAACCGGGGGATACAGTTGGTGTTACAGCTACATATCTCCATCCATCTCCATCCAAAATTTAATCACACCACTGGATAGATGAAGGATCAAAGAATTTATTACGCTAAGTAAGGACTATGGAACATAGCGTGCGGGGGAGGGAGAAGCACTGCCATTTTGTGATAATTTTAGTGCATAATACGTAACCACGTACAACACACGGCCGTGTCTATGACACAGCCACATCCCATTTTTTGCATTTGTCATCATCATCATCAGGTCATTTTAGTCTCCACTACAGGAGCACGACCCTCTCTCGTCCGTCCTAGACGGAAGGAGGATGTGGCCTACACTCCCCACGCTGGCCAAACGGGTTGGGGAGGCCTGATCGATATTTGTCAATGTATTTCCCTTAGTCGCCTTGTACGACATCCACGGGAAGAAACGGAGTGATTCTATTCTAGTCTGCCGGAAACCACACGGCCAACAATAGATATAAAACAGCATTATTCCTGTAAACTCGATCTTACTCACTCGCAGGAACACAACAAACCTTTTCATTTTGATTTGACGATACTCTACAATTGATGTAGAACAGCATTACTCCTGACAATTCGACCTTACTCAATTTACTATTTCGCCTGCATTGTTATGTATTCAGCGATTATTATTTTTTTTACTTACACGTACGGTGAAATAGGGTTGCCAACTTTTATTTACAAGAAAAACAGTATATTAAAAGCTGCGTAGCAAAACAAACAGTATAAAACAAATAGTAAGGCCCAGTGCATGCGGAGCAGTACAATAAACAGTGCTATGGTCAAATGAAGTTTTTTTCAACAGTATTAAAGCATAGAAAACAGTATAATACTGTTTTTAACAGTATGGTTGGCAACCCTAGGTGAAGATCGGGATGTAGGTAAGTGTGAGTATTATAATAAGCCTATAATCCACCTTCAGCACCAAAGACTGATTATGATCATTCATCATTCAAATCGGTTTTATTGAATGATCGCGTGTGATAGTCCGATATCAATACAAACTTCTATATTTTTTTAATATAAATAAAATAATAAATAAATATTTCTGGACAATTTACACAGCGCCATCTAGTCCCAAACCAAGCGCAAAGCTTGTGTTATGGGCATTAGACAACTGATAAATGTACTTAAACACATTTTTTTTGTAAATACATACTTATAATACATAGAAAATACCCAGACCAAGACAAACAGACATGTTCATGCACACTTGAAATGTTTGTCTTGTGCGGGACTCGAACCCGCGACCTCGGAATCAAAGTGGCCATTGCTAACCATTCGACCGCCGAGCTCGTCTAAATAATATAAAAAATCTTTAAATACTTACTTACTCAGCTATACCCCATTTAAAAAAACGCTATTGTTAAGGGTAACAATTTGTAGCTTATTTCTTAGGATATCTAAAATATATTAAATTTAAAAATTTAAATATAGTCATTTTAGGAAGTGTAGCTGCAACTAGATGAACATGTCTGAATACGCCAGTAAAATATCGTCTCCGTAAAACCTCCGTGTTTCGGAGGGCACGTTAATCCATCGGTCCAGGCTGTTGTCATTAGCTGACTGTCGTTTCTAAAAAAGTAACTAGGAAGAAAAACTGTTAGCCGAACATTACTCCTAATAACTGGATATTACTCACTCGCAGGAACATAATAGACCCTTTCATTATTACTTAAAAATCTCTACAATAGATATAAAACAGCATTACTCCTGATAACTCGACCTTACTCACTCGCAGGAACACAACAAACCTTTTCATTTTGATTTCACGATACTCTACAATTGATGTAGAACATTACTCCTGACAATTCGACCTTACTCACTCGCAGGAACACAATATACCTTTTAAATATAACTCAACGATGCTCGTAGACATACACATCCTACATTACGCGTGATAATTCCATCTTACTTACTCGCAGGAACACAATGGATCTTATCAAAGTTGCTCTACGACAGATATACGAGAAATAGTCATATAAATGCATATATAATACAGTTTCTCCCGGGATTAAGTGTAACCCTGAAAGCGGATGAAAATAGATAAGAAATTATCGACAAAAAAAAAAAAAAATATGTTTTCTTTTTTTCAATAAGATATTTATTTTTCACTAAGGACTCTATGTACATTGAACATTCAGTGAAAAAAAAAAAACATTTTTATGACTAAACACACAGTTTAGTAGTAATGAGTGTAATGACAGTCACTTTTTAACCGACTTCAAAAAAGGAGGAGGTTCTCAATTCGACTGAATATTTTTTTTGTATGTATGTTATTCGATATCTTCGCGCATTGTGAACCGATTTTCAAAATTCTTTTTTTATTTGAAAGTGTATGATTGCAAGGTGGTCCCATATTCACCAAGTCAGGATCTGATGATGGGATGTCAGGGAAATCAAGGGAAACCCTTATATTTTATAAGCACGCATGGTCAAATTAATTTTTTTTATTTGAAAGTGTAATTGCGAGGTGGTTTCATATTCCCCAAGTCAGGGTCTGATGATGGGATCCCGGAAAAATCGAGGAAAATCCTTAAATTTGCCCTATGGTAGCCGGCAGAATAAAATTGTGCCACTCCATTGCTCTGCGCTGGATGTCGTACAAGGCGACTAAGGATACGCGATAACTTTTCTCCCGGAAGACGGGCAGCAGCGTCTGCCGGGGTATTCCACCAATAAGCTGCGCTCGCCAACTGGTCGGTTTAAATTTTTTTTTTAAATTAAATTTATTTGCTGGCTATTTGGTATCGTATTCTCATTGCTGACACGATTATTTTTTACAAGTCAACGAAATCGACCGATTACTTTGAATGAAACCGATATTTCACATAGAGTCCTTAGTGAAAAATAAAAATATTAATTCATGAAAAAAAGATAGAAAACATATACATTTTTTTTTATATTTTTATCGATAATTTTTTATCTATTTTTACCCCCTTTCAGGGATCGCTCGACCGATTTTTTTTTTTATGTATATCTGGTAGATGTGAGACTATATGGGCGATTCTCTGTAAGCTCGTATATCGGCTGTCCTCACCGATTTTTTCAAAAAGTAATTTTATTATTGTTAAAGAAATCACTTCTATTGAAACTTTAACCCCGAAACTTTACGGGCCCATTGTTTTTAGAACCATAACTATTTTAAGATTTTTTCTGGATGGGATAGAAGCTCCAAAAACACAGTCCCCTGGCTGTCCCCATCACTGTATTCCCACTTAGAAATGAGATTTACAAAGAAGTTATTGAAATTACATACATTTGGCAGTTAACATCGTAAAGAAAAATAATTATATTATATTATTTTCGTAAAACAAGGTCTCATTACGTATTTTATTTATTTAGTAAAGTCCTGTAAACTTTGTCCCCAGAATTTCTATACAGTCCCCTGCCAAAAATTTTAAACCATAATAAAAAAAAACTGTAATGTTTACAAACGTTTTTTTGACTGAAACGAAACGCAATTGTTGTGAAGTTGGTAACCTTGTCGAATGCTGCGGCTAAACGCAATTATATTTTGTGTCAGAGCGTCATTTGTGAGGTGAAACGCGTTTGGACCGCTACCATATACAGTCCTCTGGTAAGTAATAATATTGATGTTAATTACTTTAATTATCTCTATGTATAATCTATTGTTTTATTATTTATGCCTAAATTGATCGGTAGGTTCTTAAAAAACTATTTTACATCCGTTTTGTAAACATTGTGAAATTTAACCGAAATACACAGTCCCCTGGCAACAGTCCTCTGTCCGAAAATGCAGTAGGGGACTGTTCTACATAACAGGGGACTGTGTATTTTGCGTAGTAGTTATTATTTGGATGTATTGTTTGTGTACATTCATCCGCTAATTTGTGTTATTAATGTAAGAATCATCAAAGTATCATTGATTCGCATTATTTTTGTTTATTAACTTAAATTATTTTACACAGGCTGATCGAACACACATGATATGGCTCCTAAAAAGAAAAGTTGTCGACCGGTATAATGTGGATTGTGTGGAGAGATCATGTCATATACTTCCTTTGATAAAAACTCGAATTATAAAGAATTTGATGATAGAAAAGTCATAAAATAAAAAATGTGGGTTTTCTAAGGGCTGGCAAATATTTGAAAAATAAACATTTGAATATATACCCAGACAGCTTGAAATACATTTGCAGGAAGATTTATAGACATTTTTGGATCACCAGCGAAATATTGTAAGTTACACCAATATAAAGCCATGAATGATTTGAAGCCAAACCTACAAGATGATGAAGTCCTGAACCACGTAGATTTCAGCGAAAACTATTGCACTAAGTACGCAGAAGAAATAAAGGAATTCCACCCTTTCTTTTTGCACAGTCTCCGAGAACATACCTCGTTCACCTGCTGCTCTTTGGGACACATCTACAACCAGTTTTCACTGTAACTCAGTATCGTAATAATACGATGGTTTTTATATTGGCAACCAAATTCTGAAGAAGTTCCGAACATTGAGAACTTTATATGCAACTACAACGAAAGTTGCAATGGGAAAGGTGTACTGGATGGTATCAGAGCAACGTGCAAAAAACAACCGATTTTGGTGTTAATTCTGAAGGCAACATCAACAATATTGATCAGTTTGTTAAAGTGATCCAAGAGCGATGCCTTGGCATCACATGTATCACAATCGACGGCAAAGATATCCAGGCAATGATCGATAAAATTGAAGTGGAAGCGTCCGATTAGTAGGGTATTATTTAAATACACTTTATGTGCATCAAGTGGCAGGTGTTTATTCCAGCGCCATCCTTGGCCTTCCAACTAAATGTAAAAAACTTATAATGAAAAGTCTGAGCTGCTTCTGCAACAGCGGATCTTATGAGCATTATAATATTGGCAGTAAACTTTGCTCTAAAACCTAGGTGAACTGTAGAAGAAGTGTTTACAGAGTCTACACCAGAAGACCTTGAATCTGCTGAACCTGAATTGACACCTACACCAAACAAGTCCCTTCAAAGATTTGATGATGATATAGCAGGAACAATACTGGGCATAACGTTCTTGTAAAATTTTCAGCTAAAAATGTAGAAAATCGTTATGCTGTTGTAATTAATGAGAATGATGACGATGAAAACGACTTACTCAAGATTTGTGACCAAAAATGCATAACTTTAGAATAGATGATAAGGAAATTTTCAACTTATACAAAAGTTGGATAATCCTGACTTGATTGATATTATAATAATAAGACTCGATGTATGTATGCGCATGCCTATCAAATGACCGGGCTTGACCCGTGATTAAAAAGAGACTAGATGTAAATCTCAGTGAGTACAAAATGTGTCTAGAACTTAAGGTTATTTTTTATATGAATATTTAAAGAAAGTTGTTCTTTCTGTTGATTGTTTCTAAAAAAACTTTGTTTATTAATGATGCACAAAATGGCATAAAAATAATAAATGATTGATTAATGTAAAATGTCTTTTTAGGGTTCCGAACCTCAAAAGGAAAAACGGAACCCTTATAAGATCACTTTGTTGTCCGTCTGTCTGTCTGTCTGTCTGTCTGTCTGTCTGTCTGTCTGTCTGTCTGTCTGTCTGTCTGTCTGTCTGTCTGTCTGTCTGTCAAACATTTCTATGTCGAGAATGCGTGGAGGTATCAAGCTGAAATTTGAACTGTATACTCAGGTCTACGGTCCCTTGAGGTAAAAAAAAAATCAAACTGCTAAGTTTACGTAGAAAAAAGTTACGGCCGTTTACTCAGCAAAAAACGCATATTTCGACACACTCAAGGGAATCAAAACCTATAGGGTACTTCCCGTTGACCTAGAACTATGAAATTTGGCAAGTAACATCGTTATAGACTACAAGTACAGGAATAAATCTCAAAACTATACATTTGTAAATAGATCTTAAAAAATAGGGGGTCTATATTTTTTATAGGGTATCGAAAGGAGACAATTTTTTTTGGGCCCACAAAATTCGAGCGTATATCTATCGCATTATATACAAAAAAAGTATTCGTTTTATTATGAAGACAGACGATTAACAAACATAAAGTCTAACCGATTTCTATTCAATTATTAAAAAAGTAATGATTTGATTTATCTCGTTTTCCGATTTATCCGACCATTATTACGCGTTCCATTTTTGTAAATAGGATGTGTAACGTCGAGCTTAGAATATTGTTATTATTTTGAAATGAAACCACCTATGCTACACCTTCTCAGTTGCAAGGAATTTAGAAGATCTTTTTTTGAAGTTACTTGTTATAGAATTAACCAGAGATTACAATTAAAATCTTTTGATATATTATGCAAACATTAAACCTTTACCACCGGCCGTGAAATGGAACGCAGATTCTTTGGTGCAACTTGGAAGAGTGTTGCCATTCACTAATGTCGCGCAATGCAGATTAGGACCGAATAACATTAATCGAATAATGTTAAAAATCGATAATCGATAATTGGTTTATAAGACAAAAAAAGAAAATTGAAGTAATAATTATGTACAGCATCAACCAACGAAGGTGGCTACCACCAAGTGAGATAGTCGTGTTCGTTCCATCCTGGGATAAGTTGTGATTATTATTTAACGGCATATTGTTCAAAATGACAAATTGACATCCAAACCATTTGACAGTAAATCCCATAGCCAGAAAGTGTTACTTGGCTTGGATAATCCCATCATGGGAGAAAGACTTACATAACCTTATTATGGGTTGTTCCGAATGTGAAATAAAATCATCTAGATATGATGATTGCAGTAGAACGCGGGAAGTTTAAGATCCGGATAGTTTAAAGCGAATATGACATTGACGCGCGTTTTAACAGACCACGTCAGATTGAAAGCTGTTGTGGATGAAGATTTTTGAAGGCTCACATCCGCAGATGCAGATGTGGATTTAAAGATTTTTTTTAAAGTAACTTTACTAGTACAATATATCTAATAATAATATATATTTTTTAATACTACTATTACGAGTTTACTATTATAACTAGATTACTAGTTGACTCGACACGTTCTCTCCAAGGCATGTGCATAGAAATAGACCGACTTGGCTCATCTTTGTCCAACTTGGCCAAACTTAAACTTGAATGTACTTGGCTTGCCTATGCTACATCTACATCCGCATGAACATGGACATTAATTATTGCGGATATGGATGCAGATATCCAAATCGATGTGGAAGCTCCCCAATTGAGAATGCGGATGTGAATATTCTCAACATTCTTAATGACAAGAGCTCGTCAATGTCAAATTGACATCAATCAGCTAAGTTTTCGGCACAGGTCCAGATATTTTCGTTGATTAACATTATAATTTTAATTGAACATTCACTGAGACAAACTATGACTAACTTACGCGCCGTCGTGTAATGTCAAAATGGGCTCGAGACTATCCATGAAATATTTCACGGTAGGGTTTTAATAATAAATAAAAGCTAAGGTGTACATTTGCTATATGATTTATCTACATGTAAAAGTGATTAATATGTTTATATGTGGTATAACATAATTACATCATAAATATCAATGCACTTGATTTTGAAATATAAATCGATAAATGATAATCGATTGTGAAAATCACTTCTGGTAACACTGATACCGATGTCATGGCATCGTAGTCATCGTACCCTACGTACACACTATAATTACATAAATCCGTTGCGTTTGTAACTGTGTCTTCTTCCGTAAAAGTGTTTTTTGGTTTTTCTGTAGCGTTGAGATACGATTTTGGTATTCTTTCCACATTCAGATTACTTCAACATCGAGTAATCGTCAAGTTATATTTTACTGGACATTTCTTGCAGAGTGAACTTAGTTTTGAATATTCTCAAAATATGGCATCTGCAATGATTGCTGCGAATGCACATAACCGATGCGTTAATTGTGCAGTAAGATTGCAACGCAATATACGAAAACAATTGTTGTCTGAAATATCTGCGAATATTCGTCAACTTACAAGTTCATGGATAGCTTGTGAGGTGAGTGTTTCCTTTTTGGCATAAGATATCGCAATGTATGTAATAATTATGTAGGTACCTAACTAAAGGAATGCACGATTAATGTCGTAATAGCACCTTAACATGTTCACTTTTTATTTTTCAGTTGATTCCACAAGATTCAATTTGTGGAAATTGTCATTTGATATTGCAAGAGTGTGAGCAAACTGGTCGTTCAATTAGAAGATTTGGATATAACAAATATTTGCATTCCTTGTGGCTGTTCAATATTAAGAGCTCGTCAAACACATGCTGTGCCAAATGACTGCAGAAAGGAGTATTATTTTGGTGTGGATACCTTCACACCAGGCACATCAGGTAATAAAATATAAGTTATATTTGGACCATGTATGTGACAAAAGATAACTAAATGATTGTTTTTGTAACAAAAACCTTTTAACCTAATATTATAATGTTTGAGTTTGGATATAGGAGGTAATCTTGAAAATTATTAATTTGATTTAAAAAATTCTTTCATCAGTAAAAGCTACGTTATCACTCAGTGACTTAAGGCTATATTTTAGAGGAGCTTGATGTCATCGCTGTGCGTGTCACTCTAGTAAAGTAACGTCGACCGTAGCCTGTCTTTGGATGGGTTTGTTTGTCTCGAGTTTCTCCGTGCTTTGGAGGGCACGTTAAGCCGTCTGTTCAGGCTGTTTTTATTAGATGACAGTCGTCAAGCCAAGTCAGTGGCCTTTGGGTGGCTTGAAAACACTGGCCTCCGCCAACCTGAAGTTGAGCAGTGTGGTGGGGTATGCTCTTATACCGCTTCGATTGAAAGGGTGACCCGTATCCTGGCAGTGGAATGAATATGGGATGATGTGGTGGTGGAAGCCGAGGAGCGTCACTAGTTTCTAATATTTGTAATCCTGCAAGAAAACTTCATTATTATTTATTACAATTTATTACTTTTGTATATTTTAGGTTCAACATTTGGAACGAGTGTGCATGGCTTGCTGGTTGAAAGCTATCCGAACGGTACAAAGACAAGAACAACAAGATTATAGAAGAGATGTGGAAGAGCCTCCATTAGTTGTTGACAATATCATTAACATCCCCCCACCACCTCCCATGCCAGCGCCTCCAGTGGCGAATACAAAATTGAAGTATATCGAGACCCTATTGAACTTGAGCCAAATTACTATCTCGTTCGGGGTAGGATACAATCACGGCACACAAGTAGAAAAAATACTTATGTAAAAATTAATACAGATCCACCTGTTGCCAATACTCTTGTGGTTCTAGATGAATACTGCTGCAACTGTTTAGTAGACAGATGTACTGTTGGGTGCTGTGCACATGTGATGTGTACATTTTTGAGTTGGGCACGGCATCAGGATAGTGTTGAACCACCTGCATCTTTTTTAGATGATGTTTTATTAATAAGAGACGATTTTGATGATGTTAATGATGAGGATTAAATGTTTATATAAATGATAAATCATGTATTTTTCCTGGCCCTAATCTCCAGCATAGTACACTAAGACCTCATCAAGCTTGACACTGCAGTTTAACTATAGTTCCTACTATGTGTAGCATAAGAATGGTAAAAACATCAACGGGCTTGATCAGTTCTTAGCTGTATTTATCTACCCCTCTTATTTTGCTAATAATTCTAACGCACAAACAAAGAATATGTACACTATGTTGAGTGCTAAGCAAGTATACGGCCCGTTTGATGAAAAGCGATTACCGTAGCCCATAGCATACCATGCAATTTATGCAGTATCGCCCGCGTGCTGGCACTGCCGCTGCTAATGCAGCATGTTTACACCTATATATTTTTACTATGTCGGGTGCTAAGCAAGTATACGGCCCGTTTGATGAAAAGCGATTACCGTAGCCCATAGTGTGCAATATAAGCAGTATCGACCGCGCGCTGGCACTGTCGCTGCTAATGCAGCATCTTCCTCACGTGCAGGAACAAGCCATTCTCAAGTGTATTGTTATTTGGCTGCGGGCGGTATTATGTGAAGGAAGGTTTTTCCCCAGTCGGGCTCGATTCTCGAATGGCTCGATATGACCTGTCTACTTCGCCAAAGCCTCGTTTGATTATTTGTAAGGCACCACGCACAAGTTACGTTGGCTTTGGCACTGAAAATGAAGATAAAAATAATAGTACTTGAACCCCATTCCCATGGGATTAAAGTACAGACTTAGTTCGTCATTTTTTATTTAGATTAGGTAGGTACATAACCTCAAATATTTTAATTTCGTATTTCACGTAAATCCGGTTAAATAAGTTAAAGATAAGAATACCACTGTAATCTATGAAGTTTAAGGAACAAAATGACGTAAGTTTCATTCGTATACATTAATATTGGGTAGGGGCCCAAGCTCCATACAAAAAAAAATTGTCTCCTTTCAAATTGAAACTACTAGTTCAAATGAGGTATCTTATGAAAGGGCTTGATGTACACATTGCAAAATATATTTTATTTATTTTTTTCCACGCATTATTTCTTATTTATAATGGAAAATATCAAATTTAATAATGATACTACGTACCTACGGAACCCTCGGTGGGCGAGTACGACTCGCACTTGTCCGGTTTTTTTTTCAAAGTACGACGGCTGTCACGTTCAAAACAGTCCCCTGATGCTTCAAACAGTCCCCTGTCACGATTTTTTAGAAAATCTACAATATCTCGAAAAATGCGTATAAATTCAGTGGGCCTCCTTATCTAACTAAAATAATAGTTAATTTTCTTTGAAATGGATCACAGTTTTTTGGCAAATGTTGAAAAAAATTGCCAGGACAGCATTTGTATGGGACCTGTACGAGCTTACAGAGAAATGCCCATATATATATACTAGCGGCCCGATACATGCTTCGCTACGTATAAAGTGAAATAAAAAAAATTAATTGGAACATCAAATTCATTTATTAATTGTTACAAAAAATTTGATAAATGAAGAACCGCTCTACCGATTTTGTGCAAACTTCACATAAACCATCTACTAAATAGTCCGAACAAAGCATAAACATTTGGTTTGGATAGGTGAGCCCGTTCTTGAGTTATAAAATTACAACGAAAATTGGCATTGATTTTTATATATATAGATAAGTTGTAAAGTATACTTCATACCGGTACGTGACTAATCATACAACTTAGATACACCCTAAGGTGTATCTAAAAGAAAATCATGTTTTTTTTATCATAGATTAGAAATAATTTACATGGTTAACAACTTTTGCTGGGTGAGGTAATTATATATATTACTTAAATAACATACAGGTAGTCAGTAGAGAAAATCCAACGAAAAAAATATATGATCTAATGAAAAATCTAGTCTCACTTTCAAGGAAATGATGAGTCTAAATTAGATGACCTCCCTGAAAACCTTGATCTTTCAGAATTTCTAAAACAGTTAAAAAAGCCACTTACATCGTTCCTGCTCCTGAGGGTGCTTCGTTTCGGCCTCAACAGCACGTCTTTAAAGTCCAACTTCACTTCATTTATTATATTGGGCATTTTTCACTGAAAAACGGAAAGTTTCACGAAAATACACGTAATGCTAAAAGCCGCAGCGCAGTCCTACCGCGCGCGATATCGACTGTTCGTTTAACTTCGTTTATAGGTTGTGTTGCCAGGAATCGTTTTTATCTACCCTGATACAGACAAGAATATCATTTTAATACCTATCTAGGTGTAAGTAATCTGGAGTATAAGTGAATCATCTACATTACTACGTCTTTGAACAAAGCCAGCCTCACCTGCGCGTGGTGCATCCTGCTCTCTGAGGCTATGGCGAAAGAGAGCTAGGGCATAGCGTATTTTGTAAGCTGCCCGACCGGGGAAGTACGTTTGACGAGCTCGGTGGTCGAATGGCTAGTACTTTGACTCCAAAGTCGCGGGTTCGATCCCCGCACAAGACAAATATTTGTGTGCATGCACATGTCTGTTTGTCTTGGTCTAGGTGTTCTATATATACTCGTATACGAGGGTCAAACTGAAAGTTCTTAGAAAATCAAAAACTGAGCAAACTAGCAAGTTATTAGTTTTATTATATCTTTTCAAAATAATGTCCATTCACATCAATACACCGCTGCATCCGATGGAACCACTGAGAAAAGCACTTAGCCCACTCGTCCTTAAGGGTCTCTTCGACGGCCTTTTGAAACGCGCCCACTGCTTCCTCGGTGTTCATAAAAAGTTTTCCTCGAAGTTTATCTTTTATTTTCGGGAATAAATAAAAATCGCAAGTTGCGAGGTCGGGGCTATACGGCGGGACCATAGTAATTCCACGTCTGACGTCACTAAATAGTCGATCGTTCGCCTGGCGGTGTGCGACGAGGCGTTGTCGTGGTGAAGAAGGATCCTACTTCGAGGACGTTTCTCCCGAACTTTTTCCAATACAAGTGGCAAACAATTGTTATTATACCACTCTGCAGTAACTGTTTTTTGATCCTCTAAAACAATTGTCGCTTAGTGACCTGTCCTTCCGAAGAACGAGGCCATCATCTTTTTTCCCACACTTCGACCTCTCTTCACTTTAGTTGGCAACTCCTCGAAAGGAAACACCCACTGAGCAGGCTGTCTCTTGGTTTCTGGATCATAACAGTAAACCCAGCTTTCGTCACCCGTAAGTATGTCGAACACAGCATTTGAGTCACCTCCGTTAAATCTTTGAATAATTTCACGGCACCAATCAACCCGACGGAGTTTTTGGGCCTCGGTCAAATTATGAGGTATCCACCGGGCACAAAGCTTCCTGACCGCTAAATGTTCATGGAGGATTTTATGCACTTGACTCATACCGATGCCTAAGCTTGTCCGAATCTGCTGATACGTCACTCTGTTATCAGTCTCTATCATACGCCGCACAACGCTGATGTTATTTTCAGTCGTCGCCGTGGAAGGCCGTCCCTGACGCAGATCATCGGTGAGATTAGTGCGACCGCGTTTAAACTCATTAAACCAGTTGTAAATAGTCGCACGAGCTGGGGCTTCATCGTGAAAGGCCAATCGAAGTCTATCATAGCTTTCTTGCTGACTTAAATGACAACGAAAGTCATAAAAAATCATTGCACGAAAATTTTCTCGCGTTAAATTCATGTTGACGTGACACAGACAATTTTCAATTTGCCGCCAAATCGTAAAACAAATGACAAATGAATGAAATACATACTCAATAATATTGGCAGAGTTCCAGATTTTCAAAATTTAAATTTATTTTTTTATTATATTGTTTACAAGTGGCCAGTTCTAAAAACTTTCAGTGTCGCCCTCGTATTATATGTATGTATTTACAAAAAAAAAATAAGTATAATATCAGTTATCTAGTAACCATAGTACGAGCTTTGCTTAGTTTGGGACTAGATGGCAGTATGCCATTTGCCAGGAATATTTATTTATTTATTTATCTCATCAAATAACAATGTCCATGAGGATTGTTATATTCCTGAGAGTGAGTGTGGTCACTAGGAACGAAGAAGTTGCTGCATTAGCAGCGGGGCTGGCACGCACGAGCGATATCTCAAATTGCGAGCGTTTATGTATAAGTTACTAGTAATTTGGGCTATCATGTGCAGAATCGATTTAAACGTTATACGACGAAGATTCAACTGCGGTGCGGTTCTGTAATCTAGATATACATTGCCAATCAAACAGTTCTACTGGAATATGTAATGCTTAAACTAAGTAAGTAATACAAATTGTCCCGGTCTGAGATGAACCAACGGAACTTTTAAAAGAGATAAAGTAGTGCCATATTGATTAAAAAATCATATCTTACCGAAAACGGTAAGATATGATTTTTTATATGGCAATAACAATTTTTTTTTATCAAGCCAGGCTTTTAAGCCTGGCTTGCTAAAAAAAATTTGGCATTTAAATTGGGGCCACTTACACGGCTACATGGGATCTAATCTCGTCTGATCACTATACCACAGAATAATATACTCTACTATACTGCTAAATAACCAATATTACTAAATAGAAATAAATTTCTAATTCCTATAAATATAGGGTAAATTCAATAACTGACAACACCGTGGCAGGCGTGACACGTGACGTCACAAGGGCACTCTGCACAGAAATACACGATTTCAGCAGCTAGGTGAAGGTTATAGAAACATCACTCTATGTTTTAACTACACAGAACTTTCTCTACATTTTTTTATTGAAATTCAACCTTATGAACGTGATGAATAATAATATTATGTTGTGCAATTTCGCCACTGCATTATTGATATAACAATCAGCTGTTAATTGCAGTGTTACGCATGCGCTACGCGGAAGATATCGCGGCAAAATTAGATCGACATTGAAAATGGAGTTGGCGGCGCTGAGGCCGGGTATTTTTCATTGCACCGCATTGCTAGACGTATTTACCTACGTACAAATGTTTGAAAGTACGTAGGTATGTGTACAGCGGGTGGGAAGTATAACTTTTAATTGAATTTCGCCAATAGAACTGATATCAAAGTGTTTATGTGTGTGGTTAGAACTTCAAACAACATCCAACAAGAGTGTACAAATACCTTTAAACAGTATAAGAATATAGTTTGGGATGTAAGTAACTCATCGTGATCTTTAGAGCCAAAGCCAATCTCACCTGCACGTGGTGCACCATGAAAAATCTCGAGTAAAAGAGAGGTAGGTAGAGGTATTATTTATATTTAAAAATGTAACAACTAGGAGAAAGAAGATATAGAGAAGTTTCAAATATTACACGAATCATGATAAAGAGTCAAAGATAAAATATCGGAAATATTCGTCGCTTTTGAAGCAATGTATTAATAACGCACATAAATGAAAGAATGAAGCATTTCCCAAAAAATCCAAAAACATTAGTAAAGCCACATGGAATATAAAGAGAATATGAACAATCCTACACTGACAACAACAAATATATAAATGAAATGACATATCATAATTAATTAGTAATAGATCCCACTAAGATAAGTAATAATTTTAATGACTATTTTATCAATTTGACCAAAACTGCATTTCCTAGTGTGACGTTTAATAATAATGACATTCCCTCAATAGACAAGAGTATCTTTCTAGAACCTTGCACAAATGATGAAATATGTAATATAATAAAATCGCTTAATAACACAGAATCAGTAGGATATGATGAACTTCCTACAAAAATATTAAAATTTTGTGCCAAGACATTAACTCCTGTGCTCTGTTATTTAGTATATTTGTCATTCACTGAGGGTGAGTTTCCCGAACTTGTGTAATAAAGACTAATAAAGCCTGTCTATAATAAACCGCTATCAGTATTTTTTTTTTTTTTATATACTACGTCGGTCGGATGGCAGACAAGCATACGGCCCGCCTGATGTGAAGCGGTTACCGTAGCCATATTAAAGCTTGCAACATAAAATATTGCTCGCGCGCCGCCACCCCCGCTGCCGACGCAGCATCTCCTTCCTTTCTTTCTGGTGACCTCACTCACTCGCAGGAACACAACAACCCTCAAGGGAACCGTTATTTGGCTGCGGTATTCTGTGAGGTGGAGGTACATTCCCCAGTCGGGTAGCTTACAATTACGCCCCCTACCTCTCTTAAAAGCATCCAACCGCTACCAGCAGCTTTTGTCAGGTTGTTAGGGGCGGAGGGGCGCCCTATACGTGTACCGTCAATCTGAGACTTTCCTCCCCACCTGCCATCGCTGACTCGGTAGATGTGGCATTACTTCTCAATGAGTTTCACCAGTGCTTGGGAGTTTCTCTAACGGATCGAATCCGGAACGAAGAAATTCGACGGAGAACCAAAGTGGTCGACGTAGGTCTCAGAGTCAGCAGTGGACTGGCCACATCTGCCGAGTCAGCGATGGCAGACGAGGAGGAAAGTCTCAGATTGAAGGTACACAGCACAGTATGGGGCGCCCCTATCTACTCGTAGATGGACCGACGACCTGACAAAAGTGGCTGGGAGCGGTTGGATGCAGAAAGCGGAGGATCACATGTGGTGGAAAGCATTGGGAAAGGCCAACGTCATGGTTCAATGCTCGCCGTGACCCACTCCATGATAAGTATATCAATAGAATAATATCCATGAGCAGGTATCGACAGACATTGGAACTATTGCAAAGTGTGTTAAAGAATAAATGGGCTATGAAGATAATTTGGGTGTACTTAATAGTGGGCTATTGTAGAAGAGGGCCCCTATTCTACAATTGGCTTTACGGTCGATCGAGGAAAATTTCAAAATTTAAGAAAACTGAACGACTGCATTAACTTTTCTAATAAGGTACATTAGAAAAGTTAATAGTTCTTATGAAAGAAAAGAATAAGAAAGTTGCGTAGAAAATTAGAAAATTTAAGAAAACTGAACGACCATATTAACTTATCTAATGTAACTTTTTATCGTTTAACAGAACTATCAGTCATTTGACAAATTGCGTGAAACCAGTTCGAATTCAATATTCATTGTTAAGAAGACAGGACAACATCTGTCGTCTAGTATTATCACAGTATAAGTAATAGTACTACGGTATTATTATATTGGCCGTGTGGTTTCCGGCAAACTAGAATAGAATCACTCCGTCTCTTCCCGTGGATGTCGTACAAGGCGACTAGGGGAAATACATTATAAAACACCGATCAGGCCTCCCCAACCCGTCTGGCCAGCGTGGGGAGTGTAGGCCAAATCCTCCAGTCTGTGACGGACGAGAGAGGGTCGTGCCCCTGTAGTGGAGACTAAAATGACCTGATGATGATTATTATAAATAAAAATACACAAAAATATTAATTACAAAACTATTTATTGGTATTTTAAATGCGTACAACTGAATATACTATAAATTTATTAAACATATTTAAGGCTTTAGCAGCCCGCAGCAGTGCGCGTAGCGTGACCTGCTCCCTTACCACCTGAATTCTCTTATTGCGATTCAATAACTGAATAGAATGCTTATTCATACCAATGAATAAGCGACTCAAGCGACTAAGCGAGTCGCTTATTCATTGGTATGAATAAGCATTCTATCTCAAGCGACAAAGCGAGTCGCTTATTCATTGGTATGAATAAGCATTCTATTCAGTTATTGAATCGCAATAAGGGATGGTGGTAAGGGGGCTGGGGCCCTACCGCCGAAGCTGAAGCCGATTACCATCGGATTTTTTGGTTCTAGAAATTGGTCTTTGGTTAAAGTTATTGACAAACATCTTCAGCTTATTCGGTAGAGCTAAAATTCCGCTTTGATCTAAAATAAATCAGGTAACGCTGGTGTGCACGGTGCATCACAAGCACGTGTCAGGTTTGCCCCAGCCTCCATTGACACTAATATTTATATTAAATAAACTGCGATTCTGTAACCGTGGGGGATAGCGTCGGAACATCACGTCCGGTGCGATGTAGAACAGTGTCTGATGTGTCTGTAAGAATACAAGAAAAACATGATGCACCATTAAAAAATGGAACGTGTTGCCGGCGTATGTATTTCCTCATTCTAACAATATGGGATCCTTCAAGCGAAGCGTGAAGAAGCATCTTGTAGGCCAGTATGGCAGCGTCAACTGACAAGACATCAAAGTCTCTTGTCCGTAGCCGATGCGATTGGGGCTCTTCTTTTCGCTTACCATCAGGCGAAGCGGAGCCAATATGCTGAGCTAATATATAAAAAAAACTGACTGAATGACTAGGACAGTTAATAAAGAATACTAGGCCCTAGATAGGTAATTAATTCAGATGTTATTTTGCGCAAGTCAAATCTACAGGGTGCCGGCTGGTAATAGTTTACATGAACTAACTGGTGGTGGAAGTACTCAAAGTAGAGTAGAGTAGAGAGTGATTAAAGTAGAGTAGAGTAGTACTATAATGAAAGAGGGGCAAACGAGCATGTGGGTCACCTGATGGAAAGCAATCACCACCGCCCATGGAGATCAGCAACACCAAGGTGTCGCCGGTCCTTTGCAAGCCTATACTCCTGCCTTACTTTTTGCTGACCTCACTCACTCGCAGGAACACAATAACCCTAAAGGAAATTGTTATTTGGCTTTTTTTATACCCTAAGGTGGCAAACAAGCATACGGTCCGCCTGATGGAAAGCAGTTACCGCAGCCTATGGACGCCTGTAACACCAGAGGCATCACATGCGCGTTGCCGACCCTGTAAAAACCTCTTAACGCCCTTTTTGAAGAACCCCACTGCAGTATTCTGTTCTAGACAAACCAAATGCGTGAAAACTTCGGATTTTGAATCTCAAAACCTGGACATGTCATCAGTGTTTTTAGTACTAGTACTATATTTTATTCTGTGACAAGACGGCTATTCGCAGCATGGAGCGGGCGGCAGTGATTTTAAAACTTTTAACCCTGGATTACAAATGAGACGCTCCCCGGACGCCCTCAAAACTAGGACAAATCCGGGGAAACCCGGACGGATGCCAACCCTATATCAGCGGAATGAGTAAGGGTTGTCGACGGTCTGCTATTTTTTTTTTATACTACGTCGGGTGGCAGACAAGCATACGGCCCGCGTGATGTGAAGCGGTTACCGTAGCCATATTAACACTCGCAACATATAATATCGCTCGCGGCCACCACCTCCGCTGCCAACGCAGCATCTCCTTCCTTTCTGGTGACCTCACTCACTCGCAGGAACACAACAATCCTCAATGGAATTATTATTTGGCTGCGGTATTCTGTAAGGTGGAGGTACATTCCCCAGACGGGTAGCTTACAATTACTCTCCCTACCTCTCTTTTCGCCAGAGCTTCGTTTATTAGTCAGCAGGGTGCACCGCGTGCAGGTGAAGTTGACTTTGGTTTAAAGATGATGATGAACCACTTACACCCCAAAATGAAAAAAAAACAGCTAGACTACAAACAATTAATTATTTGGCTAATAAAATCGTATCTTAACATTGTACCTTCGTCGTACTCCTGGGTATCGCTCCACGCGTCCATGTGAGGTGTGAATATAGCCTCGAGGTAGTTGCCGTACCCGTCACACTCGATGTCAGACCCTGTACGACATTTCTCACGAGCGCAGTCTAAATAGGAAATAAAATATAATGGATTTTTGAAAAAAAAGCCGACCTCAGTTGGCAAGTGCAGCTTATTAGTGGAATACCCCGGGAGTCGTTGCTGCCCGTCTTCGGGGAGAAAAGTTAATGCGTTATACAAGATTCCTTAGTCGCCTTGTCCAGCGCAGAGCAATAGTGTGGCGCAATTCTATGCTGCCGGCAACCACATCCCATCATCAGACCCTGACTTGGTGAATATGGAACCACGTCGCAATCATAACCTTTCAAATAAAAAAAGAGAATTTGACCATACGTGCTTATAAAATTCAATGGTTTCCCTTGATTTCTCTAGGATCCCATCATCAGATCCTGACTTGGTGAATATGGGACCACCGTGCAAGCATACCCTATAAAATAAAAAAAGAATTTTGAAAATCGGTTCACAACTCGCGAAGATATCGAATAACATACATACAAAAAAAAAATTCAGTCGAATTGATAACCTCCTCCTTTTTTGAAGTCGGTTAAAAACATCATCATCAGCCTGTATCTGGATATAGGTCTTCCCCAGGGCTTTCCACCACATGCGATGCTCCACTTTCCGAATGCAACTGCTTCCAGCCGCATTTTTGCATATTTTTTTTCATCCCACTAAAGTGGCAAACAAACATTAAGTAGTATTAAAACCTCGACAGCTAGTTGATTTCACAGCTTGACAGTAAATAAATAAATAATTGGTTTAAATTGCTCAGCATTACAGGGCATATTGGGCGGCACCATTATGTTCATCAATATTCATACTTATTTGTCATTTTCCATACAAACAACGGCTGATGTTGCCTACATCAGCCGTTGTTTGTATGGAAAATGAGTTCAAATCACGTGGTCACATTTGTCGCTAAAAAACATATCTCATGTCTTTCTACCATGCTTTAGTTCATCAATATGTCGCCTTAACTAGAGAAAAATCCCTTTTTTTTCTCTACTACATACTATTTTTTTTTATACGAGTGGAGTGGAGGGCAAACGACCATGTGGGTCACCTGATGGAAAGCAACCACCTTAAAACCAAGCAACTTAAAAAATACGCTATCTCTTTTCGCCAGAGCCTATATAGTTTGTAATGCCACTTTTGACGTGAAATGTCTTATGAATCTATGTACGCCGGCTACAGGCACGAAAAAGCATGACTCATTGTCACGTTCCGCTAAGCCGAGCGAGAGCGCGGAACAAGCAATAGAGAGGGCGGAGAGGACCGGCATATGTTTCTTATGACGGTCTCACGTAAAATTATAGGTGTGACTTTAGGGGCCGTCCATTAATCACGTGAGGCTCGAAAGAGGGGGGAGGGGGTTCGACAAAAATCACGAAACATCACAAGGGGGAGGGGGGGTGTAGTAAGATATCACGTGTATTTATTTTTTTAAGTGCTTTCCATCAGGCGGACCGTATGCTTGTTTGTCACCTTAGTGGTTTAACAAAAATCCTTATTAATATTCTGAAAATTTTAAGATTCTTTGTAAATACAAAAATACACGTGATTTGAGGGGGGGGGGGGGGGGGGGTTTAGCCTTACGCCTCACCAAGTATCACCAAGGGGGTGGGGGGGGGGGGGGTGTTAAAAATGCAAAAATAAACCTCACGTGGACGGCCCCCAAGCCGAGCGAGAGGGCGGAGAGGATCGGCGTATGTTTCTTATGACGTTCTCACGTAACATTATAGGTGTAAAGCAGACTTTATAGACAACCAATATTTTTTTGACACGTATATTTTTTTATTTTTTTTATGTGTGATCACGCACAACTTTTTATAGAGTAGTCCGATTTTGATAATTCTTTTTATATTGGAAAGGTAATTGTTGTTCCCATATAAATCCCCAAAGTTGGTCCCATATAAATTTCGAAAAAAAAATTAAACTTAAAGGGTAGGAAACCAGGGGATGATTTATAGTTCATTCACAGATTTTAATGCTGAGTTGTGTATTACAAAAAAAAATCAAGTTTGGGGTGCAAGTGGTTCATCAACATCTTTGAACCAAAGCCAACTTCACCTGCACGTGGTGCACCCTGCTGACTGACAAACGAAGCTCTGGCGAAAAGAGAGGTAGGATGCGTAATTGTAAGCTACCTGACTGGGATATGTACCTCCACCTAATACCGCAGCCAAATAACAATTTCCTTGAGGGTTGTTGTGTTCCTGCGAGTGAGTGAGGTCACCAGAAAGGAAGGACTTGCTGCGGTGGCAGGGAGGGTGGCGGCGCACTAGCAATATGTTATGTTGCGAGCGTTAATATGGCTATGGTAACTGCTTCACATCAGGCGGGCCGTATGCTTGTCTGCCACCCGACGTACAATACAATACAATACAATACAATACAATATTCTTTATTGCACCAAATGACAGATTTTACAGAGGTATTAGGATAATAAAAGTACAAAAGGCAGTCTTATCGCTAAGCGATCTCTTCCAGACAACCTTAAGGTAGAGGAAACGAGAATGATAGAAAACAAATGGGAGGCGCAAAAACTACATAAACTTATCTACATACACATATAATACATACACAATATAAACAATACATACACAATAATATAATTATAGTATATACAAACATTACATATACTAAATACCAGCTAATATATATACATAATAAGTACAATATAGCGACTGACCAGAGAATAAAGGAAAATAAAAGAGAAAAAGATTACACAGCGACAAGTGAGAGATAGTGAGTTTGTGCACTACGAACAGTTAATGGCAGAGCATTCCAGAGACGAACAGCTTGTACCGAAAAGGACTTAGTGTAATATTGGGAAGAGTGTGGTGGCGTAATGAGGCGAAGAGACAGGGTATAACGCAAGGCACGACCGTGCGCACGTACGTGACGTAGTATAAAAAAAAAAACTCACCAAGAATGAGCTTCAAACCAGCTATTTTAAAAGTAATCAAAAATTAAGCCTGTAGTAATTAGTACATTACAGCCACAAGAAATTATAAAATAAAAACTTTTTAATAAAAAAATTAAACCGCCGAAAAAAATGAAAAGCAAAAAATAGTAAACTTTGTTTTTATTGACCTTAATAACTAAGTTCCTAAACTAATTTAAGTACACCTAAGTAATTTTGAGTCGGCGCCAAACAATCAATGAACATAGATCACTAAATTACCTCAAATTTAAAGAAACAAAAATAACCATATCAAATTAACAATGCAACGTGAAATCTCCAACGATAAACAAAAATATTCCAAAAAATGCGTGTTTGGCGCCGACTCAAAATTACTTAGGTATACTTAAATTAGTTTAAAAACTTAGTTATTAAGGTCAATAAAAACAAAGTTTATTATTTTTTGCTTTTCATTTTTTTCGGCGGTTTAATTTTTTTGTTAAAAAGTTTTTATTTCTCTACTTAATGCTGTGCTCAAAGTCAACTGACCGCAGTTCATATTGGAGACTTCGACGCGCGGTACTTTGATGCCCTTTATCAAAGTGCCGTCCTCTAAGGAGCAGTAGCAGACGAAACGACGACACTGAAAAAATACGAGTGTAGTTTAGACCAGTGTTTTTCAAAGTGCGACTTCATAGGGGGTACCCTAGCCTCTACACGGGGGTCGCGGAAGGTTACGAAGCTGTAAAAAAGAGCGTCATCATCATCATCAGGTTATTTTAGTCTCTACTACAGGATCGCGGCCCTCTCTCATCAGTCAGAAACAGAAGGAGGATTTGGCCTACACTCCCCACGCTGGCCAGACGGGTTGGGGAGGACTGATCGATGTTTGATAATGTATTTCCCTTAGTCGCCTTGTACGACATCCACGGGATGGGACAGAGTGATTCTATTCTAGTCTACCGGAAACCACACGGCGGTAAAAAGAGCGTACTAAAAGATATTTTTATATAGAAAATGTTCATTTCGGAACGTAATCGACGGCTATGTTACTTCATTATTTATTGTATTAACCGATATCTAAGAAAATAAATAAAAATGCACGGATTTGATATATGTAATTTAATAAAATACATATCTAGCCGTGTGGTTTCCGGCAGACTAGAATAGAATTACTCCATCTCTTCCCGTGGATGTCGTACAAGGCGACTAAGGGAAATACATTTTAAAACATCGATCAGGCCTCCCCAACCCGTCTGGCCAGCGTGGGGAGTGTAGGCCAAATCCTCCTTCTGTCTGGGACGGACGTGAGAGGGTCGTGCTCCTGTAGTGAAGACTAAAATGACCATGATGTTGATACGATATACATAAATATAACTATTCAGGACAAGTTATAAAGAATTCAACTATCTCGTTACTAACAAACATTATTTGTTAGTAACGATTGATGAAGTGTCCACAGTTACCTGGACAGGAGCGTATAGCCAGAGAGGGGTACACTGTGGTGCCTCATAGTGCAGATGACCATCGGCTCCGTACTTCTTTTTGAAGTACTTCATTTCGCTCTTACACGGCTCTGTAATAAGAAAAATGTGACCAGCTAACACCATAACATTTATTTTTTTAAGGGAGAAGGGGGGGGGGGGAGAAGCACATATACACTAGAGGCACACCCCGGCCACTCCATACAAATATCGCGTCGTTTACTACTACATAAACAATGACGTCTGTGCACAGCGTGAATGAGCGTGTGTGCGTTCGGCGCCATACAAACTGTTCCAGATTTGTCTCAGAGGGGAGGTGAGTCGACAGGAGAGAGCGGCAGGGAATGGCCATACTGTACGTAATACTATTATTGTACCTATACTATGCTAGAGGTGTGCGTTAAAAGTTATAAAAACTAAATTATTATGTTGATTAAAATAAAACATACGACACCATACTGTTATTTTTAACGTTGTGTTAAAAATAATTAATTTTACATTCGTTACTGGTATCAACTCAAGTGTGAAGGAAAGTTCATTTATGGTTATTTTATTCAATATCACTATTTGTTTATTTTAACATACGGTTAAAATTAACTCTTTTAGATGAATAGTTAAATGACAACACAACAAAATTAAGAGTTAATTTGAATAAATAAAATGTTATGTTAATTAACAGTTTCCTTAACGTGTTTTTTTAGCATCAGCTATTAGCTCATTAAAAATACATAGGTAACACTTAATCCGACCTCTAATATACACATTCAGCACTGTAAAGAAACGACGCGTTTTCTAAGTTCACTATAAAAGTACTGACCATAAGCAGTAGGGAGTCCGTCGTCCCTCCTCTTGCGGCCGCCGGCGGAGGCCTGCACCGTGTGGATGTCCTGGCAGCGACCCTGCCTGCATACCAGCCCATCATCACAGCCCGGCTCCAGAAATTCCTCCTCTATCTAATTTTGAATATTTGAATTGCATTTTTAAAACAAAGGGTTATTTTAATATAATAAAAATAGTAGTTTATAAACTGTTGCATAATAAGGGTTCTTAAAATACGAGTGTGAGTTTATTACATGTGATAAACTCACACTCGTATTTTATTTACCCTTATATATAACCCTTTTACATTCGCCTTCGGCTCATGAGCCGAAGCCGAATGTGATAATAGCGTCACACGAGTATTTTAAGACCTAATTTCATACACTACTTTATCTAATCTCATGAAATAGATCAGATGATAATAATATTTTAAATAAAACCATGAAGAAATGATTCTTACTTATAAATCCATTTGCAGATCGAGCATGCGTGGAGCGCATGCGCGACGCGCCGCACGGCGCCGCGTTCACAGATTATGTAGAATTTTTTTGCAAAGTTGCAAAGCATTTGCATTGCAACCTGCTTGCTGCTATATCGAAATGGAAAAAAAGTTATTTTTCGATACAGTTGTCCAACGCTGTATCGAAAACTTTATAAATTTATTTTGATGTCTTGTACGTTTTTACGCACAAGTCAGTCTTTTGACTGACATTAAGATTCTGTATTTAGTTTTCTAATCTCTAAATTTTGGTATGAGAGTAGATAAAATACTTTTCAGTTAGTAATACCTCGATCTCCTTGCTACCGTTCATGTTTTGAACCGTTTTCTTAAACTCGGCGCATTTTTGGTTCAATTCTTTAAAAAAGAAAAACGTTATGTTTTATTATTAATAAATATTATGTAGGTATGTATAGAATACAGTTTCAAATTTCAATTACCTAATTTTTTAGCAGAAAAAACTTTGCGTATTTTCGTTATCTAAAACTTATCAAAACTCCTCCAAAGAGAGGTACGGCATAGCGTATTTTTAAGCAGCCCGTCTGGGGAAGTACCTCCACCTCACAGAATACCGAAGCCAAATAACATTCCCTTGAAGGTTGTTGTGTTCCTGCGAGTGAACGAGGTCACCAGAAAGAAAGAAAGGAAGGAGTATTGGCAGTGTTGGATTTAAAATCGACTCTGGAAATCAATCGATTGTTAGTTAGGGCGTAATCGAGCTTGCTGGTTGGCAGCACTCGTTTCGCCGGTGCGCACCGGCAGGGGGCGCGCGCGCGGCAATCTCACATAGTCGCTAATGGTCGCTGGTAGGCCGCTGCATAGACTCGCACCGTTCTGGAAAGCGGTTGTTGTGTTGTGTTGCTTCGGGATAGGCCTCGCACAGCACATACGGGAGTTCGCGTAGCAGTCGATAGTGGTCGCCCGTAGTTTGCTGGATGGACTCGCGGGGCTGACAAAAATATAACCTAAGCAACGTGGCGGTGCGCGGGGCGCTTCTGGAACGCAGGGGGTTTTGTTGTTGTGCTTAGCTTCCGGATGGGCTACAGCACATGCGGAAATTCGCGACCTGGAGTTCGTGTTCTAACTTCTGGAACCGCGCTGGACCGCGGATCGACCGCCGGGACGCGTCGAAAGTTTGGACAGTGTTAACAATGAGTGATTGATCGCTGGGCGACCTTGGAACTCTGGATTATTGTGGTGAACGTACCCTATTATTATATATATTTTCCTGTCCTTAAACCCGTATTCCTGTCTGCGTGAGCCCGTCTGGATTACGGTGAACCAGCGTCCGGAATCGGGTAAGTTTAGTATGTAAATTCAAATTATAGTTATTAGGATTGAGTAGGCAATTTAGTCAACAGGCAGGTAATGGATCGGCCATCCCTTGGTGTTGCTGATCTCCATGGGCGGTGTCGATTGTTTCCCATCAGGTGACCCATATGCTCTTTTAAGTCGTTTGCCCCCCTTATGAGCGGTAGTGATTGCTTTCCATCAGGTGACCCATATGCTTGTTTTGCCCCCTCTCATATAAAAAAAAATAGTATTCAGTAACTCAATCGATGCCACCTCGACCACTATGACCTAAGAAAGACTAACGTTGATAAGCGCTGCATGAACCACAGCAGTTGCATTGCTCCCTATCAGGCAGGAAGGCACCGGGCAGGCAATCAGATTCAGACACCATCCCGCGTTTGCAGGTATATCCTCGACAAGACATGGGACAGTCGGCGCCTCCTGTAGGTGGCTCGTAGCGGAAATTCCGACGCCTAGAATTTTGAATGGAAAACATTAAAAGGTGTAGTGTCCGACCGAAACTGGTTTTTACGACCGAAACCGAAACCGAATTTCGGCAACAGTCTCAGTTTTGGCCGAAACCGAAACCGAAACTTTTACGAAACAATTATCTAACTGTAGGTACTTATCTTATAATTGGAGGTGTAAGTGGTTCATCAACATCTGTGAATCAAAGCCACTTTGTGCACGCGGTGCACCCTGCTAACTGACAAACGAAGCTCTGGCGAAAAGAGAGGTAGGGAGCGTAATTGTAAGCTACCCGACTGGGGAATGTACCTCCACCTCACAGAATACCGCAGCCTCTCGGCGCTCTTACACGAATATCTATATGAAAACTTTATACTTTTACGCTAGTATTTAATCACGTTATGTTAACTAGACATATAGTTACAGCTAGAAGATTTAATTCTCGTCATTACGACCACATTGTCGCCATGTTGTATAATAGACAAATTAATTATTTATCCGCTCCCGCCATATAAGTGTAAATTGATATGTGTTGAATGGCGAACAGCCCCCTTACCACCAACTCTTATTGCGATTCAATAACTAAATAGAATGCTTATTCATACCAATGAATACAATGTTTATTCATACCAATGAATAAGCGACTCTATTACAAATTAAATAGTGTCGCTTATTCATTGGTATGAATAAGCATTCTATTTAGTTATTGAATCGCAATAAGAGTTGGTGGTAAGGGGGCAGTAATAATTATTCATCATCACGCACGCACGCAACCACGCACCCACGCACACACGCGCGCACACACGAACACACGCACGCACACAAACAGATACACACTCAGAGAGAGAGGCAAACACACACTCAAACACGCAACATGCATCTCCCTTTCTTGCACATAAAAGATTAATCTATGACTTATTCATATTACGTTTACTTACAAATTCAGAGTTTCATTTGGTAAAGAAGGAGTTGTGACAGGGATACCTGGAATAATTAATTAGGAATTTGTAAATACTCCCCCTCGATATCATTCCTCGAGAATTTAAGTAGAGCGGGGACACTCAAGACATGTTTGAGAATACAGTCTTCTTATTTGAGTCTTAGTATTTGAGTCAGTTCCTTTCTTGCCTTCCCTAGAAGTGTAATAGAACTTTAGAAGTAAGCACTCGTGTGCAGTTTAGGACCCTCGGCTCTACCTCGTGTCGCAAAAGCACACACGTACTGTAATTTGTGTTTAACGACAGTAAAATTATAGTAAGTGTGTGTGTGTGTGTGTGTGTGTGTGTGTGTGTGTGTGTGTGTGTGTGTGAGTATCAGAGACATTTGATGAACAACTATTATGTAAATTAAATGTGTTGTGTATCAATAAAATGTTTTTATCTTTTCTTTTATTTGAAAGAAACAAACAATCCAGAGAGTCAACAATAATCAAGTGCGTCCATATGCTGCGATGACTGCTTAACATTAAGCTGTCGTATGTTAGCTTGTCACCTTAGTTGTTTAAAAAAGTGCAGTTTTTTTTACATAGGTACTACATCGAGTGGAAAACAACGGGTGAAGCATTGAAAGTAGCCTATAGACGCAACATAAAATAACGCCAGCGCGCTGGTAGCCGCCAGTCCGCTGGTAACTTCACTCACCCGCAGGGACGTAACGGCCGTCTAGGTCTCAGGAATTTTCCATCCATATCGAGCTCGGTGGTCGAATGGTTAGCAATGGCCACTTTGACTCCGAGGTCGCGGGTTCGATCACCAAACAAGACAAATATTTATGAGCATGAACATGTCTGGTTGTCTTAATCTGGATGTTTTCTATTTATTTACAAAAAAAAATGTATTTAAGTATAATATCAGTTATTTAGTACCCATAGTATAAGCTTTGCTTAGTTTGGGACTAGATGGCAGTGTGTAATTTGTCCAGGAATTATTTATTTATATCACCTTGGTAACTACCGTCTAGCACTGTACGTTTTTAAGACATTTTATACCACGAACGGTAAAATTCCCGCAGCGGTATCTCCAAACAATACGCCATGAGTGCCTTCAAGAAGTCTAAGACATGCAATAGATTGGGGAACCCTTGATGTTGGTAATCTCCATGGGCGGTGGTGATTGCTTTCAACCAGGTTACCCACATGGTCGTTTGCCCCCGTGATTACTTTCTACCAGGTGATAGGTCACCTGGTGAAGTAATCACTGGGGCCAAAGAATTTTATGTGAGAGGCGAGCAACTTATTGAAGTCGTAGAAGCCAATCTTACACCTGCGCAGAATCTTGTCGCAGCGCAGTGCTCTATATTCCTGCTCCGGGTGACCCCAATACGGATTGCAGCCGGCTCTGAAATCTGAAAACATTTATTTAACTAGTAATCCCAGTTCGTTTGCGTTTTACCGCCACCCTCTGAGAGCGGAGTGCGACTTTTTTGGTCACATTCCAACGGGTGCGCCAAAGTTCACCTAAATTTTCACATCCGATAATTGGAACTCCGAAAATGTTCTTCCTAACATTTTTCATCGTAACAATCACAATTCCTAACTACTCAGTTCCTAATGTTCATAATTCCGAATCGTTCAACTTCATAATAACAATAGCAATAACTAGTATACTAAAATTTGTTCCGACAGACCCTCTATGTCGAGAATGCGTGGAGGTATTAAGCTGAAATTTGAACTGTATACTCAGATCTACGGTCCCATTAAGTTGTAAAAAAAATCAAACTGCTAAGTTTACGTAAAAGAAAGTTACGGCCGTTTATTCAGCAAAAAACGCATATTTCGACCCATTCTCAAGAGAATCAAAACCTGGTACTTCCCGTTGACCTAGAACTATGAAATTTGGCAAGTAACATCGTTATAGACTACAAGTACAAGAATAAATCTCAAAAACACATTTGTAATTAAATATTAAAAAATAGGGGGTCTATATTTTTTATAGGATAAATCGATCGAAAATTTCAAATTGAAGTTACTAGTTCAAATGGGGTATCATATGAAAGAGCTTGATGTGCACATTGAATAATCTATTTATTTTTTTCCGATGCATTATTTCTTATTTATAATGAAAAATATCAAATTTATTAATGATCCAACGTACGGAACCCTCGCTGGGCGAGTCCGACTCGCACTTGGCCGGTTTTTTTAAAAATAATCAGATAATACGACAATTACAGTTTAATTTGTATATACATTTCATAATTAATATATGTATCAAGTATTTGTTTGATTTAGATATTGTTATTTATTACATGTCTATGCTGATCATTCCATACATCGTTGCCACTATTCATCAATTATATAGTAAGCCCTTTTACAAGTCTTTTTGATATGTGTCTTGAACATATTTACAGGTAGGGAAAGGACTGTATCAGGCAATTTATTACAGAATCGAATGCAATTTACAACATAAGAAAGGGAACAGGGGTTCCAAATTGAGCGCCCCCATAAAGCAAAAAATTATTACGCAGCAGCAGAGACGACCAAAGCAGCCACGGCAGTTGCATGCAACTACTAACGGTAGTAGGTGGGTGCCGGCCGGCAGTAGTTTGCATGAACTAATTGGTCGCGGAAACGCAAAGTAGTGTAGATCAAATTACCTATTGTAGTGACTGGCAAAAACTCTTCAGAGTCAAAGTTGTATTCGTCTTGCATACAAGATTGATCTAATTCTGAGAAAAATAGTTTATATTAGTTTATGTTCAAATCGGGACGGGCTGTATGCTCATTTGTTGCATAAGTGGCGTATAAATCACGTCGTGTAACATACCAAACAAGCACGTATGACCCGCCCATAGAAAACTAAGTAATTTCTTGTTTTTTTAGATTTGTAAATAATTTCTGGAGCTGCATGAGGGAAAGCGATTACCACAATATAACGGCGCTATAACCTACCAAATACCACCTTTGATATTGGTGGTTACAAATTAATTTCCTAGATCATATTTCTTTTTTATTTGATTTGGAACCGCATATGTGATTTTTGTTTTATAACACCAAGGTGGTAAACGAGCATACGGCCCACCTGATCCGAAACAGTTACGTTACGTTACGTAATAAAAATTATAACTAAACACACACGTGATAGAAAAAATAAGTAATAAAGAACATAACTTAAATCATTAGATGCCGAGAAGTATGTGTAGCAAAAAGGCATTGACTCGACTGTATGTTGACCAGTGTCTAACAGGCTGCCGACACTAACCAACGCTGGTGTTCAGTCAGCCATAAACAAATAGGGCGCCTTCACACTAGCGTTTGTGCAGCGTAGACGTTCGACAAACGTATGCGCAGCGCAGACGCCGCGACAACAGGATGCGGCGCCGCCGGCGCGGCGGCGTCGCGTTTACGCAGCGTTTCCGCTGCAGTTTAATTGAACGCTGCTATTATTAATTTTATACATAAATAACAGTAATGAATAATATTGTTAAATTATATACTATACATATAATTTAACAATAATATTAATTACTTAGTATATATTTTACTTAGTACTTAGTATATATTTGAGTATGTTTGCGGGTGCGCGACGTTAGCGCAGCTCATGTGCCCCAGCAGTAATCCCGCGACGTGACGTACGCGCCGCGTTGTCTCGGCGTCTGCGCTGCGCTTACGTTCATCGAACGTCTACGCCGGACAAACGCTAGTGTGGAGGCGCCCATAATGTAACCCATATTGTGGGATTACATAAACAATAATTTGTTTTATACTAAAACTCTCACTTGGCCAAATCACTCCTTCTCTTCCCGTGGATGTCGTACAAGGCGACTAAGGGAAATACACTATAAAACATCGATCAGATCTCCCCAACTCGTTTGCCCAGCGTGGGGAGAATAGGCCAAATCCTCCTTCTGTCCGGGACGGACTAGAGAGGGACTAGAGAGGAGCTCTCTCTAGGGCTCCTGTAGTGGAGACTAAAATGACCTGGTGATGATGACTAAAACTTTTAAAGTCTTATTCGGTTTATATGTATAAATTACCTCTATAAAAGACACATTCGTCACAACACCGGCATTGGGAGTAGTCTGCGGGTAGAAACATAGCCCGCCATCTGCCGTACTTCCGGTCGCAGTACGACCGGTACTCCGAAGGTAACACTCTCCTTTCTCTGAACATCACAATTACAACAGAATTAAAACTTCACCGCGGGGATAATTCTTTCGGGTTTTGGGGTGTAAGAGATCTCGATCTATAGATGATATAATGATCAGATGAAATAGTACCTATAATATTTCATCTGTGTTACACTATGCATTTAACTCTTTATTTGTGTAATTGTTAACTAGTCATCTGTCCATAAGGAATCCGGGGCGTGGTAAAGTTAAGTTTAATGGTAACTTCAGGACAACAAAAATATGTATATCAATTCTCAAATGAACTTAGCAAAATGATTTATTATATTTGTTTTTTGAACTATTAGATTTTTTATTAGAAACTCGATTGATTTTTTCCAGTTTTAACAAACAATTTTACATATTGTATCATCGAAATCGTTGATTCGACAGTTTGATGTTTATTGTTATCTAATGCAGTCTCATAATCATAATAATCATTCAAAATAAACGTTTAAAGATATTAATTATTACAATATAACCTACAATATTCAAAGTACATCTTACGTCAAACGCGAGGTACCTGCTTTATCATGCAGCCAACCATAAAGCACAAAGCATCTACACCCACATTTGCACGTATACAGACGTGTTATATACTGAGTGGGTAGGGTGTGGATTGGATGGTAATGTGTAATTTGTGCAGGAACATTTATTACATAAATCATGATTGAATGAGTTGATAATGAAAGAAATATAATAAATTAATTTATTATAATGTCTCATGTTACTTTTAGCTCATTATATTATATTCTGATCGCGCCGGTAGTACAGCTCCCTTACCACCAACTCTTATTGCGATTCAATAACTGAATAGAATGCTTAATCATACCATACCAATGAATAAGCAACTCTATTTCAACTTGTATATGAAATAGAGTCGCTTATTCATACCATACTATTCAGTTATTGAATCGCAATTTATTGGGGGCTGTTAGGAACAAAACAAAAACATGGGTGTCCAAATTGTTAGACTGGGCAGTCTAACAGTTTGGAACATTTTCGTCCAAACAGTCCGATCATCGAACTATTAGTAGAACCTGTTGGAATAAAGACTAAATAAATGATTTATTTATTTTCATTATTCACCATAGAAAATGTCTTAAAAAGCGTAATACTCGTATATCATATAGTATAAATAAAATCTGCTTACTTGCAAGAGTCCCTAAACAGCTCGCACTCCGTGTGGTTGCTATAATGAGGGCATTGTGGACATAGCTGATAATCTGAAATAATAATAATATTCCTGGACAAATTACACACAGCCATTCTAATCAAAAACTAAACAAAGCTTGCACTAAGGATACTTACCAGATAACCGAATATACTTAAATACATTTGTTTTGTATACCTATCTGTTATACAGTAGGTATGTCAGGGTTTCGACCGGCGATAATTTAAGGGCTTATATTTCATAAAAAAATTTCGACAAAAAACCCCAATGTGTTCTGTGTCTGACTCCCCTCCTCTTGAAATGGCCGCCATTTATTTTTGGCAGCGCAGGCAAATAACAATAACTCGTAAAATACGACACCCATAGCAGCATAGCAAAGTTTGAAGCCAATTATAAGCCCTTAAATTATCGCCGGTCGAAACCCAGACACACTGTATAAAAGGCAACCATTATTGACTGATGTATCACATCCCCCCCCCCCCCCCTGTTTTGAAATGAACTCCTTGCAATGGACTACAGTACTGTATGATGTCTTTCTAGAAAGGCGTAAAGCGGCTTTTACAGAGTCGGCAACGCGTGAGTAATACCTTTGTCGCAAGCGTCCAAAGCCTGAAATGACTGCTTACTATCAGGCGAATCGTATGCTTATTAAGTTTTACACTGTAATTGTATAAAAAAACAGAAAATATTAAATTAATCCACAAAAAAAACCTGATTTGCACATCAATTTAATCTGATCGCACATCAAGTCCTGCATTAGTTGTGCAATAAGTATTTTTTGCTGTGCAAAATAAGTTAGCTTAGATTGGCTATGTATTTAATTGATGTTACGTTAAATAGTATTAAAAAAAACACAAGTCGTGCATATATTCTTACCAATTCTAGATTTACAAATAGGCCTAACTGTTCTCCGACTGGGCAACACTACCAAGCTAGAAATGTTTCCCTGTTCACATTTCTCATAGTCTATGTCCGCTTCGTTACTGCGTACCAGAGACAAGATTTCCGTTTCGCGCCAATATTCGCTCGTGTCTCGTTCCTTGTCTGTTAGCATTATGAACGGGAGATACTGGAAAGATACGTCTTATTAACATTACTATCGGGGTGTACCTTACCCAGGGGCCTTACCGCCGAACCTGAAGCCAATTTCCATCGGATTTTATGATTATAAAAGCTGGTCTTAGTTATAGTTATTGACAATTATCTTCAGTTTAGTATGCAAAGCTCTAGGGTTTCTTCCAGCTAATCTAAATATAATTAACAACAATATAAACATAGTGTCATTTTCGCATACAAAAAATTCGATGGTAATCGGCTTCAGATTCGGTGGTAGGGTTCCAGCCCCCCTAGCCAAGTGTAATTCGTAGCATAACGAACGTTAGCTATATCACGTGACATTTGTCAAAATCAGTTTGGCGTTGTAGTTTCCGAATCTATGTTCTACATCCAAAATTAAATCACCTCACTGGATAGATGAAGGATCAAAGTACGATATGTAAGGACTATTGAACATTGCGTGCGGGGGAGAGGGAAGCGCTGCCATTTTGAGTAAATTTTAGTGCATATAACGTATTCACATACAACACACGGCCTTGTCCATGACACAGCCAAACCCCATTTTTTCTACTCATTTTGCTTGATTTAATACTCGTCTATCGTAGTCACAGGGACCCCATTCTTAAGTCCAGGGCCTTCAACAGGTTAAAGAAGGGCCTGCTTACCATCATGTTTAAAACCAAATAGACTGAGGGGGGCACGCTCTAACGACGGGTTACCATACCACCTTACATCAACCACGACGAGACTTTAGAGGTTGTGTCCATCAAAAATAAAGCTTATTGAGACAGCTTGGGCATAGCCTGAAGCCTTGTGAACATTGAGGAAAAAATTGGTCGCAATTTTAAGCAACTTTTACGACTTCAAGAACCCACGCTCAAGAAGAACTAAGTACTCGTATATACATTTTGGTTTCACCGATCGGTTTTTTGCTCCCTGTACAAAAAAAGTTTATTGAGACATTCCTGGGCGTATTCGAACGCCCAGGAATGCTTCAATAAACTTTTTGTTGGTTTGTTGGACACGTCTTCTATGCAGTCCCATTTTAGTATTTGATGATGTTAGTTTATTCTGTGCTCCGCTCTTTATAAAGACTAAGCCAACAACTATTAAAAATTGATTTTTCATTCAAAAACTAGTTATTTTCACGCACCAAAAAATTCGAATTTTTGGTCATTCACAAAGCGTGAGGAAATACAATATAGGCCATTAAAGGTGGGACGCCGCTAACCTCAGTGATAGAGGTCCCCACATTTTGTCTTCATCTTTGCTTTCCATCAGTCGAAGTGGAAACATTTTGGAAATATTTTTTTTTAAATCGGCTGCAATCGTTTTTAGCTTCAGTAGTAAACTATGTCTGCTAACATAAACCGAAGTAAAATTTATCATCAGAAAATCCGACAAAAATCGTCTTCAACTTAGGCTAATTAAAAACAATTCGCCTCGGGGAATACTCTTGAAGACAGGAACAACTATATTCCCAATAGGATTTAGGCTATTGATTAGCAATTCGTCTCAGGGAAGGAAGGAAGGAACAACTCCGTTACTAATAGGATCTACTCCGGTCTTAATATTACCTAAAAGCACGTACATACCTTCAGACGCAACTTTTCAGCAGATTTGTTACTCATTATCCTCATTTTAGGGTCCAATGATAGCACCGGGACGAAACTTTTGCCAACTATATGACCAAATGAAATTTGTACAAAAATAATCTGAAGTAGCAACAGAAGCAAAAGTTTCGTCATTTTTTCAAATTTTTTGTTTTGTAAAAAATAATATGACGTATTTGTTCTTCTTTCATATCATAAAGAAGATAGGAAGTTAACAAATAGGTAGGTACTATCATAGACTAATGATGGGTGCAAAGTTTATCATTGTGTAGGTCTCCTCATGGAGATTCGAGACTGGCAATAAGTATAGTCAGAATTGCTTTTCGGAATTCCCTTTCAGAATATCGAACCAGGATTCTGTCAATACATCACACACTACGTTTATTTGCGTTCAGAATAACAAGGCACATACTTTTGAAACTCCGTTTTGAAGTTACAATTCGAAATTTCGATCCCGAAGTCTGTAAATGCACCACTCATTATGTTATTTCAGTTGGGAATAACAAGACTTTATGAATTTGTGTTCATAAGGGTTTGTTTCCATTCGAAATTACGAACGCATAGGCTTCCATTTGGAATTCCCAATGGATAAAAAAATCGAACGGAAAACTATTGTAGGTACGTGCATACTATTATACTAGTACTGTAAGTCCTGATTTTATATGATAGTTTATACGCTGTATCTCCCGATGGCACCTCAGTTCTCCACTTCGTAACGAAGCTGTGAAGCGGTGTCAGCGTTTTGTTTTCACCAGAGGAGATGTGCATGTCAGCTGATCAATGCGAAGATGCGTAGCGATATTGAAACGACCGGTGCGGAGGCTCTTTTCTGACCCTCTGCCATTTGTAGTAATAATGAGACAATCAAGTATAGCTGACACAACACTGTTCATTGCCAATGACCTCCTCAAAATGACACCACCTGGGTGTCATGGGGAATCGCTATTGCTCATGACACACTTCTAGCGGTGTCGCTTGACATTCACACTGTCCGCTGCTCGTGACCAAGTTTGCATCCCTCGCATGCCAGAATCACAGACAGAAATTTCTCGTTGGTTTTGTATGTACAAAAACCTCGCATTGCTCCGCCTCTAAGCAGTTTCCGTCGCAACACTAGATTTGCGCCGAAATAAATAAAATGGTGCTTAAAAACGCATTCCTCGCTTCGTATCTTCGCAAATCTCTGCTGGAAACGCAGTCTTATGCACAAAGAACTGTATCTCACAGACATGTTTGCAGTGAGTTTTTATAGTAAGCTCCTATTCTATATACATCATTCAAGCTTAATTTCTGGTTGCGAATCATAGGAAAACGTATCCGAAGAGCAACCCAAACCTAACCCAAAATATGCTGTATAACTAAGATTAAGTTAACGAAATAAAATAACTCAAATTTCCAAGTACAATCATTTATTTCATGTAAAATACATTACAAAAGTGTCAAAACAAACCAAAAACATTGTCCTATTTGATGATCTAAGTTAGATATAAAAAACCAATGTATAGCTGTTTCCAAGGAGCGATCGCACGATTTCCGGTCGCATTCGGACGTACATACGCGACGGAGGCCCACCACACATTCCCACCACTGTGTCTCCTGTGTAGCCAGGATTAACAGCGGCGACCACCAAAAAGGCAATGAAACATGAAGTCCATTGCAATCCCGGGGGTAAAACTACGGCTGCCTTGAAACTAACAGCGAATTTAATCAGAAGACATTAGTAAGAGTAGAAAGCATTTGGAATTGGGCTTTGGCGTGAGAGACAGCCAAATATGAAATATGAAGATATGGCAAATAAGGCATTAAAAGTCCCAAAGAGCTGGCTAGTCAAGTGAAGCTCAACTGCCGTGCACCACGAATTTATCACAGGGACCATGGGATGTGATCCAAAACATCGATTCCAATAATATGAATTGAATAAACACATTTTTGAACACACATTCGGCAAATATCCTGAAACCGATCAGTTACCAATTGAGTACAACCATACGTAGTACTATATACTAGGTATATATTATATACGTAGTACTTATATAGTAGTTCTTATACAGTGGTATAAGAAATAGTACTAACTTCAAAACCACTAATGTTTATTAATATTGTAAATGAAAATGCTCATTACGTCGACGCAATAAATTGTAAATGGTCTAAGAAAAACATTAAAGTCATTATTGCTATAGGTACCTTTATATTAAAGGCCCGGCGTCTTTTTTATATGTAAGAGAGAGGCAAACGAGCACGTGGGTCACCTGGTGGAAAGCAATCACCACCGAAAATGGAGATCAGCAACACCAAGGGGTCGCCGAGCCGTTGCCAGCCTTTTAAGGAAAATATAGACTCTGTTCTAGAAGGCTCCCGTTTCGAAATTTTTCGGAAATACCGCTGAGGGAAGTTGATTCCACAGTTTACTGTTCATGGTATAAAATGTCTTAGGATAGGTACTGTAGTAGATCGCCAATCATCAAGATGATATGGATGGAATGTTAATCCAAAGTCTCGTGGTGAAGACCCTAAATAATTCCACAAAATTAGAATCAAAAATTACAGACCATCTTTACAACCATGGTTTCTTATATCTAACTAATCAACAATAAAAAAACATACAACTCAAGCCTTACTACTATAATTGTAATATCGGCAGTTTTTGCTAGTTTCTCGAGTACATATCGTATCTGAGTCCCTATGGCCGATGCTGTAGCCGATAACACCTGATATTTTCAATGGGAAAATGACATAACTATGTACTTAAATTGTTGGTAATTTTATTATGTTTAGCTCAGTTGGCGAAACTCATGAGCTCTAATGATTAAGCTAGAGATTTAAATTAAGACTCCCATGGTAATCGGCTTCAGCTTCGGTAGTAGGGCCCCTGGTTTACATGATGACAGTGACCAGTCACTGTTAAAATTCTGTCACTGAGTCCAGACTCAGTGACAGAATTTTGACCTGATAACGTGGTACAGGTAACACAGCGAGAGTTGAGATCGTCGCCCCTAGTGGCAGAATGGGGAGCCCCTAGTGGCAGAATGGGGAAGTTGCCAGTCCCATGTCAACGATGTAAGAGTTTAGACCTTAGTGTTATTTTGGTCCCAAAACATTATAAATATATACAGAGTGGGAACAATAAGTGATCTCACAAGATTATTTCCTCTTATAATTTAGAAATAATCGGTTGGAAATTAAATATGGTAGATGTTAACTATATTTTTTTAGACACATTTTAATATTTCTACCATTTGATAGTGTTCGTGATGTACATTCAAGATCAGTAATCAGTTTTTCAATATCTTGTACAGTTTAGAAGTAACTTAGAGAGACCACTTAACGTTTCAAGTTTCAACCCTGTATATCTCTAAATTATATTTATGTGATCGAAATTATCATCTTAGATCAAAGCAAACAAGGTAAAATTCAACAACAGAGTAGAGTACATAGTGATCTGTTTTTTTTAACTGCTTTAGAACCGCATTCGTTTATTTCTGCTATTTCTAAAGGCTGACTGGTGAATGCTTTTAGCGTTAAGCCCGCCTTTTGTGCCCCTATTTAATTTTGTGATCAATAAAGTTTAAATAAATAAAAAGCTTAAATAAATAGAGTATTGATTGATGCAATTAATAATTACTACTACACTTCAGTACTACCTTTCGCGACAGCAGGTGTGTACTTAGTAACACGTTCAAAGTCCCTATACAAAATATTTAAATTTTCTCGCGAGTCGGTTTGAAAATTAAATTATTATAACCTATAAGCACTTGTAAATAGTGATCTTGTCCATGACCCACATATGGGGCATGGATAAGATAAGATCCCATATTAGCGGGTAAATGATTTTTCCATTTTAAAAATATCGACCTATATATGAGCCACCGACTTGAAGGAAGACTTCGCCTGGAACCTTGATATATGTGTCACTGGACTGTACGTTTTAAATAGCCAATTTCTCATTCTGCCAACTTCTCGGGGTACATACTCTACAACTAGTCTAATTTGCAATTAATATTTATAATTAATGGCCTATTTGTTGATTTATTATTTTATTATATAGGCCATTATAAGGCCTATTGAGCCTACTTATCGAACTTTGCAGTATATCTGTTATGGTCAATGTAATAAATTAGCTATTATTCATACTGATCGATACGTGGTCAAAGTAATAAAACATGTTTTGGTTAGATTTGAGTTGATTTTCGGTTAGGTTAGGGTTTTCTTGTGTCCTGTCACCGGAAATAGGAGCTCCGCAAAGCGGACCTCCGTCAACCTAGATGATGAATGATGTGGTGCCAATTAAGCTTAATTATTAATAATTGACAATTTATTAAATTGGCCGGCCATTATCAATAATGACCAATTTATTACATTGATTGAAAATAGTAGATATGTTACATCTACTATTTTCTGAGACATCATCTATGTTCAGTTAACATTAAAATAGGTTACACTGGTCAGTGGCATAATGAGAAATTGATTATCTGATAAGTAGTCGCCTGATTACGACGTATCTTATATAATACCATTTGCTAATATAAATTAAACCTTTTTACTTCAATCTAAGAGACTTTCAAGACAAATCTGAACTCAAATTGGACCTATTGCTAAACAATTTATTTGTAAGTATGACAATTATTTTAATCCTGAGCAATTTATAAATACACACATAGATTTAAGAGTAGAATGTAATTTATATCTAAAATGTTTAGTACAAGGCACAAAATTATTATTAATTACGTACATGTAAGTTCGCTTGTGCGTACGAGGATATTAAATAAAAAGAGATAGATAGGTTAAACATTGTGAACAATGTCATAAGGTTATCACTTATATTCAATAATTGATGACGAAAGTACATAGGACAATATGCATTGCCGAGTATAAAAGGGGTTAGGCACTAACAACCGTAACCATATTGCACTCAATAGAACCATAAGGACGCTTCTGTTTGTCGGTTGGCTATATAGACAAGTCTACTACAGGTTCGCTCACTCGCTCCGAACTAGCAGCAAGGCGCGTACTTATATTTACATAATAATAGGAGGCTACACGGTCGCTTCCGATTGTCGCCAGGCGACGTAATCACGAATTTTTAAATATATTCCGCACCACGGTTTTCCAGCATCGATATTGTGTGTGGAAACTTGTGAATTATATACAAATCTCAGCAACTTCGCACACGACTCGCCATGCCACGTCTTTATGATATCTTATATATTTAACTTAGCAAGCTACGTCGAGACGATGAGGCGACGAGGCGTGTGTGGACTTTTTGAGAGTTGTATGCGCTCACCACCCTCTTGTACTGCGCGCAGCATACGAGCGGCTTACAAGTCCGATGACGCAACGAACCATATACGAAGGCACTTAGAATGCGTAAACATGACGTGGGTACGAATTCCAAAGCTCCGGCCGCTAGTTTAGAGCGAACCAAAAAAGAGCGCGTTAACCTATCTACCTCTATCCCCTTAATATCTATGTAAATTATTTTGTGTCCAAGACAATTATCTAAGTAGATTCCACAACAGAGAGTAATTAATTTGTTTGGAACCTGCAACTACTATACATAAAGTGAGCAATGTTTTAGTACTAACTCCACACCACTTGTACTTTCTGGCAGTGAATATCTATGATAAAATACTGACTAGTTTTTGGACTAGAATTATTGAAGAGTAAGAGTGAAACTGAATTTGACAAAATTTTTAATTCGAGAATTGTCTTCAAGGTTCAAATGGAGAATTAAATCATGACTAGCTTATGTTATGTGCGTCTATTTTCCACGGCCAAATTCATTACTGACAGCGTAAAATGCCTTTATTCCCAGTCGCCCCTGCGGGGATTACCACCGGAGGCAAATGGGAATAAAAATTCCCAATCGCCGCCGGTGGCGACTGGGAAGCAGGGATGTAACGGATGTGGTTATATCGGAACCGGAACCGGAATTTTTGAATTTGGTTTATCGGAGTCGAAACCGGAATCGGAACCGGAATCGGAATAAAATATGAAGTCAGTCAGAGATATGTGTAGATATCATTTTCAATGAAATAATTACACATCATTATTCGTTAGTGACACTAACAGTGTTTCAGTAATGATACAAAGTATGATAATTGTTTTATTTGTATAAATTACGTAAATTCATTCAGATTCAAAGTTTACATTTTTGATAAATGATACAAGAAGCTTATGGTAATTAAAATATGAAATAAATACTTTGGTCTGAATATGGTCAATATATCTTTGTAATAGTTCGTCAATTGCTGTTTTACTTTAATTATTTATTTCATACTTAAAGCATTAGTCAAAGTATTTATTTCATACTTTAGTTACTAATGATCCTCTTGTATCATTCATCGAGATGGGAAGCTCTGCGTCTGAAAAAAATCATGTAATATATACGAGAAAAATGTAAAATAATTATCAAACTTTGTATCACTATGATCACTACTGAAATCTACAATCATCCTTTTCCCGAAATTTTACATTCGCCTCATTATCTCGAAACCAATATTTCTGAAGGTTTCACTTCTACCACGTGTGAATTGCACACATGACCTTTTTTTGTACGCACAGATCGCGACTCCGCCGCGGCTTCGCGCTGCCCGGCCCGTCTACCCACCCTCGCCCGCCGCGCCGGCCGCCGACCTCCGATATGACTTCTGACTTCGGTTTAAAATTTATCGGAACCGAAGTCGGAACCGAGGATGCAAAAGCAATCGGAAGTTCCGACGTATCGGAATCGAAACCGAAGCTCCGTTACATCCCTGCTGGGAAGTCCTTGCCCCCACTTCTGTTTCGCTGAACATTGCTTGCTGCATCGTGGAGAATCGTGATTTTGCGACTGATCAGATGATTGTAATGTGATTTAAAAATTTAAAATAGAATTCTGTGTATATAAAATCTGTGTTTATAAATTGAAACCAAATTTATTAAAATTATGAATAAACTTATATGACCACTATAAGTACCTACCTAATGATTTTATATTTTATATTCAATTATTGTAAAGAGTCCGATTATCTGTGATTCAAAATACCAGTATTATTATTTTTTATATTAAAAAGTAAGAAACTTCATTTGAATGATATCGTCTAAATAAGGCAGATTTAGAATAACTTGCCCAATCCTGTTATTCTCTACGATGGAGCAAGCAATGTACAGAGAAACTAAAGTGAGGGCAAGGACGACTAAGCTAATCAAAATGTAAAATTTATTTATTATTCATCACATTTTACAGACACATAACCACACAACATGTCCATACACGTAGGGTTGCCATCTCTAAACGCTAGCAACCAGGACAAGATGCGTTAAAACTCCGGATTTTGATTGTTAAAACCCCGACATATCATCAGTGTTTTTTAGTACTAGTACTATTTATTTATTCTGCGGACAAGACGATTATTCGCAGCATACAGCGAACGGTGGCGATTAAAAACTTTTAACTCTGGACTACAAACGAAACATCGCCTAGGGAATGCAATCTCGTTCTCGAGAGATCTCGCGGCGGGGCCTGAGGTAGCGGTAGGGGGACGAGGTCTAAGCGAATCTAAGCGAGACCTCGTCCCCCAACCGCTACCTCAGGCCCCGCCGCCGCCCCGCGCGAGATCTCGCGAGAACGAGATTGCATTCCCTAACACCGCCCGGACGCCCTCCAAACTAGGACAAATCCGGGGAATACCCGGACGGATTGCAACCCTACATACATGGAAACTTCGCTGGGTTTATCTGTGTAGGTGAGAAAATGAATTTGACTCGTGTTAATCTACTTTCGTTCCATTCGTACAGTATTAATTTCATCTAAATTTAGAACTAATTTTGTATGACAACAATCCAACATTTCATCAGTAATGAGCTTTCAAATTTTGACGTGATAACGTCTTATAAATCTATGAACGCCGGCTGCACTCATTGTCACGTTCCGCCTGAGCCGAGCGTGCAAGCGAGAGCGCAGCACAAGCGATAGAGAAGCACGGCCTAAGCGTTCGGCTTATGACGCATCTATCTCTCTTCCACTTCAACGACCGATGTTTTCTTATGACGTTATCACGTAAAATTATAGTCCGTAAACCGGCTTTTCAGACAACCAATTTTTTTATTAACCCATCCATTGCCGGCTTACATATTAAGAACTTTACTTCATGCCGCCATACATACTATTTACCTTTGACATTTAATACAAAACCTAGACGCCAATGGGCGTCTTTAGCTTGTCATTAAAGATTTTTTGGGACACCGATGGGCGGCGTCGCCACTGATTGGGTTAACCCATTCATTGCTGGCTGTCATATTATAAACTTTACTTCATGCCACCATACATACTATTTACTCTAGACATTTAATACAAAACCTAGACTCCAATGTCTTTGGCATGGTGATTAAAGATTTTTGAAGGCCATTTTTGAAGGCCGATGGCCTCGTAACTGAAGGGGTTAAACCATTCATTGCTGGCTGACATATTAGAAACTTTACCCTCATGCGGCCATAATAGGTATATACTATTTACCCTAGACATTTAATACAAAACCTAGACGCCAATGGGCGTCTTTGGCATGTGATTAAAGATTTTTGAAGACGCCGATGGGGGCCTCGTCATTGAATGGGTTAACCCATTCATTGCTGGCTGAAATATTAAAACCTTTACCCTCATGCGGTCATATATACTATTTAGCCTAGACATTGAATACAAAACCTAGACGCCAATGGGCGTCTTTAGTATGTGATTAAAGATTTTTGGGACACCAATGGGCGACCTCGGCACTGAATGGGTTAAACTCGCCACGTACACCCCCAATTTTCTATCAATTCTGTAAATGTATCTTAATTAGTCTACAAACCAAAACCTAAACACAACGGCTCATTTTCATTCCATTCGATAACTCCATAGTTATAGGTAGATCATGCATGGAATACAATACATAACAGGTATATATAAATTTGAAAGAATATCTATATAATTGTTATCTATATAATTAATATCAGCAATTAAATCTACGAGTGAATAATTTCACGTTCTAAGTATGTAATGTTTGGTCTGCTACCATTATATGTTTGTAGTAAAAAAAAAACAATATTTTAGGGCCTATGGTTGACAGCCTTTGTTCTCTGTATGCTTAAAACGCAATTGGTCTATGTCCGGAACAGTGTCTAATGCGTCTTAAACTCTAAATCGCATTCTGCCTAACTTTCAGAATGCCGGCGGCGCTATTCGACTAAAATGCATTAATACTAAAACGCGTTAGGGCTAATTCGCATTAGGCCTAAAACGAGTATTGACTAATTTCTATAATATATTTATTCGTTTAATCGAGATTTGAATGAATGAAGTTTAGGCAAACCGCGACTTAGTCATAAGGCGAATTAGGTTCAATGCGAAATAGGCATATTGATAAAAAGTTCAATAGCGACATAGACAAGTAACTACTTAGTCCAAACACGACCAAAAAGAAATTATTAGGCAAAACGCTACATAGACCAATTGCGTTTTAAGCATACAGAGAACAAAGGGTTGACAGTACTCCGCATGCGTTCCCTACAGACAAATAAAAATGAGCCGTAACGTATAAAAATGAGATTCTACCATAGACAACGTGTGAAGAGACAATCCTCATCGTATGCTCGTCCTTAGATCCATTAGTGCGCTGGCAGTTATGACTCCGTGTCTCTGGTTCCTCAGTCCATAGTCAGCGTCTCCTCCAATCGTAACCGTTGAGAAGGAGGTCGAATTCCTTCTATGCTGCAAAGAAGTTTTCTTACCACTCATAAAACCTCCATCCGAAGGACTCTGCCGAGTGACTGGCTGGAAATAGTCCCCTTGACAACTTGTCTCTCGCCAGTCGTGATCATAGACTCTGGTAGCACGCAGCGGCTTGTTTATGGTTTGTTCGGAACTGTACTTGACACGTTCGAGGGGTTTTGTCTTTGACCTGACTTTTTGGTCCGCGGACGAGTATTTTGGCTTTTGATAAGATTTTTCGATTTCAAATGATTTTGTGCTTTTGGTCGCTGTTGAGGGTAGAGGGTGGGTTTTGTTGCTGTAAATAAAAATAAAAAAATTACATGGTAGCTTAGAGTAAGTGACGGTAACCTATTTATGTTTAGGGCAGTGATTTTTAAGTCACCAAGTTAAATTTGGGGGGTTGCGGGTGAAAAATGCAAAAGTTTGTAAATCGTACGCTACAGTAAAAAAAATGCTAGCAGGTCTAATTGTTGTTCAATAATTCATCAACTCAAATATTTAATTAGTTCACCAAAGATCAAAGTCGGTAGCAAATGGCACTAACATTTCTAAAGCTTTCATAGCCAGCTGAATTGTTGTAGTTTCTTCATCAAGGGGGAAGCAGAGGGCCGCCAGATTTTTATTACTTGTGAAGGGGTCCCGTTTTCAAAAAGATTGAAAAACACTGGTCTAGAGGTAGAAAACAAGTTGTCTTACTTGCCATTTCAGTCAGTTCTTACAAAAGGAACCAGGATGAGATTGGATTAAAGATTGAACTTACGAATTTGTCACTTTTGAAATATTGATTTTCAGACCTATGTATATAGGAATACATTTACTGAAATAGATCGCCGCTATCCCCTGATCAATTTTTCACCATTCTTGGAGAAGCCTAATTGTACGTATATACTGTACTTGTAAATACTTGTAATCTTTGTACAAATACAGCTTTATAAACAAACACTATTAGAATATCCTGTATATAATGCCAAAGGTAACCAATTTATAGTCCACATAGTCTATATTCGATCCCCGCACAAGACAAATATTTGTGTAGGTACATGAACATGTCTCTGCCTTGGTTTGGGTGTTTTCCATGTATTATTATGTATGAATTTATAAAAAAATGTATTTAAGTAGGTATAATATCAGTTATCTAGTACCCAGAGCACAAGCTTTGCTTAGTTTGGGACTAGATGGCCATGTGTAATTTTATTCAGAAATATTTATTAATAATTTATATACTCGTATATTTTATTATATCACAATTATTCTTACCTCTGATGGGCCTTCCTCTGGCTAACGGAGTTCCCCTTAGCCATGATGCTGTACAGCTTGTTCCTGTAGTCATCCACCGAGACCTGCTTGTCGTCGCGCAGCGGCAGCAGAACATCGGAAGCTAGTGTTGGCTCGTCACGCTCTCGGTGGAATCTACCAGTTTATAAATGTACCTTTACCTTAACATATCTTAGGCAAGGTCGTCGCCAGCCGATGGCCCATGGGGGGGGGGGGGGGGGGGGAGTTGATATGGATAATGAGAAAAGTATGAATTGTAGGTAAAGTCGAGAGCTCATGAAGCTTTTCACTTGTAGTACGAGCCAACAAAGTCCAACGTGTAAAGCTTCACGAGTTCTTAACTGTACAATAAATAAAACTTATAAATAGAATCTCTAGGGGAGGGGCAGGTGCTCCTCCCTACCCCCCTTTGGCGACGCCCTTGATTGTAGGTACCTATTTCTTTCAACTATCTCTTTTTCAAATAAATAGGGCGCCATGACAAAATACAAAATTTGTAACTGCGCCGCGGGCTGAAAAAGATTGGGAACCCCTGCGTTAAACGATACTCTGTTTGCGTTAAAATTAAAATTAGTAGTCAGCTACTAAAAATGTGCCTACGAGACCGGTAAGGTTTTCAATTGACTTACTTCCCAACATACTCGTGGTCCAAAGCCCTCAGAGCACTCAGCCTCTTCGCCGGGTTGAAGAGGAGCAGCCTCTGCACCAGGTCGGCCGCGTCGCGGGGAGCGCACGACAGTAACGACGTGAGGGAGGCGCCTCCACTTGGGTTGGCGGCCTGCTCGCGGATTAGCGAGGAGCCGTAACCACTGCATACTGCTGATATGTCTGAAACCAGTTATTGTCATATATTCCTTATGTGTTATAAATTATTTCTAATCAAACTATTATAACTGTCATGTCATAAATGTCATTGTACAAGTAATAATAATAATTATTATAATATTAATATCTGAAGCAAAAACTTTGTACCCCTTTTTACAAAATTGCGCGGACGGAAGAGTGAAATTTCGCACACTTATAATTTATATAGAGAAGGAGTGCAGAGTGCTAATATATATTTTTTTTAAATTATGCGTAAAAAATACATTAAATCTATAAAAAAATGTATTACCCACACTACCATGTATTTCACACACGCGCATATATATATAGTAATAATTTTAATTAATTATGGTCAAATTTCCTCCAATGGGCGGCCACTAGTAATAATAAATGCCATCAAAAACATAACTTGTAAAAAAACCAAGTCTCGCAACTCAGTTCTTCTACCTTAAAAAGTTGTGAGATCCATGTAATACCAAGTCGGTTAATTCATTCAGTCCCTCTGCTGACCTCACATAATACCGCAGCCAAATAACAATTACCTTGATGGTTGTTGTGTTCCCGCAAGTGAGTGAGGTGACCAGCAAGAAAGAAAGGAAGGAGTATACTCCTTCCTTTCTTTCTTGCTGGTCACCTCACAGGCTGACAGGGGATCGACGACCCATTGGTGTTGCTGATCTCCATTGGCGGTGGTGATTGCTTTCCATCAGGTGACTCACATGTACGTTTGCCCCCCTCTTATATAAAAAAGAGGCTTTACACGCCTTTGACAAGTTACACCCTAAAAATTATGCCTGGCTGGCAATACTCATTCGGAGAATCATAAACTGTGAAAACGGGGCGGGGGCCTACTACACATTCCCACCACTGTGTCTCCTGTGTAGTCAGGATTGACAGCGGCGACAACCAAAAAAGGCAATGAACAGTGAATTCCAATAAAGTCCCGGGGGTAAGACTACGGCTACCTCGGAACTCACAGCGAAAGAAATTAGTAGGAGTAAGAAGTTTTTGGAATTTGAATCGGCCTTGAGTTTCTTGCCAGCTCTTCTCAAGAAGCCCCGTCGCCGGAACTGGCACTTAAATTCACTTTCACAGATATTGTGATGAAAGTGAATCTAAGCTCTGCGGATTTAGAGTAGTAATGATTTAGATACATGTCTTATATTTAATTTGTATGACGTTTCTAAGTGCTTTATCAAGTGAAGCTCAACCTCGACTGTCGTGCACAAGTATCTATTACTTTTATCTATTACTATAACAATATTGGGGACCTAAAACATAGAGTTGCTTACCTAACACATCGATTCCAATAACATGAATTGCAAAATCGTCTGATAGATAAATGCTAACGAAGAAAATAGTTACCTTCCGACGATGGCTTGGGAAGCGCCGACATAATCCTCTCGATCTGGTTGACGGTTGAAGTCCCCGGGAACAATGGCTTTCCCGTCAGCATCTCACCGAGGATGCAGCCTAGCGACCACATGTCTATACCCTTCGTGTAGCTGGAGGAAAATACAACACTGTTCACTTAGACTGTGGCAAAATTTGTAGAGAATATGAATAACTATAAACAGTGTGTATTGGGATAAACGCTTTTGGGGTGTAAGTGGTTCATCAACGTCTTTAAACCAAAACTAACCTCACCTGCACGTGGTGCACCCTGCTGACTAACAAAGGAGGCTCTGGCGAAAAGAAAGGTAGGGCATAACGTATTTTTTAAGCTGCCCGACTGGGGATGTACTTCCACCTCACAGAATACTGCAGCCAAATAACAAATCCCTTAAGGATTATTGTGTTCCTGCGAGTGAATCGGTATTCTGTGAGGTGGAGGTTCATTCCCCAGTCGGGTAGCTTACAATTACGCTCCCTACCTCTCTTTTCGCCAGAGCTTCGTTTATCAGTCAGCAGGGTGCACCGCGTGCAGGTGAAGTTGGCTTTAGTTCAAAGATGTTGATGAACCACATACACCCCCTAATGTCTTTGTACCATGGTTAAATCACACAGGAGTATATAGAATCCGCGACACCTTGGTGTTGTTGATCTCCATGGGCAGTGGTGAGTGTTTTCCATCAGGTGACCCACATGCTCATTTTCCCCACACTCATATAAAAAAAGACCCACCACACATTCCCAGCCACAGCGGTGACCAACAAAAAGGCAATCAACAATGACGTCCACTGCAGACGTGGATTCAAATAGTCACTCGCCTATCCGCCATTCCTCTTTCTATGGCCAACCATTTACCTAACGACCTGTTTGAATTTGTGTATATATAGAAAAAATATGGTGTGGTTGTGGCAAGGATACGAATACGTTATATGCACTAAAATTATCTCAAAATGGCAGCGCTTCCCCCTCCCCCTGCACGCGGTTTTTCATAGTTCTTACTTAGCGCAATAAATTCTTTGATCCTCCATCTATCCAGTGGTGTCATTGAATATTGGATGGAGATGATAGATTTGTAGCTGCACCACCACACTGTACCATCCGATTTTTTTATCATTCGTTTTTTTTAATAGCCTCAATTCAATTCTTCTTCTGTGTGACGTTATTGAAGTTCTCGCCAATGTAGGTGACTCTGCGTTAGATTGGCTTTGTCTTCATGAATTGCAGCAATTTTAAAGATGTATTCACGTCGTCATCATCATCATCAGGTCATTTTAGTCTCCACTACAGGAGCACGACAGAAGGAGGATTTGGCCTACACTCCCCACGCTGGCCAGACGGGTTGGGGAGGAGTTAAAGCGTATCCGCGTCAAAAAATATAAATTATTGTCACTCTGTAAGCACAATACACTTATAAGTATTATTCTCAGTCTATTGTAAGGTACAGACGTATTGTACACATACACACACACACACATACCTATTCTATAATCTTTGAAATCGTCGCAGTAGCCGTGACCTTTAACAACCTGACAATAGGCCTATATTTAACAAGTCGCGGTCATGAGAAAGTCGGCAAGTGACAACAGATGGGTGTGCCGTGAGGTGGGCAGAGTGAGAAATCTTTTTTTATACCACTAAAGTGTCAAACAAGCATACGGCCGAATGGAAAGCACTAAAGCAGTTACCGTGGGCAATGAACGCCTGTAACATAATGGGCATCATACGCGCGTTGCCGACCGTGTAATAAAATCTTCACGCCCTTTTTGAACCCCTTGCTGTAGTCTCCTGAGAAAACCTTGACAGGCAGTTCATTCCACAGCGTAAAAGTACGCGGGAGAAAATTTCTCTGGAACCGCACAGTACGCGACCACTTAAGCTCCAATGTTTGAGGCCGTGGGCATCATGTCAAACAACTCCTCTGAATACACCCCATTGTACAATCGAAGTTCCCCATTTGCGTGCCCGTACCACGTTACCGGGGCCAATTGGAATTGCAATTGTTCTATAGAATTACGAAGTGATAGAACTCTTTGAACATCTTCGTCCAGTTTATTGCTATATGATTTTTACGGCGCACCTGATGTAAGCTTGATGGCGTCGTTGCGCCTGTCACTCTATCGAACACGCAAGTTAAGCACCGTTTGCCGTAGCCTATCCATGGATGGGTTTATTTATCTCGAGCTCCCTCGTGCTTCGGAGGCCACGTAAAGCAGTGGATGGACAGTCGTTAAGCCAAGTCACTTCAAAGTATAGTAAGAAAACACTGGCCTCCGCTAACCCGCAGTTGAACAGCGTGATTGAGTATGCTCTAAATCCCTGCGATTGAGGGGAGACCCGTATCCCAACAATGGGATGAATAAGAGTTGCCGACGAACGAACCTGAAGTAAAGCGGTTAACTTAGCCTACAGACGAATTCGATACAAGTATTAGTCGCACCCCAGCTGCTAACGCATTATCTACCAACTTCTGATGACCTCACTTACTCGCAGGAACAGAATCACAAGGGTGTTGTTTTTTTTGGCTTGCAAATTCGGCTGCAGTTTTTTTTATATACGACTAGGGCAAACAAGCATCCGATCTGCCTGATGCCATCGCAGCCTTGTGACAACAATGACCATGTGTCAACTACTACCATAATTCACCGATGTATACTTATTTTTTACAATAGCTCGATAACGTCGTTACACAAGCAACGCCGACCGTAGCTTGTCAATAGATGGGTTTTATTTAACTCTAGCTCCGTTAAGCCATCGGTCCCGGATGTGGTCGTTAGATGACAGTCGTGAAGCCAACTCAGAGGCCTTTAGGCTGCTTGAAAACACTGAGAAGAGATTTTGGTCTGTTTGTGTGTTCTATCGCTTGTATAATGGGGTGTGTTCAGAGGAGTTGTTTGACTTGATGCCTATGGCCTCCTTCTACAGTCGCACCGCTCGCCATCGACAAGGAATCCATCCTCACACATTAGAGCCTAAGTGGTCGGGTACCGTGCGGTTCCAGAGAAGTTTTCTCCCGCGTACTGTCAAGCTGTGGAATGAACTGCCTGTCGAGGTATTCTCAATAGACTACAGCATGGGGTTCTTCAAAAAGGGCGTGAAGCAGCAGAAGAAGTTGAGCAGCGTGGTGGAGTATTCTCTACACCCCTTCGATTAGAGGAGACCCGTATCCCAGCAGTGGGATGAATAAGGGTTGACGACAATACTTACTTTTTACTAGCGATGAGTATCTCCGGAGCTCGATACCAGCGGGTTGCGACGTAGTCAGTGAGGCAGGGGTCGGCGCCCTCCTCCCCTCCGGAGTACATGCTGGACACAGACCGCGCCAGACCGAAGTCAGCCAACTTCACCCTACATAAAAAGAACTTTAGGTGACCCGACAAGATTTGTCGTGTAAGTGTCACGCACTTATCTGGGATGTATATGTCAATACCCGAAATCTAGGCGCTGCTCCTATGTTTGGCTAGTTATACCAAAGCTTAAAGAAAGCCAAGTCGTGATTCGCTTGGCTCTCGTTAGTCACAAGCTTAACCTCAGTCCGTATCAGAAGGTCAAATAAACAAAAAGTAAAACCCCCGAACTGAACAAAAAAGCGGTGCGGGTAAATGTGCTCTCGCCTGGTTGTTTATTAGACGAGAGACTCGCAATCCTGTGATATAACCGGAAGGTTGGTACACATTAGCTGTAGGTATAATCCAATTTCAGACCATTCTTACCTGCAAGCACTGTCAATAAGCACATTACTCGGCTTCTGATCCCTATGTATAACATTGCCAGAATGTATATACTTCGTAGCTTTAAGCATCTGGTACATGATGTACCGTTTGTGTATGTCCTTGAGTATGTTCCCACGTTTGATCACGTTGTGCAGGTCTGTCTCCATGTACTCGAAGCCTAGGTATATGTCGCGGTTGTTTAAAGCTCTGTGGACAATTTTAAATACATGTAAGGGGTGACTAGAAACTAACAGTCGCGGGGTGATTAGAAGTTTTTAATCACCCCTTACATGTCTTTAAAAACAAGCATGTTGACAGGTTAACTGTCTCATTCAACTTTTACTCATACGTCCCAGTAGTAATAACATATTAATTGTTAACACTGCGTCTTGCCTAGACGGTCTCACTTTGGGGTGTAAGTGGGTATCCACTAATTTTAAGCTAAAGCCTGCTTCACCTGTACGTGGTGCAGATTGACCAACAAAGCTCTGGCGAATGAGAGGTAAGACACAGCGTAATTGGAAGCTGCCCAACTTGGAAGTACCTCCACCTCACAGAATACCGCAGCGATATAACAAATCTCTCCAGGATTGTTGTGTTCCTGCGAGTGAATGAGACCACCAAGAAGTAATCGCAACAAGAAGTATTGCTGCGAACGTGTATATGGATATGGTAACCGCTTGACATCAGGCGGACGGCAGGTATACTTGTTCGCTAACAGACGTAGTTTAAAAAAAAACGATCTTGACGCGAACATGAACAAAACGTGATAAATAGAAGAGAAGTAATGGAGGATGCATTAAATGTCTGTTTAGAATAAATAAATAAACTATACAGCGCATAAATGAACAAGACCTACACGTTTTCTGCTGGAGTAACCGGATATCTGATAGCCGTTAATGGCAGTTTTAGATATTAATTTTAAGCCACGAAATGATGGAACAACTTACCTCCACCATTGTGACTACTTGATAGTAGAATACCCACGAATTGTATATACCCTTGAATTGACTCTAGTAAACACTGTTTTTCTCATGAATGCACGTTAGTTATTTAAATTAGATTTATTTAAATATAATATATTTAAATATATCTATGTTGCAGTTGTGTGTTGTGACTACCGTTTGGATACAGAGGAAAACCAGTAGTGTTTTGCTTTAATTAATCGCCACTTTGTAGCGGATACCATATTGGATTTCAAATATTCATTTAGGTTATTGCGCATTGTCACGAGAACCAAACGAGTGAAGTAAATTTTAGATCAATCGGACATGCGTAATCGCGTCAAATTTCAATTGCAGAATTTGATTACATAAGAGTTTTTTTAAACGCACAATTTTCTGGAACCAAATGTTCCCATATCTTAGCCCAATTCTTCAGAAAGGTTATAGGCGACTTAACATCACCATACCACTTGCATGGAGAATCCTCTCGGGAATCGCAGTGTATGTGAATATTATTACTTTAGAGTGTGAGAATTAATTCCCTACCAATGGTGAGCAGTATAATTGGGTTGTTTCCAATGTTTAAAAATTGTACAAATAAATTAACAATATCGTAAAATACACAAAACTATAAAGATCTGCAAACTTTCATTCTAATATCTTCAGTCAGACTTTTTTTAGCGTCGATCAAAGTTTGGCGGGAAAGTCCATTTTAAAAGTATGAAATTATTAAAAAATAATATTTCCATTGGAGAAGCAATAAAAAATGCTATAACTTTTATTATGATACTAATCACATAAACGTAATATTTAACATAGCTGTCGTACAAATTTCTGATTTGATGCATACAAAATACAGATCTGTGACGTCATAATTCAGTAGTCTTTTGTATGGAGCGTTTTGGGGCAGTCTAAAAATTGTGATTTTCAAATTACCATATCTCGAGAGATTTTTGTGCTATCGAAGTAATTCTTTCACCTATGGTTATATTATGGAGACGTCCCTACATATCAAACAGAAAAAAATGTTAGTCAAATACCCAATTATAAAAGATGCTAGCATCATATAAAACAACTCCTTATTACAAACATTATGTTTTGATTAAACATACAAAGGAGAGTTAGATCTCTCCTCAGACACAGTACAAGTTATAGTACTGTACTCCTCAGACAAAGTACAAGTAATACAGTATGGCCATCCCCTGCCGCTCTCTCATGTCAACCTCACCTCTCCTCTGAGATAGATCTGGAATAGTTTATATGGCGCTGCACGCACACATACTCATTCACGTTCTGCAGAAACATCATTGTTTATGTAGTAATTACTGACACTACATTTACACAAATGGAGAAGGTATGGAGTGGCCAGGTTGTGCCTCAGGCTTAAGAACTCAATAATAAAATTAAGACAATATTTCAAACATACCTATGAATACTATGAAGCTTCACAATATTTGGATGGTTTCTGAACGACTGAAGGAATATAATCTCCCTGAAAGTTCTCTGAGCGTCCGTTTGATTTCGGAATGCATCAAAAATCTTTTTAATAGCTACAACATCTTTGGTCTTCTTATCGACAGCCTTCCACACGATCCCATAAGCACCTTTGCCAAGTCTCTTCTTGATATCAAACCTCTTTAAGATATGCTCATCAATTTCAGACATATTCTTTTCCGGACTCTTTTTCTGACCCAGTTTTTGAGAGCCATCTTTCTTCTTATCCTCCTTCTTTTGCTGGTTCTGATTCATTTGTAGTTTTGGTTCACAAGCACCGTTTCTACTCAGCTCCAGTTAGGAGAACTAAAAATCGAACATAGCATGCAATATTCATAGTTACCTATATTCGCGATCAACGCAAATTCATTGAAACGGCACATAAAATGCAAATTTTACACAACTGCTGACTCTGGTACGAGCGTCACGACAATCATTTTAAATTATTGATTTGTAATACACTAAGCAACCGAAAATAAATCAATAGCACTTGATGACTTACAAAAAATTGTCATTACGCTACGCTAGCATACTCCTAACAAATGTATCGCAAGAACTTTCCAAACTACATACCTACTTACATTGAATAATGCTGTAACTCCTCACAATTAACATCATTATGAACTTTTGCAATGAAAGATGACTGTTGTAAATGTTAAATCAATTTACAAATTTTCGGCACATTTCAATCGCTTTCCGAGTTTCATTTGTTTACGGCGCCAAGAGAAACAACTTGTCAGTTTCCATGGCAACCACTAATGTCAACTCAGAATAGTAATGAGCATACACAGGTAATGAGATAATACTTAATATGTTTAATCGATATTATTGAATAATCGATAATTATTGTTAATTAGATGTAAAAGTATTTAATATTTTTAAAATGGAAAACTTCACGTCGCTCGCCTAGGTGGGATTTGAACCCAACCCACGACCTCTCGACCGGTTGAATGCTCTTCCAACTGAGCTACCAGGAAGGTTTGTGATGGTGACGAATTTTTGCATTTCATATTTTCTGCTGTGAAGTCGCAGTGTGGCGCCATCTACTTATTAAGTAATACACTACTTAACGTAACTACTAAAACGTAAAAAGAATTGTTTCTTTTTTGCTATCAATTTGTATAATGAATAATTTTAGGCTTAATTAGATTGTCTTTATTTTATATTTAATATATAAAAATTGCTTTTATCTATGCAAGCCCGCTATAAACTTTGAAACCAGTCCACCGATGTACTTCCGGTTTCGTTTGAACGAAAGATACATAGTTTAGACTAAAACGATATCATGAAGTCGATTTTCGACTTTTCCCATACAAAAATTTTCATCAGAATTAATCAGGTGTGTTAAACTCTCAAATAAATTTAGTGGACTGCTCACTGTGACCTCAGCTTGCTGACTCTGAGAGCTACATCGACCATATTGGTTTTCGATCAAATTTTCTCGTTCTATATAGGCGAACCATCAGAGAAAGACCAACCAAACAACTCCACCCATTACCCGGACTGGATGACTTTTAAACCTGTGGACAGCGTAGTCTGAAATTCAACGTATGATATTATGCTATACTAAAAAAATAAACACACTAATCCAGATCGTGAAATTTATTGTGTAACATTTAAAAAATAACAATATATCAGCAACGTTTTAATTTTTAGTTTGAATTTTACTTTTCAATAACTTCATTTGAAAGTAGCAAATATTACTTAATATATTCACTTAAATATCTACTAGATGAAACTTGAGGCAGTAAGTAGCCTACTTTATTTGTCATTTAATACTTAAGTGTCTAGTTCTAGTATTGTTTCTACCTGACTAAAGAGATTCAGACATTTAAAATAAGTCAAGCAAATGTTAACAAAGTATATTTTAGGTACATATAAAGCACATAACAGACGGTGATAGTAATAATTATATATTTAGAGCAAAACACTATTACACACGAGAGAAGAGTAGGGTTGCCATTCGTCCAGGTTTCCCCGGATTAAGGGACGGGTGCCCACCACACATTCCCACCACCGTGTCTCCTTTAGCCAGGATTAACAACGGCGACCGCCAAAAAAGGCAAAAAACAGTGAGGTCCCTTGTAGTCCCGGGGGTAAGACTACGGCTGCCTTGGAACTCACAACGAATTTAATCAGAAGAAATTAGTAGGAGTAGGAAGCTTTTGGAATTGGACTTCCCCTCTTAGCAATGTGAGAGACAGCAATATGGCAAATAACGCATTAAAAGCCTAAAGAGATGGCTAGTCAAGTGAAGCTCAACTGCCATGGACCACGGATTTTTAGTATCTAACACTATTGGGGACCTAATACATTGAGTTGTTACCTAACACATCCCACATAGTTTCCCCGGAATGTCCATTTGTAGTCCGGGTTTAAAAAAATTAAATCGCTACCGCCCGCTCCAAGCTGCGAATAGCCGTCTTGTCACAGAATAAAAAAATAGTACTAAAAACACTGATGACATGTCCGGGTTTTAAGATTCAAAATACGGAGTTTTCACGTTTCTTGTTCCGAGTGCTGAGTGCGAGTTTTTTATTCACGTTCGATCATGTCAACGTAAACAAACCGACCAAATAGAGAAGTACTCTCATGTTGTGAATTTATATGACGCGTGTTACATATCAACATTAAATAGCTTACCCGCTCACATTTCGAAGTGAGCAACCCGGCTAAATTGGATTTGTAACACGCGTCTGGTAAATTCACAACATGAGAGTACTTCTTTATTTGGTCGGTTTGTTTACGTTGACATTATCGAACGTGAATAAAAAACTCGCACTCAGCACTCTGGTTGCTAGCGTTTAGAAAAGGCGACCCTAGACAAGAGACGCAATATCAGCGTCTAACACGCATATAGCAATATAAAAATAAATTCATAAAATTAAACAACATTTAAGTGTAAAATGTAACATAAAAAGTAAATTATCAAAAAACAATTTACATAAAAAAAATCAATCCTACCAAGACCAGTTTTCCTGTAAAGAGAATTCATGTACCCGAGCCTCAAAATATCACATATCAAAATCAAAACAAAGATAATAAATCACGCATTATTTTTAGTAAATACACTTTTACCTATCAATAAAGTATTTTAAATATGATTTAATAACAGTTATTTTTGAAGTAAAACTTCTTTTTTGCACGCTCGATTTAGGCAGTAAGCTGGAGATTGCGTGACAAGAGCGTTACGAAAAGTGTGATAGGGCCTGACGAACGGAAGTTGGGAGGGAGATACGTTAGTAGAGCTAAAGAAGTTTTACTTCAGTCGTGTGCTCTAAAGAACACACTTTTTTTGTTCTGCATTTTTACCTAATACATAATAGCGAAATATTTTGACTGAAATAGAGTAAAATGGAATGAAATTCTTACGTTGTACATTTATATAATTAAGTATAATTAACAACTCAAAAAGCTGCAATAATTTTACTATTAATTATCATTAAATTTTACAAATAAGGTACATTTAAAAATATGTGTACCATTGATGTATAACGTGAAAAGAACACATTTATTCTTATCAATAACACTAAGTAACTTTAAAATGCAATAAATAACAGCCGTTACATAGCAGACTAAATGTATATAATAACAAAAATAATCTATAATAACAAAAATAATCAGGCGTGCCTTTTTATTCCGATATACTTTTGACTACACTAACATAAAGAACATTTTTCTCTTAATAAGAATCATTCTTAAAATTCCAAAATCACCTCATTGTGAGGAATGTTACTAGTAACCAAGTAAATTGATTATTATTACAACATTCTTAACTATATACGAGATAGTTTCAATTCTTAATATGAATAATAATTTAACAAGTTTTAAATTATATTCCATAGCAAAGTGTGCACTTTCTAAATTGATCTAGCTGTCACTAAAAAATCTACTACTTTGTACAGTGGCGGTCCGTAAAACCTAGCGAATGATAAAACTAAAAAAAATATATGTATGATGTACATTATCACAGTCTTAAGATTACTCTTAATATCGTGAGATTACCATGCAAACTTCCACCGAAAATTGGTTTGAACGAGATCTAGTAAGTAGTTTTTTTTAATACGTCATAAATCGTATATTATGTTACTGCTCCGGAACCCTTCATGGGCGAGTCCGACTAGCACTTGACCGCTTTTTTAGTATTTGTTGTTATAGCGGCAACAGAAATACATCATCTGTGAAAATTTCAACTGTCTAAGTATCACGGTTCATGAGATACAGCCTGGTGACAGACGGACGGACGGACGAACGGATGGACGGACAGCAGAGTCTCAGTAATAGGGTCCGTTTTACCCCTTGAGTACGGGACCCTAAAAATATAGTATAGTATCGAACATACCTTATTTATTTATTTAATTTCATTTTCGGTGCCCAAGAGACGGGTTCGACCCATGTTGGGACCATAGATAATTAATATAAACAATTTATTTTCGAAATTGTTTATTTTCGAAATAGTTTATTTTCGAAATTGTAAAAACAATTTCGAAAATAAACTATTTGTATTTGTAGTAGAAATATAGGAAACTTTGGAATTTAACTTCCTCCCTCACAAAGCTTCTTGAGGGGCAATATGAGAAAATAAGGCATTTAAAAGAGATGGCTATTCAAGTTAAGCTCAACCAGTCAGTGGTTTGTAGAAAAGGCAAATATGCCACTTTCCTTCTTGGAAAACAATAACCATCGATATTTTATTTATTTCCTTCAAAAGCTTGGTTTTAAAGAAAACAAACTTGCATAACATACCGCTGTATGTTATGAAAAACTACTGTAGAAGATAAAATTATAAAAACTGAAAAATCACTATAATAAATAGTGTTGGTTTTGGCGGATTCGGCTTTTACTACAAAACACAGACGAACTCTTTAAGCGATGATGAGCTTGATGGATACGTTGCGCGTGTCAATCTAATCGAACAGACAAGTTATGCAACGTTGACCGTTGCCTGTCCATGGGTGGGTTTCTTTATCTGGTATAAACGATAAATATAACTTCAAAATACTACAAAAAACGATGCACAGGCGGCCTTCGCGGGTTTAGTACTGCGCGAGAGCTCGTCAGCGTGCAAATGTAATAGGGCTCTTAATAGGTTTTAAACATTTTAGAAGTGTCTAATTATTTTCTTATCTTATTATTGTTGCAATTAATAAGTCTTATTTGGTTAGACAATCATAAAAGTGATCTACGTGCAACAACGACATAAATGTACGCTGTGACCATATTGCAGCAAATGAGCGATATATAAAGTAAAGATATTGTAGAGATTCTCACACGCTATAAGACCGCCACTGTCTTTAAACCTATTTGCCCTTTCCTACCAAGCGGTGAAGGCACACTCTGAACATATTGTATATAAGATTTAAAGAAGGTGAGGATGAATCCTTTTCTTTTCTTCTTCATCAAGTCGACCAAGATCTACAGAAGATGCTGTGGGTAGACCACATGGCCACTCCAAGGAATCAGCTTCATGTGTCATTATATGTTCAGCCTCCACTGAAATTAAATGTACAACGTACAATGCTATCAGAACCTGTATGCTATGTGTATAATTTGTTCAAGGATTTCCGTGTGCGACGATATTAACATTTAGAAATATTGCTTTAATAAAAATAACCTCATTTCCAATTCTAGAGAAAAAAATGGGGTGTGACAGTGTCGTGGACACGGGCGTGTGTTGTACGTGAATATGTTATGTGCACTAAAATTATCTCAAAATGGCAGCGCTTGCCCCTCCCCCGCACGCAACGTTCCATAGTCCTTACTTAGCGTAATAAACTCTTTGACTCTTCATCTATGGGGCCATCCATAAATTACGTCACACGAATTTCATGATTTTTTGACCCCTCCTCCCGTCCTTGTCACAGATGGTCACATTTGTGAGACTCCCCCGCTCCCTAGTGTAACGTCACATATTTTGCACATTTACATCTAGAATTGCAAGTGTTTTTGAGTTTTTCGTTAATAGTTCAAAGTTCGCGTTTTACACTTAGATTATAATAGATTTTGAAATGTGACGTCACGAAATTTAGGACCCCTCCCACCTCTTGTCACACAATGTCACACTTCATCGACCCCCTCCCTCCCCCTCCCCAACCCGTCTAGCCAGCGTGGGGAGTGTAGGCCAAATCCTCCTTCCGTCTAGGACGGACGAGAGAGGGTCGTGCTCCTGTAGTGGAGACTAAAATGACCTGATGATGATGATGATATAGATATGTAGCTGCAACACCAAACTATATTCCCCAATTTTCTTATCATTAGCTTTTTGAATTGCCTCCCTATGGAAGCAATTTTAAAGACGTATTCACGTCAAAATATGTTAGGTAGGTAAAAAAATCTGAATCAGAATAAATATCTTTACAATCAGATAAGTCAGGCGCTTGCAATGCAAGAAGCATTGATCGCCCACTGGCACCCCTCCGCTCGCACCTTCCCAGGTGCAAGCGGAGGTAGGGCCCCCCCTACCGCCAAACCTGAAGCAGAAAAATCGAAAGCTGAAAAATTGAAAATCGAATATTTTGATTCGAAAAATATGTATTAATTAATTATTAACAAACTTCTTCAGCTCAGTCGGTAGAGCTCCAGGGTTTCTACCAGCTAAGTTAAAACACAATTACCACTAATCTAAACTAAAGTTTGATTTTCGTACTTAAAAAGTCCAATGGTAATCGGCTTCAGCTTCGGCCATAGGGCCTCTGGTGAGCTCACTGACTGACTGACTCCGAGGCAAAACTAACCTTTAACACGTGGTGCAGATAAAGCCGATAAACAGTTCTGGTGAAATTACCTTTGACGATTGTTGTGTTCCTGCGGATCGGCCTTTCCAAAAAAGGCGTGAAAATGTTTTTACAGGGTCATCAACGCGTGATGGTAAAGGTTTGTGTATATACAAGCTTGCGCGTTGTGCGTACTGGATGCATGTCTTTGGTTCTTTGCTGTTTGAAAGCTCACGAGACCGAGCTAGTCCTACATTAAGCAAATGCGATATAATTAGAGCGAGACACTGCTATAGGTGAGACAAGAGATGCTATATCACCGTCTCAACCACATAGCAGTATGTCGTATCGGCTTGAGTGTCTGTTGTGCGTTTTAGGACGACCGCATCAGTATCATCATCAATCATCAGAATCAGTAACATCAGAAATGCATATGAGAAATCATTCTAATTTTATTACTTCACTTCACTTACTTCTGATTCTGTGCAATTTGTTTCCATAAGCCAAATCCCAATTATACAATGTTATGAAAGTTAACGGTATCATTGGCACCAGAAAGTATGCTCTCTTTGTTCTTCTGAATCTGTAAAAATAAGGATAAGATACTTTTGTATTAGATAGTTAATTGATTCAGGTGTTATTTTGCGGAAGTCAAATTTACAGGCAATTTGATCTACAATACTTTGCGTGCTTCCGCCACCAATTAGTTCATACAAACAACTGCCGTTGGCACCCACTACCGTTAGTAGATGCATCCGTTAATAGATGTAGTCGGGGCGACAGCAGTCGTATGTTTCTTCTAGTTCTTTGCAATATGAGAGATTCGCCGATACGACCACGGCAAGACAGCAAGTGGAGCAGAGACGACCAAAGCAATCATGGCAGTCGCATGCATCTACTAACGGTAGTGATTTGGGTGGTGGGTGCCGGCGGTAGTTTGCATGAACGAATTGGTGGCGGAAGCACGCAAAGTAGTGTAAAACAAATAGCCTGTACTTTTGTATTTTATTAAAAACTTACGTAAATTCTGTTACATAGAAAAGTACATACATAAACTAACGTAACATAACTAACTGTGCAGTCAGTACTTCATTAATTTCACCATTAGCCTATATTATACATATTATCTTTTTGTAACGGTACAAATAATACGCTTGAATTTGTTTGCGTAATTAGTTTTTAGTAAAAAAAAAATGCTTTGTTGTCCTCTTTAATCAGGTACAGCTAAGTGCACGTCAACATTTTCAATCAGACTTCGCATTGTGACTGTTAAGCAGGATCTTCACTTAGCTGTTCTTACTTATAGGTCTTTATGACATTAACTACTAAAGCTATCCCCGTAGGTAGTAGTAGCTTGGAATAAAACTTAAGTGTTTTTTTTTCATGTTCGAAACATAGGGATAAAAATACATTAAAATATTGCTTTTTCTACTTAAAAAGCTTAAAAGCGGCTATGTAGTTAATCTATACGCTGTAGAAGTAGGAGCGAGAGGTATACCAGCAAAATCTCTCTATAACCTGCTGAAAGACCTTGGCTTGTCCAGAAGTGCAGTAAGTTCTATACTAGAACTAGTATCTAAAGCTGGATTAGCAGGTTCATACCAGATTTGGCAGGGCAGGGAGAGAAACACAAGTAGTGAAGGTGAGTGTTGATGTACGTCAGAAAGGGGCCCCTAAAACCTACACCCGTGTCACAAGTCTCGGGATCTGCTTGGGTTTCTCTCTCTGCCACACGATGGACCCGGCACCCGCACGGTGAATCCATGGAAGCTATGAAGTTCGTCTCATTTGCAAACAAGTTATAGTAGAAGATACCAATAGGAAGCGATGGAAATGGATCTCGTTCGTCCGTTTACGCGGTGAAAAGTATATAAAATTTTATATGTTGAAAAATATATCAGGACAAGGTTGCCTAAAAAAAATCCTTCATTATCATTAAATTCAACAAAAAATCGCTTGCTCGGATTGAGTTATGTTGTGACATGTGAATAAATTTAATTATTTAACTTTTTAGATAAGACTTTTCCGGTGATAAAACAAAACTAAGGAACGAAATCGATTCATAAATAAACTTGGTTAAATTATCTACACGATAACATTATTTGCAAATAAGGCAATCAGACAAAAGTTCACAAATTGTAGTTTTGATTACATTTTCAACGTATATTTTGTTCATGTTTTTTTGCTTTTTATGCAACAATGTCAAGAAATTGTCCGCCCGTCCCGTTCTGAATGAAAATAAAAACAAGTTACGGCGGTTGGGTATGCTGAGACCTTAACCCAGATAAACAAAACTGACTGTTGAATTTTATTTTTAAATGTGAATTTTATTTTTATTTAATTTATAAGTAACCATTAATCATACCGCACTGATAAGGACTGTATCTAGTTCAGAGATAGTAAACGTTTAACTCAAATGCCCCAATGGCATAGCGTGGGTCATCGGCGCCCGGGACGGAACAATAATTTACCGCCCTTGAAATGTTAGCAAAAATCAAGCAGTCGTCGGAAGCCTGGCAGTTGTGAAACATCGAAACTATTTTGTAGAGTAAATCTCCCATTAGCTGGAGGGGAGACTGCCGAGCCGAGTCAGACCAGTCGTGAATAACGGAATTAAACAATAAATGTAGTTTCTTTAGAACAGGGGTTCTTCCAACTTTCAACAGTTCCGTTGTAATTTCGTCTTCGCCGGGCGCTTTACCATTTTTCATCTGTTCAAGGGTTATGCTAATATCGCTCATTCTATGGCTGCAATGTCGTGTAGTATCGAGTTAACGGAGCTCGACGACCAGTGTACAGACATTATATGTGATTAGTATTAGATAGATAGAATATGCTTTATATGCATAATACAAATTAAAAGTACTTACAGTGAGTCAATAAATTATTACAGACTTGTACATATGCAACAAGGCGGCCTTATTGCTGAGAGCAATTTTTCCAAGGCAACCTTAGGGTAACGAATTGTGCTAGTATTATTATCAGTGATCGGCGTTGGTAGTGCCATTACGCGGGATTTGTGACCGTTGTCTTAATATGGATATGCCTCCCAAATCCTGGCATTTTCATTAAACAATTTCGTTTAACTTTGATTTAGTTATTACTATGTATTTGTATTTTACGTACCTATTTATATGTTTTACCATGCTTTTATATATCTAAACTTAATTATTTTTATTTTATTATTTTTCTTAACTGTTCATCTGGAGAATTTTTTTTTCTAATTTCTATATAATCAAATTTTCAAAATTACACTTAACAACACAGCTACAACTGGAAAAATATAATGTACTACTTTGACGAGACTAAACGTAATCCCGGAATCCCGTGGTCTTATCCATATTAACATCAACATTCAAGTCCATTGACCTCAAATGGCACTACTAACGCCGATCACTGATTATTATATTATTATACAGGATTAGTGTAGAGACAGGTATATAAACAGCATAAAGTTTTCCATGAAATCTCTCTACTTTTGCGAATGCTTTATAGAGACAGTGAGGTCATTCTCTAGTTTGAACTTCGACAAATACGTTTTTCCAAAAGACAAATCAAAGACTTCTGCGCTATCTATCAATATAATCGTATCCTCAATTTAGTATTGAACGTGCGATAGTGTTTTGTTTTAAGAATAATGATTTCGAATAAAATGTCTAACCATAGACAAATCAAGGTCAAAAATGGGGTTCAAAATAGTAACTTGGGTGGAATAGAATTTACACATATTATACAGTCGACGATGGTAATTATACGGTATTAGCCATTTTATACAATTCTTACTGTATAATATTATACAGCCTTTACATTCCTGGTTGCGAGCTAATATGGCTATGGTAACCGCTTCACATCCTGCGGGTCGTATTCTTGTCTGCCACCCGACGTAGCATGAAAATATATTTGCAAAAAGTATGAAAAAATTGATTTCCTTCATATTTTTTTTTTGTGTTATTTTTTCCGAAGTTTTAACAGTAATTCTGCTCATTAGGGCGGAGATAAATCGAACAAATCATTGGTCATTAAATATGGTAGGCTATGGTGTAATAATCAACTTTTCCTTTAAGAATTTTATATATTTAACATAATATAATTTTATGTTTAAAGTTTAGTTATTAGGTTAGTTCAATGTTTTAAGTTATTTAAAGTTGAATAATTTTTTTTATAGGTTTTCAATATATTTTCTTGTTAGTTGTATAATTTAATTGTAAAAAAAGTTTACTATATACTTAGATTTAATGAATTTTATTAAAATTAATGTGATAAAAAAAGAAAACTCATCATGCGTTGAAAAATAAATATATGCAGAATATAATATACCCTAAAAAGTTATAGACAAGCAAAGACAAAATGAAATGCAAGTAAACTATTATTTAAATATATTATAATTTTATATATAAATAAATAATATAATATATTTTAATTAGTTATAATTTAGATGTATTTATTTAACTTTATCTATTTTAAGTTTACTTTAAGTTTATTTTATTTATACTATTTAAGTATTATAAATCATATAATATACTAAGTGTTTTGTTTAGAAAAGCCAAAGTGGAGATTGCCTGTTCTATTGGAGCAGTTATATTTTATTTAAACTAAAAATAATATCGATACCTCCAAGGAACACTACGCCAACTAAAATTTCGATAGTTTTCTTTTTTTATCTAAATCGATTCATTACTTCAGTAACATTATGCTACCTAAATTTTATTTATAAAAGACACACAGATACAACAAAATCGACAAATACAAACCGTTAAGTAAATGTATAACTCATATTAGCGGTGTGTATCTGGATGTGTATGTTGAGTTGCCGTAGTGTTCATTGGAGGTATCGATATTTAACTTACCCAGTGTATAAGCCTATTGTAGATGTAACATAGAATGCTGTGAGCCAAAAACATAAATCTCTATTTTTCGCAATCTGCATAGCCATCTGTCGTTCCTGTATTTGATATTGCAGTTGTATTTGCCTCTCCATCTAGAAGTAAAGGAATTTTAAAAATTCAATTATCCAAACCAAGAAAATAAATAATGACAATAACCATTATCCACTTACTCTTATTTTGTTCATAGTCTGAATGAATTCTTGATTTTTCTTAAAGTTTTCTTCCATATTAATGCTGATTAAATTGCCCATCTTTAGTTCTTGTATTTATTTTATACAACGTCGAGAAACAATAACCACTTTGTACGCCCAAGCAATCAGCTGATTTGTCGAAAATGACAAACAAAACCAAAGCAGTCAGTATGAGGCGCTAAGATGATGCGTTTCGTTTATGCTTGTTAACCGCTTTCACTGTAAATTTCATAATCTCATTAAAGATTATTTAAATTACATAGTTAGACAAATATTCTTAGCCGTAATAAATAACGAAATTTCGTCATATCAAATTGTGTATATACATGTATATGCTAGTATGAATGGCGCTTAAAAATAGATTAATTAATCAAGTTGTATATGGATCTGAGTTACCTATTTTTTTTCATCATCATGTCCATCACTAGAAACACAGTGATTTTAGATACATAAGTACGTGTAGGTATCGAAGACAGTGAAAAAACATAGACTTCCTTTTATAGAGAAACTATCAATTTGTGTTACATAAGCTACCATTATATATAAATGTATGTATAGGTATTGCATGACAAATTACACAGTGCCATAAACTAAGCAAAATTCGTAGTATGGATACTAGATATATAATAGATATCATATTTAAATGCATTTTTTGTAATTACATATAAAACATTCGGACCAAGACAAACATATACTCATGCACAAAATGTTTCTCTTGTACGGTGATGGATCCGTGACCTCGGAGTCAAACTAGCTATTGCTAGTCATTCGACCATCGGGCTCGTCGAAATTTAAGGAAATGAGTGATGATGATTATTTTTTTTAATTAAACCACTCTAATGTGCAAGAGAGTCTTGAGTCTTGTGACAGCGTTAAGTAAAATCTTACCAAAGAACGTGCGTTCTTTGAAAACATATCGATAATTAGGTATATCGATATTTTTTTTAATAACATAAACGAAGAATTGCCATGAAACTGTAAAAAGAAGCAAGCATACGAAACGAAACGTCAACGTCAAACAAACAAAAACAAAAGCCAATCCGTAAAATTTTTCCCGCCAATTCTCACAATCTGATCTGAAAGAATATCATCATCTACACACAATAATACTTAAAATTTATTAAACATGGGTATTTTAGGCTTATCGAAATTGATCGCAGATATTGCTCCACAAGCTGTTAAAGAAATGGAGATAAAAAATTACTTCGGTAAGCTGCTTTACCTATTTCTATTATTAATTAACGATTTTTTATTTCTAAGAAATAATGTAACAACTTTTTTATTTACAGGCCGTAAAATCGCTATCGATGCATCTATGAGTTTATATCAGTTTCTAATTGCAGTGAGAAGCGAAGGTAAGTGTAATAAAATAACCTAAAACTTTGATTTCTTACCATCTTACAATTATTAGAATGGCTATGTAGTTGGCCATAGTCAGAAACCTTTTTTTATTTCTACAGAGTAAAATAACAGACTATCGTTTACTTTCTAATGTTGAAGAGCTGCTATGGGTAATGGCTGACATTAAATCTTCTGACTGAATAATAGCTATGACTTTATCTCGCCTCTGGTCAATGCCTACCTGTGTCCGAACCAAACAATAACCCCTGGAGTCATCTACGCATAGTACTCTCTGCCAACCAGCAAACAAAGCTTTCTACAGAGGCAGGACACACATTAATATAATTAAGTTACTGACTGAGAAATAACATTAAGTTACTGCTATTTCATTCCATTTATTTATATACTATGGTAACTGCTTGACATCATATGAGTCTTGTGCTTAAATAAATAAATATTGTAGGACAAAAGTGGAGCCTACTGGTACAAGTATTTTATAAATTAAAAGTGGGCTCCAACACCTGTTTATTAAGTGTAACATAATTTACCTGAATAAATTATTTTAATTTTATTTTTTAATTTTGAATTACACACTGTCGTCTAGTCCCCAACTATGCAAAGCTTATACTATGGGTACTAGATACTTAAATGCATATTTTGTTGTAAATACATTATAATAAAATAGAGTACAACCAGACCTTGGTCTGGGTGTTATTGGTATGGAGTATAGGCAACATTTCGGCGACACCTTACTGTTGTTGATCTCCATGGGTGGTGGTAATTGCTTTCCATCAGGTGACCCACATGCTTGTTTGCCCCTCTCATATAAAATAAAACAGTCACTGCTGCCCAAAATAATCTTAAAAATAAAATATAAAGTGGGTTAAGATAATCCACAAATTTGCATGATAGTACATAAATATGCAACAATACATATTTAATATAAAAAAACTCCTGTATGCCCTTTGACAGAGTGACATTCTCTAGACCGTATACAAGGGTGGTTCTAAGATGTTTGTGGACCATTTTCACTGCATTTTCTCTTTCAGGGGCACAATTGACGTCAGTTGATGGTGAGACCACGTCACATCTCATGGGAACATTCTACCGCACAATTAGACTAGTGGAGAACGGAATCAAGCCAGTTTATGTGTTTGACGGAAAACCTCCAGACCTGAAGTCTCACCAACTTAATAAGAGGGCTGAAAGACGAGAGGAAGCTGAAAAAGAGTTACAGAAGGCTACTGAAGCAGGTATGTTAATCTGTATTTATGAAAGCCAACTCTTCGGGAGTGTACATAAATTACATGAGGCATTTTTGAGGATCTAGTAAGTTTCGGCTCCCCTGAACACCTTATGTAATTAATGGACGCCCCGTTATTGACTGATTTATCAACATACTGCTCAAACCACTGGACAAAATGTGTTGAAATTTTACATACAGGTAACTATTATGACACAGGCATCTGCTAAGAAAGGCAATTTAACACAGCTTACATGTATGTAGACTGTATATAATGCCAGCAATCCCATGGACATAGCTTACATATTTGTAGCATGGTCGGACATAATGAAAAAGAATAATATTATTTCGACGTACATTTAATTACACTGTAATTAATCACAACTAATTAATTATTCCTTAATTCATTACATTAGGCAATACTCCAGCACAATAATTAACAGCCGCAAAGTGCTATGACGACATGTGCATCGGGCCCGCTACTAGTGATGTTTATGATATAGCGCCGTCATATTTTTTGTAACTTCAAATGTAAACTATACATTCCTGGCACAATGTTTCAGGTGACCAAGCCCAAATAGAGAAGTTCAATCGTCGGCTGGTGAAGGTGACAAAGCAGCATAGCGACGAGGCCCGGGAGCTGCTGAAACTGATGGGCATCCCAGTTGTAGAAGCACCCTGTGAGGCCGAGGCGCAGTGTGCTGCACTTGTAAGTATATTTTAATTTGTGTGTCTGTAATTTCGTATTACAATTTTATTTTTTTATCTTTTTTTAGGGGCTTATATCTCCACCAGATATGCCAGCCCCATCGTACCCTAATCCAGAGAGACTCAGTGATGAGATGCGGTAATTAGGTCAAAAAACATTCTTGTCGGCACTGATGTAGGATTACTCAATATACATTGAGCCAATCCTACATTGTTGATGTTCAATTTCAATTTCCTCATCAGTGAGTCTCTGTTTTGTTTGTACTTGACACACTCCATCAACAGTATCACAATTTATGTTGTAACTTACCTATACGTTAGACACACATTGTATTGTTGTTATTTATCATAAATGATGATGAAATCAGCGATGGCAGATGATGGAGGAAAGTCCTAGAGTGAATGCCACGTATGAGGCGAAGTTTTTTTTTTTTATGGTACGTCAGGTGGTAGACAAGCATACAGCCCGCCTGATGTGAAGCGGTTGCCGTTGCCATATTAACGCTCGCAATATGCAATATCGCTCGCGTTGCCAATCTCAGTGCTAAAACAACTCCTTCCACCTTGGTGAGCTCATTCACTTGCAGGAACACAACAAGTTGTTAGGAATTGTTATTTGGCTGCGGTACCCTGTGAGGTGGAGGTACATCTCTAGTCGGGCAGCTGAAATACACTACCCTACCTCTCTTTCGCCAGAGCAGGCCTGTGTCACTCAGCCATTCGGCCGAGTTATTCACCTACACGCCCGACCCACGCGGGGGCACAATTTAGTCCGAATGTCACGCTCTCTTACGCAGGCGATACACGACGCGGCAATTTTTTTCACGTTTTGTTCTTTTTATAGTAGTAGCCTACTATAAAAAGAACAAAACGTGAAAAAAATTTTGACCATGTTCAAAAATTGTATAAAACTATACAGATCTGCAAGTTTTCATTGTAGTATCTTCCGTCCGACTTATTTTAGGATCGATCAAAGTTTGGCGGGAAAGTTTGATATTTTATTCCAATTGTGTCGAAAGTGAATTTTCTGTAGTTTATATTATTGTGGCCAGAGCCCCTTTTCCCAGCCGACATTCAGTAGTAAGGCATGAACACTTTCTTGAAAAACCTAATGCTGTATTTTTCAGGGAAAATAATTTCATTATTTTTAAACTGTTATCTAACATAGGTGAAATCCGGCAAAGTGTTCGCCACAGCGACTGAAGACATGGACGCCCTGACGTTCGGCGCGAACGTACTGGTGCGACATCTGACCTTCTCGGAAGCCAGGAAGATGCCCGTCCAGGAGTTCCACTTGGATAACGTGCTGAAGGGGCTCGAACTAAAACAAGACGAGGTATTCTTGAATAAATAAATAAATAAATATATCTGGACAGTTTACACAGCGCCATCTAGTCCCAAATTAAGCGCAAAGCTTGTGTTATGTATGGGTACTAGACAACTGATAAATGTACTTAATACATTTTTTTTTAAAATACATACTTAAAATACATAGAAAACTCCCAGACCAAGACAAACAGACATGTTCATGCACATAATTGTTTGTCTTGTGCGGGAATCGAACCCGCGACCTCGGAGTCAAAGTGGCCATTGCTAAACATTCTACCACCGAGCTTGTCAATTTATTTATTATACTAACAGAAATATACAAAAAAAAATGGTGTTTGGACCACATGACAGAAGTGGAAACTTCTTTCGCTTTGGAGTACTTTCCTTCCATGTGGTATCAAAGAATTCCAACTTGTAGTTACTTAAACATTTATATTTTTGTTCCAATAAAGTATATTTTGTAAAGAAGCGTGCGTAAAGAAAATTTACTTCAAAAATTACAACCTGTAGTTACTTATTACATAATTACATTTATATTTCTGTTATAATAATGTGTATTTTATTTATTACATCATCTTTCAGTTTATAGATCTGTGCATCCTCCTCGGGTGTGACTACTGCGGATCGATCCGCGGAATTGGCCCCAAGCGAGCCATCGAGCTGATCCGGCAGCACCGTTCCCTCGACGAGTTGCTTCGTAACATCGACACAAAGAAATACCCGCCGCCGGAGAACTGGGACTATGAACAAGCGAGGAGGCTGTTCTTGGAGCCAGAAGTTAAGGATCCGAGTGACATTGAAGTTAGTTACATATCTTTATGCTAAATTTGTAGATCTGGGGTGTAAGTGTCTCGCTATGAGCCAAACCATGTATGAGTCGGCAGCATGTGCAGATGAAGTTGTCATCTGCACATGCTGCCGACTAGTAAAAGGGGCTCTGGCGAAAGTGTAGGAAGTAGTATTTAAAGTGCCCAACGGGGGAAGTACTTCCACCTAACAGTGTCTGATGTGATCTGAGTTAGGTCACCAAAAAGGTAGGAGTTGCTGCACGAAGAAGTATTACTCGCACGTTGGCACTCGCTGCTGACGCAGCATATTCCCACTTGTGGTGACTTCAATCACTCTTAGGAACACAACAACCATTTAGGAAATTGTTATTTGTGATCACATATAGCACCCAAGACCCGACTGATGTGCTTAAGCAAGGTTACAACAATTGAACAACCTCGCGTAGTTTTCTCCAATTAATACAAATTTTAAATCAAAGAATTTAAGCTTGGATTCTAGCCCACGGGGCCGAAATCGAGGTTGAGTGGAGCGAGTAGATTAGCTGAGTGTATGTTTTCCAATCATTTCAATGGAAAATGATCATTTCTCAAGGACGTGATCAATCTCAATTTTTTTTCGACACACCTTTACCGAGGTCCGACCGAGGTCTTGTGACAAAATACCTCAAACTCGGTTCATCATTTCCAAGAGTGACTTTTCGGCGTATCTAAGCATTCCGCTCGCTCCATCCAATTAAAGAATTTAAATCTTAAAGAAGGTACCTACTTCAGTTATGTGGATAAAAACTGTGATGTCAAAATCCACAATACATTATTCATACAAAATTGTTTTTACAATATGTTTATCCTATTTTAGATAAAGTGGTCAGACCCTGATGAAGAGGGCCTAGTGAAGTTCCTCTGCGGTGACAAGCAGTTCAACGAAGAGAGAGTCCGGAACGGTGCCAAGAAACTAAAGAAGGCGAGGACTGGCACCACGCAGGGACGACTGGATGGATTCTTTAAGGTACAGTCAGGGTCATAAGTGCAGCCCACTACGTTTTTTTTTTTATATTATACGATAATAATAAAACTTGCTTCACCATACGACAGAAGCGACATTTCTTAAAAATGCTATTTGACGTGATAACATCTTAAAAATCGATGAGGCATTCATGCACTGAGGCAGGCTGCACGCATGAGTCATTGTCCGCCTGAGCCGAGCTTGCAAGCAACAGCGTCGGAACAAGCGATAAAGTGGCACGATCGGCCTAAGCCTAAGTGGAAGAGATAGATGTGTCACAAGCCAAAGCTTGTGACACATCTCATGCGGATACTAGACACCTGATAAATGTACTTAAATACATTTTTTGTAGTGACAAACTTAACGTGGCCTCCGAAGTACGGAGGAGTTCGAGATAAATATACCCATCCATAGACAGGCTACGGTCGACGTTGCTCATGTTATAATGAATAATGCAATTTTATTTAACAGGTACTGTCAACGACACCGAATCCAAAGCGGAAAGCAGAGGAAGAGAAAAAAAATGCAGCTAACAAAAAGGCGAAGACTGCAGGTCGAGGAAGAAAACCTAAATAAGATAGAAAACATATTATTAAGATCTTATTGTTATTATTACTATTTTAATACTTATTCTCGAATTAGTTAACCGATCTGACTCTGATCTGACCTCTGTATTGGTTTCAATGCACTCTTCGCTCAGTGAATGCTTGAAAACTGACAAGTGGTAAAAAAAAGTCGTAGCCGCGTGGCCCTCTTTCGTAAAAACCTTTCAATATTTTTCAAAATGGCGTATTTTCAAGATGGCTGTCGTACATATTTCAAACGTCTTTAACTCGAAAACTACAGTAGCTTGTGCGGAACGGTCTGTCAGAAAAATTTCAAGATTGTAGCCGAAAAAATATACTCCTATATCTATGTATATGCTCCTTTAAACCCTCCTGAACTCGCATGTTGGTGTCATATATCGACGATATCGTAAACATCGAATTTCTCGGAATCCGTTTGCAACTACCTCCCGCGCTCCCTGTAGCTTGCTAACATTTGACGATTTCGCGTCAGTTGCGACAATTAATGCTCTAGCGCAATATACGTGTTCTGTGCGAAGGATTTCGGTCCGTGAGACCGACGCGAGTTTATTTGTTAGGAAAATTGGGTAAGCTCAAAAATATTAACCACGTTCAATTAACAGTCTTAGCACACCATATACAAAATTATATGGTAAGACAGGTATTAGGTTGTTTTATTTGAAAGTAGTTAATAGTTTTCCCTCAGTTTAATTTGACGATTTTTTCTCATTTGTAGTCAAAAACGTTTATATGTATTAGAAAAGTAATGTTTTTTTTTTGCTTTAATTTAGAAGTTGTAAGTTTTGTTCAATTTTTTCAGTCTCATTCGTAAGGCTAATTATTAAAAATAAATCTATATCTGTGCTATATTTTTTTTTTACTTTTAATTATAAAGAACCATTATTTAATAAAAATAAATCAATAACTGAGCAAACTTAACATATATATTTACATCTAAATTTTATGTGAAAGTTATCGGTGCCACGGACCGACGCGAGTTTATGTGTCCTAGAGAATAGCGCGAGTTCAGGAAGGTATAGCTGGGCAATGGTCAATCTTTATTTTCCAATGTTCGCAAGAAATTCGATATTTATGAATCACTGACTGATGGCGGGCAATGACTAAATAAATAAATGATAAGACCAGTTGTTTTCGTATATGAAGGCGACCACCTATCGAACTTTCGTTCCTTGTAGCATATGGCGATTGCTGATCTTGTCCGTCGTTAAGCCTTATACGGAATAAAGCCTTATAGTCTCTCGAGAAAATGCTTATTTGAAAGTGGTGTGAAAATAATACTTTTGCTAGTCGTGAAACTACTTTTCACAGATAAGCATTATTTTCCTAAAATAATTGAAAATATAAAATAAAAAAAATCTGTATGCAATATGTAATGTGACACACATTATCTTTTTTCCGTCGGCGCGGCACGGACAAGAAGACATAGCCTTTTTTCTAGTCGGTGCTGCCAACCAATCAGTGTTGTTTTTGGAATTTCGTTCCACTGCTGGTAATGTGGGACCTCAAGTTCTAATGAATAAATGTAATCTGCGCATGCGCCGTTAGCAGGATATGTGATGTGATAGCGCAATTGTATTATATTGCTACTAATGCTACTCATTCTGTGCTCGATGAGTTAAACTGGCGCAGTCGGTATGCTTCCTATAATGTTTACTTGTTACCGATCGCCTGTTATCACTGCGTAGATCGCAGATTTAATAATGACGTGAAAGTATGAAAATGTTCTGTTGTATGACATAATTGTGAAATAAAAATATGATTACATAATAACTTTTTTATTTATTTATATACTATAAACATTCAATACAGATTCTAAACATTTCCAAAATCTTAACACTTACACAACTAAAGCAGGCATCCACAGAGACAGTCACTATGAATATACAATAAGACCTTATAGAGACATCGGGGTTCTACTTCCTACCATGACCAAATTAAGAGATATATACATACCGAGAAACTTCAAATCGAGTTTTATATATTCGCAACAGATTCTAGCACTTTGATGACATATGCAATATAAACTTATATATTTTTGTTCCTATTAAACTTTAAATAGCTTTAATTTAAAAGTAATAAAATGTTGTTTGGATCTATTCTGCATAACAGGGTCCAATTTTGGCATCACTGTAGCGTAGGGTCCAATCATCTGTAAAATCATAGCATCTTGTCAAATGTCTTGTGTTGTCTTGTCGTCTCACTGTCAAAAAATTCAGTACTATTTGACAATCTGGACCCGACGCCTACCTAGCGACATCTGGTGTCAGAAAAAATATCAAACATCCCCATTTCAGGTCATACATTATCTTTTGTTCTGTTGCAAAGCGTTCATCAGAGAACTCTATGAATAGTTTTAAAAACATATAATAGAGCCCAGTTACATCTAGATTAAGATAGATATAACGGCCGAAGCTGAAGCAGATTACCATCGGAATTTTTAATTGTCAATCCTCACATTGGATTGGTGGTAAATGTGTTTGGCTTAGATGGTAGAAACCCTAAGGCACCGACTAAGCTGCTAAGAGGTTTGTGGATCAAAATATTCGATCGAAATCGGCTTCAGCTTGGGCGGTACCCCTGTTCTGGCAGTAAATAAGTACGTATCCAGTATCTGGCAATAAAAAAAACACATCCGAAATAATAACATTAATAATTAATATATGTATGTATTTATTTATTATGTATTGGTTCTACTATTTATGGTATTTACTTATTTTGTAATAATTATTTTTTTATCGCGACTAGTTTCGAGATACATTTAATGTCAGGTGATGTCTTAAAACACTCACGTAGTGTAATAAATAATTATATTTGACAAATAAAATATAAATATATTTATAATATACATATATTCCTACATACAAATTAAAATACTCATAAGACCTCATAAAATAATAATGATGCCTGTAAAGCGGAGGTTCGCATATGGTGGAAAGCATTAGGAAAGGCATATATCCAGCAGTGGGTAGATACAGGCTGATGATGACGATGATGTATTTAATTTTAATGTGAGTTGATTTAAACAAGCTCGTGACGTTTAAAATGCGCACGCAGAGATTCGTTTTTAGACTTATTCGTATGTGATGTATAAATTTGAATTATCACAATATTATGATTTCATCGATTCGCTGATTAAGTTGTACACTGAAAACTCATGATAGGTCGCAACACTGGTATCATTTTTAAAATCCATTGACTAGGTACAGCAGGAAAAATGTCCTACATATTTAAACTAATTCACACAATACGATCGCGGTAAATCGGAATTATAATAATAGAAAAAAAAAATATAACACAAAAGTAACGATTCTAGCATTGTTTTTGCTATTAACAATAAAAAAGGTTTGTTCTTGTTATATTTTCCGGCATGTCTCTACTAAAGCGTGTATACAGTAGCGACATCTGAAATGACCCAACTTTTTTTTCCAATCACATTTTAATAAGCGTGTCATTTTAAATGCCACGTGCATACTATTTTAGTGACTCTAAAAGTTTTGTTTCAAAAAGTTAATAAGTCCGTTGGTGGAGCTGTCGTGGCTTGAGACTGGTTTATCATCTTCTAACTCTGGCTCGATCGCTTTGGCCAACTGCTTGCCGAGTTCTACGCCCCACTGGTCGAAGGAATTGATGTCCCAGATAACGCCTTGCACGAAGATCTTGTGTTCGTACATTGCTGTAGTGGAAAAAAAATGTTTATAAATATTTATAGATACAGCTTTCCCGGTGATCGACTGGCCCGATGGTCGACTGGCTAGCATGGCCACTTTGACATCGAGTTCGCGATGTCTGTTAGTCTTGGATTGGGTGTTTTATATGCATTATATATATGCACTAGCTGACCCGACAGACGTTATCCTGTCTTCTTAACAATGAGTATAAGGGCGCCTTCAAATTAGAGGCGTGGGGAAGCGCTGCAGTGGCGCCACAGTGGCGAGTTAGCCGCGCCACTAATAGTGTTCATAGAATTTTTAGAAGCGCAGGCGCAGCGCCGCTTAGGTGACACACGAAAGTCTTTTTTGCGTAGGGATGTGACGCGCTTTTAATTACTTTATTTGTTACTTACAATTGAACCTCAATATGAATGCAGTTCAACTTGACCATTGAAGTATTTATAGTGGAAGTTAAAAATCACCCTGCAATGGGATACTAGTTCTGATACTTATTCTAATCGGATTCATAAGTAAAATGGGAATATTTGTGCAACAAATTTATTGAAGACTTCGAAGTTAAATCTACATTTCTCATTGTATTGGCGTATCTTGTAATATTGACTATAGTTATTTAGTTAGAATAAAGGTAAGGAACGTTTTCTCGTATGTGCTAAGTTATTTTTTAGTCTTTTTTTTCTTTGTAACAAAATCAACAAGAATAAATGCTTCTTCATCGGAATCCATCGCGTAACTGAGTCTTGAAACGAAACATCACTAGAATTCACTGAAGCATTACTGACGCGCGTCTACGGCGACAGTCGCGCCACTGTAACGCTACTCCCACTGCAGCGCTTCTTCACGCCTCTAATTTGAAGGCGCCCTTAAATTCAAATTGGTTTCGCGCACGCTGTGACTGACAGTTAAACTAAAACTCACGTGAGACATTATACTAAATTAATTAAATAAATTGAACGGGTCACTCACGTCTTTTTGTCGGGAAAGCCGACTAGTTTACCACTACCACTACGTCATCGTCGAGGGCAGCGCTCCACCAATCAACGTACCAACCCCCCACCACCCTTTCCAGTCGGGCGGCGCGCGCATTGGCGCGCAGTGTCCGGCGCGAGAGACAAAGGGTGGATGTGTCTGGACATTCGCCCTGATGAAGGTCTCCTTTTGAGATCGAAACTAGTCGGCTTTCCCGACAAAAAGACGTGAGTGACCCATTTAATTAATTTTGACTGACAGTTCTGTCAAACGCCATGAAGTTATATTAGAAAAGTTAATATGGTGATTCAGTTTTCTTTTCCATGCAAATTTCTTATTCTTTTCTTTCAAAGGAACCTTCTCCTAACAATAACAAATACAAAATAAAAAAAATTACGAAATCGGTCCAGCCGTTCACGCGCGATGCCGTGACCAAGGGAAATACGGATTAATTTTTATATACATATATAACTAGCGGCCCGCCCACGCTTTGCTGTGTTTTTCCCGTTCCTATTACTGCAGCGCCATCTGCCGAGCGATTCATGCAAATCTGTCCAGCCGTTTAGGAGTTCAGTGACATACACACGTACAGTAGAATTATATCCCTCCCGATCAAAAAGTCTAAGTAGCAAAACGTCCAACAAAGCGAAACGTCTAAGGGGCCATCCATAAATTACGTCACACGTTAAGGGGGAGGGAGGGGGTCGACGAAGTGTGATATTGTGTGACAAGGGGATAGGACCTAAATTTCGTGACATGACATTTCAAAATCTATCATAGTCTAACGGTCTTATTCATAAAAATCCCCTAAAATAGGTTTTATTTAAACACTTATTAGTTAAAATATGTACTCATTAGAACTAACAAACCTACTATAAAATTCTCTATTCATAAACGTTCAATAAACCCGTCATAGCTATGTTGTCGTTATAAGACGTTTTAACGTGGTTAAGTTGTCGTTCTGATGACTACATAGATTAAAATGCCAAAAAAAACTGCTGTTCACGGCCAAAAAATGCAAAAAAAAAGTTTGACAACGTCACCACATGGTGGTTTCTTGTGTTTGGTTTACAAGTATATTTTTTTATGAAAATTGGATTGCATTATTGTATTCTTGTGAGTACTACATTTTATAATGGAAATAAATATGGAAAACCAAAAAAATATAAAGAAAAGGCAAAGAAGCGAATATTGGCTGGAGGAAGATCACATAGGCTTGTTTATTTACATTTATTTTCGTTGATAAACTGATATAATATTATAAAATTGTATCTCTACTTTCCAGCTCCTTGCAAATAACACTTAGCTTCAAGCTTCAACCAACTAACCATAAAAAAACGGTTCGGACGCGAAAAAAAAATCAGCTGTTGCACATTTGTCGGCCATATTTCTGTTTATTAAAGGTAGGGTCGACCCTATTTTGTTATGAAGCCGCTATTGAATACTTACAAAGCTTTTTAGCGTTATTGAACGTTTATGAATAATACTTTTCGGGATTCTCATTATAACAAGCTAATAAACCTATTTTATCGTTTTATGAATAAGACTAAGTGTTAAAACACGAACTTTTAACGAAATACCCAAAAACATTTGCAACACTATTTAAAATTGCAAAATATGTGACGTCACACTAGGGAGGTCTCACAAATGTGACCAGCTGTGACAAGGACGGGGGAGGGGTCAAAAAATTATGAAATTCGTGTGACGTAATTTATGGATAGCCCCTAATGAGCAATCTGCCTAGTTAGCTAATTGCCCATGTAGCAAAACGTCTAACTATCAAGAGGTCTAAAGTCTATTTAGATATTTATATATAAAGAAGATATAGATTTATTCCTTACCAATGAGCGCTCCAAGTACGAACGGAGTGATTTTCTTCGCCACTATAGAGTTGGTCGGGCGATTGCCTTTGAACACCTTGTGTGGTAGGATCTTGGAGATCTGTTCGATGGTCATGCCAGATTTCTCTAACTCTTCTTTAGCCTGAAATTTAAATATAAATTCAATCATCATCATCAGCCTGCATCTACCCACTGCTGGGTATAAGCCTTCCCCAATGATTTCCACCAAATATAATCCTCCGCATTCTGCATCCAGCCGCTTTCTTAAGAGCATCGGATCATCTAGAAAAAAGGCGTCCAACGCTTCGTCGTCCTACGCGCGGCCTCTACTCTAACCTTCCTACCCCATCTGCTATCACTCACTCGGGAAATGTGACCGGTCCATTGCCACTTCAGCTTGCAAACTCTTTATTATATAATAAGAAATTCAATACATACTCTTAATTATTTTACAGTCAAAGTATGTCTGCCTCACACAATACCGCAGCCAAATAACAATTCCTTGAGGGTTGTTGTGTTCCTGCGAGTGATTGAGGTCACCGGGAAGGAGGAAGTTGTAACCTGTGCGCGTGCGATGTTTGCAATATTTCTTGTTGCGATTAACGAGCGTTAATATGGCTACGGTAAGCGCTTCCCATCAGGCGGGCCGTATGTTTGTCTATAAAAAAACTCAAGTCAGCAATTTGAATTTTCTCCCAAAAACAGCTTTGATCTCTTCCAATACATTTGAGAATGTCTTTCATCATCATCATCATCAGGTCCATTTTAGTCTCCACTACAGGAGCACGACCCTCTCTCGTCCGTCCTAGACGGAAGGAGGATTGGCCTACACTCCCCACGCTGGCCAGACGGGTTGGGGAGGCCTGATCGATATTTGATAATGTACTCGTATTTCCCTTAGTCGCCTTGTACGACATCCACGGGAAGAGACAGAGTGATTCTATTCTAGTCTGCCGGAAACCACACGGCCAACGGTCTTTCATAGACTCTTTCAAATTCCGTCCGAAAAATCAGCGACCATCAAAAAAGGCAATGAACAATGAAGTCCACAGCAGTCCCGGGGGTAAGTCTATGCCTGCCATGGAACTCGCAACGAATTTAATCTGAAGAAATTACTAGGAGTAAGAAGCTTTTGGAAATTGACTTTTAGATATTTTTATTGATTTTAGTATACTTCTAGATGTTACCCGCGTGGTCATTATTTTAATAAAACTTTTAATTTTCCCGTGAGAATAAAATTCATTCTTCAGACCTTAAACTATTCCCGTAGAACAATCCATTGGTTCCTTTCGACATGAAAGTAGGACAAACAAAGACACTTTCACATTAATAATATTAGTGTGGAGTATGGAGAATCAATTATTATTTAAATACTTGAATTTTTCCGTTTTTATAATATTTATAGTATGAATAATCGTCTATAGGCCGCGATAACTGCTTACATCAAGCAGGTCGTATGTTTGTTTGCCACCCTAAAGGTACAAAAAAAGCCTCTTCATCTATGTACTTTCTGGACGAATGGATGTGAAGGTCCGGTGGATGTATGGAAACCTGTTTCTTTCCACACAAGCAAAGTCATGGGCAGCACCTAGTAAGTTATATCTACCTCGTCCACGGTCTTGCCCTTCATGAGCGCCTCGGTCTGCGCCAAGAAGTTCGCCAGCAGGATCTTATGGTGTTTGCCGTCGGAGATCGGGTTGTGGGTCTGCGCTGGTGCTATGAAGTCACACGGGATCAACCTGGCAGACAAATGAGGAATTTATTTTTAGACTATATACTTGCTCATAAAGTGGCTCTAATTTCACCACAATAGGCATCAGAAGGCCTATTCTCGTAATTTTTCTACGAACTCGATTGAAAGTTGACCGAATCGAGATTGAATTGTAAATTGACTAAAATTATATACTTGATTTCATTAATTAGTTATTATCAATTCTTGTTGTTGGCAAAGTAAACATTCTTAGTTTGTTTAATTTTCACTCATATTTCGATATAATCCCGCTTAAATTTAATTTTGAAGTTTCATATTGTGTTACGAGAATACCAAATGTGACATTTGTAAAATCGAGGTTGGATCGAAACTGAATTTTGACTATATTTTAATTACGAGAATTGCCCCTCTGAACAAAGTTTTAAAATTATAAAAACTATCAGTAACGTAAAATATAGAATGATCTGCGATCTTAAAATTTTAATAACTTATGTCCGATGTGTTTTATGGTCAATCAAAGTTTGGTGGGAAAGTCCATTTTAAAAGTATGAAATTATAAAAAATAAATATTACCATTGTAGAAACAATAAAAAATACACTTTTATGTACTATGTTTTACTGTAATAAAGAAAACTTTAAATTCCCCATTTTGTTCGTGGCTAAAACGCTATCCGCGAAAAAAGAAACCTCATTCTTTTAGTATGTGGCCGATCGCCATGTTAATCGATCGCCTGATTAATTTTTCCCGCCAAAACGAAAAAAAATCACAACTCGTTTTATAGTTGTTTAGTATTAATTTCTTCACGTGTGTTGAAAACGTCGTATGATACACGTGTGTATAGATGATTACCGTCCTCGGCTCTCTTCCTCACCTACGGCTCGGGTCTCAATGGCGCCTCAGCGGTAATCACCAACATTACACACTTGTACCATAATGTACTAATTACTAGCGATGTAACGACTCGACTTTTTAAACCGATTCAAACCGATTTGAGAATAAACCGAGTTGAGTCGATTAGCGCGTCTACTGAAAGCAATGTAACGACTCGACTTTTTAAACCGATTAAAAAGTCGAGTCGTTACTTGACTTTGTAAACCGATTAAAAAGTCGAGTCGTTGCTCGACTTTTTAAACCGATTAAAAAGTCGAGTCGTTACTCGACTTTTTAAACCGATTCAAACCGATTTGAGCATAAACCGAGTTGCGTCGATTAGCGCCTTTACTAAACCGATTTGGCCGAGTCGAAAGCGATGTAACGACTCGACTTTTTAAACCGATTTGAGCATAAACCGAGTTGCGTCGATTAGCGCGTCAGCGCGTCTTGCGTCTACTAAACCGATTTGGCTGAGTCGAACTTACTTACGCATCTCGCTTGCGTCGCTCTGCGCGCATTCGCCCGTTTGGCCGTTTGCTCGTTTGGCCGTTTGACCGTTTGCTTGTTTGGCCGTTTGCCCGTTTGGCCGTTTGCCCGTTTGGCCGTTTGCCCGTTTGGCTGTTTGCTCGTTTGGCTGTTTGCGCGTTTGCCCGTTTGGCCGTTTGCTCGTTGGCCGTTTGGCCGTTTGGTCATTTGCCCGTTTGGCCGTTTGCTCGTTTGCTCGTTTGGCCGTTTGCCCATTTGGCTGTTTGCGCGTTTGCCCGTTTGGCCGTTTGGCCGTTTGCTCGTTTGCCGTTTGGCCGTTTGCTCGTTTGGTCGTTTGCCCGTTTGGCCGTTTGCTCGTTTGGCCGTTTGGCTGTTTGCTAGTTTGCTCATTTGGCCGCTTGCCCGTTTGGCCGTTTGGCTGTTTGATCGTTTGCCCGTTTGCCTGTTTGGCCGTTTGACCGTTTGGCCGGTTGGCCGTTTGGCTGTTTGCTCGTTTGCCCGTTAGCCCGCTTGCTCGTTTGGCCGTTTGACCGTTTGGCCGGTTGGCCGTTTGGCAAACGAGCAAACAGCCAAACGGCCAAACGGGCAAACGGCCAATTGAGCAAACTAGCAAACAGCCAAACGGCCAAACGAGCAAACAGCCAAACGGGCAAACGACCAAACGAGCAAACGGCCAAACGGCAAACGAGCAAACGGCCAAACGGGCAAACGGGCAAACGCGCAAACAGCCAAACGGGCAAACGGCCAAACGAGCAAACAGCCAAACGGTCAAACGGCCAAACGGGCAAACGGCCAAACAAGCAAACGGTCAAACGGCCAAACGAGCAAACGGCCAAACGCGCAAACAGCCAAATGGGCAAACGGCCAAACGAGCAAACGAGCAAACGGCCAAACGGGCAAATGACCAAACGGCCAAACGGCCAACGAGCAAACGGCCAAACGCGCAAACAGCCAAACGGGCAAACGGCCAAACGAGCAAACAGCCAAACGGTCAAACGGGCAAACGGCCAAACGGGCAAACGGCCAAACAAGCAAACGGTCAAACGGCCAAACGAGCAAACGGCCAAACGGGCGAATGCGCGCAGAGCGGCGCGAGCGAGATGCGTAAGTAAGTTCGACTCAGCCAAATCGGTTTAGTAGACGCAAGACGCGCTGACGCGCTAATCGACGCAACTCGGTTTATGCTCAAATCGGTTTAAAAAGTCGAGTCGTTACATCGCTTTCGACTCGGCCAAATCTTTTTAGTAAAGGCGCTAATCGACGCAACTCGGTTTATGCTCAAATCGGTTTGAATCGGTTTAAAAAGTCGAGTAACGACTCGACTTTTTAATCGGTTTAAAAAGTCGAGCAACGACTCGACTTTTTAATCGGTTTACAAAGTCAAGTAACGACTCGACTTTTTAATCGGTTTAAATATCGAGTAACGACTCGACTTTTTAATCGGTTTAAAAAGTCGAGTAACGACTCGACTTTTTAATCGGTTTAAAAAGTCGAGCAACGACTCGACTTTTTAATCGGTTTAAAAAGTCGAGTAACGACTCGACTTTTTAAACCGATCATCGCTATCAAACCGATTCAAATCGGTTCAAACCGATTCAAATCGCGATTTCGTCGATTCGGTTTGGAATCGACTTGCATGAATTGTCTAACCGATTCAACTCGGTTTGACAAAATTCCAGATCGTAACATCACTACTAATCACCCATCCCAAAAAATACACAACGCCGCTAAAGAAGTTTTCACTTCAATAATGACATAATATCAATGTAATACGCAATCCGATCCGTCAAGTGTTTTGAAGTGTGCGTTGATAGAATTGTATAAATTCTTTTATAATTTTAGAAAATACACATAGTGTATATATTTAACTATGTAGAGAATATATTAGTTACCTGGTGCCCTGGTGTATGAGCTGGTAGAAGGCGTGCTGTCCGTTGGTGCCGGGCTCGCCCCACACGATGGGCCCGGTGCTGTAGCCCACCTCTTCTCCCGTCGCGGTCACGTATTTACCGTTGCTCTCCATGTCGCCTTGTTGGAAATATGCCGCGAACCTATCAAAATAAACATGGATAACTCAATATAATGTCGTGCGCCAACTTAACTATAGCGTAGCTTGAGTGCGCTGATTGAGGTAATAAAGAATTGGGATGTTGACTGTATAAAGTAAATTATGGTAAGTAATCTATTAAGATAATGTTATAATAAAGCACTTGTACTATGCCACGTTATTATATTTAATATTACCGACCGGTTTCGCCGCTAAGGCATTATCAAGGTAAACAGATGGTGTTTGTGTTTCTACAAAACATTTTTTCTATTAAGGCTTTTGTATCCGCGAAAGTGGCGCCTCTTTGGATAATCGTATTGCAGTGTAGATATCATAGTTTTTTGTGTGTCATATATACACACATATATATATACCGTAGATTCATATACACATGTACATTCATATGTGTTTTATATATTTTTTTCATGACTTACAATTTTGATTTTCACTTTTTTGTCGATATTTTTTTATCCATTTTCACACCCTTTCGAGATACACTTTATCCAGGGCCACGCTGTATATATCGCTATTACTTCTAAGGCTACGTTCCACTAAGCGCGCTCACAACGTTCACCCATACATCCACGGTTTTTCTCTTTCCACTTGCTTGTGAGCGTTGCAATCATAAACCCAAGTGGAATGGATTATGGAGTGTTTTGAGTGTATAAACATTACAAATGGCGGCTAGGTTAAAAATATAGCTAAAAGAAGTTATATTTAGTAAATCTAATTTTATTATTGTAGAAAAAAAAATAAGTAACTAAATATATTATATTTTATGTGTTCTTTTAAGCCGAATATTTAAAATTAGTTCAAAATAAATATTAATTCATTATGTCTTTTACGGCGACAGTTGGATAATTGTTGATGCGTCGAAATAATGCCTTAGAAAGTACTTCATCTAGTTCATGTGAAGAATGGTCGCCATATTTACGTTTAAAAAATTGCGCCAAAACTCTCAACGTCCACTACGACCCACCTCTGTAGATGGGTCGTTGTGAGCAAAATTAATGACGTCATTAGTGACGGTTTCGCCGCGACCGCAACACTGCGGTCGTCATGTGAACCGCCTGAATCATGATATTGATCATCGTGAGCGCTTAGTGGAACCCACCCTAACGAAACATTTTAAGCGCTGACATAATGACGTACAAATACTTTATTGTCTTGGTAATAAACTGACTTAATCAGTCGGGTCGTACCCTTTTATTATCTTAGTTGTATAAAAAAAGCATTGAAATCTTTATAAAATAATATAATTAATTATTACCTGTGCAAATACTGGTCGTATGGCAACAAAGCATGGGTCTCCGCGCCGTAGAAGTTCGAATACCAGACGCCCAGCAAAGCCAAGATCACTGGAACCTGACAACAGAATGTCAGTCAACAAGATCCTCCGAACACTCGGATAAATTTTTCACCACTTGAATCCCAATATAATCCGAATAGGAAGCCCAAGTAAGGGAGAGCTGGGGTGCTGCTGAGGGGCCTAGAAAACCCCTAATAATTGACCGAGCAAGCGTAGCGAGAACGGGGTTTGTCTTCTATGTAAACCCAGACAAATGCATTTTATTATTATTATTTAAATAGCCGTCTTGGCCAACTTGCCAGATAATTATAAATATAAAAATGGAAAATCCCTAGGTGGGATTTAAACCCACGACCTCTCGATGACCGGTCGAGTGCTCTGTCGCTGAGCATTCGACCGGTCAGGTCGCTGTATGCTTTGTTTAGTAGTGTAATTACTTAGTTGTTGTGTAGTTAGTTGCGTAGGCATTTCCGTGCCGCTAGACGTAAAATCTCAAAGTTAAAGAAACGTAACGTCGAAGGCGAAATCTATCAAACCGCTCTAAGTGACTTGCGTATTGCTAGATCTCACTATCGCGCTGCTGTTGAAAAATCGAAAGGTAATTTACTAAAACGTATTGTAGAAAGATTAAATAGTGAGGGCCCGTGGTCTCCCCTATATCACGAATTTAAATCAAATAGGCGGATTGATCAGGCGTACGTATCCAATATAAAATTTAATAATTCACATACCCTTGGTGTAGAAGAGACTGCTGAGACCATTCTGCACGCGTTAATTCCTGATGATTGCGCCGATAGTGACAGTGACTACCATCGTGAGGTTAGGATCGCGGCGGATTTGTGCCCTTCCACTCCAATATCAACTGTACCGTCGATGGATGAGTTTATGTCTATTGTTAAAGCTTTGCCTACAAATAAAGCCTCCGGTGATGATAGGATTACGAATAGAATGATTAAAGAAGCTTGTAAAGTAGCTGCTGAACCTATCCTAACAATACTTACTCGGTGTATTGTAGAAGGTCATTTCCCTGGCATTTTGCGAAGTGGCGTTATAAAAATAATACCAAAAGGCGGTGATAAACCACCGGACGATCCGAAGTCCTACCGTCCTATTACTCTGCTACCGTCGTTGGGTAAGCTGCTTGAGCGCTTGGTTGTGCCACGGTTGCTGCCCGGTGGCCCGCAATTTCATAAAAATCAGTACGGCTTCACCATTGGCAAGTCCACTGTTGATGCTGCGCTCGCAGTGCGCAAAGTTGTTGAGCTCTCGGAGAGCAAGTATGTTGTAGCTATTTTCTTAGATATCTCAGGTGCCTTTGATAATGCTTGGTGGCCAATGTTGTTGCTGAAACTTAAGGTGAGAGGTTGCCCTAGCAATATCTACTCTCTCATTCGATCGTACTTTTTGAATGGTACAACTAAATTAAAACTTGGCCATTATGTTGCTTCAAAGGTGCTCACGCAGGGCTGCCCCCAGGGTTCAGTGTTGGGACCGTATCTCTGGAATATCGGTTTTGATGATTTTTTTAGCCTACCCTTACCGGAAGGGTGCTCGTTAACTGGTTACGCTGACGATGGTCTCTTATTAATCAATGCTAATTCAAGATCTAGCATAGAGAAACTAGCCAACACTAGCCTAGGCTTAATTTCAGATTGGGGTTATCGTAATCGTCTCGATTTTGCGCCACATAAAACATATCAACTCTTGCTTAAGGGAAATTTACAGGTTTCACCGCGATTTCATTTTAATGGAGTATCAATTGCTAATAGAAGTTCGGTTTGTTACTTGGGTTTGCTTTTGGATAGAAATTTTAATTATATCGAGCACATGAAGCAAGTAGGTGAAAAAGCGAAAAAGAATTTCTATGCCTTAACACGAATTTCTACCTCTACGTGGGGATTAACTTTCAAAACGTTAAAAATTATTTATACCGCCACATACTTAGGATGTGTTACGTACGGTTCACCTGCGTGGGCAGATAGGGCTACTATAGGTGCAGCACGTCGTAAATTGCTTCAAAGCCAGCGCCTTGCTCTGATATTTTTATGTAAGTCGTATAGAACTGTAAGCACCGAGGCACTACCCGTGCTAGCAGGTGTGTTACCAGTAGACTTAGAAGTACAACGCCGCGCTTCAATGTACTATACATCTAAAAATATGGTCCCTGATTTCTTGAAAACTCGTGATCGTGAAAAAATAGTTAGACTGTTTAAACCTATTAATGAAGTATTTGAAACATTGCTGTCTGAATGGCAGGAAAGGTGGGAAACTTCTACCAAAGGACGCCACTTGTATCTGTTCTTTCAATCGGTAAGAGATAGATTAAAGAAAAAGTGGTTAGAAGTTGACCACCCCGTTGCGCAATTTTTAACTGGACATGGCAATTTTAAGGCAAAACTCTTTTCGTTTAAATTAGTGCCGTCGCCCTTATGCGAGTGTTCTACTGCTAATTCTGAATTCGATCAAACAGCACACCATGTTCTCTGGGAGTGTGATCTTTGGCGGCGGGAGCGGGATGACATGTTGAATTCATTGCAAGTTGCATCCGGGGTAGTATACTATTCAGATTTGGTAGCAACAAGGGAGAATTACCAAGCGTTCAGACGATTTTGCAATTCTTATTATTGGAATCGATGTGTTAGGTAACAACTCAATGTTTTAGGTCCCCAATAGTGTTAGAAACTTAAAATCCGTGGTGCACGGCAGTTGAGCTTCACTTGACTAGCCATCTCTTTAGGCTTTTAATGCCTTATTTGCCATATTGCTGTCTCTCACATTGCTAAGAGGGGAAGTCAAATTCCAAAAGCTTCCTACTCCTACTAATTTCTTCTGATTAAATTCGTTGTGAGTTCCAAGACAGCCGTAGTTTTACCCCCGGGACTGCAATGGACTTCATTGTTCATTGCCTTTTTTGGCGGTCGCCGCTGTTAATCCTGGCTACACAGGAGACACAGTGGTGGGAATGTGTGGTGGGCCCCCGTCCCATTAGTGTAATTACTTAATGGGTTAATGACGCCACACTGTGACTCACACAGTAAAATATAAGATGCAAAAATTCGTAACCAACACAAACCTTCCTGGTAGCTTAGTTGGAAGAGCACTCGACTTTATAAATGTTTTTTTTTTGTAATCTCAGACAAATAAATGCATTTTTTGTCTATCGATCTCATTTTGTTTTGTCAAAACTGGCAATCGCCAGTCTTTACTATCCTAATTCTATGGATAGGCTATAAGATATTGTATAGAGCACAATACTTATAGGATAGATAAAATATACTAACGTTTTTCTCTAGTGGAGCGTTGAGGAAGTGCTGATCCATGTAGTAGGCCCCACTGAGGAGCTTCTCGAAGTTTTCAAACCCTATGTACAGGGATATGGAAAGCCCGATAGCTGACCACAAGGAGTATCTGAAAATATTTTATTATATTACTTTTTTGTACCCAAAATTATCGGTTTTTTTTTTGTCTGAGAAGTGAGCAAACGAGCATGTGGATCATGTGATGGAATGCAATCTGGAAGCGGCTGGATGTGTTAGGTAGAGGATCATATAAGCGATATGTGATGTATGATGAGTACAAATAGCATAAAATCATAAAATAAGAAATAGTACGAAGTATAGAAATTACACTCGCTAAAATGAATAAAGTAAATAGCGACTCTAGCTATGATGCAATAAAGATCATTTTACATCTAGCATTACTATTGGAATTCCGTGATTTTATCGCTGGCACGTGTAATGGTTAGAGTTTTGTCTTTGCACAATTTTATGACTAATATACGTAATAGATACCTATCATCTGACGGACGGTTCCCCATTATATGGACCCGACGATCTGCTAAAGATCGCAGGAAGCCGGTGGATGCAAATTTCACAAAACCGATCATTGTGGAAGTCTATGGGAGAGGTCTATGTTCGGCAATGCAATTGTTCTTTGTTCAAAGTAATGATGATGAATATTTATGTTGTGATAAGAAATAACTAAATTAAATTTTATAAGAAATAAATAACTAAAAAGATAATAATCGAACTGGTCCATAGGGTAAAGGTCGCGCAGCGAGCGATGGATAGGTTACGGTAGGGAACGAAGAAATTCGACGGAGAAACATAGTTGCCGACAATAATCTTCAGAGTTTGCAAGCTGAAGTGGCAATGGTCCGGTCACATCTGCCGAGTAAGTGATAGCAGAGGAGGGAGGAAGGTATTAGAATGTAGAGACGCGCATAGGAGAAGCGTTGGACGCCCTCCTTGTAGATGGTCCGATGACCTTAAGAAAGCGGCTGGATGCGGAAGGCGGAGGATAGTATTTGGTGGAAACCAATGCTTTCCACCAAATACGATGAAGGAAGGATACGAGGAAGGCTTATATCCAGCAGTGGGTTATATACAGACTGATGATGATGATGATAAGAAATAAATTGAAAAATAAAACTGGTGCTTACCTCCCTCCGACCCAATCCCAAAATCCGAACATGTTCGCGGGATCGATTCCAAAAGCTGTCACCTTCTCGGCATTAGTGGACAGCGCCACGAAGTGTTTCGCGACGGCTGCCGGCTGAAATAAATATTTGTATGATCGACCGCAAATCAAACTGTAACAAAACTTAAATCAAAACCAACACATTCTGTGCCTAGATGAAGGTAAGCAACTCACTGTCCAACCTAAGGACCCTACGATTTCTCATAGGAGTCTCACATGGGTGGTGAAATAATGGGGCGTAAATAGGTTTGGTTCTGGCCGTGTGGTTTCCGGCAGACTAGAATAGAATCACTCCGTTTCTTCCCGTGGATGTCGTACAAGGCGCCTAAGGGAAACACATTATCAAGGCCAAATCCTCCTTCCGTCTAGGACGGACGAGAGAGGGTCGTGCTCCTGTAGTGGAGACTAAAATGGACCTGATGATGATGAAGTAGGTAGGGCGAAACTTGGACAGGGAATTAAGTAATTCCCTGCTCAAGTTTCGCCCTACCTACCGTACTTCTCAGTGTATTATATTTCTCAGTTTGCGGAAATCCGCAAACTGAGAGCTCGAGGTGGAAAACCCCTATTTGTCCATTTTGATTCCAATGTGTGAGAATAAATTTCCTAGATAGTTAATAGATTCAGTTGTTACTTTGCGGAAGTCAAATTCCTGCTTAAAAAGAGGCCGTTGTCATCATATCAAACCACTCTTCTGAACATGACCTATTGAATAGTGTCGCAGAGAGAGGCATAGCCTCTCCTCCACTCCTCTTAATACCGTTCGTGAGGTTGGAATAGTCCACAACCCTCAGAGGTCGTTTCTGAACCGAGTCCCAAGGTGCTAACTGGTAGTCTGGGTGCAGTATGCATGTTTTTTTTTTATTTTATTTTTTTCTATCATTTTTACTAAGCGTTATCATATTTCCATCATTTATAAAGTCCACTTGCACCATATATTCTCCAGTAGTTATCAATGGCCTTTAGGCCGCTTGACCATACTATCCTCGGCTAACCCGCAATTGAGAGCGTGATGGAGTACGCTTTAAACTCGTATCCCTAAAGTGATATAAGTATATAAGGGTTGGCGACGATGGAGCATGCTCCTCGTCAGAATGAGCATGGTTTTTTTTATTTTTTTTATACTACGTCGGGTGGCAGACAAGCATACGGCCCGCCTGATGTGAAGCGGTTACCGTAGCCATATTAACGCTCGCAACATAAAATATCGCTCTCGCACCGCCACCCCCGCTGCCAACGCAGCATCTCCTTCCGTTCTGGTGACCGCACTCACTCGCAGGAACACAACAACTCTCAAGGGAATTGTTATTTGGCTGCGGTATTCTGTGAGGTGGAGGTACATTCCCCAGTCGAGTAGCTTACAATTACGCTCTCTACGTCTCTTTTCGCCAGAGCTTCGTTCGTTTGTCAGTCAGCAGGGTCCACCGCGTGCAGGTGAAGTGTGGCTTTGGTTCAAAGATGTTGATGAACCACTTACACCCCAAAGGTTTCCTTTTCCTTCGAGTATCATAATCTGTTATTATGAAGTGTGCTAAATAATAGTTATTTATTTTATTTAAACTTTATTGACCCTAGAATAAGGGTACAGAGGGCGGACTTAATGTTAAGAGCATCCTCTACCTGACTGGTGGAGAATGCTTTAAGTACCTTTTGGAAAAGCAGATAAGACTCGAATGCGGTACTTACATCTTTAGCAGTATCAAGGAACCAGCTCTTAGCTGACGTGGCGTTGGTGATGGTCTCCTGCGTGGTGAACGTCTTCGAGGCTATGATGAAGAGCACTGTCTCAGGGTTGAGAGACTTCAACGTTTGCGCTAGGTGGGTGCCGTCGATGTTTGATACGAAGTGGGCCTGTTGAAATTGAACTTTAAGATTATTGTCATAAGTGCTTTAGCTTTTTTGGGGTGTAACTCGATAAGTTTCTTCACATCATTTTTGAAGAACTCCCTAGACTCCTGGTAAAATCTCGCCAGGTAATTAATTCGTGACTTGCCCGTGGCCCCCAGTCTGGGTGGCAAACAAGCATACGGTCCGCCTGATGTGAAGCGGTTACCGTAGCCATATTAACGCTCGCTACATAAAATATCGCTCGCGCGCCGCCACCCCCGCTGCCATCGCAGCATCTCCTTCCTTTCTGGTGACCTCACTCACTCGCAGGAACATAACAACTCTCAAGGGAATTGTTATTTGGCTGCGGTATTCTGTGAGGTGTAGGTACATTCCCCATTCGGGTAGCTTACAATTAAGTTCCCTACCTCTCTTTTCGCCAGAGCTTCGTTTGTTAGTCAGCAGGGTGCAACGCGTGCAGGTGAAGTTGACTTTGGTTCAAAGATGATGATGAACTACTTACACCCCAAATTCCCCCCCAAAGCTCCTCCTGGGGGGACCACGAACGAAAATATTTGCCTGTTGAACACTTGCATAATCATTTAGTGATTAAATATATTTTTTTGCCCGTTGCCCGTACCAGACATTTCAATCAAGCGGGGATACTATGGGCCATATTCTTTGAGTTTATACTCAAAGGCCATATTACTTGTCCGTAGTACCCCTTTGCTACCCTTCGGGGTTCCACAATCAAATGCTTTTGCCCGTGATCCCCTTCCCCCATATATAAATTAAATTGTATTACAACAATTACAATTTCATTTGTATACACATTTCGTAATTAAGATATCAATTATTTGATTTTGATATTGTTATATATCTGATGTCAAGGGCGTCGGCAGCCGATGGCCCAGGGAGGGGCAAGTTGATATGACGAATGAAAAAAGTATGGATTGTAGGTAAAGTCAAGAGCTCATGAAGCTTTTCACTTACATCTACAGCGATTGTAATAATAACGGTACAGAGCCCAACGTGTAAAGCTTCACGAGAGACTTTACAATAAATAAAACTTATAAATAAATAGAATCTCTGGGGGGGGGGGGGGGGGCAGCTGCCCCTCCTGCTCCCCCTTGGCGACGCCCTTGTCTGATGTTATTTTAAAAACGTTTCATGTCATATATAATGTACAAACTTTATAACAAATGACTTATGTTATGTATTAAAAAAAAAAAACAAAAATACATATTAATTAACATGTACAACTTAAAATTAAAGTAAAAATAGTATATTTATAATTAAATTTAAAACTAAAAGTATAATAAAATACACAGAAAAAATAAATATCATTATATTAATTGTCCCGACAATTTTCGGGGATTGTGGCCAAAGGGCTGGCCGCATTTCCACGCTGTATGGCGATGGAAATATTTTGCCCAAGATATTGGCCAGCCCTTTGGTCACACGATTAAATTTTATAAATAAACAAGACTATACCTTAAGGTGAGTGCAATAAGGTTTCAACGCCTCGGTGACCATCAGCGGGCCGAGGTCGGAGCCCCCGATGCCGATGTTGACGATATCTGTGATCGGCTTGCCGGTGTATCTATGGCGATATTATAAAAATAACATACAATATTCCTTGACAAATTGCACGCTGCCATGGATTCCCAAATAAGCAACGATTGTACTATGGGTCCAAACAAACCAACTGATATTATACTAAATACATTTTTTTTGTAAATACATACATATAAAACACCCAGATCAAACAGCCATGTTCATGCACAGAAATATTTGTCTTGTGCGGGGATCGAACCCGCAACCCCGGAGTCAAACAGACTATCGCAGTCATTATCGCTTCTATTAAACTTTAAATAGATTTAACCTAAAAGTAATTATATGTGAGTGGTTGACCAGAAAGGGATCTCAAGGGAAAATAATTGATTTCGAGTAAATCGCGTTTGAAGTTTCGTGTAGAAACAAGTTTAAGTGTGAGGTGTAAGTTTTCCAAAACTGCCTCGGCTCACAAAAAAAAAAATATTAAAAAAAAAACTACGGCACCTAAAAATATTCTGGTTAGACCAAAACAAAGCTAAAAGACCACAGATTCAAAAATTCAAAAAAAAAACGGTTTCTAATCCCTCTAGGTCCCTTTTTGGTCCACCACTCACATATGTCAGTTGGATCTATTCTGCATAACAGGGACCAATTCATTACAATATAACACTCACCCGGTCCACTTCCCACTGACGACCTGATCTGTGAACTCCTTCATATGTTCCAGGACCGCGTTAACGTCAGGCATGACGTCTTTGCCGTCGACCATGATGGGTTGGCTCCCGCGGTTCCTAAGAGCCGTGTGGAGAACGGCGCGGTTTTCAGTGAAGTTGATTTTTTCACCTGAAGAAGAAGGAATAAAGGGTGGTCACGTACAAGCAGATCATTGAGTGGAGCGATCGGAACTCTTGTTCACTCTTGTAAAAGTCACTCTTGTAAATGAATAGGCTCCACAATCTCTGAACCGATTTTGATATAACTTGTCACAAAGACGTCGACATGCTTGAGGTTAGTGTCGAGATAAAATTGAGATCGATCATGTCCTTGAGGAAAGATCATCAAATACAATTTCCGTTGAAATAATAATAAATAAATAAATATTTCTGGACAATTTACACAGCGCCATCTAGTCCCAAATTAAGCGCAAAGCTTGTGTTATGGGTACTAGACAACTGATAAACGTACTTAAATACATTTTTTTTTTGTAAATACATACTTATAATACATAGAAAACACCCAGACCAAGATAAACAGACATGTTCATGCACACAAATGTTTGTCTTGTGCGGGAATCGAACCCACGACCTCGGAGTCAAAATGGCCATTGCTAACCATTCGAAATCAATGGAAAACATACACTCAGCGAATCTACTCGCTCCACTCAACCTCGGTTTCGGCCCCGTGGGCTAGAATCCAGACTAGTATACAATAACTAAAAGTGTAATATACAATCACGAGCTCAAAGGCGTACGCACAAGTTAAGCAACGTTGGCCGTAGCCTGTCCAAAGATGCGTTTATCTCGAGCTCTACTGTGCTTCGGAGGGCACGTTAAGCCGTTGGTTCCGGCTATTGTTGTTAGATGACAGTCGTCAAGCCAAGTCAGTGGCCTTTGGGCTAATTAAAAGTTAATGTGGTCGCAGACATGAACTCAATGTAGTTAACAAAATATTGTAAACTGTTTATCGAAAACTTGATTTTAGTCGCGTTCAAAATAGAGTTATGGGTCATTGGCATAAGGTTTATTTTTATAATTCATACATCGGGCGGGCCGTGTATACCGTGCCGTGTGTACCCGACATATTACAACAAAAAACCTGCCCCCTTACCACCAACTCTTATTACGATTCAATAACTGAATGCTTATTCATACCAATGAATAGGCTACTCTATTCCATTTGAAATAGAGAGAGCGCTCTATTTCAAATGGAATAGAGTCGCTAATTCATTGGTATAAATAAGCATTCTATTCAGTTATTGAATCGCAATAAGAGTTGGTGGTAAGGGGGTACGTTTTTTGTATGCGACAATTTTTCATACTGAATAAAAATGTAATATATTAAAATGTCTAGTGACCTCATCTCACTCACTGTTGATTGATCTAAAAGCTAAAAACTAAGATTTCACCTCCTCACTAAACTATAAAGTAAACCACAAATAGTACTCATACATTTCAAGATAATTTAATTAGCGTACAATATATAATTACTTGGGGGAAAAAATCGCTTTGTGTTTCTTTGGATGTATAATTTAGTTCACTACACTGCAATCTGCAATGTCGTTTACTGATGATTACAAAAATCCGGTCAAGTGCGAGTCGGACTCGCGCAAGAGAGTTCCGTTTAAGCAGTTAAGCAAAAAAAATGTGCAGCTACATTCACAAAAAGAAACAATTGTGAAATATCTATAAATTTACGGTTTTCAAATTTTTTTTCTTTACTTGTGTTGCATGACATTGTTTCTTGCCAAATTTCATGATTCTAGGTCAACGAGAAGTACCTTAACGCCTCGCAAGCCACGGCCCCATGGTGGGTACAGCGTTAGTACAGGGCTAAGTACAGCGCTAAAATTCGTGGCATGCGAAAGGTTTTGATTCCCTTTGCGAATGTCAAAATATGCGATATACTCGTAAAATGGAACATAAACGGCCGTATCTTTTGAATGCGTCGATTTAGAAGCTTGATTTTTTCACTGCTTTAAGAGATCGCAGACTTGATGTGATATTAATTTCAACTTGAAACGCATTTCAAAGAAAAAGTGGCTTGACAGACAGACGGACGGACGGACGGACAACGAAGCGATCCTATAAGATTTTTTTTTTTTTTTTATACTACGTCGGGTGGCAGACAAGCATACGGCCCGCCTGATGTGAAGCAGTTACCGTAGCCATATTAACGCTCGCAACATAAAATATCGCTCGCGCGCCGCCACCCCCGCTGCCATCGCAGCGTCTCCTTCCTTTCTGGTGACCTCACTCACTCGCAGGAACACAACAGCCCTCAAGGGAACCGTTATTTGGCTGCGGTATTCTGTGAGGTGGAGGTACATTCCCCAGTCGGGTAGCTTACAATTACGCTCCCTACCTCTCTTTCTGTGAGGTGGAGGTATAAGATGTTTAACACAAATTTAAATATAACTCCAATTTTCGCAATTAAAAATCCCCGTGGGCATCGGATTCAGGTGGCAAGTCCCCTAGTCGCTAACTATGCATGGGCAAACTCCGGCCACTCCATACAAAAATGGCGCTTTTGCATGTAGTAAACCAAATGACGTCTGTACACGTACCTATGTTTGTGTGATGTTCGCTAGGGCTGACTATATTCAATTATTAGTCGGACATAGTAAATACACTACACTGACTCAACTCAATATTCATGAAACGCCTTGTTTAATTGCCATTGCTAACTTACCCAAAATTTTATATTTTCTAATCACGACTAAATCGAATGTCCGGCTTTCGAACACTGGTTCATAGTAATGGTCAAACCAATTCATTCTCACTAATTGTAGCTTTTTACTATTCATATAACTGCGTCAATTCGTACGTTGTTGTGGCATTCCTTGCGAACGGTTCTACGTCGGTCTCAGAGGGGAGGTGAGGTCGACTAGTGAGAGCGGCATAGAGTGGCCATACTGTACGTTAGTACTATTACTTATACTATGGTATGGGTTTGTTTCTATCGAACCATTCCGTCCTATGGTGGGTACGTAAGCCGTCATTCTCGGCTGTCATTAGTAGGTGACAGTTGTTAAACCAAGTCAGCGACATAAATGGTTTTGCAGTAGTGGTGGACCTGTGAAGTAGTGGTTTACCGTTTAGACGATGAAATAATTTAATTAACAGTCTAATTTTCGACTAGTTTACGTCGTCGTCGATAAGACAATTTCTTCACATAAGCGATTGGTAAACGTAAACGAACGAAAATCTCATTTGTCAAGTCACTAGACGAGACGAGACGATCGTGACGCGACGCAAAGGACTCATCAACCAGTCGAAGAATAAACTAGTTTAACTGTGAACTGTAAACTAGTTTAATCGTTCACGCACAAAAAACAGTTTAAAAAACGGTTCGTTCATTCAACGCCCATCTCTATTTTGTAGTTAAAAAAAACTAGTGTGCTTTAGACCACACGACTGAAGTTAAACTTCTTTAGCTCTACTAACTTATATCTCACTCTCAACTTCCGTTCGCCGTTTCCGTAACGCTCTCGTCACGCATTCACCAGTTTACACCCCAAATCACGCTTGTGTAAAGAAGTTTTACTTCATAAATAAAGGTATTACAAACCACAGACCTAGGTTTGTTCGCAACGCTTAAATCTGCATTACAAACCAACATGTGATGTCCCTGGTATTGCAGGTCCTAATGTAATAATGCCGTATGCTTGTTTGTCGCCTTATTCATGTAAAAAAAATCGGTTTACTGACGATAGTAGAACGTGACAACATCATAAGAAAATACTGATGGAATGTTTGCACTTTTCAAAAGAAAATTTTAATGGAACGCCTCAGAGCGAGGTAACGCCGCATACGTCATGTTTTTTCGTGCGTGCAGCCGGCTCCATCGAATTATAAGACGTTGTCTCGTCAAAAAATTGTATGAATTACCGGTAAACATATTTTTTCTTGCCTGCTCGACATTACGAGCTCTTGCCAACTCAAACAGCAGTGCCATAGTTTCCTTGTCAACGTAGTTCTTCGAGTAGTCCAATAGAATATCTCCATCGTCTGGTGTTGTTAGCTTAATTCTGTAAATTAAAAAACTTAGTTAATTTATTATTATATATATAAATATGTATTGGTAAACAAATTGTAACAACCATTTCAATAAAAGATTGAGGCCATAGACTTATAATACTAATTATTATAAACCAGGGTTCGCCGATATATTATATCAATAGATTTTTTCCTGTCTTATGAAATAAAAAATTTGGAGATTAATGTTTACCCTGGCAACACGTAGCAAAAAATTACAATTCAGAATACTTTGGATTGTTGCCCAAAATGGCAACCTCATTTAAAGTTGGGGGAAATCCCCTTTATCTTACCAGTAAAGACTAGCTTTTTATTGAAATTGAAACCTTAACTTCATATGCAATTTGATCTACACTACTTTGCGTGCTTCCGCCACCAATTAGTTCATGCAAACTACTGCCGGCCGGCACCCGCCCACTACTGCGACTGCCGTGGCTGCTTTGGTCGTCTCTGCTCCAGCTGCTGTGGTCGTCTCGGCGAATCTCCAACATCTGAAACAGAAGATACATGCGACCGCCGCTGCCCCGACTGGACTCGCTGCGGGCCGCCGTAGCGATCGGACGCGCGCAACGTAGCTCCGGACGTGTGTGCGAGTCGAGTTATTATTATTATTATTATTTTTTTTTTTATTTATGCAATTTTCTGTAACCTTTTAATTTATACGTGTGCCTTCGTGTCTCCGCATGTTCCTGAGGCGTCGCTGATTTTTGTGTGCGTGAGTTTTTCAAACAATTCGTGACTTTCTGCGACATTATACTGTACGCTTCTCTAGTTATTAGTGTTTAGTGTATGTGTTTTTAGTCGCAAATAACAATTTCGTGTCTTTTAGGCTCGTAAATTCAATCGTGAACATTTTTGTGTTATGCGTTGCTTCTGTATCGTCTTTAACTTTAAGTTTGAGGTTGGGTACGCGGGTGACACGTGCCTGTGCGCGTGGTATGCAGCCGCGCCTACCCTCATCTAGTGTTAATAACTGCGCATCGCATTTGCGACCTGTGTCATTCATGCGTGCACTTTTATGTGCATGACCATATTGTTTTGTTGTGTGTCGTTTCTTATGTACATGACTATACTATAGGTCACTTAGTGCATTTTTATATCTTGCACTTTTATATGTCCACGAGTATACTATCTACACGATCATACAACATATATATATATATATATATATATATATATATTTTTTCTTTGATATATTGAGCGTAATACTGCTGGAATTCAGCCGCCAGCAGTATGAGTGACGGCGATTCGGCGAGCCGGGACGTGTCGAGACGAGAGACTTTTACTCCACGGAACACGCTTGCGCGCTCTCCTACTCGTGACCCTGCTGACCCAGCCTACGGTACGGAAAATCCAACAGATCGAGGGCCCGGAAAGCGCCTGCTCGGATCTCCTGAGGAGACTGGCCCTACATCCCAACGGCCCAGGATCACAAGGGAAGCGCCGGGAACATCTGCTTTCCAAGAATCGACTTTGGATCCGGATCTTCTGGACACATCAGGATCGCTATTACACCAGAGCAAGGAAGAGCTGCAAGACGTGGCCCAGCTGTCGGTTGAGGGAATCATGGAGGCGGTCACATCCACGACTTCAAAACTGAACAAGTCGGAGGTAACGAAGATAGGACTACTGAGCCGACACCTTCTGGCTGTTGTAGCTGCGCTGAACATTCGTCTGGCTGAAGAAGAGGTGAAGGTCTGCAGGGCTGAGCTGAAGTATGCAGAAGCAAGAGCCACGATGGCGGAGATGCGACAGCACCATGGCGAAACCACATCGAGCGTCGGAATACCTAGCGCCCCAGCCTCGTATGCTGACTGTCTAAGGACTGGGAAGGACACTGGACGCCCGAAACCACCAGCTGGACCAGTGGTTGCCATATACCCAGCAGAGGGATCTCAGGACTCCATCAAAACCGCCGAGGAAACAAAGAAGATCCTGAAAAAATCCATCAACCCGGCTGCTCATGGTCTCCAAGTGAGTAAATTAAGGAAGGTCGCAAATTCAGGAGTGGTGGTTCAGACTACCTCGGAGCAGGCTGCTGAGGACCTGAAGAAAGCGATGCCGCCGACACTCCGAGTTACCACCCCGCTGCAGAGGCGCCCCTTGGTTGCACTTATCAACTTGGAAGGCGACCCCAAGAATGAAGATGTGATGAACTGCCTGGCGGACCAAAACTTCCGCGATTCCGAGCACTGGACCAAGGAACGGATCAACAGCGAAGCTAAAATAGCGTTTAAAAAATCGAGACTGGGAGGGAACAGGACGACGGTGGTTTTGGACTGCTCGCCAGGGTTTAGGGACGCACTCATAAACAAGGGGAAGATCTACTTTGGGTGGGATGTGGTGTTTGTTAACGACTATGTGAGGGTGACGTGTTGTAACAAATGCCACATGTATGGCCACCCTGAGCGCCTTTGTCGCGCGGAGACAGTCACATGCGGCAAATGTGGAGAGTCGGGACACCTGAGTAGTGACTGCAATGCTACGACCAACACCTGCGCAACCTGCAAACGTTTTAATAAGCCGGCCGATCACCGCACTGCATCCATCGGCTGCCCTGCAAGGAAGCATGCGGAGGAGCGTTACCTCCAGTCAATAAATTACAATGGATAGCAGCCACCACTCAATGAGAGGACGAATGGCTGGTCTTCGCATAGGGCAGGTGAATCTGGGAGGATCCGAGGTGGCAACTCGGGAGCTGGCCGTGCTGGCGAGGGAGCTGCAACTGGACCTGGTCTTAGTGCAGGAGCACTATCCGGATCCCGGAGTTCTGGATGTCGGTAAGGGGGCGAAGGCTGGGATCTTCGTGGGACAAACCAGGAAACCTGTCACGATCATCAATGAGGCATGCTCAACACATTGCTACACCGTGTGCTTGTACCCGGACCTATACGTCATCTCAGCCTACTTTCAATATTCTCAAGACATCGACATCCATCTCCACAATCTGGAAACGGTGCTTCTGACATTGGGGGGGAAAAATGTCTTAATTGGGGTGGACTCAAACGCTCACTCGCCAGTGTGGTTCAGCGAGCGTCGTCACTACGTTGGGAGAGGCCAACTAGCGGACCATAGACGGCACCAGATGGAGGGCTTCATCAACTCTACTCGCTTGCGTGTAAACAACGTCGAAGGCCAGCCATATACCTTCAGTGGGCCCAACGGAGAGAGCAACATAGACCTGACTCTATCCTCGGGCAATGTCGCAGTCAGGGAATGGAAGGTGCACCCTCACTTGAGCAGCTCAGACCATAGGATAATCACATTCTGCGTGGAAAACAATCTAGGAGGTATGGGCGGATCCCCAAAGACAATGGCGATTGAGGAGCCGCCTCGATTTCGTGATCGTGGGGTCAATTGGCCCTGCTTCGAAGCGCTGATCGGGGCTAGGGTGGGTTATTTAAATTACCATCAATCAGCTGGGAGGATATTCGGGGACTTTGTCGAAATTATCGAAAGAACTGCGGAAGAATGCTTGGGAAGGAAGAAGAGCCCACTGGTTGTGGGGTATGAATGGTGGACGAATGAGCTGACTGCTTTGAGAAGAGAAAGTTCCAGGCTGCGTCACGCTTGGCAACGACGTAGAAAAAGGGGAGGAAGAATGGAAGAAATAGCGCGACAGGAATTCCACGATGCCCGTATTGCCTACCGTAGGGCAATGGAGAGGACGCAGCTGGCGCATTTCCGTAAACTTGCTGAGGCCGGCAACGACGACCCTTGGGGCCAGGCCTACCGAGTTGCCAGTGGGAGGGTTCGTCCCCCCCGCAACATAATAAACGGGGCTAAATTCGCTGAGGGGCACCCCGGGGGGCTAGAGGAGGCCATGCACAACCTTCTGTATGGTCTGTGTCCGGATGACGATAAGTCTAAGGACACGGAGCATCAGAGGCGAGTGCGCTTATTGGCAACCTTTACTCCCTCGGGAAAGGCTGCGCCCCCTCCGACCCACGAGGACCTGGCAGAGATAGTAAAGGCTTTACCTAACACCGCGCCGGGAATTGATGGAGTTAGCGCGCGAATCATCAAGCACGTTTGGCATGCCGTGCCCAGGGATTTCGTACACGTCGTAGGGCTCTGTGTAGTTGAAGGAGTATTTCCTAAAATATGTAAGGACGGTCGTCTCCTCGTGCTCCCAAAAGGGAATGATAAACCGTTAAGCGACCCAAAGGCGTATCGCCCGATTACACTCCTCCCTATCCTCGGCAAAGTCCTTGAACGCGTAATGATCAGGAGCGCCCCGCAGATCACTTCCGGTATCTCCGAGCACCAGCACGGCTTCTCTCCGGGCAAATCGACTGTCACTGCTTTGGAGGATATACTGAGCGCGGTAACTGTATCATTGTGTAAGTATGTACAACTGATTTTCTTGGACATCTCTGGTGCCTTCGATAATGCTTGGTGGCCCATGATGTTGCTCAAGGCGAAGAGGGGTGGGTGTCCGCCTAACATATATAATATGTTGGTGGACTATTTCTCCGAACGCCGTGTGAGCCTCATGGTGGGTGATCGGGTATTGTGGAAGGAGTCCACCATGGGATGTCCGCAGGGCTCCGTGCTTGGGCCGACTCTATGGAACATCCTTATGGATGACCTCCTGCGTCTGCCACTGCCGGGTGGGGTGAAGATGGTCGCTTACGCCGATGACGTGACGGTTGTCATAGAGTCTAATTCACGTGCGGCCATTGAGACAACCGCCAGTGCGGTTCTGACTCAAATTGGAGACTGGGGTGCCCGGAACAGGCTGAAGTTTTCCCCTGGTAAGTCTGCAACCATGACTGTGAGGGGGAAATTTCAGCGGCCCCCAGTTATAAAGTTCGGCCAGGACTCTGTGAGGAACGTCAAGTCGGCGACAATCCTCGGCGTGGAATTGGATTCGGGCCTGATGTTTGTCCAACATGCCAGTAGAATAGGAGAGCGCGCTGCGGCATGCTTTGGCAAAATGTCGAGGGTTTCTGCGTCATCATGGGGTGTTAGATACCCAGCGCTTAAAGTGTTGTATAAGGGTACGTACGTGGCTACCATTACTTATGCTGCTGCTATTTGGTGCCATAGGATATGTATGTATGTTTGTCGCAGTGTCGTGTTGAGAAGCCAGCGGCAGGCACTCATATTGCTGACTAAGGCTTACAGATCCACTAGCACGGCTGCTCTGCCCGTGCTAGCAGGGGTCCTACCTGCGGACCTGGAGATCAGTCGTGCTGGTCGCTTGGAGGGAGCGCGTAGAACCGCGGAGGGTAGGGAATTGAGACGGCTCAAGCGCGGTATTTGGGACGCTACGGTACGGGAATGGGAGGATCGTTGGGCTGGAGAGACCAAGGGCAGTGAACTCCATCAATTCTTCCCGGAGGTGGCCGGTCGGCTCAGGGCAACCTGGGTCGAACCGGACTATCAGATCTCCCAGATCCTCGTGGGTCACGGGATCTTCCGAAAGAGATTACATGACATGGGACTGTATGAGAGTGCGATGTGTGACTGCGGTGAAGGGAATGAGGACAGAGATCACATCCTGTGGTCCTGTCCTATATATGAGGATTTGCGTGATGAGATGCTTGATGGTATTCAGCGCGGAGAAGACTCACCAGGGCCGGTGTACCACACGGATCTCGTGTCGACGGCGGCGAACTTCAACGCTTTGCGGAGGTTCGCTCATAGTTGGCATGCACGTCGGAGTGCAATGGAGAGAGCGGAGAAGAAGGGAGGTGGGGCGCTAGAGGCCTGCAGCGAAGGCGTGGATGTATTGTCGCCGCCCCAGAATGGGGAGAGGGCGCTAGGGGCAAGGACAGAGAATTAAATAATTTGTAGGGAGTGAAGACGTGCCACGGCACCGCGAAGCCAAAGTGCAGTGTGCCGTGAGCATCTCCCGCGATTCGGCTCAAATGACCAGGAGGTCGATGGAGCCATGGGAAGGTGGTGGGTTTGCCCCGACTGCCGTGGTCGTCTCTGCGACACGTGTTTCGCCTCTACGCGAGGCATCTTCAGGCGATCTGTGGATGTTGATGGTTAGAACAACAACCTACAAATGACAAGTCCATCGCATTGCCGGCCTTTATATTGTGTTGGAAGTGGAGGGGGTAGTGGGGGTAATGGAAAATATATTAAGGATAGTAGAATTACTGACGTCAAGTTGTTTATTCATTAAAGGAATTTTTGAATTTTTGTGTTTTATTATTTCTAATTGTTCCCTAATATTAAATTTTAGTCCTTTGTCTGTCATGTGTAGTATTTTGTATGAATTATTGGGAGATAAATTGTGTCCTTCATCTATAAGATGTTCAGCGAAGTGTGACTTTTCTGGACGGTTGTTTTTATAAGCTGATATATGTTCGTTAAATCTAGTTTGAAAATTACGCCCGGTTTGACCTATGTAAACGTGTTGACAGTCATCACAGAACAACTTATAGACTCCGGATTTTTTTTTGTGAGGGATTTTATCTTTACTATTGCAAAGTGATTTGAGGGAATTATTTGTTTTGAGGGCAACCTGAATATTATTTTTTCTAAACATATTGGCTATTTTGTCGGTGATTTTTCCTAGGTTAGACAAACTCGCGGTGTATTTATTGGTTGAGATATTGGGAACCGCGTATAGTAATTTGTTGATGTTACGATGTTATTTGACTTCCGCAAAATAACACCTGAATCAATTAACTAACTTAACTTCATATACTATAAGGTTTATTAAACGAGGTAATAAAAAAAAGTATTATTGTAATAATAGGTACTAGTTTTTTAAGTGTTAAATAAAAGTGGTAATTTGACACATATCTTATTTTACAAATTCCTTTCACATTTTTAAGTGTTTAATCGCCATATAGAATAAAATTCGCTTCTTTTTATTAGCATGTATATATATCCGATATATATAAAAAAATCGGATTTTTGATATTTATTATAAAAATCGGATTTTTTCGAACCCTGTTATAAACTAATTGTTTAACAAGGTAGATTCATTTGAATAGATACGGAAGAGCGGAGCCTACTGGTACAAGTATTTTATAACTTAAAAGGGGGCTCCAACAATTGTTTAATTAAGTGCAACATAATTTACCTGAATAAATTATTTTATTTTATAATACGCCGTTTTGTAGACCTCAGTTTGGTGCAGAGCATCAAATCAAATCAAAATATCTTTATTCCTTGGACTTTATAAAGCACTTAGTAACGTCATACAAATTAAATATAAGAACATGTATCTAAATCATTACTACTCTAAATCCGCAGAGCTTAGATTCACTTTCATCACACTATCTTTTGAAAGTGAATTTAAGTGCCAGTTCCGGCGACGGGGCTTCTTGAGAAGAACTGGCAAGAAACTTAAGGCCGGCAATAAAAAAATAATAAAATTAATTTACCTATATAGAACACAATAAATATTGAAATTGAAATATTTAGCTGTGGTATTCAGTAAGGTGGGAGATATTTCCCCTGTTGGGCACACTGCGCCCTACCTCGCTTTCGCCTCTTTCGCTAGTCGGAAGGGTGCATCACGTGCTTTTGAGCTTGGCTGTAAAGATGGTGGCAAACCACCCCATCTCTGACATCTATCTTTCGATCATTAATACTAGAACTAGATGCACACAAAAACTAAGCAAAATAATGTCCGCAGTATTCAGAAGATGACATAAATATTACTTATTTATGACCAATATTAAAAAAAAACTATAACTCCATAATATGCATTGTAACTTCGCTCTTAGACATACTGCTTATGAAAATATTACATACTGTGTTTGTAAGTCACACCATTATCTTTAGAGCCAAAGTTAATGTTATCTGCACGTGGTGTACCCTGCCGTGTCACAAACGAGACTGGCGAAAGAGGGGTCGAACATGTCGAGCCCAACTGGGGACCTCCACGTCACAGAATACCGTAACCAAACAACAATTGGGTATTTGACTAACATTTTTTTCTGTTTGATATGTAGGGACGTCTCCATAATATAACCATAGGTGAAAGAATTACTTCGATAGCACAAAAATCTCTCGAGATATGGTAATTTGAAAATCACAATTTTTAGACTGCCCCAAAACGCTCCATACAAAAGACTACTGAATTATGACGTCACAGATCTGTATTTTGTATGCATCAAATCAGAAATTTGTACGACAGCTATGTTAAATATTACGTTTATGTGATTAGTATCATAATAAAAGTTATAGCATTTTTTATTGCTTCTCCAATGGAAATATTATTTTTTAATAATTTCATACTTTTAAAATGGACTTTCCCGCCAAACTTTGATCGACGCTAAAAAAAGTCTGACTGAAGATATTAGAATGAAAGTTTGCAGATCTTTATAGTTTTGTGTATTTTACGATATTGTTAATTTATTTGTACAATTTTTAAACATTGGAAACAACCCAATTCTCTAGAGAATTATTGTGTTCCAGTGAGTATGTGACGTCACCAGACGTGATACGACGCTGCGTTAGCAAGGTGCCAATGCACAAACAATGCTCCTCTCAATAGCTACAATTTACCTTTATTTCAGACGTTCTCTACCCAAAAAGTTGCCTGAAAAAGATTGCTAAGCGATAGAGCTGCCTTTTGTACTTAATATTTTAAGTCACTCATTATTGTTAAACTTTACTGTTTTTGGTGCATTCAAGAGTTATATTATAATTTACAACAGGCGAGCCATACGCCTATTTGGCACCCGGTGTTCCAAATGGAACAAATACAGGGAATTCATCCTCACACATTGGAGCCTAAGTGGTCTCGTACTGTGCGGTTCCAGAGAAGTTTTCTCCCGCATACTGTCAAGCTGTGGAATTAACTGCCTGTCGAGGTTTTCTCAGGGGACTATAGCATGGGGTTCTTCAAAAAGGGCGTGAAGAGGTTTTTACAGGGCGTGTGATGCCTCTGGTGTTACAGGCGTTCATAGGCTACGGTAACTGCTTTCCATCAGGCGGGCCGTATGCTTGTTTCCCATACTGCTGGTATATAAAAAAAAGACATTAGTATGACTAAGAGCACTTAAGCCGATATTGTGTAGTGTAGACAAACAAATTGATAAAGTCCTTATAAAATCGTATCAGATAGTCTAATATCATAAATAATCACAGCTAATATCATAAATCGTAGTGTTTACAACATCTTGTATTATTAACCTTTTCAGCGCCAATGACTGATATGTCAGCTCAAGATCAATGTAGTAGTAGATCAACGTCCTGTAGACGAGGACTTCTATTCCCTCTATTCCCAAACTAAGCAAATCCAAGCCATCTAATCCGAATCTAAGCAAAGCAAATAAAATATATAATACATAAATACATTATAAAACCTCGATCAGGCCTCCCCAACCCGTCTGGCCAGCGTGGGGAGTGTAGGCCAAATCTTCATTTTGAGACGTAAACGAGTCGCATAGTGGACTATTCACTAATATGACACTTCGCGATACAGACCACGTGGACCAATTACGAAGTGGACGAAATGCGATAAAGGGGACCTTACACTTCTTGTTATCCCACCCAGTAAACCATCATTAAAACATTAATTAATATCAGGTTTTATTCCCCTTTCACCTGCAGGTAAGTCTACCTGCAGGTTAGTCTACCTGCAGGTGAAAGGGGGAGTCATAATAAAATATAAAAAATACAAAATTCCTTTCCATGTTTGTCTCTTTATTTACTAACTTCTCCTAAATCACGCAATGTTTATATGTATTAATACATTAAAATATACAACAAACGGATAAAGCCAGTACAGGTAGATAATTTACTAGACATTGCCAATATTAGCAAGTTATCTTTTTGTAGAAGTTATTAAAACTATACTTAAAGCTATGCTACCAGGATATATCCAATATGAACCCGTGGACTAAGTAAAACATTGAAACAAATTTTAGGCCCCATTACAGTATAGTGTTTCAAAGTTATAATTTGCCATAATTATTTAAATACAAAAAGTATGATTAACCTCGCTACATCTAAAAATAATATTAACAATTTAAGCACTTTGATAAAGTTATGCACATTTACATGTAAAAGGGAAAGTTTTTTTGCAATTTACATTTTATGTTTCGATGATACTTCGAGACCGTCATATGTGCCAATAAAAATGCAGAAACCAGATCAAATCTGGAGAAGTGGCATCCCTAATTCTATAAGTTGTATTGTTTGCTTCCCTTTAATATATTAGAAAAGTATTTTTTTCAAAAGTTATTGATTTATTACATTATAATCTAATTAATTTTAATAACATTATAGTTGTATTAGTAAGGTACTACTTTTCTACAGTGTGCCGTAGGCCAAATAAGTATTCTGTGACTTTTAGATTGATATTCATTTGTACTTTTCAAATTTAGGTCTATTTTCGCTTTAAAAATAGTAGATCAATTTTAGCAATATTTTGATTTGATAAGAAATTTTGTCAAAATTAATAAACACTTTTTTGGGCGACTGTACTGTACTAATATGTACTATGTATGTGTGTATTGTGTACTTGTATAATAAATAATAGTAAATATTTAAATCAGATTACCAAATAATTACAACATATTACAAATACGTTCGAATATTTCAGTAATGACTATAAATATAACAAGTTATCTAAAGAAATAACTGCCGGTGTTTTTTCTTTTACTTTCTGTTCAAGAGACGTGTCGAACTAACGAACGACCTCTAAAAGAACTTTGAGTAAATGCAAACAATGCACACCGTAAAATATCTACTAAAATCTTTATTTTTCACTAAATTTATAAAATCTTTAAAATGGCTAGTAATTTTTTGTCATGAATTAGCGAAATTAGTCTAATAAATATATTTTTTTACTTACGAGTATTCTTCGAAACGTTTAGGATCCGCTTGGAACAATTGCTTAAGGCTCAATTTATCTCCATTAGCCTTTTTAAATTCCTCAATTTTTTGAAATGCTGGCTCATTTTTCAAATTGATCTTCGGGGCCATGGTTTTCGGTGAAAGTATTCTTCCAGTAGACGAAATGCAAACTGATTGAAAGTAACAAAACTTTACTGATAATGATAATGATAATAAACGTCTGTTTGACATTTCAATGACATGTGAAGGTTACAGAGTGCGTTTCGTTATTGCTTTGTACTAAATCTGCTCATGGAGAGTCTATTATTATAAAGTATCTATGTTCTACTTATTAAATAGAATTACGAATGAATGATGTTTGGAAACGGATTATAAAAGAATGGACACGGAAATAAATTCTTGTCACTATTTAATTTTGTGCCTGTGAAAAGAGTTGGAAAATATAACCGAGGGAGGGAAAATATAATTGATATTACTTAAATATTACATTTACAAATATTTGTAAATACATACTTAAATAGAAAACACCCAACCAATACAAACAAATATGTGCATTCACACAAATATTAATCTTGTTGTCCAAACACGCGACATCAAAGTGGACATGGGAACATTTGTTATCATTGTAGTCGACGAGCACGAATGGTCGAATGGCTACGACCATCGTGCTCGTCAGACTTTAATGCTAACAAATGTTTTATGCAAACAGCATAAAACATTTGTTGTAGTGAAGCTTATTTTGTTTTCATCACGTTTTCATACTGTCTTAGTAAGTTATCAGTAATATTGTTTTTTATTTATAAAAACTTGAAACCTTCCAATGACCCGAGCACCGCTCGGTCTTCCTAGTTCTTTGCTATAACAAACTATCCATTTTGCCAAACATATTTTCTCATGAAAGGTGTGGGTGTGGTGTGTCACGTCTGCCAGGCGTTCAGTAACGGCAACGGCTCAATATTTTTTAATTCACTTAATTTGAAACAAATCAAATTAATATTTATTGATTAAACGAGTTGCCAAAACGAAAAGAAGAAACTTTGACACTAAATTGACAGTTCCCTGAAATCCTTTTTCATTCATTCATTTCATTCTTCTGAGGACGAGTTGTTTTCGTTCGTCGTTTCTCGTCTTCGTCGTTTTGCTTTTCGCAGTTTTCAATTTGTGCAGTTTCATTGTTTCCTTTCGTAAATTCGTAAATCTGAAACTACATGTAGATTTTCAAACATGACTTTCGGTAATTTCGAGCACGTCGGCGCGTTTATTCGCAATTGTAGCGGGACGACGTTGCGATTCGATCAAGCCTGTTTGGAGTTGATAACCAACGAACGTATCAGTTTTTGGAGTCAATACGAGGAGTGCGAGGGATGTATTCTGCTGAAGACAGCTACGCTGCCGTCTACGGGTGCTGTAGTACTAGGAACTTCGAGTCCACTCCGCTACGCTATCAGAAATGGGAACGGACAAATTTGCAATGGTTCGTATTTGATATGACGACATGTCTTTGTTTTGAAAAACCTTGATAAGTAGACTTGTTTACAGAGTTTGTTATGTTTTAAATGTCTTAAATTAGATTTATTCAGTAGTTTCTACGTAAAGTTGTACTATTGGGAGTACATAATTAACTACATTCTATTATTCATTCACGTAATAGCTAGTCAACCATAAATTGTATGACTCAGTAATTCGAGAGGTCGATTTCCACTATTTGAGTTTTAAATTACACAATTACTCACAATTTAGGCTATTTGTTGATTCTTTTTGTGTGTTAGCTCTTTCAAATACCATTTTAGTTGGAAACTAAGCCTACAGCCAGCCCCATGTGAAGCAGTTATCATTGCCTATGCAGATATGTAGGGCATTACTCATTAGATTAGTATTTTTTTTACGGAGCATGATGTTGAAATGAAACCTAAAGTTTCTATGTTCTTAGTTTCTTAGGAATATTTAAAACCTTTTGTGAGTTTTTCATGGCATCATTGTATATGCCATGAAAATGTGTATATTTATTTAATTTAGCATTTAGTTATTTCTATACACGGGTTTCTTTTTTAATCATCATCATCATAATCAGGTCCATTTTAGTCTCCACTACAGGAGCACGACCCTCTCTCGTCCGTCCTTGACGGAAGGAGGATTTGGCCTACACTCCTCACACACAAACGGGTTGGGGAGGCCTGATCGATATTTGATAATGTATTTCCCTTAGTCGCCTTGTACGACATCCACGGGAACAAACGGAGTGATTCTATTCTAGTCTGCCGGAAACCACACGGCCAATCTTTTTTAATAGTATAGTATAAATAAATGACATAATTTACCATTCTGGTTTTATGACTGATTCCTTCAGACTGCAAGCTTCACATCTATGGAATGCACTGCCTGAATCACTTAAAGAGATTTCAAATAAATTCAATTATAAAAAGAAAATCCACACTTATCTTTTGGACCATTTAATGAAGAAGTTCCTATATTATCTATTTATTTGTATGTCTGTTTATTATAGTGATATTCTTATGTATGTTTATTTTATTTGAATGAGTAATATTATTTTCTTTTCCTTTCTCTTAGTTATAAAGTCATTACATGTATCTATTTTCTATGCACTGTTCTATTTATTCTTATCTGCTTTACCACATTCGTGTATGTATAGGTAACATTTATGTTTATTTTATGCCAATTATTTAGTTCGCCTTGTTGTCGCTAGATGGCGCTGTTCAATGTGTGTATCTCGCTATGGTGAACATATGGAAAAATATTTATTGTTTATCAATATACCATTACCAACCCAGTTGAGCAGTATCATTTAACAACCCTAGAGGGCGCTCGGCGCTCCAGTTTATCTAGTGATTCATACAGTGTATTTCTGCTATTTCCAAAGGTTCACTGGTAGAGAGAGATAGAGAATGCTTTTATAGCGTTAAGTCTGCCTTTTGTACCCTTATGTAATGTATGACCTTTTGTGGTCAATAAAGTTTAAATAAGTAAATAATTAGTGTCTTTTCATATAGACCGACCCGGAGAGAAGGACATCCATTGACAATATTGACATAAAGATTTTTTGTTATATGAGAATGTTCGAGAGCCGATGTGTCTTCTCTTGTCTCACCTATAGCAGTGTCTCTATCTAAATATAACTGCTTATTATTATATGACTTGCTTAACAGTAAACATCTGAGCGGTAAACATCTGAACGGATAAATTTTGTCATACATTTAGAATATGTTATTGATTGACAACAGGATATTTTTTATCCAGGTACTATGTTCACGCAGCACAAATACGCGGGTAGAAGCTAGTCCATATATCCATACAAAAAATATTTTGATCAAGATTATTCTTCTGAAGAATTAGTTAGGGGGGTAAACGACCATGTGGACCACCCGATGGAAGCAATCACCATCGCAAGACCAGCAACACCAAGGGGCCGCCGATCTGTTGCGAACCTATACGCCTTCCTTTCTTTATTTGTACTATTGGGATGGTTTTTGTACATACTACCTTTTAGTATGCAAAAACATATTAATGGTATTTACCGATTTTAAGGCGCGGGCGAAGCTTTTTTTATACCACATCAGGTGGCAGACAAACATACTGCCCGACTGAAGTGAAGTTGTTACTGTAATAACATATGAACGCAACAACATGAAATATCGCTCGCGCGGCGCCTCTGCTGTTGCCGAGCAACTCCTTACTTTCTTCTCACCTTACTCGCTCGCAGGATACGAACAAGAACACAACAACCTCAAGGGTATTGTTTTTTGGCTGCAGTATTCTGTGAGGTGGACTTCAAATACCTCTCTGACATTCGACGGTCCCTACGTATAAAGCACAGTCATGTCAAAAATGCCAATTTTTTTTTAATGCATAAATTGCTTTAGATAAAATGTTTTTTTGTTACAGACAACTGTAAAAAAAAAGCATTTTATTTTTAAAATTGTTTGTATTTAATTAAAAAGTATGAAATTAAGTAATTTGTGCAAAAATTAAAATATTCTTTAATTACTATATCGTAGTTTAAGCAGACATGTCTGAAATGAAAAAGAATTGACATTTTTGACATGTCGCTTTATATGTAGAGACCGTCGAAATGTTGCTATAGTTGTACAGTTACCTGTCGGCAACAGCTAGTAAAAATTATATGTTTAATTGCAAAAGACAAGGAACTGTCTAGTATGGAAACATCTGTTATCTGACTAGCGTGCAGGTCAAGTAAGTCATTGTTCTTCAGATAAACAAACTCTTGCTACTAGGGAAATGGACTGTTATGTAATTGATATTAATAGAGAAATAGCTACATAGAGTTAGTAATAAAATAAGTTTATTTTATAAAATGAAGTGTAATGAAAAAAAAAATGTATACAAAACAATACGTAGAAGTATGAACCAACCAAGTAGAGTCAGATTTTTACATAATATTGTTACGAGCTAGGGTACTAGATTTGGATGTAAAACGCCAATGACAACTTCCAAGGATTTACGCAGGGTCTGGTCTGCAGGTCTTCACCACACGAAGATTGCAAATCGCAGGTCAAATCGAATAGTATCGCTGAGTTATCACTTGTCTCGCAGGTAGATTTACTCGAAGTTTACTCTTCCGAAGTCCAAACTGAACTGAACTATGCGCCGCGACGGTCGCTATTTATATCCGCCGGCAAGGGTCCCCGAATGTTCTCGTATGTGCATGTATGTACTTCCCTTCGGTAAGACATCGTAATGTGTCTCGAACATTTTCATGTCATAGTGTTATGAACCTTATGTCAGTAGACATACGGGTCATTATTGCTTGCAGCGAGGTATGCGGCGACTATTCTAGAAGGTTTCATTCTAGATGATTCGGGACAGGACCGCGACAATATGTAGGATGTTGGGGTGTAAGTCACTCAGAACTATCATTAGAGTTGCGACTCATGGCTATGGCCAATGTCACTTGCATGTGGTGCATCCTGTTGTAAACGAGGCTCTTGAGATAGAGAGGTAGGGCATATTGAGCCTGACTGGGGAAGTACCTACTGGCTGTTTAACCATACATTTTTGTGTTTTTTTTAACACAATTTCACTTAAGCTTGGGAATAACTAATTATATTTGTTTATTTTTATAGTTTCTGAGTAGTAAAATATTATGAGTGTTTTATTATATGTGTGATACAATTAAATGTTTAATTCATTCAATCATAAATATATGATAGGGGATAAACCTCCAAAGAAGCCATCTCAATAGACATACTGCGGCCAGGCCTGTACTTGTGCCTGGCTAGGTTATAATTTTGGAGTCTTTTTTTCTAAAAACGCCGAGAATTGTCTTGCCGACATTCATTATCATACCAAGTGCTAACAGTAGCAGTTGGTAACATACCGTGTGGTTCCAAAGGAATTATCGAGCTCTCAAGTCGTGGAATGAACTCCCTGCCAAGGTTTGTGACTTCGGTTTAAAGATCTTTATTACTCATAAGAACAAGTTCACTTAAAATGAGCAGTATTTAGCATTTCCAATTTAGAAAATATTTCGGCAATACGATCAAACAGTCCATGTAAGATAAATTTTGAATAATAATAAAAAATTAAAGTAATCAGCATTCTCATTGTAAATGTTAGCCGTGTATTCTTAAAACAATGACCCAAAATAAGTTGATTTAAAAAAAAAATGAAACTGACTTCAATTGGCGAGCGCAGCTTAATGGTGGAATACCCCGGCAGACGCTGCTGCCCATCTTCCGGGAGAAAAGTTATTGCGTGACACAAGATTCCTTAGTCGCCTTGTACGACATCCAGCGCAGAGCAATGGAGTGGCACAATTCTATTCTGCCGGCTACCACAGGGCAAATTTAAGGGTTTTCCTCGATTTTTCTGGGATCCCATCTTCAGACCCTGACTTGGTGAATATGGGACCACCTCGCAATTACCCTTTCAAATAAAAAAAATGAATTTGACCATACGTGCTTATAAAATTTAAGGGTTTCCCTTGATTTCCCTGGCATCCCATCATCAGATCCTGACTTGGTGAATATGGGACCACCTTGCAATCATACCCTTTCAAATAAAAAAAGAATTATGAAAATCAGTTCACAATTCGCAAAGATACGAATAACATACATACAAAAAAAATATTCAGTCGAATTGAGAACCTCCTCCTTTTTTGAAGTCGGTTTTTAACTCGTCTTTTTAGACGAGAATATTGTTTGAATGTAGGATAGACAAAATATTTGATTTGTCGGTCCCCGCTTGACTTCCATATGAGATCCTTCATAGCGTAAAGAGGTTATTACAGCATCAACAACGTGTGGAGTGGTGTCACAAACATCCTTAGGCTGCAATGACTGCTTACCATCAGGCAGGTTGTTTGCTTATTTGCCACCTTAGTGGTATAAAAAAATTGGTTGTCTGTAAAGTCGGTATACGGACGATAATTTTACGTGACAATGTCATTAAAAAAAATCGGCCGATGGAGTGGAAGAGAGATAGATGCGTCACAAGCCGAACGCTTAGGCCGTTCGTGCCTCTCTATATCGCTAGTTCCGCGCTCACGCTTGCACGCTCGGCTCAGGCGGAACGTGACAATGAGTCATGCTTTTTCGTGCGTGCAGCCGACGTCCATCGATTTATAAGACGATTAAGAAGAACGATAACGAAAAAACCTGTTACCAAAAATGTTAGCTACTAAACAAGTCATTAGATATCCTTTTCTTATTATTATTTTTAATACGTCGGGTGGCAGACAAACATACGGTCTGCCTGATGTGAAGCGGTTACCGTAGCCATATTAAAGCTCGCAAAATAAAAAATCGCTTGCGCGCCGCCACCCCCGCTGCCATCGCAGCATCTCCTTCCCTTCTGGTGGCCACATTCACTCGCAGGAACACAACAACCCTCAAGGGAATTGTTATTTGGCTGCGGTATTCTGTGAGGTGGAGATACATTCCCTAGTCGGGTAGCTTACAATTGCGCGCCCTACCTCTATTAACGCCAGAGCTTCGTTTATCAGTCAGCAGGGCTGCACCGTTTGCAGGTGAAGTGGACTTTGGTCCAAAGATGTCGATAAACCACTTACACGCAAAATTATTGTATTATTATTATCTCTTTATTCATTTTATCACAACTTATCTATATTGTTATTATTAAAACTATATATACATATAAAAAATTCAATATTACAAATACCAATACATATAATAAAAAAGGGACATACAAAACCGAGACAGGAAAGGCCTAGACCTATTCCTGTGTCGGCTAGGACGCCAAAGTAAGCTGTATATGCGCACAATACGAGCTGTATCGAGTACGACGGCCTTCTGAATTTTACTCTTAAGCCAGGTGCCAAGCGAGAGCTTCTTAAGGTGCCGATCGAAGCTCTTCGTTATTAACCCGTGGACGGAGATCACCACCGGAACCATAACCGCTGAATCCACGCGCCACACGTCGGCAATCTCGAAGGCCAAGTCGCGATATTTCATCAACTTTTCATTTTCGGCCTTAACAAGATTACCGTCATGTGGAACGGTGATGTCAACAATTATTTCACGTCGCGCCGACCAATCTACTATTACAATATCAGGTTTATTCGCCAGAATAGTCCTGTCTGTAATAATAGATCGGTCCCAGTAGAGTCTGGCACGGCTGTTCTCAAGAACTGGCTGTGGATTGTACCTGTAGTATGGCACTTCAGATTCGACAAGACCATATTTCAGGGCAAGCTGCTGGTGTACTATCTTGGCTACTTGGTTGTGTCTGTGCAAGTACTTGGAGTTAGCAAGGTATTATTATTATTATTGTATTTATTATTTCAGGCACTTACCTCTTCGAAGAATTTGGTCAATACAGCTTAAACGTGACAGAGGTGACCAAAGATGAATGCCTGCCTCGGATGACAGCCGAGCCCGATGCTGTATTGCTTCCGATCCTGACCACTGTGGTCATCCTCTTGTCTATGGCCACACTATGGTATATAGTTAAGGGGATTGGCAAAAGGTTCATCGCTGGAAGGTTCTATGCTAGATATTTTGCTAGGTAAGTTAATTCTTTGAAGGTTTCGGCTTTCAAATACATATCTACATAATCATCATCATCATCATCAGGTCATTTTAGTCTCCACTACAGGAGCACGACCCTCTCTCGTCCTAGACAGACGGAGGATTTGGCCTACACTCCCCACGCTGGTCAGACGGGTTGGGGAGGCCTGATCGATGTTTTAAAATGTATTTCCCTTAGTCGCCTTGTACGACATCCACTGGAAGAGACTGAGTGATTCTATTCTAGTCTGCCGGAATTCACACGGCTTAACAATCATGCAGAAATTGGCACAAGACAAACATTTTGTGCATGAACATGTCTGTTTGGTCTGGGTGTTTTCTATGTTTTATAAGTATGTATTTACAAAATAAAAATCCATAGTACAAGCTTTGCCTTTAATTTGGGACTAGATGGCGCTGTGTAAATTTCCAGAAATATTTATTTAATATGTTTTCCGCAGAGAGGACAATGAAATGGGATCAGAGACTCGTGTACTGACAGGCGAGACGGCTGTGGCACGATCCCCTACCAGGTCTCGTCTGCGCTCGCTGGATATCTTCAGAGGATTCGCCATTGCTCTCATGGCAAGTAGCTTCTGTCATAATCACTCTTCCATACTATGTAGCGTACATTATATTTATCATACTATTTAGTATCGTATCGCTATAATTAAAGTTTATTTACAAGATGGTACTGTCGATGTCACTACAACTATTGCTCCGTCATTAGGGGCTCATAAATTACGTGACACGAATTTCATTCTTTTTTTACCCCTCCATCCGTCCTTGTCACAGCTGGTCACATTTGTAAGACTCCCCCCCTCCCTAGTGTGACGTCACATATTTAGCAATTTTACATTTAGAGATGCAAATGTTTTGAGTTTTTAGATAATAGATCAAAGTTCGTGTTTTAACACTTAGATTAGATTTTTTTTTTATACTTAGTCGGGTGGCAGACAAGTGTACGGCCCGCCTGATGTGAAGCGATTACCGTAGCCATGTTAAAGGCTCACTCAAACAGCCGCGATGGCGGTGGCGGTGGTGATCTGATCGCGCGATCACTTGTACACAGACTGCCGCGGTGGCGATCAGGGCGTGACCAGCGATCACAGCATACCGCGCGATCAAGCACGCGCATTGTTACGGTGTTGTTACAACAAAACAACCATAGCGCGACTTGTGGCGTCATCTGTTGGCCGATAGCCCATCATACAGAGCCTCTATAGTAGAAAAAATACTTTTTACCCCCATGGGGGGGGAAGGATTTCCAGGATAAAAACTATCCTATGTCCTTCCTCGGGTCTTAAACTATCTCCATACCAAATTTCATCAAAATCGGTTCAGCAGTTTTAACGTGACAGGTAACAGACAGACAGAGTTACTTTCGCATTTATAATATTAGTTTGGATAATTTATTTTTAATTCTATTGTTTTTATAGTCCGCGTGCGATGTATCGTATAGAACTGGGTAATTTTGTAATAATTTCTATTAGGTGCTCCGTTTTATCCGCAGCCATTTTGAACTTATGTGACGCGGTGACCCGATCAGTTGTGATTATTTACAACTGAACGCCACCGTGAACGCGACCGCGGCCGCTTACACTACAAACCAACGCGGTGGCGATCAGGGCGGGGCTAGGGCGTGGTTTGCGGTGGCGGCCAGCCGCGTCCGGGCCGCGCGGTTACCGCGCTTGTTTGAATGTTTTCTTGTGTTACCTAACGTTACAACTGACCGCCACCGCTGATCGCGGCTGTTTGAGGGGGCCTTTACGCTCCCTAACTCTCTTTTCGCCAGAGCTTCGTTTGTCAGTTAGCAGGGTGCACCGCGTGCAGGTGATGTTGGCTTTGGTTCAAAGATGTTGATGAACCACTTACACTCCAAAGTCACATATTTAGCAATTTTACATCTAGAGCTGCAAATGTTTTTGAGTTTTTAGTTAATAGGTCAAAGTTCGTGTTTTAACACTTAGATTAGAATAGATTTTGAAATGTCACGTCACGTAATTTAGAACCCCTCCCACCCCCTTGTCACACAATATCACACTTCGTCGACCCCCTCCCTCCCCCTTAACGTGTGACGTAATTTATCGATGGCCCCTTAAAGACAAGCTTCTAATTGTGGCTTCTCACCACCTCAACATATTGTAGTATGACTTGCCTTATGATGACATTTTTTTATACCACTAAAGTTGCAAACAAGCATACTGTCTGATGGAAAGCAGTTACTGTAGCCTATGAACGCTTGTGTCTTGTTTGCACACCAGGGGTATCGCACGCGCGTTGCTCATTATCAACACGGCAAAGGATCCCTCGACATGCCTACTGTGCCCTGCCGATAATGACCGCCGAGCCTTAATATAGAGTAAAAACATGAATCAGAAGGGATCCAATCTAAACTATCTGTTGGATTTAAAATCGACTCTGGAAACTAATCGATTGTTAGTTAGGGCGTAATCGAGCTTGTTGACTGACAACACTCGTTTCGCCGGTGCGCGCCGTCAGGGGGCGCGCGCGCGGCAGTCTAACAATCTCGTAGCCGCTGTACAGACTCGAATCGTTCTGGAAAACGTTATCTGGAAATAATAAGATAAGCCTCGCAGCACATACGGGAATTCTCGCGGCCTGGAGTTCGCGTATTTACTCAACACTATCTATACTAATATTATAAAGCTGAAGAGTTTATTTGGTTGAACGCGCTATTCTCAGGAACTACTGATTCGAATTGAAAAATTATTTTAGTGTTAGATAGGCCTATTTTTCGAGGAAGGCTATAGGCTATATAACATCACGCTACCACCAATAGGAGCGGAGCACCAATGAAAAATGTTGCAAAAATGGGATGGGCTTTTGAGAGCTTCCTTTACGTGCGCTGCTTAAACGGTTCAAGTTACGCACCAATTATATATAACGAAATTAATCATCTTAAAAAGTTCTATAAAAAAGTCCTTCTTTTATCTTTTAAGATTGGCTCACTATAACCTTTCAAATGGTAAGTTTACGCTTCACTCTCAACGCTCTGTCACACGCAGACGAAGTTGCGCGAGTCAGATAGTCATTTAATATAACGTATTTGCAGATATTCGTGAATGCCGGCGGCGGTGGGTACAAAATTTTCACGCACGCTCCGTGGAACGGGATGACAGTGGCCGACGTGGTGTTCCCTTGGTTTGCCTTCGCCATGGGAGAAGGGCTAGTGTTGTCCCTCAACGCGCGGCTCAGGACAGCCATGCCAAGAACCACCGCCTTCGGACAGGTTTGTGATTAATGTTCTTTAAACTGCACCAAGTGAGAAAGTTAGCTTCTTGTTTCATAAATGAGGAAGAAAATACGTTTTTTCTGTCATTGTAATGTGACGAGCTCGGTGGCGTAGCGGTCAATGACGCGGCTTCGACACCAACGCTCGCGGGTTCGATTCCCACATAGGACAAACATTTGTGTGCATGAACATGTCTGTTTGACTTGGTCTGGGTGTTTTCTAGTTATCATAGGTATGTATTTACAGAAGAAGAAATGTTTTTACGTATGTTTATCGGTTGTCTGGTGACCATAACGCAAGCTTCGCTTACTTTGGGGCTAGATGGCGCTGTGTAATTTTTCTGACAATAATTATTTATTATATTATTATTATTATTTATTCATTGTTAACCTTTGTTGTAACCAACTTCTTTGAACTTGATTTTGACCCACTCTGAACGGTCGGATTTAATTTAAACTTGTATGTTTATCAAGGACCGATGACAATACAATAATTTGATAAGTTTATTTAATTATCCCGGTAAGGATCACCAGGATTAATTAATTTCTTCACGAATCATAACTAAAACGTGGAAAATAAATATAGTTAAAAAAAACTAAAATAACTAAAAAACACGCTATAGCGATGAAACCATGGGGTGCTAACCATGGGGTGCTCGATAAATGAAAATATATCGCACAAAGCACCCCACGCTTTTTTCACAATAATACTAATATTTTTCGTTCATTTATATTTTCTGCGTATATTCAATTTTTTTATTTTATTCGATTGACTGCCAGATGACTCAATAAACATCAAAGCATGCTATGCTTGCAAAAATCTTCCTTGTCTTATATTTACATGTAATTTGAAATATTTTACAAAGAATTTATATTTTTTAGGTGGCGCGTCGTTCCCTCCTACTAGCTCTGTTAGGCATCGTCCTCAGCTCGGTGAACGTGTCGTGGTCCAACGTTCGACTCCCGGGAGTGCTGCAACGTCTCGCCGCTATGTACTTTATAGTGGGCGCCATTGAATGTGTCTTCATGAAGACCAGCCAGACCATTACACCAGGTACAGTAAGGGTGCTTAGATCAGTATCTTAATTAGTTAATAAAAATTCAAAATTTCTTTATTCCTTGGACTTTATAAAGCAGTTATAAACGTCATACAAATTAAAAATAAGAACATGTATAAATCATTACTACTCCAAATCCGCAGAGCTTAGATTCACTTTCATCCCACTATCTTGAATGTGAAAGTGAATTTAAGTGCCAGTTCCGGCGACGGGGCTTCTTGAGAAGAACTGGCAAGAAACTCAAGGCCGACTCTTTTAATTGCCAATATCGTTACATTAAATACAAATACAATCATTAACATAACATAACAAGAGCAATTCATTTCCAAATACTTTTATCATTTATGTAATCTGAGATACAATAGTACTGTGGCTATACTGACTAAGCTGTAGATGTCTGTTAATAACTAAAACGTAAGACCTATTTTTCCAATCAAAATATGCTATGGTAATCGGCTTCAGTGTCGGCGGTAGGGCCCCTTGTGCGAACTTTCATGATATCATGTATAATCAAAATTCTTTACAGTATTGATCTAGATCAGTGTTTCCCAATTAGGGTACGGGTACCCCTGTAGGTACGCGAAGGAGCATGAAGGGGTACGTGAAGCAGTCTCTTGATTAAAGTACTTAAGGTACTGGGAAGAAATACGCAAATAACAATGCAATAATAGCGAGTTCAGCTCTTTCTGGAAGTGTTACGTAGGAAAAACTAATTGGCAACCACTGATCTAGATTATTAATTATAATCTCAATAATATTAAATATATAATATAATCTAATTATGTAACATTTTATGTATAGGTTCACTTGGATTATTAATCTAAGTGAACCTATGCATAAAAATGTTACATAATTACTATAATAGAACAAGTGTATCGAATAAAATTCAGTTAGCTTTGTATTCACACCTACTGGCTACCTATAAGCTCCCTCAACCCGCAGTTGAACAGCGTGGTGGACTTGCTCTAAACCCCATCGATTGAGGGGAGACCTTTACTTATTTATTTTAAGTAAATTTTGATATAAATGTATATTTATATAAGAAGGCAATCGAGCTTGTCGGTTACGTGATGGCAAGCAATCACCACCGCCCATAGACATAACAATACCAAGGGGTCGCCCACCCCTTGCCAGCCTGTTAAAGGAAACTTATACTCTGTTCTTGTAGGCTCCCATGTCGTAATTGTTCGGACCGCCGAGGACAATTGATTCCACAATAAAAAATACACATGTATAGCAGTGTCTACACGCATATAGCAGTGTCTACACGCATATAGCAGTGTCTACACACGTATAGCAGTATCTACACGCGTATAGCTGTGTCTACACGCGTATAGCTGTGTCTACACGCGTATAGCAGTGTCTACACGCATATAGCAGTGTCTACACACGTATAGCAGTATCTACACGCGTATAGCTGTGTCTACACGCGTATAGCTGTGTCTACACGCGTATAGCAGTGTCTACACGCATATAGCAGTGTCTACACACGTATAGCAGTATCTACACGCGTATAGCTGTGTCTACACGCGTATAGCTGTGTCTACACGCGTATAGCAGTGTCTACACGCATATAGCAGTGTCTACACACATATAGCAGTATCTACACGCGTATAGCTGTGTCTACACGCGTATAGCTGTGTCTACACGCGTATAGCGTGTCTACACGCGTATAGCAGTGTCTACACGCGTATAGCTGTGTCTACACGCGTATAGCTGTGTCTACACGCGTATAGCTGTGTCTACACGCGTATAGCTGTGTCTACACGCGTATAACAATGTCTACACGCGTATAGCAGTGTCTACACGCGTATAGCAATGTCCCTTTGTAATTTTTTATTTCTTTCTCACGTCTGAACGAGAAAACAAATGAAACTCTTATATATTTGTGACAGACGGACACACTCGTGTGTCTGCTCGTCTGTCACGGCCAATGTTTTGTTTCCTCAGGTCGTTCCTTGTTCCGTGACATCACAGCTGGCTGGGCGCAATGGCTCGTGACTTTCGTTCTTGTCGCTGTTCAGGTAAGCCTTTAAATTCACTAATTGTATTTTTGTTCCTTCAAAATACGTATTCAAAGATTATCGCCGAGTATATCGCCAATCTTTGCTCTATAAATAAGTTTTCATACCACCAGCTCGACAATTTCCAATTACATAACATGTAATCTCAAAGTAAAGCATAGCATTATCTGTCTCCCTCCCGCACAGGGAAATAATGTTGTATGAAACTCTCTCAGTTTGAATTTGAAACAACATTATTTCCCTGTGTTTGAATTTGGAATGTTAAAATTCGTATGAGAACTTGTACTATTAGGAACATTTTGTTTTAAAATGTTTGAAAAATCGTACTGACGGACGACCATAGCCGCGACAAAAAAAAAAAGAAAAACGCGCGAAACAAACAATAGTAGATTAGTAGCCGAGGGCTGTAAGGCATCAATTGCAGCCCGAGATATTTAGGCGCACGAGCGCAGCGAGGGCGCCTATAGTTCGAGGGTGCAATTGATGCTTACACCCGAGCTAACTACTCTGCTTTACATCTCGATTGTGAGGTAAGTAGAAAAAAAACCGGGATTACAAGAATAAAAGACTTCACTTGTTTTTCTTTTCGGCACTTCATGAACTCGTTCAAATATCTCTCTTTAGAACTTTCAGGCAAAATATTGTTAATTGCTGCTTCAGCTTCTATTTTCATTGAATCGGGAGTGCAGCTTATATCTTCATCACTTGCAGAACTCATGTTTTTTTCCTAATTAGCACGTAATTATAAAAAAATCCGGAAAACAAACAATATTAAAAGTAAAAGTTTCTATTCCCGCCTTTTTTCATCTCTTTTTTTATTTTATTTTTTCTAGAAGGAAATTGAGCTTCGCCGTTCGATATTTAAAATTGATGACTATTATACTCATACGAAGACAAGGCTGAATAGCGAAGCGACCTCTTTTGTCATTGGGCTGAATGCATGATGTCTATTGCCAGTATGATGGTTAGATGTACGCGAACTTTTTGATAGAGTGAAGTGTTTTTTTTTTAAATTACTTACCGCCCTAGGGCTTTTATAGCTACATTATTACCCTAGAGCGCTAATTGGTCACCTACAAGCGCCATTTGGGGGTAATAAGGACCTACTTACCGAATATGAGAGATGTAAAAGAATTTAGTGTGCCTTTGTTTGGTGATAACTAATTCTATTTAAAAATGTCAAGCGACAGTGATTCTCAAGCGACTCCAGAGTTTATTAAATTAGACACGTCAGGAATTGTTAATAATCTCTTTTTTTTTCGCTCAAAATATCGTTCGCGCACCGCCACCCCCGCTGCCATCGCAGCATCTCCTTCCTTTCTGATGACCTCATTCACTCACAGGAACACAACAGCCCTCAAGGGAACCGTTATTTGGCTGCGGTATTCTGTGAGGTGGAGGTACATTCCCCAGTCGGGTAGTGTACAATAACGCTCCCTACCTCTCTTTTCGCCAGAGCTTCGTTTGTCAGTCAGCAGGGTGCACCGCGTGCAGGTGAAGTTGGCTTTGGTTCAAAGATGATGAACCACTTACAACCCAATCTCTTAGATAAAAACGAGAAAACCTATGTTAATTTTAATATATAGTGAACAACAAAATTACTAATTTTAAATATTCTAGACTCTGGTATAGATTTGTGGTAATATTTAATAAATCTATATATTGAATATCTAATTAATGTTCAACACTACTAGGTACAGATTAAATATACTAATAGAAATTCATACAATTATTTCTAAGAAACTAAATTAAAAATAAAAAGAATACTACGTATTATCTAAAAAAGCCCCCCGTGGCATTGTACCGAAGATGCTGGCAGCGTTTCCTCGTTGTATGGCAATACTAATGCGTTGTGCGAGAAAGCCGCCAGCTCTTCGGTCACCAGTGGCTTCGACCAGGCGCTTGGAGAGCTCATTCATTAATTTAAGCGCATTAGGACCCCACGAACCCAGGGTCTCGACTCCGAAAGGCACAAAAGTGTATTCCGAGCCGAGACCGCGATATTTCGTAATTTTTCTTTTCTCGGCCGCCTCCGCCGTAGTGCCTGCCTTGTGTGTAGTTCCCTGGAGATGAGACGGGGCCAGAGTATCGGCGCAAGTAGCGTCCCAAACTAACGCCCGTCCCATGCTCCACGGAATCAGGGTCATGCCGTCCGGTCTCTTACCATCGTCTCTCGAAATACCGTTTGGTTCAAGTAATGCAGGTACATTGACGGTGGCAAGAGAGCGGCGGATTATGTCATTGACGGCGGCGTGCCTCGAAAAGCGTCCTGCGCTTAGCTGACAGGAGAGTCCGTGGTGTCTATATTAATATAAATCTATTATTTCTCAAATCTTAAAGTGTATTATTGTCTCGCTAGGTATGAAAAGTAGAGTATTTACCTCTGGGATAAAGCCTGTCTTCGTCTTGGACGGCTTGAACTCCTCACTTCACTCAGGACTCTACATAACTCCCTCCTTCGCTCAGGAATTTAAACTCCCTCGCCACGTTCGGGAGTTAATTATAGAGTCCTTCGTTAAGCTCAGAGTGCAATATGCCGCCCGTGACATAAGACACCGCTTTATCCCCTTGGTACATAATCTACTATAATTTCCGCTGTTGTTCCAGGTGGGCATAACATTCCTAGTAGCTGCTCCTGGCTGTCCCCGCGGGTACATGGGCCCGGGAGGTCTCCACATGTCTGACACAGTGGGCCCGTCACTGGAGAACTGTACCGGCGGCATCGCTGGATATATTGATAGGTATTTATTATTTTTTTGACGGCCCTGGATTCAAGTCTTTTTTTGACGAGAATACATCTTTAAATGTGCTTCCATAGGGAGGCAATTCAAAAAAACGAATGATAACAAAATCGCGGGATACTGTTTGGTGTTGCAGCTACATATCTATCATCTCCATCCAAAATTCAATCACACCTCTGGATAGATGAAGAATCAAAGAATTTATTTCTCTAAGTAAGGACTATGGAAAGGAGGGAGGGAGAAGCGCTGCCATTTTGAGATAATTTTAGTGCATATGGCGTATTCATGTACAACACGACCGTGTCCATGACACAGACACACCCCTTTTTTTTCACGGCCCTGGATTCAAGTTTTTTTGTTTTACTGTCTTTATATTTATCAGTTATATTTTTTCTTGTTACACAAGAGGTGTTTTGGGCCTATGTTTATTTTTCACATTGCAGGTCTAATACAAAGTATTTTCACCGAATACTGAATATTCGGCTACTGTCTTGGTCGAAGCGCTGAATTTTTGCCGTTTGGCGGAAATTTTGTGCATTGAACACATGTATCCGGTTCAGAGCGTTTCTTGAGAAAAAGTAAATGAAATCATTGGGCATTTGTGGACACATCTTACACATTTTTATTAATAATATTCTTATTTTTTGTGATTATTTTAATCTATTAGTATTTTGATATTGACCATTGACGAAGAAGAAATGTTTGAAAGAAACTTGCCAATATGGGTCTAAATAATCAGATAATACAATAATTACAACTTAGTTTGTTTATATATTACAATATTATGTATGCAATATAAAACAATTCCGTCTAATGATTTGTTGATCACAATAGTCTATTTGACAATGTTAAAAAATTGTATAAATTATTTAACAATATCGTAAAATACACGAAACTTTAAATATCAGCAAACTTTCATTCTAATATCTTCCGTCCGACTTATTTTAGGGTCGATCAAAGTTTGGCGGGAAAGTCCATTTTAAAAGTATGAAATTATTAAAAAATTATATTCCATTGGAGAAGCAAAAAAAAAAAAAATGCTACATCTTGCAAGAAGCAATAAAAAATACTATAACTTTTATTGTGATACTAATTACATAAACGTAATATTTAACATAGCTGTAGTACAAATTTTTTATTTAATCTAAATATATAAAAGAAGAAACTGACTTATATATCAACGCACAGCCCAAACCGCTGGGTCTAGAGATTCCAAATTTGGCATGTAGGTTCCTTATGAGGTCTAGGGGTGCACTAAGAAAGGATTTTTTAAAATTCATCCCCTAAGGGGGTAAAACGGGGGTACAAAGTTTGTATGGGGAAACAAGATTAGTTGGATTGTTTTATCTGAAACTTTACACGAGTACTTCTTTAGATAAATGAATAAACACGTGTTTCAGGATTTTTCAAAATTCAACCCGTAAAAGGGTAAAATGGGGCGAATAAGTCTGAAAATCGTCATGGGTATTGTTTTTATGGTTTATCGGGTCGCTGATTACGAAAACAACCACTATTTTATGATCTAACATAGCCGACGTAACATAAAATTACCCCTATAGGGATGCGATAGGGTTGAAATATATTAAAGAAGACACTGAGTGACTGACTGATATATATCAACGCACAGCCCAAACTGCTGGGTCTACAGATTCCAAATTTAGCACATAGGGGTATATGAAATCTAGGGGTGCACTAAGAAAGGATGTTTCAAAATTCATCCCCTAAGGGGGTGAAACGGAGGTCCAAAGTTTGTATGGGGAAACAAGATTAGTTGGACTATTTTATCCGAAACTTTACACGTACTCGTGTAAAGTTCTATAGATAAATGAGTAAACACATGTTTCAGCATTTTTCAAAATTCATCCCCTAAAGCGATAAAACGGGGTGAAAAAGTCTGTTAATCGTCATGGGTATTGTTTTTATGGGTTATCGGGTCGCTGATTACGAAACCAACAACGATTTTAAAATTCAACGTGGCTAACGTGGCCATCATCCCCTATTGGGGTGCGATAGGGTCCAAATGTCTATATATCAATATATGTGTCGTTCATCAATCAATTCATATTCATACTTTCATACTAATATTATAAATATGAAAGTGTGTTTGTTTGTTTGTCCTCCTTTCACGTCAAATAGAACCTAATTGCTAACATTTGAACAACCAAGCAAACAAATGTTTTTTATAGCCAAAGCCAAGCTCAGCTGCACCTGGTCATGATATTTTTAATGGGGATAGTTTACGGTCTGGAGAGTGACATAGGCTACTTTTTATCTAGGAAAAACATTTTATTCCCACGGGAAAAATATAAGTTTATAATCATTCTTTCACGTCGAATAGAACCTAATTGCTAACATGATTTTTTTTTTAACAACCGAGCAACAGATGTTTTTCAGAGCCAAAGCCAGGCTCAGCTGCACATGGTGCACCCTGCAGTGTAACGAAATAGGCGAAAGAGTGGTAGGGTACAGCGTATTGTACTGGGAAAGTACCTCGCATCTCACCGAATACAGCAGCAAACAAGAAAAAAATTTAAACAAATCAATGGCAGCTCGCCTGGACTACGCGGGCGAAGCCGCGGGTGATAGCTAGTCCATACATAAACACAAACGTGTGACGTCATAACCTAGTAGCCTGTTGTATGGAGTGTTTTCGGGAAAGTCCAAAATTGTAATTTTTAAATTAACATGTCTCGAGAGATATTTGTGCTATCAAAGTATTTCACTTGTGGTTTTATTATTGTGACCTTACATATAAAACTGAAAAATAAATGTTGGTCAAATAGCCTAAATAGGCTAAAATAATAAATATTAACTCATAATTTTATTCGTTTTTCTCGTGTAGGCTTATCCTCGGTGAAAACCACCTGTACCAAAGCGGGACGTTCAGGAAGCTGTACAAGACGACCTTGGCGCACGACCCTGAGGGTCTGCTGGGCGTCCTCTCGGGCGTGCTGGTGGTGCAGGCCGGAGCGCACGCCATTAGGATCATGCTGGCTTATAACCACGCTAGGTAAGTAACTCTATTTTAAATAGGTTTTTATGTTTATTAGGTTCGATACCCGCCGCAGATCTTCCGCTAGAGATTCCGTATGTATTTGAATTCAGCTTATTTTTTTTTATACTACGTCGGGTGACAGACATACAGCATACGGCCCGCCTGATTTGATTCGGTTACCGTAGCTATAGCTCGCAACTTGAAATTTCGCTCTCAAATTAAACCGAGTCCAAAAAAGGAGGAAGTTCTCAATTAGGCTGTATTTTCTTTTTTTAATGTTTATACTTAATTACTCCGTGATACCGATTTGAAAAAAACTTTATTTCAAAGAGTATATTTCCAGATTGGTCCCATATTTTTTTCATCATCATCATCAACAGCCTGTATCTACCCACTGTTAGGTTTGTTGTTTCATTACTCCGTCATTTATGAACCGATTTAAAAAAAGTTTTTTATTTGAAAGAGTATACTTCCAGACTGGTCCCATATTTTTCTCATGATCATCATCATCTATATACATAAATATAGAGTAATCGAAAGCTACCCACTGACCTATTTTGTTAAAATTATTGTTTTATATTGACGAGCTCGGTGGTCGAAAGGTTAGCAATGGCCACTTTGAGAGGTCGCGGGTTCGATTCCCACACAAGACAAACATTTTGTGTGCTTGAACAAGTCTGTTTGTCTTGGTCTGGGTGTTTTCTATGTATTATAAGTAGGTATGTATTTACAAAAAAATAATGTCTATCTAGTACCCGTATGTATGTCTTGTCTAGTACCCATAACACAAGCTTTGCGCTTAATTTGGGACTAGATGGCGCTGTGTAAATGGTCCAGAAATATTTATTTTTGTGTTTTATATTAACATTTTAGAGCCAGAATAATGCGCTGGGTGTTCTGGTCCATAATCTTCGGTGTGACCGGCGGTGGTCTCTGCACCTTCGCCATCAACGGAGGCCCCATCCCTCTCAACAAGAACCTGTGGTCCCTCTCCTACTGCCTGGTGACGTCATCCATGGCGTTCTTCCTGCAAGCCGTGCTTTATTTCATCGTAGACTTGAAGCAGAGGTGGGGAGGACGACCCTTGTATTATGCTGGTAAGATTTTTTTTTTTTATACTTCTTCGGATGGCAGAAAACCCGCCTGATGTGAATCGGTTACCGAAGCCATATTAACGCTCGCAACATAAAATATCGCTAGCGCGCCGCCACCTCCGTTGCCATCGCAGCATCTCCTTCCTTTCTGTTGACCTCACTCATCGCAGGAACACAACAACCCTCAAGGGAATTGTTATTTGGCTGCCGTATTCTGTGTGGTGGAGGTACATTCCCCAGTGGGGTAGCTTACAAATTACGCTCCCTACCTCTCTTTTCGCCAGAGTTTCGTTTGTCAGTCAGCAGGGCGTACCGCGTGCAGGTGAAGATGGCTTTGGTTCAAAGATGTTGATGAACCACTACACCCCAAAATTTTTCTGTTTCTTATGGTCGAGTTTTGAAGTAAAACTTCTTTACGCACGCTTAATTTGTGGAGTAAGCTGGTGAATGCGTGACGGTAGCGTTATGGAAATGCGAACGCAAGTAGAGAGGGAGATATAAGTTAGTAGAGCTAAAGAAGTTTTACTTCAGTCGTATGGTCTAAAGCACATACTTTTATTTATTTATTTATATATTAAACTCTTTATTGACAAAAAGTGGACTTAATACTAAAAGCATTCTCTACCAGCCAATCTTCGGGAAGTGCAGACATCCACGAATGCGGTTTAAGAATACCTATATAACAAGAAACATAAATAGCGATTAATCCCTACTTATTATTAATGTATCTCTATTTAATCACGGGTCAAACCCGGTCATTTGATAAGCGTGCGCGGGGATATAGATCCAACGCGTAGAGGCCCCTTTGGGTAGTTTAATGTAATGTTGTACGCCCGCCGTGACTTGCTCCAGGATATGTCAATAGAACGACATACCCATGAGCAGGTCTCGGCAGGAGTTGAGACTATTGCGAAGTGTGATGGAAATTATTATTATTATTAAAGGGTAAGTAAGTACTGGAGGTACGTACTTCTCCTAGCCAAAACCCGCAGCCATACTAACTATGCCGTGTTCCTGCGGATGTGGCAGGTAATTCCCTTGAGGATTGTTGTGTTTCTGCGAGTGAGTGAGGTTACCAGGAAGGATTGAGTGGCTGCGCTGGCAGCGCTGGCAGCACGCGAGCGGATATATCATGTTGCAAGCGTTGAACGAAATTATTATTTGGTAATTTAAAAATAAGTTCGGCTACGACATCGATTCAGTGGTTTCGCGACGAACGAATATTAATATTATATGTAACCAAAGCCTATCGTCCACAGGTCAAAACGCCCTCTTCCTATACGTAGGGAGCGAGCTCCTCAAGAAGCACTTCCCTCTCACGTGGTACATCCCCGCCCCAACACACGCCCAGCTCCTGGCCACCAATGCGGCCGCCATGCTCATATGGCTGGCCGTCGGGGTCGCCCTGCACAGAAAACGCATCTTTATCACATTGTAATACGGTACAAAATTCAATCACACTTGAGGTATTGTTATCTCCTTTATCTTGAACACTTCGTAATGCGGTACAGATTACGCTGAGGTACTTAAAGTTTTAATTGGAAGAAATGGTCGAAGTAGCTCTGCATAGGAAACTCATCTTTATCAGGCAATTTGAGTAGTGTAGACTACTTTGCGGCTTGCGCCACCAATTAGTTCATGCAAACTACTGCCGGCCGGCACCCACCCACTACCGTTAGTAGTGGCTGTCAGCCACGGCAGTTGCATTCAACTACTAACTGTAATGGGTGGGTGCCGGCCGGCAGTAGTTTGCATGAACTAATTGGTGGCGCAAGCACGCAAAGTAGTGTAGATCAAATTGGCTGTAAATTTGAATCAATTAACTATCATCTTTATCACTTTATGATACGGTTCATAATTACTAGAGTCCGATCGAAAATTGATTTTCAGCCGAAAAGTAAAAGAAAACTTCGGCTTCAGGCTTATTTTCGGCCGAAAAAAAAAACGTGCGAGCGGGATGCTTACATACGCCGAAAAGTCACTCTTGGAAATGAATAGGCTCCAAAACCACTGAACCGATTTTGATGAAACTTGTCATAATTAAAGACTTCGATTGCTTGAGGTTTGTGTGGGAAAAAAATTGAGATCGATCATGTCCTTGAGGAATGATCATCAAATACATTTTCCATTGAAGTCAATGGAAAACATACACTCGGCGAATGTACTCGCTCCACTCAACATCGATTTCGGCCTCGTGGGCTAGAAAACTTATATTATCTTATATTTTAACCCCTTGGGGGCAATTTCGCAAATCCCGTCTTAGGGACCATCCATAAGTTACGTCACACGTTAAGGGGGAGGGAGGGGGTCGATGAAGTGTGACATTGTGTGACAAGGGGGTGGGAGGGGTCCTAAATTTCGTGACGTCACATTTCAAAATCGATTATAATCTAAGTGTTACCACGAACTTTGAACTATTAACGAAAAACTCAGAAACATTTGCGACTCTAGATGTAAATTTGCAAAATATGTGACGTCACACTAGGGAGGGGGGGAGTCTCACAAATGTGACCAGCTGTGACAAGGAGGGGGGGGGGGGGTCAAAAAATCATGAAATTCATTTCTTGCTTCTGCCCCCAACGGTTTCCTCTTTTTATGTATAGGTTGGTAAAGTTTTCGTATCACCCTTTCCCAATCTTTTTAATGGTTGAAATATACCTATAATTTTGTACCTTATTTATATTGGATTAAGATTTATATTGGATAGAACCAAAAAAATAGTAAATGTATGTATATTTGCCAAAATTTGTAATTGACTGAAAGAAATGTATAATTGCTTTTTTATTTTTCATTTAATTAAATAATCTCATTTTTATGATTCGAGCATAAATATCATGGATATCATATTATATATGAATAATAATTTAAATATTAGTTATATAATATTATACAGAGTGGCGATTTATTGACGTGCAATATTTAAGGAACTGCCCCTTACCACCAGCTCTTATTGCGATTCAATAACTGGATAGAATGCTTATTCATACCAATGAACACTTTTATCTGAATGCTTATTCATACCAATGAATAAGCATTGTATTCAGTTATTGAATCACAATAAGAGTTGGTGGTATGGGGGCTGTTTCTGTAAATGATATAGTACTCAAATAAAATAGAAAATTTCTAAGTAAATTTTTTCAATCGTCATTTTTTCAATATTTTTTCAAAGAATAGTGAACACTAGATCCTGTCCCGCTCTCCACTCGCCGCCGTCGCGTTAGTGTCGTTCGGGCGACAATGAGTTTGGTAAACAATGCGTATAAATGATAATTACACTAGTTTATTAATTTTTACAAGATATAATGCTATCCACATTTTTTTATTTATAACACGACTAGCCCTACGTGACTCTCAAATATTGCAGGTGACTAAATCGCCATCCTGTATATACTAATTATAACTAATATTCATTCAACATCATCATCAGGTCATTTTAGTCTCCACTACAGGAGCACGACCCTCTCTGGTCCGTCCCAGACGGGTTGGGGAGGGATATATTCATTCACTATTGACGAATGCGATGTTTTCGTGAGAGTTGATTATAGAAAGTGAAAAACTAATTGGTTGTTTGTAAATTCGGTTTTACGGACGATAATTCTACGTGATAACGTCATAAGAAACAAATCTCTCCTCTCTATCGCTTGTTCCGCGCTCTCGCTTGCACGCTCGGCTCAGGCGGAACGTGACAATGAGTCATGCTTTTTCGTGCGTTCAGCCGGCGTTCATCGATTTATAAGACGTTATCACATCCATAAAAAAAAATGAGAATGTAACTCTCATACTAATTACTGGGTTGCCATCTCGTTCTTGCGAGATCTCGCCGCGGGGCGGCGGCGGGGCCTGAGGTAGCGGTCGGGGGACGAGGTCTAAGCGAATCTGAGAGAGACCTCGTCCCCTGATCGCTACCTCAGGCCCCGCTGCCGCCCCGCGCGAGATCTCGCGAGAACGAGATTGCCTTCCCCAGTTGCCATAAAACAATTTGGATTCAGCTCTCAGGAAATAGACAATTTTTTTTTAATATTTTCTTTTTATTTACGCATTCGTATCTTTGTAGTGTTTATTTTAACGCCATTTGTGAAAAATAAAAATATTTCTTTTTTTTTTAAATGAATTATTATGAAAATGATATAAGGCTGAGACCACACTGGAGCAATAAAATAATTCCATAAGATTTTTTTATTTTCGTATATTAATTACCTTAATACCTAAAATAATAATTTCAGTGTGGTCACAGCTTGCGCTCGAGTATTGAAGAGCATGATATTAGACTAATATTATATTAGGTACGTATTATTTTCAATGGTAATAAAATAATAAATAAAATATCGGAGGTGTCGCCATTTTCATATCGGCCAGTGTGTTCCTGAATATGTGATTTTTATTTATTATTGTTATTGTATATATTAGGTTTAATATCTTATATTGTTTAAAACAGACGTATAGTGCGATTCGAGAGAGTAGAAAAAAAGGGGCGCCACCTAAGATGTTTTTACCTATATATGTGTTCTACCTACCTCTATAGTAGCAAGTAGAAAGCAAGGTAATTGCCCAGCATACACAGCCACGCGCCATTTACCACGGCAAGACATTAGCTCTAATCAAAAATAATTGAAAAGTTGTAAACAAAATGCCTTTCGAAATGTTTAAAGAGTGCACTAATTAGACAGTAAGAGATATAGTTTGAGTAAACGCTTTGTCGTTACTTTTTAATGCCGTGATGTGCACCTACCCGTATTTGTAAAAAATCTCATAGGGCATCACTTTATTCGTAAGAATAGCTTTCACATGGTATGGAACAATCAGTGTTGCTATACCTACTAATATTATAAATGAAAATGTAAGTTTGTTTGTTACGCTTTCACGCCAATTCTACTCAACCGATTATCATCAAACTTTATACACATATTCTCAAAGGTATTAGGAAGGACATTGGATACTTTTTATTAATAAAAAAAAAAAAAGAAAAACCGGGAGGAGATATGAGAAAAAGGGTGGAAGTCAGTTATTTATAAATTTAGTTCCTTTTCTATTATTTTGGGTCGCACTGTATGTTTTAAATAATTATTATAATCAACTAACCTGTGACTGTTCCAAATTATGTACGATTCAAATGAGTTGTATAGGTATGATATTGTACGACGAGCATATCAAACTTGACACTGGCGGCTATAGTTTTTATGCTGCATGGAATAGGAGCTAAAATCAAACTACAGTGTCCAGCTTGATATGCGTTGAGCTGTACCATATCTATTAATCTTAAGATATTCAATTGAAATTTCACTTAAAATCTCGAAACTCAATTTATGGAACAAACTCCCTGCCAAGGTTTTCTCAAGAGCAGTAAGGGGTTCATCGGGCTACGGTAACCGCTTCACAGCAGGCGGGACGTATGCTTGTATGCCACCCGGCGTAGTATAAAAAAAATACGTTACGGTATCGCAACGCATCGCTTAAGACAACATTACGACATGATACGCGTGTCGACATAAGCACTAAGCACTCGGGATGTTTTTGTAGAATGTTTCGAAACGCGGGTCTCTTGCGATTGTCTTTCTAAACATTCTTAAGATATAGCCACGCTTCTTTGTCCCAGAAATTTTTGGAGAATGTTTCAAAACGCGGCAAGTGAGTTTTCGAAACAATTTTATAAAAAGACATAAGAGGCGTGGCTATAACTTAAGGTTTTGGTCTCGATGTTTTCGAAGTATTCTACAAAATGACTTGATGTTTTTGTAGAATGTTGCGAAAAAAACAATGTTTTTGTAGAATGTTTCGAAAACAAAAATGTTTTTGTAGAATGTATTTTTTTTGAGAACACACTTGTACGAGGAGACCCGGCTTAAGTTAAGTTCGGCCGCGTAATTTCCACATGATCCGTTTAGGATACTAGAGTTATGTTATCTTGAACGCTTCAAATTATATTTTATGTTTAACGAAAATCAAATATCTGATAGTTTAATAAAGTTATTATTATTGTAAATGAGTAGACATAGTTAACCATTGGATATAGACTTATTTTCACGTGATTAATAAAAAAGTTAAGTTTACAATGTTGTTATTTATTTTAGTCTTTAACCATCGACAACCTTTTTACAATATAATTAACCGAGCACTTAAAAATGTAAAATTGGGCGATTATTACACTATGTATGTTGACTTGGGTATGTCGGACTCGTACCCGGCGTGCAAGGGACCCCTAAGGACCCCACCGGGTAGAACTACCGACTAAAAAACCACCGGTGTTCGTTCTCGTCGCCTGTGGGCGGGGTTCCGGGTACTAATTAAAATATACTACCTATCCTAACCCTAAGTCGCGAATGGTGCGGTTCAAGAGAGTTATTGACAGTTATATACATAACAGTTGTGGTTACAATCAATTAGATGTGCGTAGTTTTGTCATTACGAACACATCCTGGGATGGCCCATCTAATTGTGCATAGTTAGTCCATGAGGGCGGATTGGGTGTTAGAAACATCAGAAATCACAATAATTTTCATTATTCCAATTTACCTATTAATAGTTTCCGCATGCGGCTTCGCCCGCGTTTTCGAATAATTCTTTGTTTTCGGGTCAATATACATATAATATATGTATTTTTATATATTTGTGAGTGTCATATGTTATACATATTATGTATAACATATGACTCACAAATAACGTGGATTTCTATTGGTAAAAGAATTTTCAAAATCTATTCAGAGATTACCCCCTACAACTTCACAAACTTTACCTCTTTATAATATTAGTATAGGTTATACCAATCGTCTATGGCAGAGGTTCCCAACCGGTGGTCCGCGGACCATCGGTTGTCCTTGAGAGGCAAGTTATGGTCCGTATTACAAACTTATTATGAAAGAGATTGAGCACTATTGTACAAAATACTTAAATCTCAAGGTGTAGAATTATGGATTTATATGACTGTTGAGGACCCTACAAGCAACAAAAACCTCGTAGTGGTCCACGAATAAAAAAGGTTGGGAACCACTGGTCTATGGGCTATGCTAATAAAACAACAAGCAGGCTTTAAATCCTTTATTAAAAATCACACTGGCATCCCCAAAAACATTTGCAGCATATGCATCAACTTCGTATAGAATTCGTCCCGAACGGGCTCCGGGATGAATACGAACTTTTCGTCGCCATTCCGGTGAACATTCAAGTGTCTTTCGTAGAACCAGGCGGGGAGAGGGGACGGGGGACCGATGAAATAGTGCCACTCTTTACGGCCGCTCGTCAGCATTAGCGAGGTGTAAGGTCCTTTGAAGAAAAGCTGGAACACAAGTGATAATTATTATTATAGTATATGAACTTGATGCCTTAAGTTTTAGAAATACCGCTTTCGTCTAGACTGGTGTTTTTCAAACTTTTTCATAGCGCGACCCCCTTAGCATGTAAAAATATTTTGTGACCCCCTACCCTCCCAGTATGTAATCTTTATGTATTTTATTATATTATATATAGGGTCGAGGTTTTCCCAGGAGACTACAGCATGGGGTTCTTCAAGAAGGGCGTGAAGAGGTTTTTATAAGGTCGGCAACGCGCGTCTGATGCCCCTGGTATTACAGGCGTTCATAGTGAAAAAGTATAACTATCAAATCCGTACATTTTTATTTACTTTCATAATTAAGAATCGTAAATTAAATACAATTAATTAAAAAAATATAATGAGTATCTAAAAATACCTTTATGAACATCATTTTCTTAAATTCGCGACCTTCCGCGACCCCCTTATAAGGGCCTGGACCCCTTTCACGAGATCGCGACCCACACTTTGAAAAACACTGGACTAGATCAGTGTTTAACTGCGGGTTGGAGGACTAGATATGTAGATCAGTTTAAACAATAATTTACTCATACGTAGGTACTTACAATGAGAGACGTCCCCTGTCCTTCTTCAAACTCTGGAAGATATGAATCAGGTTCTGACGATGTATTCATACTGAAAAAATAATAATTGATAAGTTTTACGTAAAGATATAGTTTGTTTGTTTGTACTATAAAAGTAATACACACAGTTAATAGTAATTTTGTACACTGGCTGACTTATTCCATGAGGGATCTCTTTCAGTCACCAATAGAATAGTCTCATTTCTTCCTAAACACGCTGACAAAAGCCGCTGAAACGGATTTTGTTACAGTTTTGACTGTGGTTTCACCAATGGACGGAATAAATTACCTATCCATATAAATATAAATGCGAAAGTGTGTCAGTCTGTTATCTCTTCGTTAGTCGAAAATGTTAGGTAAGCTGTTGATTAAACGGCTGAGTCGATTTTAATGAAATTTGGCGCATGGACATAGATTATATCCCGAGAAAGGATTTGGACGCAATATAATCGTCATTCATGTGGGCGAAATTGCGGTCGGAAGTTGTCGCTCGGTCAATTATAAGTCCGGGACATTAACATGCTTGCCGAGCATCAAGCAACAAACACCCAACACAAACACTGCTCCCACACGCTTAGTGTTTGCCGCATACACGATGATTGCGTAAGCTGGAAGCTTTGGTAGCACGTGCCGCGTAAATCAGTAGAATACTACCCGAGCGAAGCCGGGGCGGCTCGCTAGTGCTAAATAACAAAAAGAGATTATCTAGGTCAAATATGACTATGTGATGGCAGAATAATATGGAACATAATGACTAAATGACAACTGTACAAAAACCTTATTCTGGCAAAGAAATGTTCATTCATTCATTCAAAAACTACGTGAATCATACGTCTCTGGCTTAAACTTACACAAACTTGTTGATGAGTCTCATAATTTCCTGTTTGATTTCCATTTGACCAATGTGTTCCTTGGCAGACACTTCAGAGTTATTCTTTTCAGGATCGCCCTTTTTCACTCTGATGCTAGGAAAACTGTGAGTACGTCTGAAACTGTTTCAGAAATACATTACAAATGGACATAAGACCGAGGAAATCGGTCTTCACGTCCAAAAAATATCACCTTTTTAAAGTTGTTTGTATTTACCGTCGGGTCGGATGCCAAACAAATTTTGGCTTTGGGTTTTTTTTGGAAATTTGTTGTTTATTACCAGAAGTTCCATTACCATTACCAGAAGAACCAGAAAAGAAGTGTGCTACCACCCCCGCTGCCAACGCAGCAACTCCTTCCTCTCATTCACTCGCAGGAACACAACAATACTCAAGGGAATTGTTATTTGGATACATGGAGATCAGCAACACCAAGGTGTCGCCGATCCGTTGCCAGCCCATTCTCCTTCCTTTCTTTGTTTCTGGTGACCTCACTCACTCGCAGGAACACAACAACCCTCAAGGGAATTATTATTTGGCTGCGGTATTCTGTGAGGTGGTGGTACATCCCCAGTCGGGCAGCTTACAAAATACGATATGCCCTACCTCTCTACGCCAGAGCCTCGTTTGTCACTCAGCAGGGCACATCACGTGCAGGTGCGGTTGGCTTTGGTTCAAAGATCTTGATGAACCACTTACACCCCTTGTTTTCGAGAGTAATACCCGTCTTGCTAGCATCTGTTACGTGCGGGACTATTACTATTTATTATTTATCCCCCCCCTCCCCCCTCACCCACTGGCCAAAAAACACCAGACTTTTAACAAAAGCATAGATGCAAATGATTATCTACTAATAATGGGCTAAAATAAAAGTCGTAAAAAAATTCCTTCGAGCCGGATTTGAACCAGCGACCTATGGATATCAATTTTAAACCAACTACAGTCCACCGCTCTACCAACTGAGCTATCGAAGGCACATAGACTACACTCAAATGTAGATACAGTTGCGTGCGGTTACGTATTTTGTGAAAGGACTGTATTGGAGGGGACGAATGGAAGGTCGAATACGAATTAATTATTGAAATAATGCTAGCAGCTGCATAAATATTTAATCTGCTGCGCAATAATTAAGTGTAGATAACAATGTCTTTTACGTGAAACGTCTTTAAATATTTCTCCACGTTTCGTCTAAATAAGCCAGGATAAAACGAATAAGGGGTTTTTCAAAAAGGACGTGAAGAGGTTTTTACAGGGTCGGCAACGCGGGTGTGATGCCCCTGGTTTTACAGGCGTTCATAGGCTACGGTAATTGCTTTCCATCAGGCGGGCCGTATGCTTGTTTGTCACTTTAGTGGTATAGAAAAAAAAGAAGAGGAAAACACGTATTCCACAGCAGCAGCAGCGAGTTCCACAACTTTAGGTTTTTGACGTTACAACGTCTTATAATTCGATGGAGCCGGCTGCACGCACGAAAAAATATGACGTATGCGGCGTTACCTCGCTCTGAGGCGTTCCATTTAAATTTTCTTTTGAAAGATGCAAACATTCCCTCAGTATTTTCTTATAACGTTGTCACGTTCAACTGTCGTCAGTAAACAGACTTTACAGATAACCGATTTTTTTATTCACGTAAAGAATTCTTAAAATTGCTCCTTAAAATTTCTTAAAAACGAATGATAACAAAATTGCGAGATACAGTTTGGTATTGCAGCTACAAATCTATCATCTCCATCTAAAATTCAATGAGTCTACTGGATAGATGAAGGATCAAAGAATTTATTACGCTAAGTAAGGACTATGATACATGCGTGCGAGGGAGGAAGCGCTGCCATTTTGAGATAATTTTAGGGCATTTGTATTCACCTGAAACACATGGCACGCGACACACGCGATGTTCCATAGTCCTTACTTAGCGTAATGAATTCTTTGATCCTACATCTATCCAATGGTGTGATTGAATTTTGGATGTAAGTAGAGCATAGATTCGAAACTACAATGCCAAACTGCATCAGCCGATGCTGTTATCATTAGATTCTTTGGATACCCTAAGGGGGGCACCCTTAGGGTAACAAATTTAAAGACGTCACGTCAAAATAACATAAAGTTGTGAAATATTTGGCTGTACGACATTAAAAATATAAAACTTACCTCCGAATCATCGGTTTCACAACACGATCGAATATTTCTTCCCCCTTTCTATTAGCCATCCGCAACTTTTCAAACCCAAGAGTTTCATCGTTCAAGTTTAAAATCCAAACTGGATCTGGTATCCCTATCGTGATGACTTTAATATCTGACAAACTATCTTTCGTAACGTCGTTATCTTCTAACTCAGGTAAATTAAAAACTGCCCCTGAGGCGAATAAAAAAAATGTAGGAATAATAGCTAATTTTAACATGTTCAGCATGTTGAAGTTAAAACGATACTAAATAGCTGCAACTAGACGTTATTGACGTATTTGCTGGCAGCTGAGTAAATGAAAAGCGTCGGAATAATAACTAATTAGCATTTGGGTTTTCACGTTTATTTTGCTCGTGCAAACAGCCCGTTTGATGCAAAGCGGTTATCGTAGCCTTTGAACGCGTGCAATACAAGGAGAATCACTCCAGTTATGCTAACACAGTATTCATCCATATCATCTTGATAATTGGCGATCTACTAGGTACAGAATGTTTCCTAAGACAGTTTGTACCACGAACAGTGAAACTGTGGAATCAACCTGCGTCAGCATACCGCTGACGGAAGTTCAACAAACAATTCAGAACAATTACGACATGGGAGCCTTCAAGAACAAAGTCTTTATTTCCCTTAAAACGCTGGCAACGGATCAGCGGCCCCTTGGTGTTGCTGATCTCCATGGGCGGTGGTGATTGCTTTCCACCTGATGGCCCACATGCTCGTTTGCCCCCCTTTTATAAAAAAATAACAGTAACTTCCACTTCCACGGGAAGTTACTGGTAATCTGACTCACTCACAGAAATGAGTCACTCACACTCACTCTCCTTAAACCAACAATGTGTTCAATAACAATAAGTAGGTAGGTACTTAATCATATTGTTGAATTGTTTCTGCCAAATTATGTTTACCTTTTAAGTCAGGAATGATTGACTATAGGAGATCCTAAGGAATAAGTCCACCATTGTCCATATAATTATTTTATTGTTATGTAGACGTTTTTTTTGTACAATAAAAACTTTACAATAACAATTTCACTGTGGACAATCAATGGGGTGTTTATTCTTTTTAGGGTTCCGTACCTCAAAAGGAAAAACGGGACCCTTATAAGATCACTTTGTTGTTCTCCTGTCTTTCTGTCGGTCTGTCAAGACCCTCTAAGTCAAGAATGCGTGGAGGTATCAAGCTGAAATTTGAACTGTATACTCAGGTCTGCGGTCCCATGAAGTTGTAAAAAATCAAACTGCTAAGTTTACCTACGTAAAAAAAAAGATACTTAGCAGTTTGATTTTTTACGCTTTGTTTGGGGACAACGTGACAGATGACCGAGAAAAGAGACAGTCCCGTTCAAAACGGGACGTATGGTCACTTTAAGCATACAGCATCACTGATGAGAAGCGCTTAATAGACTATTCTACCTGTACAAGAAGCATCGTTAGCGCATTTCCACCAATGCGCTATTATAATGCTTTGCGAAAAAGAATTCATAGCGTCATCAAAAGAAGAGCATAAGAGAGTGTGGCGCGGAAAATTAGAAAATTTAAGGAAAGTATCACCAACCTTTCCTTAAATTTTCTAATTTTCCGCGTCACTTTCTTATTTTTAGGGCTCCGTATCTCAAAAGGAAAAACGGAACCCTTAGAAGATCACTTTGTTGTCCGTCTGTCTGTCAAGAATTTCTATGTCGAGAATGCGTGGAGGTATCAAGCTGAAATTTGAACTGTATACTCAGGTCTACGGTCCCTTGAAGTTGTAAAAAAATCAAACTGTTTACGTAAAAAAAAATACGGTCGTTTATTCAGCAAAAAACGCATATTTCGACACATTCTCAAGGGAATCAAAACCTATAGGGTACTTCCCGTTGACCTAGAACTATGAAATTTGGCAAGTAACATCGTTATAGACTACAAGTACAGGAATAAATCTCAAAACTATACATTTATAAATAGATCTTAAAAAATAGGGGGTCTATATTTTTTATAGGGTGTCGAAATTTCAAATTGAAACTACTAGTTCAAATGGGATATCATATGAAAGGGCTTGATGTACACATTGCAAAATATATTTTAATTATTTTTTTCGACGCATTATTTCTTATTTATAATGAAAAATATCAAATTTAATAATGATACTACGTACGGAACCCTCGGTGGGCGAGTCCGACTCGCACTTGTCCGGGTTTTTTTTTCTTTCCTAAGAACCTTCTCCTGACAATAACAAATACAACTTATTTATAAATAAGTAGAAATCGGTTTAGCCGCTCACGCGTCATGTCGCGAGTCGCGACCAAGGGAAATAGGGATTCATAGATGAACAAATAGACAAGCTTACATAACATATTAAGTATAATATTATAACAACGCTTGCGCTGCGCAGTTGGCAATTCAAAAACACTTGATCATGAATCACATTGTCATGTACATACGCATATTACTGTAACAATAAGTTTCAGGCGATTTTCAGAAATAATAACAGACCGTAGCTAATTTATTCAAAACGTGCAAGAGTAGTTACTTCCGTCGCGCCTTAGCGCGGTAGGTAGGTAGTTATCGGATTCGGTATTAACCCATAATCAGCCCACTGTTGGGATACGGGGCTCACCTCAATCGTAGGGGTTTAGAGCAAACTCCACGCTGCTCAGTGCTTAGTGAGAGCTTTTTGGTCATAATCGAACATGTTAATGCTTGCAAGGCGACCAAATTGAGAAAAAGTTTCATATTGTGAATTAGCTGACGCGTGTTACATATCCAAATTAGTCGGGTTGCTCACTTAAAAATTGTATAAGCAATTGTATAAGCTCAAGGGCGGATCCAGCTTCGGTGCCGGGGGGGGGGGGGGGGGGGGGAGTCACGTAGTTGCGGTCAAGTCACTTCAAGTTATAATTTAATTTCGATAATAAGAGATACAGGTAAAAAGGTGGTATTTTATTAAAGTATGTAAGTACTGTACTTAATCTATATTGAGACAAAAAATATACAAAAACATTAAGTTTAACAATTTTTATTAGAGGTCCATATAGGCCGTGGACCCAGCCAGTGGGGGGGGGGGCATGACCCCCTTGACCCTCCCCCTGGATCCGCCCTTGAGTAAGCTACTTATTGTTGATATATAACACTCGTGTTATAAATTTACAACATGATAGTTCTTCTCGGTCGGTTTATTTACGTTGACACGATCGGACGCGAACAAAAACACTCGCACTAAGCACTCAGTTCTGTCATCTAATGACAACAGCCGGGACCGACGGCTTAACGTGCCCTCCGAAGCACGGACGAGCTCGAGATAAACCCATCCATAGACAGGCTGCGGTCAACGTTGCTTAACTTGCGTGTTCGATTAGAGTGACATGCGCAACGATGCCATCGAGCTCCTCGTAGGTAGTTATACTATTGAAATTAACAAAACAAGCGTTCAGTTCCCAGTGCGTCTACTTGAAAACTATTTTAAACTAACTCCAAAAAAAGATGAGGTGATGAACTGTATTTTATTTTTATTTTTACATAGGGTGGCACGGCCCGCCTCGTGTGAAGCGGTTACTCTCACGAAGTATAAAAATAGACATGTATAGTCGCAATTGTTTTCCGATGTGCGTATAAATATACAGCGTGGAAACTTCTAATGCCACCTGGAGAAAAAGTTTTTTTTTTTTTATATATATGAGAGGGTAGCAAACGAGCACATGGGTCACCTGATGGAAAGCAATCACCACCGCCCATGGAGATCAGCAACACCAAGGTCTCGCCGATCCGTTGCCAGCCCATTCTCCTTCCTTTCTTTGTTTCTGGTGACCTCACTCACTCGCAGGAACACAACAACCCTCAAGGGAATTGTTATTTGGCTGCGGTATTCTGTGAGGTGGAGGTACTTCCCCAGTCGGGCTGCTTAAATATACGATATGCCCTACCTCTTTTCGCCAGGGCCTCGTTTGTCTGTCAGCAGGGTGCACCGCGTGCAGGTGAGGTTGGCTTTGGTTCAAAGCTGTTTATGAACCACTTACACCCCAAAAAAAGTACTCTTAAAATCTCACTAACTTGATGAAATAAAAGAAATGGAAAAAACTTATTATTCCATACAGTTGTCCATAAAGAGCTGTATTTAAATTTATTTTGATGGCTTGTGCATAAAAGACTGACATTAAGATTCTGTGTTTAGTTTTTTAAAACCATGAAGTTAATTTAACAGCTTCATTTCTTACCTTAAAATCCAGTTGCAGATCGAGTATGTATGCGTGGTGCGCATGCGCGACGCGCCGCGCGGCGATTATGTAGTTACAGGCAATTTGATCTACACTACTTTGCGTGCTTCCGCCACCAATTAGTTCTTGCAAACTACTGCCGGCCGGCACCTACCCACTACCGTTAGTAGTTGCATGCGACTGCCGTGACTGCTTTGGTCGTCTCGTCGTCGTTTGGTTTGGAGGGGGTAGTGGGGGTAATGGAAAATACCTCCACTACCCCCTCCACTTCCAACACATTATAAAGGCCGGCAATGCGATGGACTTGTCATTTGTAGATTGTTGTTCTAACCATCAACATCTACAGATCGCCTGAGGATGCCTCGCGTAGAGGCGAAACACGTGTCGCAGAGACGGGCAGTCGGGGCACGCACCCTATACCTAACAGCTAATGCGCCCCGTGTGCCAACCTTCCGGTTATATCACGGGGGATGCGAGTCTCTCGTCCAGTAAATCAACCAGACGAGAGGACCTTTACCTGCACCGCTTTTGCGCTCAGTAAACCAACCGAGCACGCAAGCGTAGCAGTAGCAGGTCTTACTCCGCTTTCACCTGCATGCAGGCTACTTACGTACTCTTAAGTCGAGTAGCTCGTGGCGACCGACGCTCGGAGAACCCAAGCATCGGGGCCCTACTACCACTCCCCATTCTCCATGATGGGTAGCCGGAGCTGTATGGCACGCTCACATCCCGGCGCACAAGTACAAGTACAAGCGCGCCTAGTGTTTCTGCACCCACACTGGGGCGCCGGATAGCCGGCTCCCTGATTTCCTTGACAGGTACCGGAGCTGTATAAGGCGCGCTCACTTCCCGACGTCCTTCAAAGAAGAAACGCCTACCCCGAGCCTACGGTAGGGTGACCGGGGTGACGGAAGCGATCGCCCGTCAACCTCCTTGCTCAGCAGGCAAGTACCCGAGCCGCGACGTCAGCTGGGAAGCCGACGGCCGCTATAAGGGCCGCTCCAAGTCAGTCGGGGCAGTGGCGGTCGCATGTATCTTCTGTTTCAGATGTTGGAGATTCGCCAAGACGACCACAGCAGCTGGAGCAGAGACGACCAAAGCAGCCACGGCAGTCAAAGCAACTACTAACGGCAGTGGGTGGGTGCCGGCCGGCAGTAGTTTGCATGAACTAATTGGTGGCGGAAGCACGCAAAGTAGTGTAGATCAAATTGCCTGTAAATTTGACTTCCGCAAAATAACACCTGAATCAATTAACTATCGATTATGTAGTTATTCACAGATTATGTAGAAAATTTTTGCAAAGTTGCAAAGCACTGCATTTGCATTGCAACCTGCTTGCTGCTGTATCGAAATGGAAAAACAGCAATTTTTCCATACAGTTTTCCATAAAGAGCTGTATCGAAAAGTAACTTTTTAAATTTATTTTGATGTCTTGTGCGTAAAAGACTGGTATTAAGATTCTGTGTTTAGTTATCTCCAAATTTTAGTATGAGAATAGATAAAGATATAAAAATACAATTTACAATAAAAATATGAATAACTTTATTATAGGAATGTATACAATATCACATTATTACGTCGTGGCGAACAGGTAAAGCAGGGCTTTAGCAAACTGTATGATCTCGGAGCCTCCAAGCTTGGACTCCCCGTACACTCTGTCCACGAACGTTATTGGCACTTCTCCTATGGTGTACTCCAGCTGCCTTGCTCTGCAAATAAGACAATATGAATACAATTGGAATTTTGAATGAATGAAAAATCAATTATGGTGTCATCATCATCATCATCAGGTCCATTTCAGTCTCCACTACAGGAGCACGACCCTCTCTCGTCCGTCCTTGACGGAAGGAGGATTTGGCCTACACTCCCCACGCTGGCCAGACGGGTTGGGGAGGCCTGATCGATGTTTTATAATGTATTTCCCCTAGTCGCCATGTACGACATCTACGGGAAGAGACGGAGTGATTCTAGTCTGCCAAAAACCACACAGCCAAATAATAAGACAATACAATTGGAATTTTGACTAAATGAAAAATAAATTATGGTGTGTAATCGGGTGTATTAAAACAAGTAACATAATAGTAGTTTATGAAACTGTTGCATAATAAGGGTTATTAAAATACGAGTGTGAGTTTATAACATGAGCCGTAGGCGAATGTTATAATAGACCACACGAGTATTTTAATATAAATAAATATTCCAGGACAAGTTACACACGGCCATCTAGTCCCAAACTAAGCAAAGCTTGTAGTATGGGTACTAGATAACTAATATTATACTTAAATACATTTTTTTTTTGTAAATACATACATATAATACATAGAAAATACCCAGACCAAGACAAACAGACATGTTCATGCACACAAATATTTGTCTTGTGCGGGGATCGAACCCGCGACCTCAGAGTCAAAGTGGCCATTGCTAACCATTCGACCGCCGGGCTCGTCGTAATACCTAATTATGTGCAGTTTCATACACTACTCTATCTAATCTCATGAAATATATGATAATAATATTTTAAATACAACCATGAAGTTAATTTAACAGCTATAATTCTTACATATAAATCCATTTGCAGATCGAGCATGCGTAGTGCGCATGTGCGACGCGCCGCGCGGCGCCGCGTTCACAGATTATGTAGAAAAATTTTGTAAAGTTGCAATGTATTTGCATTGCAACCTGTTTAAAATACCTGTATCAAGGGCTGAAGCTGTATCGAAATGGTAAAAAAGTTATTTTACGATACAGTTGTCCATACAAGAGCAGTATCGAAAAATAACTTTTTAAATTTATTTTGATAGCATGTGCGTAAAGACTGTCATTAAGATACTGTGTTTAGTTTTTTAATGTGTAAATTTCAGTATGAGATTAGATGAAACATCTTTAACAAACAACTCGTATAAATATTTATTTAATTAAATAAACATATAAATATTCTTGAAAAAATTACACACGGCCATCAAGTCCCAAACTAAGCAAACCTATGGGCACTAGATAACTGATATTATCCTATTTTTTTTTTTGTAAATGCATACATACACCTATACCTAGACAAACAGACATGTTCATGTACACAAATATTTGTCTTGTGCGGGAAACGAACCTGCCGTGGCCCCGGAGTCAAAGTGGACATGGCTACCTATTCGACCGCCGGGCTCGCCAATTATGTAGGTATCTCTACGTTGGATCCATATGCATGCGCACGCCTACCAAATGAACGGGTCTATCCCATGATTTTAAGATGTATATAATTACACTGTCACATAATATTTTAAGCCGTGTTTCCGGCAGACTAGAATAGAATCACTCCGTCTCTTCCCGTGGATGTCGTACAAGGCGACTAAGGGAAATACATTATCAAATATCGATCAGGCCTCCCCAACCCGTTTGGCCAGCGTGGGGAGTGTAGGCCAAATCTTCCTTCCGTCTAGGACGGACGAGAGAGGTAGTGCTCCTGTAGTGGAGACTAAAATGGACCTGATGATGATGATGATGATATAATTACACTGTCACATATTTCTTTTTCTCTGCCAATTGTATATAAGGATTGTTATAATCTAGGGGCGAAGACCTGAGTCCTAACGCCGAAGCTGAATCCAATTTATTTTCGCCATCAAAAATTACCATTGGAATTTTTGATGGCGTAAATAAATCTTCGGGTAAGATTGGTGGTAATTTTTTTTTCTTTCTTTTCTTCTTTTTTTTTTCTTGCGCCATCTATCCCCAATGAAAGCGAAGCTTGTGTTATGGATACTAGACGACTGATAAACATACGTAAATACATTTTTCTTTTTTTTTAAATAAGTACATACTTGTGATACATAGAAAACATAATTATTGTGGTAAGTTTGTCAGACCATAGAATTTACCGACTAAGCTGAAAATGTTTGTCATTAACGTTAACCTATAAGACCTATTTTTGGAATCAAAAAATCCCGATGGTTTGGCTTCAGTTGCGGCGGTAGGTCCTCTGGTGTCTTGTACATTAAGTATATTGCTCTAATATGTTAAAATACGTATAAAATGCAATTTTCTGTAAATTGTGCTTATATGTGCATAGAATTAATCATTATTATAACTGTCGCGGTCCTGTCGCGAATCATCTAGAATGAAACCTTCTAGCCTTATAGTCGCCGCATACTTCGCTGCAAGCAATAATGACCCGTATGTCTACTAGCATAAGGTTCGTAACACTATGACATGAAAATGTTCGAGACACGTGCCGAAGGGAAGTACATACATGTACATACGAGAACATTCGGGAACCCTTGCCGGCGGATATAAATAGTGACCGCCGCGGCGCACAGGCAGTAGTCAGTTAAAGCCTGATTCGCCCTTTAAAGGTCAGTCTGGTAGCACCAGGCTGAGGGGGTGTCGAAGAGGATTTTCCGCATCCCTCCAGCACAGCTGGGGGGTGACCCGCGCGCGTCCGGCGTCAAAAAAAAAACTATTGGACTTCGATTTGACCTGCGATTCGAATCTTCGTGTGGACTTCGTGTTGTGAAGACCTGCAGACCAGACCCTGCGTGAATAAATCCTTGGAAGTTGTCATTGGCGTTTTACATCCAAATCTAGAACCCTAGCTCGTAACATTACTAACTTTATTTATTTGTATAGACTATCTATTACCTTATGATCATTTCCATTTGGAAAACATATCCTTTGGACACACAGCTGGCAACTAATTTTTGCAGGACATCCTTTTTGTACAATCTGTAATAATAAACAATGGGTTGTGATTAGAAACGAAAGAATATGCTTGTATTCGTAATCAATTGATTTAATTTAGTAGCAGTTCACAAAACATATGGGATGTTAAAATCTAACAAGTGCTTGAATTCTATGGTATAAAAATTCGTAGTCAAATATTTTTCTCGAAGTCTATGGGTAATAGTGACAAAATTATTGTGTTAGAGATATTAGTGGAATCAGTGGTATTTTCGACCAATTACGACATAGGGGCCTTCGAGAACAGAGTCTATATTATTTCCATTAAAAGTCTGGCAACGGATCGGCGACCCCTTGATGTTGCTGATCTTCATGGGCGGTGGTGATTGCTTTCCATCAGGTGACCCACATGCTTGTTTGCCCCCTTGTTATATTTTGGGGTGTAAGTGGTTCATCAACAAACTAAACCAAAGCCAACTTCACCTGTACGCGGTGCAGGGTGCACCGCGTACAGGTGAAGTTGGCTTTGGTGGCTGACTGACAAACGAAGCTCTGGCGAAAAGAGAAGTAGGGAGCGTAATTGTAAGCTACCCGACTGGGGAATGTACCTCCACCTCACAGAAACATTGGGATGCCGTGTTGGCAGCGGGGGTGGCGTCGCGCGGGCGATGTTTCATGTTGCGAGCGTTAATATGGCTGCGGTAGCCGCTTCACAGCAGGCGGGCCGTATGCTTGTCTGCCACCCAACATAGTATAAAAAAAATATATTAAAAAGTTGTATGTTCATCCCCTGTAATCCTGTCTAATCCTGTTTCCTTTTGAGCGAACTAACTGACGCAGTGATTAGAGTAATTCTGATGTTAATTTTATATTTTGTATATCCCAGTAAGTGTAATTGTTGTTGTTGTTGTTGTATTCTCTTTATTGTACACAAAGAAAACAGTAATTACAATATTATAAGGAAATGTTATGTACTAAGGCGGGCTTATCTCTTTTAGAGATCTCTTCCAGTCAACCTTTAAGTGTTTGGTAGGAACACATACAAATAACGTGAGCGGGAAAACGTGTACGAACATAAATGTTTTGCAGAAAAAGAATAAATAGCGAGAAAGTTCAATTTCCGAAATTCGCAGGTTACAAAATATTTACCGCAGTACAGGTTAGTTGTTAGTTAATTGTAGTCATAATAAAATTGATCAACACGACGTTATTCCTATCTATAACACAGTGGCGTAACTATACCATCTGGGGCCCGTGGCAATTCTTTTTAAAGATAACATAAAATTTCTTTATTCACGAAAATAAGGTGATGCAGATGTCAGATTTATAAGCAGAGTTTCACTTATTCTGCCCGGTTTTGGGCGTGTGAACTAAAATTATCATTATTATTAAAATTAATACAGTTTAAAAAGCCAATATACATAACTTTTTTTGTGGGTAGGAGTTAAAACTACTACACATATTTTTTTAATGACTGTGTAATTATTTTAATTAAAATTATTAAAAACACTCAAATACCTGTGACCAATGTTCCATCTATAACTTAGGTCTAGCACTACGCCACCAGATAATAAATTCACTCCTCTCACTTGTTTTTTGGAAATTTCACTCACTCAACGCTACTATGGAGGGATTCACACAGCTCCAGCAAAATATGGACGAGATGACTGCACTGTTTTCCAGTAAAATGGCATCATTTGAAGACACACTTGGCCGCAGTGTAACACCAGACATAACATCTTTGGCTGCTGAATTCCAGAAATTCAAGACTTTCATTTGGAAGATAGTGTCGCTGCTGAAGTCTCAAATGGAATTTGTCTTGAAGAGTTTGGATAGCATTGAAATGAGGTCCCGTACTAAAGTTTTACTGCTGCATGGTGTACCTGAGGAGGCGGGTGAGGATTTAACTGATAAATTCATCAGCATCTGCAATAATGTTCTCCATCTGCCCAATATTGCAAACCAATCACTTGATGCATGCATGCGTCTGGGAAGGTCTGTGTCAACAGAGAAACCGCGCCCCATTCTTATACGCTTTACGACTCAACAAGCTCGTAATCAGGTGTGGGCCGCCAAGAGACAACTCAAAGGGAGCGGCCACACAATTTCGGAGTTTCTTACCAATACGAGGCATACGGTTTTTGTCGAGGCGCGTAAGGCACTAGGTGTTGGCGGCTGCTGGACCAATGGCGATGGTAAAATAGTCGTCGTTACTTGTGATGGATCTAAGCGTAAGCTAATGTCGATGCACGAATTGCAGCCCATCTTAGATGAATATGCGGCATCCAAATCTAACTCAGCTGTGCATAGTAGTGAACCTGAACCTCCTAAATTGGCTTCACCAGTGTGCGACCAGCCGGCACGGGTGCCCCCTAAATCGACACGTGCTAGGGGTCCACAAAAGTCACATAATAAATAAGAACTGTTCATTTTGTTCTTCTTTACGTCTTTATATAGTTGTTTTGTTCCAAATCAGTACATATTATCTTATTATTTATTATTATTTTTAACGTTTGCCAGTTTTCCGGGTATTTGAATTTTTAAACTTGACTACCTCGATCTATGATTAAGATACTGTTATTTTTAGAATACCTCAAATATTTTGTACTCACAATTTTATTTGATTTGGTTATGAATGATTGATTGTTATGACATGACATGTCATGCCAGAGACTGTGACGTTTGACGTCTTCCGTCAATGGACTGTCAATGATAACTAATACGTTTCGTTTCTCCAAATTGTTAGAATATTAATTTTATTCCAAATCTAATTCTAAGATATTGTATGTATGTAATTTTAGTTTCTTTGTTTTTTAATTAATTATTCATGTCTTTACAATTATTATAAATGTTTAAAATAATTTTCACTATCACTTGGCAGTTCCATGACATTTCTTTTGCTAATTATATATTATGTATATATGGAAGTTAGAAATTGATAGATGTCATAAAAATGTGCAGCCGAAAGAAAAGATAGAGGTGTTATTTTCTTTGTGAAAATGCTTTCTATGGCAAACCCTAAATACCTATGTAGAAAATTGGATGTTGCTACTACTTATAAAATTTAATTCCGTTTCTGGTTCTGGTATAGCGTTAGTGCCTCAGTGCTAATTGTATTGCTTACATATAATTAGATTGAAATTTACTTTACTTTCCACATATTTATTTATTATTATTTTATTTCTATTTGATTTAAATTCATTTTATTTACTCGTTATAATCTAACATGACCGACCAAAATAACTCCGACTCTGAATATTATTCATTGTCTTCATCTTCGGAAAGTTTCTCCAGTGCCGATGATAGTAACGAGGGTCAAGTACTGTCCCTTGCTGACAATTTAAAGCTAAGTTTCTCGTCTTTTCATAAAAATTTCAATGTGGTACATATAAATGCGCAAAGCATTGCTTCCCATTACGCGGACCTTCTGGCCACCTTTTCGTCCTCAAATATACACGCGGTTTTGATATCAGAAACGTTCCTTAAGCCTTCCCTTCCTTCGACTCTGTATCCTCTGCCTGGATTTCGTCTTATTAGAAATGATCGTACCTGCACTATTTCGCAAGATGGTTCGGGCCGGATGATGGGTTATGGTGGGGTGGCCATCTACCTGCGTAGTGATATCTCATATCAAACAATGTCATTTTCCCCTTCGGTTTTTCAGGCGCCTGAACATCTTTTCCTCGAAGTCACCCTCCATCACGCAAAAATTCTACTAGGAGTCTTCTACAGCCCTTCTCTGCATATAAATTATTTTAATTCTCTTGAATCCATTCTGTCCGATCTTCGCTCCCAATTTGATCATGTTATCATCATGGGCGACTTCAACACCTGTTTAATCAAAAATGATCGCCGATCCAAGGCTCTCCTTTCTCTTCTTCGGGCTTTCGATTTGTATAATCTCTCTTCTACTCCAACTCATTTTCCACATAATGGTGCTCCTTCTTGCCTTGACCTAATTATTACGTCTTCTCCGGACCTTGTGGATACATGTGGTCAATTCAATGCTCCTGCGTTCTCAGCTCACGACCTTGTCTACGCGTCATTTCGACTCCGACCTCCCAAGCGGCGTCACAAAGTAATCTCTATTCGAAACATTAATGGAATCGATAAGGAGAAGATTCGAGGGGACTTTGTTAACGCCGACTGGGATCCTGTATTTGATGCGCCAGATGTAGACTCTAAATTGACAGCATTTAATGACATTTTTATCTCAATATTTGATAAACATGCCCCACTCAAAGAGATTCGTGTCAAGCATTTCCCAGCTCCATGGTTAACACCTGAACTTAAAAAACTAATGGCGAAGCGTGATAGAGCAAAGATTGAACTACGCCACGATCACTCTGCTGCAAATCAGGTTAAATACACAGAACTGCGTAATCGGTGTAACAGGCTATGCAGAGCGGCTAGGCGCGATCACATACACAAATCAATCGACAACTGTCCTCCAGACAGAATGTGGAGATTCTTAAAGGGATTGGGAGTGGGTAAAGGTCAGGCGAGTACTAAAAGCAACTTGGACCTTAATGGACTCAATCAACATTTTTGCTCGGTCTCGGATTCTATTGATCCTGTAGCTAAAAAGCGTTCACTCGCCCATCTGGCGATTGTGGAACCCGCGGATTGTCCTCAGTTCGATCTTCCTAGAATTGCAGCAGACGAAATTTTAAAAATAATAGGTACTCTGAGGTCCAAGGCTGTAGGTAATGATGGAATTTCATTGAATATGATTTTGGTGATTAAAAACGAAATTGCTCCTATATTAGCAGACATACTCAATTGTTCTATTTCCACTGGTGTTTTTCCGACTTTATGGAAGGATAGTCACATAATCCCGCTTCCCAAAAAACCTAACCCCTCCTTATTCTCCCAATTTCGTCCTATATCAATCCTACCTTTTCTTTCTAAAGTGTTGGAGCATTTTGTCCATCAACATCTTTCCAATCATTTGCAGAGGTTTAATCTTCTCAGTCAGCATCAGTCCGGATTTCGAAGGGGACACAGCACTGTTTCGGCTCTGGTCAAAGTCACTGACGATATACGTTGTAACATCGACAACAAAAAGCTCACTATTCTAGCTCTTCTGGACTTCTCTAGTGCTTTCAACTCAGTTGATTATGATCTTATGCTAGGTTCCCTTCGCTTATTGAACCTCTCATCTTCTTCCCTCAGATGGTTTGAATCGTATCTTGTCGGTCGTCGCCAGCTGGTGAGGATCGATGAGTGCCGATCGGATTGGTGCGAGCTGAAGGCTGGTGTACCTCAGGGTGGTATATTATCTCCAGTTCTTTTCTCCATTTTTATTAACAACATTACTGCCTCAATTTCTTCTTCATATCACATGTACGCCGATGACCTGCAGATTTATACTGCTGCCCCTCTTGAAGACTTCTCTCAGGCGTCTAGTGTAATCAACGCTGATCTAGCAAATATAGCTGAATGGTCCCAAAACTTCGGGTTGACAATAAATGCGGCCAAATCTCAAGTCATCGTGCTGGGTAGTCCCTATTATATAACAAGACTGAGTGATGTGGTGGTTCCCAATATTATTTTCTCTGGTACCGTTTTACCATATTCCTCTACAGTAAAGAATTTGGGTATCACCATTGACCAAACTCTCTCATGGGCCCCCCACATCAGTGAAGTAAGTCGGAAACTTTATGCATCTCTTCACTCATTAAAACGTTTGCAGAATTTTCTTCCAGTTTCTACAAAGTCCTTACTTGCCCGATCCCTCCTTCTTCCTCTTCTCGATTACGGGGATGTGGCATATCTAGACCCAGCAGAAGAATTAGTTGACAAACTGGATCGTCTACAAAACCAATGCATACGATTTGTTTTCGGTCTACGCAAGTATGACCACATTTCGGCATTTCGTCTTCGTCTTGGTTGGCAGCCCATTAGGATTCGCAGGAGTATTCACATTCTCTCTCTATTATATAATGTGTTATTTCAGCCAATGGCTCCCTCATACCTTCGTGATAGATTCCAGTACCGGATGAGAGATTGTCGCCTGCGATGTAAGGGTGATTTGATCCTAGACATTCCACACCACAGTACTAATACCTATACCAACTCCTTTACAGTAAGGGCAGCAAGGCTTTGGAATTCTTTGCCCAATGAAGTGAGAAAGGCTTCCTCAATATTTTCATTTAAGTCCGCACTGGAGAAATACTTCCGTGAAAATACCTTTAACGACGAGTTCGTCACTTTAAAATAATTTGAGTTTTGTGAATTTCACTAATAAGTGTATGAGTATGTATATATTAAGGATTATGTATGATTCTACTTCTACATATGTAGAAGATACGTAAGTCATGTCACATGTATGTATATTTTTCTCAACATTGTACTCCACCTGCCTACTTGTTAAATATGTCATCTCAGTTGCTCAAAGGTTGGCTGGAAGAGATCCCTTTATGGGATAAGTCCGCCTTTGTACAAATTTGTATAAGCATTGTTTTTCTACTGTGTTCTGTAACTACTTGTGTTTTGTACAATAAAGATACTTACAACAACAACAACATTATTATTGAAATAAATTACAATTTATGTCGCAAGTAGTCGAGTATAGAATAATAACATTTATTTAATAGAATGTCATGCAATTTTTTCTTTATTTTATTTTATGGGGCCCTATCAGTAAAAATTGTCACGTTGTACTTAGTTTAATTGTAATAAACCACTTAAATAGTTATTCAACACTAATAACAATTTTATCAAGGGTCGGGGCCGTCTTGGGTCGGGGGCCCGTAGCATTTTGCCAGCCCTGCTACGCTATAGTTACGCCACTGCAATAACAGCTAAATAGCTAAAATTCTGCATATTCAATGTATGTTTTTAAAGTATATAAATACATACATAGTTATAAAGGGTACATAGAATAATTATATATATATATTTAACAATAAATACCTAAATGAGCCAGTCAAATCTGAAGCACCAGGTCTTAGAAGTAGTTGTGTGACGAAGTTAGCCCCTCGTGATATCAGCTTCCGTTTGAAGTCCCAACCATAGACACCACCGCCATCTTTGTAACGAGTACCAGATACTACGTCATAGTCATACATGCGTTGGAGCTCTATGAAATCTGGGATAAACTTAGGCTGGAAAAAAATTGGTTGTCTGTGAAGTCGGTTTACGGACGATAATTTTACGTGATAACGTCATAAGAAAACATCGGGTGATGGAGTGGAAGAGAGATAGATGGGTCACAAGCCGAACGCTTAGGCGATAGAGAGGCACGATTGGTGCCTCTCTATCGCTTGTTCCGCGCTCTCGCTTGCACGCTCGTCTCAGACGGATACGTGACAATGAGTCATGCTTTTTCGTGCGTACAGCCGGCGTTCATCGATTTATAATGCTTGGGCCGCACTCATCGCGATAACATTCGGGCGATAAACTTCGTATTCAGTCTACGGCGAATCTTCGCAACCACATAATGCGCGTTGTAAAGTTTATCGTGATGTACGAACGCAAAAAACAACATGGACGCCGCGGTTAATCTGTACCTATTTTATGGCAGCAAATAATTATTTTTATATTTAAGTCATCTAAAAAATAAATTAAAAGCAAGAAAAAGGAGCAAAAAAATATAATTACTCTTAAACTTTACATCGCGCAATACGCGCACTATGTGGCCGCGAAGATTCGCCGTAGACCGAAGACGAAGTTTATCGTCCGAATGTTATCGCGATGAGTGCGGCCTAAGCATAAATGATTTTAGAATATGTCAAATAGAGAAATAAGACTTTATCACAAAAAAATATTATTAAAAAGATAACAAATTCGACTATATTCTTTACTATATCAAATAAAAATTAAAATAACCAAATAATAGAACTTACAATTAAACATTATTAATACAAACAAATAAATAAACACAGGGAAAAAACTATATACACAAATTCCTCCACATCACGTCAAGTGGCATCATGCCCATGCAATCTGGTAACAAATTTATTACAAATAATTAAAATTTTTGCCATCACAAAATATTAGTAAAAACAAAAAATGTTTCATTTGGTAGGATCTATACGATGCCATAGCAAAAATATACAAAATACCGAAAAAAAAAAAGTTGATGAAATTTCGTCGATTCATTCATTTCGAGTCCAGTGCCCCGAAGAGTAAACTGACTGGAGAAATTTAGGACTGACGAAATTTCAACAATTTTTTTTTTTCGGTTTTTTGTATATTTTTGCTATGGCATCGTATAGATCCTACCAAATGAAACATTTTCGGTCATATACTGAATCCTCGTACGTCGCATAGTTTTTGAGAAAATATTTGGTAAAGTAGCGAAATTCGATTTTCTCGCAAACGGTGCGTCATACCGAAAAATTGTACATGGCAAGAAATTATCTATCTGATGTGATCTTTGATGTGCGCATATAAAAATATGATAATAAAAAAAAAAAAAAAACATCGAAAATTCCTATGCCCCTTACACAAAAATTTTTTTTTTTTTTTTTTTTTTCTGTATGTTTCATAGTGCCCCGAAGAGTATACCCCAACTCCAACAACCCGCCCCGAAAGCTACCCACTGACCGACAAATTATTATGTTTTAGTTATTTGTCTAGACATGTTCTATTGTAGAAAATAGGGCAAAGGTACCAAGTTTTGAATGCTGTAGCAACACAAATGTGGCGAAAATATATCAGCGTGGTAGTAGGGTGAAAAATTATTCAAACAACACCTGCATAATCAAATGGCTGCAATAAACATTATGGTGAAAATGTACTACTATTTAATTTTAAAAAAAACTTACACCTATAAGTGAATAGAGTTCTACTAGAGCATTTAAGTCAGGTATGTTTTTCATCATCAACGTGTATATTTTTCTCCATAATGTTTTTCACTGCAGCATCATTCGACTTAGTGTGTTGCTTCAATAATTTTTAGTGCCCGCATTTAGCCGTATCTCTAAAGCAACTGTCAAAACTAGGTACCTGACCCATAGAAATACATCTTTAGCGTGGTTGAGGAGCTAATGAATTGTGTTGTTTGTAGATTCATAACACAATGTTCTCCTTGTATATAATTCACTATCTAGAAATATTTTACAAGAGTAATGACAGTGAAAATTTATGACAAGTCAATAGAAAAATGAACGCGGTGAGATCTATGACAATGATAAACTTTTTACATCTTGGAGGTTCCGCCACACATCTAATTGTTTGGATTTCACAGATTTCGTTTTCATACCTTTCACAACCAAGAAATTATTCCTTTTTTAACTTATATTTTCGTAACTTACATGATGACTTAAGTCAGCGTCCATTAGAATAATAAAATTGCCAGTAGCATGTTTTATGCCGTGTATGTACGCTGTACCCAAACCAAGTTTTTTCTCTCGCGGGCGAAGTACTATTTTATTGGAGCCATATAATTTCTGGAGCTGCTTCGCTACCTCCAAGGTCCCATCTGGACTACCGTCATCTATTACAATCACTTCATAGTCGTAATCGCTACAAAAACAAAGAAATCGTAAGGTTTTCAACAGATACAGGAGAGTAAACAAACATTGTTTTGCAAGGAAATAAAGTGAACAGAGCCTTACGTTTCGTCCAGATATTTAATAATAAGCCATATTATTATTGGTAAATTCTCTCTTTCGTTGTAAGTAGGCAATAAAATAGAATATTTATCACTTTTTGTAATTTCAGAATCGTAAGCCGTGGCCGCCATGCTGTCATATGTCAAAAATGTCAAAAAGAAAGTTTTTATTTGTTCTTTCTTTTTTTGTTCCCTTGGGCAATCACTCTTCAATAGATCAAATTATTTATATACAGTGTGTTATGTCCAAGCCAAAATGTGTTGAAAAATACGTTGTAACAAAAATAAATTCATGTATTATTATTATTTAAATAGTTGTCTTGGCCAACTTGCCAGATAAATATTTTTTGAAAAATAGAAAAATTCACCTGCCTCCCCTAGGTGCCCACCTGGGGGGGGGGGGGGGGCAGTATTTAATTGTTGTGAATCCACTCAGAGTACAGGAGATGAAGTCTATCTCTTTCACTATAAGGTTAAGCTAATTTATAAGGTTATAGCACTGATTAATATTGAATCTGATGTATAAAGATATAAAAAAAATCAGTCTGATTCAGTTCCTACAATATACTCGTAAGTAGTTTATTATTTTTAAAATAAAACCTTATAGATAATAAGTAACTAAATAATATGTCTGTGATTTAATAATAATAATCTAAATAATATGTCTGCTGTGATTTGATATCAAAGACTAGAAAATATTATAATATACTAAGACTTTTCTGACTGACTTTGTGATTGTTAAATTTGATTGTTGATTATCATGTGCCTGACTGATTCATTTCCTTTAAACTTAAATAGTGATTGTTTTTGTTCTAGTTAATAAGTAAAAATCATTTTTATATTAATCTGTGATTATTTAGACATATGATAAAAAAAATTTATAACATAATGCATTTAAATATGTAATAAAAAACAGATTTATTAAAAACCTCGATATATTTCATTTATTTTCATGATTCCTTCTATTTAACTAAGTATTAGAATATTAGTACGTCAGTTCGCTTGCTACTGGCATTTTATTCCTGTCGCGGCGTTGATTATTTTCGATTGTTCTCGATGAATGATAGTGGACCCGCCATCTATTCGTAATAGCAAGCCGAGCCGGACTCGAATCCAAGTCGAACGAAACGCAATCACAACTCGAATGAATGCGCCATGCGCGAGTCCCTTTGAGTATAAATCGACTGGAGATGCCATACGCGGGCGATCCCCTCCGGCAAAGTACATTGGTCAACTGGTCATACACGTTATATAAAACTACTTAAAGTCGCTTCACCGTCATTTTGCATCGCTCCGTGTCGCGTGATTTTTCTCTCGAAAAATGGTGATTTGTGCAGTATTATCATGCAAAAGGCGATCTGATAGCTTAAATTCGCAACAAGATCGCATTTTCTATCATAGGTAAGTATTTTTACTAACTATTAAATGTGTATTAAAGTACAATCTCCATTTAAAGTAAAAACCGTTGCGATACGTAAACGACAGAGAAATGTAAACATGAATACAGTGGTACAGGCTTTAGGGATGTGAAAAAGTCAAAAAAGCGATTCAACATTTGAATGAATCATTCACTCATTCAATTACTGCAGTTCGTATAATAGTCAGATTTTTATTAGATATTGTATTAAATAGTAGGTATAGATTATGTTACATTTAAATCTTGTAAGGTGAATTAGAAAAATTACCTTTCTCTGGACATACGATGTTGAAATTTTGTCTGAAAATGAAAAGAATTGTTGGCTAAAAAAAAGTAGGTAAAAGCAATACATTTAGTGTGGGACTATGAGTGTATACGTTATACAGATACTATTATTCATAGGCTTTATTTAATATAATTGTATTTCCTTTTAGATTTCCAAAAGATCCCTATATAAAAGAAAAATGGAGAAAATTTTGTAATGACGAAAATGATTCTTGGGAACCTACACATACAAGTGTTATCTGTTCGGAGCACTTTACCATAGTAAAAATAGAGAAGTAAGGTAACTTCATACAAACGCACCGAGCGCGGTTTGTATGTGAGCGCGCCCGTACGTATTGGCCGTCGCACGCACACACTGACAATGTTGTTATAGGAGTTTATATGGAGCGCCAGTCGGGGTCAGGGCTGCGTCGTACGCAAAACCGTCCGCTCCCACGCAAGATTCGCGCCTGCGCTGACGTTCGTTAATAATTTTAACATTTAGGTACCTACCTACGTCGTATATAACTACAAATACGTTAAAGATAGCTACAAAGTCGACTAGCCATAAAAAAACATTGCAGTGTTCATGGATGTCTCGGATACCCTAACCATTCGGCCACCGACACTCCTAATAATCACATTATAAGTGTGTAAATTATAAAGTAATAAAAATAGTTTAGTGTAAAAAATAATATATAATAGGTACTTAATAAAAATATATTTTCATAATAATTTAGATTATTTGAATAAATATTATGATTCAGTAAAGCTACGTTTTAATTCATAATTAACCCCTTTTTTTATTTTTTTTTCCATTGAGTTTATGATTCTTTGGCCTTAATCCGATAGCTAATATGGCGGAGAAACGAAAAAAACATAAACAAATGGGCCTGAATGTATGACAGATGAGTATTGTTCAATCTGCCCAAAACTGAACGCCAAACTGCAAATGTCGACCGTCTATAATAACAACATATGTCGTAGGTCGACACGGGCAATTCAAGCGTTTCAAGGTCGTGACGTCACTTGTCGACCGTAGGTCGACACGGGCAATTCAGCGGTTAGACCGTAATTTTTCTAATCACTAAACAGATAACATGAAGTAGGTTTTATCAGATGGTAGGTGTCCGCCTGGGTGAGGACAACAGCCTTATCTATTACTGCCGCCAAGCAACAATGCTTGCATTGTTGTGTTTTGTGTTCCGGTTTGAAGGACAACGCACCTGCGATTCTGCATTTTTGTTGCCAACAGCTTGAATGCGTGAATCGTGGATGTTATGGGCGACAGTTACCGCTCACCATCAGGTGGGCTGTCTGCTCGTTTGTCACTGAGTAAGCATGCATTAAAATGTAGGTAATGAAAAAAATCCAGTCACTCCTGGTGTACGTACAAAAATAATTATTTTTATTCTTTTTAGATTTCCACACCCAAAGGGTAAAAACGGGACCCTATTACTAAGACTCCGGTGTCCGTCTGTCTGTCCGTCTGTCACCATGGGCTGTAAGTATCTCATGAAACGTGGTAGCTAGACAGTTAAAATTTTCACAAATGATGTATTTCTGTTGGCGCTATAATAACAAATACTAAAAACAGAATAAAATTCATATTTAAGGGGGGCTCCCATACAACAAACGTGATTGTGTGTCGTTTTTAGTACGGAACCCTACGTGACCGAGTCCGACTCGCACTTGGCCGGTCTTTTGTTACAGATCCCTAAGACTTACCCTACTTAATTTTGTACCTTACTTAATTTTGTATAATAGAGATTGACTAAGTATTTTTGACGGTTGAATAAACTATTAAGCGACAGCCCTACGTGTTTAGGCTATTATCTCCCGCTCGGGGCTTGAGTTGTACTACTTCTCTATTTTTATTATGACTTTACTCCGGAAAGCTACAAAAATGCTAATAACAGAAAGACATTGATTGAAGGATAAAACCTTCTTTGCGACTCTGTCCTTGTTTGGTGAGTCAGTATTTCTTTGTTTTTCTTAAATCTTTGACTACTTCAATATATGTAGTAGGTATACATTTAATTTTTAAACCCGGGTATTTTTCCGATAAAATCAAATGAAGGATAAAAATTTAAATATTGCTCCATTTTTGCCCCACAAATCCATTTCAAAATTTGTAAAAAAAAAAAGTAGACCCCAAGAAATGTATTCGTCACGTATACAATAAACTTATTCATTTTAAAAATCAATAAAAATACTAATTAATGAAAACCGTCTTAATCGGGTTTTAGAAATCCCTACATGAGAATTTAATTTTAATAAATATGTGGCCATTCTAATTAAATGAACAACTTGTTTTATTGCTTTCCCTTTGCTCATTCATATGTTTAAATAACTTTGTATGTACAGATGACCCTTACTTATTATAATATAATTTCATATAGGTACATAGATTTTTACAAATACCAATCTACTTTAAATAATACTAGCTCCGCGGCTTCACCTGCGTTAGAAAAGTATCCTATGCTATTCCCCGGAACTCAAACTATCTCCATACCAAATTTCATCTAAATCCGTTTAGCCGTTATTGCGTGATTGAGTAACAACCAAAGATCTAAACACCCCATCAAGTACGCTGGACTACGTACGTACTTGTAGTATAGAGGTCAGTGAAAATAACCTTCAAGAAAAGAGCGTACGCCCATCTAAAAACCCAGCTACGCACTTGTAACCCTTCTTGCAGTTGCTTAAATAATTTCTTATCCTTTATTTGATTTTATCGGACAAAACCCTGTTTGAGAACATGAAATATTGTCAATTGATTTTTTTACAGATATCCTACTAATACTTTAAATGTGAACATCCAAAGATCCAAACATCTTCGTTTGGATGTTTAGATCTTTGGATGTTACTCAATCACGCAATAACGGCTAAACGGATTTAGATGAAATTTGGTATGGAGATGGTTTGAGTCCCGGGGAATGGCATAGGATACTTTTATAACGCAGGTGAAGCTGCGGAGCTAGTATTATTTAAAGTAGATTGGTATTTGTAAAAATCTATGTACCTATATGAAATTATATTATAATAAGTAAGGGTCATCTGACCCCACATATAAAGTTATTTAAACATATGAATGAGCAAAGGGAAAGCAATAAAACAAGTTGTTCATTTAATTGGAATGATCACATATTTATTTAAATTAAATTCTCAGGTAGGGACTTTTAAAACCCGCTTTTGAGACGGTTTTCATTAATTATTATTTTTATTGATTTTTAAAATGAATAAGTTTATTGTATATGTGACGAATACATTTCTTGGGGTCTACTTTTTTTGAAATGTAGGATAGACGAACATCTGTATATTTTTCCATAATTAGGTTTGCTACAGGTGAAGCACTGGTAGTATTCGATTTTATTGGTTCATTCGTTGATTTTTTTACAAGAGGTTCCTCCTAAAAAAAGTTTGATAGTTTATTTTAATATAAATATACCTAGATTACTTTTGAAAATATTTAGAAAAACCGAAAGAAGCGCCGCCCCAAAAGCGTTACCAAAGATGTCATCACCTGGTGTAAAAGTTGACAGTCACAACGCACAAGGAGAACATCAATACACTTTCCATAGTCACTTACGCTCTTCTAGAGTGAAGAAATTTTGAAAAGGATATATGGGGCAAAATGGGACAATATTTAAATTTTTATCCTCATCCCATTTGATTTTATCGGAAAAATACACGGGTTTAAAAATTAAATGTATACCTACTATATTGAAGTAGTCAAAGATTTAAGAAAAACAAAGAAATAATGATTCACCAAACAAGGACAGAGTCGCAAAGAAGGTATTGCACCTTCAATCAATGTCTTTCTGTTATTTTTGTAGCTCTCCGGAGTAAAGTGCTCCGAACAGATAACACTTGTATGTGTAGGTCTCCAAGAATCATTTTCGCTATTACAAAATTTTCTCCATTTCTCTTTTATATAGGGATCTTTAGGAAATCTAAAAGGACATACAATTACATATATTAAATAAAGTATATATATAATAGTATCTGTATAACGTATACACTCATAGTCCCACACTAAATGTATTGCTTTTACCTACTTTTTTTTAGCCAACAATTCTTTTCGTTTTCAGACAAAATTTCTACATCGTATGTCCAGAGAAAAATATTTTTTCTAATTCACCTTACAAGATTTCAATGTAACATACATCTATACCTACTATTTAATTCAATATCTAATAAAAAAAAACTGACTATTATACGAACTGCAGTAATTGAATGAGTGAATGATTCATTCACATGTTGAATCGATTTTTTGGCTTTGTCACATCCCTAAAAGACCGATTCGCCCCTGTACCACTGTATTCATGTTTACATTTTTCTGTCGATTACGTATCGCAACAGTTTTTTCTTTAAATGGAGATTGTACTTTAATAAACATTTAATAGTTAGTAAAAATACTTACCTATGATAGGAAACGCGATCTTGTTGCGAATTTGAGCTATCAGATCGCCTTTTGCACGATAATACTGCACAATTCACCATTTTTGGAAAGAAACGTCAGACGACACAGAGCGATGCAAAATGGCGGTGAAGCGACTTTAAGTAGTTTTATATAACGTGTTTGACCAGTTGACTAGGGATGTGTCGTCGACGGGTTTGCCGTCAACGAAACGAGACCGTTTATCCACAACGATAAACTGGTTTAAAAAACAGTCTAATTTTCGACCGGTTTACGTCGTCGACTAGTAGTGGATGTGTCGTCGACGATTAGACAGTCGACGCAACGAGACCGTTTACCGTCGACGATGAACCAGTTTAAAAATAAACAGTCTAATTTTCGACCAGTTTACGTCGTCGACTAGTGGTGGGTGTCGTCGACGATTTTACAGTCGACGCAACGAGACCGTTTACCGTCGACGATGAACTAGTTAAAAAAAAAACAGTCTAATTTCGACTAGTTTACGTCGTCGACGTGGTGGGTGGGTCGTCGACGATTTTTTTGTTTGTTTGGTTTTGGTTTTGGTTTTGGTTTTGTTTTTGGTTTTGTTTTTGGTTTTGGTTTTGGTTTTGGTTTTGGTTTTGGTTTTGGTTTTGGTTTTGGTTTTGGTTTTGGTTTTGGTTTTGGTTTTGCTTTTGCTTTTGGTTTTGGTTTTGGTTTTGGTTTTGGTTTTGGTTTTGGTTTTGGTTTTGGTTTTGGTTTTGGTTTTGGTTTTGGTTTTGGTTTTGGTTTTGGTTTTGGTTTTGGTTTTGGTTTTGGTTTTGGTTTTGGTTTTGGTTTTGGTTTTGGTTTTGGTTTTGGTTTTGGTTTTGGTTTTGGTTTTGGTTTTGGTTTTGGTTTTGGTTTTGGTTTTGGTTTTTGTTTTTGTTTTTGTTTTTGTTTTTGTTTTTGTTTTTGTTTTTGTTTTGGTTTTGGTTTTGGTTTTGGTTTTGGTTTTGGTTTTTGTTTTGGTTTTGGTTTTGGTTTTGGTTTTGGTTTTGGTTTTGGTTTTGGTTTTGGTTTCGTTACGGAATTTCTTCATTCGGTCGCCGCGCTCAAAGCCCGCGATAAAAGCTATGCAATAAAAACAGTCTAATTTTCGACTAGTTTACGTCGTCATCGATAAAGACTATTTCTTGACATAAACGATTGGTAAACGTAAACGAACGAAAATCTCATTTGTCAAGTCACTAAACGAGACGAGACGATCGCGACGCGACGCAACGGACTCATCAACCAGTCGACGATTAAACTAGTTTATCTGTGAACTGTAAACTAGTTTAAACGTTCACGCACAAAAAACAGTCTAAAAAAACGGTTCGTTCATTCAACGCCCATCCCTACAGTTGACCAATGTACTTTGCCGGAGGGGTTCGCCCGCGTATGGCATCTCCTGTCGATTAATACTCAAAGTCAAAGGCCAGTTCCATAGCAGGCCGAGTCCGACTCGAGTCCAAATCGAAACCATCGAGATGTTCGAACAATCGAATCGAAACAATCGAAAAAAAACCTCTCGCCATCGCGCATCGAACGCAAATGTTAACGTAAAGTAAACGTATCACAATCACAAAGTGTTTTGTTACTTTTGTTTTAGGAAATATTAGGAATTTTAGGAATTTGAATAACAACATGTAATAGGCGATAAAACGTGAGAGCAGTTGAAAGAAAGGATGGATTACAAGTGTATTATTTGAAATTATTTCGAAACACATAGCATCTCCAAAATGGGAAAAACAAGTAAAGTTGTTATTTGTGGGATGAAAGGCGTCGGAAAAACTGCTATACTAGAACAACTTATTTACGGAAATGTTAATTTGAAATCTTCGTTTTATCCCACTATCGAAGACATCTATGTGGCCAATATTGAAACAGACCGAGGGACTAAGGAAAGGGTCTGTTTCTACGACACAGCTGGTCTTGAGCCTCCGATTACAGGCGAGTTGAAAGGTTTTTATGTCATTTTATTATATTTTACATTTCATGCATTTTACGAGCTGTCTTTTTACAGTTTGTATAAATTTGTGAAGAAATGGCTCTGGGCACACCAACCTTTATATTTTCTTGTGTAATAAATTTTGACTGCAAATACCTAATTGAATAGGGTTTAGGATTAGTTAATATATTAATAGGGTTTATTACTTAATACAATAGGGTTTATAAAGTGGTAAAACTGTGTACGGTCACATAATCTCCTTTGAAGTAGGAGAATTAGAAAACATTTTTATAGGGATTTTTTTTTCTGTTCTTCCCATTATCTGCGATCAGTCCTTTTAACTTTTAGCAGATGGGATATTAACTTTTTGTATGGGTAAAAAATGTTAAACTCGCTTCAGGACACGTGACCTGATTGAAAATTTGTAAGACGGAGGTAGGGTAGACCTCTGGCGTGGCGTAGGAGAGGAAGTAATATCCCCCTCTCTTTGTACCACACGGTGAAAATGTATGCCAGATCCTGCGGTTTATTTTTAATGTAATATAAATTGTCATGTTTGTGTATGATAGTGCAATAAATGAATATTGTATTTTACCACATAAATGATAGTACTTTTATAGTGATAAAATATAAAAAAATGCACAATGTTAATGTTCAAGTTTTCACTTCTGCCGGCATTCCCGGAGTGCAATCCGTTTTCTTTATTTCAAAAATCCTTACCATATATCTTGCCATGCAAACCCCTCTATCCTTATGCATCCTAAATCTTGCCATGTTCACCTGCATCATGCTTATGCATCCGTATTAACCATAATAATTTCTTAAAAACCTAGTACTACAGTAGGCCTGTCCAAACCATAATAAGAATTTATTCGCGAAAATAAGGTGTTATGGATGTCCAACTTATTCTACCCTCGCAGGGATGTGCAAATGTTTACTTACAATTTTTCCAGTTGATTTCTTAATTAAAAAATAACAATTTACTTGTATCTTTTTAAATAAGTATTGGCCTGGCCATTAGAAATTCATAAATAGATTTACTATATACTTTAAAAGCTTACGCTTAGTTATACATATTATATTATATATACAGTCATAATTCAGTCAAATTCCTTATACAAAAACTTGTGGTACAAAAAAAGCATACAAAAAGTAGTAGATCAAATTTAATACACGTCGTGACACGTCGTGGGCACCCAGAATATAAGCCCTGCTTTGGACAGCCCTGTACTATAGCAATGTTTAAATTCACAGGTCCACCCCAGTCGCCCACTATGCAACTGACTGCCAACCAGGTGCTACAGAGGCACTATATTGGCTTTGCAGAGGGTTTTGTGATGGTGTATGATACTACTAAACCAGAGTCACTGGACGTGCTTATGTATTTGAAGAAGGACATTGATAGAAACAAAGAGAAAAAGGAGGTATGGGTATTAGAGTTAATAATAGATTATGAAGAACAGTATGATGCAGCTAGATTTATTTATATAGATTTATTTATTTATATTATTGCCTAAGTCTCTATTACAATAAATCTCAGCTCATAATTATTTCTGAGAATAACAATAAAGTATTTTCTTACAATACAATATCTTTATTTTGCTAAAAATGTACATAATATCCATATTAAAATTTATATGTGCTGCATAATAACAAATAAAATAATTAAATGAATTATGAATGTCTTGCGGTTATTTGAATTTAAAATATTCGTCAATTGTATGAGAACATTGTTGTAATGGCTAGATTTTTAGATTTATTTTAAAATACGTAAAGACACATACTTGATCGTCGCTTAGTATGTTATATATTCTAACAGCCGTTTGGTAACTGTTGTTACTAAATGCGTCTTTGGGAGCAGGTTAGGGTGCCTGAGATTGTATTTGCGATTTTCGTGCTGCTTTGTAAATAAAGTTTGATTGTTTTTAATGCAAACAAAAATTTCAAATTAATTTAATTCTGGTTAATGAATTTTTCAATTTATATTTTTAACGATAATGACAGATAATTATTGATGATAATTATTTCGAGTCTGATGTTAAAATCTGCTGAATATATACGCTGTAGATTCATATAAATAAATAATCAAAATAATTTGCATGAAAATCATGCATATAAAAGTTTATTACTAAATGTTTTAAATAGATTCTGGCTTCTATCATCCTCTTAAAAGAAACTGTAATTATTTTATTAGGTTGTAATGCTGGTAGTTGGAAATCGTACTGGTCCGGACGACGTAAATTGCCTTGAGAATACATGTTCAAAAGCTTCCAACTGGTGCGCCAGGGAGAAGATCCGTCACTTCGAAGTCACTGCAATGGATCGGCCATCTCTTTACGAGCCCTTTATATTCATGACCTCCAGATTGAACCCAGTGCAGAACAAAACAACCTTCCCGCAACTCAGTACGTTGAGCAAATTGACTCAGAAGAACAACAGAAGTGATGCTATGTAACGGTACGTTTTTAATCTATGCCCTTTCTGCTACCAACCGTAAAGGTTCGTAGTCTATGGTTGGATGGACTGTTCTAATTGATATATTAAATTGAAGAGTGCAAGTAACTTCTACTTGCTTATTATACTATCGATTTAGGAATTTGCAATTTTGTAACACATCTTAACACTATTTTGACTCTGTTATGCAGAATAGATCCAACCAACAATTAATTTTTATTAATATTTAATAAATTAATTTATTGTTACACAGTAATAAGCAGGCTCAAAGAATATTACATAGTATACAAATTTTAACATAACAAAAATATGGTACTGGTTAACTGGGTACTAGTAACATTTTGTTACTTTTAAGTAAAGCTATTTAAAGTTTAATAGGAATAAAAATATCACGCAGTATAAGTTTTGTGAAACAAATGTCATCAAACTGCTAGAATCTGTTGCGAATATATAAAACTCGATTTCAAGTTTCTCACTATGTATATCTCACAATTTGACATAGTTTGTCGGTTGGATTTATTCTGTATTATAGGGTCCATTTCATATGTGATGACTCTTTGTTTATGAATATTGATGTAACCCCGCCGCCACACTATGCTCCTCGCGCTGCTCATCGCCTTGCTCCTCGCGCTGCCGCGATGTTTCCCTCTCTGCTCACACACTGCTCTACTCGCGCAATTATTCGCGACGCTCCGCACTTGGACATTCGCCTTTGCTGTACAATGGACGTTGAAGCTGTGGCAGCGTGCGCGATATGCATTTTTATTATAGCGAAACGAAGCTTTTTTTTATGGGCTAACGGTCTAAAAGATGCCATCAAACATTTCTTTTTTGCTACCAGCTCTTTTATGGAAATGTTCATGTTCGGCATGACGAGTAACGTGGCCACACTACGTTCCTGCCTACTTCCCTCGCTACTTCCCTCGCCACTCGACGAGTGTATGGCAGGGCTATAAGAAATGAATTTCAACAGTCCATCTAGCTGGTCCTTATGTCTTCTTGAATTATTGTGAGCGAAATAATAATACAAATTAATTCTCTTACAGTTGTGTAGTTCCTAAGTATTTATTTATTTTTAATTATCATATATTCATAATCTTACCTTACACACATACCTAGATAATAGTACTACATACAGTGGCAGGGAATTTATATAGGGATACTCCCTATCGCTCTATCGTATTGACCTCACTTCCTGTCTGAGATGAATCTGGAACAGATTGTACGGCGCCGCAAGCATACACGCTCATTCACACACTGCACAGACGTAGGGAATGCAATCTCGTTCTCGCGAGATATCGCGCGGGGCGGCGGCGGGGCCTGAGGTAGCGGTCGGGGGTCGAAGGTCGAACGAGGTCTAAGCGAATCTAAGAGAGACCTCGTCCCCCGACCGCTACATCAGGCCCCGCCGCCGCCCCGCGCGAGATCTCGCGAGAACGAGATTACATTCCCTACACAGACGTCATTGTTTATGTAGTTGACATAATTTGTATGTAGTGACTGGGGGTGGTATACAAGAAAATTTTGGAAATTATAAAATAAATGAAATCCACACTCGAGATACCAAGTTCACTTTTTCTTTATGGGTTGACGAATGTGGAATGAATATGGAATGACGAATTTTATTTTTTACCATAAACATTGAGTTTTTTTATTGTAAAATTCAATGAGACTCTCTGTATAAGTAAATGGTGATGATATGATGAAGTGTACAGTCAACAGTAAAAGTGAATATATAGATGAATTTAGTTGTAGTTCTTATTGACTTAAACTATTTCAATCATGTCTTTCTTTTGTATACTCCATACATATGTTGCGTCGCTAACTATTACATAAACAATGATGTCTGTGCAGAGCTTGAATGAGCGTATGTTGCGTGCAGTGCCATACAAACTGAGGGCTAAGTGCGAGTTTTCTCACGTAATGGATTACGATAACATTAACTTCAATGGGGATGTTTGATATTTTTTCTGACATTAGATGTCGCTAGGTAGGCGTCGGGTTCAATTCTTCTTTGTGGCGTTCTTGAAGTTCTCGCCAATGTCAAAGGCGTCGGGTCCAGATTGTCAAAATGTACTGAATTTTTTGACAGTGACACTTTAAGACGACAAGACAACACAAGACGTCAACAAGACATTTGACAAGATGCTATGAATTGACAAATGATTGGACCCTACGCTACAGTGCTGCCAAAAGACCCTCATTTGTATGGGATTTGCTCTACTTCAACTGTTTGTCGGTTGATGGCGCTATGTCAATTTCATACAAAATGAAGCACGCCGTTCCAGATTCGTCTCAGAGGGGAGGTGAGGTCGATACGAGAGAGCGGCAGAGAGTGACCATACTATGTATATACGTAGTACTTATACTGTGCTATCGTGCAAATAAATTCCACAAAGCAAATTTACCGTCTTTTCACTCCATTTGAAGAATCATCATTAGCGCTTTTTAGTCGCCCTGTCTAACTTTTAATAATGGCAAATAACTGAGTGTTTATGAAATAAACTCCATGAATTAATGAAATTGTAATTTTGCAAACAGTAATTCAAGAATTTTTTCCATCCTCCATCTAAGTATGTTTTAATTATATTATTTTGATCTCTTGTTAACTCAGTCAAATGAAATACATGACAGAATGTTCTTACATTCATTGGGCATTTAGAACTGGAGGAGACTATTCATTTCAATTTTACCTAATATAAAATATAACATGACATAATATAAAATATAACATGAGGAAAATAATAACATGACCCAAAAAAAATACTAAGTGAGCCACAGAAATACTAGGTTAATTTAGGTATGTTTCATATTTTATACTTTAGTCGCCAAGTCAGTATAATAGTCGCTCAGTTTCACAATTTTAGATGCTCGGTTTATTACTACCCTTTAAAAAATGTAAATAAACCTAAAGTAAATTTATGGTCAAACATGCATTATTTATATATTTAATGCAATGAAAAATATATTGAAGATATTGTTTATTATTTGCACCTTTTTACGTTATTGTTTTTTCTACAAACATAATTAAGTTAGATTAGCGCCTCCATTCTAAATGTTCTACGATTCAAGAACAACGTATCTCAGGTACTTGTACTTGTATTGCTGTATTTATGAAGTAATCTCAATAATTTGTATATTAGTTTTATAAATGACATGAAATATTGTATATGTAAGAAAATATGTGACAATAAATACAATTTGATATGTACTTGGGACTAAGTCACAAGTTGCTATATTTTGTGGATATATAAATAATTCTTGAGCCCTCATAAAATGTATTTTAAAATCAATAATAAGGAATAAAAATCGGGTTGCGATTTCGCAATGTATGACAGATAAAGGACTAGATCAATTAACATCTATTTCCAAGGAAACGGAATTAATTGAAAGTAGTTTATTAATAATTTTCTTTAGTTAAATGTATTATTGTGTTGTTTTTTATGTAGCTACAGTCAAGGGTCATTCATAAGGGTAGCACCACACCACACACCTTACAGGCGTCATGTAAATAAAAAAAAACGGGTTACACACCGGGAGTTGCCAGAAGTGAAAACTTGAACATTAACGTTGTGCATTTTTTGAATATTTTGGAATGGTTAGGAAATAATTTTGCACGAATTGCTTTATTTATCAGTATAACAGTACTATCATTTATGTGGTAAAATACAATATTCATTTATTGCGCTATCGTACACAAACGTAAACTATTCAAAGCAATCTCAATCGTATCGTCTTTGCTTAAAGTTGGGTTTTGTAGTCTCGCAGCTTTGTCTTATGAACTGTCATTTCGAAACTATTTCGAATCATTAAAATATTCAAAGAATTCTCAAGCAAATCGTCTTTGCTTAAAGTTGAATTTTGTAGTTTCGCAGCTTTATCTTACGGATTCTCGATCAGGACACGTGATGCTGACGCGAGTTCAACATTTTTTACCCATCCCAAAAAAGTGCTAAAGAAGTTTTCACTTCAAAAACGCTGAAAAAAACGGAGGAGGTGTGCACATGGGTACACTCGTGCTCAAAAGAACTAGGATTATTGTGATATTTTTTAACAAACCTTTCGCTAGCGGCTTCGTATATTGTTTATTAGTCGGTGCATAACACCTTATAACACCAAATAGACCGCTAAATCGCCTAATGCGCAGCTTGACCGCCAGTGTTCTTTTTACGTAATGCGACCTTTAATTTTCAATAAAACATGCATTTGTTATGATATTAAAATTTCCTAAATAAGTTTCTAGAGAATGATTAGGTTATAATAAATTAAAGAATTTTTTAATTTCGTAATAAATACATATTTTTTTAATTCAATGTTAGAAGTAAGGGAGGTGGTAATACAGTGTAAATAATAGTAGCACACCGCGGCCACTCCATACCAATGTCGCGTCGTTTACTACTACAGTCTCTTGTCTCAGAGGCTCCCCTCTGAATAATGAGGATAATATGAGGACGATACGAGAGAGCGGCAGAGAGCAGCAATGTTTTTATATGCCCGGCGCGCGCGGGGGCACCCCCCAGCTGTGCTGGAGGGAGGCGGAAAATCCTCTTCGACACCCCCTCAGCCTGGTTGCTACCAGACCTTTAAAGGGCGAATCAAGCTTTAACTGACTAACAACCGCCTGTCTAACTACTTTTAGACATGATGGCTTTAAAAGCGCAAACGGAACGCCGGCCATACTGTACGTAGTACGTATTACTTATACTGTGATAGTAGTAAACGACGCAACATTTGTATGTAGGGCCAAATGGTCGGGAATTGTCTGTATTCTCCCGACATTTCATGTGATGTTCAGACAATTAAGGGGCCATCCATAATTTGCGTCACACGAATTTAATCATTTTTTGACCCCTTCGATCGTCCTTGTCACAGCTGGTGACATTTGTGAGACTCCTCCCCACCCTAGTGTGACGTCACATATTTTGTAATTTTACATCTAGAGTTGCAAATAATAGATTTTGAAATGTGACGTCACCAAATTTAGGACCCTTCCCACCCCCTTGTCACACAATATCACACTTCGTCGTCGCCCTCCCGAGATTTTATTAGGGGCCATCCGTAAATTACGTCACACGTTAATGGGAGGGCCCATTAACGTGTGACGTAATTTACGGATGGCTTGTCACCGATTAAGATCGAAACTGAGTCAGCTTTCCCGACAAATATACGTGAGTGCCATCCGTAAATTACGTCACACGTTAATGGGCCCTCCCATTAACGTGTGACGTAATTTACGGATGGCCCCTAATAAAATCTCCCGACATATACGTAGCTTATATTCTACCGCAATAATATTTAATTTGAAAATGGCACACGCAGTGCTAGGACCACGAGCGGCTCGAGGCGCACGTAAAATTTTGACTCATATAAATTTTCATTTCTCCAGACAACAACCCCAAAATCCCGACATTTTGAAATGTTATCCTGAAGGCCAATTCTCGTAATTTTTCTACGATCGCAGATTGAAAGTTGACCGAATCGAGATTGAATTGTGAATTGACTAAAATTTTTTACTCGATTTCATTAATTAATTATTATCAATTCTTGCTGTTGGCAAAGTAACATTCTTAATTTCCCGCTTAAATTTAATTTTGAAGTTACATATTGTGTTACGAGAATACCAAATGTGACATTTGTGAGATCGAGACTGGATCGAAACTGAATTTTGACTATATTTTAATTACGAGAATTGCCCCTCAGATATTTAGATTTTTCGATCTGGCAACCCTATGTATGGAGTGGCCGGTGTGTTATGGTACTGTGCTTATTTCTGACCTTTGACCGTACATTTAACAAACAAATAAAAAAGGGCGTATATCCTTAATTAATGTTAAGTAGGTACTTATTTCGAATAGTTACGACTCCAAATTTTTTTAGATAATTTTGTTATTTTTAAGTAGTTAATTTTTTTTGCCCCACAATAATATGGTATTGTATTTTTTTTTATCATGAAAATCATCATACCGAACTGTAAATAAGGGGCATAGATTATATATAGCAAATTAGTAGGTACTTACCTTTCTCGAATTTAGCAATGTGCTTATAGTTGGTACTTAAAAAAAATTTAGTGCAATATTTTTTTTTAATTGGCTGTAAGTATTTTTCTCTCTATGTGATAAGCTTTAATTGTTATTCTATACTTTTTATTAATAATGTTTTTATTTATACTATATCGTCAGATTTAATGAAGTCAAAATTATTATAAAAGTATATTAAATTTATAAATATTTCTGGACAATTTACACAGCGCCATGTAGTTCCTTAGTGCAAAGCTTGTTTGTCTATGGATACTACACAACTGATAAATGCACTTATGTACATTTTATTTTTGTAAATACATACTTATAATACAAAGAAAGCACCCAGCCCAAGACCAACATACATGTTTATGCGCAAATGTTTGTCTTGTGCTGGGATCGAACCCGCGACCTCGGAGTCAAAGTTGCCAGTGCTAGCTATTTGACTACCGAGCTCGTCGACGGATATTGAATCCAGAAATCACATAGGTCGATAAAGGTCTAGGGGTGTATTTTATTCTATTCTGTTCGTAATTCATAACCAGCCCACCACCATCTCTTATTGCGATTCAATAACTGAATAAATTCCGTTTGAAATAGAGTCGCTTATTCATTGTTATGAATAAGCATTCTCTATTTCAAATAGAATAGAGTCGCTTATTCATTGGTATGAATAAGCATTCTATTCAGTTATTGAATCGCAATAAGAGATTGTGGTAAGGGGGCTGTTCACATGATTGCGCATACATCCCATAGACATGGGATAGTATAGAGTAGACACTCTATACTTGGTCTGAGGTACCAGCACTCAAAATGTTACGATTTAAAAGTAGTATCGAAAAATACTTACAACGGCTGTTTTTAGCGGCTACAAGGGCCATTAATGCGAAAATAGTATCTCTGTGATTAGAACTGTCAAAAAATTTATATAATACACATTTGAGTTAATCCAAGTTGAGATCCCATTTAGTCGAATACGTTCGAAGCTCTCTAAATTTCGAAATATTTTATCACTCGATTGCAACGAACACTGCGGTTTTCATCGCGATCGAGAAAGGGTGAACGCATCCAGACACTCGCCCTGATGAAGGTCTCCGATTAAGATAGAAACTGAGTCCGCTTCCCCGACAAATATACGTGAGTGACCCGTTTAATATAATTTATTTATTATAATGTCTCAGGTTTTAATAATATTATAGTATATTTTAAGTACATACATTTTTTTAATTACTGCATTCATTTTTTTATGATATAGATTTTAATGCAAAACAAATCAGACGTACATTATTAAAATGGAAGATATGCAGAAGTGTTGTGTATTTTGCGATACTGATAAAAAAATATTATAATTTTACAACATTGTCAAGTTGCACCAATACCTAAAAATACCATTTTCGTCGAAATAATAGTTATTATATGATAACCCATAATTCTATGCCATATATTATATGGGTTTCCATATAATAACTATGGTTTTTATATGGTAACACATAATTACCATATTTATTAGTTATTAATATATCTATAACGAACTAATATGGTAACACAAAATTGTATGAAACATTTCCCTTTTTTCGCATTTTGAATTGAACATGACAAGTAATGCCTCTAGTACACGCTAAGAAATTTCACCGTGTCTACTGCAGATAGGACCAATTCATCATGTACACAACAAGAATTTTGTCGGATTTATGCACGAAAACCTCACCGCGCCGCAGCAAAACGTCGCGCGTCATGTCTAGCGCAGACAAGATTTTTTTCTTGGTCAGTGCGGAAGCAGTGTACACAGTTCGTGTGTAGAAACGACACGAATTCTTGCATAGGCCCGGCGATTTTTCTTAGCGTGTTCATGAGGCCTAAGAGTGAAATGATTCATAGACTTTTAAGATTATATATTGAGTATGTACTAAATGTTTTAAAATTGATATTTGTATACATTTTGAACTAGTGCCTGCTTCTTGTCTGTACATTGTAATAGAAATAACTTCTAAACTATTAATTTATTATATGAGTGTTTGATGCATTGTGTAAAAGTAATTTATTGAATGTATATCAATGGTTTATTTCCGATTAATAAAATTCTGTTAACGTGACTTTTATTGGTTTCAATTGGAGTGTTTATCTGTTTAGTTTTAATTTAAAATCTGATACTTATAAGCAGTGATCGGAATAGGTAGAGTGATTTAGGGTCAATAATCTCAAACGCTGATATTGATATGGACATACCTCCGGGATTTCGGGATTTCAAAACTATTGAAGCTTTAATTTTCCGGGGTTCCAGTTGCTTTGGTAAGCACGTAAAGCTATCTAGCTTTATGTGCTTTCCAAAGCTAAGTCTAAACATAGGATTCCGTTAATCAATCAGTTTTTTTTTATTTCACATACATATAGCAAATAAAGTACTACTTAAAAGTGCTTTACTATCGTAATCTCTAATTTCAAAGACAATGGCTACTAAATAATATTTTAATGAAATCCCGAAATTTTTCGATAACAGTTCATTAAAAAGGCATGCCCATATTATGACAGCATTCCGCAAGTACAGCAAATCACTCTACCTATTCCGATCACTGCTTATAAGTGAGACGAGACGTTTTTTTTGACGTCGATACGTCTTTAAATTTGCTACCATACGGAGCAATCCAAAAATTTAATGATAGCAAAATCGGGGGATACAGTTTGGCGTTGTAGTTTCAAATCTATGCTCTACATCCAAAATTCAATCACACCACTGGATATTAGATGAAGAATCAAAGAATTTATTACGCTAAGTAAGGACTATGGAATATCTCATGCGGCGGAGGGGGGAAGCGCTGCCATTTTGAGATAATTTTAGTGCATATAACGTATTCACTTAAACACACAACCGTGTCCATGACACAATCATACTCATTTTTTTATTGCATGAATAATTTATCACATGCTCGATTGCCCCCTCCCCCCTCCCATAAAAAATATTATATACCTACTTATTAACAAAAGAGTTTTTCTACTGTTTGGCCAAACTAAATGAAGAAATGATTTTATTAGTTAACTGAATGGAGAATAAAATACAAGCCACGTCAATTCATACGTTGTGGCATTCCTTGCGAACGGTTCTACATCGGTCTCAGAGGGGAGGTGAGGTCGACTAGTGAGAGCGGCAGAGAGTGACCATACTGTACGTTATTACTATTACTTATACTGTGGTTTGGCGTAAGACTTGGCTCCAAGAATGGAATTCCCTTTGTTGTGCCTTCAATACTTACCAATGATGATACCTCTTATGTAAGTTGGTGAAGAGTTTGGTGTCCAGCAGATTCCAAGTGATGCTGCAGCATTAGCGTTTTTTTCACACCTAATGTTGCAGATAGGTGTAAGGCCTATCACCATTTTAGAGCCCAAGCCCACCTTATCTGCACGTGGTGCACCCTGTCGACTAGGTAATGCGGCTCTGGTGAAAGAGAGTTAAAGATTGTCGAGCCCAACTGGGGAAGTACCTCCACCTCGCAGAAATCCGCATCCAAATAACAATACAATGCTAGTGGAGCTTATTCAGTACTGGAATAGCTCATTCCGTGGGAGTATTATCCGATTGTCGCGGCCTCCGAAACTCTGGACCAGCCCCCTTACCACCATCTCTTATTGCAGCAGTCGCAGTAAGAGTCGGTGGTAGGTAAGGGGAAATAGAGTCTCTTATTAATTGGTATGAATAAGCATTCTATTCAGTTATTGAATCGCAATAAGAGTTTGTGGTAAGGGGCTCCCTGCCATTCTCTCGTGTCAACCTCACCTCCCCTCTGAGACAAATCTGGAAGAGATTTGTATGGCGCCGCACGCACACACGCTCATTTACGCGCTGTAGGTACAGATGCTATGGTTTATGTAATAGTAATACGCAGTGCCGCGTGGCAGCCCTTGCGTACCAGAGTGCTTAGTGCGAGCCCTTGCGTACAGAGTGCTTGTTGTTCACGTTCGAACATGTCAACGTAAATAAACTGACCAAATAGAGAAGAACTCTCATGTGAACTTATAAGACGCGTGTTACATATCAAGATTTTGTGGCTTACTTGCTCACATTTTCAAGCGAGCAACCCGGCTAATTTGGATATGTAACACGCGTCTGGTAAATTCACAATAAGTATGAAACTTTTTTCAATTTGGTGTTGTTGTAAACCTTAACACCCTTGTAAACGTTAACACGTTCGAATGTGTCCAAAAAACTCGCAATAAGTACTCTGTTCTACATTCGACTCGCAGGGGGGGGGGGACGACGACGACGACGACGACGACGACGACGTGAGGTCGCCTTGTGACAACCACAGGGAGTAGCCATACTTTAATTACTTATACGGTTTATATGTAAAAATTAAAACAAAATAGTCAATTAGCATTTTTTTTAATTTGCGTCTGAAAACGTAATTTACAATCGTGTTACGTGTCGTCACTACAACTAGTGGGATGTAATCCCTAAGCTAACTACACCAACAGCACATTAGTAGCTCTTCTTTGAGCGGTGTATACCTAATACTAGTGATGGGCAACCGTAGGAAAAAATTCAAACTTTTTTCCAAACGAGGAGAATATTGGGAATATTTCGGAAAAATATTTGAATTTTTTCTGGTATTACCTAAATTTATGACCAATTTTTATAATATATGGCCGATACCAATCTTATAGCAGTATTATTGAAATCCTATGAAATTGCTTCGGTTCTACGTATTAGTATGTTGTTAAAGTAACCCTGTAATGCAATATCATGCATTTAGGGATGTAGATTACTCATATTTAGTATTTAGTGGTTGAATATCTTTTTTATCCGGAAATTAAAGAATATTAAATTACTAATTAAATTATAATACGAGAAGATAACACTGCTATAAGAAACAGCAATAACTCCTAGAACTTTAATACCCATGTAGGTAAATAACGATTTTTGTCATGTTAACGAGAAAAAATAAATTAATAACATAAGAATAGTTTATAAACTATCTACCTTATATATAAGGTAGGTAGGCAACTATATTTTACAATATGGCTTGCTTAGATGGACACATTTAATATATACCTATTTGTAAATAAATATATTGGTTTTGCCTTTTCGATCTACGTAGGCAGTCAAGCAAGAAACCTCTAGGTACATGATTGTAATAATTTTGCTTTAAAAATATTGAGGATTGACCAACAGTCAACTAAGCAAGTTAGAAATTCATCAAATGCCTTTTTTAAAAGAAATACTTTTTAAAATAATTTACCTACAATATAAAATACATGTCATATAAATGGTTAACATTCTTGGAATGTTTGGACGACAAGCAATATTCTAAGGTATGCTGGGTCACTGGAAATTTATTACTTGGAGATTAATTACTTTAAAAAATTCTTTTTAGATAGTACTAGCTGACCTGACAGACATTGTCCTGTCTAAACCTTACCCAGTATACCCAGACTATCCCACCAAAGTTTCATTGCAATCGGATGAGCGGTAAACGAATGCATAAAGGACATACAGACAAACATTTGTTTTTATATATATATATATATATATATATAGAAGACTAGTTCTTTTTATATTGTTTTCTTTTTTCGTAGATTAGTTATTTATATCATGTATCTAGGGGGGTAATGTCAGTAATATCTGGTTCTTACTATGTTAATAAGTTTGGGTTACTTATTGTGTCCTGACGTACATGTCGTTGTCATTCATATATTCATATATAGGTGGAGTAGGAATTCAGATTTCTGTTAAACTTTGCGTATTGTATTTTTTTTTGTAATGTAGTAATCTTAATACATTTCATTTTATGTTACATAGTGCAGCTTTAAAGCCTATGTTCCTTAATAATTAGAAATAAAAAATAAGTAAAATAACAAAAAAAACATGCGATGTGGGTTAAAGTTATGTTAAAGACAATTTGCTATCGGTTTCTACCAAGGCCAATTTGGTTTTGAGTTGAAATGAAGTCAATTGAATCTTATATTAATATTATAGTTAGTATACATATTAATTATTATGTCATGAAATTTAAGATACCAAACAAATTAGTTATAATAAAAAAAATTGTACAGATAAATAATAATACGCAGTGGTAGATTATATGTATGATTTATTACTTAGATATGGCAATAAAATTAGTAGGAACAAGTTTATGTTGTTTGGCACCTCAAATTTTGTAAAACTAAAAAAACAGAGTAATCACAAGATGCACCCAGTTCTATGATTTAAAATATTATATTACTAATATCGAGGAGCTCGGTGGCGTCGTTGCGTCTGTCTAATCCACTGGTTCCCAACCTTTTTTTGTTCGCGGACCACTACGAGGTTTTTCTTGGGAGTCCCTACTCCCATTTATATGAGACTTGGGTACCCTTACCCAAGTGTCATATAAATCCATTATTCTATAACTCGACTCGTTAGTATTTTGTATGATAGTGCTGCTAATCTCTTTCATTATAAGTTTGTATCACAGACCATATTTTTACCTCTCACGAACAACTGCTGGTCCGCGGACTACTGCTTGGGAACCCCTGGTCTAATCGAATACACAAGTTAAGCAATGTTGACCGTAGTCTGTACATGGTTGGGTTTATTTATCTCAAGCTCCTCTGTGCTTCAGAGGGCACGTTAAGCCGTCGGTTCCGGCTGTTGTCATAGATGACATACGAATATTTACTCAATTAAAATATTTATTTATGAAATTATTACAAATAAATATCTACTACTTTAAAATATTTTTCTATCTGGTGCCAATTAACTGAATTCGAGAAATATTAAAAACAATACTATTTCTTTTTGGTATTAATGCAAAAATGTATGTCTTTTTTGTTCAGTTATTAGAGCAGATTGAATGAAATGACCCTTTGTAACACTTATTATAATAAAAATAATGGAACATCGTAATGTGTTAACGTTTTGAATTGAATTTCTGATTTTTATAAGTGAATAAGTATAATTGAAGTAGGTATTGAAGAAAATGGATTTCTCCTAATAATAATATGTCCTAAGTCCGATCGTAAGGCGTCAAGTTTTGAGCATAGGCCTGCAGTGGGTGACAATATTGAAGGGTAGCCCCACGTTGGGCGCCAAATTTTTCTAACATTGGCCCACGTTGGGCGCCAGTTAAAGAGTTGCCTCGCGCAGGGTTTTTTAATTAATTTTATAGCGTAACTTTGGGTGCCTTAGTATGAGAGCTACATACTTAGTTTGAAATCATATACAACTTAGGTTGTCAAATTTTCAGTGCTCTTGTTAGTTTCAATAGAAAACGACAATAATGTTGATAACCATAAATTTGCGGTAAAATATTATAAAATGAAATTAAGTATATACTTAATTTCAAGTAATGAAATGGCAATTGTTATATTATACCTACTTAGGCATAATATAATTATGCCTACGTACTTAGGTATAATATAAATATAATTTAAAAAAAAGTCGATAATACGTTTTTTACCCATTAAACATAAAGAATAACATTTTTAAGTATAAATAATGTAACAATACATAATTTATTTTAGATTCAAAAGATTAACAGAAGCTTTGATTTGCTTAGTTCTCTTTGAGAAATTCAATATTTTGTCTGATAGATTTTCTTTCTAGCTTTTACACCATTTTATAAAAACGCAATCTACAGAGATGGACTGTATCCATAGTATACACTATATAGGGGGAAAAATAACATAACATCAAGGTAATTATTATTTGGCTGCGGTGCTTAAAAAAATCGCAACTTGCGATATTCTACGTAACAAAAGTTAGGATTATTTTATAATAATAGCAGATATTATCCATAATTATTTATACCTATTATAATTTTCTCTTTACGATTACGGTTTCTCTCCACTTAGGCAAAGAAAAAGTTTATAAATATATGTAGGTATATTTTTTTAATGGAAAAATCACCTCCCTATCCCAGGTAAATTTGAAGCCACAATCTTTCGATAACTGGTCGAGTGCTCTTTCCAACTGACCAGGAACGTTTGTGATGGTGATGAATTTTTCCATTTCTATTTACTATAGTAAAGTTCCAGTTCAGGCAAATTGGCAGAAACATACAGTGGAACACAAAAGAGTCGAAAGGAAACTAAATTTATTAATAATAGCAACATTGTTTTTTTACACAAAAGTGCTCAAAGTTTGCCACGTGAGAACTGTTCTTGCGAAGAAAGTGGCTCCCATTTTTGTCTACTTTTTTGTGTTTGTGTTTTTGATAGAAAAAATTACAAACAAATACAGTCCATCCCCATTTGCGCGTGCGTTCTACGCGTGTATCTAATCTAGGTATACATAACGTAATCTAATGCATCGATGCGTTTCTTATACTTAATACCTTGAGTATCATTCCATTTTTTTTGTCTTCAAGTTAGACTTTCAATCTATCCTTCAGAATTGGCTATTGAGACCTAAGTTTTTCGCATATCTTCTCCTGGCTATCCTTAGATATAATCGCACTTAATTAACTAATAGATCAGCTTTGGTGCAATAGTAGAACACGAAAAAAATAGGGTGTGGTCTTTGTCACGGCCGTGTGTTGTACGTGAATATGCACTAAAATTATCTCAAAATGGCAGCGCTTGCTTCTTCCCCACACGCGATCTTCCATAGTCCTTACTTAGCGTAATAAATTCTTTGATCCTACATCTATCCAGTGGTGTTATTGAATTTTGGATGGAGATCATAGATTTGTCGATGCAACACCAAACTGTATCTTTCGTTTTTTTTTTATTGCCTCGCTCTATAGGGAGGCAATTGCTTCATTAAGCAATTTTAAAGAAAAAAATTCGAGGTAATGAAAAGATTGTAAATGCTCAAATGAAACTTCTGCCGCTAGCTCTTCGTAGCAGTAATATTTTTTATATTGTAATACTCGTGCGCTAATGCAATTCTATGCCATTCCATTTTCTCATTGTACTCAAGTGTGGATCCACCGTTGTGGGCACGGTGGTGCCCACAAACAACCCTAATATACTTGTAACTTCACACTTTCACGGCCTATTGAGATCGATAGGCTGATGATAATAAACGCTAAGCCTTAATAAAATAAAAAAATAAAAACACTATTTCGGGTGGCGGCGACCTTACCTTTTTGAGGGCTGGATCCACGCCTGATTGTACTGTCACACAATCCCAGTATAAAATGGGGTCGATTTTTTATAGGAATACACTTAATGTAATTTGACAATGTGTCATTTCAACAAATAAAGACTAGATTTTATAATAACCTAGATAGGTACTTAAACAACGATATTATAAATACTATAGATATGGCATACCCATACTAAATTCCGTCAGAATAGGGTGGGTTCCTAGTCTGGAGATCTATGACTATCATTATCCTTATCATCTTGGCGCTTTAATACTTGCTATCTCTTTCCCTCGCTGAGTACGTATTCGGCGCAATGGCGCCTTTTTTCTTGCAAAAATATTAAATTAACCTAAAATACGCGTTAACATAAAATGTTATTGTGTACTTTAGTGTGATTTAGATCCCTTGGCTTTACTTACTTTGTCAACATAAATTGTGCATTTTCGTAATGCAGAAGACGGTGGTTTTACCTATTTCAATCACTTCCGAGGTAAGATCCACTCCTTACCTACTTTTCGGGTATCTTATTTTGACGCTTGTAGCATATCTATCCTGCGTTTATAACATCATTGTACTGTAAATAAATAATATAATTTAACTCGTGAACGATTTAAAATATAACATAAATTATTAATATAATATAAATTATTATTATTTTAAAATGTAACATAAGCCTAACATTTTTATTTTTACAACTTTTTCGTAGTTTATAGTCCCATGACTTTTCTATCGTAAAAAATATCATTTACGTTTGGTCTACATATCGGTTTGCGTTTACGCTCACATTAAAGTAACTCTGTCAATTTACAGATAAAATAGTAATTACATTACATCTACCATGACATTATATTTCTATAGATATGCACTCGTAAGGGTATTCGTTTTTGACGTTTAGTGCAAAAACGAATACCCTTACGACTGTTCGTTTTTGACGTGAGCCAACTGCATTTCACGTGTTGAATGCAAGAAAAATTGATAGATAGATAGATACGTTTATTACAAAATTGGTGCCATTTTGCGTCCGATGAGGAAAAGAGATAGCAAGTTTATTAAATAGCTGATCTGATAAGGATGGCGATAGTCTATGTAATTATAGCTTATATATATCTATGCAACTGCAGGAATAATTTTCTGATACAATTTAATATGGGTATGCCATATTTATAGAGATATAACATCATTGACTTCTACGGTATATTTGTTTGTTTATTACTTCGATCATAAATATATTAAATAAAAATATTTGTCTAATAACGAAACTATATGTAGATATCAAATTATATCCTACAAACATTTTTTTTCTTTTGATTTGGACACTTTTGCCAGTACTTTTGCGCAGATCCAAAGTCCTTTAAATGGTTACAAATTTGTGTAGTCCTAATAAAAACAAATAGGTAGGTACTTCCCATTGCACCAGAGCTGATTTGCAACAATCTTAATTAATCTACAATTTAATGTGCAATTAGCACTGCTACTCTTAATTCTATTAATTTGGTGACGAGTCGATAACGCTGAGTTAAGATTTTACTTATCGAGTAAGGCTAAGAAAATACACTCGAACGTTTATTTACCGACATTTACGATAACAATTTTCAAATGACTAGATCACAGGTATGTAGCATCACATGCCGAAAAAAACCGGTACAAAAAAAAAGTAATAATTTATCCGACAAGCACTCGTTACACACGTATTATCTAATCAAATAGCAAGTCCAGCAACTTGATTATAGCCTAGGGTCCTACCGCCGAAGCTGGAGCCGATTACCATCGGATTTTTTGAATGTGAAATTGAAACTACTGCTCAGATTGTTAGTAATTATGTTTATCTCAACGGGTAGAAACCCTAGAGGCTCTACGTTCTCAGCTGAAGATGTTTGTCAATAACTTTAAGCTAAGACCAATTTTAGGAATTAAAAATTCCGGTGGTGTAAATGAAAGTACTTCTTAGAGTGTTGCTAATTATGTTTAGCTCAACGGGTGGAAACCCTAGAGCTCTACCTAATCAGCTGAATATGTTTGTCAATAACTTTAAGCTAAGACTTTTTGGAATTAAAAAACCCGGTGGTAATCGGCTTCAGCATCGGCGGAAGGGGTGTTTTAAATGGGTTTAATTAACTAGTTTGTCTGAGCTTCCTGAAGTTCATACGCCGGTATGATAACACATTTCCCATGTGAGCATTATTTCGCTAAAATATTAAAAGAAAATCTAAATCAAGTAGTAAGTAGTACATATCTATTTCTTTCTCGCCGGTCCTGTGCCTACTAATTAGTATTGGTTTTTTAGCACTTCGTTCCCCACACTAAGTGAGTTTAGACTGTGGTTTAGATCAAGAACATTACATCTCAACCCTTGTATCAGTTGAATATAATATTTGGTTATGTGTTTTTAGCAACTTTGCCCCCTGTTCATTACTTATTTATGTAGATGTCGCGTTTCAAATGCCTATACACAAGTGCCTATAATTGACGATAAATGTCCAATTCATCCAATTCATACATTTATCTAATGTTAAATTCCTCACTATACGATATTTTAGTGCTGAAAGAAGTTGTGGTGCGGCTTTTTTATATTCATTAAATTATGAATAATATCATAAAAATTATAGAAATTAGAATATGAATTCACAATTCCATAAATTGTCTCGCCATTTTCGTGTCAAAAAACTATTTTTACTATATAATAACTTCGCTACACATTCACTTAAAATAACAAATACAAAAAATTACTTTTTCCCGTACAATTTCTCGTCGTATTGGCGGGTACATTGACTATTTTTAAATAAATGTCGGTAAGTAATCCGCGAGTGTTTGGAATCATGAATTCAACAATTCACTATAAAGTGATCAACAACGCAACTATCCTACAAACTTTTCATTGGCCTTCACATTCTCCTTCATTTCTATACATATAGGATATATAGCTAAATATTTATAATTAAATATTGATTTAAAATATCCAGTATAGTAAAAACCGGTTATTTTGATATCAATTTGAGTTAATTGGCTTATTTTTTTTAAAGAGATGATAAGGTTATTAGCCGATAACCGGTTAATAATTATTTCTCTCTGCAGTATCTAGAATATTCTAAATCAATATTGAATTAGTATTTTCTGAGCGTTAACCTCATCTCGTTCTAAGTATAAATATTAAGTCGTATTTTGATATTATTGTAAACAAATTCGCAATGTTTCTGAACTATCGAGCATAATTGTATAGATTAGTTAGTTACAAATTCGAATTGAATCTCAGTAGGTACATAATTGGTACTAATTTATGGTATAATTTGTTTTTGGTGTTTCGGAAAATGTGTGAATGGAATTTTACCACAACAACATTGGGTATGTGCTAAAATTTAATTTACGTCATAATTTGCCGAGTAAAATTTGTTTATGAAAATAATGGCACTAAATTTAGCTCTGCATATGATTTTTATCGGACTAAATTTCATTCGATTATCAATACAACAGCATAAAGCTTTAGAGAGAAGTGACTTTTTAGGTTGGGTTAATGGTTTTATAAGAGTTTCCAACCCCTGATAAGCAATGAAATGAACAGAACTAATCTCAATCAACGCATCTAACAAATCTTACAATTACAAATCTTCTCAAATCCTATTCTATCTTTCAGTACCTTATTTATTAAATATACGTTAAGGGTTAATAGAGACATTCAAAATGCGATTTCAACGATGATTGATTGACTTGATTATCGGGAGTATAAACCATCAAAATTAATGTTATTAATAGCTCATGTAAACAAACAACAATCTAAATAAATTAGTTAAATACATCAAGTACCTACCTACTAAATTGCTACTAATTTGGTAAGCACTGTTTTATCCAGATAGATAGGTAGGACATACAGGATGGTGGGATTTGCGATCCATCGATCCGTCCTTCCTTACCTGCGACCTTTCGACTTTTCTTTTCGACATTAGGGTATTACCACACCAATCAATTAGTCAATTGATGAGTTATCTTTGGTTGATCCACAGATACCGGGCGATAAAGCCTAGACTACCTAATCGTCCAACTAAAATACAATAAAATAGCGGCGCCGTGGTGGGTGGCAATAGGGAGCGGATGAAGAAAGCCGGGTAATGGAAATCAAGTGCATGGACGTCATGATCGATGTTGATTAATGCATTCCTCCATCAATGGCATCGATCGACTGGTATTGTAATACTCTTACTTAGATAATTACACGACAAATAACTGCGACGTTATTACGTGAGTCACTTTTTATCTAAAAATAATATTAGTCTAGTTTTAATGTTCAAAAACATTGTTATGTTTAATCCTTTGAGTAGAAATTGTGACTCGATCTTGGTTGGTTGAAGTAAAAAAAGCACGTACAGTCGAACAGGTCTCGAGATTGTTGGAGATCTTCAAACGTTCTAATCTCTTGTTATTTATCATTGCTAGATGCTAGATATTTTCTCATTTCAGCGGACTCCTGCCCTGCCATAACAACTTTAACTTTGTAATATGTGTTTGTTTATTACGCTTTCAAGGCGAAACTACTCAACCGATCATTTGTACACATATTCTCTAAGGTAGGAAGGACATGGGATTTATTAAAAAAAAAATAGATTCATTATTTTCAAAAAAAAAAAGCAAACGCGGTCGAAGCCGCTTATAGAAGCTAATAGATAAATAAATTTATAAGAAGTTTACAGGTCCCTTGCCATTTTCGTAATCACCAGACTATCAGTTAGACTACTCATCACTAGCAAATACGGTCAAAATTAAAAATACACATTCTTAAAAATACTGCTTCATGCTTAAGAGGACTATATGAGCTAACTTGGGCCGCCACTGAATAAAAATTCATAGTTCATTAACGATTATAAAAGCGAAAATTTCAGAATATTATTATTCTTACAAAGAGCAGGATTTTCTTTTACATTACAAAAAAAATACTCAAAATGCTAGAGACGGCTTTTAATGGCAATAATGCTGAATACTTTCCCTGTGTTACACTATCAATGTTGAAAAACTTCATAATCTTTTTGAGAATAATAATGCTCTACAATTTTGTTTTTATTGGACGGCACGACGCACCAAGCTTTCGATTCTGAAGGAATTCAAGCTCGATACGTAGCAGTGCTGTCGGCTGTGTGATCCGCAAGATATTTCAGTACTTCGGACACATAGCATGCCAGATAACCTGGAGAAGTTCATAATAACTGGCAATGTGGATGGCAAGCGGCCGAGGAGACGAAGCTCTAAAAGATGGTCCGACCAGATGTCTGAGGAACTGCAAATGACATTGTCATTTGCAGTTCATCAGACATCTGGTTGAGAAGACCGCAGAAATTTGCAGATAAAAATCTTCCATGATAGTCATCCTATCAATGAAGGACCGACTTAAGGAGGAGAATAGTCCTCTTAAACACGCAATGTTGTTTGTTTACGGACCATTTTTATTAATAATATTTGTTATGGCACAGTTATTAGGTTAATATTCTCTTCATTTATTTAGAATATAACACAATATTTTGTAATGGTTTACTTATTAGTCAATCATCGACGACCTCCATTTTGAATTTAGTGGGTTTGCGGCCGATCGGTTTCATAGCGAGCCTGCCGGAGCCAGCGTTCAGGATCTCATCATCGCTACTGGAGTCTTCGAAACCGCCGCCCGGGCGTATCTCGCCATCCGATTCTGAAGAAGACTGTGGGACGCAAGATGAATTACGTATAAGTAAGTAATAAAGTAGTCCAGACTTTAATTAACAATTTCTATTAGGCTAATTCAGATTTCAAACTATCTCGGTGGCATGGTACAAAAACACAAGGTATGTTCTTTAGCGATAATGTGATCATGTGATTTGAAATTGCCTACGTCATCAGCTGTATTTTGTATCGAAAATGACATATTTTTGACAAGCAAATTCGTGACGTCTTGGATGAACATACCTGGTGTCATTCTACCATGCTTTGTGGCATATTATACTATGTGATGTAGTGGTGTTATTCAGTTTTTTTTCTTGCATCGTCAGTTTTTTTTTAATCAATAACGCTAGGGTTATTGAGGCAATCAGGCAATCAAATTGCTTTAATGACAATTGGTGCGTAATTGTAGTGACGGGTAAACAATTCTAGTTCAAGTTCTACTCATCAGTATAACCATAATTGATTTGGCGTCTTGCGTCCCTTTAAACAGCGAGTGACTCACATACAGTTAATGAAACGCATCACGCTTATTCATTGGCATGAATAAGCATTCTACTCAGTTATTGAATCGCAATAAGAGTTGGTGGTAAGGGTTGAAACTGGGGCCTACTTCGAAATGAAACTCCGATCCGAATATTTCGATTTTATAAAATTTATTTAGCGTCTTCCATTAAAGAAATGTTTAAGAATTTACCAAAAAGAAAATTGTTTTTCGAACAAGAAATCAATAACCGAAAAATAAAACTCTACCAAAAAATCTGGCGATTATTTTTCGGTATTGCCCTCCAATATTTTTTCGCGTGCTCCATATTTATACGCTATGATACTCTCTTTTTGAACGGAATTAAGTTAATTAATTTACTAGTTGGAAAAATAATTTAAAGTGTAAGTATAAAATCATATTTTCCAATTACCGACGTGAATCACTCCAAGTTATGCTAGATGTGTGGTGTATTTAGAAATTTAAGATCAGCTACTTGTGTGTAGTTATTTCTAAAATAGTGCTAGACATTATTTTGTCAAAAAAAAAACTAACAAATATCTGTCAATGCTACAAAAAAAATTGTCTGTAAAGTCGGTTTACGGACGATAATTTTACGTGATAACGTCATAAGAAAACATCGGCCCATGGAGTGGAAGAGAGATAGCTTGTTCCACGCTCTCGCTTGCACGCTCGGCTCAGAACGTGACAATGAGTCATGCTTTTTCGTGCGTGCAGCCGGCTTTCATCGATTTATAAGAAGTTATCACGTCAATAACTAAATTAAAAAGAACTCTAGATTGCTTGCCATTCAAAAATAGTATATTTAAAATATTATACTCACATATCTAGCTCCAAGAGATGTTTTAAACTTACAGTACTTATTCTAAAAAAAAAGAGAAACAATTTGCAATATATGAAGCAGAATGTGTACATGCAAAAAGCGAATATAATGTAAGTAATATAAATGATCGAGCGACACACACATTTATTTCTTCGGGCGGGCGCGAGCAATGGTAGTTGGGAGTCGCTTGCTGGGCCTCTCGTCACTGCTGTCCACCCCCTAGAGGATTGAGGATATGTACATACACACACATATACATGTATCTATTCATATATGTAGATCAGTGGTTCCCGACCTTTTTTTGTTCGCGGACAACTACGAGGTTTTTGTAGTAGGGTCCCCAAGTGTCATGTAAATCCATTATGCTATAACTCGAGTTGTTAGTATTTTGTATAATAGTGGTAATCTCTCTTTCATCTCTTTCATTATAAGTTTGTATCACGGACCATATTTTTTTAGGGGTTGGGAACCCCTGATGTAGATAGATTCCTTAAAAATGATTAAAACAAATGGATCTAAATACTCGTATATTGAATATGCGGGCTGAGATACCAACAGCATTTTAACTGTAATGTATTTTTTGACTTGATTTTTTTTACATTAACCCGCAGTTTGGGAACAGTTATTGAAGTGAAAAAACGTGGAAAGAAATAAATTTGAAATTTGCCATTCAAATCGGTATAGTTTTACTTTAGTTTGTCTTGTGTGTTGCTTTTAGGAATCAATACTGAAATAACGAAAAACATTTTTTAATGTGGTCGGTCAAGATGTCGCCACCTTGTCTGATGAAAAGCATAGGCGTAGACTAAATGTGAGGACGGAGAACTTGACGACCTGTGTAAGTATTTATTAACCCACGCGACGCTAAGTTATAAGAAATACGTTTGCCGGCAGTGAATTCCACAACATTATGCTTCGAAAGGATAAAACATCATTTTTTTATACTACTTATAGAACCCCGGACAACAAAGGCTTTTTATATCATCTAAGCCTTAAAATTTAAATGACGTCCACTTATGATAGTTGCCCGAAAAAAGTGGAATTCTATATCAGGAGTTACGTTCTCGCCACGAGACTCGAATTAAAAAAATAACAGGCTATGTCGATGTGAAATTATTACCACAGCCTATAATATGGGCAATATAATATAGGCTCCTTATATTGTTGCTCATAACATAGGGAATATTCCACGAGTGTGTCAATTGGGCTCCTTGTGAGGGCAGGAACTGGAGCAAAACAACTCTTTTGATTTTAGAGGTAGACTAATAAATTTAAAGATAGGAAAAGCGTACTTTTTAAGCTGCCCGACTGGGGAAGTACCTCCACCTCACAGAATACCGCAGCCAAATAACAATTCCCTTGAGGCTTGTTGTGTTCTTGCGATTGAGTGAGGTCACCAGAAAGAAAGAAAGGAGTATAGGCTGGCAACGGATCGGCGGCCATTTGGTGTTGCTGATCTCCATTGGCGGTGGTGATTGCTTTCCATCAGGTGACCCACATGCTCGTTTCCCCCCTCTAATATATAAAAAAAGAACTCCTTACTTAAGTTTAAAGTTGTTATTGTGTCGGTGGGCACAGAATGTACGAAACGGCAGCATTTTTTGTTATTTCAGAATTGATCCTTTATAAAATCTCAACCTTTATCAATCTCTATCTAAAAGTAGATGATAAAGAAAACGATTGATGCTTTTATTAACACATTTGTTTATTTCTTTCATCATTTCTTCACGTCTTCCTGTCCAATTAGTATCAAACCATATAGGGGCATGTTAAACAAACAACGTTGAAATGTTAAAGTATCTTCAGTCAACCCAAATCCTTACATCAAAATCTCCAATAGTGAACTTGGTGCCAGCTGCTTCGGCGATCAGCTGCGCAGGCGCTGGTGGCGCGTTCTCCGGAGACAACACCTGACGTCGGGTGCAAGTGAGTTAGCACATACAGTTATTTACAGTAGCTGTTGTTTTGGTAATTTTGAACCTTGGAAGATAACTTGTGATGTGATATTAAAGTTTACGGGACTGAACCACTACAACTTCTTGAATTACATGTGATGCTATATATATGTAAATTGTTTCTAGAGTAATCTTGAATCATCCACTAGTAGAGTAGAACGTATTTTTTAAGCTGCCCGACTTGGGAAGTACCTTCACTTCACAGAATACCGCAGCCAAATAACAATTCCTTTTAGGGTTTTTATGTTCCTGCGAGTGAGTGAGGTCACCAGAAAGAAAGAAAGGAGTATAGACTGGCAACGGATCGGCGACCCCTTGGTGTGATGTTGATCTCCATGGGCGGTGGTGATTGCTTGCCAGCAATAAAAATCTATTCACGCCTTTTTTGAAGAATCCATGCTGTGGTGTCTTGGGAAAACCTCGTACCACACAAACATATTTTGTACCTAATAATATCTATTGCGTTAACATTTAAACTAAATATATTTTTTTAAGTTTTTGGCCGTGTGGTTTCCGGCATTGGGCGTGTGATTTCCGGCAGACTAGAATAGAATCACTCCGTCTCTTCCCGTGGATGTCATACATGGCGGCTAAGGGAAATACATTATAAAACATCGATCAGGCCTCCCCAACCCGTCTGGCCAGCGTGGGGAGTGTAGGCCAAATCCTCCTTCTGTCTGAGACCTACGACAGAGGGTCAGGCTCTAGTGGAGACTAAAATGACCTGATGATGATGATGATGAATTTTCTAAAACAAACATCCAAGGTTCAAGTTTACCAATCGTTAGCAAACGACAGGAAACAGTAAGTATTAGCAAGTGAAAGATATCTACAGTAAGTAACATAATTATGACCAACATTACATTTACTTTAGCCCAGTTTTCGTAGCATACGTATTTATACTTATGATGGGCGATCATACACAGTGAGATACATAGAAAAAAAAATGGTTGTCTGTAAAGTCGGTTTACGGACGATAATTCTCCGTGATAACGCCATAAAAAGTATTGGCCGATGGAGTGGAAGAGAGATAGATGCGTCACAAGCCGAATGCTTAAGCCGATTGTACCGCTCTATCGCTTATTCCGAGCTCTCGCTTGCACGCTCGGCTCAGGCGGAACGTGACAATGAGTCATGCTTTTTCGTGCGTGCAGCCGGCGTTCATCGATTTATAAGACGTTATCACGTCATAAACAGATAAACTTTTGGATAAATTGACATGGTAAGCTTTGTTTAAATACACTTTCAGGAACTCATATTAATAAATACTTTAATATAAATAATATTATATTTATATAGATATATATTGGCCGTATGGTTTCCGGCAGACTAGAATAGAATCACTCCGTCTCTTCCCGTGGATGTCGTACAAGGCGACTAAGGGAAATACATTATCAAACATTGATCAGGCCTCTCCAACCCGTTTGGCCAGCGTGGGGAGTATAGGCCAAATCCTCCTTCTGTCTGGGATGGACGAGAGAGGGCCGTGCTCCTGTAGTGGAGACTAAAATGACCTGATGATGATGATAGATATACATATATGCCAATAAGACTCTAAAGAACACCCAATAAGTGAGCCAATTGTCTTACCTCACAATTGATAGGAATAGGTAAAAATACCGTCATCAATATTTCGAAAATACATAGTTTATGTTGATAAAGTAACCCGGAATGGAATGGAAGCGACTTTTTGCAACGTTAATGTTCATGTCATAATGAACTTTATGTCAATTGTATATCGTATAAACTTAAAAACGAGCCAAAAAAGATCTCGCGTCATCCAGGGAATCCTCGCGGGTTCTCGAGAATTCCCCTAGCTAATGATGTATTTAAGTTTGTATGTTATACAATTGACATAAAGTTCATTATGCTATGGACAATTTCGTTGCAAAAAGTCGCTTCCATTCTTTTGAAAGACACAAAACATAATCTGTGCCTTTGCACAACTTTTTTTTTTCTTTGCATCAACAAATATCTTTCTGTGCATGTTCGCTTCAGCTCAAAACACTTCCATTTAGCACCAAAAATGAAAAAAAATATATAAGTATATCTCACGTCTTGGTCGCTCATCATTTCCTTAGTAGACACAGTGGTTTCAATCCTCCTTATGGAGCCCTGGTGGATGTCGACGTCGAAAGCCAGGCACTGGAACCGCCTTAGCAGGAGAACTGCAGGGATGGGCAGGACTCCGGCCAGGATCATCAGAACTGCGATGATGAGCACCCAATCTGGATAGTGCTTCTTCACTGTGTGTCCCTGTGAAAAATAATATAATACTTTTAGGCACATATTATTAACACCAAAGATTAACGCCTAAATTAAAAAAAATGTAAAATTCGGACTTCTGTACTAGTCTTATTTCTTATACTCTATAAGAAATAAGACTAGTACAGATGTCGTACTTCCTAAAGTCAATTAAATCATCAAAGAAAAAAAGGACAAAAAGTAAACAAAAAAAAACTGGTCAAGTGCGAGTCGGACTCGCGCACCATTATCTATAAAAACGGCAAAAATAAATCACGTTTCTTGTATGGGAGCCTCCTATAAATATTTGTTTTATTTTTATTTAATTATTTTTTTTAAAGTGAATATATAACTAAATATTATGTGAGTATTTCAAGCGTCTACCTATTGCCGTTATTAATTGTGACTAAGAACGAGCAAAAAAATCACGTTTGTTGTATGGGAGCCCCCTTAAATATTATTTTTATTCTGCAACCGAAATACATCATCTGTGAAAATTTCAACTGTCTAACTATCACGGTTGATGAGATACAGCCTGGTGACAGACGGACGGACGGACGGACGGACAGCGGAGCCTTAGTAATAGAGTTCCTTTTTACCCTTTGGGTACGGAACCCTAAAAAGTATATTAATCGATATTAACAAATAGTATAATAGTAGTATAATAGTATGTGGGGCAAATGAGCATGTGGGTCGCCTGATGGAAACAATCACCACCTGCCCATTGAGATCAGCAACACCGAGGGATCGCCAATCCGTTGCCAGCCTATACTCCTTCCCTTCTTTCTGGTGACCTCACGCACTCGGGAACACAACAACTCTCAAGGGAATTGTTTTTAGGCTGCGGTATTCTGTGAGGTGGAGGTACTTCCACAGTCGGCCAGCTTAAAAAAATACGCTATGCCTTACCTCTCTTTTAGTCAAACCCTCGTTTGTCAGTCAACAGGGTGCACCACGGTGCAGGCTTTGGTTCAAAGATATTATGAACCACTTACACCCCTAAATGTTGCAGTTTCTGCAACGCTGTTTTTCAAATGGATTCTTACAAGGTTACAATGTCATCGACGTCCAGAAAGTACTCGTAAGTGTAGTGGTGTGCACTATACTCCATAAAAGATAGCTTGATCTCTGTGACAGCTGTCAGTAAAATCACGCATATGAAGTACTGAATTTATTAAGTAGTAAGACCACGTAAGACAGTAGTCAATTTCATACTTTATGGACATGCCGACCTAATTAGTGATGGACGATGAATCATCGTGACCACCGACTATAAATTATCGATCTTTATTAAATAAAATTTAATTTTAAAATAATTTGTCATTTAATTTTACTGTATATTTTAATATCGTAATCATAACATAATTTACATGACGTGCATACTTGATCTAAAATAATAGTGAGTAATTAAAATCCAATTTCACACCTCATGTAACATTCCGACATCCGATAACTTTGGGTTTCGAGAGAAGACACGCCTCGTTTGGCTCAAAGGTCATGAATGTTTGTAATTTAAATTAAACCCAATTTTAAATTACATTAGTTAGATAATAGTAAGAAACGTCGATAATTACAATCGACATTTTTTAATATCCTGACAACCCTAAAATTGTCAGTCTGACATATGTCACAGAGATCAAGCCATCTTTTAAGCCTAAGGAGTATAGGTATATTACAATGTTTTAATGTTTATATCGACAGTATAGTCGAGTAGTAGTATAGTAGACAGTAGTATAGTAGAGGGGTGTAAGTGGTTCATCAACATCTTTGAACCAAAGCCAACCTCACCTGCGCGTGGTGCACCCTGCTAACAGACAAACGAGGCTCTGGCGATAAGAGAGGTAGGGCATAGCGTATTTTGTAAGCTGCCCGACTGGGGAAGGACCTCCACCTCACAGCCAAATAACAATTCCCTTGAGGGTTGTTCTGTTCCTGCGAGTGAGTGAGGTCACCAGAAACGCAAGAGTTGCTGCGATGGCAGCGGGGGTGGCGGCGCGCGAGCGATATTTTAGTTGCTAGCATTAATATGGCTACGGTAACCGCTTCACATAAGACGGGCCGTATGCTTGTCTGCCACCCGACGTAACATAAAAAATTAAAAAAAAAAAAAAACATTGATCCCGATATTTCGGCGAAAATAGTAGAGCACGATACTTCGATTTTGTCAATGAGAGCGAAGGGCATGTACGTTATAATTATAATTTGACCCCGCATTACCGGCAACTCACCTGGCATGAATATTTAATTTAATGGAACACAAATATCGTCATCATCGTAAAAATTTTCGTGTTCGTTGGGCGGAGGAGGACCTGTTTACCTCGATGTCGAGTTAGAGTGAATATAACTGCCATCACTTTTAGGGTACCGTTAATTATTTATCAAATATTTACTCGTATTATTGTACGTTTAGTTAGTTAGTAGTTGTAAAGAGTCGGCCTTGAGTTTCTTGCCAGTTCTTCTCAAGAAGCCCCGTCGCCGGAACTGGCACTTAAATTCACTTTCACATTCAAGATAGTGTGATGAAAGTGAATCTAAGCTCTGCGGATTTAGAGTAGTAATGATTAAGATACAGGCATCGGCATCAACCCATAATCATCCCACTGTTTGGACATGGGTCTCCCCTCAATAGAAGGGGTTTAGAGCATACTCCACCACGCTGCTCAACTGCGGGTTGGCAGAGCACAGGCGGATACAGGCATGTTCTTATATTTAATTTGTATGACGTTTCTAAGTGAGTAATAGTACTATGTATATACAGTACGGCCACTCCCTGCCGCTCTCTCGTATCGACTTCACCTCCCCTCTGAGACAAATCTGGAACAGCTTGTATTAGCGTTGCACACACGTACGCGCATTCACGCCCTGGACAGACGGCATTGTTTATGTCAGGGCTGTCCAAAGCACGGCCCGCGGGCCGCATGCGACCCTCGGCTTATATTTGTGCGGCCCGTGACGTGTTTTTCATTTACCGGTTTTTATACAGTTTTTTTACCGCTACAGGTTTTTTACAACAAATCTGACTGAAAATTATATATTTTTAGAAAAGTTTCAGTTTTATAACTAACTAGTTATAACTAAGCTAAAATTTTCAAAGTAGATAGTAAAAATGTCAAGTAGGTATTTGTGTCTGCGGCCCGCTAATCTGTTTAGTAAATTGTAATGGCCCGGTATTGTATATATAAATAAATAAATCAAAACATGTTCGATCTGTATTCAACGAAATACATTCAGCTGATAAAAGGCCTAAGATAATGAATAGGGAGTGTACAAAAGGTCCAAGAGGGTCGACGTACCACCGGTGCTGTAGCACTGGACCCATTTCAAGGTAAATTATGATACGAACGAAAAGAACAACAACAGACAATAAAATATACGGAACGATTCGCACTTGTCCAGTTACTACAACCTATATCATTATGTAAAAAAACTTGTATGCTACAGTGAACTTCGAAGCTCAGTATGTTTTCGATCGTTCATTAAGAATGTTGTTCCTATGTGTATTTATATTTATTTTCAATACTGTATTCTGCGATGTTATTGTGAATACGAATAAAGGACAAATAATGGGACAGCTGAGTGAGGATGGAAGTTATTCCACTTTCTTTGGCATTCCATACGCTTTGGTGGACGTCAATAATCCATTTGGGGTAAGATTTATTTATATTTTAACTTAATAATTATTAATTATCTTTTGACTAGTCGTTCGCTGTGAAACTGACACCGGGATTTTTGAACTAAAAACTTCTTTAGACGCTGTGCTTTTTATTTGAGGCTTGTGAATAAGACTGAACCATTATACGGGTCGATAAGTAACCTTCGTTCAGAGTGCTTAATGCGATTTTTTTTATCACATTCGAACGTGATAACAAGTCTATCAAATTGAAAAAAAAATAAAAATATTGTGAATTTACCAGACGTGTGTTACATATCCAAATTAGCCGGGTTGTTTACTTCAAAATGTGAGCAAGTAAGCCACATAATTTTGATATGTAACACGCGTCATAAAAATTCACAACATGAGAGTTCTTTTCTATTTGGTTCGTTTGTTTACGTTGACATGATCGAATGCGAACAAAAACTCGCACTAAGTACTCAGAGTGGTTAGTGTTAAGTCTACGCTAAGACTAAGACCAAGAAAATGATTTTTCTATAGATTTAGCAGTTCTGATAGCCACGGGTAAAGCATTGACAGTGAAAGATTGGTTGAAAAAGTTTGACGAATGAGGCGGAATGGAAAGAGTAAAGTTTTCACAAGAGCGAAGTGAAATACCATCTTCGAGATAAGAAGGCGAATTTTTCTCAAAATTATAAGTAAAAAACGTCTTTCATTTTTTCCTTACATATTGATTCCATTTCTAGATATTTATTTGCATCTTCAGAGTTTATGCCACTGATCTTCAGGTCAGGTTGTAGAGATTCAGAGGGTCTACCGCCAAGTGTTCTGGGGAAGGGCTCATCATAGGATTCAGTGCTACAGTGACTCTTATTCAGACCACATATGGTTCAAATTTGGTCGTAGTAAATGTCAAAGTAACATGAACCATTCAGATAATGCCTTCCCGGTAAGGGGGTTGCACGAAAGATTCAACTGAAAGAACGAAACACCTAGCAGGGCTTGACACCTCATAATTAACTTGGATGCTTCTGGTAAATCAATACCAGTGAAGTGAGTCGTGAGAGGTCGCGAGCGAATATTAGGTAGGTCCTAAGTTGTAATAAGGAATTAAGTAGTTCTGCGAATAGCTACTAGTGAAACTGAACATTACCAATATTATCACCCCCATTTTTCTAAAACAGCCAAAAGGTGGGTTCCAAGATTGAAGATTTTTGTTTGATGGGTTGAAGCTCAGTCTAGTTAGAGAACCACTGGAATAGACGATAGATCGCGTTTTATTACGTGCTGATTAACTTTACTTAACATATAGATATTTCTACATTAAATGCAATGAATGTAGAAGTGTAGATAATAGTCTTAATAACATCTTCAAAAGCCATATAACGCTATATTATAGTAATTTATTCTGCACTACATTTAATTGTAAATAATAATGTTATACGTGTTTTCCTTTATTCCAGAAATCACTTGAATACCCGAAGTTTATGACACCTTTCAACGCTTCTGACCCGTACATCCAATGTCCTCAAATTAAAACAGTCCTACCTGAAGGAGGCTTACTGCAATGCTTAACTCTTAACATCTATGTACCAAAATCTGCACACGTCAATAATACTGTTCCAGTATTCGTATGGATTTACGGAGGAGGATATATTGTTGGCAGTGCTGGTCTGTACAATGGCAAATATTTAGTTCAACATGATATAATTGTCGTCGCAATCAATTATAGATTAGGTCCGTACGGTTTCCTATGTCTTGATGACCCTACAGTACCAGGAAACCAAGGATTGAAAGATCAAATAACTGCATTGAGATGGATCAAAGAAAATATCGCCGCATTTGGAGGAGATAATGAGAAAATAACAATTGCTGGTGAAAGTTACGGTGGTGGTTCTGTAGACTTGCATATGTTTTCTAAATATGAAACATTATTTAACAAAGCTATCATTCAAAGTGGCGGCGCTGAAGTACGAGCCTTGTATTACCCACCTGATTATCAAGCTGCTATAAAACTAGCTGCTTATTTTGGTCACTACACTACCGAAAACGAACAAGCTATATCATTTTTAGCAAAAGTGGACCCTATTAAAATAATAAAAGCTGCCGGAATTTTGCATATGTATTTCCGCGTGTGCCCGGAGAAACAGTATGCAGATGTTCAAAATTTCTTAACAGATGATCCATTTCACTTAAGCAATCCAGAAAGAGTTAGCAAAACTGATATTCTAACAGGCTATACGAGTATAGAAGCTTACGATAAATTTGTTAATAAAACAGATGATTTTTATGCAAAACTTATTACAATCTTCTCTGCCACGTTGAAAGAAGTATTTGATTTTAAAGAGGATGAACTCGTGGAATTGGCTAAGATAGTGCAATCATTTTATATGGGTAACAAAACCTTCACTAAAGATGCTATATTAGAATTAGCTGATTTTTCATCAGATTTCTTGCTAAATTATGCTGCAGAAAGTTCTGTGAACAGATTCATAAAGCAAGGAGCTAAAAAGGTATATAAGTATCTGTTTTCGTACGTTGGCGGTAGTCCGTATAAAGATGTCCCTGGCGTTGGGGCGTATCATACTGAAGATTTGCCATATCTCTGGCTTCAGAAGAGTAAGAACTTTAGCGATGAGCAAATTCTTATGAGAGATAGGATGACGAAAATGTGGAGTAATTTTGTAAAATATGGGTAAGTGTGTGTTTTTTTATTATATTTTAATTTATAATACATAGGTATTATAAATAAGTGTTTACAAAAAAAAACGAAATATAAGTACATTTACCAGTTGTCTAGTACCCATAAAAGCTTTGCGCTTTATTAGTATTAGTATTATTTAATATTTTATAAGCTTTGCGCTTAATTTTTGACTAGATGACGGTGTGTAAATTGTCCAGAAATATTTATTTATTTTCTTCTACATTCAGTTATTTGGACGTATCAGTTGTGACAGTGACATAATTATATTATTTCAATACAAAAAGTAAAGAGATAATTAAAGAAACATACTTATATTTTGCTTTTTAGTATATTGTGTAAAGAAATTATTACATGAAATTAATCATGATGTAAAAAATATCATGATTTATTTCATGTAATAATTTCTTAGATTTAAAGAATTATTATTTCTCATAAAAAGATTACAATATTCCACTTATATGAGAAGAGAATTATTACAAAAATACTTAAACTAGAAAGCCAAATTATATAATTTAAATATAGATTCAAATACGGTGGTATTTAAATATAGATTAATTTAATATTAATTTTGAAAAATAATGTACATTTAATTTACCCAAGATTAAGTGTACAATAACTTTCAAAATTAGTTATACGGGACCAATCCCGTATAACTAATTTTGAAAGTTTGTAAGAAAGAACAGCTAATGCGTATCCAAATACGCATTAGCTGTTCTTTCCTAAATAGTCAATTTCTTGTATAATATATAGTATAATACTATTACTTATACTGTGGTATAATGGTATAATCGTCGTAAGTTTATTAATATTATATTAATATAATAAATTAATATATTAATAATCTAACGGCTCACCGGCCTTGGATAAACCCCATGTGGTTTGTAAGGTGTGGTGTATTTATCATTGTAACTGTAGTATTAAGAATTTTGGAAATAAACGATAAAAAAAAGTGTACAATAAAAGGCATTGTATTTCTTTTTTCAGCAACCCAACTCCTGAAGCATCCGGCCTGTTGCCAGTGCTGTGGACTCCAATAACTGACGATGTGTCTAGACCATACTTGAACATAGATGTCAATATGAGTATGCTGGACCACGTGTATCGAAATCGAATTGCATTTTGGGATCTATTCTGGCATAGTCATTGGACGAAAGCTAAAGTAGCTGTTAAGAGAAAAACATTAGAATCAACTGATTAATTCTATGAATAAATTAATTCTGTCGTACACCGCAATTTTATATGTTTACTAGCTATGCCCGCGAGTATGTCCGCGCGTTATACCTAAATAAAATTTCTAAAATAAAAGTAGCCTAAGTTATTCCTTAATACATTAGCTATCTGGCAGTGAAAGTACCGTCAAAATCGGTCTAGCCGTTTCAGAGATTAGTCGGAACAAACAGACACACAGACAGCCAAAAATTGTAAAAATTGTTATATTGGTATATACCGTGTATACATCTATCATATGCATTTAGGAAAAAGCGGTTATTTTAATAGTACAAACAGACACCCCAATTTTATTTATCTTTGTATATATGCATATAAAAATTGCTCAATATATTTACATATTTTTATGTTATACATATAAAAATATGTAAATTTTTACATATTTGCCACGACTATCTCGCAAACGGCTCTAACGATTTCGATTAAATTTACAATGAGGTTTCGGGGGTGAAAAATCTAGCTGGATTTTAACTCTGGGAAAATTTCTTTTTTTTGTCATTCAGGTATGTACTACAAATGAATAAATATATAATTCTAATATATAAAATTCTCGTGTCGCGATTTTTGTTGCCAAGCTCCTCCGAAACGGCTGGACCGATTTTTATGAAATATCAGTATGCCGCTTATTGGGAAGAGCCTATAGTCATACCCCGGCCACTCCATACAAATGTTGCATCATTAACTACTACATAAACAATGGCGTCTGTACACAGCGTAGATGAGCGTGTGTGCGTGCGGCGCCATACAAACTGTTCCAGATTCGTCTCAAAGGGGAGGTGAGGTAGTTAGACGAGAGCGGCGGGAGTGTCCATACTCTGTACGTAGTACTATTACTTATACTGTGCTATAGTCGTCCTGGGGCCCTACCGCCAAAGCTGAAGCCGATTACCAGCGGATTTTTTCATTGCGTAAATAGATTTTTTTTTATACTATGTCGGGTGGCAGACAAACATACAGCCCGCCTGATGTGAAGCGGTTACCGTAGCCATATTAACGCTTGCAACATAAAATATTGCTCGCGCGCCGCCACCCCCGCTGCCAACGCAGCATCTCCTTCCTTTCTTTCTGGTGACCTCACTCACTCGCAGGAACACAACAACCCTCAAGGGAATTGTTATTTGGCTGCGGTATTCTGTGAGGTGGAGGTACATTCCCCAGTCGGGTAGCTTACAATTGCGCTCCCTACCTCTCTTTTCGCCAGAGCTTCGTTTGTCAGTCAGCAGGGTGCACCACGTGCAGGTGAAGTTGGCTTTGGTTCAAAGGTCTTGATGATCCACTTACACCCCAAATAGGTTTAAGTTAATGACAATCATCTTCAGCTCAGGTGATAGCTATGCTAGAAACCATAGCTATCGCCTGAGTTGAAGATGATTACCAATTAAGCAAAACACAATTACGAGTATCACCAACTCAGCTAAAGTTTGATTTTCGCATTCAAAAAATCAGATGGTAATCGACTTTAGCTTCGGCGAAAGGGGGCCCTATCGCTGAAATAAGCCCCCTTAGCCAAGTGTATTTCGTAGCGTAACGAACGTTAGATAGAGCACGTGACATTTGTCAATTCTCATACTAAAATGTTCGAATTGACAAATGTCATGTGATCTGTCTAACGTTCGTTACGCTACGAATCACACTTGGCTAGGGGGGCAGGTCCGGGTATGCCTTTCCTAAGATTTTCATTCGTTTGCCGGCTAGGGCGTCACATTGACACATCAAGTGTTTCATGGTCTCGTTAGGCCTTTTGTATGTTCTGCCAACTATTTTGCATTACAAATGTAAGTAAAGTCAAACAATACGAATATTTATGAGTCACACAATGAATAACGTAAACATAATAATTTTCCTGTTATCTCGGCTAGGGAAGACCCGTGTTCTAGTAAATATGAATGTTTTCTGTTTTATTGTTGTCTGTCGATTTTAGGGTACCGTTTATTATTTATCAAATAATATGAAAAATAACCGTTGGCCGTGTGGTTTCCGGCAGACTAGAATAGAATCGCTCCGTCTCTTCCCGTGGTAGTCGTACAAGGCGACTATGGGAAATACATTATAAAACATCGATCAGACCTCCCCAACCCGTCTGGCCAGCGTGGGGAGTGTAGGCCAAATCCTCCTTCTGTCTGGGACGGACGAGAGAGGGTCGTGCTCCTGTAGTGGAGACTAAAATGACCTGATGATGATGAAAAATAACAGCGGGAATTAACGCGATCATTCATAAGGGTATTTACATACCTACCTTTATTATTGCCTGACGTTCTGTAAATACCCTTATGCATGTTCGCGTTAATTTCCGTGTTATTTTTCATAAATCAAGCAACGTGAAAAAAGTTATCATTTATCAAATAACAGTAGTAAGTATTTGTCAGAATATTTTATATATATATTTTTAAAGTGAAAATTTCTTTAGCGGCGTTGTGCACTTTTTGGGATGGGTAAAAAATGTTAAACTCGCGTCAGGACACGTGACCTGATCGAAAATTCGTAAGACGGAGGGATAGTAGACCGCCGGCGCGGCGAAGGAGAGGAAGTAATATCCCCCTCTCTTTCTACCGCGCGGCGAAAATGTATGCCTGCTCCTGCTGTTTATTTTTAACGTAATATAAATTGTCATGTTTGTGTACCATAGCGCAATAAAAAATTATTGTATTTTACCACATAAATGATAGTACTTTTATACTGATCAATTCGAGCGAAATTATTCCCTAATCAATCCAAAATATTCAAAAATGCACAACGTTAATGTTCAAGTTTTCACTTCTGCCGGCACTCCCGGAGTGCAACCCCTTTTTTACAACGTATTTCTTATATTTTTATACAACACTCTATCTGTCTTTTTTTTTAGATTTTTGATGAGACTAAAAGGTTTAAGGAACTCTGGTAGTCAGCGGCGGCCTTACCCATTGCGAGGCCCCGGGCGGCAGGTCTTTGCGAGGCCCTTTGTCCTTCGTGAAATGTATGTGATGAGAAAGTAGGTTATTTGGTTTAGATTTTTGATATTTGTCATGTTTGACGAGAAATGCTAAAGTTTCCAACGTTTCCAACGAACTGAATCGGTTTTGAAGTTCCAGTTGGAACTTTTCCGAAGCTTGAGTGGTTTGAGGAAGAGTTGGACGTAAATTCGATTTCATCATATGGGCTCTTTCGAGTTTATAGCTGATAAGTATTTAGAGTGCCTCGTACAAGCGGTTGTCGCTACCGGTACCAAACCGGTTAACCACCGAGACATCCCAAAATATCCCCCTTTTTCCGTTATGATGAAGTCGATCTCAATTTAAACTCGTATTTATTTTGTCGGGGCTTTGCCAGGTCGTTGGAGGAAATTTACCAGCATCCTCGACCCCAAACCAAACCATCCGACGACCGATTCATCACATTCTTGTACTCCCACTATGGTGTTGAAGTCCCCGACAACAACAAGTGGGTCTTGGTGGTCCTCGACCTCTTCATCCTGGCGTGTCGTCGTTGGGGCATATACCTGTACTACTTTCAAAGACCATCTCTTCGTCAGTTTTAGCACAAGATATGCTACCCTCGATGACACACTGGATAAAGTTCTCGTCAACAATGTAATGGAGATACCATTACGTTGTTGACGAGTGCTTTATGAACGAGGAACCCGACACCGCCCTGGGATAGCTGGTCTCCTTCCCGGTGTTAGAAGAGGTTGCCAGATTCGAGTATCACGGTATCCTCTCCCTCTCGTCGGATTACCAGAAGACCCAGAATCAGGGATTTGACTGACCTCAACTCTACTTCCAGCTTTCCCACATCCTCGTCACGCCTCAGTGCCCGTGTAATAAATGTGCCAATGGTCAGTTGTTGGTGGTGACCTGCCGACCGGAGATTGTTTGCACCCCCCGCCCTGCCGGAACCAATACCGCCACCTTGGCATGGGATAGCAGGGCTACTGAGGGTCATATATTTTGCTTTGTATACATTGAGAGTAATGTCCTTAAGTTGCCACGCTGGGCAGCGGGTTGGCGACTATCGCCAGTGCCTTGTCCGCGTATCCGGAGGGTGCACCACGTACAGGTGAGGTTGGCTTTGGCTCCGAAAATGGTAGTGAGCCACTTGTACCCCTTTGTAACTAGTACTGCAAATAAGAGTTGACGAACGAAATGAAACACAGCGATAGAGGAGCAAAACATTATGTCCTGACTCCTGAGCTGATCCGAGTGCAGTACGATTAAAAAACCGATCTTCAAGTGTTTCGTGGCGCAATATTCAAGTACTATAATACATAATCAATTTTTCAAATATAAAACATATTTGAAAATTTCATTATGTATATTAGTACATTATGTATTATAGAATGAATGAATTAGTTAACTAACTTTATTTAATTTACCGTTATGTGTTCATCTTAATAAATAATTAAGGATGAAAATCAAAAGTTTTAAATAAAAAATATAGTTAAAAATAGATTTTTTTAATTTGCTTGGGTTGTTGCGCGAGGCCCCTGCAAGAGCGAGGCCCCGGGCGGTTGCCCTGTTCGCCACCCCCTAAAGCCGCCACTGCTGGTAGTTAACAGTAGTATATTATTCTTATCACGCATGATATAATCATATGTTTCTTTTCCAAACAAAGTTCCAAACAAAATATATACTGAACCGTATAACTAATCCATTTCACACTTATCCACTATATTATGTGTCATACCAGACATAGTAAGTATGTACAACTATAACGATATGTAAAGAAATTGTTTGCTACAAGGAAATCCGAAGCTCAGTATGTTTTCGATCATTCATTAAGAATGTTGTTCCTATGTGTATTTATATTTATTTTAAATACTGTATTCTGTGATGTTATTGTGAATACGAATAAAGGACAAATAAAGGGACAGCTGAGTAAGGATGGAAGTTATTCCACTTTCTTTGGCATTCCATACGCTTTGGTGGACGTCAATAATCCATTTGGGGTAAGATTTATTTTCTACTTATAATGTTTTTACTCGCCATTCTAACCGTTCCAGATTGGTCTCAGAGGGGAGATGAGGTCGACACGAGAGAGGCAGGGAGTGGCCATACTGTACATATACAGTATGACCACTCTCTATCTCTCTATGTTGCTCTCACGTATAAATAATAGTAGTAAGATACTATTATGTTTCGTACGTGAGTAGGAAATGTATATGGCAGCATTACATCTTGTTTTATATATATATATATATATATATATATATATAAACATGAGATCGATGTAACCAATAAAAACTATTATTATTCATAAACTTGAATATAGTACCCATAGCCAAGTGTCATTCGTAGCGTAACAAACGTTAGATAGATCACGTGACATTTGTCAATTCTCATACTAAAAGGTTCGATTTTGAAAAATGTCACGTGATTTATCTAACGTTCGTTACGCTACGTATTACACTCGGCTAGGGGGGCTGCTCTCTCATATCGTATGGCGATCACTACAATTTGTTGTTGTAATTTCTTTATACATTCTTATCTTAAATGATATTAAAGCGTACTACAAACAAACAACAATTATAACACTATTTGATTAAGTTTACTTAACCTATAGATATCTCTATCTTAATGCAGTGAATGTAGTGTAGATAAAAATAATAACAACATGTTGATAAGCCAACATAACATAACGCTATACTATTATTATATATTAAGTCGAGTGGCAGACAAGTATACGGCCCAGCTGATGTGAAGCGGTTACCGTAGCCATCGCTGAAAACGAAGCAAATACTTCCTAACCGAAGTCACACACAACAACCCTGAAGAGAATTATTATTTGATGTGGAGGTATTTCCCAAGTCAAGTAGCTTCAAAAATACGTTATGCCCTACCTCTCTTTTCGTCAGACCCTCGTTAGTCAGTGAGCAGGGAGCACCATGAACAGGTGAGGTTGGCTTTGGTTCAAAGATGTTGATGAACTACTACACTCCAAAATTATAGTCATTTGTTCTGAGCTACATTTAAGAAGATGACTGCCTTATGTCATGACATTATATTAAAAGTATTTAATAAGAACAGGCTATTTGTAAATTAAAACGTATAAATAAATATTTATTTCAGAAATCACTAGAGTACCCAAAGTTTTCGACGCCATTCAACGCTTCTGACCCGTCTATCCAATGTCCCCAACTACCTGAAGGAGGCTTACTGCAATGCTTAACTCTTAACATCTATGTACCGAAATCTGCACACATCAATAATACTGTTCCAGTATTCGTATGGATTTACGGAGGAGGATATATTGTTGGCAGTGCTGGTCTGTACAATGGCAAATATTTAGTTCAACATGATATAATTGTCGTCGCAATCAATTATAGATTAGGTCCGTACGGTTTCCTATGTCTCGATGACCCTACAGTACCAGGAAACCAGGGATTGAAAGATCAAATAACTGCATTGAGATGGATCAAAGAAAATATCGCCGCATTTGGAGGAGATAATGAGAAAATAACAATTGCTGGTGAAAGTTACGGTGGTGGTTCTGTAGACTTGCATATGTTTTCTAAATATGAAACATTATTTAACAAAGCTATCATTCAAAGCGGAGGTGCTGAAGTACGAGCTTTATATTACAAACCAGATCATCAAGCAGCCATAAAATTAGCTGCTCACTTTGGTTACAACACAACTAAAAACAAACTAGCTATACCATTTTTAGCAAAAGTTGACCCTATTGAACTAACAAGAGCTGCTGGAAATTTGAGCATGATTCTACGCGTTTGCCCAGAGAAAAAATTTAAAGGTGTTCAAAATTTCTTAACAGATGATCCATTCCACTTAAGCAATCCACAAAGAGTTCGCGAAACCGATATTCTAATAGGCTATACGAGTATAGAAGATTTCGGTAGCTTTGTTAATAAAACAGATGATTTTTATGCCAATTTAACTACACTCTTCTATGACAGATTGAAAGAAGCATTTGATTTTAAAGAGGATGAGCTGGTGGACCTTGCCAAGATTGTACAATCATTTTACATGGGTAACAAAACTTTCACAAAAGATGCTATGTTAGAATTTGCTGATTTTTCATCAGATTCCATTCTGAATCGTGCTGCAGAAAGTTCTGTAAACAGATTCATAAAGCAAGGAGCTAAAAAGGTTTATAAGTATCTGTTTTCGTACGTTGGCGGTAGTCCGTATAAAGATGTCCCTGGCGTTGGAGCGTATCACACTGAAGAACTACAATATCTCTTTGATTGGTTTGATACGAGTGAGAAGTTCACCGATGAGCAAATTCTTATGAGAGATAGGATGACGAAAATGTGGAGTAATTTCGTGAAATATGGGTAAGTTTTACAGACATTATAAAGGCAAATAATTGAGGTGATCTCGCTTTACAGGGTGTAATTTTAAAGACTAGTCAAATTGATAAAGGCGATTGTGTAGCTGTTACTGATCACGAAACAATAAAAAAACTATAACTTAAAAAATTATCAAAATCAGTTTAGTTTTTGTAGTATCTGTCATTTTAGTGTATACTGTAATGTTAATAACCGGTGAAAGCGATCACAACTGAAAGCGCGCATGAGACAAACAGAGAGGGCGCATGTGCGACAACTTCACGTGGCATAATCTTCTATACCTATAAAAGAGAGAGTATATATGTATGTTCCGTATAGACTCCGAAACGGCTGGACCGATTTCAACGAAATTTTCATACAATCTTTAGATTGACCCATCGGATAATCCTGCACCCCATGGGCTACGCGGGTGAAGCCGCGGGTAACAGCTAGTAGTTTATAAAAGAAAACGGAACCCTCCGAAAATTCGATGTTTCCGTCGTCCATACATTTGTTATAACGACATGACACACTTAAAATGATATATTATTTCGTCGTCGTCGTCGGCCCTTATTCATCCCACTGCTGAGATACGGGCCTCCCCTCAATCGAAGGGGTTTAGAGCATACTTCGGCACGCTGCTCAACTGCGGGTTAGCGAAGGCCAGTGTTTTCAAGCCGCCTAAAGGCCACTGACTTGGCTTAACGACTGTCATATAATGACAACAGCCGTGACCGATGGCTTAACGTGTCGTAGCACGGAGGAGCTCGAAATAAATAAACCCATCCATGGAGAGGCTACGGTCGACGTTGCTTAACTTGCGTGTTCGATTAGACTTACACGTGTAACGACACCAACGAGCTCCTCCATTATATTATCTCCAATATTAATATTTGCAGTTTTATATTTTTTTGTTTTTGCTTTTAAGTATTTTCTACCGCAGTATTTTTAGTTTCCCGTAATAGGTAATTTCTTATTTTGTATGTTAGGAACTGTACAAACAAAGGCATTATTGTACAAGCAATTAATTCCTGCTTTCAGAAACCCAACTCCTGAAGCAACCAGCCTGCTGCCAGTGCTGTGGACTCCAATAACTGACGATGTCTCTAGACCATACATGAACATAGACGTGACCATGAGTATGCTGGACCACGTGTATCATGACCGAATTGCATTTTGGGATCTATTCTGGCATAGTTATTGGAGGAAAGCTAAAGTAGCTGTTAAGAGAAAACAATAGACCTAACTGAGTAATTCTGTACTAAACACGGAGACAATAGGCGAGACGACAATGATAAAAAATTATAAAAAATACCTAACAGTGTCATAAAATATACAAAACTAGAACGATCTGCGATGTTGAAATTTTAATAACTTATGTCCGACTTGTTCTATGATCGATCAAAGTGTAGTTGCAAAGTCCAATTTAAAAGAATGAAATTATAAAAAATATATATTTACTTAGGAAAAACAATCAAAAATACTATAATTTTTGTTATGGCACTAGCTACATAAACGCAGTATTTCACATAGCTGTCGTACAAATTTTTGTTTTAACGTATACAAAATACATAAGCGTGACGTCATAATTCAGTAGCCTTTTCGGGAAAGTCCAAAATTGTGATTTACAAGTTATCATATCTCGAGAAGTTTTTATGCCATCAAAGTAATTCTTTCACCTATAGTTATACTATTGTGACGACCTTATATAACAAATCGAAAGAAAAAAATGTCGTCTAGCCTATTATATCACGGGGAGTGCTCAGATGAGAAGTTTGATTTGATAACTGCCGCTGAATTCCACTATTGTACAACTCGACATAAATTAAAATTCCATCCATACCATCTTGATAATTGGCGATCTACTACAGTACGTTTCCTAAGACATTTTATACCATGAACGGTGAAACTGTGGAATCAACTTCCCTCAACGGTATTTACGACATGGGAGCCTTCAAGAACAGAGTCTTTATTTCCGATAAAAGGCTGGCAACGGATCGGCGATCCCTTGATGTTGCTAATCCACATGGCGGTAATGATTGCTTTCCACCAAGTGACCAACATGCTAATTTGCCCCCTCTAAAAAAAAATATTATTAATAATTAAAAACGCAAAAATTTGTAAGTGAAAATTATTTCATGTGATTCAATGAATGATATTATTAGTGTTAATTAGATATCAGTGTTAATAAAATTCTATCGTTATACTGTTATATATTATGTTATATATTATGAGTAAATATATAAATATTTACTCATCTCTCTGTTTCATGCCCTGCCTTATTTGCCATATTGCTGTCTCACATTGCCAAGAGGAGAAGGCAACTTCCAAAGCTTCCTACTAATACCAAGTTCTTTTGATTAAATTCGTTGCTAAAAGTCTTAAGGCAGCCGTAGTTTTTACTCAGAGACCGCTGTGAACTTCATTGTTCATGATAAATATTTAAAAAAAATGGAGAAATTCATCTCCCCCGTCTAGGTGGGATTTGAACGACCTCTCGATTACCGGTCGAGTAAAAATTTAGGGGTGGGTCACCCTTATCATTTAGGGGTATAAAAAATAGATGTTGGTCGATTCTCAGACCCAGAGATATGCACACAAAATTTAATAAAAATCGGTCCAGCCGTTTCGGAGGAGTTTGATAACAAACAGAATTTTATATATTAGAAAGATTTACAAGTTTTCATGAATGAATAAATTATATTTATTTCACATTAAGTTTTGATTACAAAGATGGAACACGTAATAAAATAATACGTAACACTTACATAACCGGTACCGGCATGCATCTTTTTTTCTTTTTTTTATAATTATACATATAGAATATTCTAATATATTTAGTATATTTTGTTTATAGTTTCTCCATATCTGGAACAGATATAAGCCCCTTTTTTAAATAACAAATAAATTATATCAAACAAATTAAACTATACGATAATTAAATTGTTAAAAGTACAATAAAATATGCAGTATCATTAGTATACTTTTTATCATTTAGATTTAATGGAGAGAATAGTAGAACTGTGCTCGAGGTAGTACGAATTGCATAATATGCACATTGATGCAGACTGCTTGCTGTCTATTATAAATGTATCTTATCTTATAATCTTATCTTAGAGTGGGTCCAGTGCTGCAGCACCGGTGATACGTCGACCCTCATGGATCTTTTGTGCTCTGTCTAATCCTTTAGTCCCTCTCCCCTGACTGTCTGGAGACATGTTTCATGTACCTACTTCAGTATGCCGGAAGAGCCTGTAGTCCTTCAGGGCCCCTACCGCCGAAGTTGAAGCCGATTTCCATCGCATTTTGATTGCGAATATGAAACTTCAGCTTAGATTTATGGTACCTGTGTTTATGGTACCTGTGTTTATGGTACCTGTGTTTATGGTACCTGTGTTTAGCTTAGCTGATAATAAATAATATTAAATAAATAAATATTTCTGTACAATTTTCACAGCGCCATTTAGTCCCAAATTAAGCGCAAAGCTTGTGTTATGGGTACTAGACAACTGATAAATGTACTTAAATACATTATTTTTGTAAATACATACTTATAATACATAGAAAACACCCAGACCAAGACAAACAGACAAGTTCATGCACACAAATGTTTGTCTTGTGCGGGAATCTAACCCGCGACCTCGGAGTCAAACTGGCCATTGCTAACCATTCGACCACCGAGCTCGTCAAATAGATAGATGATAGTAATACTGGAGCTCTACCGACTGAGCTGAAGATGTTTGTCAGTAACTTAAGCGTAAGAACTATTTTTCGCATCCAATTATTCGATGGTAATCGGCTTCAGCTTCGGCGGCAGGGTCTCAGGGCCGGGTATGCCTTTCCTAGGATTTCCATTCGTTTGCCCGCTTGGGCGTCACATTGGCACATCAAGTGTTTCATGGTCTCGTTAGACCCTTTGCATTTTCAGCCCCCTTACCATCATCTCTTATTTCGATTCAATAACTGAATAGAATGCTTATTCATACCAATGAATACGCGACTCTATTCAATATAAATAGAGTCGCTAGATAATAGAGTAGACTTGTGTAGTTTCTGAGTGAGTAGTTCAATTGTACCAGTTCACCATACAAGCCGGTTCTTGTCACTCACTCTTTCTTGTCCCATGTAGTTCACTGCGTCATTTAGTTCAATGAGTGACAAAGAGTAAAAAGAACGGAAATATATAAAGCGTACGAGCTAGAATGAGAGAGATACGTTGTAATGCCAAAATTGCTGATAGAGAGCGTAAAGGACGGAAGATTCTGAAATTGTTCGTGATAAAACGAGACTGATAGTTTCGTGCGTGGTTGACTGACCGAATTAGAACTCTAAGGCTAAGGACATAAGAAACATAAGCTGTTAGCGAAAATATGCTATAGTAGTAGTACAAAGCTCAATTTTTATATTAATTATTATTTTAACCACTAAATAATTTTTTTTTACTCAAGCTTGACAGTCCTAAGCCTGTGAAAAGTTTGAAGGAAAATCAATATTTGGAAGGAAATTTATAAAATATTTAATTACTTACTTATTTAATACAAAAATACAATGTCATCAAAATGATGCAATAGAACATAGAAGAATGTAGAAGGAATCAGTCAACAGAACTACTGAGTCGATTGAATCAAAGATATGAATGAATGAATGAATGAATGAATGAATGAATGATTTATTTGCTTTAAATGTGGTACAGCAAGTGGTCTTGACTTCAATTTACAATAATGTTCCTGAACATTCAGCCAATAAATGGCATGCAAAATATAAAATAGTAATAAAAAACATTGAATATTAATTGATTATAAAAATATGTCATATTAGTTCAGATGTCAAATTAATTAATGAAAATATATATCTAAATAAATGATGTTCAACAATGTCATATTTTTTTCCAATTTTACAGTCAAGGAACTCTTTGACAGAATAAAAACATTTAGTACTTAACCATTTAAATAATTTCATTTTGAATTGTTTTATTCTTAAATCTTTTAATGAGTTAGGTAATTTATTATATATTCGTATACAATTAGGATAACAATTTCTACTATAATAATGGGTTCGCATGTTGGGCAATAATAATTTATCAAGATATCGAGTTGACCTTTGATTTATTTGAGCATCTCTACGCTCAAATAGATTTGAATGAGTTTTTACAAAAACACAGCATTCCAGAATGTATAATGATGGGACAGTCAAAATATTCAATTTCTTAAATAGTGAAACACATGATGTCATCGGTGGTACATTGCATATGGCCCGTATACACTGCTTTTGTGATATAAATACTCTATTTATGTCTACAGAGTTACCCCATATTAGTATTCCGTATTTTATATTTGACGCAACATAGCCATGATAGGCCATTAACGCACTCTTTTGATTTATTTGTGTTGACAACCTCCATAGTGCATAAGCAAACCTGTTTATTTTTTTGCATACTTTCTTGATATGTTGTTTCCATTCACACTGATTATCAATGGTAATTCCTAAAAAGTTGACTTCTGACGACTCTGATAAAGGCTTATTTAGAGCGTGTATCGTGAGAGTATTATCTTTGGCCTTCCTATTATGGAATCGAACATATTTTGTTTTTTCAATATTTATATGCAGATTATTATTAGAGAGCCAGTCAGTAACATTAGTTATAGTGTCATTTATGTCATTATTATATTGTATGTCAGAGGATTCTAAGTTCGATATTACAATAGATATGTCATCTGCAAATAAATTACATTGATGTTTTGTTATATTAGGCAAATCATTTATATATATAATAAACAATAATGGACCCAATATAGTACCCTGAGGGACACCCATTTTATTTGTTGCCCTACTAGATTTATAAGTTTTTTCTATATTGGTATGGTCAATATTTTTAATTTCTACATATTGTTGACGGTTATGAAGGTAACTTTTTAACCACTTTTGCGCAACACCCCTTAGTCCATATTTTTCACATTTCAGTAAAAGTATTTCATGTGAAACAAAGTCAAAGGCTTTGCTCATATCGAAAAACACTGCTGTTGTATCAATGTTTTTGTCTATATTTTCAGTAACTTTTTTTATTAAGTTGAATGCGGCCAAAGAGGTAGATTTACCTTCGCGAAATCCATTTTGCTCATCTTTAAGAATATGAAATTTATCTAGAAATTTTGTAATTCGAATGTGCATTACTTTTTCTACAATTTTGGCTAATATTGGTATCAAAGCGATTGGTCTATAGTTGTCCATTTTGTCTTTTTCGCCTTTTTTATGAGCGGGTTTTACAACCATAATTCTAAGGGCGTCAGGAAATGTACCTTCAGATAATGACATATTGGTAAGATAGCACAGAACAGGACACAATATTATATTACAATACTTTATAACTTTTGTTGGGATTTCATCATACCCTGCTGATTTTGTATCTTTCAGAGATTTTATTATGTTGAATATTTCACTACATGTAGTAGGCTGTAAAAATATGCTTGATTTTGAGTATTCAATGTCTTTATGATGGTTACATGTCAAGTGAGAATTAGATGAATTAATACTATTAGATATATTTATGAAATAATTGTTAAAAATATTACAGATGTCAGTAGGATTTTGAATTAATTTGTTATTATAGTTGATTTCATTTATGTATTTATTATTATTAGTAGTTTGGTCATATTTTTTTATAACATTCCAGGTCGCTTTGCATATATTATTTGATTGCTTGATATATTTTTCATTGCTTAATTTTTGTGCTTTTATAATACATTTTTTTAATAAAGACGAATATTTACGATATCTATTTTTTGTCAGCGGGTCTTTATTAGTATAATATCTAAATCTTAATGTTCTTTTTACCACACAAGATCGTCTCAAGCCTTGTGTGATCCAGGCAGGAGATTTGTGTCTATTTGTGATTTTAATCTTCCGAATCGGGAAACATAATTTAAAGAACAATATCAACGTTTCATGAAATAGATTAAATGCTGAGTTTACATCTTTGCATTCGTAAACATCATTCCAAGAAAGTGAAGATATGCATCTTGCGAATGTATTCATATTATCTCTACTGAAATCTCTTTTATACACATACCATGTTGTTTTAGGTTTGTGTTTGTTATTTAAAGTGAATCGAATAGTTTGACAGGTATCATGATCCGATAATCCTAGGCGATGAGTTTCACCAATAGCGGTAGGAATATTACTTATAATTTGATCTAAGCACGCATTTTTTCGTGTTGGTTCTTTGATATGTATCGTAACTCCGTAGTTTTCAGTTATTCTCGTGTATTCGCTTTGAATGTAAGAATTTTTTAATATATTTATATTAAAGTCTCCAGTTAAAATTACTTTAGTATTCCTTTTATATCGTAACTTACTTAATAAGATTTCAAGTTTTTTAAGAAAGACATTTGCATTAGAATTTGGTATTCTATAAATACATATAATTATGCATTTAATCTGTGGGATTTCAATACCGCAACATTCGAATATACCTTCTGACTTAAGTTCAGTAAGATATGGTATTTTGTTGTAAGTATAATGATCTCTGCACAATATAACAAACCCCGCCACGTCGTTGATTATGTCTAGAATATGAATCTGCCAAATGAAATCCAGGTAAATGTAAATTTTTCTCATCTCCCAATTTAATAAAGGTTTCACTAAGGCATACTACGTCAATTTCTTTACCGTTTGTGTTTAATTCGTCAAGAGCTATTTGTAAAATATTTACTTTATTTATTATTCCAGCAATATTTTGATGCATAACTGTCAATGTGTTATCAGAGTTATCGAAAAAAATGTTTGTCATTATTGGATTGTGTTACGCTTGAAATTATTTCCGAAATCACTACGTTATTATTGGGACTGCTACCGTTATCAGGAATTTCATCACAAAATTCTCTTCGTCTAGATAAATATTTTTTGCGGGTTATTCTAGTAAAAAAGTCAAGCAAAGTTGTTTGTTTCATTTGTTTAGACGATTTAGTATTATTATTGCCCAATGTTTGCTTCCGCCTATGATACGAAGATCCCATGTTTTGTCCATACCGATTACTTACTTTTGAAAGAATACCTTTTTTATTAAATGGTAAGTATTTTTCATCATAATCTAAACAGTCTATTACAAAATTTAGTTTCTTGGTTATATTAGACAAATAATTTATAGTCATAGTTGGCTCACAATGTACATAATGACAATTATCAAAATAATTGCAAATCATACGAATATTATTATTAAGATAGTCTACATTTAAATATTGATTATTAAGTACATTTAATACAATTACTGTAGCATGTTTAATTTTTTTAAGGATCGATGACAATTCAATAAGTAATGATGTGGGGTTGTGGTCATTTTCCCCAATACATAAGATTATTTTATCTGTAGATTTTAAGTCGATACATCCCTTTAAAACCTCATTACAAAATGCAAATGGTTTAGTAGTAGCAGAAACCATATATTTTTCGTATTTGCTATCTTTTCTACTATTTATAATTTCTGTCGCCATTCCGGTGCATTGTTGAGTACCAAAAATGCGTATTTCTCTAGTGGGTAGTTTTTTCTCATTTTCTGGTATTCTCAAACTTTCCTCCTGCAGATTATTATTCGTTGGTAAGTTATTATTGGTTTGAGTTATTTTGTCTTTGTATCTAGTTTTGCTGTTACTGCGGGTGTCAGGTGAATCCAAGTCAGAAAAGTCAATACGTCTTTTATTTAGACTTCTTTTTTTTCGTAAAGAACTGGTTTGCGTTTTGTTCTTCGTGTTTGTGCAAATATGTAATAATTCATTTATTTTAAGTTCATTGCATTTGTTTATATTTCGAAGAGTATTATTTTCCAGCAGTAATCTTTCTATTTCGTCGTGTGCACTGTCTAATTGTGTTCTTAAATCATCAATGGTCCTTTTTAATTCGCTCTTTTCCTCGATATTCAACGTTGATATGTCAGGTAGGCTATTCCTTCGATCTGAGATAGTGGACAGAGATGATGAGCTGGTATCTATATTTGGTAAAGATTCGAAAGATTCATTTCTCACTCTTTTTGTTTTATGTCTATTAGCCATGTTTACATTATGCATTGTGAAATGACACGGTAATCTTATTAGAAAATCATATGCAAAAAGTCATGGAAGTGTTGAGGATCGATACCTGAACGTCTGGGTATCAAATGTTGCAGCGTATTAGACGGACACGCCACTGCAACTGTTAAATATACCGTTGAAAATAACCTTCTAGATATGATTAAGACAGTGCTGTAGTCCAATGATTAGTTAAACTCATTTGATTATAGATGGCAGCAGGTGTAGTTCAAAAAGCATTGCAAAATCAAAAGGTTGACGTTGCTTGCGCTTTTAAAAATAATAAAATAAACTTTTCGTGCAAAAAGTTCAATATTTCTTGAGATTCGAACTCGGGATCCTTCATATAATTTGGAAATGGTTTATTAAAAAAGATGCTACCAGTGCATTGAAGACGTTGATACATTGAACTAAACGAACTAAATGAGTCAAAAGAACTACAGAAGCAATTGAACTAAATGAACTAAATGAACTAGATGAGTGATATAGTTCATTTGCGTCAAAAGAACTGCATCTCTCTTTTCAGTTCAGTGAACTGTTTTGCGCAAGTCTATAATAGAGTCGTAGTGGTGGTAAGGGGGCTGCACTGTTTTGCATGATAAATGTAAGTAAAGTCAAACAATATGAATATTTATTAGTCACACAATGAACAACGTAAACGTAATAATTTTCCTGTTATCTCGGCTAGGGAAGACCCTTATTCTAGTATATATGACTATTTTCTGTTTTATTCTAGTCTGTCGGATTTAGGGTACCGTTTGTTATTTATCAAATAATATGAAAAATAACAACGGGAACAGGCATCTTGAACAAAGTTCTAAAATTATAAAAACTCTCTATCAGTAACGTAAAATACATAAAACTAGAACGATCTGCGATCTCAAAATTTTAATAACTTATGTCCGACGTGTTTTATGGTCGATCAAAGTTTGGTGGGAAAGTCCATTTTAAAAGTATGAAATTATAAAAAATAAATATTACCATTGTAGAAACAATAAAAAATACTACTGACTTCTGATTTAATGGATATAAAATAGCGTATCGTGACGTCATAATACTGTAGCCTTTTGTATGGAGCGTTTTCGGGATAGTCCAAAATTGTGATCTTGAAGTTATCATATCTCGAGAAGTTTTTATGCTATCAAAATCAAAGTAATTCTTTCACCTATAGTTATATTATTGTGACGTCTTGAAATAACAAATTTAAAAAAAAATTGGTCCAGAAGCCTATTAACGCTATCATGCATCCTTGATGGCGTTAATGGCACATTAAAAAGGTATGTAAATACCCTTACCTTTTTATTGCCTGACGTTCTGTAATATCCTTATGCATGATCGCGTTAATCCCCGTTGTCATTTTTCATAAATCATGCAACGCCAAAGTTTAAAAGTTATTATTTCTCAAATAATAGTCGTATTTGTCAGAATATTTTATATGTATGTATTTTTGAAGTGAAAACTTCTTTAGCGGCGTTGTGCACTTTTGCCATGGGTAAAAAATGTTAAACTCGCGCCAGGACACGTGACCTGATCGAAAATTCATAAGACGGAGGGAGAGTAGACTGCCGGCGCGGCGTAGGAGCGGAAGTAATATCTCCCTCTCTTTCTACCGCGCGGCGAAAATGTATGCCTGCTCCTGCTGTTTATTTTTAATGTAATATAAATTGTCATTTTTGAGTACGATAGCGCAATAAATGAATATTGTATTTTACCACATAAATGACATTACTTTTATACTGATAATTAAAGCAATAGGCTTGTTGCCCATGTTACAAAATTATAAAAACTCTCTATCAGTAACGTAAAATACATAAAACTAGAACGATCTGCGATTTTAAAATTTTAATAACTTATGTCCGACGTGTTTTATGTTCGGTCAAAGTTTGGTGGGAAAGTTCATTTTAAAGGTATGAAACTATAAAAAATAAATATTACCATTGTAGAAACAATAAAAAATACTGTAACTTTTGTTACGGCACTGGCTACATAAACGCAATATTTAACATAGCTGTCGTACAAATTACTGATTTAATGCATATAAAATAGCACGGTGTGACGTCATAACGTGGTGGCCTTTTGTATGGAGCGTTTTCGGGATAGTCCAAAATTGTGATCTTCAAGTTATCATATCTCGAGAAGGTTTTATGCAATCGAAGTAATTATTTCACATATATTTATGTTATTGTGACGTCTTTAAATAACAAATCGAAAAAAAAATGGGATACAAGCCTATTCGTGCGAAACTATTCCCTAACCATTCCAAAACGGTCAAAAATGCACAACGTTAATGTCCAAGTTTTCATATTGCTGGCACTCCCGGAGTGCGACCCCTTTTTTTATACAACACTCTATCTGTCTTTTTGTTTTTAGCTAATCGGAACTATTTTAATTTCGAATGTTATATATTTTAAAACGACTTGCAACCTTCTTTAGTAATTAAAAAAAAAATTGGCGGGAAATCATTGTCAATTGTTTTTTATCACACATCAAAGTTCTACGTACGCAACGAAAATGGAATTAAGTCGAAAAGATTTTAGAGCGATGATTTTTTATGATTTTAAAAGTTCTCTCTCTCCGCAAGACTGTGCCGCTCGTCTTCAAAATGCTTTTGGAAGAGAAGCACCTTGTTTAAGCACCGTGAGGCGATGGTTTGCTGAATTTGAGAGAGGTCTTTACATGACGAATTCGTGAAGGGCGGCCTTCAACTGCCGTCAACGAAAATAATGTGGCTACTGTTAAGCGGCTAATTGAAGAAAACCCGCGGATTACCTATGAGACAATTCGAGGACTATTTGGGATTGATATGAGCCAAATTCAGAAAATTTTACACGAAGAATTAAAAGTTCAGAAACTTTGTTGTCGTTGGATTCCTCACGAACTGACAGCGGAGCATAAGCGGGCTCGCGTGGAATGGTGCTCACAGATGCTACTGAAGTACGACCACGGACATTCTAATGCTGTTGTATGCCATTGTCACAGGAGACGAAATGTGGATTTATTGTTTTGAATCCGAGAAAAAACAGCAATCTTGTGAATGGGTGTTTGAAAATGACAACAGGCCAACAAAAGTGAGGCAGGCGAGAAACGTTGGTAAAAAAATGATCGCGTTTTTTTTCTCAGCTACGGGTCCCATCTGCACAATTCTACTTGACGATCAAAAGAGTGTTAATGCCGAATGGTATTCTACAATTTGTTTAGCCAGGGTGTTAGAAAAAGTTCGCGAAGGACATCCAAAAAGCCGTGTTCTCCTACATCATGACAATGCTTCTTCAAAGTCATTTTTAGCTTCTGAAAAAGTACAACTCGTCACCCATAAATACCTCGACCTAGCACCCTGTGATTTCTGTATTTTCCCCAAAATCAAAGATTTGACGAGAGGTTTCACTTTTACCAACTCCGAAGAGGCAGTGATAGTGTTCAATCGGCACGTAGAAAACATGCCTTCACATCTGTGGTCCTCCTGTTTTAAAAAATGGTTCGATCGCGTGAAAAAATATTTAAAATGTAAAGGAGAGTATTTTGAAAAGCAATAAACATAATATATATTTTGGTTATAACATGCTGTTTTTTTAAGTTACGCAAAACTTTTAGTGTGACCTACGTATAATCATTATGTTTGTTTTAAAAACAAAGTCGTAAATATATACTGAACCGTATGCTAATCCATTTCACCATTATCTACATATTATGTATCATACAGACCTAAACAACTAAAACGATATATGTAAAGAAATTGAGTGCTACCACAGTATAAGTAATAGTACTACGTAAATCCGAAGCTCAGTATGTTTTCGATCGTTCATTAAGAATGTTGTTCGTATGTGTATTTATATTTATTTTAAATACTGTATTCTGCGATGTTATTGTGAATACGAATAAAGGACAAATAAAGGGACAGCTGAGTGAGGATGGAAGTTATTCCACTTTCTTTGGTATTCCATACGCTTTGGTGGACGTGGATAATCCATTTGGGGTAAGATTTATTGTTTTGTTTTGATATAATGTTTTTACTCGCCATTCAAACCGTTCCAGATTGGTCTCAGAGGGGAGATGAGGTCGACACGAGAGCGGCAGGGAGGCCATACTGTACATATACAGTATGACCACTCACTCACTCTCTCTCTATGGCGCTCTCACGTATATCCTACTCACGTACGAAACATACTATGATAATAGTATGTTTCGTACGTGAGTAGGATATGTATATGGCAGCGTTACATCTTGTTTTATATATATAAACACTAGCGGCTCGGTACGTGCTTCGCTACGTATAAAGTGAAATAATAAAAAAAAAATTGGAACACCAAATTCATTAATTCAAACAAAAAATATTTTATTAATTGCTAGCAATTTTAAAACTTAATCCAAAACATTTGGATAAACAACATTTTATGTTTTTCCATTTTGAGCATGAATAAACAAACGGCTGGGGAGAAAACAAAAATTATGTTGCCTGTTCCAGAGTCCCAGTTCCAGAGTCTACCAGGGGGTACCGACTCTGGAACAGGCAACATAAAGTCGAAGCACGTCCGAAATGAAATGACCGCATGAATGACATAACAACATGCCTGTACTGTCAACACTGAAAAAAGTTTCAATTTGACAGCACAATCCTCATCTGAAAAAAGTTTCAATTTGACTGCAAAATCCCCATTAACAAAATGATCCGCCATTTATTGAATTCAATTGTTACAAAAAATGTGATAAATGAAGAACCGCTCCACCGATTTTGTGCAAACTTCACCTAAACCATCTAATAAATAGTCCGAATAAACCCTAAATATTTGGTTTGGATAGGTGAGCCCGTTCTTGAGTTATAAAATTACAACGAAAAGTGGCATTGATTTTTATATATATAGATGAGATCGATGTAACCAATAAAAACTATTACGAGTATTATTCATAAACTACATGGGGCACACTAAAATTTTTGCACTTCTAGCTAATCAGAACTATTTTAATTTCGAATGTTATATTTTTTGAAACGACTTGCAACCTTCTTAGTAATAAAAAAAAATTGGCGGGAAATCATTTGTCAATTTTTTTTTAAAGTTCTACGTACGAAATGGAATTAAGTCGAAAAGATTTTAGAGCGATGATTTTTTATGATTTTAAAAGTTCTCTCTCTCCGCAAGACTGTGCCGCTTGTCTTCAAAATGCTTTTGGGAGAGAAGTTTTGTTTATGCACCGTGAGGCGATGGTTTGCTGAATTTGAGAGAGGTCGGGTTTCTTTACATGACGAATTTCGTGAAGGGCGGCCTTCAGCTGCCGTCAATAGGGTTGCCAACCATACTGTACCCTTAATTTGGCAATGTAAGTCCTGTCATACATGAACTTGTCAAAAATATTTTGTCAAATACATTACAAATATCTATGTAATATTAAATTTAATTTAATGCAAAACTAATTATATTTGTGAGAAAAAATAAAACATAGCTCTGGCCTCCACCAATTTTAACATTATTTCATGAAAATGGCTGCCCGGCGGAACTCAGGCGTACTGTCCAAGATATTTTATTATTTTTACTAATATTACATGATTTATGGTTGGTGTAATAAATATATTTTATGCATGATAGCTTAATAAAATGAGTTTGAAAAATAATTGTGAATTATAACTTTGTAATCTTTGTTTATTTTGGTCACAAACCTGATGTACGCGGTGGCATACATTGCCAAATTTGTAATGAAAGACGATTAATTTTGTTTGTATGATACCGCATACATTGCCAGTTTGGGGTAACTTTTTACTTTGTGTTTGACCATGTTTTTTTTCTTTGTCGTCAGCAAAAGCTACAATCTCATGGTGTCAGTTGTTTAATACTCGTGTCTGCTGATAATGCACCCTCTGACGATAGTGAACATGCTGATGTTGAAGAGGAATTTCGTGTACGCACTCCGCTTTCTGTGTGAACTTCCTCAGTACTTTTCTTCTTTGGGAAGTTTTAATATTTTAGACGATGACGGAGACTCCAGCAGCTAGAATGTTCCACTCACACCAATCGTTCAAACCGTGTATTAAAGTCCTTCTCTAGAACCATATTGTAACAAAGTACCAATGCTGAGTGACATACCGTCACTCCCAGCAACTCCCGCTAATACAGTAGATCTATCAACCCCTGCACCAACTTTACCAACAACAGGTGTACATTGCAACTCCACGCTTTTCTGCGCAAGTTACATCATCCCCCACATTACGGTTTCCTAGAAATACAAGGTCACAACGTCGTCCCACTGTTTCTGTCCCTAAACGACCTAGACGTCTTCGTCTAAGTCGTTTAGGGACAGAAACAGTGTTTCTTCTATAGTAACCCTGTGTTCTCTTGAACACAGGGTTACTATAGAAGAAGACTATAATCTCACAGACGTTCCGAGTCTGTCTTCGTTGGATTATTTCTATAAGTTCTCTTCACCGCATATTTTAGCAGATATCGTAGAGCAAATAAATGCCTACGATATATCCAAAACCGGACGTTCTCTTGGATTGACTGTAGATGAACTATGGTTTTTTTCTAGCGGTACACATTACAATGGGGGTCGTGACCATGCCTTCATAAACGGACTATTAGAATTTGCAATATAGGTACCACTTAGTAGCAGATTTGATGCCACTAAAAGTTCGTTGCCACTTTCTTTTTGATCATACTTTAATTGGCAATGTATGCCACAGCATACAATACTTTTACCCCGTCCATCTGGCAATGTATGCTGTGGCATACATGATTTTTCAGGAGAACTGAAGTGCAATTCTTTTTTTCTCTATTTTTCTTTGATGTCTAATAATGTCTAAAAGCTAATTTCAATAAAACATTTTACTTTTTATTGCATTTTTTTCTATGCCAAATTAAGGGTAAAACAGTATTTTAATACTGTTGAAAAAAAATTCATTTGACCATAGCTCTGTTTATTGTACTGCTCCGCATGCACTAGGCCTTAGTATACTGTTTGTTTTACTACGCAGCTTTTAATATACTGTTTTTCTTGTAAAAGAAGTTGGCAACCCTAGCCGTCAACGAAAATAATGTGGCTACTGTTAAGCGGCTAATTGAAGAAAACCCGCGGATTACCTATGAGACAATTCGAGGACTACTGGGGATTGGTATAAGCCAAATTCAGAAAATTTTACACGACAGAATTAAAAGTTCGGAAACTTTGTTATCGTTGGATCCCTCATGAACTGACAGCGGAGCAGAAGCGGGCTCGCGTGGAATGGTGCTCACAGATGCTACTGAAGTACGACCACGGACATTCTAATGTTGTTTGTGACATTGTTACAGGAGACGAAACGTGGATTTATTGTGTTGAACCCGAAAAAAAAAACAGCAATTTTGTGAATGGGTGTTTGAAAATGAGAACAGGCCAACAAAAGTGAGGCAGGCGAGAAACGTTGGTAAAAAAATGATCGCGTTTTTTTCTCAGCTACGGGTCCTATCTGCACAATTCTACTTGAAGATCAAAAGAGTGTTATGCCGAGTGGTATTCTACCATTTGTTTACCCAGGGTGTTAGAAAAAGTTCGCGAAAGACCACCAAAAAGCCGCGTTCTCCTACATCATGACAACGTTTCTTCACACACGGCCAACAAAACAAAGTCATTTTTAGCTTACGAAAAAGTACAACTCGTCACCCATCCTTCACATAGCCCCGACCTGGCACCCTGTGATTTCTGTATTTTCCCCAAAATCAAAGATTTGACGAGAGGATTCACTTTTACCAACCCCGAAGAGGCAGTGATAGCGTTCAATCGGCACGTAGAAAACATGCCTTCACATGTGGTCCTCCTGTTTTAAAAAATGGTTCGATCGCATGAAAAAATGTTTAAAATGTAAAGGAGAGTATTTTGAAAAGCAATAAACATAATATTGTGGTTAGAACATGTTGTTTTTTTAAGTTACGCAAAACTTTTAGTGTGACCTACGTAGTACATAGTTCTTTCATTTGCCTGCTCTCTTTATTTACGGAGGAGGATATTTATTGGGGTGTGCTGGTCTATACGATAAGTCGTATGGCGATCACTACAATTTGCAATTTGTAATTTCTTTATACATTCTTATCTTAAATGATGTTATAGGGTACTCCAAACAACAATTATAACACTGTTTGATTAAGTTTACTTGAGTAGAGTAGATAAAAATAATAACAACATGTTGATAAGCCAACTTAACATAACGCTATATTATTATTATTTTATACTAAGTAGAGTGGCAGACAAGCATACTGCCCAGCTGATGTGAAGCGGTTACTGTAGCCATAGTAACTATCGCAACATGAAATGTCGCTCGCGCGCTGTCACTTTCGCTGAAAACGAAGTAACTCCTTGAAACCTAAGTCATATACAACACTCAAGGGAATTGTTATTTGGCTGCAGTATTCTGTGAGGTGGAGGTATTTCCCCAGTCAGGTAGCTTCAAAAATACGTTACATATAGCTAGCTCTCTTTTCGCCAGAGCCTGGTTAGTTATAGCAGGGTGCACCATGAACAAGTGAGGTTGTCTTTGGTTCAAAGATGTTGATGAACTACTACACTCCAAAATTATAGTAACTTATTCTGAACTAGATTTAAGAAAATGACTGCCATAAGGCAGTAGTAGTAGAAGATATTATTTTAAAAGTATTTAATAAAAACATTTTAGTATTGGGTATTTGTAAATTAAAACGTATCTATACATATCTATTTCAGAAATCACTAGACTACCCAAAGTTTTCGACGCCATTCAACGCTTCTGACCCATACATTCAATGTCCCCAACTTAAAACTACAGTCCTACCTGAAGGTGGCATACTGCAATGCTTAACTCTTAACATCTATGTACCGAAATCTGCAACCACCAATAATACTGTTCCAGTTTTTGTATGGATTTACGGAGGAGGATATATTATTGGCAATGCTGGTCTGTACGATGGCAAATATTTAGTTCAACATGATATAATTGTCGTAGCAATCAATTATAGATTAGGTCCGTACGGTTTCCTATGTCTTGATGACCCTACAGTACCAGGAAACCAGGGATTGAAAGATCAAATAACTGCATTGAGATGGATCAAAGAAAATATCGCCGCATTTGGAGGAGATAATGAGAAAATAACAATTGCTGGTGAAAGTTACGGTGGTGGTTCTGTAGACTTGCATATGTTTTCTAAATATGAAACATTATTTAACAAAGCTATCATTCAAAGTGGCGGCGCAGAAGTACAAGACTTGTATTATCCACCTGATTATCAAGCTGCTATAAAACTAGCTGCTTATTTTGGTCACTACACTACCGAAAACGAACAAGCTATATCATTTTTAGCAAAATTGGATCCTATTAAAATAATAAAAGCTGCCCGAATTTTGAATATGTATCTCCGCGTGTGCCCGGAGAAACAGTATGCAGATGTTCAAAATTTCTTAACAGATGATCCATTTCACTTAAGCAATCCAGAAAGACTTAGCAAAACTGATATTCTAATAGGCTATACGAGTATAGAAGGTTTCGATAACTTTGTTAATAAAACAGATGATTTTTATGCCAAGTTAACTACATTCTTCTATGATAGATTGAAAGCAGCATTTAATTTGAAAGAGGATGAGCTGGTGGAGCTTGCCAAGATTGTACAAACATTTTACATGGGAAACAAAACTTTCACAAAAGATGCTATGTTAGAATTTGCAGATTTTTTATCAGATTCCATTCTGAATCGTGCTGCAGAAAGTTCTGTAAACAGATTCATAAAGCAAGGAGCTAAAAAGGTGTATAAGTATCTATTTTCGTACGTTGGCGGTAGTCCCTATAAAGATATCCCTGGAGTTGGAGCGTATCACACTGAAGAACTACAATATCTCTTCTATTTATTTGGTTTGAGTGAGAAGTTCACCGATGAGCAAATTCTTATGAGAGATAGGATGACGAAAATGTGGAGTAATTTCGTGAAATATGGGTAAGTTTTACAGACATTAAAGACAAATAAAACGCTACACACAATAATAACTCTTTTTCGGAGAAGGGAGGGTAATGTGTTTCAGAATGGATTGGAAACGATAAGTGATCTCACTATATTATTTTCTTAACTATACAAGATATCGAAAAACTGATCACTGATCCTAAAATTACTTCACGAGTTCTATCAAATGGTATCAATAATCACTACATATTATAAAACAAAGTCCCCCACCGCGTCTGTCTGTCTGTCTGTTCGAAAGTACTGGACCGATTTTCAAGCGGGTTTCACCAATCGATTCTCACCGTAATTCTCGAGGAAGGTTTTAGTATATAATTTGTTAAGTTTTTGTATTTATTTCTGTGTATTTGTTGAATATGTGGGGAAAAAATAAGCCTTTAAACGACAACGCTGCCTAAACCCTTTGAGATATAACAAAATAATGTATGGTGGAATTGTGTATCTTATATAGGTCTACAAAAAAGTCCGCGGTGGCATATGTATATCTCTTAAGGTTAATATACTATATCCATTTTACTACTTTTAAAAATTGGCATTCATGAAGCGTTTATTGGAAAGCTATTTACATAATTACGGTATTAATTCTTATCAAAATAAATTACTTCGTGTTCAAGGCTATATCAGTATCTGTAAATTACTTTTTTAATCATTTAAATCGGACGTACCATTTGAAAGCTATCATAAGTTTAATAATTCTTAAAATTAAATCCGCGCGATAGCTCCTGCGAGTCTGTAGTTAATTAAACAAAATGGATCCATTCGAAAATACAATGTTTCCGTTTACTATACATTTATTACGACAACATGGTGCCATGGCACACTTAAAATGATATACATTTATTTGCTGTTTTATAATATTGTTATTGCTTTTTAGTATTTTCTATAGCAGTATTTTTTGTTTCCCGTAATGATTTCTTATTTTGTATGTTAGGAACTGTACAAAGGCATTAGTGTATTAGCAATTAATTTCTTTTTTCAGAAACCCAACTCCTGAAGCAACCGGCCTGCTGCCAGTGCTGTGGACTCCAATAACCGACGATGTTTCTAGGCCTTACATGAACATAGACGTGACCATGAGTATGCTGGACCACGTGTATCATGACCGAATTGCATTTTGGGATCTATTCTGGCATAGTTATTGGAGGAAAGCTAAAGTAGCTGTTACGAGAAAATTTTAGACCTAACTGAGTAATTGTGTAATTTTATAACATACTGGCAAACCCGAGAGACGTTGTCTTGCCTTGTTAACAATAAATATTGAATTCGATTTGGTTTCACGCAATATGTGAAATGACTAACAACCCCCTTACCACCAACTCTTATTGCGATTCAATAACTGAATAGAATGCTTATTCATACCATTGAATAAGCGACTCTATTCGATTTGAAATAGAGTCGCTTATTGATTAATGAAATGAATGAGCATTCTATTCAGTTATTGAATCGCACTAAGAGTTGGTGGAAGGGGGCAGTTCTGTCAAACGACATAAATTTACACTAGAAAAGTTAATATGGTCGTTCAGTTTTCTTAAATTTTCTAATTTTCCGCGCAACTTTCTTACTTTTTTCTTTTATAAAAACCTCCTGTTTAACAAATAATAACAAATACCTACAACATAAAAAGAAATATCACGTAATTTTTTTGGTTATGTTGGTTCTAATAGTCACTCTTGAGACCGTTATCGTTTAAGTACCTATTTGTTATCTAATTTTATCTCAACAATATTCGCTAATACTAGTCTTGCTATTCTTAAATAAAAATAATAGAGCAACCTTTTTTTTTAATAAATCCAACGCTTTTATACCGAACTAGCGGCCCGACCACGCTTCGCTGTGGCTCAATCTTTTCGTTTCCATCCATTTCCTTAGAGATGGCGCTGTATGTGAAAAAAGATTTTCCCGCTTTTCTTTTCAAATTTTTCCAGAATTTTCTTTGCTATAAACCTCACGGAGCCCGAAACCTTTCCAACGAATGCAAAACCGTGGAAATCGGTTCGTGCGTTCTGGAGTTATAGCGTCAGGAAAGAAAACCCGACTTATTTTTATATAGTAGATATACAAATTTGGAAAAAACTCACGTGTGATTTGGGTAGAGGGCAGGGGGTCGAGGAAAATCTTACAACATCTCCCTATGGGGGGAGGAGGGTGTCAAAAATCCTCAAAAATACCTAACGTAATTAATACACGTTCCCTTATTTAAATAGATAATTAAGAACTAAAAACGCTAAAGTTTGTAAGGGAAGATCTTCTCACGTCGATGATTCAATGTATGTTATTAGTGTTTATGAAATTCTGTTGTTGTATATAAAGATTTACACACCTCATATAAGTATTAATATAAAAAAAAAATTGGAGAATTTCACCACTTTTTTTTTTTAACTGGAATTGATCTCACAACCTCTCGATCACCGGTTGAGTATACCAACTGAGCTACCAGGAAGTTTTTGTGATGGTGGCGAATTTTTGCATTTTACATTTTACTGCTGTGAAGTCGCAGCGTAGCGCCATCTACTTTAAGTATTACACTACTGAACAAGGCATAGCAGTCCATGCTTGCAGAAGAAATTCGGCAATTTTTTGATAACACCAAACTTATTAAATAATTATTAAAATATTTATAATATTCTGGCAAGTTGGCCGAAATCAACTATTTAAATAATAATGTATTATTTAATTTGTACCTATTTAATATACAATATTTTTATTCTAAATTAATTAACTATAATACTTAACTTAATATTTACAAATAAAATATTTACAAAGAGGTACAAAAAAAACGAAGAAAGGAAATAAAACAAAAATTATAAGTAAAAAATTTCCCCCAAATCGTTGCCCGTCGGTAGCGTACCAAGAATGCTGGCAGCATTACCTCGCTGAATAGCAATGGTAATCCTCTGATCAAGGTAATGGCCAGCCCTCTGGTCACCTGAAGCCTCGACCAACCTCCCGCATATCTCTTTAAAAAGATTGCGGGCTGATGGACCCTACGGCCCTAACGTCTCTACCCCAAACGGCTCAAATATGTAAAAGTTAGTGAATCCAGCATATTTGCGCCGTTTGAGTGACTCTCAATTCGGCTGTATTTTTTTAAATGTTTGTTACTTAATTACTCCGTGATTTATAAACCGATTTGAAAAAAACCTTTTTTTATTTGAAAGAGTATACTTCTAGATTAGTCCCACATTTTTTTATCATCATCATCATCATCCTGTATTTACATACATAAATGTAGAGTTATTTTAAAATTATTATTGGTCTTACCTCGGCGGCATTCCAAGCGCTGTACTCCGGCGGTGAGATGAGCATGGAGACAACCGACGAAATCAGGATGCCGGTCACGATGAAGGGTCCGACGTATCTCCACGTCACCTGCCAGTAGATTCCTGGCCGGTAGCCGGTCATCTCGTAGATGTCATTGGTGAACCTGTCCAGGGGGTTATTATCGATAGTCAAGAAAAGACGAAAAGAATAAATAAATAAATATTGTCAGACAAATTACACAGCGCCACCCAGCTCCAAAGTATAAGCGAAGCTTGTGTTATGGCTACTAGACAACTGATAAACATACGTAAATACATTTTTTTTTTGTAAATACATACTTATTATGATACATAGAAAACACCCAGACCAAGACAAACAGACATGTTCAGCGTGCGTTTAGTAAGCAATTTTTACACAATATTTTTAGAAAGCTGAATGAAACTCGAGGAGTTCGATGGCGTCGTTGAGCGTGTCAGTCTAATAGAACATGCAAGTTAAGCAACGTCGGCCGTAGCCCGTCTATGGATGGGTTTATTTATCTCGAGCTTTTCCGTGCTTCGGAGGGCACGTTAAGCCGTCGGTCCGGGCAGTTGTTATTAGATGTTAACCGTTAAGCCAAGTCAGTCGCATTTGAGCTGCTTGATAACACTGGCCTCTGCTAACTCGCAGTTGATCATTGTGGTGGAGTACGCTCTAAACCCCTTTGATAGAAAGCGAGACCCGTATCCCAGTAGTGGGATATCTTAAGTATTATAGCTGAATTCGAGAGGTTTTGACACAGTCCTCTACAATTCCAACTCACTTCTCATGGCCATAGACGTAGATGACGGAGATCATCTCGAGGAGGGCCACCACGACGAGGCCCACGGTGCCCGCGAACGAGTCGAACATCTTCAGCCAGTACTCGCCCGCTCCCGTCGTGAAGATCATACCCACTAGGAAGCAGAACGTGCACACTACACCTGCGAAACAAATTTTCAATCTACATCTACACCACTATTATAAAGAGGAAAGATTTGTATTTGTGTGTGTGTGTGTATTTTTGTAATGAATATACTCAAAAACTACTGTGCCGATTGGAGTCTAAGAGGTTTATGAACATCTTTGAACCAAAGCCAACCTCACCTACACGTGGTGCACCCTGCTGTCTGACAAAACGAGGCTCTGGCGAAAAGAGTGGTAGAGCATAGCGAATTTCTGAAGCTGCATGACTGGGGAAGTACGCTCACAGAATACCGCAGTCAAATAACAATTCCCTTGAGGTTTGTTGTGTTCCTGCGAGTGAGTGAAGTCACCAGAAAGAAAGGAAGGAGTTTAGGCTGGCAAGGGATCGGCGACCCCTTGGGTTTGCTGATCTCCATGGGCGGTGGTGATTTCAGGTGACCCACATGCTCGTTTGCGAATACCTCTCTCATATAAATACCACCTTTTGTGACCAGCTTTTCTCGAAAATTTATGAGTATAGCCAATGAGGCTATATAGGCCGTCGGATAAAGACATAAAAAGAGGCTAAATTCGCAAAGCGTGATGTAGTCCTGAATTTTTGGTACATATGTTTTACTTATGTGTCTTATAGAGAGCGAAAGTTGGGTCACTTGTACCATCAATGGTACTAGTCAATGGTACTACTGATCCTAAGGGGATGGAGGAGGTCATCTGCATTTGGAGGAACTCATGTGAAAATTTCAATTTTCGAGAAAAGTTGGTCATTTTCGTAGTGCCATAGCTTGGTTCCTATGGGGTCAATAGAGCTGCAATTATGCTTAAATTGTAGGTAATTAAATACAGTTTATAAGTGCAGAAAACTTTGTCAGTTAAAAATTCATAGTTTTGGCGCTGGAGAGAAAATAGTGAAAAAAGTCCCAAAATTTCGAAGTTTTTCTCGATTTTCGCCTTCGATTTTCGATTTTCACAAGTTTTTCGAAGTTGCAAATTTAAGAATAGTTAGGTGTGTCTGTTAGGTGTTATAGTGTGAATACACTATAACACCTAACAGACACACCTAACAGACCCATACAACATACCAAAAATGCAGGACTACATCGCACTTTGCGAATTTAATGTCTTTATCCGACGGCCTATAAGGACTCTACGTAAGTATATTGAGAAATTCATTGAAAAAAATCATTTTTATGACTAAAAGCACAGTAACTTTTTAACCGACGAAAACGGAGGAGGTTCTCAAGTCGTCGCGTATATATTTTTTTTAATGTATGATTTGCTGGCTTTTTGGTATCATATTCTCATTGCTTACTAACTGACACGATTATTATTTTTTATTTCAACGAAATCGACCGATTACTTTGAAAGAAATCGATATTTCACAGTGAAAAATAAAAATCTTAATTCATGAAAAAAAGAATCATCATCATCAGGTCCATTTTAGTCTCCACTACAGGAGCACGACCCTCTCTCGTCCGTCCTAGACGGAAGGAGGATGTGGCCTACACTCCCCACGCTGGCCAAACGGGTTGGGTAGGCCTGATCGATATTTGATAATGTATCAATGCCCTTAGTCGCCTTGTACGTCATCCACGGGAAGAATCGGAGTGATTCTATTCTAGTTTTCCGGAAACCACACGGCCAAAAAAATAGAAAACATATATTTTTATATATTTTCTTTGTCGATAAGTTTTGATCAATTTTCACCCCCTTTCAGAGTTACCTACTCTTTATCCCGGGACACGCTGTATATTAAGGCAGGATCCAAGACGGGATTCATGAGGGTCATGACCTCCCCCTCCCCCCTTGCGCTGCTGATTGGCTTAGGAAAAACCCTTTTTGACCGAAGGAGCGAGGGGATTTTCTTCTCTATGGAACCCCTCCTGACTGAAAGGCTGGATCCGTCCTGGCACACATTACTATTATTATTATTATAATAATAATAGCTTGTGGCGAGCTGTTGTGTGAGTAGCGACACCACGGACCCGAGTCTCCAGAGAACCACTCAATCTCTCCCAAAAGGAAAATATACGTGTCGTGATAATAGCAAAAAAAGTCAGGGATTCCCGCCTCGGCAAATAAAGCTTCATAAGAATGCGGTATGCATCATTATACCGCACTCTTATGGTGCTGAAGGACGCTCTCTTATGTCTATCTCATATTATGATATTACTGTTGTTTTTAAGTGCCGATGATAGGAACGAAAAACAAAGATAACTCGAAAGATAACCAGTACTTAATTGTCCTCACAATTAAATACTGATTATCTTTCGAGTATCAATCTGATTTGATCAACTATTTACAAGGTTTATAACCTTGTAAATAGTTGGGTATTATCAGAACACTTAAGTTTAACCACAGTATAAGTAATAGTACTAACGTACAGTATGGACACTCTCTGCCGCTCTCACTAGTCGACCTCACCTCCCCTATGGAACCGATTTGGAACCGTTCGCAAGGAATGCCACAACGTACGAATTGACGTCGCTTGTATTTTATTCTCCATTCAGTTTAAAATAATATGCAAGTATGTAAAAGATGAGAGTTATTTGTGCAGTGGATGGATGTCTCAACACATGGAAAGTAAAAAAAAAAACAATTTGGATGGATGGATGGATGGACGGACGGACGGACAGACGGATTGATGGATGGATGGATGGTTGGATGGATTGATGGATGGATGGATGGATTGATGGATGGATGGATGGATGGATGTATGGATGGGTGGATGGGTGGATGGATGGGTGGATGGGTGGATGGATGGATGGATGGATGGGAGGGTGGGTGGATAGGTGGATGGGTGGATGGATGGATGGATGGGTGGATGGATGGATGGATGGATGGGTGGATGGATGGATGGGTGGGTGGATGGATGGATGGATGGGAGGGTGGATGGATGGATGGATGGGAGGGTGGGTGGATGGTTGGATAGGTGGATGGATGGATGGATGGGTGGGTGGATGGATGGATGGATGGACGGACGGACGGACAGACGGATTGATGGATGGATGGATGGTTGGATGGATTGATGGATGGATGGATGGATTGATGGATGGATGGATGGATGGATGTATGGATGGGTGGATGGGTGGATGGGTGGATGGATGGGTGGATGGGTGGATGGATATATGGATGGATGGGAGGGTGGGTGGATAGGTGGATGGGTGGATGGATGGATGGATGGGTGGATGGATGGATGGGTGGGTGGATGGATGGATGGATGGGAGGGTGGATGGATGGATGGATGGGAGGGTGGGTGGATGGTTGGATAGGTGGATGGATGGATGGATGGGTGGGTGGATGGATGGATGGATAGACGGACGGACGGACAGACGGATTGATGGATGGATGGATGGTTGGATGGATTGATGGATGGATGGATGGATGGATTGATGGATGGATGGATGGATGGATGGATGGATGGATGGATGGGTGGATGGGTGGATGGATGGGTGGATGGATGGATGGATGGATGGGAGGGTGGGTGGATAGGTGGATGGGTGGATGGATGGATGGGTGGATGGATGGGTTGGTGGATGGATGGAAGGGTGGATGGATGGATGGATGGGAGGGTGGGTGGATGGTTGGATAGGTGGATGGATGGATGGATGGGTGGGTGGATGGGTGGATGGATAGATGGATGGGTGGATGGATGGATGGGTGGGTGGATGGATGGGTGGATGGATGGATGGGTGGATGGATGGGTGGATGGGTGAATGGGTGGATGGGTGGATGAATGAATGGATGGATGGATGGATAGATGAATGGATATGGATGGATGGATGAACGAGCAAACGAGCATTAGTTGATAAAAAATGCTATGCAATAGCTTTACCGCGGCAGTCCCCGAGTGTCACACGTTTTTTTTTTCTTCACTACGCCCACCTGATGTGAAGCGGTTACCGTAACCATATTAACGCTCGCAACATTAAATATCGCTCGCGCGCTGCCATCCCCGCTACCAACGCAGCAACTCCATCCTCTCTGGTGACCTCACTCACTCGCAGGAACACAACAACCCTCAAGGAAATTGTTATTTGACTGCGGTATTCTGTGAGGTGGTGGTACTTCGTCAGTCGGGCTGCTTAAAAATACGCTATGTCCTACCTCTCTTTTCGTCAGAGCCTCGTTTATCAGTCTGCAGGGTGTACCCCGTGCAGGTAAGATTGACTTTGGTTCAAAGATGTTGATGAACCTATTACACCCCCTTACATGTCCGACTAATAATTGAATAATGTCAGCCCTAGAGAACGTCACTCAAACATAGGCACGTGTACAGACGTCATTTGGTTACTACATGCAAAAGCGCCATTTTTGTATGGAGTGGCCGGGGTTTGGTTTAACTGTACCTATGGTTATTTTACAAGATTTTTTCTCTATAATTTATCGTATATTATAAACTTTAATTTTAATTATATTACCATTGTTTCTGCAAACATTTAGAATGTTTTTGTTTTTTTAAAGTAAATCTACTTTACGCACGTTTGAAATGGGAAATAAGCTGGTGAATGCGTGACGAGAGCGTTACGGAAACGGCGTACGGAAGTTGAGAGGGAAATATACGTTAGTAGAGCTAAAGAACTTTTACTTCAGTCGTGACCACACTTAGAGCACACTCGTTTTTTTTTTTTGTAAATACATTCTTATAATACATAGAAAATACCCAAACCAAGACAAATAGCCATGTTCATGCACACAAATATTTGTCTTGTGCTGGAATCGAACCGGCGACCTCAGAGTCAAAGTGGCCGTTGTTAGCCATTCGACCTCCAAGCTAGTCATAAAGTACTATTATGTATACTGTGGGTATAGAGAGCGCACTGTCATACATTTATGAAACTAGTTTCCACCAGCGGCTTCGCCTGCGTTTCCTGTTTTTTTATGTCCTTCCTAATACCTTTGAGAATATGTGTACAAAGTTTCATTATGATCGGTTGAGTAGGTTCGGAGTGAGAGGGTAACAAACAAACTCACGTTTGCGCTGTTAAAAAATTGTAGCAAAGTCACTAAAACAATCGAAATTTTACGCAGACAAAGTCGCGTGTACCGTCTAGTTTATAATATTCGTAGGATTTACCAGTAATAGTCGGCTTTGAAAGTCTCTTGAAGAAGTCGATATCGAAGATGGTGCACAGCATGCCCTCCATGATGCCTATCTGACTGCCGAGGCCCAGGGACAGCAGCATCAGGAAGAACGTGATCGACCAGAACGGCGCAGGGGTCAGCTTCAAGATCGCTTGGGTGAAGACGATAAACGCCAAGCCGGTCCCTTCAGCCGCCTGGAAGAACCATATTTTTACTTAGAATTTTTGCTGTCTCATGATGTCCATAGACGTCGAAGAAGAGGAGTGAAAGGGGTGTAAGTGGCTCACCACGATCTTTAAAGCAAAGTCAGCCTACCTGCACGGGGTGAACAGAGAGGTAGGGTACAACGTATTTGTAAGCTACCCGCGGTAGCTTACAAATACGTTGGGAGACGTTGGGATACCAAGCTGGGATACGGGTCTCTCTTCAATCAAAGTGGTAGAGCATACTCCAAGACGCTGCTCAACTGCGAGTTGGCGAGTGAGTGAGCTCACAAGAAAGGAATTAGAGTGGCCGGATGGTTAAGTGGAGACTACATCCAGGAGAGGGTAGAATGATAATAATGATATTAACGTAAAATACATAAAACTAGAACGATCTGCGACCTTAAAATTTTAATATCTTATGTCCGACGTGTTTTTTGGTCGATCAAAGTTGTTGTCTTTAAATATGGTGTGGTCTTTAAATAACACATCGAAAAGAAAATGGTTCACAAGCTTATTAGAGTGGTCGGATTGTTAATGTAGTTTAAGACAATAAATCATTCGATACCTCTAGACGGATTCAAGGACCTCAAGAGAAGGCATGGTTAACTGCAGAAAACAAATGATCGCAAAGTCAAAAGCTTAAGTGAAGTCTACATCCAGGACAGGGTAGATTCAGACTGATATAATTATATTATTATTCTAGTGGCCTACCTCTTCCAGTTGTCGTCCAATCGTGCACTCCGTGAGGTTAAAAGCTGATCTAATGGACTCGTTGATCTTGTGGAACTCCTCGCGGTAGTAATCGTGGGTAGAGTTGAGGTGGAACCCGTCTATGTGGTGCATGGCTAGGATCTTGATTTGCCTGGAAAATAATGTCTTCGACGTCACCTTTGGACTTTTGCCGGTAATTTCTTGCTGATTGTAATCATCGATTGATTCTCAAGTAATTCTTAGCAATTGTGAAGTAGTGTATCAGTTTACCCTTAAAACTATTTTTTTTATAACAGCTCAGCATTATGGCTTGATTTCGAATAATGATAATCGGGAAAGGAGTCTAAATCTATAGAAACCTTAGTGTCTTGTCAGTTGACACTGCCATAGTGGCCAGCGAAGCATAAAGAAGCATCTTGCGATCCTTCTTTATGCTTCGTTTGAAGGATCCGATGTTGGAAGAAGAAGAAAACACAAGTGCCGGTAATGCGTTTCACTTTTTAATGGTACCTACGACAAAGGTAGGAATTGTCGAACTTTTTAGTACGCGAGGAAATATTGAAAATGCAACAGTGAAACTACGAGATCGCGAGCCGGCACGTGAGGTTCTTTGACGAAAAGGAGAGGATGGGGTAAAGGAAAACAGTTCTTCCGAGCACTCTCTATGGAATAGGTGCTAAAATACGCTAAGTGACCCAGTATCCATGCGGAGTTGAAGAGGTTCAAGGTTCTTGGTAGCTTCTTTTCTTCAGCAGTTATACGGACAGCTCGCCGTTGTAACCTATCGAGAGCCGCGAGCAGAGCCGTTTCAGAGATGAGAGCAGTATTCCACACAGGCCCGAACTTGTGTTTTATATAAAAGACACAAGAGGTCCAGTGAGAAAAACCGCCGCACCCTGTTTAGAATTCCAAGCGTTTTAGATGCTGTTGAGTTGATTAAGATTGTAGCGGATATCCATGTCTAACATGTTCAGGCTGCCACACAAACTAAGCGGGGTGGCCCGAAGATCGGGAATAGGGAAAAATTGGGACGTTTTTGTTGTAAAAGCGCAAACCTGAGGGGCAATTCTCGTAATTAAAATATAGTCAAAATTCAGTTTCGATCCAGTCTCGATCTTACAAATGTCACATTTGGTATTCTCGTAACAGAATATGTAACTTCAAAATTAAATTTAAGCGGGATTATATCGAAATATGAGTGAAAATTAAACAACTATTACTATTACTTTGCCAACAACAAGAATTGATAATAATTAATTAATGAAATCAAGTATATAATTTTAGTCAATTCACAATTCAATCTCAATTCGGTCAACTTTCAATCTGCGTTCGTAGAAAAATTACGAGAATTTCCTTCTTAGTTTTCTTGTCATTAAACTCAACTAAATTTTTGGAAACCCATTTGCCAATGGATTCCAAACTTGATTCAATTAAATAACCAAACTCTCACGCTTATCATAGATTTCCTCCCTTCCGCTGGAGAAATATAAATAATTATATTTACAACGCGTAATAAAGTAATTAATTCTCCTGGTGTTGTAAAGGTTTATAGACATGATAGATGATATACATGCACATACACATAGGAAGAACCCAATAGCGTACAGAGATGCGATTTATTTGAAATACTTGTATTTAAAATGCAAATACAAAATGTAAAATACCTATTTTATATTTTGCATTTAAATGCCTTTTAATAAAAACCATTTTGTATTTTATTTGAAATACTTTTCGGGATGTATTTTGCATTTTCAAAATACAAAAATACATTATGATTAAGTTTAGCCCACATTACCAGTCAAACAAAATTAAATGAACGAATGACGCTGGTATTGGCCAATTTGAGTGCTAGGGGCGCTGCTAGATTTGCGCACATAACGTCTGTCTACTAATGGCACAGCTAGTGGCAAATGAATACGACGAACAATATGTATGGAACGTGACGCCGACGCGTTATGACAAGTATCAAAGTAAAGTTTAATCGTAAAGTATAGAAGGTACAGAAGCGGACATTTTCTCTAAGGACATACAACACGGTCAGAGTATAGGCCAATATGCTACTGTATTTCAAACTGAAATGTACATGCTATAACTGCATAGTCTTAAGACTATGAGCGAATCTGTTTAGTGAAACTGTCATGCAGAGTGGCTTCCCACTAGAAGCGCCTACTCATCTGCTGCCCAGAGCTACTGCCGGTCTTCTAGTTCTAGGATGACGTTTTAGTCGTCTCACATAGTAGTCTATGGTGAGTTAGCGAGCAAGTTTGTTAGGGTGATAGATCAACCGTTCTTTGTATTTAGCTGCCAATCTCCGAATTTCCTCTTTCACTGTTCTCATTTCAAGGTGTTCATGGACTTCGTTGTTGGTTATGTACCATGGCACCTTTGCAATGGCTCTTAGGATCTTGTTTTGTTGACGCTGGAGTATATTTATGTTGGAATCGCTTGCGCTGCCCCACAGTTGCAGACCGTATGTCCAAATGGGTTTCAGGATGACTTTATATATAAGCAATTTGTTGTCCAAAGAGAGTCTCGAGTTCCTTCCTAGCATCCAGTATAGGATGTTGTACTTTAGCTGAAGCTCCTGCTTTTTGCATTGGACGTGATGCCTCCAAAAATGAATCTATTTAATAGGGTCGCAAATCATCACATCTACATTTTTACGTCTGCCAGACAACTCTTATGACCCTGGGCTCTGACAGGATGGAATCTAGGCTAGCTCTTGCGGATATGTATGCTATTATTAAACTGGGCAGAAATAATCGGCTGGAGTTGGTCTGGGTTCCAGAACATACTGGCGTTGAAGGCATTGAGCGGCTGATGAATTGTCGAGAGAGGGATCAAGCATAAACTTTTTGGGACCTGAACCCTTTGTAGGTCTCTCATCTGGGAAAGTAATTAAGGCTATAAATGACAGGCCGAAGTCTAGGCATCAGGCTGAATGGAAGGAGATGAGTGGAATGCTACACTCCATGAAAACCATTGGCGAAGGTACAGTGAATTGGTACAGACATGTACTTAAATATGACAGAAAATGGATGCATCTTATGCTTGTGGCACTGACGGGCCATGCCCATGCCTGCCATGGACACTTATACAAAATGAGATGTGTTGATAACCCAGAGTGCAGAACATACAAATGGTCTATCGAGACCATGAAACACTTGATGTGTCAATGTGACGCCCTAGCCGGCAAACGGCTCTACGCAGGCTCTTCCCAATAAGCGGCATACGGATGTAGGTACATGGAACATATCTCATGACAGTCAGGAGAGAGAGACTAAAGGATTATTAGGGAGAGCACAAAAGTTCCATGAGGGTCGACGTGTCACCGGTGGTGCAGCACTGGACCCACTCTAAGATAAGACCTCACAGAAGAAAAATGAGTGATGATGTATTCGAAAAACTGGAATTGTTAAAAAGTGTATTAAATAAAAACAAAAAAAAATATTCAATGGACAAAAGGTATTTGTATTTTGAAAAAGTATTTTCAAAATACCTATTTTGCATTTACCATTTAAAATACAAAACGCAAAACTATTTGGTATTTTGCATTTTAAATAGTAAATTGAAAAAGTATTTGCATTTTGTATTTAAATACATTTCTTAAACTATTTTGTACATCTCTGATAGCGTAGTATCTAATGGTTAATATGTGGGCCCCTGCAAAAGAATATTCCGTCCTCTAAAATTTATGGGAGAAGAAAAACGATACAATAACTTTGACCGGTATTTAAAATGTCTCTCATAGGTTGCGTCACCCCTGGTCATCCACAAGCTAAAAATACAAGGAATAAAAATAATGGCAGTAAGCAGCTGGAAAAGCGCCTTACAAAATATTTGTTGCAATAAATTGACAGTCGACTAATTGTTGCAGTAAGCATCGTTCAGGCGCTTCGTATTTTTACATTTTTTTTAATACAATACATGTCATATATTTTTATAATCGTATTAATTTTGTAAGTACATCATATCAGACACTGACATCGCTGTATTAGCTTAAAGGCGAACTGGATGTCATTTGCTAAAATGAGCAAGTCATTTATTTTCTACGAAGGTTTAAAATAGTCGACACATTCATGCATACATTAACCCTTCGACAGGAAAGTGATGGAAAAAGAAAATTGCCACTTACTTATTCATACAATTCTCGGTCATTGTAAAGGCCTTGAACCCGAGGATGCTAAATATGACCACAGAAGCGTAAATAGCAGTGAGAGCATTGCACACGGACACCAGCAGCACATCCCTCACGCAGTTATTGTTCGGAGGGTTGTAGGAGCCGAAGGCGATGAGGGAGCCAAACGCCAGTCCGAAGGAATAGAATACTTGGGTCGCTGCGTCCAGCCATACGGTTGGTTGAAGAAGTTTTTCCAGCTAGAATAATATTCATGTTTTATAACTTATGAACAAAAACAGTTGAGAAATTCCTCGACGAAATATTGGTTCTAGTAGGGGTGGCTGCTGAACAGTAGGTAATTAGTTTTTGGTCACATTCAAAAGTGTTAACGTTTACCAGCCGACCAAATTGAGAAAAAGTTTCATATTGTGAATTTACCAGACGCGTGTTACATATCCTGGCCGTCATATCATGGCCGTGTGGTTTCCGGCAGACTAGAATAGAATCACTCCGTCTCTTCCCATGGATGTCGTACAAAGCGACTAAGGGAAATACATTATCAAATATCGATCAGGCCTCCCCAACCCGTCTGGCCAGCGTGGGGAGTGTAGGCCAAATCCTCCTTCCGTCTAGGACGGACGAGAGAGGGTCGTGCTCCTGTAGTGGAGACTAAAATGGACCTGATGATGATGATGTTACATATCCAAATTAACTGGATTGCTCACTTCAAAATATGAGCAAGTAAGTCACATAATTTTGATATGTGACACGCGTCTTATAAATTCACAACATGAGAGTTCTTATAAATATTTTTTTTTAATGGAAATCATCCCTCCATTTAAAAAAGAAATATTTATAATATTCTGGCAAGTTAGCCAAGGCAACTATTTAAATAATAATAATTTAATGAGAGTTCTTCTCTATTTGGTCGGTGTGTTTACGTAGACATGATCGAACGCGAAGAAAAAATTCTCACTCAGTGTGCTGATGAATTTATGTATGGTGATCTGACCATATACATTGATTAAAACTGTAATTTGTATGCTGTCTAATAATGGTAATCACCACGGGGAGTGGCGCCGTATGCTGAAATACAGGTTTTAAACCTAGTTCAGCTACGGATGCTGTATTGCTTCTGCGGTGTAATACTTGGTTATATGATAAGTTAGACCTAAGCATAAAACCTGTGTATTTTTGTTCTGGAAATAAACTATTATTACCTATATCTCTCTTAAATCACGGGTCAAGCCCGGTCATTTGATAGGCGTGCGCGGGGATATGGATCCAACGCGCAGAGGCCCCTTTGAGAAGTTTGATGTAATGTTGTACGCCCGCCGTGACCCGCTCCAGGATATGTCAATGGAACGATATACCCATGAGCAGGTCTCGGCAGGCGTTGAGACTATTGCGAAGTGTGATGGAAAATAAATGGGCTATGGAGACGAGATCTGGGTGAAATTAATACCGGGCTATTACAGAAGAGGGACGGACGCCTGCCATAACTGCTTTTATTGCTAGTTATTTCTACTCACTAGATGGGCCCCCGAAATGCCAGGAAATCGGCCGGGGGCAACACCGGTGTGAGTGACTCAGGGATGTCGAGAGGTGTGCTGCGCTTTCTCCGAAGTTACTCGCGGCGTGATGCCCTTTAACACTTCCACCCCTGGAGCATATAGCTCTATATTATATTATTATTATGTATCTCTCTTAATTCACGGGTCAAGCCCGGTCATTTGATAGGTATACGCGGGGATATAGATCCAACACGTAGAGGCCCCTTTGAGAAGTTTGATGTAATGTTGTACGCCCGCCGTGACCCGCTCCAGGATATATCAATGGAACGATATACCCATGAGCAGGTCTCGGCAGGTGTTGAGATTATTTCAGAGTGTGATGGAAAAAAATTGGGCTATGGAGATGAGATCTGGATTAACTTAATACCGGGCTATTACAGAAGAGGGACGGACGCCTGCCATAACTGCTTTTATTGCTAGTTATTTGCGGCAGGCGGTGGCTTGCCACTCACTAGATGGGCCCCCGAAATGCCAGGGAATCGGCCGGGGCAACACCGGTGTGAGTGACTCAGGGATGTCGAGAGGCGTGCTGCGCTTTCTCCGAAGTTACTCGCGGCGTGATGCCCTTTAACACTTCCACCCCTGGAGCATATAGCTCTAGCGGCTCCTCTCTGGACGGCCAATGAAGGCAAGCCAGAGCTGAGAGTCCTGCGGGCCTTCTTGTGTTTACACTCCGACCGATGAAGACACGTCGGAGACGAAGGCCCTGACCGACTCTCTGGAGACTCGGGTCCGTGGTGTCGCTACTCACACAACAGCTCGCCACAAAGCTGCCCTGCGGACTTATTACTATTATTATTATATTATTATACAAATTCTACAGCAAAAATGAATACGGATCTCCGTATCCCAGTTTGATGTATATAGGCACAGACCGGGCATCCAGCCCCAGGCTAGCTGAGTGGAGCAGCTCGCCTTTGTGTTTGTTAAAACATACCTTAGGTTTATACATGTGATAGATCCCATCAGCAGAGCCCGGTAACGTGATGCCGCGGACGAAGAAGATGGTGAGGACGACGTACGGGAACAGGGAAGTGAAGTATACCACCTGAAATAAGACAATGGATAGGTAATATTTCAAGATGTCGATACTTGTTTACATTTTTTAATTATCAGTTTCTACAGGATTCTACAGAATTACAGTATAAGTTTTTTTTAAATGAGAGGGGGGCAAACGAGCTTGTGGGTAATCTGATGGAAAGCAATCACCATCGCCCATGGAGATTAGCAACACCAAGGGGTCGCCGATCGGTTGCCAGCCTATACTCCTCCATTTCTTTCTTCACCTCACTCACTCGTAGAAACACAACAAACCTCAAGTACTTAATTGTTATTTGGCTGCGGTAGTTTGTTATGTGGAGCTACTTCCCTAGTCGGGCAGCTTAAAAAACATACACTATGCTATGCTATGCTATGCTATATATATATATATCTTATATATATATATATATCAGAATATATATATATATCAGATATATATATATATATATATATATATATATATATATCTATATATATATATATATATCAGAAAAAATATCTATTTCATGCAGTTTGAAAATTTTGGGCATTTTAAGAAAATCCTAGAAATTTGGTCAAACTGTAACCATTTTTCGGTTATTGTGGTTAATTTTTATTATTTTTGTTCATTTAAACTTTGGAACCATAACCCTAAATAACATATCTGAATGACAGTCAAAAATAATGACACAATTGCCCCAAGTTTCCTAGAATTGAGACTAAATTAGTCTAAAGTAGTAATTACAGTTTGACCAATTTTCTAGGTTTTTCTTAAAATGCCCATAATTTTCAAACTGCATGGAATAGATATTTTTTTCTGTTTTTTCTCAGGATGGTTACGATCAATCCTGTCACCTCGTTTCGGCTTGACGTTGAGTTCTGGGACACCCTGCATATCATATGTAAGAGAAAATCACTCACTCACTCATCACGAAATCTCAGATACTTTATCACCTACAAACTTGAAATTTGGCAGGTAGGTTCCTTATAGGGTGTAGACATACGCTAAGAACGGATTTTACGATACTCCACCCCTAAGGGGGTAGAATGGGGGTTGGAAGTTTGTATGAAAGTCCTATGTTTTTGAAGCAAGAGACTTGAAATTTAAAATGTATGTAATTTAAAATATAGATGGTGTGGAGGTGTACTAATAATGTATCTTTGGAAATCAACCCCTTTTTGGGGTTAAAACAAGGGTTGGAAGTTTGTATGAAAGTTCTATATTTTTGAATTAAGAAACTTGAAATTTAAAATGTATAGATAGTCTGGAGGTGTACTAATAATGTATCATAAGAAATCAACCCCTTTTTGGAGTTAAAACGGGGGTTGGAAATTTGTATGAAAATCCATTGTTATTGAAGTTAAAGTAATTATGGCAGAAGGATTTTAAATGATATTTAAGTATAAAAAATATTGAAAACAACTACATACTACATAAGGAGGGGTTTTTTATTATAACAATAAAAAATACTTTAGGTTTTACAAAGAGGTTTTAAAAATAATATCCGTCGACTTCATTGATTCTAAAAATTCGTCTAAATATTGATTGTTTTTAACTTTTTTTATTTTTTTTCCTTTCATTAGGTATTTAGATTTTTCGAATGTAATTAAAATTTATTTGCAAATAACTAACTCCACGCGTACGAAGTCGCGGGCGGCCGCTAGTACATATACATATATATATATATATATATATATATATATATATATATATATATATATATATATATATAAGCGCAGCGTAGGACGTCCACCCACAAGGTGGACAGACGACCTCATTAAGACCGTAGGATCGCGCTGGATGCAAGCCGCTTCCAACCGGTCATGTTGGAGATCTAGAGGGGAGGCCTATGTCCAGCAGTGGACTTCCAATGGCTGAGATGATGATGATGATGATGATGATATATATATATATGAGTATGTATATCATTTGTGTTGTCAACCTCATCAAATGTTTACTTACCTTTCCACTGCTCTGAATTCCCTTCATCACAATGAAGAACACGATGATCCAAGCCAGCAGGAGGTACAACACTATCCACCACCTCGGTATTCCTGGCTCCTCGATGCTTGGCGACGCGTCCAGCGCCTCCCGATACCAAAAGTACACAGTCGCTGTGGCCTTGTTGCATTCTGCTTCTGCTGTGCCATTGTCTTGGGGACAGTGCGCCCAGGGCAGCTGGTCTGCAGTCAGCTGTAGCATGAAGTTTTAATAGAAATGAAGAAATTAAAGACAATTACTACGTAGACTACAGCATACGGCACGCCTTGGGCCTATGAACGCGTGCAATTCCAAGGACGACACTCGCGTGTAGCCGACCGTGCAATAACCTCATCTGGCTCCTTATTAAAGAACCGCATTTTTTACACCACGTCGGGTGGCAGACAAGCATGACCCGCCTGATCAAAAGCGGTTACCCTACCCATATTAACGCTAACCTAACATGAAATGAGCAAGTTCTTTCAAAAATATTATATCCTCTCGGAACATGTACAGTACGCTATCATTTGTTGGTGATGGTGAAACCTACAACAAAAATAAAAGTTAAATCTGGTTCCTTGATACAGCTCACAACTGAACACCGCCTGCGGCGTTTTAATTCAGTGACAGAAACCTTAGAATTAATCCCTAGCTTGTTATTTACTTTACCGTTGTATTCGTATTTTTTTTTTAACTTTTATTTTAATTCTTTTAATTTTAAATAGATCGATATGTAGGGAACTATTCACCGCAGAATTTAGATTACTTTTTATCCCGGAAGTAGGATAACTGCATATAATGTGAAAAATCACCATGTTCCATGCAAACGAAGTCGCGGGCATTTACTAACCTTATGTTCGACACACGCGATGATATGATGATGGTGATGAGATGGAGATATTTCGCTATGCTAAATATGTCATTCTTTCTCCAGATCCTCGTGTGCTAGTTGCGGTACGTCACCATCACCACGTACAGATGAGCTTGGTTTTGGCTTTACACCTGACCACTTACATCCCAGCTAGATTCGAAATTGAGTAATCGAACTCTGATATATAAAAAAATCGATCTGAACATAAAGACTATGGTTTAGTACTATAGTATTATGTTATCTGTGACAATAGCTAGTAATTCAGGTCTGGTCTGACTCATCTTCAATTTAAAATAGTAACAATCAATAATCATTACAAGGCGACGGACACGCGAGCGTCCATTTATTTGGACATATCTATCTAATGCGGAGTTTATCATTCTTTTGTATACAGGACCCCTTAACAAGTTATAGATTTCTGGCGCCCTCCTCCTGCCACCCCTTTCCCTTGATGTAAAACCTTCAACAATTCAGCTGACTATGAAAGCTTTAAAAATGTTATTGCCATTTGCTACCTACTTTGTTCTTAGGTACACTAATTAAGTCTTTAATGGTGTACATAAAGATTAAGAAGAGAAATAGATTTCAAGTAACATTTCGGGTAAATGATTTGAGTTAATTAGTTATTGAATACGTTAAGTTTACTTTTTTTCTGTTCTACAAACCTTAGCATTTTTCCCCCGCGACCTCCTGTAACTTTGTGACCCCCTTGGGGGTTTGCGACCCACACCCAGCCCCCCGCGACCCACATTTTGAAAATCACTGCTCTAATGTCACACCCCGGCCATTACATTCAATCTCTTTGCTACGTTAACTATGACGTGTTTACGTCAGTATAAAACAGAGAGAAAACTACCGCCGCCGCTGCTAACGCAGTGGACAGTTTTTTAGTAAAAACATAATTATAATAACATGCATTTTTTTATTTTTTGTGTAAAGTTGACTTTTTGGGAATCGTTCTTTTAGGATGTGCTTTTGTCGTTTTAAGAATCGTCCTTTTAGTAATTGACCTTTTAGCAAGTAGTTCTTTTAGAAATTGCTATTTTGGGAAGTGAACATTTTGGGAAGCGGTTCTAATGAGCCATAAGCGTTAGTCTAATAAGTCCACCTCTGGTGTTGCGAGGCATCCATAAGACATGTCGGAATCTTATTTGCCACCTTAGAAGCATAATAAAGTTCATAGTTCACAGTAAGCCACTAAGATATATATTTTTTTTTCTACTACGTCGGGTGGCAGACAAGCATACAGCCCGGCTGATGTAAAGCGGTTACCGTTGCCATATTAACGCTCGCAATATGAAATATAGCTCGCGCGCCGCCAGACTCGCTTTCGACGCAGCAATTAATTCCTTTCTGATATTTTGGATTTGTTTGTTTGTTTGTAATATCTTTATTGCACTACAAACATTTGTGTGCATGAACATGTTTGTTTGTCTTGGTCTGAGTGTTTTCTATGTATCATAAGTATGTATTTACAAAAAAAATGTATTTTTACTTATTTTTATCAGTTGTCTAGTACCCATAACACAAGCTTCGCTTACTTTGCGGCTAGATGGCGCTGTGTAATTTGTCTGACAATATTTATTTATTTATTTATTTGAGAGGATTCTGTAAATATGTACATCCCGACTATCCCGAGGGTGGAATGAAACTACGTTATGAAGAACTCGCTTATTCTTTTTCTCGGCATAGCAGAATTAGCTGTGCAAAGCCGGGGCGCATCACTAGTGGTTACTAAAATAGAACTACCAATTTAAAAGATCACGCGAAGCCATGCCTTGCGGGATAATTATCTATTTTAAAGTCGCAATTCGTCACAATTACTACATTGGTCCTTGAAATCCTTAATTGTTTGACTCATAGACGCGCCCATGTCTTTAGGCGAATTGTAAATTGTAATCTATACTATGGCCGCGTTTCCACCTGCAAGCAAACTCGCTAAAGTCTTGCAGAAGTTCCTTGCTGTATCGTTTACATGTTGTACTAATTCCTGCAATTTATTTCGGCAATCATTATCGTGCGAGAAGCTCGCGGTTCATACTGTCGCAACTTATCGTGCAGGTGTTTACACACGAAAGCTTACGTGTGTATATTCTATTCTATACTCTGAGATCATGACGTCAAGACGCGTACGTGTAGCAGCTGCATTAATTATTTTGTTGTTGAAAAAGAAAAAAATATCAATTTGGGTTCGAGAATGGATTTCTAGGAGACGAGAAGCTGGTGTTTACCATAATTTACTACGCGAAATACAACAGGAAGATGGACAGCAGTATTTCAATTTTATTCGTATGACCGCAGTCTAGTTTCTTCACGCGACCATTCACGACTTTGTCGTTGATTCATTCTTCTCAATTAAAGAAAATCAAAAGCCGTGCGTGCGATACTTGCTGCGAGATATACGAAACTAGACCGATAAGCAGCGAGATCTGTCGCGAGTCGACGCGTACATGTTTACATATGCTTTCGCAAGTACTCGCAGGAAGCGCTTGACAAACTGTCGCGACAGCACTTTCTACGGGGTTTACACTTGCAAGCTGCTGTCAGACAGTCTGTCGGACATTTCTCGCGGTTATCTTGCAGGTGGAAACGCGGCCTTATACTATAAAGCTGAAGAGTTTGTTTGTTTGTTTGAACGCGCTTATCTCGGGAACTACTGATTCGAATTGAAAAAAATATTTTAGTGTTAGATAGCCTATATTTCAAGGAAGGCTATAGGCTATATAACATCACACTACCAGCAATAGGAGCGAAGCATCAATGAAACATGTGGCACCACTGAAAAATGCGGGAAAAAATATGTCTATTGAAGGATTTCGTTGCGTGCGCTGCGTAAACAGTTGAAGTTACGCAAAAATCATGTATAATGGAATTGTTCTTCTTTAAAAGTTCTAAAAAAAAGTCCGCGACAGCATATGTCTATCTTTTAAGATTTACTCACTAATAATAACTGAAAAAATTATTTTAGTGTTAGATAGCCTATATTTCAAGGAAGGCTATAGGCTATATAACATCACACTACCAGCAATAGGAGCGAAGCATCAATGAAACATGTGGCACCACTGAAAAATGCGGGAAAAAATATGTCTATTGAGGGATTTCGTTGCGTGCGCTGCGTAAACAGTTGAAGTTACGCAAAAATCATGTATAATGGAATTGTTCTTCTTTAAAAGTTCTAAAAAAAAGTCCGCGACAGCATATGTCTATCTTTTAAGATTTACTCACTATAACCTTTATTTATGGTAATCAAATTTGTTTGCAATTAATGCATTATTTGCAAACAAATTTGAAAGCAGGTATAAAATTAGTAGGTACCTACGTAAATTATTCACCATAAGTTTTTTTCTTAATTATACGGTTATGTTAAGTACTTGATTTCCTATGGTCTTACTGCGATAACTGATATTCACGCGGACGAATAATAAAGCTGTAGCACAAGTATGTCTTTTTTGACGTGTCTTCTAAATCGATGAATGCCAGCTGCACGCACGAAAAAGCATGACTCATTGCCACATTCCGCCTGAGCCGAGCGAGCAAGCGATAGAGAGGCATGATCGGTCTAAGCGTTCGGTTTGTGACGCAACTATCTCTCTTCTTGGCTTAACGATTGTCATCTAACGACAACAGCCGGGACCGACGACTTAACGTGCCCTCCGATGCACGGAGGAGCTCGAGATAAATAAACCCATCCATAGACAGGCTACGGTCCACGTTGCTAAACTTGCGTGATCGATTAGACTGACACGCGCAACGACGCCTTCAAGCTCCTCACGCCATCGATAAATAAATAAATATTGTCAGACTAATTACACAGCGCCATCTAGCCCCAAAGTAAGCGAAGCTTGTGTTATGGGTACTAGACAACTGATAAACATACGTAAATACATATTTTTTTGTAAATACATACTTATGATACATAGAAAACACCCAGACTAAGACAAACAGACATGTTCATGCATACAAATGTTTGTCCTATGTGGGAATCGAACCCACGAGCATTGGTGTCGAAGCCACGTCATTGACCGCTACGCCACCGAGCTCGTCAAATCGATGTTTACGAACTTACCCGAATGCTATTAAACAGGTAGAAGAAGACCCAGGTGATGATGACATTGTAGTAGAGTGCGACGAAGAGCGTCACGACGCAGCTGGAGATCCCGATTCCTCCCAGCCACGGGTGGATGGTGTTCCACACGCCGAGCGAACCCAGCCGCATCTTCTGCCCGATCGCCATCTCAATCAGGAACAGCGGGATGCCCTCCAAGATCAGCATTATGAGGAACGGGATCAGGAACGCGCCTGTGGACAAAATTCTGAGATAATCACATATATAAAGGATATAAGGTGGGGTGTAAGTAGTTCATCAACGTCTTGACAAACGAAGCTCTGCCTAAAAGAGAGGTAGGGTAGGGAGCGTAATTGTAAGCTACCCGACTGGGGAATGTACCTCCACCTCACAGAATACCGCAGCCAAACAACAATTCCCTTGAGGGTTGTTGTGTTAATGCGAGTGAGTGAGGTCACCAGAAAAGAAGAAGATGCTGCGTTGGTACCGGGGGTAGCGGCGCCCGAGCGATATTTTATGGCTACGGTAACCGCTTCACATCAGGCGGGACGTATGCTTGTCTGTCACCTGTCGTAGTATAAAAAAAAATCCATAGACGGGCTACGGTCGACGCTGCTTAACTTACGTAATCGATTAGATTGACATGCACTGTGGCCATCGAGGTCCTCTGTTGTGGGTTTACGAAATCTGTAATGTGCAATTAAGGCGGGGTGGTACCAGTGGTACTGCAAAATCCACAATTTAGAATTCATCTTTGAAGTAATAAACAGAGAATTAAAATCTAGCAAAATTATATTGATATTGTTGAGGATCTATACTAGGGAATATATCCGATGGAAACATGATTTGATGAAGTTGACTCGATAAAATAAATTCACAAAGTTACCTCTTTTCGTGTCATTTTATCGTCTATTTTCGGTTTTATTCTTATAATAAGTAATTTGACATTATAAGTCATGTACTAAAAAAAAGGTCATAAATAACTGGAGGTATTATACCCGATAGATTCTTTTTATTAAATCTTTAAAATTTTTAATCGATTATTCAATTGATTTTCGATCGCCAGAGTCGCCAGTGTCTCACGGAATTGTCATATTGTTTCTAGCGCCGCTGGCTCCCCTTTGGATCAGTAGTACCATTTTAAAAACGTAGATATCCGTCGCAGGATTAAAAAATATATATTATCTCTAATAACTATATAAAATTGCATCTGTTGTAATCATCGCATGCGTATAAGTTTGTTTATTTTATTTATTTTGACGCGAATACGTCTTTAAAATTGCTTCCCTATGGAGGCAATTAAAAAAAAAGGAATGATAACAAAATCGGGGGCTACAAATCTATCATCTCCATCCAAAATTCAATCACACCACTGGATAGTTGAAGGATCAAATAATTTATTACGTTAAGTAAGGACTATGAAACATCGCGTGCGGGAGAAGGGGAAGCGCTGCCATTTTGAGATAATTTTAGTGCATATAACGTATTCACGTACAACACACGGCCGTGTCCATGAAACAACCAAACCCCATTTTTTTATTTTTATTTGTGTCAGTTTTAAGTAATTTTAAGTTTCGCTATATCTTCTAGTTACTATAAATTAGTTCATATTATATTTTGTATCTTATTTGTATGTATGTATTCATAAAAATGCAAGAATTCCAAGCTAAAGCTTAGAATGTAATTTTCAACGGTACCGATGTATGGGTAGTACCGTATCGACCGTGCTACGCCGTAGACACTGCTACGCCGTAGACGTTGACCTTTGAATTTTAAGCACTATTTATAGATATTTCTACGACGTCGTAGCCTAACCTATCCAATCGCTGTAAAAAGCTTTCATATTGATAGGTATTGGTTTAGATACCATAACTAAAATGGACTAAATTGGAGTTCTTCAAGTAAGGCTTCAAGAAAAGCTCTTTAGAGGGCCGGCGGGCTACGTTATCGTAGGGTTGCCACTGTTAAAAACAGTATAATACTGTTTTTCACTGCATTATACTTTTTATTGTTGAACAAAAATAAAGTATACAAAATACTGTTAGACGCTCACTCATGTTTTTTTTTAAATTTAATCATTAATAGTTTATATCTATTAATTTAATAAAAAATGAGCTCCTGATTTAATTTTAGTTATAATTGTGGTGAGGCATATCTATATAAAAAAGACTGTAAAAAATATGTATTTAAAAATATTAAATAAATAAAATACTGTTCATTTTCCTAAAATACTGTTTAATATTCTTCTCAGACCTAAATATACTTTATTTCTTGTAAAAAAAATCTTGGCATCCCTACGTGGGCGTAATGTGTATTGATAAGAATATAGGCTATAGGCTGCTGTGACTGATTTCCATCAGAAAGATCGAACAGTTCAACAGAGGAGCTCGATGGCTTCGTTGCGTGTGTCAGTCTAGTCGATCACGCAAGTTAAGCAACGTCGGCCGTAGCCTGTCTATGGATGGGTTTATTTATCTCGAGCACCTCCGTGTTTTGAAGGGCACGTTAAGCCGTCCCGGTTGTTGTCATTAGATAACAGTCGTTAAGCCAAGTCCGTGGCCTTTTGGCACTTGAAAATACTATAGCCTCCGCCAACCGGCAGTTGAGCAGAGTGGTGGAGTAGGCTTTAAACCCGATCGATGGTGGGGAGACCCGTATCCCAACAGTGGGATGATTATGGGTTGATGCCCGCCACGGCTTCACAATAAGTAGGATCTTTTTTTAATGTGGTCGGAAAATGTCTACACCGCGCCTGATGGAAAGCGTAGGCGAAGATCAAATGAGAAAACTGCGTAAAAAGGGGTACAAAGGGGGACAAACAACGTCACACGTGATTTTTACCCGATTGCGCCAGAAAGATGGTTATGTTTACATATATATATATATATATATATATATATATATATATATATATATATATATATATATATATATATATATATAAGATATCAGACTGAACTAACCTATGAATAATGACTCACCTCCGCCATTTTGTTGACACAGATAAGGAAACCTCCAAATGTTTCCAAGTCCCACAGAGTATCCAATGATGGACAGGAAGAACTGCAGCTTTCCGGACCACGCTGCCCTGTCTTCTCCTGGAATCTCCCTCTGCAGGGAACCCCTGGATCCTTGAAGTACGATGGTAACGCCATGGGGTCTCTCCGTGCCATCAGCGCGTGTATTCAAAGGCGCCAACTCATGTCCATTCCTCGGTCCGATTGGCTCTGGTTTCGCCGCCATTTTGTTTGTTAAATCAATTTCTATTTTCAAATTCTGAACAGTTTTTATAAAGTGCTATATTCTAAGATGTTTCTACTTAAAATTATTATGTTTTTATTGTCTTGAAAATCAAATAAGTTTCAATTTAACGAGATTCTTCGAATGGTAAGCGTTACCTATGAATATGTTCATAATATTGTACACTATGTTTGATGTATTGCGTAGTCATACGTGAAATACCGTATTGCGTCTTTTTTTATGAACTCTACGACTTTGAAGTATGTTGTTGTCCTTTGTAGTAATTTTTGACGTAGTTTCAACGAATCTCTGAATACGAAGAAGCCGTCTCTGTGCATATGAGTGGTTGCTGAGCTGCCTCGACTAAAATACCATTATACTTGATTGGTCTAAGCTTTGATTTTTATTTGGGATCGGACTAGAATCTCCATTGTGGTAGTTTATCTGCAACAAAAAGAAAAGACATTATAAATATTAAAAAAATGGAAAAATTAACCTCTCCCGCCTAGAGTGGCCTAGATGAGATTTAAAGACACGACCTCTAGATTACCGGTCGAGTGATCTTCAAACTGAGCTACCCTTAAGGTTTGTGATGGTGGTGTATTTTTGCATTTTATATTTTACTGTCGTGTGTTACCCGCCGTGTGGTTTCCGGCAGACTAGAATAGAATCACTCCGTTTCTTCCCGTGGATGTCGTACAAGGCGACTAAGGGAAATACATTATCAAATATCGATCAGGCCTCCCCAACCCGTTTGGCCAGCGTGGGGAGTGTAGGCTAAATCCTCCTAGACTACAATGGACCTGATGATGATGATGATGATTTTACTGTTGTGAAGTCGCAGTATGGCGCCATCTACCTATTAAGTATTACACTATTAACCAAGTAAACTAAAATAGTATAGGTACATTATATTTTTTTACCCGCCAACCCGCATTTGAGCAGCGTGGTGGAGTATGCTCTAAACCCCTTCAATTGAGGGGAGACCCGTATCCCAGCAGTGGGATGAGTAAGGGTTGACGACGACGATATTTTTTTACAGCAAAATATACCCTCTCGACAGAAATGAAGTGAAATTCTGTATTCAGCCATAGGGCTCTTGTGGTCACTTAGGCTCTATACAAACGGACTGCATTTCAATTGCACACCGACTGCCAAATTGAAGTTTGAATGCAGTTAGCACGACTGCAATTGCAGACAAGATGCAGTACGAACTGCACGCCAACTACACCTCGACTGCAACCGGGCTGCACGGATGGTTGACAGTTTAATTGCAGTCCTAATGAAGAAAAAAATTCAACTGCAATGCGATGCACTTCATTGATAGCTAAACTGAATGGTTTCAGTTGCCAATGTGAGTGCTCAGTAGGCTTTTATGAGATATTTTGTATAATAAATAAATAATAAATATTTCTGAACAATTTACACAGCGCCATCTAGTCCCAAATTAAGCGCAAAGCTTGTGTTATGGATATGCTTTGACGGGGACCCACCACACATTCCTACCACTGCGTCTCCAGTGTAGCCAGGATTAACAGCGGCGACCACAAAAATGGCAATGAACAATGAAGTAGTAAAACTACAGATACCTTGGAACTCACAAAAAAATTAATCAGATGAAATAAGTAGGGATTAGAAGCTTTTGGAATTTGACTTCCCCTTTTGGCAATGTGAGAGACAGCTATATGGCAAATAAGGTATTAAAAGCCTAAAGAGACGGCTCGTCAAGTAAAGCTCAACTGTCGTACACCACGGATTTTGAATATCTAGCACTATTGGGGACCTAAAACAGTGAGTCGTTACCTAACACATCGATTCCAATAATATGATTTGCAAAATCGTCTGAACGCTTGGTAATTCTCTTCTTTGTACCAAACCAGAATAGTACATTGGGCACACTAAAAGTTTTGCACTTCTAGCTAATCGGAACTATTTTAATTTCGAATGTTATATTTTTTGAAACGACTTGCAACCTTTATAGTAATAAAAAAAAATGTCAGGAAATCATTTGTCAATTGTTTTTTATCACACATCAAAGTTCTACGTACGCAACGAAAATGGAAATAAGTCGAAAAGATTTCAGAGCGATGATTTTTTATGATTTTAAAAGTTCTCTCTCTCCGCAAGACTGTGCCGCTAAACGCAATAATTTAAAATTATTAAATGAATGAGGCTATATTTTGATATTATTTTCAAATTTTGAATGTTCGACCAGCTTCGCAATATACTGACGCGCCGGTGTCTTTTCAGTCAGCCGCCATTTCTTTTTCCATGCTATATTTTATTTTTCCTATTAGAAAGTTTCAATTTCTCTAAAAGCCTCTGCATTAAAAGCTACATAAAGCCTACATTCGGTGTTGCAACCTTCCACAGAATCTATTCATTTGGCCAGCTTCCCACTGCAATGCATTTTGCTGGCTGCTCGCCAAAACTTTCGATTTGTAGAATAATACGGGACGAAGAAAATCAATATTTGGCCGAGTGGCTTAACCTTGGTTATTTTAATACCAAGAATTACGGATTCGATACCTAGCTTCTATAGCTTCTATTACTAACTCTAAAGCAAAATAAACTAACACGCTGTGCGTGCAATTCGTCTATTACTTACCAATAAAACCCACATAAGTTTAGTGGTGTAAGTGGTTCATCAACATCTTTGAACCTAAGCCAACTTCACCTGCACGCGGTGCACCCTGCTGACTGACAAACGAAGCTCTGGCGAAAAGAGAGGTAGGGAGCGTAATTGTATGCTACCCGACTGGGGAATGTACCTCCACCTCACAGAATACCGCAGCCAAATAACAATTCCCTTGAGGGTTGTGATGTTCCTGCGAGTGAGTGGGGTCACCTGAAAGAAAGGATTCATATAATTACAACTTATTATAACGAACAATTATAACGTATGGAACAGTCTTCATGTGAATGCGTGTTGTATATGGGATAAAATAGTATGCGTGGAAAATTCGATGTCGAATAACGAGCAAAGGCCATTTTGACTCCGTTGTCGCAGTTTCGATCCCCGCACAAGACAAATATTTCTATGCTTGATTCGTTATAATGAACACGTGTGTTTGTCTGGGTGTTTTCTATGTGTTATATGTATTTTGTGCTAATTGTTATGTTTTTATAAAAGAAAAGAGTGTGCTTAAGACCTCATACTGAAGTAAAACTTCTTAGCTCCATCTACACGAAACGTCTTGAGAGTCATGAGTCATGAGAGAAAGAGAGAAAGAAAATGCGTGCTCGCAGCTCTCTCTCTTGCCCCTACAGTAATATACGAAACGAAACTGTCTCTCTTTCTATCTTCACTAACTTATATCTCCCTCTCAACTTCCGTTCGACTCGCCCGATCACACTTTTCGTAACGCTATCGTCACGCATTCACCAGTTTACTCCACAAGTCAAGCGTAAAGCAGTTTTATTTCAAAAAAATGTATTCAAGTATTAGTTTAGGATTAGATGGCAATGTGAAATTTGTCCGTAAGTATAAGCACATCCCGGCCACTCCAAACAAATGTCGCATAGGTAACTACTACATAAACAATGACGTCTGTGCAGAGCGGGTATGAGCGTGTATGCGTGCGGCGGCATACAAACTGTTTCAGATTTGTCTCAGAGGGGAGGTGAGGTCAACACGAGAGAGCGGCAGGGAGTACCCATACTCTACGTAGTACAATTATTTATACTGAGTATAAGTAGTCTTTACAAAAAAAAACGAATTTAATTGTCATTACGTGAACATAGCTAAATTGCAAGTCGCTGCGATAGCGTGACGGCAATGTGAACATTGCGGGAATCGAACCCCGAACTTGTTTTAATACCGACAGCGTTATAATGAGCAAACAAACCAACTGTTTACTAACACTTGACGACCAACTGGAAAAATATTATGTGCTCTATTCTGCTTGGCAACAATTTTGTTTGCTAAGTATTTGATTTATGCGCCAAAATAAAAGTAACCTTATGCCGGCTCTACATTTGTGCCGCGAAGCTCCGACCATGGAATTCTAAACACGCCATTACAAGTGATTACAATTTCAGTCTACCACCATCTTCTAGATGACGGAGAGAGAGTAGCATAAAAAATAAAAAAATTGCATAAAATTTTGGCGTGTCAGCGGTTCATCAACATGTTTGAACCAAAGCCAACTTCACCTGCACGCGGTGCACCCTGCTGACTGACAAACGAAGCTCTGGCGAAAAGAGAGGTAGGGAGCGTAGTTGTAAGCTACCCGACTGGGGAATGTACCTCCACCTCACAGAATACCGCAGCCAAATAATAATTCCCTTGAGGGTTGTTGTGTTCCTGTGAGTGAGTGAGGTCACTAGAAAGGAAGGAGATGCTGCGTTGGCAGCGGGGGTGGCGGCGCGAGAGCGATATTTTTAATGTTGCGAGCGTTAATACGGCTACGGTAACGGCTTCACATCACGCGGGCCGTATGCTTGTCTGCCACCCGTTGTAGTATAAAAAAAAATAAAAAATCTTCTTCTCTTCTAATGTATAACATGTCTCAGGAAACGTACTGTATTATGGATAGAATTTAGGATGCTATCTCTACAGCCGCCCACAGGAGTCTACCGCTTGAGCTGAAGGTAATTAGAATCCATTTTTTTAATCTGTTATTCTACTTAGAGTAATTCTTGTTCTGTATATAATTGGACTCGGCAGATGGGGGAGGAAAGGCCTAAATTGGAGACCTACTATTTTTTGTTATACTACGTCGGGTGGCAGACAAGCATACCTATAGCCCGCCTGATGTGAACCGGTTGCCATATTAACGCTGGCAACATAAAATATTGCTCGCGCGCCTCCACCCCCACTGCCAACGCAGCATCTCCTCCTTTCTGGTGACCTCACTCACTCGCAGGAACACAACAATCCTCAAGGGAATTGTTATTTGGCTGCGGTATTCTGTGAAGTGGAGGTACATTCGGGTAGCTTACAATTACGCTCCCTATATCTCTTTTCGCCAGAGCTTCCCCCCCCCCCCCCCCATTTCCTTCTCTAACTTACACCCCAAAAACACCCAGGCACGCGCATTTATCATACATATTCCATATAAAGAACTCTAAAATGCGTTTCGTTCGGCTCGAATAGATTCCACCTTACGAGAAAAACAAAAACAACAAACAAACACCCACTCCGCTGGCGGAACTTTCCGAGCTATACAACACTTATAAAGCCAAATCAGTCGTTAAATATTAATGTTCTCAGCGCGTTACACGAGGGTCGTAACTGGAGCCCTAGCGCTCCGCAACTATGTCAAGGGCGCGAGTCCTTTGTGCCGCGAACCCTGTTACGGAGACCCTCAAGCTAAACGTCTCTTCAAACTTACTTGAGGACAACTTTTTCAAGGATATGACAGTTTTTATAAGCAATTATAAATAATTAACTAAAGTTAAACTAAAGTTTCAGCGCAGTGTCTGTACTCAAATCTGAACTAAGTTCTGCCAAAATGAATAAATATTTCTGGACAATTTACACATTGCCATTTAGTCCCAAACTATGCGCAAAGCTTGTACTATGGGTACTAGACAACTGACAAATGTACTTCAATACATTTTTTTCTAAATCATCATCATCATCAGCCTTTATCTACCCACTGCTGGATATAGGCCTTTCCCAATGCTTTCCACCATATGCGATCCTCCGCTTTCAGCATCCAACCGCAATTTTTATTTTTGTTATTATTTTTCTAAATACATACTTAATGCACACAAATGTTTGTCTTGTGTGTGGATCGAACCCGCGACCTCGGAATCAAAGTAGTCCTTGCTAGCTGTTAGCGACTGGCTGGTTGTGACGTATATTTTTTATAAGTAACTTTCTGTTTTTATATATTGTCTTTCTCTTTGCCAAATAGTTCTTGTGTTCTCGTCACTCCTCGTACATCGTAAGTGACCTCAGCAATTATAATTCCTAACATTTTTACTAAGCGTTTTCTTCATATTTCTTCATTTATACAGTCCACTAGCTTCACATAATCTCCAGTAGTTATCACTAGCAATTCGACCACCGCGGCACCGGGCTCGAAAATACATCGGATACTCGTATTGCCTATATCTTTGTAGATAATTGAGGTAAAATCAAAGCACATAACTCCGCTCCTCTCCTCAATAGCGTATTACCCTTACGGCATGGATGGGGACTAACAGAGGCATCAGAGGGGTACAATGAGCCTTTGTCCAGAGTGTCTGGCCGAGGGTTGCGAATTTATTTAAGGTTTGAATGGCGCAAAACGAGGTCACCGCAACGCGTGTTGTCCGCACTACCGTTTTAACTTTCAACGAAATTGGATGATTGGCAAAGGTAAAAAAATTGGGGCCTGTAATTGGTAATGCTTCCTCTTTTCCATTTTTTTTTTATACTACGTCGGGTGGCAGACAAGCATACGGCCCCCCTGATGTGAAGCGGTTACCATAGCCATATTAACGCTCGCAACATAAAATATCGCTCGCGCGCCGCCACCCCCGCTGCCATCGCAGCATCTCCTTCCTTTCTAGTGACCTCACTCACTCGCAGGAACACAACAGCCCTCAAGGGAATCGTTATTTGCCTGCGGTATTCTGTGAGGTGGAGGTACATTCCCCAGTCGGGTAGCTTACAATTACACTCTCTACCCCTCTTTTCGCCAGAGCTTCGTTTGTCAGTCAGCAGGGTGCACCGCGTGCAGGTGAAGTTGGCTTTGTTTCAAAGATGTTGATGAACCACTTACAACCCAAAATACACACACATATATTTTTTTTTATTGCCAATTGTCATGTGTCACCGAGTGCTCAATAAGTAAGTAGGTACTCATATTGTACCTAGATGTTTTTTTTTTTTTGGTGGTGGGCTGGAAGAAATCTCATGTGGTATAAGTCCGCCATTGTTCGTGTATTTTTTCTGTATTTATTATTATGTTTGTATTTCTTTTGTACAAAAAAATATTAAAACAATCACAAGATTTTTAAACATCTTAGGTATTGATTTTATACTAGGCGCGAATTTGTGGCAAATCGCAATCATGGGGTCCTCACATTTACTCTTCACTTGTGCCACCACACCACATAAGGTCTGAAATGCATGTCCAACTATTCCACCCAGAATCGGAATTCACATAATATCTTACTTATCAGGGTGGATAGATGGGCATGCGTTTCTGAGTAACCAACTTTAGGGTTGTTTTTGGGCGGATAAACGGAATAAAAACGCGCGAGTCCGACTCGCACTTGGCCGGTTTTTCAATAATATAATCAATCGATAAGTCAACTTTCTCGCTTTTGGCACTTTCTTTTTCTTTCTGTTAAAATAATAGTCTTTTAATATAAAATTTCTATAAAAAAGTCTATGTTTTGCATTTCGCGCTGCACCGTCTTAAATACAATTGTAGAGACAATTTATTATGACCAAGGCAAGAATGCTGTGGGTGTTCCAATGACGTTCCTCGAGTAAACGAGACTATATGTAATGCAACGGAGATCACACCGATAATTGTCTGAGGTCAATGAGGTAATATCACAGACATAGACCGACCTCTAACGGCCGGAATTCGTCCTGGAATTTAGCCTGATCATCCCGCTTTTTTTAGCCTGAAGTGCTAAAAGTGTTCCGCACAAAACTAGCAGCTTGTATATGTCCCGCTTTTGGCGGACCATCCCGCTTTTTTTAGCCTAAACTGCTAAAATGTAGTGTTCTGCACGAGACTCGCCGTTTATGTATGTTCACATTTAGCGATAGATGCCAAAAATAATTTAATTAAATAAAATGCATGGACGGACCGGAATTTGGATCTTTGGAGAAATACAAGCAATTTAAAAGTTTTGTATTTTTTTTTACATATTTTATAGCATTGAAAATGATTTTGATCTTTTTATAATTTCTAATAGTATATTGTATAATATACAAACAAAATCATTTTCATGAATCATTTTGATATTCAGTACCGTTGTTTATAGAATCAATTAATACGAGTATGTGCTTTTCGCACGAGCATAGACGCTCGTGCCAAAAACATATATATGTATTATATTCATGCTATTAACAAACTCTACTGAATATGCAGTTACTTTTCTTATATGTTCGCTCATTTCAAACGAGTCCGCTTTTTGGAACGAAGTTTTGGAACGTAGTTCCTTAAGGGGTGTTGCGGAAGGAGTTACCCTAGCCGGCAAAAAACGTCCGCAACGTTAAAAAAATCCGTAAGATTTTTAATGATATGTATGATAAACGAAATAAAGGTGTTAAGATTATTTTTTTAAAGTAGTTTTCTTTATTTATTTTATTATTTTAATTTTATTATTTTAAACATTTTTTTTATTTATTTTTTTATTATTTATTTTCTTGGAACTAGAAATATTTTTTTTTATTTTTTATATTATGGAACTTCGTTCCTATCTGGTGTCCCACAACGCGACACCATTCGTTTTTTTTTTTATTTTCAAATGTCTGCAGGGACAAAATGTAATTTAACATGATCTGGAGTAAAGGAAACCTTTGCTAGCTTGACCATTGGACCAATAGCATGGGCTCGTCGAGTGAGTGGGTACTTTGTGGCGACACTGGAAACATTGAGAAGCGCTGGTCTAACACACAGCATGGAGCAGTATCAGACTATCGACCCGCGCCCCACTGACCTGCCGATATCAAGAAAGCCTTCATGTAACATGTAATAGGTGTATGCCGAATATTCGATTTGTCCGTATTGAATGACCTATGTATTGACATCAAGGTTCGGTTACCTCTACCTGTACCTTTACCTAATTCAGATAAAAAAATAAAGGTCAAGTGAGAGAGGCTCGCGCAGGAATCCCTTCCGTACTCAAATAGGACTTCTCTAAATAACTTAGACCCGCAAGTAGCTAGTAAAGCAAGAATAAACAAAAAAATATTTTTTTAAACAAGCAATGCATTTGCATTGCAACCTGCTTGCAGCTGTATCGAAATGGAAAAAAAGTTATTTTTCGATACAGTTGTCTAAAAAGAGCTGTATCGAAAGGTAAAGTTTTAAATTTATTTTGATGGCTTGTGCGTAAAACACTGATATTAAGATTCTGTGTTTAATTTTTTAATCTCTAAATTTTATTATGAGAGTAGATAAAAATACATAAACAGTGTGTATTATAACACAGTGCACATTAGACATTACACATTGCACATTATACATCCCCATATATATTTCATATTATCCAACCCGCAGTTGAGCAGCGTGGTGGAGTAGGTATGCTCTAAATCCTTTCGATTGAGGGGAGATCCGTATCCCAGCAGTGGGATGAACAAGGGTTGTCGACACATACATATTATCAAAAGTTGTTTGTACTTTATGGAATCCTAAAAAGAGACATTGACTTTAGATGAGATAGACCGATATTTATTGCCGACAATAATTTGAAAAGCTTCTGTGACGCAAAAAAGATATTGCTATCTTTTTTGGGGTCACAGAAGGCGTTTATTAAATAAATCTGGTCCTAGGACATATTTTTCGCTAGAATAGTTTTATTCTTTGGTTCGTCGTCAATCCTTACTCACCCCACTACTAGGGTACTGGTCTTTCCTCAATTGAAGGAGTTTAGAGCATACTCCATCAAGCTTCTCAACTGCGGGTTGGCGGAGGTCAGTGTTTTCAAACCACCAAACTGACTGTCATCTTGAATGACAACAGCCGGGACGACGCACAGTGGATCGACTCCATACAAAGCGCCGGACATAAAGATAGATAAGATACATTTATTTGCTAAGAACATGTGTTGTTTTACATTGTACACGTACTTACATAAATTGCAAGTGTGTATGTCTGGTGGAATTCATTTATTAATGGTCAACATGTTTTGCTGTATTGTATAACAGCATGCAAATATGATTTGTTACATTAAATTAGATGATTTATTACATGTCATAAATTTTAATTTAATAATATAATGTCAGATATTTTATTTAATTCCTCGACAAATTACACACGGCTATCTAGTCCCAAACTAAGCAAAGCTTGTACTATGAGTACTAGATGACTGATATAACACTTAAATACATTTTTTTTGTAAATACATACATATAATACATAGAAAACACCCAGACCAAGACAAACAGACATGTTCATGCACACAAATATTTGTCTTGTGCGGGTATCGAACCCGCAACCTCGGAGTCAAAGCGGCCATTGCTAACCATTCGACCAACGAGCTCTTCTATATTAATATTATATTGAGTCCGGTTTGAGTAAAACCTCACTGCTTGTTCCTGAATCATCACACCTCAAGGTGAAACTGGTTTAGGGTGTTCCCGACAAAAGATGACAACAATACTCCATGTGAGGCCGCACCTGACATCTGTGAAGCATAGGTGCGGCCCACATAGACAAGAAGTCTTTGTGGCAAGCTGAGTACTACGTACTACCACACCACGGCCACTCCATACAAATGTCGCGTCGTTATCTGCTACATAAACAATGTCGTCTGTGCAGAGCGTGAGCGAGCGTGTGTGCGTGCGGCGCCACACAAACTGTTCCAGATTTGTCTCAGAGGGGAGGTGAGGTAGACACGAGAGAGCGGCAGGGAGAGGCCATACTGTACGTAGTACTATTACTTATCCGACCGATCGTGCCTCTATCGCTTGTTCCGCGCTCTCGCTTGCATGCTCGGCTGAGGCAGAACGTGACAATGAGTCATTATTTTTCGTGCGTGCAGCCGGCGTTCATCATCATTTATAAGAAGTTATCACGTCACAAAAAGCTAAGTGCCACGTGAGTATTATTTTCATCATCATCAGGTCATTTTAGTCTCCACTACAGGAGCACGACCCTCTCTCGTCCGTCATAGACAGGAGGATTTGGCCTACACTCCCCACGCTGGCCAGACGGGTTGAGGAGGCCTGATCGATGTTTTATAATGTGTTTTAGTCGCCTTGTACGGCACGGGAAGAGACGGAGTGATTCTATTCTAGTCTGCCGGAAACCACACGGCCAAGTATTATTTTACTACCCTACAATTACTAGGTATATCGAATTAACCCATCGCAGTGACCTAGACCTTGCATAAACGACTATATAATGCGAACCGCGAATACAGCCAATTGTATTGAGCTGATAATGCGTAATATTGACTTTGTAGGTACTCCTGTAGTGCATATCAGTACGTGTAATCAATTTTATACAGAGGAGATTAAAGGCGATGCATAGTTACGTATGCGTGCCGCCATTAAAAAAAATCTCGTTAAACTAAGTTAAAAATAGTAAATCATGCTCTTTTATATTACAGTCTCCACCAATCCTTTGGGGTGTAAGTTCATCAACATCTTTGAACCAAATCCAACTTCACCTGCACGCCGTGCACGCTGCTGACTGACAAACGAAGCTATGTCGACAAGAGAGGTATGGAGCCCGACTGGGGAATGTATCTCCACCTCCATAGAATACCGCAGCCAAATAACAATTCCTTTGAGAGTTGTTGTGTTTCTGCGAGTGAGTGAGGTCACGAGAAACGAAGGAGATGCTGCATTGGCAGCGGGGATGGCGGCGCGCAAGCGATTTTTTTAATGTTGCGAACGTTAATATGGCTACGTTAACCGTTTCACATGCTTGTCTGCCACCCGACGTAGTATAAAAAATCCCCGCAGTTGAGCTGCGTGGTGGAGATAATAACATATTTCAATGCCCGAATCTAAGCACTCCTAGGTTTGACTAATTAAACAAAAGGTACCTCAACTCCTTCTCCATAAGGAAGTCGAGACTCGCTCGTTTCGCTCGCTCGGCTTTTGTTGGTCACAAGTAGAGATGGGCAAAATGCCAGGCATTAACAATAAGTGCCCAGTAAGTAGGTACCAATAAATGCCTAGTTTTGGTCATAAAAAGGGAATTTATAAGTACTTTTTGTATGCGACCTTTAGTTATGAATCATGGGTATCTATTGCACTAAATTGTCAAGTACAAGTTCATTTGTCTGATATTATAACTATAGTAAAATATTTCGATCATCAACACAAAACAATTTCGATGATGTCCCTAATACATTATTATAATTATTAGGTAATATTATATTTGTATTCACATTATTTTACAATTAATATTCTTGGTATATATGAATGTACTAACAGTATGAATGTAGCAACAAATTCAAAACAATAAACTCTTCATCTTTAGGTACTTTCTGCCTATTAGTATACGATCTTACTTACTTGTAAGTCTTTTTTTGAAAAATGGAAAAATTCACCTGCTACCCTAGGTGGGATTTGAACCCACGACCTCTCGATGACCGGTCGGTGCTCTTCCAACTGAGCTACCAGGAAGGTTTGTGTTGCTGACGAATTTTTGCATTTTATATTGTACTGCGTGAGTCACATCGTGGCCGCGTGGGTTCAAATCCCACCTAGGGGGGGCAGGTGAATTTAATTGTATGTCGTCTTTCAGATTCCTCACATGAATTCATTGGCTAAAAATTATGCACATGCATAATAGTTTTGAGAAAAAAAAAGGTCACGATGCAAGAAGCAAAGCGAATTTTGATGAAATAAGCAGTAACAACAAAGTCTTTATTTGTATTAATCACCAGCCCCGACTTCGCACGGGTAGAAAGTGGTGTTTTATTTTCCTCGCCATTTTTACGTCTTATCTCTCCATAAGAACCTTCCTTATACCTTAACGAAAATATTAAAATAAAACATCGGACGCGCATCATTCGCCAGAAATTTATTTGTTTTATTTATTTTGGCCACTTTCCCGAATTGATATCGGAAAACCAAGGTCACTTTACATTACTACGTTTTGATGCTCTACACGAATCCGAAGTCAGAATTTCGAAATTTCAACGGACGGACAGACATAATTTTTTTATTTATTTATTTTGGCCACTTTCCCGAATTGATATAGGAAAACCAAGGTCACTTTACATTTCATTTTTAAAATTTACCCGTTCATAGTCCCATCTCATTTGAGTCAACTATCGATATCAATATGAATATCGATAGCGCTAAGATGCATCTCTAACACAAACACGTAAATACATTTCCACAGATAGATGGACTGCGTAAGCGACTCTATTTCAAATGGAATAGAGTCGCATATTCATTGGTATGAATAAGCATTCTATTCAGTTATTGAATCGCAATAAGAGACGGTGGTAAGGAGGCTGATGCAAACTAGTCCTCAACATCACCGTCGTCTTCAACCACTATTCAACCCCCGGCTTGTATACGGTTCTCCCCTTAATAGAAAGGATTTAAACCATACTCCACTGCGCTGCTTAACTGGCCAGTATTTTCAAGCCCCCTAAAGGCGCCACTGACTTGACTTAACGAATGTCATTTAATAACAACCAAGACCGACGTCTTAACGTGTCCTCCGAAGTACGGAAGAGCTTGAATAAAAAAACCCATCGATGGACAGGCTACGCTCGACGTTGCTGAGCTTGCGTGTTTGACTGACCCGCGCAACAACGCTATTGAGCTCCTCAGTCTCTACATGTTATTACAATTTAAGAAGTCTTCATAGAAACCAACATTATGGTAGTCTTCTATGGCGTAGAGGTTGTATTTATTCCCATATAATTACATAATTTACCTACTGTAACTACGTATTTTCATAGGAATTTTCACCTATTAGAAAGAAGAATTGTCTATCTAGATAGGCAATTCTTAAGTAAGGTAATAATTTATGCACATTAATTATTGTCACCAGCGTGTTGCTAGTTAAAAATAAACAAAACCTAGGTCACGTGGTACCTATGTCCTCTGTACACGTGGCTCTATACTCCTGGAATAGGTCCTGACCTTCCTCATTCCACAGCGCATCCCTGCACCCCTCGAGCCGCGCACAATCAATAAAACACCTTCAGGATATGTTAACCTCCATGCATATTAACCTGTACTTTTCAATAATTCAAATAAAGTTAATATTTCAAGAAGGAAACCTTTTCTTTTAATTTGTCCACCTAACACAATAACAGCGCCAATAAAAAAAATAAAGAAAAAGAAAAAACTAAAATTTTTCACACGACCACATGGTTGTTGCGTGTGTATTAACAATGATTTTAAAAATATTTATAGAATAATTTTCGTCATTAAATTTTTTGTTATACTTAATCAATAATATGTTTGAAAAAAATTGATCTTATGGTGTACATAATAAAAAAAAATAACTTACATAATTTTTAAAATCCAACAAATTGGAACGCTCCGTATTTGTTCTCCAATTCAAAAATACCACTGGCCATAAACAGCGAAGTATTTTTACTTTTTCACGAATATTTTCAAATACGGAATCGCGGGCACGGAATGCGGACATTCACGGCTGGAGTGCTGCACTAACTGAACATATCGAGAGGAACTAGAGATGTGACACCTTTGTGTTCATATTTGACATCGATAAGATTTTATACGCCATCACTGTAGTCAGAACAAAATGCGAAACGTAGTCGATGGCTACGATACGAGTGCTACAATTTTGATTTTGCTACGATAGACGATGCACGCACTAACTGCGTGAACTCTTTAGGTAATAGATCCGTCAGGAAACTCCATCTATCGAGATAAAAATCCAAATTATAACCAACCTCGGATTTTTGTTGCATGGTATCCTGAAATTATATCGTATATTTGATGCTTCTGGTGTTGCAGAACTTTTCAAAATCACATTTAAAAAAAATTGATAACGTTACTGCTTACTATCAGGCAACTCTTTTATTGGCTTAGTCGTAATAAAAACTACTTCTTCTTAGTGGCCTTCACAATACTTTTATATTTCACCACGCATCGTATTAACGGTTGTCACACTCTTCGATCTAGCCTCCAGTTTGTTTACTCCGCTTCAAATTTGCTGATAATATTATAAATTAGTCACATCGTGATTAATGACTTCAGGATAAATATTATTGTTGATCTTATACCGCATACAAACTACACTAAATATACACAATCTAGCTAGTTTAAACGCTAAATAACTTTAAACACCGGCATGCGAGCTCTATCTATCAAATTTATCTTTTTCTCCTGCTTCATTCAGTAAATATGTCCACCATAATATAGAATCTATGTGTAGTGTATATTGTGTAGGTATTTATTACATTTTAATGTTAAGTTTTTGCTACTAACATACATATAGCTGTTACCGCGGCTTCGCCCGCGTGGTCATAAATGAAACATTTTATTCCCGCAGGACTAAAATGTTTTCCATGAATAAAAAATAGATTGTATAACTCTCCAGACTTTAAACTATCCCCGTAAAAAAATCATGGCAATCCATTGGTTCCTTTTGATGAAAAAGAAGGACAAACAAACAAACAAACTTTCTCATTTGTGCCAGAATAAATTACATAAAAATCTGAGCCGTTTCAGAGAAGTGCGACCACAAACACCGTGACACGAGACTTTTATGTATATAACATATATTATTACAATAATATTCATAGGAAGGACAAAACTTTTACTTTCATCTAGCAGATCAGATTTTAAATACGATCCATTTAAGTAATTAAATCTGTCCTGGACATTGGATATCGACTGCATGCTCTTTTATCATTCGTTCGTCCCTAAATCATCAGTCGTTCTATAGACTCATTTTTAGGGTTCCGTACCTCAAAAGGAAAAACGAATCCCTTATAAGATCACTTTGTTGCCCGTCTGTCTGTCTGTCTGTCAAGACCCTCTATGTCGAGAATTCGTGGAGGTATCAAGCTGAAATTTGAACTGTATACTCAGGTCTACGGTCCCATAAAGTTGTAAAAAAATCAAACTTCTAAGTTTACGTAAAAAAAAAGATACGGCCGTTTATTTAGCAAAAAACGCATATTTCGACACATTCTCAAGGAAATCAAAACTCATAGGTTACTTCCCGTTGACCTAGAACTATAAAATTTGGTAAGTAACATCAAATTTCAAAAAATATCTAATTTGTAATGATCCTACGAACGGAACCCTCAGTGGGCGAGTCCGACTCACACTTGTCCGGTTTTTTTTTAATATAATAAATCACTTGTACTAGTTCACTTAGATTATATATAATAAATTATTATATAAATATTAGATTTTATATAATAAATCACTTGTACTAGTTCACGTAATTAGATTATTTATTTTACCGACCGATTTCGCATTTTACAGCATTATTAAGGTATGAAGATAGCGTTCTCTTTTCTTCAAAAACATTCAGGTACCATGTAATCAATGTCAACAGCTTATCAAAATAAAAAATATTCAAAAGGGTATTCATAAATCTTTTTCTCACCAGAGTTGTCCCATTCTGAACATTTACCACTACGTTATATTTCACTGTATGTGTTATTCCCATAGAAAATTCATTATAGTAACCCTTCCAATACCTAATTTTAATTTTATGCTCTTTACGGTAGTCATAAACATAATTCTATAGACTCATATATACGACTAACGTATCCAAAGAATTGGAGAATTCCTAATTAAGCAAGTGACGAAAGATTCCCATCAAGTTCTTTGAAGAATGTGACATTACCTAGTTTGCATTTAACAATAGTATCGTCGTAGTGACTCTACATTTTATATTTGAAGAATTCCGGGGAATTCAAAAATCGACAGCGATGTGTATGTTTTACAGTGACAAGAACGCATTTCAAGCTGTTTTTCACTCAATTACCGTTTTCAGTCTTTGACCGTAACATTTATGTATACTCCACCTGCCTATTTGTTATGCAATTTCAGATGCTCGAAGGTTGGCTGGTAGAGACCCCTTTATGGTATAAATCTGCTTTTGTACAATGAAGTAAAATAAGTAATTGAACTTTTATGACGCACAAGGCAAACATTTGTGTGCATGAACATTTATGTTTGTCTAGGTCTGGGTTTTTTCTATGTATTATACGTAAGTATTAACAAAAAATTACGTGTGGTTTCCGCCAGATTAGAATAGAATCACTCCGTTTCTTCCCATGGATATCGTACAAGGCGACTAAGGGAAATACATTATCAAATATCGATCAGGCCTCCCCAACCCGTTTGGCCAGCGTGGGGAGTGTAGGCCAAATCCTCCTTCCGTCTAGGACGGACGAGAGGGGGTCGTGCTTAGTCTTGTGCTTAATCGGACACTTTTTTATGAATGAATGAATGAATGAATGAATTTTATTTGCTTGAAATGTGGTATACAATGCTGTTAAAATTAAAATATTCAGAACAATACACACTTCACCAGAAACTGGCGTGCAAAATATAATGTCCTTATTACTAATTTATTTCTATACAATAATGATGTCCATGTTCTACTTTACATTCCAAATTGATACAGTCTATAAATATAATAATTAATTGAGTTATAGTCATAAGCTAATTACAATAATGTCAATTTCAATACAGAATAATAATTATAATTTTTGGTCAAAATATTCCTTTATCGAATAAAAGCATCTTTCAACGAGCCAAATGAATAAATTTCTTTTAAATGTTACAAGTTCTAGACACTTAATGCTATTCGGAAGCTTATTATATATCTTTACACACTGTTACAGTCTTTACTTTAGGTGCGCACTGTAATAGTACTGTCCGATTAATGTACTAGTACACCTTAATAGTACTATTAGTACCTTAATAGGTACTAATGTACTCAGAAATGTAGCCGACAATATAATCATGTGATCAATGTAAATTTGGTAATTACAAGCACTATACAGCGCTGTATAAGATTTTCTATGAATAAAACACACGTCGCTGAAAGCGATTTATACCAGTGCAGTGCGCTTACCTCCTATCTCGCTTACTCTTACGATAACATTGCAAGACGCTTTAGTCTTTATCTCTCGGACAGACCACAGACAGACAAGTGTTTTGGGCTTGGATAACCTAGTACACTGTACGAATAGTCCGATTAGGTCCGAATAAGAGTTCGCGTTTGGTAACGTTTCTTTTAGTACAGTGTCAAGTACCGTCACCTATTAGTACATCGTACATGTACTACTCGAGACTAAAATGGACCTGATGATGATCTATCAGTTATATAGTACAATTGAACAAGCTTTGCTTAGTTTGGGACTAGATGGCGGTGTGTAATTTGTCCAGGAATATTCATTTATCGTTTCCCCCTTTAGATTCTTCAAATATAAAATGTAGAGTCACTCTGACCTCATTTCCTTTTGATACTATATTTTATTGCGAACTACCGTTTCATCTTTAGAGAACTTGGTATGAAACATTCGTCACGTGGTGGGTGCACATGTACAGTCAACAGTAGATCAAGCGTTACACTTTAACCTTTGGATCATTTTCTTATGACTTTCCTCCGATTACAGATGGTTTTTGCAGTGCAACTGTAACACGTGATGATGGGTCCACTTCACAAGTGTGACAAGCAGGGATTTACAATATTCCATTGAAGAAACTGGTTTGTCCAGTTTGATTTTTAAGAAACGGGGGTGCACTCCCCGAATCATCTATATGTGAAATTTTTTCATCGATACTATTTAAGGACTCACAAAGACATCCCTAACAAAACTATGACGTCACGTTTCAACAGAGGGTGGCATGCGCGGAAAATTATAACGCCATTTTGTTTTCACTCGTCTCTTTTCGTGTAAACTCGGCAATGATCGTCAGGGCCAGTCATATGCAGAACCGAGCACGAGCAGACAAATTAAGGGGTGACTGTTTAGTTAATCGATTTTCAACCTTAGCGATCTGAAAATAATGTTCATCGAGAATGTTTTGAATAGAATAATGGTAGTGGTGCAACAAAAAGCCTTTCAGCGAATTTGCGTCGTCACGGCTAATTTTATCCGCCCTTGGAAAGGGATTTTCTGCTCTTAAACAAACTATGACTAATACTAGTTTTATCCCGCGACTTCGTATGCATATACCCCATGAGAATGAGAATGAGAACCCAAAATCCTTTCATAGTGGGTGTCAACGTCATAGTAGATACCTTTTCTAGTAGTTTGAACTGTGTGTTGATCGATTACTCAGCCAGTCAGAGTACTCTTTTCTTGTATGATACAAGTAAAGAGTACTCAGAACAGTGGCGTAGGTAACTATACCATTTTGAGACAATTTTAGTGTATATAACGTATTCACGTACAAGACACGGCCGTGTCCATAGCACAGCCGCACCCCTTTTTAGGGTTCCGTACCTCAAAAGGAAAAACGGAACCCTTATAAGATCACTTTGTTGTCCGTCTGTCTGTCTGTCTGTCTGTCTGTTTCTATGTCGAGAATGCGTGGAGGTATCAAGCTGAAATTTGAACTGTATACTCATATCTACGGTCCCATGAAGTTGTAAAAAAATCAAACTGCTGAGTTTGCGTAAAAAAAGTTACGGCCGATTATTCAGCAAAAAACGGATATTTCGACACATTCTCAAGGGAATCAAAACCTAGTACTTCCTGTTGACCTAGAACTATGGAATTTGGCAAGTAACATCGTTATAGACTACAAGTATAGGAATAAATCTCAAAACTATACATTTGTAAATAGATCTTAAAAAATAGGGGGCTATATTTTTTATAGGGTGTCGAAATTTCAAATTGAAGCTACTAGTTCAAATGGGCTATCATATGAAAGGGCTTGATGTACACATTGCAAAATATATTTTATTTATTTTTTTCGACGCATTATTTCTTATTTACCTATAATGAAAAATATTAAATTTAATAATGACCCTACGTACGGAACCCTCGGTGGGCGAATCCGACTCACATTTGGGCGGTTTTTTTTATATAAAAGAAGGGGGAAAACGAGCCTGTGACTTACCTGATGAACAGTAATCACCACCGCCCATAGAGAGATCAGTAAAACCAAGAGGTCAGTTCAGTTCCTGCATATTTTCTACACAAGTCGTACATTATCACTATACTTAGGCGTGATGGGTCAAAACAATAAATTTAATGATATAACATGGTTAATTGCCTTATATTCTTATTAATTACCATATATTGTTATTTTGAGGCTATTTAGGTACAATAATATATTTTATAGCTGACTAGATTATGCCCGCGGGTACGCCCCTTATACCGGACTAAAACCATTCATTCACCATACCCACTCCACTCCATACAAATGTCGCGTCGTTACTACTACATAAACTTGCCAGAATATTATATTTAAAATAAAAATAAATAAAATAAATAAATATTTCTGGACAATTTACACAGCGCCATCTAGTCCTAAATTAAGCGCAAAGCTTGTGTTATGGGTATGAGTCAATTGATAAATGTACTTAAATACATTTTTTTTTTGTAAATACATACTTATAATACATGGAAAGCACCCAGCCCAAGACAAACATACATGTTTATGCGCAAATGTTTGTCTTGTGCGGGAATCGAACCCGCGACCTCGGAGTCAAAGTGGCCATTGCTAACCATTCGACCACCGAGCTCGTCAATTTTTTTTTTTAATGGAAAAATTCACCTCTCCGCCTAGGTAGGATTTAAACCCACGACTTCTCGATGACCAGTTGATCAGTTGGAAGAGCTAACCGGTCATCGAGAGGTCGTAGGTTCAAATCCCACCTAGGCGAGGTGAAATTTCTTTTAAAAAAAATATTTATTATAAGATGACAGTATCGTTTAACCAAGTTAGTGGAGTAAGGGCAGCTTGATAACACTGGCCTACACCAACCCGCAGATGAGCTGCGTGGTGGCGGATAAACCAACGGCTGAACCCCAGCAGTGGAATAAATATGGAGTGCTTGAATGGCGATCTGACGATTACGCTGCCTCCGACCTCTGTTTTACCACAGCCTCGTTAGTCAATCAGCAGGGTGCACGGCGTGCAGGCACAGTATAAGTAATAGTACTAACGTAGTAGAAGTGATAGTAATAGGTACAGCCCCCTTACCACCATCTCTTATTGCGATTCAATAACTGAATAGAATGCTCATTCATACCAATGAATAGGCGACTCTATTTCAAATCGAATAGAGTCGCTTATTCATTGGTATGAATAAGCATTCTATTCAATTATTGAATCGCAATAAGAGATGGTGGTAAGGGGGCAGTGCGACTGCTCCCTGCCGCTCTCTCGTGTCGACCTCACCTCCCCTCTGAGACAAATCTGGAACAGTTTGTATGGCGCCGCACGCACACACGCTCATTTACGCTCTGCACAGACGTTATTAATGTAGTAGTAAACGACGCCACTTTTCTATGGAGTGGCAGGGGTGTGGTGCAGTTGACGCTTTACTTCTGAAGATAATGGTCAACTACTTACACCCCGTTGTGGACCACTTTAGAATGGGTGGTTTATAATGGGTAGTTTTAATTTCCTTTGAAACTTTTCCTTGCCGTGTTTTTGCTAATTGAACTTGGTCCAGGATGACGTAATTTATTAATAACGCGCCCGTACAAGCGGAGAATAAGGGTGCGACAACATTACTGAAGCAGTAGCGTTTTTCACGCGGTACTAATCCATACCACACCTCAGCCACTCCATACAATGTTTCAAGCCGCCTGAAGGCCTCTTGCTTGGCTTAACGACTGTCATCTAATGACAACAGCCGACACCGACGGCTTAATGTGCCCTCTAAAGCACGGAAGAGCTCGAGATAAATAAACCCATCCATGGACAAGCTACGATCAGCGTTGCTTTACTTACGTGTTCGATTAGACTGACGTGCCCAACGACGCGACGCCATGAAGCTTCTCATAGTCAGTAGGTAAACAAGATTAAAGAAAAAATGTTTTTTTGAACAAGCATTTAAATATAAGTTGTTATTAAATAATCATGAAAGGACTTAATGAGTAATCATTAAGTCCTTTCATTTACACTTAATGAGTAATCATTAAGTCCTTTCATTTGATTACAAATCACCATTTTGTGGCGGCCGCCATTTTGGAATAGAAATGGCGGCATTTATTATAAGTAGGTATTTTTCGACACAAACCTCAAGCATGTCTTTAATTGTGACAAGTTTCATCAAAATCGATTCAGTGGTTTTGGAGCCTATAAATAAAATAAAATAATAATAAAATAAATTTTGTCAGACAAATTACACAGCGCCATCTAGCCCCAAAGTAAGCGAAGCTTGTGTTATGGGTACTAGCATAGACACTGATAAACATACGTAAATACATGTTCATGCACACAAAATGTTTGTCCTGTGTGGGAATCGAACGCACGAGCGTTGGTGTCGAAGCCGCGTCATTGACCGCTACGCCACCGAGCTCGTCATCGTACAGAGTACGTAGCCCAGAGGAGCCTATGCATTTCCAAGGGTGACTTTTCGGCGTATATAAGCGTTCCGCTTGCTCTGCTTGCTCCGCTTGCTTCGCTTGCTCCGCTCGCTCCTCTCAATAATACACTATCGCATTAAGTAATGTTAGTGTTGATGTGGATAAATAAATAAATAAAACTAAATAAGAAGCACTGGCTCCAGTGCTCTTTTTTTATACTATGTCGGGTGGCAGACAAGCATACGGTCCGCCTGATGTGAAGCGGTTACGGTAGCCATATTAACGCTCGCGATGTAAAATATCGCTCGCGTGTCGCCACCCGCGCCTCCAACGCAGCAGCTCCTTCCTTTCTGGTGACCTCACTCACTCGCAGGAACACAACAACCCTCAAGGGAATTGTTATTTGGCTGCGGTATTCTGTGAGGTGGAGGTACATTCCCCAGTCGGGTAGCTTACAATTACGCTCCCTACCTCTCTTTCAGAGCTTCGTTTGTCAGTCAGTAGGGTGCACCGTGTGCAGGTGAAGCTGGCTTTGGTTCAAATATGTTGATGAACCGCCACCCCAAAACTATCTTTCTATCAATATGTCTGCGGCCTAATCTCTGTATGTTTCGCCTGTCGCTGGCTCGTAGCCAAAAGGAAATCAATGTATCGAGCGATGCTGCCGACACGCTCTGTCATCCTCTACGAGCTATTAAAGTGATTACCCCTAAAATAATATTTAATAAAAAAGCCATTGCGTACCTAAGGACAAGGTCACATTGCAGGGAACCGAGGTTCCGAGGTTCGATTGGAGGTTTATTTTTTGAAGTGCTATTGTCTTACAAATCGATGAGCGCCGGCTGCACGCACGAAAAAGCATGACTTATTGTCACGTTCCGCCTGAGCCGAGCGTGCAAGCGAGAGCGCGGAATAAGCGATAGAGAGGCACGATCGGTCCATGTGTCAGACGTTATCACGTAAAATTATCGTCCGTAAACCGACTTTAACGTACATCCAATTTTTTTTTATAAGTGAGGGGCAAACAAGCATGTGGGTCACCTGACTGAAAACAATCACCACCGCCCATGGAGATCAGCAACACCAATGTGTCGCCAATCCGTTGCCACCCTATACACCTGCCTTTCTTTCTGGTGACGTCACTCACTCGCTGGAACACAACAACCCCCAAGGGAATTGTTATTTGGCTGCGGTATTCTGTAAGGTGGAGGTACATTCCCCAGTCGGGCAGCTTGAAAAATACGCTATGCCCTACTTCTCTTTTCGCCAGAGCTTCGTTTGTCAGTCAGCAGGGTGCACCACATGCAGGTGAGGTTGGCGTTGGTTCAATGATGTTGATGAACCACTTACACTCCAGAGTTATCTAGGAGGCAAGCCGAATGGTCGAAATGTTTCCAATAGTTACAAGGATACCGCCAGGCGAGGTTTTTTTTAAACTACGTCAGGTGGCAGACAAGCATACAACCCGCCTGATGTGAAGCGGTAAAGATAAACAGTTCATAGACGTATATTTTGCTCTGTATGTCGATGTCGCATTCATCACACTGATGACGATCTGGAGCCCTACCGCCTAAACAGAAGCCTGAAAATAAAACTTCACAATCAGAAGACATGTCGCAGAGACGACCACGGCAGTCGGGGCGGCGGCAGTCGCACGTTTCTTCTGTTTCAGATGTTGGAGATTCGCCGAGACGACCGCAGCAGCTGGAGCAGACACAACCATAGCAGCCACGGCTGTAGCACGCATCTACTAATGGTAGTGAGTGAATGCCGGCCGGCAGTAATTTGCATTAACTAATTGGTGGCGGAAGCAAAGTAGTGTAGATCAAATTGCCAATAAAACTTAAGCTTAGATTGACGGTAATTATGTTAAGCTTTACATTGACGCTTTACATTTATATTTGTATTAGATTGACGGTAATTATGTTAAGCTTTACATTGACGCTTTACATTTATATTTGTATTAGATTGACGGTAATTATGTTAAGCTTTACATTGACGCTTTACATTTATATTTGTATTAGATTGACGATAATTATGTTAAGCTTTACATTGACGCTTTACATTTATATTTGTATTAGATTGACGATAATTATGTTAAGCTTTACATTAATGAGTATGTAATCATAAAGTCCTTTCATTTGATACCCATATAAAATTACAAATCACCATTTTGTGGCGGCCGCCATATTGGAATAAAAATGGCGGCATTTGTTATAAGTAGGTAATAGTGAAAATGAAACGAGTACCTATGCCAAAGTTCAGCAATCAGATAATGGCAAGTGGATTTTAGCCCACGGGGCCGAAATCGAAGCGCGAGTAGATTCGCTGAGTGTATAGTAGCTTACAATGCGGTATTCTGTGAGGTGGAGGTACATTACCCAGTCGGGTAGCTTACAATTAGACTCCCTACCTCTCTTTTCGCTAGAGCTTCGTTTGTCAGTCAGCAGGTTGCACCGTGTGCAGGTGAAGTTGGCTTTGGTCCAAATATGTAGATGATGCTTGGGGTGTAAGTGGTTCAACATCTTTGAACCAAAGCCAACTTCACCTGCACGCAGTGCACCCTGCTGACTGACAAACGAAGCTCTGGCGAAAAGAGAGGTAGGGAGCGTAATTGTAAGCTACCCGACTGGGGAATGTACCTCCACCTCTCACAGAATACCGCAGCCTAATAATTCCCTTGAGGGTTGTTGTGTTCCTGCGAGTGTGTGAGGTAAGAAAGAAAGGAGATGCTGCGTTGGCAGCGGGGGTGGCGGCGCGCGAGCGATTTTTTATGTTACGAGCGTTAATATGGCTACGGTAGCCGCTGCACATCAGGCGGGCCGTATGCTTGTCTGAGACCCAACGTAGTATAAAAAGAAAAAAACAGGTGTTAGAGAGAGATGGGAACACAACTCTAGCAACCTACACGACTAAGTACTTATTCTACGTAATTTTTTCTACGATCTTCATATTCGATCAGTGGCGGGCGTAAGGAATTCGAGTATATATATATATATAGATGTATGTATATCTATAAATGCGTCTCGAGTATACCTAGATTCTAGATATACTCGAATGCTCTGCAATAAGAGCATTTCTTGCGAACACACTAGGGGCATTTCACGACCGTAGAAAAAATTACGTAGAGTAATTACTTAGTGTCAAGTACCTAGTAGTTTGCTAGACAGTGGTATGGTTTATATTTAAAATACCCACCATACCACCAGAGGTACGGCCAGGGGTACGGTGGGTCTGAAGCGACTTGTGTCCCCATCTGTCTAACGAGTGCCTAGTGATAGGCGCATTTCTTGCGCCCGTCACGAAACGAATATTACGATCGTAAAAAAATTGCAATGGATCAAAATCCTTAAAAAAATACCTATGATTTATTTACTATACATAGCACTTGACTTTGAATCCAAACACGTTTTTAAGGTATTATTTTGAAGCATTGGGGTGTAAGTGGTTTATTAACATCTTTGAACAAAAGCCAACTTCACCTGCACGCGGTACACCCTGCTGACTGGCAAACGAAGCTCTGGCGAAAAGAGAGGTAGGGAGCGTAATTGTAAGCTACCTGACTGGGGAATGTACCTCCACCTCACAGAACACCGCAGCCAAATACCAATTCCCTTGAGGTAGTTGTGTTCCTGCGAATGAGTAAGGTTACCAGAAAGGAAGGAGATGCCGCATTGGCAGCGGAGGTGGCGGCGCGCGAGCGAAATTTTATATTGCGAGCGTTAATATGGCTACGGTAACCGCTTCACATCAGGCGGGCCGTATGCTTGTCTGCCACGCGACGTAGTATAAAAAAAAGCAAAAATATGAATAAAACAAGGATCAAAGAAGGCCAAACGGTAGGTAGAACTAATATAGAGATGACAGATAGTGGGGGAAACTAAGGTAGCGCGGCCCTGTGGTACCGGCTGAGGTGAAGTCGATTTCCATTAGATTTTTTGATTGTAAAAATAAAGCTACAGCTTAGATTGTGCTACTTATATTTAGTTTAACCGGTAGAAACCCTGGAGCTCTACCAAGCTGAAGATGTTTGTCAATAAACTAAAACGTAAGACGTATTTTTAACCGACTTCAAAAAAGAAGGAAGTTCTCAATTCGACTGAATATTTTTTTGTATGTATATTCTTAGATATCTTCGCGAATAGTGAACCGATTTTCAATATTCTTTTTATGTTTGAAAGGGTATGATTGCAAGGTGGTCCCATATTCACCAAGTCAGGATCTGATGATGGGATGCCAGGGAAATCAAGCGAAACCCTTAAATTTTATAAACACGTATGATCAAATTCTATTTTTTTATTTGAAAGGGTATGATTGCGAGTTGGTCCCATATTCACCAAGTCAGGGATCCCAGAATAATCTAGGGAAACCCTTAATTTTGTCCTGTGGTTGCCGGCAGAATAGAATTGCGCCACTCCATTGCTCTGCGCTGGATGTCGTACAAGGCGACTAAGGAATCTTGTGTGACGCAATAACTTTTCTCCCGGACGATGGGCAGCAGCGTCTGCCGGGGTATTCCACCAATAAGCTGCGCTCGCCAACTGGAGGCGGTTTCAAATTTTTTTTTAATCAATTTTTCGAATCAAAATATTTGATGGTAATCGGCTTCAGCTCCGACGGTAGGACCCCTGGAGCGCCGGCGTCATAAGCGGCGAATCGAGGGGGTGCGGGAGTACCCTGCCTTGTGGACCCCTCGTACCCCGACCGCCAGGAACGCAGTAATTTTAATCCACTATACAAAAGGAATATTAATTCTTAAACAATTAACTAAAATAAAACCAAAGTCAATTCAATTATACTGGTTTATTCTCATCGACAGTCACGACCCTCCAAATATACATAAAATACTGGAAAGTCAATTTACAACTATATTTACATCCAAAGTATCATACTAAATTATGTTTAAAGTATTACACGATAAATTAAGAGCTCTGCTCAAATGTAAGGCGTCACCTCCTCGGGCGAGTGCATCGCAACATGCCAACGTTATAACGTGTCATTGTATAAAAAAATATTGAAATATTTTTTATTATACGAAGTCATAGACGTGCAAAAATGCATATTGATATTTGATAGCTTACAATTGCGAGCACGCGATTTTAGTTTTTAAGCTATATGTGGACTTTTTGCACTTTAGTGTACCTCAGGTACGGTGAAAGATGACATACAGTGCAATATAAAAGAGTAGAAAGGGAACTAAATTTGTTAATAATAGCAACATTGTTTTTTTTTACACAAAAGTGCTCAATGGTTGCCATGTGAGAACCGTTCTTACGAAGAAAGTGGCGCCCCTATTTATGTCTACTTTTTTGTATAGCACTGTAATTCATAGTAGTAAAATATCGTAGTCGTCAACATACTAATAAGTTTGTAGGCAGACTAAATTAATTGTTACAAATTTTTGCATGTCAACAAACTCGGTCGTGTAGATGGCGCCTAAGGGAGATCAAATATTTTTATTTATTTGTGGCTATCAGTAACAAGGTTCAATATTGGGCAACTTGAAAAGTAAACCATTAGATAGTAGAAATATAGTACAGTAAACCAACTCAATGCGAAAGTACGAAATCGATGCACTCACACTATTTCAGCAGTGGGTCCGCGTGGGTCCGCCGTTACAAAACACTTCGCAATGTGCCTCGTATATGATAGCGCTTAGGGCGTACGGTAAAGCTGAACGCACATTTATCGGAGCCACACGCGCCGAACGAACCCAATGAAAGGAATTCTTTATATGAAATCTTATGACACCTCACATACCTACCCGCGCCGAATCGTTCGAATCAAAAAGTGCGAGGTGTCATATGATTTCATATATAGAATTCTAAAATTCGATTCGTTCTGTTCGTTCGGCGCGTTCAGTTCGGATAGATGTGCGTTCACATTAAAACTCACGTGGATGCACACATTTTAAGTTGCGTTTCCAAAAAAATAATAATAAAATATGGCAATGTCAACTGACAGGAGACTAAGGTCTCTTGTCCGATGCGATTTGAGCTCCTCTTCCGCTTAACATAAGGCGACATGGAGATATTATGCTGAGCTATTATACACATATATATGTACAAATACATGTGCGATAATATTGCGAGTGGCGTTTATCTGTACGAGTGTGTCGGTTGAATACTGCTGTATATGACTACCATGACGATTATATCATTTAAATAAGTGACAAATTAGGCCGCATGAACATAACGAACTTTTTATTTATCTATTTGACAAAAAAACGGCGTCCGCCACATGGCTTGTTCGCGGAACGTGCACTAGTCAGACGGTGCACTGTCATTCGACTGGAAGTACACTGGATCGAAGTAGGATTAAGGGTCAGTTCCCACCGACCTCACCGCGAGTATGTAGCTGTAACACTTCTTTCTATTTTATTCAGAAGTCGCCCGTAGTGGAGTCTTTGCTCGATGAAATGTTACACTAATTCGTTTATAAAATCGGTTTGTAACAAAGCGTAGAACGACTCGTTATTTTGTTACAAGCAAATGCTCTAGTCTTTTATGGCAAAATCTATTTTGTTTATACAACCCTTTGGAAAAACAATTGCCGAATTTTGTTTGTATAGTTAACAGTGATATGATCTTTGTACGCATTGCATGAAACGATAGGGGAATATATAACTACACTTCCTAATATTCATGAAAATTACATTACAAAACAATGATTTCCAATTGAAATAATTTTATACATTTATAAAAACGCAGCGGACATTTTTAATCTCTAACATTAATATTGTTTGCCAATAAATAATTTCCAATAGTTACTACTTTTAACAAATTTATTAGTAATATATTGAAAAATATTTCTATTCACAAAATATCTAAATGTTAAAATCACAACTCTAGCAAACTACACGACTAAGTACTTACTCTACGTAATTTTTTTCTACGATCATTGTACAAGAATTAATAATGTTCGATTTTTCCATACACCTCTTTTCGAGTGTCAAATAAGCGTACGACTCGCCTGATGTAAAGCGGTACACCTTGTTTAGAATGCACCAAATGCGGCTTCACAGTGCAGAAGTAATTATTACCCAAAAAAAAGTCCAATCTGCGGAAGAGAGGCTGTCCTCTAATTAACGTACGGAAATTAACCAACTAAAAACTTTGCGCTTAATTTGGGACTAGATGGCGCTGTGTAAATTATCCAGAAATATTAATTATTTTTTTTATTTTTATTTTAGGTTGTTCAAAACCGGACATTATTAATTAATGAGACGCTATACGTATATAACAGCAAAATATTCGCCATTAGACGGAAATAACATATTTAATTGACGAAAATACAAGCTATACATTTGGCAGGTATTACAAAGTATGTGGCAAGGTTTTCCAATCGGTACACTAACTGAGTGAGGTTAAAAAAACTTTAAGATTACACACATCTTATATAGATATGACTGAGGCTGTGCCCACTTTGGATATGTCTTATTCGTACGGCGACGAACGAATACGCACGAACAATCCCAATCTTTTAAGTACTATGGGAGCGTTCACACTGCATCCGAGTATAAAAACCGTGCGAACAGCGTTCGTCCGTTTAAGTACGATGCAATTCGTGTCCAAATTGAGCGCAGCCTAAGGGTGCATACATAAAGCTGGTTACCAGTCCGAACACTCGGTATAATAGAATAAATGTACAGTATAGTTTCCTCACACTTACCGGCTGGTATCGGGTTCTTATGGATGCGTCATAAGGGCCAAAACTCAACAGCAACGTCGAATAGTATAGAATGGGGATGTTTGATATTTTTTCTGACATTAGATGTCGCTATGTAGGCGTCGCGTCCAGATTGTCAAATTGTACTGAATTTTTTGACAGTGAAACTTTAAAACGACAAGACAACACAAGACGTCAGCAAGACATTTGACAAGATGCTATGAATTGACAAATGATTGGACCCTACGCTACAGTGCTGCCAAAAGACCCTCATCGGTGACAGTAGACAAATTATATGTCTCCGAATAAATGAAATTCAACAAGACTTGAAATCACTACGCATGGTTAGTTTATGTGTTAAAAATAGCATTACGCTATGCTGCGGTTTTGAGTGTCAGCCCTAAAGACTCATTTCAGTGGAGCAAGCGGAAAAAAAGTCACTCTTGGAAAAGAATAGGCTACAAAACCACTGAACCGGTTTTGATGAAACTTATCACAATTAAAGAGCTCGACATGCTTGACGTTTGTGTCGAAAAAAAATTGAGATCGATCATGGCCTTGAGGAATGATCATCAAATACATTCTCCATTGAAATCAATGTAAAACATACACTTAGCGAATCTACTCGCTCCACTCAAGCTCGATTTCGGCCCCGTGGGCTAGAATCCGGCCTAGTATTACTAGATATTTGCCGTTAGCATTTCCTATCATTAGAACTTTCATGTACCTGATAAGTAGTATTAAAAACCCATGCGGCATGGCACAAAATTAAGTACATATCTATACAAAATGTGTTACAATATTTACATATATTGTAACTCAAATAATAAGTACTATTTATTTACATAATATATTGAAGGAATGATACAACACTACTGCACTCTACTTCAACATTTTTTTTAACACTATTTTTAACTATTTTGGCGGTTTTATACAAAAATACTTCATTCTCACAACACTATTCGGCAATACCAAAAAATATATTTACGCAAATTATGATATGCAAAGACGTTATGTTGCGAATTTTACATTTATCATGAAATTTGGAACACTTTTTTTTTTGACCTGATAACGTCATAAACTCGTAAATATCGATGAACTGAAGCACGCATGAAAAAGCATCTAACAAGACTCATTGACACGTACCGCCTGAGCCGAAAGTGAAAGCGATAGAAGCACGATCGGCCTAAGCGTTCGGCTTGTGACGCATCTATCTCTCTTCCACTCCATCGGCCGATGTTTTCTTATGACGTTATCACGTAAAATTATCGTCCGTAAACCGACTTCACAGACAACCAATTTTATTAATAAAACGAATTTATATGAAGTAATGAAATGGCTGATGAATTGTCTAATCAAAACTACTGTATGGTATATGAAATGTTTCATTAATATTAATTTATCCTTCAAACAGTTAAAGTAATTATATCTAAGTGTAATGTAATTATTTGTAAAGTAATTTTGTGGAATAGATATCGCTAATTTGCGAAAAGAACGACATAGGACGAAATCTACAAGATTCCACTTCCGTTCCCAAATTACATTTGATACCCTAATGTAAGTTTGACCCACTATTACTTTCGACTTTGCTCAATATCTTTGTATGATGTTTCTGAAACTGCCAGAGATATTTTTTATTTTATTTTTTTATAAGAGAGGGGGACAATCGCGCATGTGGGTCAACTAGTGGAAGCAATCACCACCGCCCATGGAGATCAGCAACACCAAGGAGTCGCCGATCCGTTGCCAGCCTTTTAAAGGATAATACATAAAAATTACTAGTAAAGTTTGACAAACTTACACTAGAGACACTCCAATATAAATCATATAACGAAAGACATTTAGCAACATAATGTTTTGTACTTAGTACTCTAGAAGATACGTTGTATTTAGCAAAATCAATTTTTTTTTATTCAAATAAAGTGGCAAACAATCATACGACCTGATGATAAGCAAGCAGTAAGCATACCTAACAACAATATCTTGAAACTTTTAAATTTTCGCGTTGTAATTTATGAAAAATAACAATGGACAATTGACGATAATGATGATTGATGGATCATGCATAAGAGTATTTACATACCTTTATTTTTGCCTTTATTATGGCAGGTGCAACCATGTCAAAACGTCAGGCAATAATAATGGTATGTAAACACCCTTATTATGATCGCGTCAATCCCCGTTGTTATTTTTCATAAAGATCTTAATTTTTTTTTTTTAATTATGACATTCTTATCGCAAATTTGTGAAACACGCAAGTGAGTACCACCAATTATATTACTCAATTCTGGTTGGAAACTAAAATCTTTGGCACACGTTTCCATTTCCATTGCATACGAAATAAATAAAAATATAACAAAAAAAAGCAGCCTCGATATCAAACAATTTTTTTTTAAAACCCAACAAATATGATCTATCTATTGAAAAATATTTTGACATTTTTCGACGAATGTCGTAAAGTCTAAAGCTCCAAAGGGTCCAAAATGTACCAGACATTAAAACAGCAAAGAGGTTGTCGATAGATCACACTATTTGAGGGGATCTTTATAGAATTTTAAATTGTAGCGTAACAAACATAAACAGCTGGTGCAATACGCCACCCGCTCCGCTTATGCAAATTGCGCCAGCTCCTACTAGGTGACGCCATCGACAACGTTACCACTGCGGGGCATGCCGCACCGCCGCTGTCGCCTTCATGGATATGCAGCGTAACAAACATAAATATAATCTTTGAGAGAAAAGGTAGATTGCACATACAAAAATATTCAAAATTATTTATACATAAAAAGTATATAAGAAATAGTTTTGAAATCGAACCATGTTCGCGTTTTTTTTTCTATTCAGCAAAGTAAAGCAAATAATGTCACGAGTTGAAGAAGAAGACGGATTAGATGCTCAATAAAATTATAACTTATATTTTTTAATGCTTCAGTACGTATGGTTATTGAGTACACCTGATTAAGCTGTACCTTAAGAAAAGCGCTGACGACATTACCTGTCACTTTTATGGCATGTACCAGTGGCGCCACTTTCACGACTGGCGACAACCAATGGAACCACCTATTTTCTTAACACGATTATTATTGAGTGATATTTAATTTATAAGAAACCCGGATAAATCTCTAGTATCGAAATTTCACTTTCCAACATCTATTAGGAGAGTTTTTCTTATTTTATGAAGAATATTCAAGCCTGTGATATAACCTTATAAGGTACAATTTCACTTGCACCCAGCGCTACTAGCCCGTTTCACCCGATTGTAGTGCTGCAGATGCACAAAAAGACCGAAATAACAACTGAGAATCAATGTTCAGTGGATTTATTTACATATCATATGCTCGTACTAGCAGATTGCTATGTTTTTTGTTTGTTTCACAGTATCATTTATCGTTTTAGCAAATTTCACTGAAAAAAGCCTCAACCGTCTCTGATTTATTGCCGGAAACATTTAAATGAAAAATATGATATAGAAATGAATAACATTAAGTAAATAAACATCATATTGAAAAATAAAACAAAAACAAATAATACACACAAATTTTGAAATAAATAAAATTAATGCAATTTTTTTAACAAATCGTAATACATTTTCACAATAATAAGAAGGATTATTTAGACATATTTAAAATTAACATTAAGTAAACATAGGATAGGATGATCGACAATAATTTTGCAGAGTGATAGAATAATCAATTTTTTTTTCAATTACGCTTACGCCGCCATCTAGTCCCAAAGTATAGGTACTAGATAACTGCAACACGTTTAATTTAAATTTAATATCTTTTAGAAAATACTTATATGTCACCCCGGCCACTCTATACAAATGTCGCGTCGTTAACTTTTACATAAACATTGACGTCTGTAATGAACGAGTGTGCGTGCGACACCAAACAAACTATTCCAGATTCGACTCAAAGGGAAATAAATGAGTTCGATACGATAGAGCGGCATAGATCGGCCATACTGTATGTTGGGTAGGTTCTATTACTTATTATAATAAAACTGTATTAAACAAGACATACAAATATGTTCATGATCATACACACAAATGTCTGTCTTGTTAGGGATTAAATCGAAGGGTTGAACGATTGGACCGATTTAGATACGGTTTTCATTTCAACTATACTTATTTACGAGACAAGCTTCCCTATCGATAGCCTGATGTGTCAGCTGAATCTATTCTTGATTCATTTGGAGAATATCCGTTTTATGTATTTGGAGAAAAACCGATATTTGCATTTTTTGGCACTAATCACTGAAATATTCTCGGTTCCGTTCTTCTCCGACTTATTTACCTGTCATTGTCGCCTTGTTCATCCTATTCAATCTCAAACGACACAATTGAAGACATTGACCAATCGCTTCTAGTTTTTCAATCTTCAAAAGAAATGCGTTCGACCAATTGTTTTTAAAACAAAAATAACGCCTCATGTACTTAGTAGGTCAATAGCGACTAACGTGATTGTTAAATTATAAAAATATTGATAAGGTTTGAAAATTCAAATTGTCACATCCATTTCGCTTCTTATTGCGGAACTCACAAGAGTGATAAACAGTTTCAATTGTACATTAACTGAAGGTAAACTACAGTAATTAATGTTTAGTCTAAAATAACAATAAATAACTTTTCATACACAAAAACTTACGTACTGCTTTAACGTATCACCGTTTTTGTACTAACGAAATATTAACGAAACATTATAACGTCTTTAGTGCACAGAACTGGTTGTAATATTCAACGCGTTAAAAATTCGTTATTCTTATAACGAATAACTGTTACGCGTTATAACTAGCGGCTATTATCCAACAACCGTTAGCGGTTATAACTGTTATTTGTTATAACGAATATCGGAACGTTATAACTAAACGTTATTAGTTATACGCTTTCCGTTATTTGTTGACGTCACCTTTGAGCGCGCGGTCGAGGACGGTTTTGGAGGCGATGTCCACGGTGACCGTCTTGCTGATGGTGGAGAGTCCTTGGTCGTGCACTGGGTTCTCTGTGATAGGCTCGGTTAGTATTCTTAGGGAGGACACTTTGGCGCGTTGATACGCTGTCACTGTGTTCATGCCGAGGAATCTGGAACAAAGAAGAAAAGATTATGATCAATCTTACAAAAGTATAATAAACTATACTACTTTCCTAGTTAGACACTTTGAATAAATAAGTATGTTTCATTTATCAAAAAAAGATATATATCATAGGGATAAAGTGTAACACTGAAAGGGTGTGAAAATATATAAAAAAAATATTTAAAAGAATGAAAATGATACCTATGTATTTTCATTTTTTTTTTATGAATTAATATTTTTATTTATAGATCGGATTATTATAAACCGCATTCGTGTGTTATCTGAATTTCGCAAAGGTTGACTTGTAGAGAGAATGCTCTTATTATTAAATATATATATATATATATATATATATATATATATATATATATATATATATATATATATATATATATATATATTCACTAAGGACTATGTGAAATATCGATTTCTTTTAAAATCTACATGTGTGTGGTGAATAGGTGTTTTGTATGGAATTCCGTGCGTCCGGAATTGAGTTTCTGAATTGTGTGTGTGTAAAGCCACGTGAGTGTCGGTGAGGCTGGCGGCGGTACCTGACGGCGACGTAGCAGACGAGCAGCGCGGCGCCGGCGGCCAGCACGCGCACGACGGGCGACGCGAACAGCTGGATGACGACCCAGGCCGCCGCGCCCGCGCCGCACATGCACGCCACCGCCAGCGCCGTGCGCAGCCAGTGCATGCACGTGAACCCGCGCTCCCACTCCACCCTGCACACAGTATACTATTCATTATACAGGGTACCAAGTGCGAGATTTTTGTTCGCGTTCGATTATGTCAACGTAAACAAACTGACCAAATAGAGAATAAGGCTCATGTTGTGAATTTATAAGACGCGTGTTACATAACAAAATAATATGGCTTACTTAGTAATTACTTAATAGTAGGGATTAATTAATCATGTTAAAATCACAACATACCTGTTCGTCTCCTGGACGATGTACGGTGTGTTGCAAACTTTGCATTTCAAGCCATCTGGCGTCGAGGCACTCTGGAACACGGAGGAAACATTGGTGTTTTCATAAACATTACATCACAATAAAATTAAAACAAATTTCGATCTTTTTTGACCTGACAGGTGCCTCCCTATTCAAAAAAACGATTAATAACAAAATCGGGGGATACAGTGGTGGTGCAACTACAAATCTATCATCTCCATTCAAAATTCATCAAACCACTGGATAGATGAAGGATCAAAGAATTTATTACGCTAAGTAAGGGCTATGGAACATCGCGTGCGGGGGAAGGGGAAGCGCAGTCATTTTTAGATAATTTTAGTGCATATAACGTATTCATGTACAACACATGGCCGTGTCCATGGCACAGCTACATGCCATTTTTCTTTATACGATTTTATTTTTTAACGCAAGGATTAACAATAAACTGCGAAAAATAAATAAATAAATATTTCTGGACAAATTACACACAGCCATCTAGTTCCAAACTAAGCAAAGCTTGTACTATGGGTACTAGGTAACTGATATTGTAATTAAATACATTTTTTTTTGTAAATACAATACATATAATATATAGACAAACACCCAGACATATATACTAATACTTATACTGTGGTTGTATATAAAGATAACATGCGAACTGTGGTGGTCGGTGTACGTACCTCGACGAGCCACCTCCGCAGGCAGTCATGATGCACGGCGGACACGTCGCCGGTGCAGCGGCACGGCCTGATGAGCGGCTCGGCCCGCGCGCTGTCGTAGCAGATCCAGCAGTCGCGGGCTGACCCCACGCTGCCCACCAGCGAGTCCGTCTCCACATTCTGCCCGGACAGAACACACGCGTTAAGTATTTTTTTTTAAAGTCAATTTTCACAGCGCCATCTAATCCCAAATTAAGCTCAAAGCTTGTGTTATGGGTACATGACAACTGATAAATGTACTTAAATACCTACATTTTTTTTGTAAATACATACTAAATAAACCTTTACACTTTTCAGTTATATATGTTCTTTAATCAACTATGTATCTTTAAGTGGTATATATGTTACGGTTTAAGGTAGATGTTAACATAAACTTATAAGTTTAGGGGGTTAAACTTAAGTGCAGCCTTGCGAGCGACCGAAGCGAGCGAAACTCGACTTGCTATTGCTTTTGGAAAGGGTATGGGTAACTCGTCTTTTTTTCCATAAAATAATATTAAAGAAATATAAATAACTAGCATAAACTAACCTAACCAAACTATATCGATAAACTGTCCATAATGTATTTCAATTATTATATAAAATAAACATTGTTAACCTTTAAATAAATAAGTAAAATAAATATTTCTGTGCAAATTACACAGCGCCATCTAGTCCCAAATTAAGCGCAAAGTTTGCACTATGGGTACTAGACAACTGATAAATGTATTTAAATGCATTTTTTTCTGTAAATACTTACTTATAATACATAGAAAACACCCAGACCAAGACAAACAGACATGTTCATGCCCACTAATATTTGTCTTGTGCGGGGATCGAACCCGCGGCTCGTCAAAATTCAAGCCTTTTTATTCACGTTTCTGTCTAAATTTAGGTTATATTCACACCTTTATGAAATTATGAAAACCAAAGTTCAGTAAAATTAAGGGGGCAAGCATTTTAAGGAATCTTCATTCAATTTGGCTCGATTATGTATTTAAAGAAAAGGGATTACATCAATAAATACCCCTATCGCCTCTATTGTCTCATCATCATCAGGTCCATTTTATTCACCACTACAGGAGCACGACCCTCTCTCGTCCGTCCTAGACGGAAGGAGGATTTGGCCTACACTCCCCACGCTGGCCAAACGGGTTGGGGAGGCCTGATCGATATTTGATAATGTATTTCCCTTAGTCGCCTTGAACGACATCCACGGGAAGAAACGGAGTGATTCTATTCTAGTCTGCCGGAAACCACACGGCCATATTGTCTATGATTGGTGAATTCGTCGGTTTATTAACTGATCAATTGCTGTGGCTTCAGAGGAAGACATGGAGTTGACAGCAATAAAGATCAATCAATTTAACAATTCTATAAATTAAGTATTCAATAGCTTTATATTGCAAAATAAATTAGGTAACTCTGTAGTTATCGAATGATACGAATTTTCATCGTATTCCAATCATCCCATCGCCAGTATTAACAACTATTGATAACCGTTTTCGGTAGTTTCGAAAGTAACGTTATTTTAAACGTGCTAAAAACCATAGCGGCTGTTTTCAACCATTTCATCATCGCATCTGCATAGGTTATGTTAACGATAACATCAAACATTTAAAGATAATAGTTGGTTAGTAAATACAAAACATATTAATAATATAAACATTATTGAACAATAAATGGACAGCAATTGGGACTTCGGCTTAGGCCTAAAATACGGGTGATTTTTGGTTGAAGCCGAAGTTATGCCGAGCCGAATGTATAGCTATTTTAATTACCTATTGATATAGGTAATTATAAGCTATTTTAAATATATATTGATATAGGTAATTAAAATAGCTACAAATTTCTTGGCTTTTAATTTGTTATTGTTTTAAGCATTACTTTTTTTTATATCACGTCGAATGGGAACAAGCACACGGCCCGCCTGATGTAAAATAGTTACCGTAGTCGTATTAACGCTCCCAACATGAAAAATCACTCGCGCGCCGCCACCGCCGCTGCCAACGCAACAACTCCTTTCTTTCTGGTGACCTCACTCACTCGCAGGAACACAACAACCCTCAAGAGAATAGTTATTTGGCTGCGGTATTCTGTGAGGTGGAGGTACTTCCCCAGTCGAGCAGCTTATAAATACGCTGTACCCTGCCACTTTCGAACTACAGTCTTAAACTAATATATTATGGCTAATCAATTAAAAAGGACATCATGTGGTGGCGCGCAAATGATATTTCATGTAGCGAATGCATATATGCCTACGATTAGGGCAAAATGCAATCTCGTTCTCGCGAAATCTCGCGCGGGGCGGCGGCGGGGCCTGAGGTAGCGATCGGGGGACGAGGTCTCGCTTAGATTCCCCCGACCGCTACCTCAGGCCCCGCCGCCGCCCCGCGGCAAGATCTCGCGAGAACGTGATTGTATTCCCTACCTACGATAACAGCTTCACATCATGCGGCCGTATGCTTGTCCTCTACCCGACATGATTTAGAAAAATAATCTCTTCTTGTACCAAAGACATCAGCTGATCGAACAATTTCAGTAAGCCCTCAATTTTTCATATGTAATGATGGGTACTATAGTCCCCTAAAGTTTACACAAAGACAAAAAAACCACCCTATTTTAACAACTCACCATTCTCGCTCTGTTTTCCCTGGTCTTCAACGCTTGTGGCTTGACCACTACAGCGACAACAAACCGGTAAACCAACCACTGCCAGTATTGGAACACCGAGAGGAGGTAAATCACGTTTTGTGGCCATTTCAGCCGCCAAAACACCACCAGACTCTGGAGATACAAGGGTACGGAGACGTAAATAACGGGAGTAAAGATGGCCGTGTAACCATGACCCTTGATGATGCATGATTTTCCCAGCCTTGAGATAATGCTGCATTGATTCCACAGAGTAGCAAGCTGCGTTGGAAACGAAACAAAATTGTTGTTGACGCTACAATGTCCTTTTTAAAGCACATAGGCACTGCTTTTAATGTATAATAATATAAAATGTATAGTACCACAAGTTTTGTATAAGGTTAACTAAAAGAAGAGACAATCTAAATGGCCATACGCAGTTAATCGATACTAATATTATAAATATGTAAAGTTTGTGAGTTTGTTAGGTTATAGGGGGTAATCTACTGAACCGATTTTGGAAATTCTTTCACCAATACCAGAACCACGTATTTGTTAGTGTATATATTAACCCGAAAAAAGGAACATAGGCTATATATTAACCCGAAAAAAGAAAAGATTTTTAACGCGGCTTAAATGCGGGGGGCGAAGCCGCGAACATAAGCTAGTCAATACATAAAGTGATATTGATTATACTTATACTACTTTGAGCAACACAAAATTTTGAATAATTACATGAATTTAATATAACAACGATAAATATCACAATAACATAAAGAAGAAGTAACTATATTATCACAAACTGTGGCCATAATTGAGTTTGTATTATGGGTGCTAGATAACCGATTTGTATATGTTTCCGTATACATACTTATAAATTTAATACATAGATAAATACACCCAAACCAAGACAATTCATACGCATAAATATATGTGTAGTGCGAGAATAGAACTCGCTGATATCTGGTATTAAAGTAGTTACTACTAAGCACCGAACCCTTACAGTACAGGGCTGTCTAATATAAAATATATATGTACTTTAAAAAAGGTTCCTACTCCTACTAGTTCCTTCTGATTAAATTCGTTGTGAGTTCCAAGGCAGCCCTAGTTTTATCCCCGGGACTGCAATGGACTTCATTGTTCATTCTCTTTTTTGGCGGTCGCCGCTGTTAATCCTGGCTACACAGGAGACACAGTGGGAATGTGTGGTGGGCCCCCGTCCCGATGTACTTTAAAAAGGACAAAAGATGAATGATTGTAATCTCCCTTTGAGAACCTGGTGGGTTTAGGCAATACAAATAATGACGCCATTTTATATTGCAAAGTGAAGGCACACAATAAATTACGAATAACATAGACTGCTAAACTTAGACTGGACAAAAGCAAATAAGCTGAAGACCGTTCGACCCATCAAAACATTTGGAATGTTCATATTTTGAAGACAAAATGACACCATGATAAAAAAAACATCACAATTCGATCTCTCGTTCATACAACGAGTTTATTCTTAAATAATAATACTTAAATCTAAGTATGGTAAAATTTTAGAAGGCATCTAGTATAGAACCAGCAGAGACAATTTACTGCACGATTCTTACGTTTCAACATATCTAGCAAGGAATTCTGCCAGCGTAGGATGACATAGACCTGCACTACGATAACGTATCGCTCTCTCAACATTTTCTATGTCAAATGCACCTTAAGGCACTGTAAATAGAGACTAAAATCTATCTATGTAAATTTGTTCGTCATTCAAACATTAAGTGCATTAGAAATCGAAGTTTGAACTTGAGATTTCGTGGATGATTGAACTGATAGTTCGCTAAGTACATCAAATTAGTTGATGATTAATTTTCATTTCCTTTTTTATTAGTGTAATAAGTTACAAAAATTGAAACACCAACATAACCTCTCTTCTATCATAGTCGGTTAACAGGGAAGAGGAAATTTAGACCCTGGGTAGCAAAGAACTAAGGGTAATGACCATTATGTAAGTCAATATACCAATAAGGATAAATATGTACTTATTTATGTGAGTAAACAATACTTATCTAATTTATTTATAAACAGACGCACAAGATATAAAAGGCAACGTTTAATTTTATTATTATGATACTTTTTAATTAACATTTGCATTTTAAAAAGCAATTTTACTTTTTTACCCCAGACGCCAAGATAATCCACCAACAGATCCCAGACCGACCCCAGACAAACCCTAGACATGGCCGAGATAGACCTCGAGCATTCATTGTGTTGACATTTTTATACATTTGACGTTGCATGAATTAGTATAACAAGAGTAAACGAATAAACTGTGCGTACTTCCGTGTCCACATTCTGAGGGGCAAATAACTGACTCAATAATAAAAGACTCAAAATCAACTGTCTCATTTTGTTCTGTTCATTGCTAATCTACTATTTTACATCTATGTCGCATGTCGATACGCCGCTTTATATTTTATGATCCTCACCTTGGTATCTGGGTGATGGTCGAGAAGATCCGCGAGCTTCGCGTCGTCGAGCTGTCTGGCGAGCAGCCGTCGAGGGTTCAGCAGCCAGAGCCGCTCGGGAGCCATGGAGTTCCACAGCACGCACGGAAACCATAGCGCGACGCCGATCTCCGCCAAACGGAATACCAGGTCGTGCCAGTTGCGGGACACTACCGGTACCCTGAGAACAACATAACATAGTATAAGAACTACTAGTAGGCCGACGCCATAAGTGTTTCGCGAAATGCTGCTTTCGCTAGACGTAATAGGTCATTAAAAAGTATTAAAATGTTACTAAAACATAGTAAAAGACAACTAAAACATTGAAACAAAATTAAATGAAATACATAAAACAGTAAAATGTGTTATCTTTTAACAGGGTGTACTGAGTGCCAACACCTTAGATGTTTCGCGAATTGCTGCTTTTGCTATACATAATTCATCATCAAAAAGCATTAAAACGTTACTAAACATAAACATATTAAAAGATAATTAAAACATTGAAACAAAATTAAATGAAATACATAAGACAATAAAACGTGTCATCTTTTAACACTATGTAGCGAGTACCATAAAGAAGACCATAGCTACTCGGTACGCCGCTCCCTCACCGCGTAAGCCCCGCACGTTTGCTCTGTCTAGACGTCTCTGTTGGACGACTGGTAGAGAGAGGAAGGCCGAGTGTTCCCTAAACTGTGATAACTTATGGCATGAACTACATTTGCCATTATTATAAGTATTTGAACTTTGTATATCTAACACATATTTGAGTCCGTAAAAGTGAAAATTCTTCAATAGGTCTGAAATGGATTCTAAATGTTTAAACTTACTTAGTGGCTCGAGCTTTTACTACTATATACTACAAGGCAGACACTTACTTGGTCTTCCAGAATTCGCTAAGGGTCTCCGAAGCGAGGAACCCGGAGATGAGAATGAGCATCAGCGCCTGGCTGATGAGTCCGAACCTGGACTGATGCAGCTGGGAGTGGTTCACAGAACGTGGGTCCACCGTGCCTGCACCACCTGTCAGGTCCGTTTGGATACCCTGAATCGAGAAATAGAAAAATTAACCTCTCTTCGTCGGCGGTTGAATATTTCTATTTTATATTGCCAAGTGCCAAGTTAGCATATAACCCACCAGATGTTAAGCAGTTACTGAAGATTATAGACGCTTACAATACATGGCTTGCGCGCTAGCACCTCCGCTGGTAATACAGCATTTCTTTACGTCTGGTGACCTCACTCACTCGCAGGAATACAACATGCTGCGCGAATTCTCGCTAGAGCCTAGTTAGCTAGTCGGCCGGGTGTGTCACGTGCAAGTGAGGTTGACTTAGGCTCAAAACACGACGTAAAGCCCACAAATATACAGCGTGTCTGGGATGGAATTAGCGATTATTTAAGGTCGTGTAGTAGGTACATCAAATTTTATCAATAATCAAACTTAAATGTCTAACCTGCTTGGTGACCAGTGTATCCTGGGCTTCGTCACCCTCCGCAGCGGTGGACGGTCCAGCCCGTGGAGATATTATCGTACACACTTTAGTCTCCTTCAGGAATTCGCCGCGAAGCTGTATAAACAAAATTATTCCGTATTAGTGATGGGGACAATGATTGTCGACTGAACCTTTTCGCAGTACTATTACGTATACTGTGCAGTACCGTAAGTTAAAGCATTGTATGTCTATATTCTATACCTTTACATGGATCGTACATCCTCTTAAAAAACTTCAAGGGGGAAATACTGGTGATCTGTTGTTAAGGTCAACATTGAGATCATTACTCATGATAATATTAGCTTAGAATTAATAAGTTAGTATGTTAATGTTATGTTACAATGAAAAGCCGTAGCATATATATATATTTCACATAGGATCGGTTCCGTGTAGGGTTGTCACCTCCTGGCAATTAGAATCCGAATTACAAAAGAAGACATTCAGCCTGCATACATTTTTGGGCCTTTTAGGGTTCCGTACCTCGAAAGGAAAAACCGAACCCTTATAAGATCACTTTTTTGTCCGTCTGTTTGTCAAGACCCTCTATGTCGAGAATGCGTCTACGCATTCTGGACATAGAGGGACCAAACGGAACCCTTATAAGATCACTTTGTTGTCCGTCTGTCTGTCTGTCGGTATGTCGGTCTGTCTGTCAAGACCCTCTATGTCGAGAATGCGTGGAGGTATCAAGCTGAAATTTGAACTGTATACTCAGGTATACGTTCCCATGAAGTTGTAAAAAAATCAAACTGCTAAGTTGACGTAAAAAAAATATTTGAGAAAGACACGACATTTGTATAGAGTGGTCGGGGTATATTACAGGAAAACAATAAAATCCTTACGAGACACTTTAGATAACAATTTACAGGTCGTTACGATATCCATTTGCGGGCAGAAACTCATTTTCAGTCAGTTTTAGATATAATAGCCTATTGTTGATCTAATAGGATTACGTGTAGTGTATATGGTATACGATATGACAATATTTAAGGACAAGGTGTATGGGTGCGAGACACGACTAATAATTTTATCGTAGTAATGTAATCTAATTGGCCGTGTGGTTTCCGGCAGACTAGAATAGAATCACTCCGTTTCTTCCCGTGGATGTCGTACAAGGCGACTAAGGGAAATACATTATAAAACATCGATCAGGCCTCCCCAACCCGTCTGGCCAGCGTGGGAGTCCAAAGGATGATGAATCTATGATGTGAAGCGGTTACCGTAGCCATATTAACGCTAGCAACAGAAAATATCGCTCGCGCGCCGCCACCCCCGCTGCCATCGCAGCATCTCCTTCCTTTCTGGTGACCCCACTCACTCGCAGGAACACAACAACCCTCAAGGGAATTGTTATTTGGCTGCGGTATTCTGTGAGGTGGAGGAGGTACATTCCCCAGTCGGGTAGCTTACAATTACGCTTCCTACCTCTCTTTTCGCCAGAGCTTCGTTTGTCAGTCAGCAGGGTGCACCGCTTGCAGGTGAAGTTGGGTTTGGTTCAAAGATGTTGATGAACCACTTACACCCCCAAATTATAGTATGTCAGACAAGTCAAAGTGCCCACAAGGCTCCAGTGGCAAAATGAACAACAAAAAATATTTACATACACGTCTCTACACTATTACAATATAGTAACTTTATATAGCTATATATTATAATGGTTATAATATAGTCACTTGAAACTATGTAATCTGATACCCCGCCTTTCACTACTGACCAGCTCCGATACCTTTTTTTTAAATCTTATTTTTATACCACTAAAGTGGCAAACAAGTAGGCCCGCCTGATGGAAAGCAGTTACCACAGCCTATGAACAGCCTATATCCGACTGGGGAACGTACCTCCACCTCACAGAGTACCGCAGTCAAATAACAATTCTCTTGAGGGTTGTTGTGTTCCTGCGAGTGAGTGAGGTCACCAGAAAAGTGGGAGATGCTGCGTTGGCAGCGGGGGTGGCGGCGCGCGAGCGACATTTTATGTTGCGAGCGTTAATATGGCTACGGTAACCGCTAGTCTGCCACCCGACGTAGTATAAAAAAAATCTTACAAGTATAACATACGAACCTTGAAGTAAACTTCGACGCCGTAGATGAGGAAGAATATGACTATGATGAACAGCAACACGGCGTAGCAGCCGTTGAACACGTGCTGGTAGAAACTCTGCAACAACATTACCAATATGTTAGTAACGACCCACGGAACATGTCTACTAACGTCCCACGGGCATGGCCGAGGGACGTCCTGCCCCCTTACCACCATCTCTTATTGCGATTCAATAATTGAATACATTTGTTATTCATACCAATGAATAAGCGACTCTTTTTCATTTGAAATAGAGTCGCTTATTCATTAATATGAATAAGTATTCTATTCAGTTATTGAATCGTAATAAGACATGGTGGTAAGGGGGCTGTATATAGATTTCTATATACAGAGCGTCTCACAGCCATGCCACATGGAGGGAAAGTATATTAAATATTGAAAATAGAATATTTCAGTGAAAGAAGACATCATTTTATTTTTAATAATAAGTAGAACTGTATTCACAGATTTTTGAAAATAGCCTGCCTCAACCGGGAATCGAACTCGTGAAATGTAAAAAAAAACACATGTATTTTTTTATAACATTCGAAAGAGTTAATCATAAGGATTATTTTTTCTTAAATAACATAGCATCTTAAATGAAAGGAAGATCATGAAATTTAACATTTTATTTAAAATTTTCTGTCTGGAAAATTTCATCTGAATTTGCCGTGCTTCCAACAATAACATTATAATTTCAAAGTATTTACTAACGAGTACCTAAGACTACAAGATTTCCTTATTATAAGTACGTGATAAAAATAATAAAGCGATGTACAAACTGTAATAGGTACTTGTATGCATTTCTTTGTGAGCTCGCAATTATAATTCCACTGGCTGAAATTATTATTATTTTTTTATGTGAGAGGGGGGCAAACGAGCATTTGGGTCGCCTGGTGGAAAGCAATCACCACCGCCCATGGAGACCAGCGACACCAGGGGGTCGCCGATCCGTTGCCAGCCTTTAAATTAGTGTAAGTAATCGAAAATAGAACACGCATTACATGCGACTGGCTGATGTTAGTAAAAAAATAATTCGAAAATGGACACGTTTTTGTTTTTATTTGTGTCATTTTCGTTTACTTGCAATTTTTGTTTTAATTTACTACCATGGCGTATTAAAATAAGTTGGATTTAATGGAAGCATACTTTATGAACCACAAAGACATTAGCTTTACGTTCGTACCGCGAAAAATATCCCGATAGACACATACTATCTCGATTTGTATTGAAAAGGTTGGTGGATAATTTAACAAATTTAGGACGTTTTCATCATCGCTTACAGCAACTCCAGCAGCGGATAATAAACATCAACGATGATGAACTCAACATTCTGACTCAAACTAAGCAAAGCTTGTACTACGGGTACTAGATAACTGAAATATACATAAATACATAGGAAACACCCAGATCAAGACAAACAGACATGTTCATGCACACAAATATTTGTCTTGTGCGGGGATCGAACCCGCGACCTGGGTGGCCATTGCTAGCCAATAAATAAAAGAGTATTGTGATTGTGAATAGTATTTATATAAAGGAGTACCACGTCTGGTGACCCTCACTCACTCGCAAGAACACAACCATCTTCAAAAATATCGTGACTTGTCTGCGGTCTTCTGTGAGGTGTGAGTACTGTGAATGATATTGAACGACCATAAGAGGTACTTCATTAAAATAGATTAATCTATTATAACGCAAGGTCAGCAGACTAAAACAAACAACTTTTACTATGGGTACCATGGTACAATTGACCATAACTTGTACTATAACGACGTTCTGACATATTGTTATACTTTGTTTGACCTTGTATTACGTTAGTACTATTTATACTGTGCTTGTATTCTAATTTTATTAATATAAATATTTTATTGTATTAGACTTTTGACAATTTAAATTAACATAGCATTATCGTATAGTTTTATTTGTTTGATATACTTTATTTGTTATTTAAATTTAATGTTGCATGCCGAAACCGGTTAAGGTGGGGTGGTACCAGTGGTACTGCAAAATCCACAATTTAGAATTCATCTTTGAAGTAATAAACAGAGAATTAAAATCTAGGAAAATTATATTGATATTGTTGAGGATATATACTAGGGAATATATCCGATGGAAACTTGATATGTTGCAGTTGACTCGATAAAATAAATTCACAAAGTTACCTCTTTGCGTGACATTTTATCTTCTATTTTCGGTTTTATTCTTATAATAAGTAATTTGTCATTTATTAAAAAAAAGGTCATAAATAACTGGAGGTATTATACCCGATAGATTTTTTTATTACATCTTTAAAAAATTTAATCGATTATTCAATAGATTTTCAGCTCGCCAGTGGCTCGCGGAATTGTCATATTGTTTCTAGCGCTGGCTCACCTCGCCTTAAGTGTGCGATCTGTTATGTTATTACGTGATCCATCTTTGTAACCACAAATTAATGTGAAATAAATATCATTCATTCATTCATGAAATTAATAAAAAAAAATTCTGAGCCACAAAGATATCCTTGTCGAATTGAAAAATATAAGGGACTTGCTGTTACCAGCAAGGTCATTATTACACAAATTATGCGCGAGTGAAATTCCCTCTGGAACCTTTTTACGCGACCATTTCAGTTTCAAAGTGTTAGGACGAATTCCCTGCCGATGAGATGAATCAATGAACGCCCTTAATTCCCTTACCTTTTTCTCTGCAGACGTGTCTGCCACGTTGGTGGTCAGTATTTCTGCTGCGAGCAGCGAGTAACTGATCACGTTGAACGTAACGAACGCCAGGAATGACTTCGAGAGGAACCTCGGACGCTCCCAGCGTATGTCTCGAAGGTGGAACACCTGCCGACAAAGAAATTGTATGGTTATTATTTGGATATATTAGATAGGTACCACAAAGACGACGAGTTTGAAGAGCTCGGTGGTCGAATGGTTAGCAATGGCCACTTTGACTCCCGAGGTCGCTGGTTCGATCCCCGCACAAGACAAACATTTGTGTGCATGAACATGTCTGTTTGTCTGGGTTTGGTTTTCTATGTATTATATGTAGTATGTATTTACAAAAAATATATATTTAAGTATTATTTATTTATTTAAACTTTATTTACCACAATTTAAGGGTACATAGGCGGTCTTAATGCTAAAAGCATTCTCTACCAGACAACCTTTGGGAGTGCAGATATACACGATTATATCAGTTATTAGTATGCATAGTACAAGCATTGCTTAGTTTGGGACTAGATGGCCGTGTGTAATTTGTCCAGGAATATTTATTTATTATTTTGCTTCGAAGTTATAAGTTTAGCCCAAAGTTTAGATATGCTTCCGTATGTCAACCTTTTCAAATTGTTTATTCATTTATTTAATAGTGGTTTATGAAGCTGATGCATAATAAGGGTTCATAAAATAAGAGTGTGAGTTTATCACATGAGCCGAAGGCGAATGTGATAATAGACCACACGTGCCACCACATGTGACCACATTATGTACAGTTTCATACACTACTTTATCTAATCTCATGAAATAGATGACAATAATATTTTAAATAAAACCATGAAGTTAATTTAACAGCTTCATTTCTTACTTATAAATGCATGCGTTCACAGATTATGTAGAAAAATTTTGCAACGTTGCAATGCATTTGCATTGCAACCTGTTTAAAATACCTGTATCCAGGGCTGAAGCTGTATCGAAATGGAGAAAAAGTTATTTTTCGATACAGTAGTCCATAGAATAAATGTATCCAAAAGTAACTTTTTAAATTTATTTCTATGTCTTGTGCGTAAAAGACTGACATTAAGATTCTGTGTTTAATTTTTTAATCTCGAAATTTCAGTATGAGATTAGATAAACTTTATTTACCACATTTAAGGGTACATAGGCGGTCTTAATACTAAAAGCATTCTCTACCAGACAACCTTTGGTAAGAGCAGATATACACGAATGCGGCAAGAATTTTCTTATATACATATAATTTATTTAAATTAACAACAATATGATATAGTACAACGGAAAATATATATACATACACATTATATAAATACCAAAATATATAATACATATAAAATAATATAAACATACATATACTTGTTGATAGCACAGAGTGAGCAGAACATGCAAAGAGTCTAACAAGACCATGAAACACTTAATGTGTCAATGTGACGCCCTAGCGGGCAAACGAATGGGAATCCTGGGAAAGGCATACCCGGACCTGGAGGACTACAGGCTCCTCTTCCCTATAAGCGGCATACTGAAGTACATGGAACATGTCTCATACATGTGAATAGGAGCATGAACTTTATTTTTGAAGTTAAATTTATTCGCGATTCTTCTGATACTATCGTTTACCGCATTCCAGACTCAAGAAGAAGAGATTTGAGAAGGCTGGTTCACTAAAAATACAGTAAAGTAGCAACTGGTACCAAAGTCCTGCCTGTTTGTGTTGGCTATGCAAAGGTCAAGTACATGTTATCACAACCGAATAAGTACGCACTTGACTAATTGTAATTTGTATAAGTAATGGATTGTGTATTGATATAGACTGTATTATTATTTATAAGTTTGGGGCCCTCCATAAATTACGTCACACGATTTTTTTTACCCCTCCCCCGTCCCTGTCACAGCTGGTCACTATTGTGAGCCCCCCCCCCCCCCCCCCACCCCCCCACCTAATGTGACGTCACATATTTTGCAATTTTACATCTAGAGTTGCAAATGTTTTGGAGTTTTTCGTTAATAGTTCAGAGTTCGTGTTTTAACACTTAGATTATAATAGACTTTGAAATTTCACGTCACGAAATTTTGTTTCCCTCCCCTTGTCACACAATATCACACTTCGTCGACCCCCTCGCACCACCTTAACGTGTAACGTAATTTATGGATGGCCCCTTTCTATTGTATACCGCCGATTACGAATTCCATCCGGTTATTCCCATCACGACGTCGAAATGAAGGACCAGATGGATACAGGATAGGATATTCACAGGAAAGTCCGGGACCGCGGCCCTACCGCCGAAGCTGAAGCCGATACCACCGAATATTTTGATTCGAAAAACATGTCTTACGTTTAAGTTATTGCCAAACACCTTCACCTTAGTCTGTAGAGCTCCATCGTTTCTACCAGTTAAAAAGTAAAAGTAAAAGTTTCGCAATCGAAAATAAAAAGTAATCGGCAGAGGCGGATTTGTAGTCTTGGCCGCCCTAGGCCGTGTTTTCGCCGCCCTAGGTAGTATCGTGGTCGCATTAGGTCGTATCTTAATTCTTATTAGCTGACTCCTTATTCCTTATTATATAGTATCTTGGTTCTTATTTTTCAGCTTCATACCTATTTATATAATACTTCTCCGCAAAACTGCTATGGCAGTCTAATTTATAAGAATTACCTTTCGGTAATACCCTGCTCTGACCGCCCCTAACATTTGGCCGCCCTAGGGCCGGGCCTAGTTGGCCTTAAGGCAAATCCGCCCTTGGTAATCGGCTTCAGCTTCGGCGGTATGGACCCCGGTCCTTCTTGCTCGGAAATAAAACGTTTCATTCGTGAACATTGTGATCGATCGAGAATATTATTTCCCAATCGTACCCATGTATGTCCAAGAGCCAAAAAGTAAGAAACGCATTTAATTGCAAAATATATGAAAGGTACATGGACACACATTAGATAGTCATTTCGACAAACGTCTATAATACTGTGTTTATAATTTCAGATAATAGATTTTATGAATAAAAGAAGGCTTTGATTCATATGATTTTGTCTCCCGATGTGTAGGGTATATAAAAAAACCGGCCAAGTGCGAGTCGGACTCGCGCACGAAGGGTTCCGTACCATTATCTATAAAAACGGCAAAAAAATCACGTTTGTTGTATGGGACCCCTTAAATATTAGTTTTATTTTAATTTAATAATTTATTTTTAAAGTGAATATATAACTAAATATTCTGTAAATATTTCAAGTGTCTACCTGTTACCGTTATCAATATCGAGCAAAAAAAAATCACGTTGTGTGGGAGTCCTCTTAAATATTTATGTTATTCTATTTATTTATTTTTGTATTTGTTGTTATAACGGCAACAGAAACACATCGTTTGTGAAAATTTCGACTGTTTCAATCACGGTTCATGAGATACAGCCTGGTGACAGACGGACGGACAGTGGAGTCTCAGTAATTGGGTCCGTTTTACCCTTTGGGTACGGGACCCTAAAAATAGACAGAAACACTTTCGCGTATATATAATAGTAGTGTGGATTTGGATCCTTTTTTAACTGGCGAAATTGCAGACTTTCTTTGCAGTCTACCTAGACATTTTTAATGATAAATTATATCATACACGCATTATCATTAATTAAAATGTAAATAGATACATCATTGCTGTTGTGAAACTAAGGATCTGTAGAAGGTTATTTGTAACGGTTGTGCATGCATGCATAGTACGGATGGATTTTGTTTACGTTTCACTTTAACGATTATTTTTGGATACTATCACAGTATAAATAACAGTACTATTTACAGTATGCCCACTCCCTGCCGCTCTCTCATGTCGACCTCACCTCCTTTCTGAGACGAATCTGGAACAGTTTGTATGGCGCCGCACGCACACACCCTCATTCACGCTCTGCACAGACGCCATTGTTTATGTAGTAATAAGCGACGCGGCATTTGCATGGAGTGGCCGGGGTGTGAAACTATTTAACGTAACATCAAATAAATATACCGTATACCTAACCTAACCTATTTTGCACATCAAAAATGATGCGGACTGATGATGATGATGACACTACTACGTATTTGAAACACACACGCATATATACTATAATGCTATAATAATAAAGCACTTGTACTGTTCCACGTAATTACATTTATTTTTATTTTAACCGACCGGTTTCGCCGCTATAGCATTATCATGACAAACATTTGGATGGCTTTTATAATAATGTAATAATGTTCCACCACGTGCCAACAATCAACAGTATCAAGCATATATTATACTCTTTTCTTTATTATTGGTCATAATTTAAATTGATTATGGTCGAATTTCGACCAACTGGGCGACCACTAGTATAATAATAAATGTCCTCGTATATATATATATATATATATATATATAGATTGTTAATTACGAAATGTTAAGAAAGTTGTGCGGAAAATGAGAAAATTGAAGAAAACTGAACGACCATATTATTATTATTAACTTTTCTAATGTAACTTTATGTCATTTGACAGATTGCGCGAAACCAATTCGAATTCAATATTCATTGTTAAGAAGGCAGGAATACGTCTGTCGGATCAGCTAGTGTGCCGCGGCACACTGGTGTACCGTGGTCATTAGTTGGTGTGCCTCGGAGAAATAAGGTTATCTCACAAAGCTAAGTAGACGGACAGAAGAAAAATACTTACACAAATAAAAACTGATTTTTCATTTCCAAAAAACTTAGTTTTCCTAGATGTTAGACACAGAAAGTTTGCGGAACACTGAGCTAGTGCACAATATATTTACCGTATTAGATTCTAGAGTTATTTAAAGTTTCACCTTGACCTCAGCCGGCCTCAAATATAAACGATCAAGATCAGATTATCTATTTAAAATTATGCGCTGAGTTATTGACCTTATAAAACTTTTTCGCAAGTCGGACCTTGACGGACTTCCTAAGAACATGAAGTAGTTAAAACTTATGCATAATAAAATCAATCAACTTAGTTAATGACGTGAATACGTCTTTGAAATTACTTCCATAAGGAGGCAATAGGCTAGACCAGTGCTCCGCAAATTTTTTTTTGTGTTTAAGGTAAACATCTAGGAAAACGAAAGTTTTTGGAGGTACACCAAAAAAATCAGTTTTTATTTGAGGAAGAATTTTTCTTCCGTCCGTCTATTTAGCTTTATGAGGTTCCAAGGCACACCAACTAATGACCACGGTACACCAGTGTGCCGCGGCACACACTTTGAGGAACACTGGGCTAGACGACATTTTTTTCTTTCGATTTGTTATGTAAGAACATCATTATAATATAACTATAGGTGAAAGAATAATATAAATAACTAAAAAATCACAATTTTGGACCGAAAACGCTCCGTACAAAAATTACAGATAAGTACAAATATTTTGTACATTAAAACAGAAATTTGTACGACAGCTATGTTAAATACTGCGTTTTTGTAGCTAGTGCCGTAACAAAAGTTATAGTATTTTTTAATGTTTTTCTAAAGTTAATATATTTTTTTAATAATTTCATCCTTTTAAATTGGACTATCCCACCAAATTTTTATCGACCATAAAACAGTTAAAAATAGTTTAATTCAAGTTTGTCGATGCATGTAGTAAGTTCTAAAAATTAGGACATTCGATATTGACATTTTATGTAATATGGCTAAATATATGTTTATCTACTCTCATACAGAAATTTAGAGATTAAAAAACTAAACACAGAATCTTAAGAGCCCTATTACATTTGCACGCTGACGAGCTCTCACGCAGTACTAAACCCGCGAAGGCCGCCGGTGCATCGTTTTTTGTAGTAATTTTGAAGTTATATTTATCGTTTTTATTGAAATAAGATAATAAATTCATGCTACAAAGTTTATTCATTATGAAGTAACAATTATTCTCGTATAAATTTTGCTCAATAATATTATCGTTTATTCGAGAAATGAACAGTTTACTTAAAGCGATTTTCGAAAATTTTTTTTGGTTAAAAGAATGATTTTTTCTATATTAAATCAATGATATTTCAAAATTCCAAGGCCGCTATGTACTTTACGACTATATAACAAATAACATTCTATTTTTTTTAATTCATTTGTTTGGAACAGTAGTACAATCCAGGAGCTCAAAATAGTGATTGCGCGCATTTTATGAAAATCTTTCTCTGCAATTTTGGGTTTATTTAAAAAGTTAAGCAAAATTTACAAAAAGCGAGGCCGCTACGTACTGTGCCAATAGCTATTCTGTACTATTCAATAAGTCAACATTGTTAATGTATTTTTGTTTCCGAGATCGAGAACGCCAAAATTGGCCATTTTACGCAAAAATCACAGTCAAAATGTAATATGGCTCTTAATGTCAGTCTTTTACGTACATACAATTAAAATAAATTTCAAAAGTTACTTTTCGATACAGCTCTTTAAGGACAACTGTATCGAAAAATAACTTTTTTTCCATACAGCTTCAGTCCTGAGTTCAGCTATATTAAGCAGGTTGCAATGCAAATGCATGCAAGGTACTCGTGTGATGCTATTATCACATTCGCCTTCGGCTAATGTGATAAACTCACACTCGTATTTTAAGAACCCTTATTATGCAACAGTTTCATAAACTACTATTAAATATTAATACATATATATAATAACATAAGCTATTTAGTGCAATAAAATAGGCAATTTTAATCTACACTACTTTGCGTGATTTGCTGATCAAATTGCCTGTAAATGTGACTTCCGCAAAATAACAACTGAATCAATTAACTATGCATAAAATAATTTGCATCTGTACAAAAAGTGTAATTAATGTATCTTATGTAATTTTATGATTTCATAGGTTTTTATTGTGTGTATGTTCATTACTGTTATTATGTGAACTTCATTCAAGTTGTATCTGCTTTTTCCAAAGGTTGACTGATAGAGAATGCTCTTAGCATTAAGTCCGCCTTTTGTACCTTTATTCTTTGGTCAATGTTTTTTTAATTTGCTTCTTCAGATCCGCATTCGTGATTTTCTGCTTGTCCCAATGGTTGATTGGTAGAGAATGCTTTTAGCGTTAAATCCGCCTTTTGTACCCTTATTTATAATTTTTGGTCAATAAAGTTTTTAAATAAATAAATAAATAATATGTAGATATAAACAAATAAATAAAGTAAAGTGTTGTTTAGACATTATTGTCTCTCTAAAAGTGTCCGTTATAACTTTAACGTGTGAATACTAATGCGCTTCATAATTCCTCTTAATTTGAAGTCACCAATTGTCACCAGCAATTACAGTTAATTCCATATCAGGTGTTAGATGAATAAAACAAAGGGTCTTTGTTTTGTGATGTACTTCTCAGAAGTGGCTGGCTCTTTAAAGTGCATCACACACTGCATTACTGCATTATTTTATTTTAAGGCTCTAGTAGCCGCTTATTCATTGATATGAATAAGCATTCTATTCAGTTATTGAATCGCAATAAGAGTTAGTGGTAAGGGACAGGAATAACATTTTCTCTGTTGCCTTATGAATTTCTACAATACGTGTGCCAGACATTAAATCAATAAAAGAAACATTACACGCACACATTTAGATTACACACATAGGGGTGTAGTGGTTCATCAACATCTTTGAACCAAAGCCAACTTTACCTGCACGAGGTACACCCTGCTGACTGACAAACGAAGCTCTGGCGAAAAGAGAGGTAGGGAGCGTACTTGTAAGCTACCCGGCTGGGGAATGTACCTCCACCTCACAGAATACCGCAGCCAAATAACAATTCCCTTGAGGGTTGTTGTGTTCCTGCGAGTGAGTGAGGTCACCAGAAAAGGAGATGCTGCGTTGGGAGCGGGGGTGGCGGCGCGCGAGCGATATTTTATATTGCGAGAGTTAATATGGTTACGGTAACCGCTTCACATTAGGCAGGCCATATGCTTGTCTGCCACCCGACGTAGTATAAACAAAACACTACCTGACATACACACGAAATTAATTATGATGGTACTACCACTAGTATTAGTTAATACAATAATTAATGTCGGTACAATACCTCGAAGTATTAATTTTCAAATCTGGTATATTAAATTATATGGCTTCCGAGAAGTAAGTTATGTTAGCTTTATGTCTCAGAGTCACTATTATTCCATTAGTCAATAATATCGTTAGTAAATAATGTTTGTTAACCAAATATTTGCACTGTTAACCAAAATTCGAGCGTGTGTCATTGACGACGAATCGACATGCGAAATGGAATCGGGGTGTAAGTGGTTCATCAACATCTTTGAACCAAAGCCAACCTCACCTGCACCTTGCTGACTAACAAACGAGACTCTGGCGAAAAGAGAGGTAGGGCATAACATATTTTTTAAGCTGCCCGACTGGGGACGTACCTCAACCTCACAGAATACCGTAGACCTTGAGGGTTTTTGTGTTCCTGCGAGTAAATGAGGTCACTAGTAAGAAAGGAACGGATCGGCGACCCCTTTGTGTTGCTGATCTCCATGGGCGGTGGTGATTGCTTTCCATCAGGTGACCCATGTGCTCGTCAGCCCTCTTCTCATAAAAAAAACATGTATGAAACAACTCGCAATAGGCTATTTTCCTATGTTTAAAAATTGTATAAATTATTTAACAATATCGTAAAATATACAAAACTATAAAGATCTTCAAACTTGCATTCTAATATCTTCAGTCAGACTTTTTTTAGCGTCGATCAAAGTTTGGCGGGAAAGTCCATTTTAAAAGTATGAAATTATTAAAAAATAATATTTCCATTGGAGAAGCAATAAAAAATGCTATAACATTTATTATGACACTAATCACATAAACGTAATATTTAACATAGCTGTCATACAAATTTCTGATTTGATGCATACAA